>OY728155.1:1386266128-1388666128 GCA_963277665.1 Viscum album | reverse complement strand
CAGAAAGTCAACCAAGGAAGGCCTCCAGTGCAAACCATAAGGAGTAACCCAAAGAAATGGTAACGTTCATCAACATGTGTTTTTATTTTATTTCTTTCTTCACCCTCTTCAACACTTCTTATATCATTCTTATATAATAACTTCAGTATCCTCAATATATTGAGATGTTATGTTAAGGGTACGACCTAAAAACACACAGACATCATCAAATGGGTTACAAAATCACCATTCGTGTGTACGGTGGACTACCACCTTGCGAAACGATGTCGTTCGTTTTTTCATCACTACCTCTCATGGCGGAGCATAATGATGGACATATTGTTTATATATGATATTTATGATATTTATAACATAATTATGTCTTTGGAGTCTTTATATCATATACACCCTTTTTACATTCCATACCGTATACGATAACGTAATAAGGGTAACGATAATGAATATATATAATATGCATGACATCATTATGATATTCATGACATAATTATCTTTCTGGAAATATAATATATCATTTCCATGATCATAACATTGGTTCATTTTTTATAACTATCTTTCATTATTGGTTTTAAAAATATAATTGATGTATAAATATGATAATTATGTCATGATTATTATTCTGAAGATGCTTAAATAATGGTCTTTTTAACCATAGTCAACCTACTAAAGTCATTTTTTGACACATAAACCGAATATGGTCAAAACATCTGACTTAAACTTAATTGATCAAGTAATTATATATAACTTGTTGATAAGTGAAATAAAAGTAATAATAAACTTGAAAAAGGTTTTCAGGCAAATAAATAATTAACATAAGTTTATTATTCAGGAAGATAAAGACACACGTGACGAATCTGACTCAAGGTAAGGGACTTAGTCTCAATTTCCTTTCATTGAGTCATTTTTTGATTTTATGCATCTATATTCTTTTATAAGGTGAATATACATCCCCATTTAACATGTTATATCATGAATCTACATGTTTTATACGGAGTGTTTTGACAAACGACAAAAGAAATGTACTATTCTTAACGTACACGTCGACAACTTTTCTGCCGCCATGACCATTATTTGTTTTCTATATTCCTTTGCAAGCTTTCATGTTTTATTCAAAGAAAAACTCTTGTATTTTGGTATTGAAAATGGTTTTTCAAAGAAAATGGTGTTTTGGTATTAAAAATGGGGTTTTAAAAGAAAATGGTATTTTTCCCAAAAGTCTTTTTCGTATGGGTTTAAAAGAGTTTTTCAAAGGGTTTTATGATGAAAGTGTTTTATTCATTATATTGTACTTGAGCATTATATGAAATGAGTGAGCCCGATACAGTTTATACGAAGGGTTGAGCCCCATTATAGCTCGCAGGTGAGCTTGATATAAAAAATTACAACGGTCGAGGGAGGGGAATAAATACAAGAAAAGCCCTACACTACCAACAGAGAACTCGGCGACACTCAAACTCGAGACCTCACTGAGACCCCGCAAAGCCGCTCCCAACTGAGTTGCACCCTGGGGGTAAGGATGAGTTCGATATAGCTTATACAAAGGGTTGAGCCCCATTATAGCTAATGGAAAACGAGTGAGCCCGATATAGCTTATACAAGTTGAGCTCCATTATAGCTCACGGGTGAGCCCGATATAGTTATACGAAGGGTGAGCCTCATTATAGCTCACTAATGCATTGAGTGATGATTATATTGGAAGTCAGTCGTATGGTTATTCCAAATAAAAAAGTTTTGAAAGGGTTTTATGAATCTGATGTTGCAAGTCACCTAAAAGGAGTTCTAATTGATTGTTATGGGTTTTAAAGGATTTATTTGAGCAAAATGTGTGTTTTCTTGTGAAAATGTTTTATTTTTTTCACTCAATGAACATTGATGAAAAAGTAAACATTTCCTGGATTTTCATATTTTTCCTGAACTAACAGTTTCCTTTCTTTTTATATCCCTTACTGAGATTTCGTGTTCATCCTAAGTTTTTTTAAAATGCTTTCACAGGATTTAAGGATGGGTAAGGGAAAGGAAGAAGTCAAGTTGAAAGTCGTGGAAATTTTCCATGAAAAGAAATCATGCTTTATTTTAAAAGTTTTATATTATGGAAAAAATGGATATTAATCATAAGTGTCCACTTTGTATTATATGGTTTTGTTATATATGAGTTATAGCCTAATTCTCTAAAACTCTAAACCTGAAAAGAACCTCAAAGTGAAAGAAATTAAATTCTTGCTAAAACTCAAGATCATGTAATGTTTATGGTTAGGTCCTTATAGGTGTTGCATTCCAACAAGTGAAGGGATTTCTAGAATCATTCTAGAAAATGGAAGACTTGGCATCTCTTGAAGAACTTGCCAAAGTGAGGAGTTTCCATAACCTCTCATGGAAAGATGATGCTCGACAGGATATTCACATCAAAGCTGTAAAGAAGCACGTGAAGTTCAAAGGCACCTATCTTACATTTGGTGCAACTCCCAACAATAGATGATATTGTTCTTTGATCTGCATGCCAATTGATTTTTCTTTTAAAGCAGTGAGCATAAGAGGGAAGTGTAAGAAAAGTGATCAAAGAGAGATGGTGTATTTACCCAAGACCTTTGTAAGGGCAGTGAGCCTAAGTAGGAGTGACCTACCTTAAAATCAACAAGCACCGAGCTTAATGATTTTGGTGCACCAACACAATGTTGGATGCATGCTCCTTAGAAAAAGTGACTCTCAGGGTATCTAAGCCCCTTTAGGGCCTAACATATCTTCAAGACATCTAAGAATTAAATCCCACAAATTTTCCTTGATCTTCGTGGCCAAATATTCAAATTCCCGCTTCATGGCCATATGTATTGGGAAACATGTTTGTTTTTATTTCACGTGTCAACTTCACTTTAGTTATCGTGGTTTCTCCTCAACATGTCTCGTATTTTGGTGACTTCTATACTCAATGCAAATTTCATTCACTCATCACCTACTCAACAAAACTTCAATTATCCACTCAATGTAGTCGGTCCCAAGTTCCTACTCAACGCAACATTCATCTATGTGGTTCCAACTCAACGCAAATGCCCAATCTACTCAATGCAATTGCTCAGTTTACTCAACACATCTTCTTTCCGTACAATTTGACCATGTGCATCTCAAATATCTAATCCACAAAACTTGTTGAGGTGAACAAATCCATAGAATCTACTTCATGCAACTTCATTCCCTTGCAATTCGACTCACCGCAACAATCTTCTGAAACACCAAATATTCTTCATGAAATGTTCAACATATTTCCACATAAATATTCACCTACTTCAAACAACATTAAGCCACTGAATCTCCATTCCCATCATATATTCACTCTTGTAAATCATTTCATCAACTCACCTTAAGATTCATTCATCATCTCAGCACATATAACATTCATACTGAAGCATAATCAGTTAGGGACTCTAACACAGAACGTCTTGCTCCTGGCTCAAAACATATTCTCGCATAATATAACCACCAACCTCCAGCTTCACAGCAAATAACTCAAACTCCCATAGCACAACAAGGCACATTGGAAGGCTCTCTCTAATAGTCTGGATAAATCCAAACCCATATCAGTTAGCAAACAACATCCCCTTCAATTGAGATTATTTCCACCGAACATATACTCTCTTTACCTAGTTGGCACAGAACATATCTTTGATATAGTATACAAAACAATTGCAACATCAATCTCTATCAAATTGTAACACAGGATGTATATACAGATACTACAGGTCACAGCTCTTGATCCAGCCATCACCTGAACCGAGAGCACAGTTGTTTACGGCGCACAGTGCAAAATGGCGACGAGGGCCCTTAGTGCCATGGCGCATGGCGCACTACGCTGCACATGGAAATTTCATTAACGGCGCAAAAATCATATATAAAAGATTATATTAGGAAAATGAAAAAAAAACATTATCTAATGAAAATTTAGTTAAAAAAAAGAGGAACATGGAATCAAAATATGTCTAAATAATACAAAATATGCAAAGACAAATTGGCATACAATGTCTAAAAAAATAGTTTTTCATTCTCATCCATGGAAACACAATTGCCATTGTCGATGAGATCATCAAGATCATCAAGAAGCTCTTCAATATCCTCCTCTTCACTCTCTAGACTCAAGATCTTCCTCTTCTTCGATATGATGAAGAGATGCTTTTTTCCCTTTCGTTTCCATGATAGTGGATGCTCTAGTAATACAGTCAGGTTCTTCAGCTCCAGATGCTAAAGCTACAACCCAAGTTAAATCATCCTCCTCAAAAATAAGATTGTTTCCTACAACAAGTTCTTCCACTTACCCAAGCATCCATTCATTGCAATAATCAATGCCTTTCAATGAGATAGGATCAATGGTGTCACGGTCATTAAATCTCCTAATCAACGCCCTGTTATATTTGACATAAACCAAGTTATTCGATTTTGATTGAGCAAGCCTATTTCATCTTTTTGTGTGAAGATTTTCAAACACACTCCAATTCTGTTGAACTGTCTCAAATGGGGAGTTGAAGCGCCATTAGATGCCCACCAATCAGTCAGTGCTCTCAATTTTATGTTTCAAATAGCCAAATTAGTTCCAAGAGTGCCTAAAGCATCTCAATATTCTTCCATCTCCTCGGAGATTTTATCCTAAGTACCAAAATCTGGAATCAATCTCTAGATACAATTCACCAAATCCAAGTTCATTACTTCATCACTATCAATGTTAGGATTGAGATAAAAAAAACTCGAGAATCAAGTAGTATCCTGCAGCACACATGCACATTCCATCTTTTATCGATAATTTTGAAGATCTCCTTATACTTAACTTCATTGTCGTTGAAAGCTTTTGCAATGACCTTGGCCCTATCCATAGATTTGTAAATATATCCCATTGGAGTTTTTTTTCGCCATCAACCAATCTAAGAACTTGAACAATAGGGCCCCAACCTTACGGGAATAAAGAACATTATTCCAAAATGAAGTGCTCTGCACAACAAGTGTTGTCATCTTACCTCCTTGCCCATTTGCCCCCTTGTTGACGTTCCATTCCTCCGAGCCAAACATCTTTCTTAAATTTCTTTCTTTGTTGGTTGTGCATGCTAGAGAGTGATCATGGCAGCGGAAAATCTTGTTTTGGCAGGCCTAAGTAGCTCCCTCTGTTGGGTGAATTGCATCATCGTGTGCAACACACCCACATGGTTATAAATATAACCATTGACCAACACTGCCTTCTTCAAAAGCCGAGCAAAGAATCTGAATTTTCTACATGTCCCCCAACATCAAGTCCAAACAATGAGCAGCGCATGGAGTCCAATACAAATCTAGATAGGTTGCCTCCAAGAATTTTCCTATTAAAGAAAATCCAGATAAGAATAAATTATCACTATAAAAAAATGAAAAATATTAATTAGAATGGAAAACAATAAAAAAATTATAATTCTTACTGACACTACCGATGACAACTTGAACAACATTAGATGGTCCAACTTTTATAACAAATTTATCAAGAAGCTCAAACATTTTTGAGCCACTTTTCACACAGGATGAAGCGTCAACTGATTCAATGAAGACGAGTCCCTTTGGGCTATTCACCAAGAAATTGATAAGTGTTCTTCCTCTTTTATCCGTCCAAAAAATAATTCACCAATAAATTTGTTCATTCCAATTATTTTATTAAGGGAACTCGTACCTCATGATATGATGGTGGTTTCATTGTCAGGGTCATATTACCCAACTCCTTCAATGACAAACTTCCTCTTTTTTTCCTTTTTGTATGCATCACTAATAGTCGTCTATTTTGAAGTTTCAACTTTCCTTTGTCGTACAACCTCGGACTTAAGAGTGAAGTAGTGATCAATACCTTCTCTTGAATTTGAATGAGAAGTCTTTATACTACTTCATGTTGCAAAATTGTCTGAACTACTTGTTGTCTTCCTTTTGACTCCTCCTATGGTCGGAATTAAAGGATCTTCCTCTCCATCATCTTCCATCAGATCAATATCCTTATATTGGGCAGTCGAGTTTATTTGATCCTTCAATGACTTTTTTTATCCAACGGCCTTTCTAATTTCTTCTCTGACATGTGGTAGACAGATTTGGCAACCTATTTTATTTCAAAAACCTTTTGTCAAATGTTTTTTGTCTAGTGTAATGCTACCATTTGTAACTTTGCTGCAAAATTTGCATGTCACACAGTTTTTATTTTTAGAATTACTCGATGAAAAATATGCTCAAGCTAGATCTTTGCCAAAATTGTTAGCAACCATTCAATTTATAGGCAAAGAAAGATGAACAAAGAAATAGATAAAATAAAACACATAATAACACAAGCAAAATAAAGTAAAAAACAAATGAGGGCAGGCGCGTGAAATGCAACAGCTGCTCCAGGGTAGCAGAGTAGCAAGCCAACGAAAGAGAAAGGAGGCAAACCTCTAGACCAGGCTAGAGAAGTTTAAAAGAGAAAAGAACTTGAGGAAGATGGACTAGTTGTGGAGCATACGTTCGTTGTCCAAGGGTTGCTGTAGTACCCCCGGTTTCTGGTAAGTAACCCATATTTTATGCTTTTCAAGTACATGAAGCATATGAGAAATGGTTGGAAAAGTTTGGAGACTTTTAAAGTGTCAAAGGCAAAAAGGTGGTGACGCACGGGTTGCCCAAACCGTGCGGAAGCCGTGCAGGTGGTGTCACTTTGGACAGAGGAGACCGCACGGTGTGCGCACAGTTTGGGCAAACCGTGCGAGGAGGCCGTGCCGAGCGCCCCTTCCAAACAGTGACTACAGCACGATTTGACTAACCATGCGCGAAGTCAACTTAGATTCTATTTTTAAGGATCTAATCGGTTTTATCTTTAAACCCACTCGTTTTTGCTCCTAGACGGCCCTAACTCGGGATTTCTCTCTGGTGAAGGTGGGAGAACCTATCAGGCGTTTTGGAAGCGATCCAGAGGTTTGCATCGGCATTTAGAGGCCGGTTGATCGAGGTAAGTCTCGTTTTCTTAGATCTCCTTCTTCCCTCTTGATGGATCCTTAGATCTACGCCCAATGTGGGTAGATCTAAGGTAGTGGATGACTTTTAAGTCGGGTTTTGGTCTTGTTGGTGATCGGGGAAGGAATCTAAGAAGGTTTCGTGGTGTCTCGACCCGGTTCTTGGTTGGTTTCGCCTTTTTTGTTGAAGTAGGTGGCTTCACTTGATTCCTCTTTCTTAGAACTTGAAGGCTTAGTTTCAAATTGTTTTCCTTGATTGAAATGGTTTGTTTATCTGTTGTGAAAGAATGGTTGAAACCCCTTTTTAGTAACAGGTGTTGGAAATTGTGTGTTTTTGGAAAGTGTTTGTTGAAGTGAGTTTAAAAGGGTGATTTTAAACTGGTTATGGTTTTGCTGCTTGAAAGAAATGGTTTTCAATAAAAGGTTTGATGCTTTATTGAAAGGTTTTGAACACACTTGGTTTTGGCATGGATTTGCATGGGTTGTGGTGTGTGTTCATATGCATTGGGATGGATAAGGGCGAGAAGTACCCCCATCAAAAGGTTGGATGGATAAGGGCGAGAAGTACCCCCATCAAAAGGTTGGATGGATAAGGGCGAGAAGTACCCCCATCAAAAGGTTGGATGGATAAGGGCGAGAAGTACCCCCATCAAAAGGGACGAATAAGGGCGTGAAGTACCCCCGTCAAGGTAGGTCCAGGTTGCATGCATGGTTGGGTGTGTGGATTTGTGAAATGTAATTAATGTGCCAAAATGGGAATGGGAATTTGATTGGAAACTTTTCTTGGTTGTTTTTCTTGAGAGAGATGGTTTTTGTTGGAAAATGGTTTTGACATGGAACTTGTTGTATTATGAACTGTTTTGGAATTGTTTTATACAAATTGTTTTATATAAATGTGCTAACATGTTTTATCCTAGAGGCATGGGTTGGGAAGTCATCGGGGAAAACCTGCTGAGTTACATTACTCACCCCCTGCTTTGGCATGTTGTTGCTTTTGCAGATGTCATATACCGGGATGTTGGCAAAGGTAAAGTGTCACGTGTTTATAGCACTACATCGTGATGCTTGGGCTGGTTCGTGATATTGGAGCTTGGAGCTTGTGGAGCATTGAGTTGGGTTGTCGTCTTGTGGTCTTTTAGTTTGTCTTTCCGCTGTTTACTCTGATTTAGAATTGGTTTCCGCTGTGGTACTTTTGCTTGGTTTATGATAAAATAATTGGTTGAGTTGTCTTAGCTTTTATCATGCATCATTTAGTTGATTTGTTTGGTTATGTTTGTTGGCTCTGTGGTATGTTCTAAAAGGGTAAAACGTCCCCCACTTGTTTTGAAACCCTTCGGCATTTATTGTCGGCCTTTGGCGCCTTGGGGATGTCGCTTAAGGCCTAGTAATGACTTGTTGTACTCTCAAGCTAATGAGAATTGGCGGGTCATTACAAATGGTATCAAAGGGAGACGATTTACCCTTTTAGAACATACCACAGATCCAACAAACATAACCAAACAAATCAACTAAATGATGCATGATAAAAGCTAAGACAACTCAACCAATTATTTTATCATAAACCAACCAAAAGTACCACGGAGGAAACCAACACTAAATCAGAATAAACAGCGGAAAGACAAACTAAAAGACCACAAGACGACAACCCAACTCCATGCTCCACAAGCTCCAAGCTCCAGCATCACGAACCAGCCCAAGCATCACGAAGTAGTGATATAAACATGTGACACTTTACCTTTGCCAACATCCCGGTATATGATATCTGAAAAGCACCAACGTGCCAAAGCAGGAGGTGAGTAATGAAACTCAGTAGGTTTTCCCCGATGACTTCCCAACCCATGCCTCTAGGATAAAACATGTTAGCACATTTATATAAAATAATTTGTATAAAACAATTCCAAAACAGTTCACAATACAACAAGTTCCATGTCAAAACCATTTTCCAACAAAAACCATCTCTCTCAAGAAAAGCAACCAAGCAAAGTTTCCAATCAAATTCTCATTCCCATTTTGGCACATTCATTCCATTTCACAAATCCACACAACCAACCATGCATGCAACCTGGACCTCCCTGTACTCGCGAGTGGTGAGTTATCCTTCCACTAATCCGTCACTTAGTGGACTACCTTGACGGGGGTACTTCACGCCCTAATCCGTCCCTTTTGATGGGGGTACTTCTCGCCCTTATCCATCCAACCTTTTGATGGGGGTACTTCTCGCCCTTATCCATCCCAATGCATATGAACACACACCACAACCCATGAAAATCCATGCCAAAACCAAGTGTGTTCAAAACCTTTCAATAAAGCATCAAACCTTTTATTGAAAACCATTTCTTTCAAGCAGCAAAACCATAACCAGTTTAAAATCACCCTTTTAAACTCACTTCAACAAACACTTTCCAAAAACACACAATTTCCAACACCCGTTACTAAAAAGGGGTTTCAACCATTCTTTCACAGCAGATAAACAAACCATTTCAATCAAGGAAAACAATTTGAAACTAAGCCTTCAAGTTCTAAGAGAGAGGAATCGAGAGTGAAGCCACCTACCTCAACAAAAAAGGCGAAACCAACCAAGAACCGGGTCGAAACACCACGAAACCTCCTTAGATTCCTTCCCCCATCACCAACAAGACCAAAACCTGACTTAAAAGTTATCCACTACCTTAGATCTACCCACCTTGGGCGTAGATCTAAGGATCCATCAAGAGGGAATAAGGAGATCTAAGAAAACTAAAGGAAACGAGACTTACCTCGATCAACCGGCCTTTAAACGCCAAGGCAAAGCTCCGGATCGCTTCCAAAACGCCTGATAAGTGTTCTCCCACTTTCACTAAAGAGAAATCCCGAGTTAGGGCCGTCAAGGAGCAAAAACGAGTGGGTTTATAGATAAAACAGATTAGATTCTTAAAAATAGGATCTAAGTTGACTCCGCGCACGGTTAGTCCGCACGGTTAGTCAAATCGTGCGCTAACCGTGCGGTAGTCACTGCTTGGAAGGGGTGCTCCGCACGGCCTCCTCGGACGGTTTGCCCAAACCGTGCGCACACCGTGCGGTTTCCTCTGTCCAAAGTGACACCACCTGCACGGCTTCCGCACGGTTTGGGCAACCCGTGCGAAGCCCGTGCGTCACCACCTTTTTGCCCTTTGACACTTTAAAAGTCTCCAAACTTTCCCAACCATTTCTCATATGCTTCATGTACTTAAAAAACATAAAACAAAGGTTACTTACCAGAAACCGGGGGTACTACATTCTCTCCACCATTGGCCTTTCCGTCTCCGGAAAGTAGAAAACCATCGCTTGCCTGAAAGAGTTCTGGACACTGCTCTTTCATTTCTTTCTCGCGTTCTCAAGTCTCTTCCTGAATCTGACCATGCTGCCATAAAACCCGCACTAGACCGATGCTTTTTCCACGCAAGACTTTCTCTTGCCTATCCACAATCCGTACCGGGATATGTATCAATGAAGCATCCGGCTCTAGGTCAACGTGATCCCATCTGATCACATGGTCAGGATCAGGCTGATACTTCTTCAACTAAGATACATGAAACACATTATGCACTGCACTGAACCGTGGTGGTAATGTCAGCCGATACGCCACCTCGCCAACCTGTTCTAGTATCTCAAAAGGGCCCAATATATCGAGGAGATAATTTGACCTGCTTCCCAAAACGACGATGTCCAAGCCTTGGAGAGATTCTCAAAAAGACATGATCACTCACCGCAAACAACAACAGTCTTCGGCAATGATCCGCATACGATTTCTGACGACTTTGTGCCGTCTCCATCCTCTTTTTTATCAACTGAATCTTCTCTGTTGTTTCTTTGACAAGGCTCGGCCCAACTAGTGAAGTCTCACCTGTTTCCACCCAAAAAAGTGGAGAACGACAAGGACGCTCATACAATGCTTCAAACGGAGCCATGCGTATCGAGGCTTGATAGCTGTTATTGTATGAGAACTCCACTAAGGGTATATGCTCCTCCCATGAGCCCCCAAAATCCATTACACAAGCCCGCAACATGTCTTCCAACGTCTGTATCGTCCTTTCGGATTGTCCATCCGTCTGAGGATGATACGCCGTACTCATATTCAACTGAGTTCCCAGGGCTTTCTGTAAGGATCGCCAGAAACGAGATGTGAACCTCGGATCTCTATCTAAGACAATAGACACTGGTACACCATGCCTCTTTACCACTTCTCGGATATAGATTTTTGAAAGATCTTCCACCGTATGAGTTTCACAAATAGGGATGAAATGGGCCGACTTGGTTAGACGATCCACTATCACCCAAATGGCATCGTGTTTCCGGACCGTTCTTGGAAGAGCTGTAACAAAATCCATTGTTATCTGATCCCATTTCCACATTGGGATAGGTAAAGATTGTAACATACCATCTAGTCTTTGATGCTCTGCTTTAACCTGCTGACAAGTTAAGTACTGTGAGACGAACTCGGCCACCTTCCTTTTCATGTCGCTCCACCAAAACTGTGCCTTCAACGCCTTATACATCTTCTATGTACCTGGGTGTACAGCCCATCTTGAATGGTGGTAAGCATGAAGGAGTTGTTCCTAAGCAGTTAAAGGTACAACCATCCGATCTCGAAACCGCAAAACTGAACTCTCATCCAGCTTTCATCCCTCAATGGTCTCCCCACCATTGAGTTTTGAACTCATTGCAACACAGTGTACGTCGGATGCCTGTGCCTCCTTTATTATCTCTACCAAATCAGGAACAAGCGCAACTGAAAAGAAAACCGCAACATCAGCTCGGTCTTCACATTCCATACGCATGTCGGCTAGGACCGACATCAACTGCCACTCATCTGAAGCTTCTTTCGCCAGCTGAGTATATTTCCGGCAAAATCAAGATGGGTGTAAGGCGAACTTTCAACTCTTGAAAAGATCTCTGACATTCATCAGTCCATTGAAATGGAGCATTCTTCTTTGTCAGAGCTGTCATAGGCAAAGCTAGTCGTGAGAAGTCACGCACAAAGCGTCGGTAATAACTAGCTAGACCAAGAAAACTTCGTATTTCAAAAACATTCTTCGGCAGTTGCCAAGAAAGAACAGCTTCTATCTTTTCTGGATCCACTGAAACACCTTTCTCAGAAACAACATGGCCCAGAAAGCGTACCTCTTGTATCCAAAAATCGCACTTTGATAATTTGGCATACAACTGATGGTCTCTCAAGATTTCCAACACTATCGCCAAGTGTTGTTCATGCTCATCCCTTGTTCTTGAATACACCAATATGTCGTCCACAAACACCACAACAAAAGAATCCAGATATCGCTGAAATATCTGATTCATCGATGCCATAAAGACTGTTGGTGCATTCGTAAGACCAAAAGGCATGACTACATATTCGTAGTGGTCATATCTGCTTCTGAAGGCTATCTTCGGAATATCCTCCTTCCAAACTCGCAACTGGTGATATCCTGACCGCAAGTCAATCTTAGAGAACCACTGAGCTCCCCTCAATTGATCAAACAGGTCATCAATGCGTGGAAGTGGATATCTATTCTTTATCGTAACTTGGTTAAGTTTACGATAATCCACACATAGCCTCAAAGTTCCATCTGATTTCTTTACAAACAAAACCGGTGCTTCCCACGAAGACACGCTTGGCAGAATAAAACCTTTGTTTTCCAGTTCTTCCAATTACACTTTCAATTCCTTTAACTCCGTTGGTGTCATCCTATAAGATGGAAGTGAGATAGGACTGGTCCCCAGAAGAAGATCAATCGTAAACCCCACTTCTCTTACAGGTGGTAACCCTGAGAAGTTTTCAGGAAAAACATCAGGAAATTGATCCGCGACTACTAGAAAACTGTTATTCGCGATCTCGTCCATCGATTCCAAGTTTAACGCAGCCAACTGGTAAGAGATCGTTGCCACTACTGGTGCCAACAAGCCCGTTGCACCTGCCTTCACCAATCTTTCTTCTCTAAAGAGGTGTTCGACGCCATCCTCAGTCGCGAAACTGACTGTTCTGCTATAACAGTCGATGTGAGCCCTGAACTCTGTCAACCAATCCATACCTAGGATTATATCATAGACATCCATCTCCAGCACAGAGAAATCTCATTTCAGCTCAACTCCATCAACAATTATAGAACATGCTTTACACACGAAGGCTCTACATTCTCTTTCACCGAGAGGAGTTTGAAGTTTTATCACGGAAGGCATCATTTCAAGTTTTAAGTTCAGAAAATCAGCACTACGAGAAGCAAGAAAAGAATGCGATGCACCAGTATCGAACAACACTTGCATGAGGGTGGAATTCAAAAGAATCATACCTCTCACCGTAGACGGTCCGGACTGGTCATCCACAATCACTTGTTCCGCTCCATACAATTGCTTTGTTGCTGCACTTTGCTCCTTATTGCCTTGTTGAGATTCCCCTGTCTGAGGAGTCATGGCATTCTTGGAATCACCATAACTAGCTCTGTTCTGCGGGCGAGACTGATTTTGGTGTCCTCGCCCTGTCGAAGCATAAGATGCTTGTGACACTTGAGAAGTGTCACGAACACCCGACCGTGGAGCACTGCGACAATATCGCTGAAGATGCCCCATCTTGTTGCAATTGTAGCATGCTCTCGGTGGTGTTGTACATTCTCGTTTAATGTGATCAATCGAGCCACATTGAAAACACCCGGCTTTCATCATGGATCGTGGAGGAAGATTCACCGATCTAGCCGTCTGATTCTGATTCGCACTCCCACCTTGAAAGTAGGTGTCCCTCTTCTGCTTGTTCCCAGCATTAGAGTTCTCACCCGTTCCCGTGGGTATCATCATACTTCCTCCTCCCATAACTCTTGAGATGTCTCTTTCAGCTACTGTTGCTCTGTTTACCATCTTCGTATAATCCGTAATACAGAGCACAACTATCTTCGAGCGAATCTCCTGTCGCAACCCTGATTCAAAGATGTGTGCCTTCAGCGACGCACTTGCGGCAACTTCCGGTGCAAAGCGCACTAAATTCATGAATTTAGCCGCATACTCCGTGATAGAGAGATTATCCTGATTCAGGCTGAAAAAGTCTGTCGTCCTCTGGATCTTAAACGTGTGAGGATAGAATTGTTTATTGAACAATTCCTCAAATTCCTCCCAGCCCAGGCCTTGATCCACCTTGGCCTGCACCACTAGCTCCCACCATTGTCGTGCAAGATCCTCCAGCATATACGTCGCCAACTTTACTTTCAATTCTGCTGGTGTGCCGATTAGATCGAAGATACGATTCATCCTACTCAGCCACACCTCCGCCCTTTCTGGTTCAGAATCACCCCGAAAGATGGGTGTATTCTGCTTCTGGAACTGGACGGAATGGTCTACATGCCTTGACTCATCCCTTCGATTCCCCGTGTCCACAGCCTGAAACGCTTGAACTATACTTTGGACTAGCTGTTGGTTCACCTGTGGCCCAGGTGCGACCACATTCTCCGCACCCTCTTCCGTTTGGTTTCTACGACGCCTAACGGGTGTCATTTTCTATACAAACAACGCACGCCGTTAGTCTCACTTCCTAGCAACTAAAGGCTTAGCATTTCAATTCCTATCACATCACTATCACAACATTGATTTCCAACCATCAAGCTTTTCCACATTTACCCATTTCTAAAAAAATATCTTTTCTTTCTTTTGAAAATCAATCTATTTTCAAAATACATCAACCATTCTCTTTTCAAAATATTGCATTTGAAAACAAGTTTACAATTTTCAGAAATCACGCTTTTGCATCAAACCATAATCCATTTCTCAAAACGATATATGCACTCCTAGTGGGAAGTCATTCCTCTAATGCATGTCATGCTCATCTCATTGGCTAAACCCATGACAATGAGATTTGTTATCCTATAAGTGTCTCCAGAACACTTATGTACCCAACTCCCTAGTAACTTGAAGTTTAGCATAAAAAGGTTAGCTACGTCTTTTTATGCTCTACATTCCAAGTTCCGACAATCCTACTCCTTCCTAAGATGACCACCCAAGGAATAGACACGTAAGAATTCAGCGCCAAGACCAACAAAACTGATGACTACTTGTTCCACAAAGAAAGGAACATGCTGATTGAATTTATAACCCAAGAACCGAACAAACTGATACCATTTGTAACACTCCGCCCCTACCTCATTGGCTTGAGGAGGCGGTGAGGGTTACTTGGCCTTAAGCGACATCCCCGAGGCGGTAAGTCTTGTTTCCTTTAGTTTTCTTAGATCTCCTTCTTCCCTCTTGATGGATCCTTAGATCTACGCCCAAGGTGGGTAGATCTAAGGTATTGGATGACTTTTAAGTCAGGTTTTGGTCTTGTTGGTGATAGGGGAAGGAATCTAAGGAGGTTTCGTGGTGTTTCGACCCGGTTCTTGGTTGGTTTCGCCTTTTTTGTTGAGGTAGGTGGTTTCACTCTCGATTCCTCTTTCTTAGAACTTGAAGGCTTAGTTTCAAATTGTTTTCCTTGATTGAAATGGTTTGTTTATCTGTTGTGAAACAATGGTTGAAACCGCTTTTTAGTAACGCATGTTGGAAATTGTGTGTTTTTGGAAAGTGTTTGTTGAAGTGAGTTTAAAAGAATCATTTTAAACTGGTTATGGTTTTGCTGCTTGAAAGAAATGGTTTTCAATAAAAGGTTTGATGCTTTATTGAAAGGTTTTGAACACACTTAGTTTTGGCATGGATTTGCATGGGTTGTGGTGTGTGTTCATATGCATTGGGATGGATAAGGGCGAGAAGTACCCCCATCAAAAGGTTGGATGGATAAGGGCGAGAAGTACCCCCATCAAAAGGGACGGATAAGGGCGTGAAGTACCCCCGTCAAGGTAGTCCACTAAGTGACGGCTTAGTGGAAGGATAACTCACTACTCGCGAGTACAGGGAGGTCCAGGTTGCATGCATGGTTGGCTGTGTGGATTTGTGAAATGGAATGAATGTGCCAAAATGGGAATGGGAATTTGATTGGAAACTTTGTTTGGTTGCTTTTCTTGAGAGAGATGGTTTTTGTTGGAAAATGGTTTTGACATGGAACTTGTTGTATTATGAACTGTTTTGGAATTGTTTTATATAAATGTGCTAACATGTTTTATCCTAGAGGCATGGGTTGGGAAGTCATTGGGGAAAACCTACTGAGTTTCATTACTCACCACCTGCTTCGGCACGTTGGTGCTTTTGCAGATGTCATATATCAGGATGTTGGCAAAGGTAAAGTGTCACATGTTTATAGCACTACTGAGCCGGCGTAAGTCTCGCCGTGAATGCAGTTCCAGCATGCTTGTAAACGAAAATAATTGACTTCTTTGCAGCCTCCTCACTACGTCACACACGGCAAGACGTACGCAAAAAATAATTAATAAAAACGAATTTGAATCGGTTGGAAAAAGATCGTATACCTGCCAAGAACGGCAGTTAGGGTCTGGATGTGGGATGCCTCGTCGTCGTCACCGCTAAGGTCCTCGGTGTGGACGATGTAAACAGCGGAGCCTGAAACCGAACTTCCTACCTTAGCATTCGCCATTGAGATCAGCGGAGATAACAACAAAGCAACCAGCACGGACAGCGGAAACCAAGGTGAGGAAGATGGGGTGATGGAGCTAGCTGTTCGACGAAATTTGACCCTTGCAGCCATTTTGTATCGGATGTGATCGGAGGAGATGCCGATCGGACTCCAGCGAAAATAATAATAATAAATAAATAAATGAAAATTGAATCTTTTTAGCTCTATGCTTCATCTTTATAGGAGAGAGGTTTATCATTTTCAACCAATAATGATTCACCGTATTCGGTGACTAGAAACCATATCTCTCTAGTTCTCTTACCTCTCTTGCGCTCCTACGCAGTACTTCTATTTCAAGAACGGCTTCTTCCATAGGGGTCTATGGAACCTATTCTTATACAAACTCTTGTGTATCTTGAGCACCAATTTCATCAAAGTCAATCTTTCTCCCACTATCCTTTTGAGGATGTGCTCCCTCTCAAGAAAGATGACTTTTTGGCATCAGTAACTTTCTTGCCTGAGGGGTTGTATAGGTAGTATCCCTTTGTTTCCTTGAGATACCCTATAAAGATACACTTTGTGCCCCGAGGTGCTAGTTTGTTGCTTGAGAATGTCTTAACAAACTCCTTGCAACCCCATACACATGTATGTAACAAAACGAGTTTCTTTCCACTCCACAACTCGAAGGGAATTCCATTTCCCGCTTTAGTTGGTACTCAGTTTAATGTGTATGCTACAGTTTTTAATGTATATCCCCAAAAGGATAATGGAATATCTACATGACTCATCATCGACCTTACCATGTCTAACAAGGTATGGTTTCTCCTTTCACTAACACCATTACACTATGGTGTCTAAGGTGGAGTGAGTTGAGATAGAATCCCAAACTCTTATAAAAATTTGATGAACTCTTGGTTAAGATATTCACCACCTTGACCTGATCGAAGATTCTTTATATTCTTTCCAAGTTAATTCTTTACTTCATTCTTGAACTCGTTGAATTTCTCAAAGGATTCGGACTTGTACCTTATCAAGTAGACATAGCCATATCTACTAAAGTCATCAGTAAAAGTTATAAAGTAAGAATATCCACCTCTAGCTTCTACTGGAAATTGTCCACACACATCTGTGTGTACCAATCCTATAAGATTTTTGGCTCTTTCACCCTATCAGTCAAATGGTGGTTTGGTCATTTTTTTCTTATAAACAAGCATGATATATTTCAAGCAGTTTTAGCTCAAACGAGTCTAAATAACCGTCTTGAGAGATGTTTTTCAAACACTTCTCATTTACATGAAAAATACAGTGATGCCAAAGCTGGGTGTTATATGAGTCATGTGAACATGATTCATTATCAATCACCAATACTTGGTTTTCATAACTTAATACATGAAAACCATTATTTAAATGTTCCATTCCACAACATATGTTGTATTTATAAAAGAAAAAACTTTCATTTCTAAACTTGGAAATAAACCCATATATATCTAGGCATAACACAAAAATTATGTTCTTGGTAACAGTAGGTACATAATAACAATCTTTTAAAACCAAAATCATTCTCATTGGTAATGAAAGGTGGTAGTCACCGATGGCTAGAGCGGCCGACCTCGCACTATTTGCAGCTCGTAGATCCACCTCTCCTTTAGAAATCTTTTAGAATCTACTTGGTTCCTGCATTTAGATACAAATGTGATCACCGCAAGATATATCTAATACTCATTGTGTAAATATTGAAAGATTACTGATTAGCCAGTAAATGAGGCTAATATTCATTGTTAATATATATAATATTCATGTTATTTATTATTCATAAACACCATTTTAGTGCATTTTACACTTTGAACATCATTTCACATTATGATTGTAATTCTTTTATAAAAATGCACTATTATGTGGTACATTTTTTAACATCATTTAAAGTACCCAATGATTCATCTGATTTTAAGGAATATAATTATACATAATTTAATTTGATATTTTGGGAAATTTATCTACACTTCATTATGAACATGTTTGATTCAGGGATCAATGGAGAATTCATGGAAGAAGATGGGGATATTCTGTGATGAAAGGAAACAATTCTGGAGAAGTCGGATTGGACACCAACCCACTGATAAGAATGTGGGGACCAACATACAGACCCAATTAATCCCAAATTTCGTGGGATTCTATAAGACATGTAGATTAATAAATAACTCTTCAGAATCCAATGCTAATTCGGCCTCCATTGTGGTCATTTAGGCGGCCCAAGTTAGAGATAAAATTTTGGGCCAGATTCTATGACCCAGAAAAAAATCCTACCAAAATGATCATATCTCGGAATCCACAACTCCAAATGGGCCCAAAATTTACAGCCGTTTAGAATACATCAGGGGCTCCATTTTCTTCTTCTGTGGACCACTCTTATTCGGCCATATAGAAGGTCTTCCAAGCACGTATGTTCGGTGGATGAAAGCTGACTGCCACCTCGGGTCAAGTGTGGAAAAGTTTAAGTTCCACAAGCTTTCCACCACCCTAGGCCTACCATAATCAAGTGGGATACTTTGTACTGTTGAAGGATCGACCCAAGGCTTCCAAAATTCCTATTTAAGGCAGTGGTGGTGGATGAGTTTATCATCTTTGAGCTTTTTTTCATCTTAATGTTATGTTGCCAATTTGTCTTTGTAATGTTCTTCATTCACATGTAAGTTGTTTTAATTAATCCTAGTTTCTTAATAAAAGTTCTTCTTATCCTCTTATTCTGTTTTTCTCCATCTCACTTTGATACCGTTGCCTCAAGGTGTGAATTTATTCACACCAAATCTTGTGAAATTATTCACACAACGGTGGAGTGGTCATTTTATTTTTATTGTTTTCTTTACTTCTCCATTTCCTCCCTCATGAGTCTACTTTCCGCTTCCATTGAAACCATAGAATCAATGGAGGGATAACCCACTTATGGGTTGATCCAAGGGAGTAGCAAGGGGCTGGATTGGATGTTATTTATCACCCCATTAATGTCTAATCACTTCTTTTAATTGAGATTTTTATTTGATGATTTTTAAACTCCATCGTCCTTGTTGAATTTAAGGTAACACACTTCAAGTGCGAATACGAACCTTTACCTTGAAGTGCTCAAAACTTTGATCCTTCAAGTGTATAGGTGATTAGTATTAAAGTGTGTAGGTATTAAACTAATAAGTGAGGATGTTGTTTGATCTTCTTAAATGAACTCATCTCAAATATCAGAAATTGAAATAGTTGAAAAAGAATTTCATCCAATCCACCCCGAGCGATAACCTAGGATCAACTCATTATTTTAAATTGAATTCACTTAAATCTGTTAGTGATCCTTTAAAACCATCTAAAATTAGCTCAAATTTGGCCACTTCATAGCAAAAAACAATCCATATAATGTGTGTGTCTGTAGGTTACTTCTTAGGTCTCTGAGGATTCGATAACCCAAGCTAAACTACAAGGACCGTTCTACCTTCATCTCTTGGGTAAATTTGAGCGTGAATCAAATTTTGGCGTCATTGTTGGGGACCCAAGTAAGTCATCTAAACACTCATTATATTCTCCCTCATTTCTTCTTTTCTCGTCCAAATTCTTTTATCTTGTCTCTTTCTCATTTTTTTTCTTTTGGAGCATGTCCGCCTACACCCGCTATCAATCAAACCGTCTAGTTAGGGTGGATAGTCCTGGGGTTGGGGAGTCAAGTACACCAAGGGAAATCTTTCCATTAGATCATAATCTTCCTAATACTCCAGAGTCAAAAATTGAGCCTATTTAAATGGAAGGTCTTCAGAGAAACCAACTCATAAACCCGGGTGGAAACCAAAATGGAAACCCAAATGAGGCAGCCCCAAACTTGGGGAATGTAGTTGATCAAACCATGAATGACTATATCACACCTTCCTGGAACAATTCCCCCTCATGCATTAGACACAACTCCCTAGGAGATGCTAACTACATCTTTAAACCCCATGTCCTAAACCATCTTCCTGCATTCCATGGAATGGAGTCCGAGATGCCCTACCTTCACATTAAGGAGTTCAATGACATTGTAGAAACCATGTGTCCCCCACATAAACTAGAATCGGCTAAGATGAGGCTCTTTCCTTTTTATTTAAAGGATTGAGCTAAAAAATGTCTAAACAATTTGAGACCATCATCCATCAACTCTTGGGACCAACTACAATGAGAATTCTACAAAAAATACTTTCCCCACCACAAAACAATTACACTTAAAAAGAGTATCCAAAACATTTTTGAAAAAGATGAAGAGTCATTCTATGAAACATGAGAGAGGTTAAAAGACACCCTAAACATGGTTCCACACCATGGTTTTTCTATTCCTGAAAAAGTGAAAATTTTCTATGAAGGGTTGGGTCCGGGGAACAAACAATTCATTGACATGGTGTGTAATGGAACCTTTAAAAACTGTAAGGGTTGGTGTCCTGAGAACCAAATGTTTTGTACTTTGATTACATGAATGTTCACTTATTATATATTGTTCATTGTTCTGCATAACTATAATATAATAATGTCCCGGAATATTTGTTGCATTGATAAGGTCATGACAGATCCCCGCTATGACGAGAACCTTGAAATCCTATAACAATATTCTTAAATAAAGTTCTATGGTTGGATGACATACTATGATAGGACACATAGTATACAGACTGTCATGTGCGAGTACTCGTAAAAAGACGAGACTCTCTCTCGTGGAGTTTGCACTTGGTAATCTCCACGATGGGAGATTATGAGAACAGACCTGCCAATAGCAATTCTGCATGTCTTGGTGTCATCGTACATTTCTATCTACGAGCGTGTATAATGGTCCTTAGACTGAAAGATTATCATTAACTCATGTCATGACTCACACACTTAGATTTACTAACGGAAACTGTCACGCAGACAGTTGGCGGTAAGTAGGGTACGTTGGGTGCGTCACGAGTGACATGTTGTTAATGGATAAGTCGAGGAAGGATTTGTCCCTTCCATTTATGGAAGTTAATATCTCGACCCTTTGATTGAAATAGAACTGTCACATTAAATTCCATGGCTATGGTGTGAACGACGAGTTTATTTCAGGTAGTCAAAGAACGATGGATCAAGCATATAGGTTTATGACACTACCATGAAACCTGCTTGATGAGATATAGAGACAAAGGGATTAAATTACACAGTAAGCGTTCATATGAGGTGATACGTCAATGCGGCGTCAACTTCTTTCTCTTGGGTGCCTTGACCCATTGCTAGACAGTAATCTTGGACTTTAGGCAAGCTCACCTAATGCCAACGAGAAAGAGGCATAGAGGGTCACACACTAAGTGTATTCAAGTATCTCAAGTAGAATAAAGATTATTCCCATACGTGGTTTAATAATTATTCAAGGAAGCCTCAATCGTTTTAATGATGGAGGAAGAAGGAAATGAAAAACAAGATATAAACGTCGTGTATTAAAGATTACACGCCGTGTAGTTTTTCATGGAAAGCAAGTACACGCCATGTATTAATAATTACACGCTGTGTAGTTTTCTTTATGGAAAAGAAATGAATAAATGAAAACAAGATATACATGCCGTGTACATTGAATGTACACACCGTGTAGTTTTCAATGAAAAACAAGTACATGTCGTGTAGTTTTTCCAGTCGGGATTTTGAGGATATAATATTGTTTTAAATGATATTTATTATAATCAGCGTGGGCGCATGTCAAGGAATTAATTATTCAACATGGGGTTTTTAAATAAGAGTCAATGAAATAAATAAAACGCGTAACGCATTTATTTATTGTCATAACTCTACAACCTCAAACCTGATTATAAATATCCTCACAACCCCAACTCTTTTCCTACCCTGTGCGAGACACAACAATTCTGGAGAATTCTTTCAAGGCTGAAAGAACCTCTTCCTCCAAGAACGCTCTCAAGACCTAGAGAGACCCTCTTCCATCAGATCAAGACGATCTAAGGCGGACAATGCAAGCAAAGGCTTCTCCACGCTAGCACCCGGAGACTCCTTTGGCGACGTCCAGAGATATGAGGTACACGTGTGGATCACCGCTAGAGGGAGTCTACACTTGGATTCTACGACGCAACGACAGATCACATCGACAACGTGATCAAGAACATCAACGAAGAAAGAACACCCAAAAGGTATTTCTTTATAATTAATTAAATTAATTATAATCAACCTGTAACGATCCTTGTTTGTGGTTCCAGTGCAAACCTTCTTCTTTGTCTTTTTCTGTGATTCGATCCGTGGAGACTGGAGTTTATCGTCGTATTGATCCCGGATTGATCATTTCTAATGACAAAAAGCCAAGTGGGAACATCCACCCGCGTGCTTCTGCTGCGCCCGGAACCTTCAAATGGTATCAGAGCGAGGTTACAACGTTGATTATAGTTATTTAATTTTCGTTGATAATTTATGCATTTATATTTGATTCAATTCTAAATAAATCATTCTATAAATCTGAATAAACGAGATCTATTTTTCCTCCTTCGCTTATCGATTCATATCATAGAAACAGCCTTTTAATTTTAATTTTGATTAAAATAAAAACGAGTAACTCATCCGGAGGAGCCGCTCTTTCTGACTGTACAACACGGGATTACACGGCGTGTAATTAAAACTACACGCCGTGTACTTAGGTTCAACGAACCAGCACTGGTCCGCCAAACCACGTCGTGTGAATTGATTATGCCTAAGTATTAATCACGTCATGTTGACCAGAATTGAATGGCGTGTGGGAACCAGAATACACGGCGTGTATGTTGGAACAACACGCCATGTAGTCCGATCCGGTCCAGGTGAAACCGTGTACAAGGAGAAGCCTTGTTCCGCATACATGGGATTGCCAAGCCGGTTACTGCGTAACAAGGAAGTACACTCCATGTATGATTCATCTACATGCCGTGTACTCCAAAATTTCCAAAGTACAAAGAACACGCCAAAGCCCCGTCGTGTACTTTGGATAAAGGGTGAAAAGAAATACACGTCGTGTAATTATAAACTACACGTCGTGTAATTTCCAGAAATGAAATTTCACCAGGTTTCCTCCAATGTACAAAGACCCGTACAAGGAATATGGATGAGAATAATCTCAAGGAAATTCAGAATGGAATTTAAGATAAAGAATTGATTAATTATAAGATCATAATTAATTGAATTCGAGCGCGTCGTATCTTAAATGAAAGAATGATTAAAAGAATTTGAATTCTAAATATGCGTAAATGTCGTTGCATGCTATGGATGATCATGTGCTATACCAAAGACCCTTTGTATGTGTATGGTTTCATTTAAATTTATTTAATTTAAATTTGTTGGCCTGGGAGCCTTCTTCCAATAAAATGTAGGGCATGCGTGTCCATGGTTTCTTTAATGTAAACCCATGTAATGGAGGATCTCCCAAGCCAGAGGAGACGGTTCAAATCCCGAAGCCAAGGTGAAACCGATGTAATAAGATACAAAGGTGGATAGGTGGGAGCTGCAAAACACGAACCAACAGGTTCAAGGTGTTTTCCCTAGGCCAGGGTTAGCTTATCAAAACGGCTAGATAAGCTAACCAATAGAAGCTCATGATCATGTCATCTTATTTTATTTATGTCTGATTACATGGTTTATTTATTATGTATGTTTTGTCGCGATCACACGATTAATAAAATGAACAAGCATGCAAAGATGGAATAAAATAAAAACTGGACTATGCGTAAACATTATCAGAACATGGTTAATCACTTAAGCAATCATCACTTAATATTAAAAAGCATGTGATAATGCGAAACTACGCATAAAGAACTAAAATCCCTCAATACCATATTAAGTCAGACCAAGCCTTTCGTTACCTGATTAAGGGAAAGACTCAATAAAACTATGTGTTTGACCAACACTTGTTGGGACACTTAATTTTATAAAGGAAGCCCTTATGAAAGGTTTTGGGTTGACTTAACCATATTACATCAAGAGAAGTAGCCCTTGCTAGACTTGGTGTAATATTGGAGGCAAGAGTTGAGGAAATCCAAGTCAAGATTTCAGGATTGGGGAGTCCACTCAATAGATCAAGGAACTGTAAGCTCACAGTTGGCAAAGACTTGCCAATCTAAATACCTTCAAATAGCTTGACCAGCCCTTATTGGGGTTATGCGAAGGGAAATATGGATCCTTGCCACTAGAATGTAAAATCAACTGAACATTCTGAGTTCAATGGTGAGGGCCATTGGGACTTAATAAAATAGTGTGAGAATTAATTAATTAATTCATTATTTCTCATAAATTGTAATCATGAAAGTACTAATAAATCTGCTCTTTTAAATTGAAGAATCAAGATGACAAACTCATCAACCACATTTTCTCTGCGATCAATAATGGATAAAGACAATATCCTCATCGACAGTAACTTTTAGGAATGGTTTAAGTGCCTTCGGGTTATCCTACGCCATGAACGAAAGTTTTACGTGTTGGAGTCCTCACTTCCTGATTATCCTGCCCCAGGGGCAAGTGATGAAGGTTTCCTGGTCTATGATCAACATTTGAATGATTCTCTCGACGTTCAATGTTTGATGCTATCATCGATGTCTAGTGGGATCATGAAGTCTCATGAAGACATGGATGCCTATAGCATGCTTGAGCACCTCCGTGGTCTATACCAGGAGAGAGCAAGATAGGAAAGGTTTGAGATCTCCAAGGCTCTATTTCAGAGCAAGCTTGGAGAGGGTGCCCCATCTGGGCCTCATGTAGTCAAGCTCATTGGCTACATTGAGCGCTTGGAGGTTCTAGGGTTTAAACTCCCCGAAGAACTGTGCATCGATCTCATTCTTGCATCACTCCCCCAGAGCTTCTTGAACTTTGTTGTTAATTTCAACATGAACAACATTGAGAAGTTTCTATCTGATCTTTTTATCCTTATTCGCCAAGTAGATAATGACATGAAGCGTGAAAAGCCTTCTGTCCTTATGGTGAATAAAAGGAAAGGGAAGGTGAAGAGCTTTAAGCCCAAAGCTTCTCCAAGGCCTTCCAAGAAAAGAAATATCAAAGGAGAGGCAAAGGAACAGGATGTTGTATGTTTTGCATGTGGCAAGAAGGGCCACTGGAAGAAAAACTGCACCCAGCCAAGGAAGCAAGGGGAAGCTTCAGGTGCATTTGTTATCGAATGCAATCTATCTGTTTCTACTAATTGGGTATTAGATACTGCTTTTGGTGCTCACATCTGTATCTAAATACAGGAACCAAGTAGATTCAAAAAGATTGATCGAGGTGAGGTGGATCTACGAGCAGCCAACGGAGCCAGACTCGCTGTTGTAGCTGTCGGAGACTACCACCTCACATTGCCTACTGGGATGGTCTTGGTTTTGAAAGGTTGTTATTATGTGCCTTCTGTTACTAAAAACATTATTTCAGTATCCAGATTAGATACTGATGGATTCATATTCAAGTTTGGAAATTAATGTTGCTACTTTTATAATGATAACATTTGTTTTGGTAGAGAACATTTATATAACGACCTTTATGTGTTAGACTACACAAACCAAGTAATGGAAATCGATAACAAATTTAATTCACATGACTCATACCACACCCAACTTTGGCATCACCGACTATGTCATGTCAATGAGAAATGTTTGACAAAATTACATCAAGATGGGTATTTAGATTCTTTCGAACTAAAACCACTTGGTGTATGTCATGCGTGTCGACAAGGCAAAATGACCAAAGCCCCATTTAGTGGGAAATGTGAAAGAGCTAAAGAGATTCTATAATTAGTTCACACAGATGTGTGTGGACCATTTCCAGTTGAAGCAAGGGGTGGGTTCCCGTACTTCATAACTTTTACTGATGATTTTAGTAGATATGGATATATCTACTTAATGAGGTATAAGTTAGATTCTTTTGATCGGTTCAAAGAATACAAGAATGAAGTTGAGAACCAACTTGGTAAGAATATTAAGAAACTCCGCTCAGATAGAGGAGGAGAATATCTTAATCAGGACTTCATTGATTTCTTATGGGAGTTTGGGATTCTATCTCAACTCAATCCTCCTTACACGCCACAATGGAATGGTGTAAGCGAAAGGAGGAACCGCACCCTGTTGGACATGGTGAGATCAATGATGAGTCATGCGAGTCTTCCATTATCCTTTTGGAGATATGCATTACAAACAGCAGTGCACATACTAAACCAAGTACAAACTAAATCGATAAATGGTATTCCATACGAGTTATGGAGTAGACGCAAAGCCATGTTATCGAATTTACATGTGTGGGGTAGCAAAGCATTTGTTAAGACCTCTTCAGGTAACAAACTTGCACCCTGAGGCACAAAATGTATCTTTACAGGATATCCCAAGGAAACAAGTGGATATTACCTATACAACCCCTCAGATAAAAAGGTTACAATGGCAAGACACACCATATTCCTTGAGAGGGAGCACATCTCTAAAAGAGATAGTGGGAGCGAGATAGACTTCGATGAAGTCGAGGCTCAAGATACACATGAGTTGGTACAAGAACAGATTCCACAAAGCCCCATGGAAGAACAATCTGTTCCAGAGACACAAGAACTGCATAGGAGCACGAGAGAGGTGAGAGAACCAGAACGATATGGTTTTCTTATCACCAAGGATGGTGAATCATTATTGGTTGACAATGATGATCATCTTACCTACAAGGAAGCAGTTGAAGGAACAGACATTGCCAAGTGGCAAGAAGCCATGAATTCTGAAATGGATTCCATGTACCAAAACCAAGTCTGGATTTTGGTAGATCCTCTAGTTGATGTAAAGCCTATTGGTAATAAATGGGTATTCAAGAAGAAACTCGACATGGAGGGGCAAGTCAGCACCTACGAGGCACGACTGGTTGCAAAAGGTTTTAGACAGCATCAAGGAATTGACTATGAAACCTTTTCACCGGTTGCGATGTTGAAATCCATCAGAATCCTATTGGTCATTGTTGCTTACCATGACTATGAAATTTGGAAAATGGATGTCAAAACAGCTTTCCATAATGGGAACCTCTAGGAAGATGTCTACATGACACAACCTGAAGGGTTTGTGACTCCAAAGGATGCCAACAAGGTATGCAAGTTTCAGAAATCCATTTATGGATTAAATCAAGCATCAAGATCATGGAACATTCATTTAGATGAAGTTGTAACAGAATTTGACTTTGTTAAGAACAAATGTGAGCCTTGTGTCTACAAGAGGTTTAGTGGGAGTGCGGTCATTTTCCTAATAGTATATGTTGAATACATATTACTAATTGGAAACGAAGTACCTGTCTTACAGTTAGTTAAGGCATGGTTTCATAAATGCTTCTCCATAAAAGACTTGGGCGAGAAAACATATATTCTTGGGATCAAGATCCATCGTGATAGATCCAAGAGAATGCTGGGCCTGAGTCAAAGTACATACATTGACAAGATACTGAAGAGATTCAGTATGGAACAATCCAAGGGGGGATTGTTGCCAGTGTCACATGGTATTCATTTTTCCAAGAAAATGTGTCCTTAGACACATGAGGAAAGAAAGATAATGGAAAGGATCCCTTACGCATCCGCGATTGGGTCAGTCATGTATGTTATGCTATGTACGAGGCTAGATGTTGCTTACGCATTTAGTGCGGTAGGCAGATATCAAGCTGATCCAGGAGACCGCCATTGGATGGCAGTCAAGACTATCCTTAAGTATCTGAGGCGTACTAAAGATATGTTCCTGATTTATGGAGGAGATGAGGAACTAGTCATCAGATGACATGTAGATGCTAGTTTCCAGACTGATCAAGATGACATGAAGTCACGGACTGGATACATCTTCAGTTTGAATGGAGGTGCAGTGAGCTAGAAGAGCTCAAAGCAAAGTGTGGTGGTAGATTATATAGTAGAGTCCGAGTATATCGCAGCTTCTGAGGCAGCTAAAGAAGCAGTATGGATGTGAAGCTTCGTCCAAGATCTAGATGTAGTACCGAGCAGTAAAGATCCTATCACACTCTATTGTGATAATACTACAGCGGTGACACTTTCAAAAGAGCCAAGGTCACAACAGCGGACAAAGCACATACTTCAGAAGTATCATCTCTTGAGGGAATTTTCTCAGAGAGGTGAAGTTGCAGTGAGCAGTATTTCTACGGAAGACAACGTGGCGGACCCCTTGACTAAAGCCTTGACTCAGCAGAAACATGATAATCATGTGAGGTCTAGTGGACTAAAAGTCGTAGGCAGTAGGCTCTTGTCCAAGTGGGAGTTTGTAAGGGTTGGTGTCCTGAGAACCAACTGTTTTGTACTTTGATTACATGAATGTTCACTTATTATATATTGTTCATTGTTCTGCATAACTATAATATAATAATGTCCCAGAATATTTGTTGCATTGATAAGGTCATGACAGATCCCCGCTATGATGAGAACCTTGAAATGCTATAACAATATTCTTAAATAAAGTTCTACGGTTGGATGACATACTATGATAAGACACATAGTATACAGACCGTCATGTGCGAGTACTCGTAAGAAGACGAGACTCTCTCTCATGGAGTTCGTACTTGGTAATCTCCAGGATGAGAGATTATGAGAACAGACCCGCCAATAGCAATTCTGCATGTCTTGGTGTCATCGAACATTTCTATCTACGAGCGTGTGTAATGGTCCTTAGACTGGAAGATTATCATTAACTCATGTCATGACTCGCACACTTAGATTTACTAACGAAAACCGTCATGCAGACAGTTGGCAGGAAGTAGGGTACGTTGGGTGCGTCACGAGTGACATGTTGTTAATGGATAAGTCGAGGAAGGATTTGTCCCTTCCATTGATGGAGGTTGATATCTCGGCCCTTTGATTGAAATAGAACTGTCGCATTAAATTCCATGGCCATGGTGTGAACGACGAGTTTATTTCAGGTAGTCAAAGAATGACAGATCAAGCATATAGGTTTATGACATTGCCATGAAACCTGCTTGATGAGATATCGAGACAAAGGGATTAAATTACACAGTAAGCGTTCGTATGAGGTGATACGTCAATGCGTCGTCAACTTATTTCTCTTGGGTGCCTTGACCCGTTGCTAGACAGTAATCTTGGACTTTAGGCAAGCTCGCCTAATGCCAACGAGAAAGAGGCCTAGAGGGTCACACACTAAGTGTATTCAAGTATCTCAAGTAGAATAAAGATTATTCTTGTATGTGGTTTAATAATTATTCAAGGAAGCCTAAATCGTTTTAATGATGGAGGAAGAAGTAAATGAAAAACAAGATATACACGCCGTGTATTAAAGATTACACGCTGTGTAGTTTTTCATGGAAAACAAGTACACGATGTGTATTAATAATTACACGCCCTGTAGTTTTCTTTATGGAAAGGAAATGAATAAATGAAAACAAGATATACACGCCGTGTACATTTAATATACACGCCGTGTAGTTTTCAATGAAAAACAAGTACACGCCGTGTATTTATTAGTACACGCCGTGTATTTATTAATACACGCCGTGTAGTTTTTCCAGTCAGTATTTTGAGGATATAATATTGTTTTAAATGATATTTATTATAATCAGCGTGGGTGCATGTCAAGGAATTAATTATTCGACATGGGGGTTTTAAATAAGAGTCAATGAAATAAATAAAATGCGTAATGCATTTATTTATTATCATAACTCTATAACCTCAATCCTGATTATAAATATCCTCACAACCCCAACTCTTTTCCTACCCTGTGTGAGACATAACAATTCTGGAGAATACTTTCAAAGCCGAAAGAACCTCTTCCTCCAAGAATGCTCTCAAGACCGAGAGAGATCCTCTTCCATTGGATCAAGATGATCTAAGGCGGGCAACGCAAGCAAAGGCTTCTCCATGCTAGCACCCAGAGAATCCTTTGGCGACGTCCAGAGATACAAGGTACACGTGTGGATCACCGCTAGAGGGAGTATACACTTGGCTTATGCGACGCAACGATGGATCACATCGACAATGTGATCAAGAACATCAACAAAGAGAGAACACCCAAAAGGTATTTCTTTATAATTAATTAAATTAATTATAATCAACCTATAACGATCCTTGTTTGTGGTTCCGGGACAAACCTTCTTCTTTGTCTTTTTCTGTGATTCGATCCATGGAGACTGACGTTTATCATCGTATTGATCCCGGATTGATCATTTCTAATGACAAAAATCCAAGTGGGCACATCCACCGACGCGCTTCCGCTGCGCCCAGAACCTTAAAAAACAAAGCCCCAAATGATGCTTACGAGTATCTAGAAAGCCTTTCTGAACAAAACCAAACATGGGGAACTTAACCTTATTCTGAAAAGCCACAAAGAACTACAGAAATTCATAAACTTAGAGAAGAGTAAAGCCTTAGGGCTAAACTCACAGCACTCTCTAGGAAGGTTGAAGAAATAGACCTTAGTAAAGTCCACGAAATCCAAACTGTAGACCTTGTTTGCATAATTTGTGAAAAACATGACCATAAGACAGACAACTTACCAACCATTCCATCCATAAAGGATGTTCTTTTAGGAGGACCCCCAACAGAAGTAAATGCCTTGAACTTTCAAAAGCCTCAATACCAAAACAACTTTAACCCAAGGTATAATGATCACCCAGGCTTCCGCTGGAAAGATAACCAACAACCTAGCCAACCACAAGGAAAAAATCCTTACCCCCATCAAAACTACCAAACCCATAACCAGTTCCAAACCCAACCTATCCAATACCAACATCCACCAGTCCATTTTCAACAAACCATCTCACCTCCAAAATATCCCCCTGGGATAAACCAATCTTCTCAAGAACCAACCCAAACTGTTCCAAAAAGCCTACTAGAACAACTGTGCAAACAAATAGAAAGGATGAACTCGGAAGTCTCTCCCCTTAAACAAGAACTGCAAACCATCAAAACTAGAAAGGCACCCATGCCTACTCAGGTGGTGCCATCCTCAACTTCAAGGGGAGAGTCAAGTTGTAGTCAAACAACTCATGAACAACTAAAGGTTGTGACTATTTTATGAAGTGGGAAATCAATTGAGAAACACGAACAAATAATTCAGAACCCACCTGAAGATTCAAAATTGGATGAAAATTCAAATGAACCAAATGATCAAACTGAAAACACGATAACATTTTCAAAGAAACAACTCTTCAACAAACAATCACACAACCTGTACCATTTCCTCAACGCATGAGGGGGAAAACCAAGCCTGAATTGAGTGAAACATTGAGGGAAATCTTCTCACAAGTCAAGTTGAACATTCCCCTTCTCGATGAAATCCAAACCATACCTGCCTACTCAAAGTACCTTAAGGACTTGTGCACTTTTAAAAGAAAATTTTTACATAAAAACCAAGTCCTTTTGGCTGCTAATGTGAGTACCACCATTCAAGGGACCATTCCTCCTAAGTTGAAAGACTCGGGTTGCCCTTAAATCAATGTTGAACTAGGAGAGAGAAAAGTTGTCAAGGCCTTGTGTGACCTAGTTCTAATGTCAATCTCATTCCCTATGTTGTGTACTACCAGTTAGTCCTAGAAGAGCTCCAACCCACATCTGTCACACTTCAACTTGTTGATCGTAGCATTAGGGTTCCAAAGGGTATTTTAAAGGATGTTTTGGTAAAGGTTGAAAACTTCATCTACCATGTTGACTTCATTGTCCTTGACAACCATCCAAACTTTGGAAATAAAAAACAAACCCTAATCATCCTTGGTCGTCCTTTCCTTACAACAATCAACTCTATTATCCGAGTCCGAAATGGGAACATGACCATCACCTTTAGAAACATGAGTCTATAATTGAACATCTATAATGCAAGCTCACAAATAGGGGATGACGAGGACATTCATGAAGTAAACATGACAGGAAGCATTGATAATGAATCCATAGAACATCAAGGAATATTTGATGAATGTTTAATTCAGGATGAGATTGATTTCCTTTGTTCATATAAAGTAAGTTTATCTCCTTGGCTTGAATCATTTTCAAATTGCTCTTATGATGAAGTCTTAGGTCCAACAATCAGTGAAACCTTTCAAGAAACCACTTTCATGGAGACCACTCCAACTTCCTTCCCTAAATCTGATCAAGCCAATCTAGTAGCTGAAACTTCTACATGTGGGGAATCAATCCTATCTAAAACTTTAGGAAATAAAATTGATCTTGATCCAATGTCTCAATCTTCTTCTGAAATTATGAACCGACCTGAGCTTGAATTGAAGGAACTTCCCGCTGCACTCAATTATGCTTTCCTAGGGGACAGTCAAACACATCCTATTGTCATTTCTTATTCTCTTGAATCCAATCATGAGAGGATGCTTCTAGATGTCCTTAGGAAACATAATAAAGCCATTGGTTGGACCCTGTCTGATATTCTCGGGATTATACCACTTATTGGGACTCATAGGATTGTTCTGGAATATGATTCAAAGCCATGTCGTCAACCTCAACAGTGACTCAATCCTAATCTCATGGAGGCAGTAAGGAAAGAACTTATGAAATTGTTAAAATCTATTATCATATATCCCATAGCTGAGAGTGAATGGGTGAACCCAATCCAATTGGTTCCAAAAAAGGATGGAATCATAGTGATAACCAATGAGGATGGAGAGATTATTCCAACAAGGGTGAGTAACGGCTGGAGAGTCTGCATCGACTATAGGAAGCTAAACTCATTTACCAAGAAGGACCATGTTCCCTTACCATTCATTGACCAAGTCCTTAAGAGAGTGGCATGTCATGCCTTATACTGTTTCTTAGATGAGTACTCAGGGTATAATCAAATTGAGGTCTCCCTAGAGGATCAAGGGAAGACTACATTCACATTTCCATTCGGCACCTTTGCCTTCAAACGCATGCCCTTTGATTTATGCAATGCTCATGGAGCCTTCCAACAGTGCATGATGGGAATCTTCTCAGACATGGTAGGGGATTTTCTAGAGGTCTTCATGGATGACTTCTCTGTGTTTGGGGATACATTTGAGGGATGTCTGCAGAATGTGGAGAGAGTCTTGTCAAGATGTGAAGAAAAAAATCTGGTCCTAAACTGGGGAAAATGCCATTTCATGGTTAAAGAGGGACTAGTTCTAGGCCATCTGGTCTCAGGTAGGGGGATTGAAGTTGATAAAGCCAAGGTTGACATCATTCGTCACCTTTCATCACCCAAAACTTTCAAGGAAGTGAGGTCTTTCTTAGGACATGCTGGTTTCTATAGAAGATTCATCAAGGAATTTAGTTCAATCTCCCGTGCCCTTTGTGCTCTCCTAGTAAAGGATACTCCATTTGTTTGGACAGAAAGTTGTGAGGGTTCATTCTCAACCCTAAAATCCTCTCTCACCTCTACTCCCATTATGAAATCTCCAAATTTGAACCTTCCTTTTGAACTTATGTGTGATGCCAGTGACTTTGTTGTAGGAGTTGTGTTAGGACAACGTTGTGATAAAACTCCTTATGTCATTGCTTATGCAAGAAAAACCTTAAATGATGCCCAAATCAACTACACCACTACTGAAAAAGAGTTACTTGATATTGTGTTTGCTTTAGATAAGTTTAGGTCCTACCTCTTAGGATCCCACATCACTGTGTTCACTGACCATTATGCACTAAAATACATCTTCCAAAAACAAGATGATAAGGCTAGACTGATTAGGTGGGTCCTTCTCTTACAAGAATTTGACCTCATAATCAAGGATAAAAAGGGCGTTGAAAATTTTTTAGTTGATCACCTCTCTAAGATGGAATTGAAAGACAACTCAAATCACCTTTCTGTGTCTAATTCATTTTCTGATGAACACCTATACTCTATGAGTGACTACCCTTGGTATGCCGACATAGCCAATTTCTTAGTTACAGGAGTCATTCCGAAATTCTTAGGGACTCAAGCTCGAAGGAAATTCCTTTCTGATGTTAGACACTATGTGTTTGATGATCCATACCTCTATAAGTTCTGTTGTGACCAAGTCATTAAGAGGTGTGTCCTAGAATATGAACAAGAGTCCATCCTTAAATTCTGTCACAGTGAGGCATGTGGAGGTCACTTTTCCTCTAAGAAAACATCTGCTAAGATTATTCAATGTGGTCTCTTCTGGACCACCCTCTCAAGGGACTCCTACACATTTTTTCAAAGTTGTCCTAGGTGTCAACAAGTAGGGTCCATCACAAAAAGGAATCAAATGTCACTCACTCTCATCTTAGTGGTTGAAATCTTTGACTGTTGGGGAATTGATTTCATGGGTCCCTTCCCAAACTCTAGGGGATATCTTTACATTCTCTTAGCTATCAATTATGTCTCCAAATGGGTTGAGGACATTCCTACAAAATCCAATGATCATCAAACTGTGATTAGATTTCTCAAGGAAAACATCTTCTCTAGATTTGGAATTCCTAGGGCTATCATTAGTGATCATGGAACTAATTTTTTCAGTCGTCCATTCTCATCACTCATGAAAAAATATGTAATTTCTCACAAAGTGTCCACTGCTTACCACCCACAGACCAATGGTCAAGCTGAGTTAGCCAATCGTGAAATCAAACAAATTCTTGAGAAAACTGTCAATCCTTCTAGAAAAGATTGGTCCGAGAAACTCTTGGATGCTCTTTGGGCATATTGCACAGCATTCAAAACCATACTAGGAATGTCACCATATAGGTTGGTTTATGGAAAAGCATGCCATTTACCTGTTGAAATTGAGCATAAGGCCTTTGGGGCAATTAAGAAAATGGATTATGACCTCTCATTGTCCGGAACAAAAAGAAAATTAGATCTCAATGAACTGGAGGAACTAAGGATGGAGGCTTATGAAAATTCAAGGATCAATAAAGCTAGATTTCAAGCCTACCAATCTAGGAATATCAAGGTCAAACATTTTGAACCGGGAAAACTTGTGCTCTTGTATAGTTCAAAACTTCATTTACACCCGGGAAAGTTAAGGTCTAGATGGTCAGGTCCTTTCATAGTGCATCATGTATACCCCCATGGGGCAGTAGAGATTCAATATCCCACAAGTGGTTACATTTTCAAGGTTAATGGTCAAAGGTTAAAACCATTCATTGAATCATTCAATAAACAAGAAATAGAGGTTGAGTTAACTGATCCAACCTATGAACCGATTTTTTTTTTATAGATTTAGGATCCATGTCGGGCTAGCGACATTAAACAAAGCGCTGCATGGGAGGCATCCCATGGTTTTCAAGTTTCCTATCATTTTGTTGTTTTAATAAAATTTATATTTCAAATAGGATTAATTAATCATTTTTATATTTAAAAAAATAGATTGTTGACTTGTTCTTCTATTATGAGTATGGATGGGTATGAAAGGGGAGCACCATATTCATCTGTGTCACGTGGTGTGATCATTGAGTAATGCCTTACCCAGAAATTTAAAAAGAAGACAATGTATCATCAGTTTATTTTATTTTAATGTTTTTGTATGTTAAAATAAAAATACAAAAATAAATAAATAAAAATATAATAATAATAATAATAAGGGACACGTCGTGGGTCGTGGGTCAAACCCCATCACAACCGGCGAAGCCGCAAGGATTCGAACCCGGGACCGAAGGGAGATAGGGGCACGCACTGACCACTGACCTATGACTTTTTGTGCTTCCTTATTCTATAATTTTTATATGTATACTTATATCTTACTTTCTTTATTATATATATATATATATATATATTGTTTTGTTTTGTTTTGTTTGTTTTTTTTCCTTTTTTTACTAGGGAACTCTGCAAGTGACATGGATATCAAAGGATTAAAAGGGAGCATCGAGAATTTCAACTTCAACGACCAGGTGACTTCATTCCATGATCCTCATTTTCAATTTCCTTTTTGAACTTTCATTCTCTACCTCTACCCCCTTCTAAATTTTCTTTTCTTTAAACACCGGGGACAATGTTATTTTAAGTTGGGGGGGGAGATAAAATAAAAAATGCTTTTGTGTCAAAAAAATGAATGATTTGAAGAAGAAAAAGTGTAAATGGAAGGAAAAATTCCTTTAACTTTGAACATGGTAATACACATTGCACACTTTAAAACTGAATATCAAATAATTTAGCATGCCCTAATTCTGGTTTTAATCCTTGTATAATTTCATGAGCATAGATTTTGGAAAGTGTGGTTGTCCAATGTGATATTTCATCGTTTATATTTTCATCCAAATAAAAAAAAGATCACAATGCACGTCCTTTGGATAGTGGGGTATTAGTTAGAGTTCATGGGGTCCCCCAAATAAATAGCATAGTTTTGGTGATCATTTTAGTTTTAATATGAGTATTCAATAAAAAAATAAAAAATAATAATAATAAATTTGCGCGTAGAGCAATGAAATGACATAATGCGTGGCTTTCGGCACTTGGAGATCATGGATCCATAGTTGTCTGGCCCAGAGTTAGTAATTTTATCTCTATTTTTGGTAATTTGAATTTGTTTTTGACTGAGTTAACTCGAGATGATGCCCGAGTATGTGGGATTCACTTGGTGCCCTAAGGTCTTTGAGCCTGGGAGTCATCGGCAAAGTCTCGCTACAGGGGTTGACTCTTTTGAGTGCAATTTCAATTACCATGGAAAAATTGCAAAAAAAAAAACAATATTTGTTTCTTGAATACTCGTCTTAATATTGAAATGTGATTCCACCTAGCGCTTTTGTCATTCCCACCTTCAATAAAGATGAACCCCCATTTCTATTGTGATGCACAACACATCCTCACACTTAATTGATATTGGATGAAATATGGAAATGAATTTGAACAAAGGAATGCACTTGGGATTGAGATCTTCTTATAAAACTATCATGTATTAAAATATTTTGATGGGTTTCATGATTGTTTTGTATAGAAGTTTTTGGTGATCATTGTGTATTAAAATGTTTTGGGAAAAGGGAATTTGAATTTCATATTGTTGAGATAAATTTTGCCCAGTACTAGCAAAACTCAAGTTTGGGGGTGTGATTAGCCACTAAATGAGGCTAATATTCATTTTTAATATATATAATATTCATGTGCCTTATTATTCATAAATACCATTTTAGTGCATTTTACACTTTGAACATCATTTCACATTATGATTGTAATTTTTCTTAAAATGCACTATTATGTGGTACATTTTTTAACATCATTTAAAGTACCCAATGATTCATCTGATTTTAAGGAATCTAATTATACATATTTTAATTTGATATTTTGGGTAATTGATCTAAACTTCAATATGAACATGTTTGATTCAGGGATCAATGGAGAATTCATGGAAGAAGATGGGGATATTTTGTGATGAAAGGAAACAATTCTAGAGAAGTCAGATTGGACACCAACCCACTGATGATAATGTGGGGCCCAACATACAGGCCCAATGAATCCCAAATGTCATGGGATGCTATAATACATGTAGAGGAAGAAATCAATCTTCAGGATCTAATGCTAATTCGGCCTCCATTGTGGTCATTTAGGCGGCCCAAGTTAGAGATAAAATTCTGGGCCAGATTCTGCGGCCCAGAAAAAAATCCTACCAATATGATCATATATCGGAATCCACAACTCCAAATGGGACCAAATTTTACAGGGGGTTAGAAGACATACAGGTCTCCATTTTCTTATTCTATGGACCACTCTGATTCTGTAATGGCCCGGACCTCTCCGGCCCATTCCTTTATCAAAAAGAAGTTCAAGAAGTGTTCTGGGGGTAAAATGGACTTTTCCCACACCTTCTAGAATTTTGAACTGCACGCCGTGTAGTTTGAGTACACGCCGTGTACCCCCTTTTTGGGTATACCCCGTGTTGCAGGTCGTTTCCTCACCATGTGAAGTAAATGAGTACACGCCGTGTAGTGTAACTACACGCCGTGTACCACCTTGACGGGTATACCCCGTGTTGAAGGTCGTGTCCTTGCTATGTGAAGTAATGGGTGCACGCCGTGTGTCCAGTACTGCATGCCGTGTAGTCCTTCCTCGTGTACGCGTTACCAGTCAACGACTGTGTGCCGTGTTGGAGCCGTGTCCTTTCCGTGTGCAATAAATGGATACACGCCGTGTGTCCAAACTACACGGCGTGTAGTCCTTCCCCGCGTATGCGTTTCCCTCAAATCGTGTGTTGACCAGTCAACGGCCACAGAACCGTGTTGGAAGCCGCGTGGAGACCGTGTAAAATAATCGATTACACTCCGTGTACCATAAAGTACACACCGTGTACTTTTTCTTTTCTCGCCTATAAAAGGAGGGGTCCCCTCCTCCTTTTCAACTCACTCCTCTCCTCCCCATTCCTCTGAGCAGAGCTCTCCCAAGAGACTCTAAGGCTCCTTTTCTTCCATAACTTCTTTGTCCGAGCTCCGATTTACGATCCGTCAACGGCCACGGGATCGTAGCGACGAGGCGGAACTTCCGAGCTTGGATCTGTTGTCTTTCCTTCGACCTTTCCTTTCCGACTTCCACCTGAGGAGGTTTTTCTGGGACCCAACAGAAGTGACGGACGCCGACAAACGTCTTCTAAGGTTGATCTGGGGGAGCGTTGTGATCAGAACCTGTCAAGGTAGGGATCTTACCTTTGTCTCTCTAATTTGTGCATCATCTGATGTGATTATCTTCTTGTTTTCATGAGAAACAGTCGAACCATTAAATGAAGATAATAACTGGTTAAAGAACGGGGTTGGGAAGTTTGTGATTTTTGTTACTTTATATCCTGTGATATTATGTTGTGAATTGAATAGGCTTATGCCTACTGAAAATCACGGTCGTTGGGGGCCTTTGATTGCACAATTAAATGTTTCCCTATCTTTTAGACCATTTTGTGGATGGAAACCTTGTGTAATGTGGAAATTGGTTAATCACGTAAAGTTGGCTATTTAAAATCTGGAACCCTTGTGTGATCACCCCGGCTGAACAAAATGGAATAATGAACATGTGGGTGTTGGCTTGGATACGTGACATGTGATGGGGGGTGTTTTATGGGTTGTTGCGAATTGGGTGAGCAGTGGGCTGCGGTTGGCTCGGTTGTGGGTTGGTGTGAATGTTGTGTTGGTAATAAGCAGCGGGGCTGCGAGAAATGGTATTAAAGGGATTTTGATGTACGGGTTTCAGTGTGTTGTGGTTATGGTGTTTGGCAGCGGGGCTGCAGGGATGGGCTTGTTGTGAATGAACAATGGGTTGCGAATAAAAAGTGGAAGAGTTAATAAACGGTGGGCCATGGTAATGGAACGTGATTAATAATCAATGGGTTGGTTGGTTTATAAGAAGGACTTGGTTGTGTTACTTGTGTGTTTTCCCTAACTTGATTTGTGGATGGCAGAGATATGTTTTACGAACGATTGATATGGTTGGTTGTGGATAGTTGCCCAGTAGTTAAGGAACTAATAAATTAATTCTGCTGAAACGAGAAAACCTAAATGGGGTTGGGGTTGTTTGTTGTATGCATGCTTCGTAGTAGCAGTGTCGAGGCACGTGCTCAGTTTCTCTATTTAGAATCCATAGGTTGGGCTGTGTGTTTGGTATATATATATATATCTGTATCTTTTGTGTTTTATCGCACCCCACCCATGTTGAGAACTTAGTGTTGAACACTCCCATTTCATGGGAGAGGGTGTCTTTACCTTAGTTACTATCTCCTTCCTACTCCTTCTCCCCTAGGCTGTGATGTCTTGAGGTGACCTTACACATAAGACTCTTCGGGTAGGTTTCGATTGGGGTGGTTTTAGCCCAAGACTCTTCGGGCAGATTCTAATGTTTCCCAAGAATCTTCGGGATGAGGCTCAGGTGTGTGAGGTCAGGATACGTGGTTGTGAGGCCCAGGTGTGTGCGGGCGGGATACATGGTTGTGAGGCCCAGGTGTGTTCGGGCGGGATACGTGGTTGTGAGGCTCAGGTGTGTGCGGGCGGGATATGTGGTTGTGAGGCCCGGGTGTGTGCGGGCGGGGAGAGTGTGGCAGCGTCAAGACGTTCGCCGTTGGGAAGAGCAGCTAACTAAAGGGAAATGGTGCGGGGTACCCAAAACTCTTGTTCTTATATACTACTACCTATTGTGATTTTGTTTTTGGTGAGTGTGGCTGGTGAGGTTGGGTGGATAGAATTCCTTGCTAGGTTTCTTCTGTTGTTCTCACGGGACATTAGGATGTCTCCCCACTTGTACACGAGAGCTTTAGGTTTCCCTGCTGAGTATACTTGTATGCTCACCCTATGTTTACTTTCAGGTTTCCAGGAGGACTACCAAGTCCGTGCAGGGCCCTACTAGTCGGACAGTTGGAGTTTTTGCAGTTGTTGTACACTTGTTTCTTTTGGTATTGTACTTTCAGCTTTCTTGTACTTGCACATTGTTATAAAATTGTTTAAACATGCATGTGGGCTGGTTTGGGTTTATTTCTATACACTTGTTCTTTTCCTTTTTGGTGGTTGACTTGTCCTATTTCCCGATCCTAAATAAATAAAAAGGGTAATGCCTCCCATATTTGTGAAAATTCATACCCTTGGTTCTAGTCGCCACCCTGAGGCCTACTGGAGGCGAGACTTGGGGGTCATTATCTCCCTTTCACCATTGCCAGCACAGGAGGGGCATCTTTGGTGGGAGGGGGTCATGACAGAATGGTATTAGAGCTGATGGTTGAGAGATAGGATGGAGTCTGGAGTTAGGCACAGAGAGGATTGCATGGGATGGTAGAGCGACAATGTTAGTTAATCTTGGTGCGTGACATAGGCCAGGGAAGACTGGCTAGGACATGGGATTTTAGGGCCCCCCGTGATCCGATGCAAGGAATCTGAGCCTACCGAACGACCAAGTGAGACTATATTGATTGCAGGGTATAGACCCTAAGGAAGGTACATGCATCATCATGATTGTGTTTTAATTGATTTGGGTGTTTTGGGAAAGAAATTAAAATAAAATGATAAAATAAAACCTTGAATTTCCTTACTACTTGGGCTTAGGTGATCCTTGTTTACCGTACAACTATGGCACCTGGACGTCGTCCCCGGGTGGCTCAGACAGCCGAGGCCCAGCAGATTCAGGCGGTCGATCAGCTGAGGATTGACCGAGAGGAGGAAGATAGCCAGTGGCAGAAGACTCTCCGTTCTTTTCAGCAGCAGACCCTCAAAAAGTATGAGGGTATTACTTCGGATATAGAGACAGAGGGGTGGCTTGAGGAGCTAGGGATCGCTTTTACCTTGATCCGTGCTCCGAGGGAGTACTGGGTTCCCCTAGCAGTCAGTTAGCTGAGAGGCACGGCGCGACAGTGGTGGACACTCTACCTCGGAGAGAGGATAGAGACAGAGGTTCCTTGGGCTGACTTTGAGAAGGAATTCTGAGAGGAATTCCTTTCTTCCATGATCAAGGTGGAGAAGCGGCAGGAGTTACTCTCCCTTCAGCAGGGGATTATGTCGATACGAGAGTTGGGGATCAAGTTCAAGGATCTCCTGCGCTTTTCTCCGGATCTCTTTATGGATGAGGAGTCTTGGGCGATACATTTGGAGGAGGCGCTTCATCCTTCGCTCCAGTATGTTGTCACCCCCTTCACCCTTCCGACGTACTTAGTGGTACAGAAGAAGGCAGAGGTTGTAGAGAGGATGCACTCACTGGGAGGTGCACCACGAGAGGGGATCTATCCAGGCTCGTCGAAGGGGAAGGCAGTCAGCAGTAGGTTTCCTGCGATGGGACCTTCCAGGTTCAGGCCAGTGGGGAGCAGGCCCCAGTAGTTCCAGTTCAGATCTTCGGGTCCTTGTCTCTTTTTCACGAGCCCAGGACCGAGGTGTTTTTCTTGTGGAGGTTTCGGGCACGTTCAGAGTCGGTGCCCGACCCAATCTCAGTACAGTGGAGGTGGGTAGGTTCATCACCCACCTCAGCAGCACCAATTGTCGGCAAGGCCCTTCCAGCAGCAGCAGGATCATGCTCCTCTGAGGGAAGACTTTGTGGGAGGAGGCTAACCTTAGGGTGCTCCTCAGGGACCTCGACCAGGGCGTGGTCGGGGAGGTGGACGACATCAGAGAGGTATAGGAGCTGGGCGTGGACAGTTGCACGCAGCAGAGTTGACAGCTTCGGCAGGACCAGAGGTGGTGTGAGGTACAATTTGTTTGTTCAGTACTCTTGTTTATGCTTTGTTCGATTCGGGAGCTTCTCACTCCTTTGTTTCACCTGGTCTAGCCCATGCTTTGGGACTAGATGTAGAGAGACTTTCCATAACACTGGTACTGAGTACACTAGTTGGAGGCCAGACCAGCGTATCTTGTGTTTTTCGGGGATGTGGGCTGATGTTGGGACCACATCGATCTAGTGGGGACCTTCTTATGTTACAGATGCAGCCATACGATGTCATCCTAGGCATCGACTGGTTGTTTTCTGTTAGTGTCGTTATCGACTGCTTCCGGAGAAGAGTCGTGTTCTCCGACGTAGATGGGCAGCGCATATCTTTTGTTGGCGAGAGGAGCTATCAGGTGGGAAGCCGACGTGTGGAGCCTCTCCTTTCCTTGTTAGGTGGGCTATCAATGGTTCAAGCTGATACAGAGATGATGGATGTCCCGGAGGTTGTTGGGGAGTTCCTTGATGTTTTTCCTAAGGAGGTTGTGACTCTACCCCCCCCCCCCCCGACGTGACGTTGAGTTCAGGATAGACTTACAGCCTGGTGCCCGTCCGATTTCGATGGCCCCTTATCAGATGGCACCTTCGGAGTTGCGGGAGTTGCGGATTCAGATTAATGATCTAATGGATAAAGGTTTTTTTCGACCCAGCGTATCGCCATGGGGTGCTCCAGTTTTGTTCGTGAAGAAGGCAGATAGTGGTCTCAGGCTATGCATAGACTACCGAAGGTTGAATCAGGTAACGGTCAAGAATCGTTACCCCCTTCCAAGGATAGATGATCTCTTCAACCAACTGAGGGGAGCATGTTGGTTTTCCAAGATTGATCTACGATTTGGATATCATCAGCTGAGGGTAAAAGATAGTGACATCTCGAAGACGGCTTTCAGGTGCAGGTATGGGAACTTCGAGTTTGTGGTGATGCCGTTTGGAGTTACGAATGCACCGGCTGTGTTCATGGGACTTATGAACCTTGTCTTCCGAGAGTTTCTGGACCGGTTCGTCGTTGTGTTTATCGATGACATCCTAATCTACTCAGGGTCAGAGGAGGAGCACGTTGAGCATATCAGGGCAGTCTTGGAAGTCCTTCGACACCAACATCTTTACGGGAAATTGTCGAAGTGTAAGTTCTTAACACAAGAAGTACACTTCCTTGGGCACGTGGTGTCTCAGCATGGAGTGTCAGTGGACCCGTCGAAGGTGGAGGCATTTGTTTCTTGGGCAGCACCCAAGAGCATGGTAGAAGTTTGTAGTTTCCTGGGGTTAGCAGGTTACTATCGTAGGTTCATTTCAGAATTATCTCGAGTTGCTGCTCCATTGACAGCTTTGACTAGGAAGAACCAGGTTTTCCTATGGAGCGAGCAGTGCCAGAAATCTTTCGACTACCTGAAGGAGAAGTTGGTCAGTGCTCCCGTACTCAGGTTTCCAGAGGAAGGGTTGTTGTATGAGGTGTTTTGTGATTCTTCTGGCCTTGGTCTGGGGTGCGTGCTGATGCAGAAGAAGGGAGTGATCTGTTATGGGTCTAGGCAGTTACGCCCTCACGAGCGTAACTATGCCACCCATGACCTAGATCTTGCAGTAGTAGTGTTCGCACTGAAGTTGTGGCGACATTACCACTTTGGGGAGCGCTTTGTGGTCTTCTTAGATCACAAGAGCCTACGTTATATCTTCTCCCAGCGTGACTTGAACTTACGACAGCGGAGATGGGTCAAGTTTCTCCAAGACTATGACTTTGAGATCTCTTACACTGAAGGTAAGGGAAACGTTTTGGCTGATGCCCTGAGTAGGAAGTCGCATAAGGAAGTAGTTCGGGAATCCACTGATGCTTGGAAGGCAATGGGAGAGTTGGCCGCCTTGCACTTGGATGCTAGGGTAGAAGGTGTTAGAGGCTGTTTGTTTCAGATGACGGTGCAGTCCTCCTTGTTGCAGCAGGTGGAAGAGTCTCAGTGGGGGGACTCTAAGGCGGAAGTGATGAGGGATCGTGTCGATCAGGGGAACGCTCCAGAAGGATAGTCAGAGGACAACCGACATTGGATGTTTTTCCATGGAAAGTTGTTTGTCCCGGAGACAATGCGTGAGGAGGTTCTCCGTGAGTTCCATATCTCATCCTTGGCGGTACATCCAGGAGTTTCAAAAATGTACCGAGGCCTGAGGGAACAGTTTTGGTGGCCCGGGGTGAAACAGGCAGTGGCAGAGTTTGTGGATAAATGCCTAGTGTGTCAGCAAGTGAAGTCTGAACATCGTGTTCCCAGTGGGTTGTTTCACCCTTTAGATGTCCCTGAGTGGAAGTGGGATGACATCTCAATGAACTTCGTCACAGGACTACCCAGAGCTCAGGGTGGTTATGATGCTATCTGGGTAGTGGTGGATCGACTGACGAAATCAGCTCACTTCTTAGCAATTAAGGAGTCAGGCCCGGTGAGTACCTTGGCACAGAGGTACATAGACGAGGTGGTACGTTTGCATAGAGTTCCAAAGACTATCCTCTCAGATCAGGATACTCGGTTTACCTCACAAGTCTGGAGGGGGTTACAACATGATTTTGGCACCCAGCTACGCCTTAGCACTACTTTCCACCCCCAGACCGATGGGCAGACGGAGCGGACTATCCAGACGTTGGAGGACATGCTGCGAGCATGAATTCTGGATTTCGGAGGATCATGGGTACGACACTTGCCTTTAGTAGAGTTCGCCTACAACAACAGTTTCCACTCTACTGTTGGCATGAAACCATTTGAGGCTTTGTATGGAAGGCCATTTCATTCACCCATTTGCTGGGCAGAGGTTGGTGAGACAGGTGCGCTTGGGCCAGAGGTAGTGCAGAGCACCACAGAGAAAGTCCAGCTTGTACGTGAGAGGATGAAAGTGGCTCAGGACCGACAGAAGTCTTATGATGATCGTCGGAGGAGGCCCTTGGAGTTCGAGGTGGGAGATCATGTGTTCTTGAAGGTTTCCCCTCGACGGGGGCAACGGAGGTTTGGGAAAGGGATCAAGCTCTCCCCTAGGTTCATCAGACCTTTTGAGGTGCTGAGGCGAGTCGGCGAGGTGGCATATCAGCTGGCCCTGCCACCTCAGTTGGAGAATGTTCATGACGTCTTCCACGTCTCCCAGCTTCGTCGGTACTTACACGACAACTCCCACATTATCGACAGGACAGAGTTAGATATGGGAGACGACGTGACCTTCGAGGAACGACCAGTCAGAATCAAGGATCGTAAATAAAAGGTGCTCTGTGGATGAACCATTCCGTTGGTTCGTGTGTTGTGGAGGCATGACGGCCTCGAGGAGAGCACTTGGGAGCGGGAGACCCAGATACACGCCGTGTAATTTTTCTTTTCTCGCCTATAAAAGGAGGGGTCCCCTCCTCCTTTTCAACTCACTCATCTCCTACCCATTCCTCTGAGCATAGCTCTCCCAAGAGACTCGAAGGCTCCTTTTCTTCCATAACTTCTTCGTTCGAGCTCCGATTTACGATTCGTCAGCGGCCACGGGATCATAGCGACGAGGCGGAACTTCCGAGCTTGGATCCATTGTCTTTCCTTTGGCCTTTCCTTTCCGACTTCCACCCTAGGAGGTTTTTCCAGGACACGACAGAAGTGACGGACGCCGATGAACGTCTTCTAAGGTTGATCCGGGGGAGCGTTGTGATTAGAACCTGTCGAGGTAGGGATCTTACCTTCGTCTCTCTAATTTGTGCATCATGAGGGGTGGGTATCCGCTTGTTTTCATGAGAAACAGTTGAACCATTAAATGAAGATAATAACTGGTTAAAGAACGGGGTTGGGAAGTTTGTGATTGCTGTTACTTTATATCCTGTGATATTATGTTGTGAATTGAATAGGCTTATGCCTACTAAAAATCACGGTCGTTGGGGGACTTTGCTTACACAATTAAATGTTTCCCTATCTTTTAGACCGTTTTGTGGATGGAAACCTTATGGAATGTGGAAATTGGTTAATCACGTAAAGTTGCCTTTTTAAAATCTGGAACCCTTGTGTGATCACCCCGGCTGAACAAAATGGAATAATGAACACGTGGGTGTTGGATTGGATACGTGACATGTGATGGGGGGTGTTTTATGGGTTGTTGCAAATCGGGTGAGCAGTGGGCTGCGGTTGGCTCGGTTGTGGGTTGGTGTGAATGTTGTGTTGGTAATAGGCAGCGGGGCTGCGAGAAATGGTATTAAAGGGATTTTGATGTACGGGTTTCGGTGTGTTGTGGTTATGGTGTTTGGTAGTAGGGCTGCAGGGATGGGCTTGTTGTGAACGAATAGTGGGTTGTGAATAAAAAGTAGAAGAGTTAATAAATGGTGGGTCATGGTAAGGGAACGAGAATAATAATCAATGGGTTGGTTGGTTAATAAGAAGGACTTGGTTGCGTTACTTGTGTTTTTCCTAACTTGATTTGTGGATGGCAGAGATATGTTTTACGAACGATCGATATGGTTGTTTGTGGATAGTTTCCCAGTAGTTAAGGAACTAAGAAACTAATTCTTCTGAAACGAGAAAACCTAAATGGGGTTGGGGTTGTTTGTTGTATGCATGCTTCGTAGTAGCAGTGCTGAGGAACGTGCTCAGTTTCTCTGTTTAGAAGCCATAGGTTGGGCTGTGTGTTTGGTATATATATATATATCTATATCTTTTGTGTTTTATCGCACCCCACCCATGTTGAGAACTTAGTGCCGAACACTCCCATTTCATGGGAGAGGGTGTTTTTCCCTTAGTTACTAGCTCCTTCCTACTCCTTCTCCCCTAGGCTGTGATGGCTTGAGGCGACCTTACACCTAAGACTCTTCGAGTAGGTTTCAATTGGGGTGGATTTAGCCCAAGACTCTTCGGGTAGATTCTACTGTTTCCCAAGAATCTTCAGGATGAGGCCCAGGTGTGTGCGGGCGGGATACGTGGTTGTGAGGCCCAGGTGTGTGCGGGCGGGGAGAGTGTGGCAGCGTCAGGACGTTCGCCGTTAGGAAGAGCAGCTAACTAAAGGGAAATGGTGCGGGGTACCCAATACTCTTGTTCTTATATACTACTACCTGTTGTGATTGTGTTTTTGGTGAGTGTGGCTGGTGAGGTTGGGTGAATAGAATTCCTTGCTAGGTTTCTTATGTTGTTCTCACGGGACATTAGGATGTCTCCCCACTTTTTCACAAGAGATTTAGGTTTCCCTACTGAGTATACTTGTATTCTCACCCTACGTTTACTTTCAGGTTTCCAGGAGGACTACCAGGGTCGTGCGGGACCCTACTAGTCGGACGGTTGGAGTTGTTGCAGTTGTTGTACACTTGTTTCTTTTGGTATTGTACTTTGAGCTTTCTTGTACTTGCACCTTGTTATGAAATTGTTTAAACATGCATGTGGGCTGGTTTGGGTTTATTTCTATACACTTTTTCTTTTCCTTTTTGGCGGTTGACTTGTCCTATTTCCCTATCCTAAATAAATAAAAAGGGTAATGCCTCCCATATTTGTGAAAATTCATACCCTTGGTGCTAGTCGCCACCTCGGGGTCTACTGGAGGCGGGACTCGGGGGTCATTATCTCCCTTTCACCATTTCCAGCTCAATAGGGACACCTTTGGTGGGAGGGGGTCGTGACAGATTCGGCCATCTAGAATGTCTTCCAAGCGCGTTTGTTCGGTGGATGAAAGCTGGCTGCCACCTCGGGTCAAGTGTGGAAAAGTCCAAGTTCCACAAGCTTTCCACCACCCTAGGCCTACCATAATCAAGTGGGATGCTTTTTACTGTTGGAGGCTCGACCCAAGGCTTCTAAAATGCCTATTTAAGGCAGTGGTGGTGGGGGATTTTATCATCTTTGAGCTTTGTTTTCATCTTAATGTTATGCAGCCAATTTGTCTTTGTAACGTTCTTCATTCACATGTAAGTTGTTTTAATTCATCCTAGTTTCTTAATAAAAGTTCTTCTTATCCTCTTATTATGTTGTTATCCATATAAATTTGAAACCATTGCCTCAAGGTGTGAATTTATTCACACCAAATCTTGTGAAATTATTCACACAACGGTGGAGTGATCATTTTATTTTTATTGTTTTCTTTACTTCTACATTTCCTCCCTCATGAGTCTACTTTCCGCTTCCATTGAAACCATAGAATAAATGGAGGGATAACCCACTTATGGGTGGATCTAATGGAGTATAAAGGGGATGGATTGGATGTTATTTATCACCCCATTAATGTCTAATCACTTCTTTTAATTGAGATTTTTATTTGATGATTTTTAAACTCCATCGTCCTTGTTGAATTTAAGGCCACACACTTCAAGTGCTAATACGAACCTTTACCTTGAAGTGCTCAAAACTTTTATCCTTCAAGTGTATAGGTGATTAGTATTAAAGTGTGTAGGTATTAAACTAGTAAGTGAGGATGTTGTTTGATCTTCTTAAATGAACTCATCTCAAATATTAGAAATTGAAATAGTTGAAAAAGAATTTCATCCAATCCACCCCGAGCGATAACCTAGGATCAACTAATTATTTTAAATTGAATTCACTTAAATCTGTTAGTGATACTTTAAACCCATCTAAAAGTAGCCCAAAGTTGGCTACTTCATAGCAAAAAACAATCCATAGAATGTATGTGTATGTAGGTTACTTCTTAGGTCTCTGAGGATTCGATAACCCAAGATAAACTACAAGGACCATTATACCTTCATCTCTTGGGTAAATTTGAGTGTGAATCAATTACACTCGATAACTAATGCACCATTAGCTTCCCCTTGCTTATGGGTGCAATTTCTCTTCGAGCGGCCTGACTTACCACATGCAAAATATACTGACTCCTTTTCCTTGCCCTGCCTCTGGATCTTCTTATTCTTGGAAGGATGGTGCTCGATAGATTTAGAATTATTATGAGTCTTAGGACCCCTTGTCTTATTCTTCATTTTCTTGTTCACCATAAGGACCACGAGTTTATAATTCCCCATGTCCTTATCCACTTGGTGAATCAAAGTAAGAATTTTCGAAAGACTCTTCTCATTAGTGATCATATTGTAATTAACAATAAAACTGGAGAAGCTCTTGGGTAGTGATGGAAGTATGAGATCTATATGCAACTCATCCAACAATTTCATCCCTAAGATGTCTAAGCATACAATATAGCTAATAACCTTGACTACATAAGGCCAAGTTGGTCCAGAATCTCCAAGATTAGTTGTAAACAAAGCACTGGAGATCTCGTACCTCTCTTGTCTCGCATTCTCTTGGTAGAGATCCCAAAGGCGAGATATAATTCTATATGCATCCATGTCCTCATGTTGCTTCAAAATATCACTAAACATGGATGATAACATGAAACATTGAACATATGTGGAATCATTCAAATGTTTCTCATAGAGTGGTAACTCTTTACCACTTACCTCATTATTAGGCGCATCAGGAATATGTTATTCTAACACATGTAATTTTCTTTCATGGTGAAGGATAACACATAAGCGCCTTTGCCGCTCTTGAAAATTTGTTCTGGTGAGAAGGTTATCCTTCTCAAGTATGGATCACATGGATATGTTTGAAGTTATTTTTATGTTGTTTCCACAAAATAGGATAAAAAGAATTTTAGTACTTTACGTGATAAAATTTAGACAAATAAATAAATATTATATTTATTAATCTCCCACTATTTTATCGAAACCCAATGGCCATCACCCTTAGATTCAGAATATCATATTGCTTGTAAATTATAGTGGAAATGATCCATATTCCCATTCTCATTACCCAAACTTTGGTTGGTCAAGCAACTTGAATAGTTTTAGGTAGACATTCCAAATGTCAACTTCATTAACTCACAGTTCCTTGATCTATTGAGTGGACTCCCCAATCCTGAAATCCTTAAATTGGATTTCATCAACCTTTGCCTCTCAGTTACACCAAATCCTGTTTTGGTAGCCAACTATTGATGTGAACTAATTTAAGTCAACCCAAAAATTCAAGTTAGATTTCCCTAATAATTGAAAGCACCCCAACTTTTACTGGTCAAGTACTTTGAGCTATAGTTTGGTTAACATCTAAAACACGCTAAAGACACCCATAGAAAAAGAATTTAATGATGCAATGACATAATACCTCATATAGACATTCACTATGTAATATAATATCTTTATCATAATTGTGGTGAATTTTCCTTACCTCAAAGTGATCTGGAGATATTCTTTTATAGATATAATATAAAGATTACAAGGTGGAGTAATCCAATGTGGGACTCAGAAATACCCTTTACCCGGAAATATAATAAATCGGGTTCGACACTCCCCCTCAAACTAGACATGACCAGCTTGTACCAAGAGTCCTAGAAAAAAGAAAGATGATATAAAACAAAACCATACACACTCTCCCTCAAGCTAGATCGCTAATACTTCATCTTGGTACTCAGAGAGTCCAAATACGCTCCTGAGAGGCCTTTGGTGAAGATGTCGTAAAGATGATTGATCATCGGTATGTGGCTGAAACTGACATGGTGTTGCTTGAGGAGATGGAAAAGAAAGTGATAGTCTACCACGATATGCTTCTTTCATTAATGGAAGATAGTATTAGAAGAAATATTTGTGGCTTCCTGATTATCACACCAGATATGAGCAGATGTTTGCGACGGGAAGCCAAGCTCATGGAGGAGATGTCGAAGTCTAAAGATCTAGTGACCGTGGCCATCGCACGGTATTCAGACTCTGTAATATATCTAGAGACAACAGTCTTTTTCTTGTTGTGCTGGGAGATGAGGTTACCTTCCAAGAAAATAGCAAACCCAGAAGTAGACTTTTGGGTAGCAAGACAACCAGCATAGTCAGCATCACAGAAGGCCTCAACATTCAGATGATCGTGATGTGAGTACCAGAGAGCACGAGTAGGGTCTTTCTTGATGTATTTCACAATGCGGAGTACAACATCCCGCTTAGATTTGGTCGGATGCTCCATGAATTGGTTAACTTTTCCAACAACATAGGCAATGTCCAAATGCATCATGGTGAGATAATTGAGTTTTCCCACAAGACGACAGTAGCTCTCTTGGTGAGAAAAGAGTTATGTGTTGTCATAGGGATACCATTCCCTAAGCTCAAGAGGAGTGTCAATGGGAGTGACCTGAGTCAATCCAGCATCCTGCAAGATATCTAAGGCATATTTATGTTGACAAAGAAAGATGGTGTCCGCAGAACGAGAGACCTCAATGCCAAAGAAGTATGTCAGTGGACCAGGATCTTTGGTGTGAAAGTGGTGGTGAAGATGCCCCTTTAGTTGTGTGATTCTAGTTGAGTCGCTCACAATGATGATGATATCATCAACATACACCACCAGTAGGATTCAGTTAGAGGACGTCGCACGGTATAAGTCAATGTGGTATTTTATACTCTGAGAGAGCCCGAATGTAGTGATGATGGTGCAGAATCATCCAAACCAAGCATGAGAAGACTGCTTGGGGCCATATAGAAAGCAACGAAGTCATCCAACATGAGAGTCGGATTCAAAGGCACAAAATCTTGGAGGTTGTTGCAGATACACCTCTTCTTCAAGAAAGTCATGGAGAAAGACATTTTTGACATCAAGTTGACAAAGGGGTCAATGATGATGAGCAACCAGAGATATGGAAAATCGGACAAATGTCATCTTTGCAACTGGAGAGAAGGTATCAAAATAGTCAATACGATATGTCTAAGCAAAACCTTTCACCATAAGTCTGGATTTGAGGTGATGAAGGGTTTCATCTGCATTGAGGCAGACCGTATAGATCCATTTACTACTGACCGCCTATTTGCCTACCGGAAGGGGGACCAGATCCCAAGTGTGATTGTCGTCCAGAGCCTACAATTCATCCCACATTGCCTGAAGCCATCCAGGGTGAGATTTGGCGTCGCTGACCATGCGAGAAATAGATATCATCTCCATAGCGGAAAGACCCCTGTATGTGGATGTGTACATAGGAGTATCCAAGAAAGAATGAGTATCTTTTATAGTGTAATGGGAAAGTCGTCTGGAGCCGAAGCATGAGCAGCAAATGAATTTTGGACGATGGTGTCCTCGGCCTGGATGGGGGATACAGTCAATGGGTGGTAGGAGTAGACAGTGTCAAACCAATGACCAACAGAGTGGGGCACCATAGGTGGGTGAATGATGAGAGGAAGACAATCATTTATGGTGGTGTTTGGATGGGGAGAGGGAGGAGTGAAAGGAGGGATCTCAACAAATGACACATCAACAGAGATGATATATCACCGTAAGTCGGGAGAGAAGCACTGATATCTGTGCTGAGTGTGTGAATATCCGAGGAATATGCAATAAAGGGATTTGGTGGGAAATTGGGAGAGGTTGGGATGAGTTTCCTGAACATAACACAGACACCCAAACACACGGAGGGGAAGTGAGTGAGGAGGGAGAGAGGAGAAGAGAGTCCCAAAAGGATTCTCCCCATAAAGGATAGAAGAAGAGATTCAGTTTAAGAGGTAGGTAGCAGTCAGGATGGCATCAGACCAAAAAAAGGAGAGGCACCTTCATGTGGAATAGAAGGGCACAAGTAGCCTCTAGAATATGACGATGTTTCCACTCAGCCACTCCATTTTGCTGAGGTGTTTTGGGGCAGGATGTCTGATGAATGATGTCTTTATCCTTAAGAAATTTCTTAAAGGAAGTGGATAAATATTCTCATCCATTGTCGGAACTCAGACATTTAAGGGAGGTGGAGAATTGAGTATGAATTTCATTATAAAAGGTCTGAATATGATAAAAATACTTTCGACTGATCAAGAAGAAGGTAAAGACATGTCATGTGTGAGTAGTCATCAATAAATGATATATACTAACTATACCCAGACTGGCTAGGAACCCTGCAAGGACCCCATATATCAGAATGAACAAGGTCGAAAGGATTCACTGTATGCAGTTCCAGTCGAGGAAAATACGTCACCCGATGATGTTTAGCAAACTTATAGGATTCACAATGGGAGGAAAGGTGGGGAATGAATTCAGGCAAAGCTTATGTTGGAAGGAAGTTGGTGGATGACTAGGACGAGAATGTAGGTCAAGGGAACGGGCTGAGGTGGATGGGAAAGCAAGAGATGGTGAAGTATCAAACATGTACACCCCATTCCTAAGATGACCACGACCAAGTTCCCAATTCGTCGTCCGCTCCTAAAAAACAACACCAAAGGATATAAAAGTAGTAACACAATTGAAGTCTTTGGTGATTTTTCTAAAGTAGATAAGATTAAAAAGATTGTGAGGAACATGAGCGACCAAATCCAAGCGAATAGACAGGGTCAAGGGGCATGTTCCAAATTTAGAAATGGGAATTGTTGAGTTAATAGAAACAATTTTTTTAGAGGCACCAGAGTATGGATAATAGGTAGTGAACATACCAGATTCCCCTGTGAGATGTTCCAGTGCACCAAAGTCAAGAATCCAAGCTGTCGGTTGATGATATACATAGTCAATAGAGTCGTCAGTATGAGAAATGGGATTTGGAGAAGAGGACGGTGACACAGCAGCCCGATAAGATTGTATAAATGTAATCTCCTCCTGTGAGAGCGCCAGTATATATAACGGGTACTGGATGAAGGGGGGCCGCCTTGCAGGAAAACCAGTGATGGAGCATGGAACAAATACTCAGGAGGGCACACAAATTTAGGGATGAAGCATGGGGTTTCCGCACGGGAAGCCCGACAATAGTGGTGAGGGGGCATCCTTATCATGACCAATTGTCATGCAATCCAAACAGTACTTAATTATTTTCTCATATTCAGTCCCCATGTCAAATTCATCATCCTCTATTGAAAGAACCACTTTTTCAACAAGTGATGAACTCAAATTCACCTCAACCAGGAGGTGGGAATAATGACCAAACCTGGACAGGTCGGCCTCCCTGTCCATTTTGATAGGAATGTTGATAGCCAGTGCAATGTCATACAAGATTCAGGGGTGCCAAAGAATCCAATTTAATCCATGAACTTTGACCCAAGTTTGCACAAAATAGTTTCATACCTCAAGGGGATTGAAGTGGAAATCCCACTCCCAAATATGAAGAACACCCAGCTTGAGAAAAACGGAACCAAACCCTCAAACTTTGGTCTTTAATTCTTCATATCAGAAAAGAAGATAGAAAAAACTGAGACCTAGGGAAACGGTTTTCCAACCCAAAAATCCCTAGACCTACGAGAGACGAAGATCCAAATCTCCAATATGCCATGGCTTCGAATCCTTAAGTAAAATAAACCCAGAAACAATTGAATACTTTCCTTTCTCCAGCCTCTCTGAGATTGCCTCCGAATCAGCTTTCATGTGTGCTACATTCCCCTTGCGATGGGGATATCTAGAGATAGTTTCTTTGAAGAGGGAGAAGGATCGATTGTTACCAGATTGCAAAGCATCAATCAATAATCCACCATGATAAAGATGCTTACTTCCCCTATCAACCATGAACATCTTGTGACTATCAAACCTTACACAGGAAAGGAAATCTTCAGTCAAAGGAGTAACATGCAAGGTGGCCATTTGGGAAGAACCCTAAACTCCATTTCATTGAATAGAGGAAGACTGTCACACCTGTGATTCCATTTTGAGGTATTTTTCTAATTATTTTTTGTCTATATTCTTTCCCTTGGGTTTCCTTTGAGTTTTTAGTGAAAAAATGAGAGTTTTGGGGTTAGTAGTTGGTGGCGCATGGTTTGCGCCCTTTCCCAGGTAACCGCGTGGCCAAGTGGTGTTTTTGGGCAACGGATAATTACATAGTTAGCACACGGTTTGTAAATATTGCAGACTAACTGTGCGATATGTCCTGCTTGGATAGTAACGGGCATACAGTTTCTGCACAGTTTGGCAAACCATGCGGGCAAACCATGCGGCTTGTCCAGGTTAATAAAATTTAAAATGATGGATGTGTCATCTCTGGATTTAACCCCAAATCACCCATTTTCTTCCCAAATCAGGATTTACAACCCTAGGATCCTCTCCCTCATCCCTTGGATCCCTTGGATCTCTAAATTTTTGTTGGATTTGGTGTGGTTTCTCCAAGATTCTTCAAGTAAGTGAGTTTCTTCCTTGATTTCTTCCTGTTTTCTAGGGTTTCTCTTCTTCTTCCTTGGGGTTTCATATCTCTAGTGGGTTGGGTGACCTATTTAGGGTTGGATCTTGATTCCAAGGGTTCAATCTTGATGTTTATGGTTTAATCTTGCCTTTATAGGGTTCAATTGAGGTGTGGTTGTGGTTTTACACCGTTTTATAGAAGTTTCTACACTTGAGGTTGGTAATTCTATGCTTAAACATTATTTGGTGACATTGATATACTTTCATTGCTTCTTGGTTATGTTCTATGTGTTTTGTATGAGGTGTGAATTGTGTTTTTAAAAATGATTCAAGGTGTGTTTGTGTTGAAAAGCATTTTTTCGAAGGAAATGGGTTGTGACGCATGTGTGTTCCATGTGTGCTTGCTTGTTTTGTACCTTGAGGGTGTTTGATAAAATGTGTAAGTGGTACGAAACATATTTTTAAATGGTTTTGGTGTGTGTTTGGATTTGAAAGTGGTTTTGGTTGTGGAAATGGTAATTTATCAATTGTGTTATATTGATTGGCATTTGTGCATGTGAATGTAGTGATCTATGTGATGTGTGGAATGAAAATTGAGCACGAAGGAAAACCTGAGTATCTAGGTGGGCAGACTGGGTTTATTACGCTAGTTGACTTGGAAGTGGCTTAGCCCAGATTCATCTAGCAGGATTGATGATTACAACACTAAATAAATTATTATGATGATTGGAGACCACTAGGCCCTTGGGATGTTCCCTCATAGTGGCTCATGCATGAGAACACTATTGGTTGTGGGTTCTATACCACATTTCATTGAGGTACGATGTACCTAGTGTCCCGTTTGAGCTAGTGCCTATAGGGTTTTCCAATGATTTAGTGATCTTTTGTGATATTGTACCTACCGTCGTCATATGGTGCACTTTGTTGGTTATTTCAAAAGCAAAGCATGTTCTTCTTTAAAGTGTTTTTCATAAAAATGTTTCTAGGTTTTCTTTCTATAAAACCTACATGTTAATTTGACTTATAATGTTTTTAATATGGATTATCTTTTATTGGGTGGAATCCTACTAGGTTTTGCCTCACACCCTGCATACACCTTTGGATGTATGCAAACTTGGTTATGTTTGATTCAGGTAAAGACAAGATGTATGGTGATGGTAGTTTGAGTTGCTAGTGGTCTTCTCTTGAAGGTTTTGGTGGTGGTGACTTAAGGATGATGCTCCTCTTATTGCTTGGAGGTTTATAATATATAATATAAAATACATAATATGTAATATGAAATATATAATACATAATATATAATAGATAATATATAACATTTAATATATAATATATAACATATAATATATAAGTAATGTGTAAATAATAAATTAATTAAAAAATAATTTAATATATGATAAATAAATAAATAAATAATAAATAAATAATAAATAATCAATAATGAATAATAAATAATAAATAATAAATAATAAATTGTAAATAATAAATAATAAATAATTTTTAATTTTTAATAACTAATAATTGATCATTGATCATTAATAAATAATAATTCATAATTAGTAATTAACATTTAAAAATTTAAAAATTATTAAGAAATTATTAAGAAATTTTTCATAAATAAATAATTAATAATAAATCATTAATGAATATTGAATAAATAAATAAATAAATAAATAATAAATAAATAATGAATAATAAACTAATAATAAATTAATATTTAGTAAATTAAAAATAAATTAATAAATAACAAATAATAAATAAGAAATAAGAAATAATGAAGAATAAAGAATAAAGAATAAGGAATAAATAATAAATAAATAAATACATAAATAAATAATTAGATAAATAAAAAAATAATAAATAATAAATAATAAATAATAACTAATAATTAATAATTGATAATTGATAATTAATAATTAATAATTCTCAATTAATAATTAATAATTAATATTTAATATTCAATATTCAATATTTAATAAATAAATAATAAATAATTAATTAATAATTAATAATTAAATAATGAATAAATAAAATAATAATAATAATAAATGAATGATAAACTAATAATAAATAATTAATTAATAAATTAATTAAAAAATTAAAAAAAAAATTAATAATTAGTGTGAACATAATAACTAAATAATAAATAAATAAATAAATTTATCAATAAATAAATACATATTAAATAAATAAATAAATAAATAACAAATAATTAATAGAATAAATCATAAAACACTAAAAAACTCTAGAAACCCTAAAAACACTAAAATGACCATAAAATCTGACTCGAGACTCCTTTTTCAGCACCACAACCAGTCAAATTGAAGATCATGAAATGAGCTTTGATATGATATGTGGTACAGGTCAAACGGACAACTGGATCGAAAGTTATAACCGTTTGAATTTTAAAAAATTGGAGTCTGCAACTAAAACCTCTGTTTTGAAGGCCTTCTGAGCATTTTTGGAAAAATAAAAAGAGGTATCATACTCATAGAGTTGGCACTATACCTAAACGGCATAAAGTTTATCGCAGGCTTCAATATGATATGTGGTAGAAGTCAAATGGAAACCCAGATTAAAAGTTATGGTCGTTTGAAGTTTGAGTTCGATTTTTGACTTTTGGAATTTAAATATATTTTTTCCTTTCATTATCACATGATTTAAATCTCACTTGGTTTTAGATTATTTGATAAGCTTTGATTTGACTGGTTGTGTAGCTGAAATGGACTCCCGGATCAGAAGTTATGGTCATTTGATGCAGAAGTCTGTTATTCAACTTATTGAAGATTTGTTTTCAATTTAAAAATATTATTAAATAATAATTATAAATATTTATTAATTGAAACATTATAAATAATTAAAATTATAAATAATAAACTATATTTGATTGTAAATAATAAATAAATAATAATAATAAATAAATAATTTTTTTAAAAAAAATCCTCAATTTTGCGGCGGTTTTGAAAAACTCGCCGCTAAAAAAATTGAAATTTTTTTTGAAAGAAATTTTAAAACATTTATAAAAAAATATTTTAAAAACATTTAGCGGCAGTTTTTTCGTGACAGTTTTTAAAATCGCTGCTAAAACAGTGTTTTCTTGTAGTGACCCTTATCATCTAGAGAATTTCTAATAACGGAGAATGTCTTTCACTCACCCCCAGCTGGTAAAGTGAGATTATACTTAGTATAGAAATAGATCTTTAATGATACTACTCTATGGTAGATATGAGATCCAGTGGTACCTACCTCGATATATATTAGATACTAATGATAATACTATGTGGTGATACACAATTGAGTAAGTGGGGTGAGATCCACCCCCATTAGTGAGTGGGATCCCCTTAGGTGTGGTGAGCGGATCCCACCCTCAAGGATTTGTAGTCATATCACCATAAAATGATAAGAATGGATTTATGAACTAAGCAAATAAATGAGAACTTACTCCCTACGAATGTAGAGGAGTGCTTCAAGGATTCTGAAGGGAAACCCATGGTCATCCCTCAATAGGAGACCGATGTATACATCAACATTCATTATAAAGGTGACATTTAAGTGTTACTGATAAGAATGATGAACACCCTTGTATCCTTTATAGAGAAAATGGACTGAATCCATCCTTGTATCGGTTAAAGGTAGAGCCTATTATAGAATTAGAAATCGGTTTCAATGTTCTGACCAAAAATAGAAAAATGATATATATATATATATATATATTTGTTTGTTTGGAAAATAAATGATTTTCATTAATTATTATGAACCTAATTGGTTACATTCTATAAAGGTATCATTGGGAAGATGATTCTTGATAAAATAAATGGGTGAAGAAACCTACATACTTGGTATGAAGGAATTTTAAGGTAGATAAAATAGGTTTTTTGGATTGTGTCAGAATACATATATTGGTAAAATGATAGAGTGGTTTTGAATGTATAACTCCAAGGATGGGTATTTACTAGTGTTACATGTCATGAGTCTTATAATTACTCAATTTTCTTCCAATGGGTTAGAGATGAGAAACATGGATAAAATTCCTTATTCATTCACCATAATATTTATCATGTATTCTATGTTGTGTAATCAACCTGGCATTTCCTATTTTTTGAGTGTAATAAGTAGATACATATCTAATCTTTATGAGAGTTATTGGATTTCTATCAAGAATTTAAACTAAGTATGAGTTTTTAATCTTTAGAGGTGAGGATGAGATCATTTCAAGGGGTTACACTGATTCTAGTTTCCAAAAAAGATGATAAGATATCATAATACCATTTTATGTTTTAACTCAATAGTGGAAATATCAATTGGAATAATTCCAAAAAAAATCCACTATGAAACACTTGACTACAGAAGCATAGTATATCACTACATAAAATGCAGTGAAGGAAGTTGGTTGGATTAAAAAATTTATCACTGAACTTAGGGTTATCCCTAGAATTGAGGGATAAATTAACCTTTATTATAACAAATATGAAACTATTTCCTAGGAAAAAGTGTGATAGATCACCCTGAGTTATCATATCCCAACACTTAAGTCAAACCACCACAAGTTTTTTAGCCTTGGTTAATTTTTATATCAACGTTTTGTGTATTTATTTTTTTAAATATTAATATCATCGAATCAAATAGGATGGATTTAAATAAAGAATGGATGGATGCCAATCGTCTGACAAAATAGTATGAATATGGAGTGAAAGAGTTCATCAAGTTTACAAAAATCATGCATATGATCCTTCTCAAATCCTTTGTTCATGTTTACATTGTTTTTATTCAAGACAAGTTAGTCTAGAGGAGTTGGAAGAACACTTGATCTATCATAGAATAGATCGAAGTTATAAATGTTGGAATAAACATGAGGAAAAAGAGAATGTAGCTAGTAACTGGGATAACACTGTGTTTTATGGATCATTTGATATGATTACAAGCGTGGACAATGAAGAAGATCGTATCAATGACGTGATTACATATGTGCATGATGATGATGATCGTATTAAGTAAATGACAAGGATGGTTGAAGGTGAACTTCGTGATTGCCCAAAATTGTTTGAGTAATTAAAGAGTTGTGCAAAGACGTCATTGTATGATGGTTGCACTAAATATACAACATTGTCAGCCATACTGAAACTCTATAATTTGAAAGCAGGCAACGAATGGAGTGACACTAGTTTCACAGAATTACTTGCTCTTTTTAATGACATGCTCACAAAATATAATGAGCTCCCAAGCCGAACATACGACGCCAAATGAATGCTATGCTTGATGGGTATGATCTCTAAAAAATACATGCTTGCCTGAATGACTGTATACTGTTTCACAAGGACCACAAATCACTTAGAGAATTCTCAAAGTGTGGTGTTTCTTGGTACAAGAAAGATGAATCCGGTCATACGAAAGTTTCATGGTACTTTAAAATCATTCAAAGGTTTAGGAACCTATATGGAAGTGGGGAGACTACAAAGCAATTGACGTGGCACACAGACAGAAGAAATAAAGATGGAAAACTATGGCATCTGACAGATTATCCTTAGTGGAAGAGAATTGACCATGAGTATCCTGACTTTGGAAACGAGCCAAGAAACCTCCGTCTTGTGTTATCTATAGATGGAGTGAATCCTTTTGGTTTTCAAAGCAGTACTCACAACACGTGGATGGTTATGTTGGTAAATTATAACTTTCCACCGTGGTTATGCATGAAACAAAAACACATCATGTTATTTATGCTTATATCAGGACCAAAACAATCGGGTAATGATATTGATATTTATTTGGCTCCATTGATCAAGGATTTGAAATTATTGTGGGATTCAGGTGTTATGATGTATGATTATTACAGAAATGAATATTTCACATTGAGAGCCATGTTGTATGGGACGATAAATGATTTTACTACTTATGGAAATTTTCCAGGATATAACATTAAAGGAACTCTTGGGTGTCCCATCTATGAACAAGGTACACAATCAATTAGGTTGAAACATTAATCGAAAAATGTGTTTCTAGGACATCGCAGATTTCTACCCTAACGACATAAGTACCGATCTTGGACGACATCATTTGATGGAAGTTCAGAAGAACATACACCACCGTCTCCACTAACAGGTGATCAACTGTTTGAGAAAGTTAAATATGTGGACACTGCTTTTGGTAAACCATTTTCGAAAAACCTTATGAAACCAGTTGGAAAAAAGGAAATCATTTTTTTTAATTATCATACTGGAATTGTCTGTACGTCAGACATTTTCTTGATGTTATGCATGTTGAAAAAAATATATGTGATAGTGTCATCGACATGTTTCTAAATGCACCCAGTAAAACAAAGTATGGAATCAAGGCTAGGTTGAACATGGTTGACATGGGAATACAAGAAGAGTCGGCACCAGGGAAGGGTGAAAAATGAACATTTCTTCCTCATGCTGCTTACACTCTTTCCAAGGAGGAGAGATATTGGTTTTGCAACTTCTTGAATGACGTAAAGGTTCCCGAGGGGTATTCATCGAATATCAAGAACATCGTGCCAATGCATGATTTGAAGTTAAAATGTCTGAAATCACATGACTTCCATGTTTTGATGCAAGATATAATTCCTATAGGCTTACATTTCATTTTTTCCAAGAATGTATGTCATACATTAACAAAGCTCTGTTTCGTCTTCAAAGTTATATGTAGCAAAGTTATAGACCCGGCAAAATTACTGACTATGTAAAGAGAAATTGTTGTCATATTATGTGAATTGGAAATTTTTTTCCCTCCGACATTCTTTGATATGATGGTTCATTTGATGGTTCACTTGGTGAGAGAGATTCAGCTATGTTGTCCTATGCACTATAGATGGATGTACCCCATTGAACGGTATATAAAGATTTTGAAAGGGTATGTCAAAAATCGAAGTCGGCCAAATGGTTGAATTGTGGAGAAATATACTACTGAGGAAGCCATTGAATTATGTACCAAATACATGTCTGGTGTGCAATGCATTGGTCTAACAAGATCTCATCACACTAGGTGACTTGTGGGTGAAGGAAGTTCTGGAAAGGAGGTCGTCGCAATCAATATTACAGATCAGGAGCAGACCCACCTTTATATTTTGCATAACGGTTTGGACGTTGACCCATATGTTGAAACCCACAAAGAAATTCTTAGGCATTCGAATTAATCAAGGGTTGAAAAATGGATATCAAATAAACATAATCAACGGTTTATAGGATGGTTTTAGGACCATATTTTTAAAGATTCAAATGAAAATCCAGACTCAATTTCAGAACGACTTTGATGGCTAGCTGGAGGACCAAGTGTGTACGTATTATCTTACAATGCTTATGTAATTAATGGTTATACATTGTATATTAATAAATATGATGAAGACAATACCAGACAGAATAGTGGAGTTACACTTGTGGCTGTAGCGATGCATGTTTCTGGTGCTAAGGATAGAAATCCAATTTATGTGAATATGTCATATTCTGGCATCATCAAAAAAATATGGAGTTGGATTATACGACATTACGAATGTCAATTTTTCAATGCAAGTGGGTTGATATCTAAACCTAAAAGGTCATGGGAATGTATGTAATGAATCATTTTCTATAAATCATGTGATTATAGGATAGTTAAATCCATGAATCTATAGTTGGTATCAAATCTAGTATGTAGAGTATGTGTTTTTTTCACCGGATCTGGGAACGTGGGTTTAGGGTGTCACATCAAACACATTTCCTATAAATCATTTCTTGAATTTAAATTAAATTTGGATTTCTCCTTGACACCTAGAATGGTCCACAAGGCATTATATCATAATTTTTTTTCAATATACACGACATCAAGGTTTTTCATCAACAAATTGTATTTCCAGTACGGTAACTCAAAGAAAATTATCATTTTCTTCCAATTATGATTACATCTTCTTTATGCAACTGGAATATAAGGCATCAGAGGGGCCAAAAAATCTTGAGAGTTATAAAGTGTGTAGATTTTCTCCTAGGTAAGTTGTGTTAATAATCGAGCACTTGTTAATTTTTTTAGTGCTTGACCATGTTATACTGTCCCATCAAATGAAACTTGATATTTTCTGAAATTATGTAGCATAGGAAGAAAATGTCTATGATGAGTGTATGCCCATTTCTTGCAATGTTTTACCCTTGTTGATTTATTACTTTGATTACAATAAGGGAATGAAAATTCTACCTTTTTCCCAAGTCAAAAAGTTGTTAATTGTCCAAATCAAAGTAGCCTGAATATTAAACATTTTTTAAGATATATCATCAAAAGTCCTTACACATTTATCCCATAATTCATCCAACTCATTGATTAATGGTTGTAAGTAAATGTCAATCTTATCACCAGGGCTTGTTGGCATGTTGATAATATTAGACAATATCAAAAAAAGGTTTCTTCATGTATAACCATGGAGGAAGATTGTATTGAACCAAAAATGCTTGCCACGTGTTATGGGTTGCTCTAACCATTAATTTGAACAGATTGAAACCATAAACTACCAAACCGAGATGAACATTGTGAATATCTTGAGAGAACTATGGGTTCCTCTTATTAAACTCCTTATATTCCAGAGATTCTGGAAGGTGGGTTTATCGATGTCTTTGTTCTTTTTTTCATTCCATCACATAATATTTGAAATTTTAGATCTCATATTTTTTTTTCAATCTTTGTTTTAGTGGAAAATATTACAATTATTTCATGGAAACCTGTTTTTCATATTTGGGACCTATATATGATTGATGCCGGTGAGTTCATTTTTTTCCATCATCCTTCCACCTAGTGGACTTTCAAACAATGCAACTATCGAGATTAGAATTTTCCTTTGTAAACAACATATAATTATTTAGACATGCATCCAATGTATCATATGTAAAACCAAGATTTTCAGTTAACTTGTGTGAATCATAGTAAGTCTCGGTAAGCTTCACACTAATGGGTATGAGCTTATGAAATAGTTATAGTAATATGTAAAAAGATGTGTCAGTCCCTTGATTAAGAGTCTTCAAGTGTAGCAATTTCACTATAAATGATAACTTATTGAAATTTATATATTATGGGTACAGTTTGATCTGTTCATTGCTACATTTATGTTATCTAAATTAAATGTTAAACCAATTTTTCATATAATGACTTCTGCACATGATGATGCTCCCAATCCCCAGACACAACAGGTTTCTCAACCTGCTACTGCCCGCAGTGCAGACGAACAAAATGTTTCTCAACCTGTTGCCTTATGTTAATATATGTTCATTATTGCTTTTATGTTATCTAAATTAAATGTTAAACAAATTTTGTAGATAATGACTTATGCACGTGATGATACTCACAATCCCCAGGCAAAACAGGTTTCTCAACCTGTTGTTGCTCGTAGTGCAAGCGAACAACAGGTTTCTCAACCTGTTGATGCTCCCAGTGCAGAGGTACAACCTCAATCTGCACATGCCGATGCTATCCCTCCTGAGCTGGAGGAACATATTGATGAAGGTGGATTCGAGGAAATGAAAGGTGATGAAATACCAACGACACAGAAAAAACAGGAGCTTCATAGTTTGTATTAGCAAAAATCATTAAGGCTAAAGAGAATTGAATCAAATACAAGATCAGATGGAATAAGTGGGGGCAACATGTTAACCCCAAAAAGGTCATGTTCAGTAGTTATATTGGAATCGTCACTCGGAAATGCATGGCGATTGATGTAACTTCATGGCATCATGTTGTGGCTGAGATTAAGACACTGATGTGGGGAGATATTATGGTAACATTATGATATCATTTTTTTTAATTTACTAAAAATTAAATAATGAAACATTGACTTACACTTCATCATCTCTTGCAGAGTGCATTTATAGTAGATGAATCGCAAAAAGAATGTGTCTTAAGGGTTTCTGGAAGGATTCATAGGGATTTTCGCACACTTTTAACAAAATATCATCTTAAAGATGCTGAATGGAAAATAAAATTGTACCCACCTCTTATTTATGCACACCTGATAACCCAAGTATTGTGGGATGCATTTACTAGCATAGTCACAAGAATCAAAAACACCCACACCGGATGCAGACATACTTTCAGTGGCCTTGAAGCATCCATAAAAGTATGGTCGTGTCAGAGGTGCGGGGTTTGGGGTGACACCCTGAACATATTTTGAGAAAAAAAACAAGATGAGGATCAAACTGTGGAAATGAAAAAGATGAGAGAAACATTATCCATATTTCAATAATAATTAAAATACTAGAGAGAGGTGATAGTAAGTTTGATGGGGGGAGGCAAAGAGAAGAAACAACTCAAGAACAACCCACGCGTGAAGATCCTGCCCCACCCCCACCAGTTTTGAGGCAAGCCATTCCCCTAAAAAACAATTCTTAACTGAGGCAGTCAATTTTCTAATAATTGTTTCTATGAAATGTTAATTAGATAGACACTAGACACTGATACCTTTCCTGTATTGGTATTCTACAGGGTGAAAATGACTGTGATTTATATCTATCAACACCCACCTATCGCCTTATAGCGAGGGCTACAATGTTCAATATCCAGAACGACGTGCTGCACAACAGACCACTTCTGACAGATCATTTCAGATTGTCAATTACTATAGCCCTAGAGCTGAGCACCAAACTACCTGTTTCAATTGATGGTGCAGATATTCATACGGTCAAACAAGCTCTAGGAACATTCATCGCATGCCTGTTACATTTTGTAAAAAAAACATGTCGACAATGAGTTATTCATTTCCAATTTAATTTTCAAGCTAAACCTTAAACATTTAATGAAAAAAGGTCTAAACCAATGCAATTATTACACACGAACAAAGGGAAGGGGTGAAATGAAAGACTGGTTCAAAACTATCTCAATGATCAACCAACTAATCAAAACGATCTACCCAAAGCACCTTAACCCCCCCCCCCCCCTCGTTCTATATCCACATTTATTATCATTGAAGGCTCATGTGGATACGAAGTTAAAAGATGGTGGTAACCACATGATTGATTTTGAAGCAAATATCTATGGAGGGGAAGATCCAGACTTCATTGGTGTTGAGAGTGCAACTGAAATCCTCGACTATGATTGGTTAGGTGGCTCAGTTGTAAATGTTTACATGAGGTATGTTTTCATGATTTGATTTTCCAAAATATTATATACTATGATAATAATGACTAAATACATTTCATATTTTTCACAAGCATATATATGAAAATCAATTGAAGGGATTTCCCCATGAACAAAAATTTGGAATCGTTGGTCCCCACATCACCTCTATAGAAAAAAAAGACATAACTTCCATGAAACATAATGAAATAGTGGCAGGACTGCTCAAATCCTTTAACAACAAAATTACGGATGACAGACTCTTATTAATACCAATGATGCAGGGGTAAAACTCTACAATTTAATCATATCAAATATATTTTAATTTCTTTCATTACTTGTTCTTTTTTTGTGTTCTTGGGCAGCATTGGATGCTCATTGCGGTCAATTTGGACACTCAAAAGATTTATTTTCTGGATTCAATGCATGGATATCCAACAAACCAACCACAAATGATGGCGTTTGTCAATTTGTAATACACTACATCCAACATTTTAGAACTAAACATCCAGTTAAATAATTTATATTATCTTTTAATGAGGATTCTATTATGATAGGGCGGTGTGTGAATATCGTCTACATCATGAAATGAGGCCAGGGGAAAAGGAAAAGAAACCTGACAAGTACTACGACTGGATACAAATCAGGGTATATATAATAAGATTTCACTATTGAAACACATATAAAAAATTAATTATTTTTCTCAATGTTTCTGTAGTGCCTGAAACAAACAAACAATAAAGACTGTGGTTATTATGTTTGTAAATCTATGAAGGAGATCATATTCCATGAACAAACCAACATCCCCGAAGTGGTATTTTCGAAGATAATTTCTATTTCATTTAAAATACGTATCAATCCTTTCTGTATTTATATTTTTTCAGTACTACCATGATTTCCAAAAACAGTCATATTCACAAGATGATATAGATATTCTTAGAAATGAATGGGTAGCATACCTGATGGAAGAATGTACAAATATTGAATGAAGATGGTAAACTTCTCAAATAATTTCAACTTTAATAATCTTTTCTGTCTTATCTTTCTCTTTGTTTGATGGTAATGTTGTGATTTGTACGGGCAAAACGCCCTGCTGAAAACCATGTCCATTGGTGGTACTTTTTTGCGCACTAAATGAATTGCATGTTGATTGGTTTTTTAAAAGAAATTGGTGGTCCTCACTTACAGGGTATGTGTGTTGTTGATAGACCACAAAAGATAACGAGTATCAAGAAGGGGTTTCCCCATCCCTTGAGTTTGTTGTGACATCTTGAGACATAACGGGCAGAGGAGCTTATTCCACTCTTCTCATTTTTAACAACGATAAGGGTTTTTCTCCAAAAAACATCAATTCAATATGCAACATTGGCAGTTCCCCTCTTTAGTCGACCCGGTGAAGAACCAACTGCCATATATTCATTCATAGGTCCTGAATATATGACAGTTGGTTCTTCAAAGGGCCGACTAAAGCTATGCTACAGAAGGAGGATGTTATTCCGTTTTAACCGTACAGGGATCAAAGGTTTTTCCACAATCCTTCTAAACTGGGTAGATTGAGCATATTGAGCAGGTCATGTCGCTTTTTTAGGTTTTAGAGGCAAGGGTGCATTGATTTTCAAGCAGAAAATGTACTTAAAAATTGTTCTAATACTTTAGGACAACGATCCATGAGTCATTTGTGACGTGTAGAAATCAACCACACCTCAATCCAAAGCATAATGCCATCGGTATGACTCCAAATACGTCTTTATTTAAAATTGACATTAATTCAAGTAAAAAAACACAACTGACGTACCGAAAACTGAGGAAATGCATTCCGATTGTTTAATATTTTAGGACAACAATCCATCAGTAATTTGTGACATGTAGGAATCAACCACACATCAATCTGATGCACGACGTCACCGGTATGACTCCAAATGTGTCTTGTTATTTAAAATTGACATTAATTCATGTAAAAAAACATAACTGACATACAGAAAACCGAGCAAACGCATTCAGATTGTTTTGGTAATTTAGGACAACGATCCATGGGTTAGTTGTGACATGTAGGAATCAACCCCGCCTCAGTCTGACAAACGGTGTGACTGGTATGACTAAAAGTGTCCGCTATCAGTTTAAAATTGACATTTTAACTCAAAACGTGTCACTCACTGAAAACCAAGAAAACACGCTCTGATTGTCTTCCAAATTAAGGACAACGATTCGTAAGTCCTTTGTGACGTGTATGAAGCAGTATCACGTCAAACAAACGCATGATGCGACCAGTATGACTCAAATTACATGTTTTCAGTTTGAAATGACATTTTAGTAAAAAAACACAAATGACATATTGAAAACTGAGGAAATGCATTCCGATTGTTTTGATACTTTAGGAAAACGATCCATCAGTCATTTGTGATGTATAAGAATCAACCACACCTCAATCTGACGCACAGTGTCACCTGTATGACTTCAAATGTGTCTTGTTATTTAAAATTGACATTAATTCAAGTAAAAAAACACAACTGACATTCTGAAAACCGAGCAAATGCATTCAGACTGTTTTAATATTTTTGAACAACGATCCATGAGTCACTTGTGACGTGTAGAAATTAACCCCACCTCAATCCGACGAACGATGTGACCAGTGTGACTAAAAGTGTCCGTTATCAGTTTAAAATTGTCATTTTAACTCAAAACGTGTCATTCACTGAAAACCAAGCAAACACGATCCGATTGTCTTTCAAATTAAGAACAATAATTCGTAAGTCCTTTGTGACGTGTATGAAGGGGTCTCACGTCAAACCGATGCACGATGCGACCGGTATGACTCAAATTGCATGTTTTCGGTTTGAAATGACATTTTAGTAAAAAAACACAACTGGCATACTGAAAACTGAGGAAATGCTTTCTGATTGTTTTGATACTTTAGGACAACGATCAATCAGTAATTTGTGACGTGTAGGAATCAACCACACCTCAATACGACGCACGGTGTCACCGGTATGACTCCAAATGTGTTATTTTTATTAAAAATTGACATTTTTAATGTATTTTTCATATTAATGTTTAATTTATTTCTTTATAGTATTACTAACGTAATATTTGTTTTCTAATATAAGTGGAACCTTTTTCTCGAGTTGGGATGATATGTTTGACGACTATTACCATTGAATGACATTTTTTATAGGGGATCACATACGTCAAAAGAGAAAATATTAATGTTTTTAACTGTTTGTTGGATATTTGTAAATGTAATTTTATAAAACATTGTTCAAAATGTATATAGAAGTGTTTTTTTGATATATACCATGAGTGAATATTTTGGTATTCATTATGTCAATTAAATGTATATAGCATTGTTTGCCAAACTTTAGTGTGTGTTGCTTGTTTTTTCATCATTTGCATCGTGTATGCGGTTCTTTTGTATACATATGTTGAGTGGTTATTTTTTAGCAAGTTTTCGCTGGTTTGTGCAGGTTATTTTTACTAGGTAGATTATTTTGGTCGGCTGTTTATTTTTTATTTTTGCAGGTTGCGGGCTGTGCCGTTATACAAACAGCACACCCAGACAGAGAAGCCTTAATCAGCGTTAGTTGAAGCGCTGATAAATAGAACTTTATCAGCGCTTTGAATAGCGATGATAAACGGTACCACCTTTAATAGTGGCTTGATTAACAATGTTTTTTTAGCGCTGATAAAAGTTTTTTTTAGCGCTGATAAAAGCTTGTTTTGTGGTTGTGTATGAATGTTTAAAACTCCCTAAACATCATCTAATGATTTTTCAACCGATATATGATACCTTTGTGGTTTAGTGTTGGTGCATATTTTTATCAACTTCCATATTTTAGTGGTGAGAGCAAAAAAAAAAGCAAAAGAAATACTGTTGATTGGAGCATGAAGAAAAGAAATTGTTTACCCTTAACAATGTTTTAACCATGATATTTTACACCAAAAATTGAACGATAAGGGTAGAAAGACATACTTTCAAGATTGTGCAAAGAATGTTTCAGTAGAGACTAGTGTGGTTTTGCAATAGGATGTTTTCACTGTGAAATGCCACCTATACGATATTTGAAAGTATAAATAAAGTACAAGCATGATTTTAATAATTTGGATAATTATGACCAAAATTATAAGAATTTTTCTATTAAGAATGGGAGGAAATATGATTTGTAATTTTTTTTAATGCATTTTATGATATAACAAACTTGATTTCCAAATCCACATATCCTCCATCTACTTTGGGTAAGTTTGGAAGATTGGGAAGTTTTTGTGGGGTAAAGTTACAATGATAATGATATGATTAAAACAATGTATTGCAACATGAAGAAATTTAATAAATATTGAAGTCAATAAAGATTCAAAGTTTATATCAACGTTATAATCAAAAAAGGATTGTTATAATGATATGTAAGTTATATCAATTTTATGAAGAGCATGCAAAGGATTGCTCATGTAATTGTTATCATCACATGCTTGGCACGTAGTGGATTGAATCAGTGATTGACTGAAAATTCGTTTTTTATTTCATTTTCAAAAGCCGCTTTATGATTTAGCGGTAACCAAAACGACAACCAAAAAACAGGTGATACCCAATTTCAAAGTTCGTGCACACCATCCGAGAAGATCACGATCAAAGATCCCGCGTCACCCTATTACCAGCCATCATAATCAAGATGCCCAGCTATCGAATGCGGGTGTAGTTTTTAGCTCGGAGCGACCATCAGCACGCCAGGTTGCTCTGCCGGTTAAACAATCCAATCAAAAGATTAACATAAAATAACAATGATTAAATTATTAAAATAGCAATGACTAATGAATTATTATTGTCCTTGCTGAAAATTTAAAGAAAACAGTTAGATGAAAATATTATAAGTTGTGTTCTTGAAAAAGAAGCTCAACAACAAATGGACTCGACAAAAACAATAAGGATTAAAAAAAAACAATGAAAAACAGCCCAAAAATGAAAGGCTTTTTTAAGGAGATTGTTCGCTGTAATGAATACGTTCCTTGTTCAATTCAATGTGCCTAAATGAGAGTTACACCGCCCTGGGGGGCGCCGCCCCCCACGGGGGATAAATTATAAGAAACCCTAAACGGGGAAAAATAAAAAATGGGAGGGAGGGCTCAGGATTAGGTTCCCTCTGATACCATGTAGAATGATAAAAGAAGAGAGACCTAAGTCCCCAAGGTCCACTCTAAAGGAGGCCTTGAGGTTGTTTTATAACAAATAATAAAGACCACACCGGACAACAAGTCCAATGTGGGATGCAGACTCCAACAAGGTCCAACCTTGGCAGGTCACGGCCTTGTCTCCGGGGAGTGACCTTCCGCGGAGAGTACATCTTCCTCGTCTCTTCTTTTTCTACTATTGTGATTCCTCTCATAGGTTCTGTCCAGAAAACACCAAAGTAGAGTATACAACATTCTTCTTATTCTCTCTCTCACACCAACGTCCTAACAACTTTATACTTTCGATTACCTGTATATTCAAAGATTTGAATATTAATAAATACATGATGAGTGTTCTTCTATGGAACATTAATGTAATAATATCTTTAGAGTATTTGTCGCATCGAAAAGTTAGAGCACTACTATAATGAAAACCTTGAAGTGTTATGACAATATTATTAAATACATATTTTATAACCGGATCACATCTATCTGACGAAACACACGTGATGTAGGCTATCAGGTGTCGAGGGCTCATAAAACCTTGAGACTTCTCATTAAGTTCATACATGATAATCTCCAAGAGAGAAGGTTATGAGAAAAAACTCGCCCGTAAGAATTTCACATGTTATATGTGTCATTGGTAATTCCTATCTGTGAGCGTGTGTATTGGTCTTTAGACTAAAGATTATTATTAATGTATATCATGAGTCGCGTACTTTAACGTATTGACGAAAACCATGACGACATATGCTCGCAGCAAGGTAAGATACGTTAGATGCGTCACAAATGATACGACAACAATGAATAAGTCAAGAAATGATTAGTCCCTTCCGAGTTAAAGTAAATATCTCAGACCCTTTGATTGGAATGAAACTGCCTCATTAGGTCCATGGCCATAACGATTTTATCAACAGGTAAAGCCGTATAGGTTAATGATACAAGTATGCATCTTGCTTGATTAGATATCAAGACAAATGAATTATTGTTACAACCATAAGGTTGTATTTTGTATTCATTAACAGTACAAGTTGGATTTGTTGAAGACGTGATGATGGTGAGATGAAGAATGCACATGGAAGATCTGGTTTGCTCAGGAAATGGAGTTTCGTACTCCAATGATGAATGGATTGATGAAATACAATCATTGAAGGTTGTTGAAGGACAATTTCATAAGGTTGATGATGTTGGATATTGAAAGATTGATGTAAAGACATTCATGGAAGATTTGGGGTAGAGGTGTTCATAGAAAGATATTACTTTGGAAGAGGTTTGAAAAGGTTTAAATGAAGCCGCATGATGAACAAAGCCTTGGTTGAAGAATGGTTTGAAAAGGAGGTATTATTATGGAGAATGAAGGTATATTTGGCTTTAAGCGATTATAAATGAACGGACAATGTTTCCAGAGTTCGCCAAATTTTTGGATGCAAAAAATGGAGAGAAGATAGAGAGCAAAGAAGAAGTACCGCACCCAGTACCACGTCGCGGTGATATCCATGGTGAACATGAAAATGGTTGGAGTGTGGCTGTTGTGGGCGTTTTTTATGCCATGTCAAGATGTGAGTATTTCAGTTGGAAACGGCAAGGATGACCACACCGTAGTGGACAGCGTTTCATTTGAGAAGTTTACCTATAAGAAACAGTGAGTGTTCCGCAATACGGCGAGAGACGATTCACAGAAAAGTAAAAGAGAAAAAACGATAAGATCTTGGGACACAGAGATTTACTTGGTTCGGGAAATGATCCCTACGTCCACGGAGAAGAGAGATTTCACTAGTTTCAGGAGCACAAAAATACAGGGAGATCTCAAAGTTTCACACACAGAAACTCTACCCTGAAATGAGATAATAAAGAAGATGAAGTATTGTGCCACCAAGTACAAGTTGCTACAGTGGTCGGCGACTGGAAAGTCCGCGGAGCTACAGTACCACTGTCTTCAAAGTCCACAGTGCTACAGTGCCATGTCGGCGTCATTCAGCCAGCTCTGCTACGGTCGGTCAGAGTTGTTACAGTTTCCCAAAATTTGGGTCAGGGGCCTTCGACCCCCGGAACAAGGACGCGTTGCCCCCTGCAACCCCCAACGAGCTCATTGCGGAGCTCGACCCGCGAGAGTTGTGGTCTGGTGCGCAATATGGGCCGCAAGCATTCAGGCCAACATCATCCAAGACAGATCGAGCTACACCAATCCAACAGGTAAGGATTATGTTGTGGCAGTCGACATTTTAAAGGAATTGAAACAGTGAAAGTCGCGAAAGACCTAAAGTTTTGGAAACGGTATACAAGCCGTTTCACTCAGCATTTGATATGGGGAGAACATCCACACCACAGCAGAGGGCATTTTGGGATTACAAAATCCCTGTGCAAAATGGCAAGGCCCATTACAGGCATTATGAAAGTCATGGTCATATTCGAATGGAAGTTTATGATTTCTTATCAGGGTGATCAAAACGGGCAAGTAGAGAGCACCACATCGTTTTAGAAGGGGTGTAGTGCAAAGGAAATTTCTGGAGGTGAACTAACACGGGCAGGTGTGCGTGTGGCTAGGCGTTTTGAAAGGCGTTTTGACTGAAAGTTGCAGTATGTTGTGGTATTTCATGCAACATGACATGGGCAGTCAGAGGCGGAGCCCAACACGGGGCGTTTTGAGAAGGGACCACTCCGGGGAGTTCGAATATCTGGGAGTTGTGTCCAGAACCGGGAGTTTGGTGCTCATTCAACTGCTTGACAGTTATGGTTCGAGATTAAACGGCCCAATTCGAATCCAATGGTGATCATTTGATGGAAAATGATCCAAAGGTCGGATTAGAAAGAGGAAGTTGGAAGATGGTTCAAATTTGAATTTGAATTTAGAATTCAAATTATTCGCAGGTTGTATTATAATCTGCTGTGCAAATTTGGTAATAATAAGAAATATACAGCAGAGAAGAAAAACAGAGACAGGAATAGAGAGGAGAAGGAGCTGTGTCTTCCTAGGAAGAAGATGAAAGCAAGAGTTTCATTGAATATCCGAAATATGAAGATAGAGTGGCTGCTGAACAGAAATATCATTGAAGGTCGGATTCGGCGATGAAGAGTTACTGAGAATATATTTGAAGAACAGGCAAGTGGAATGCATTGATGAAAACATCTGGTTTACTGAAGGAGGTGTTGCAATGGGTTTTCATAGATTCATCTGGAACATTGAAGTGAAGTAGACTAAATACATTAAAGATAATTCCAATCCCGGAAATATTCTATCTAGAGGAGTTTGATTGCTGCTGTGCAAAGTCAGATTGAAGATCAAAGTCACAACTCTTATAGCACAGATTTGTTTATATCAGGAAGTGAATTTGGTAGCAGCATTTGAAATTCACTGGAGCATCAATATCTGGAACTTATGATGCAGATTTCAAGTACAAAACTTGGAGCGACCTTCATGTCGTTAAACTGAGAAGAAGGCCTACTGGTCTATAAAATGATACCTTCACCAAAGCAGTGTGCAGAGGAGAAAAGAGTGTGACCCTTGGTGAGAAGTGATCTTACCTAAACCATTCAACAGGCAGTGAGCCTTGGGTGCTCATCCCTAAATCATGTATGGGCAGTGAGCCTTGGTGAGGAGTGACCTTCCCTAAATATTGTATCCACCAAACAAGAGTTATAGTGGATCCTAGTACACCAACACAATACTGAGTATATGCTCCTTGGAGTAGCCTTTTATAGGTGAACCAAGTAAAATCTCGGTATTCTTACATGCTTTACTTTCAGCACTTGTATATGATGTTTGATATGGATGCACTGGAGAAAATACAGGTTGAATTGTGTTCCTTCTAACATAGGAACAAAATCCTAAAGATAAAAAACTAGGGAGAAAAGTTTAAATTAGTCCACACCCTAATTCAGCCCCTCTCAGGGTGTCCCGAGACCCCATAAGTGGAATCAGAGCCAATAGGTTCTGTTGGGAATTCAACCTAATATATCCGATTTGAGAAGATTAAGCAAGATATGGGTCCAACACTGAATGTTCCTCTATTTAATGAAAATCATTTTTCAAGCTTAAAGGAGTTTGTCATATTTGGAAGAACATGTTGGAATTCCCTGTGATATTTTGAGAATTGGATTTGTTTTGCTAAGCTGGCATGGAATTATATATGATATGGATCAAAGGAAACTGGAGATTGATGCTTTTGCTAAGAAGGCATTAAAAGATGCTCTGAAAGAAGATGTATTCAAGAAGATAGCCTACTGCGAGACTTCTAAAGATATGAGGATAAAGTGGAAAGAGCTATATGGTGAAGAATTAAGTTAAGTAATGAAAACCAAGTGGCTTCTATAAGTGAGAAATATGAACCAATTGAAAATCTGGATATGAAGTCAGTTGAAGAAGGATGTTATGTGTCTAGAAGGAAGAAGAAAAACAAGAAGGCAGCCAAGAAATTGAGTGTTCCCAAGGAGGTGAATAGAGTAGATTCTTTGTGTACATCTGAATCTAACTCTGCATCAGATGTCACTTGTAAATCTAAAAATGCAAGACTTGAAGAGTGAAGTACAATTCTTGAAAGCTGAAGGTGAGAGAAACCTGACTTATGTAGCAGAGCTGACCGATCGACACCGACAGACACTGTAGCGACGCGGACTTCCAGCCAACAGCCACTGTAGCACTTTTGACTTGAGTGGTCGCTTTTCATTGTAGAAATGCGGATTTTCTGAGGTTAGTGGAATAGTGATTCGTCCTCAACATTAGCCCATTTTCGGGCAAGGGTTTTGTGTGTGTGAGAAACTCCTGTAAATTGTGCTCCCGGATTAAAGTGATTTTCTGCATCTCCGTAGGCGTAGAGATTATTTCCTGTGTCCTTGTCCTTTTTTTCCCTTTTACTCTTATGTGATTTGTGTTTTTGATTCGTTGCTCCCGACGTTTCCGCAACATAATTATATTACACCGTGAGCGTCCGTGGAAGGTTGTTGTCGTTGCGACATTAACAACTTTCTCTATGGATGTCTTGACGTGATGCTAGACACTGATCTTGGACTTTAAGGCAGTGAGTTTAGTGTCACTGGAAAAAAAAAAGCTTAAAGGGTCAAAGGCTAAGTCTGTCCAAAATCTCAGTTAAATTCTATTTGAATTTAATATTAGAATAAATATTATTCTCAAGTTCCAAGGAATAGTAATTTTCAGGTAATGTTGATTGAATGCAAGAGGATCATCGGGGAAGTTAAGGGGTTTAGAAGAAATGACATCATCATCATCATCATAGTTATTATTCAAAGTTCGATAATTTCCGTGGATCGGCAGCGTAGTTAAGGGGTTCGGAAGAAATGTCATCATCATCATCATCATTATTCAACGTGGTGTTTTACTTAGAATTAAGAGATTAGTTGAGGGTTTTTGTACAATAACTAATTCTATAAATCATGTTATATCATTTCTTAGGTAATCGATTTGTCGTGCTCAACATTTCTCTCTAGAGAATTCTCTCAAGCATAGAGTGAACTTTCTCTAAAACGCTCTCAAAAACGGAGTGTTGATCCTCCTCCCTGTCAAGTCTCCAAGAGAACTAGATAGATTCCTTCCAGCCTAGAAGGAAATCTAGTAGCGATCAACGGGAACGACACAAGGCTGGCCTTCGGCGCTGGCACGCAAAGATCCATCTGCGACGTTCTGAGGTTCGTGGAGCACATGTGGATAGGAATTCTACACTTGAATCCTTCATCGCAACAACGGTACAATTGAACAGGATTTGATCGGTCAACAACACCAACAAAGAAAGAATTTCAAGACGAGGTAATTCTTATTTATAAATTAATTATAAATTGTATATGAAAGATCATGTCTCGAGGATTTTGGGGTTGTTATTCGTCCGGTTCTGAGGAGAAATCCGAGGAAACCGACGAAAAACTGTTATTGGGCACGGGTGCCGCTTCCGCTCCACCCTGAAACCTTCATCAGGGTGAGGCCTCCTTGGGTCAATTTTAACTTCTTTAATCTTAATAATCACAACTCATTTGGATCTTGACCTACATGTTAAAGTCACCGTTATGGTTCTTTTTTGATATAGTAAGGGATAATATCAATCAATACCTAGAAGGTGTATTCCAAGAGAGGAAAAACAATCAATCGAGCTCCTTCAACTTTATGACTTTAAAGATGCGGGGGTGTGGAGAGAACCTGCACCTTTTGGCCTGGGGCTTGAACCGGGAGAGAGAGTCCCCCTCCTAAGGTGTAATCGTTCGATACTTGCTTTCTTTTATGTTGTTGTACCGAACCAGGAAGAGATCCTATAAATTGAGGAAGATTTTTGCCGACTCGTCTTCATTAATTGGTCCAACATGTAGGAAAGTCAAACGACAGGACGTATCGACGATGGAGACGCGGCGTCAAGCTTGACTTGAAGACACTGAAGAGCAGGTAGGTAAGATTGATCTCAAGCTCGATGCAGCTAACTCTTCTTTGTCTTCGATCATTGACAGTCTCTCAACGAAGCAACAAGCCTGGGAGCAAACACGTCAAACATAGATTGAGCGGGAGCGCCTTGAGCAGGTTCAATTCCAGAAGGATCAAGCGCACGAGCTAGTAAAATTCCACAAATATGTCTTCAGCTTGGTTCTTTGATTGGACAAGCTTCCGCAGCATGAGGCAGACTGGTCGTCCCTGACAACGAAAGCATCAATCTCGCACGCCATGGAGTCTGTCGACCATCGGCTGCAAGGTTGGTTTACTGAAGCGCTTTCGTACCTTTTTTATCATGGATGTGAATCGCACGCCGCTAATCGTCGAGTTGAATTACTGCTTTTTGATGACACAGATCCTCACGGATGGATCGCCCGAGCCAAGCTGTTTTTCCAAATCAAACGTCGGGACCTGGAAAAGTTTCGTTTGCTCATCATTATTAGATTATTCAAGAACAAATACAAGCAAAACAAGAAGACAACGGAAACACGGGGCCAAACCCACCCCGCCCTAGGGAGGCCTAAAGTAGTGAAGATCCAGAGCATCCCCTCAAATCAAATTGACCCCTTCACGTTTAAGAAAAGTGATGTTAGGGAGACAAGTGACATTGGACCCATGTTCCGCCAGCGAAGCCATGTGATCCGCAACCTTGTTGCCCTCCCGCCATGTGTGAGTTACTTGGATGCTCCTGTTAAGGAGATCCTTACATTTCCTGATGATATACGCAACCAACCATGGGATGGATCCTTTTCCATGCAAGGAGTCGTGTAGGATAGTCGGTTTCCACCTGCATAAGCTCCATACTGATCAGATTACAAAGAGTGAGGCCAGTAAGCGTTGCATTCGCCTCCGCCTGAAGCGAGGTGCCACTTCCATAATGAGCTGTAAATGCGAGGACACTTCCCCCGGCGTCCCGAACCACGCCTCCTCCACGCATGTCATCCAAAATACAGGACCCATCGGTGTTCAGTTTGAGGCCATTTGTTGGGGGGATCCATCGAATCCAGTGACCCTGCTTTCGAGTCGTGGGGGGCATGGCCAGAGGTGGGATAGACTGAAGAGGACTTAGAGACGGGGCCTCCCGCCAGTTCCCTATGAGCATCACCAAATCAGCAAAAGGGCTCTTCATCCGCATAACGATGGATCTATTAGCAAGGTTCTGTTGGATTGGTGTAGCTCGATCCGGTTGGGCCGAATGCTTGTGGCATGTACTGCGCATCAGCCCACAACTTTCGTGAGTCGAGCTCCGTAGTGAGCTCGTTGGGGGGTTTGCAGGGGGCAATGCGCCCCTGCTCCAGTGGTCCGGGTGCCGAAGGCCCCCGACCCAAATTTTGGGCTACTGTAGCAGAGCTAACCAACCGAAACCGACAGACACTGTAGCAGTGCGGACTTCAGAGTCAACAATATTGCAACTCTTTGGACTTCCAGCCAGCAGCCACTCTATCACTTTTGACTTGGATGGCCGTCTTTCACTGTAGCGACGCAGACTTCCAACCGCCTTTCTGATAAGATCCAACAACTCTTTGAACTACTTCTTTGGATTAACAAACAGAATTACAGACAGAAATTGCAGATGGATGAAACAAGGAAGAATAAGAGTGGAGAAAAAAGAACAATCGAGGGACCCCAGGTCCACTCGCCCAAGCCCTCTGGCCAAACTAACATAATTCCCCCCTTCTCTCTACCCCCCCTTTTTATAACCACCTCCTTTCACAGAATATTCTTCTAGAATGTACAGTTGTGTCCAGCTGCACTTGCACCCCTTGATATGACTCTTATGCCCCTTCTTAAAGTATGCCTTCTTATTTCTCTTAACTCCCTTGTGCGGAGGTCTCTATCACTTTCACTGTAGCACAGCAGACTTCCCAACGGTTGGTGGAATAGTGTTTTGTCCTCTACATTAGCCAATTTCGGGCTAGGGTTGTGAGTGTATGAGAAATTCTAAGAGATATTCTGTAAAATTGTGCTCCCGACATGTAGTGAAGTTTTGCCTCTCCGTGAACGTAGGGATTATTCCCGAACCACGTAAATCCTTGTTTTCTTGTTTTTTTTTCCTGACTCTTCTTTGAATTGTTGTTTTGTCGCTGCAACTCCCGACATTTCCGCATCAGGTTCGGTTCAACATTATATCGAGCAATTTGAGTATTTAGCCTCACTACTTCCACATCAACCAAAGCAACAATATGTCGGATATTTCCTCCATGGTTTTAGAGAGGAAATTCGTCATTGGGTTCGCATTCATAATCCCCACATCGAGCAATATGTGATTGGTTCGCCATATTGAGTTAGTGATATGCACAAAGGAGTGGGATTCTCTGGTTGTGGCAGTGGATTCCAACTGACTTTCGGCCATGATAGGAGTCATTGGTAACCGACTGCGCACTAGAATCCACCATCATCCCACACCTCCATTTTGGTCAGAGAAACGGTTCGGCAGGCGGTACCAGTTCAAAGATCCCACGACAAGGGCCTCCTCTGGAGGGTGTGGCATTCAGCACTTAACTTCTCGGGAATGAGAGTGATGCAAGGGATTGGGTTTTCAACGTGGTAATACTTTTAATCCTATGCACAAGTGCCCTGATTCAAAAATACGAGTGTTGTTACTAGCTGACGATGAAGTCCCCCATGAAGAGCTCGATGCAAGGGCTGCTAACAACCATGAGTTGAACGATACAGATTTCTTGGGTGAGGCAATGTACCAGGTACTAGAAATCCATGGTTCTTGAGCTTATTTCCAAGTTAGTGGCTGTGACGAATTGATAGGTGATTTTCTAAGGGAAAAATGAATCCAGAAGAAAGTTACCTTTGATTTAAGAGTAGTTCTGTACAACAGTTTTAGAGCTTCAGTTGCTCCTCCTGGAAAAGTTTCATCTTCCCACGCCCAGGCTACAGCCGATCCTTTCCCCAAACAATAGACCTGATCCCCCTCCCCAAGTGTCGACCTCTCTATTTAAAACCCAAACAAACCCAACAAGTCTTATTACACAACTGCCCCTGGCAGTTACACCCAAACAAGTCTTATTACTCAACTGCCCCTGGCAGTTACACCCCAACCCAGGCAGTTACAACTGCCTGGGCATCTTCCTACATTGATATGTATATTGGATAGGTGGCCTAACCCGTGGAAGCCTACCTCCCACTCTATCATTTCCTCCTTGAAAACTCACCTTGTCCTCAAGGTGACAATCAAGTAATTGGTTTTTGATTATAGTAGCATCCTCCCAAGTTGCTTCTTCCAGTCTTCCGCGCCATTTGACCACCCATAACTGGGTAGGTCCTTCTTCTTCCACTGCCATAATAGCTTCAGGACATTCTTCCTCACCCAGAAATTCTTCTGGAAACTCCGCTTCCACAGGATGATTCCCCACTGCCGCCTTCAACTAGGACACGTGAAAAAAAGGGTGTACTTTACTGGTTTCGAGCAATTTCAACTGATAAGCAATTGTCCCAACTGTTTTGGCAATAGTAAAGGGTCCAAAATACCGAGCACCCAGTTTTCCATTAATTCTAGCCTTCCCCCTAGGAATATTCGGTCGCAATTTGACCCAAACAAGGTCACTCGCCTTAAACTGTACTTCCCGACGATGTCGGTTCGCAAACTTCACCATTAATTGTTGTGAACGCTGGAAATTAATACGCAATTGTCTTAACGCTTCATCCTTGTCCACTAAAGCATTTGTCGCTGCTTCTACAGCCGCTTCCCCCCTAGAATATTGAACAATCTGGGGCGGTTTTTGTCCATATACTGCTTCAAAAGGCGTCTGTCCAATAGAAGTATGGAATGAAGTATTAAAACAGTATTCAGCCCATGACAACCACCTAATCCAACGCCGCGGCAGATCTAGAGTAAAACACCTGAGATATATCTTCAAACATCTATTTATCACTTCAGTCTGTCCATCACTTTGGGGATGATAAGACGAACTAATCTTCAAAGTAGTTCCTTGTAATTTGAACAAATCTTTCCAAAATAGACCTGTAAAAAGAGGGTCTCTATCACTAACTATATCATTGGGAATCCCATGAAACCGAACCACCCCCTTCATGAATACCTCAGCCGCTGTTTTTGCCAAATAGGGGTGCTTTAAAGGAATAAAATGTACATATTTACTCAGCCTCTCAACCACAACAAGCACCACTTCGTACCCTTGAGACTTGACAATCCTGAAACGAAATCAATTGATACTTCCTCCCATACTAGTGCAAGAACAGGTCAGGGTTGAAGTAATCCGCCTGGACTTCAAGCCTCACATTTACTTTTTCGGCACACTTCACATTCCCGTACATACTTGTGTACTGCGTGTGTCATGTCAGTCCAATAAACCCCATTTGCCAACCTTTTGTAAGTCTTCAAATACCCCAAATGTCTCCTAACAGGCGAAGAATGAAAGTGTAAATTAAATTTGGAATTAAAATAAATGTAAAGGAAATTACCGGTCTCTTCTTGTAAAATAACAGGCCTTCTCGATAGGTAAAACCAGATTTCACCTGATCTCCTCACTGAACTGCTCGAATTATAGTCAGCAACTCTTCATCTTTGAATATTTCTGCTCGTGCCACATGTGATTCTACCCAATTTGGTCCAGACACCGCAATTTGACACAACTCCACTTCAGGAATAGATATGGACAAAGCAACTACTGCAGTGTGCAGTTTCCCAGGTCAATATATAACCTTCAAAACTATACATCGTTAATTTATCTTGCCAACATTGTTGGTTTGCTGATAACACCCGCTGGCTCATAATATGTTTTAAGCTCTGGTGGTCAGTAATCACCTTAAATGGCCTGCCCAACAAATATTGCCTCCAATATTGTATTGACAAAACCAATGCCATCAATTCTTTCTCATAAATCGATTTGGCCAAATTATTATCAGACAGTGCTTTAGTAAAGTAAGTCAGAGGACACCCTTCTTGAACCAATACTGCACCAGTTCCCAGCCTGAAAGCATCACATTCTACAAAAAAAACCTTTTGAGAAATCTAGTAATCCAAAAACAAGCGCAGTTGTCATGCTTTTTTTAAGTTCCTCAAAAGCCATTTGTGCTTCCTTTGTCCGTTTAAATTCTACCTTTTTTGTTAATGATGTCAAAGGTCTTGCAATCTTGCCATAATCTCTTATAAATTTCCGATCACCCGGTAAGACCGAGGAACCCCCTTTACATTTTGTGGTTCTCGCCGTTCTTTCACAACTCCCAACTTCTTAGAATCCATAGACACCTTTAGATGAAATTATATGCCCTAAATATTCAACCATACGCCTCCCAAAAGAGCATTTTTTTCTGTTGGCATGCAGCGAATTTTATTTTCCATCAACTGTAATAGTTGTAGTAACATAGCTAAGTGCTCCTTCCATTCGCAGTTGTAGAACAAAATATCATCAAAAAACATTAAAACTTCCTTCCTCAACATTGGTCGGAAAATATTGTTCATTGTAGCTTGGAATGTTGTCCGCGCATTCATCAACCCAAATGGCATTACCAAATACTCAGTGTACTTCGTGGGTTTTAAATGTTGTTTTACAAATGTCCCCACTCTTCATCTGTACCTGATGAAATCCTGGTTTTAGATCCAGTTTAGTAAAATATGTTGCTCCATACAATTCATCCATCAATTCCTCAATCATCGGAATGAGATACCTATCATCCACTGTTATATTGTTTAAAGCCCGAAAGTCAACACACATTCGCCACCCTCCATCTTTTTTTAACAATTATTATTGGGCTAGAATAAGGATTGCGGTTATGTCTTATGAATCCTAATTCCAACAGCTCCTGCACCTGATTCTCTATCTCATTTTTCAAATGGTAAGCATGTTTATAAGGCCTGATATTCACAGGTTCCGCCCCTACCTTCAGCTTAATTGCATGGTCAGTCTCCCTCATCGGTGGTAATCTGCTAAGTACATCAAATATTGTACTGAAACGTTCCAAAACTTTTTTGTAATTGTTGTCGTTGAATGTTGTCCAACTATGTATCCTCCTCGCTACCCCTTTCCGTGGCTACCCATTGAATTCCCTGCAACTTTCTCTGTCCTTTTCCCAAATATTCCTGTAAAGCTCCTGGTATTTCCTGCGTGGGACGAACTCCTTGCAATTCCACTTGTTTTCCTTTCCAATCAAATTTCATAGTCATTTCCTTCCAATTAGTTGTTACATATCTGTTGGACCCCATTTAAGTTTAATAGGTATTTCTGAGTCCCACATCGGACTTACCCTCCTTGTAATTATTTTTACTCATCTATAAAAGAATGTCTCCACCTCACATTGAGGTAAGGGGAATTCACCAATTACATGGTATCAGAGGGAAATTAATCCTGAACCCTCCCTCACCTGCGGATTCCCGGTGCTGTCCGGCCCCGCCTCTCTCCCCTCCGGCTTTGCCCTTCCCGGCGGCCCTCTCTCCTGCGCGGCTCCCCTCCTGGCGCCCTCGCCCAGCGCCAGCCCCTCGCCCCGGCTCCCGGCGGCCCGATCTCCCTCAGACGCCGCTCCCCGACACCCCTCTCCTGCGCGCTCTTCCAGACCGTGCCTCTCGCCGTCGCCGTTTCCAAACGCGGCTCTAGGCGCCCTCGCCCCGACGTCTCCACCTCAACGCGACCCTCCATCGCGGCTCCCTCCGTACCCACTCGACTAGCGTCATCGCCTGCAGCCTTCCCCAGCGGCTCCATTCCGGGCGACTCCCTTCCAGCACACGGCTTCCGGCAACCCCGCGCCAACCCCGCCCTCCTTGCACGCTTGTCCCGACGGCCCAGCGCCAGCCTCGCCCTCCCCGGATCTTCCCGACGGTCCCCGCTCCCGCCCGACCTTCCGGCTGTTCCCAACGACCGGGCCACCCGCGCCTCTCGTCGCCCTCCATGGACGTGTCCTCGGTTCAGCCTTCCATGATCACCGCCTCCTCCCGGCTCGTCGATGACCGGCTGGACGCCACCAATTTCTCCGGCACTAGTGGACGCGGCCGTGGCAACGACCGACCTCCCCCCCTCTGTCAGCACTGTGGCAAGCTCGGCCACCTGGTTGACCGTTGTTGGGTACTTCATGGCCGTCCCGCTTCGCACCCACAACAGGGCCAGACTGCGCTCCGAGATGCATCCCCGCCTGCTGCTGCTCTTCCGTCATCTTTGGATCTCTCAAAGGCTGAGATCCAGCTGATTCACGATCATAGGACCACCTCCCGGTCGGGCTCTTCATCAGCATCTCTTGCCCACTCCGGTGGTCCCACTGCTTTTGTCAGTCAGCGTTCCCCGGCCTGACTGCTTGACTCAGGTGCTTCCGACCATCTTACCGGGGATGCAGGTATACTCTCCAACTACCGTCCCTATACTGGTTCATCAGCCATCACTGTTGCTGATGGTTCCACTCTCCCCATTGTCGGCTTTGGTACCTGCTGCCTCACCTCCTCCCTTCACCTATCCTCGGTTGGGTCACCCCTCCGCCTCCACTCTTCATCAGCTCTATCCAGATATTAGTCCGCGTCTTTCTTTTCATTGTGAGTCATGTAGCTTTGCGAAACACCATCGCACATCATATTTTACTCGACTTGACACACGGGCCGCCAAACCCTTTGATTTGGTTCATTCCGATGTATGGGATCCATGTGCCACCTTGAGTCAATCTGGGTATAAATATTACATCTCCTTCATTGATGATTTTTTCCGTATGACGTGGCTTTACCTTCTACGAGATCGGATATATTTTTTCTCCACCTTTCAGACCTTTTACCATGAGATCCAGACACAGTTTTTTATCTCTGTAAAATGTCTACGCTCCGACAATGGGCGGGAATACTTATCCACTCCATTTCAGCAGTTTGTGCGAGCACACAACATCATACATCAGACCTCCTGTCCTGATACCCCTCAGCAAAATGGAGTGGCCGAGCGAAAACACCGGCATATTCTGGAAACTGCCCGTGCCCTCCTCTTCCACTGCAAGGTGCCTCTTCTCTTCTGAGAGGATGTCATCCTCAATCGTCTTCCTTCCTCCATCCTTCAGGGGAAGACCCCTTTTCATTCTTTGTTCCCCTCTCTTCCTCCTCACTCCCTTCCACTCCGCGTCTTCGGATGTCCCTGCTATGTCCGTGACACTCGCCCCAATCTCTCTAAACTTTCTCCCAAATCCCTCCGGTGTATTTTTCTCGAATATTCCCGCACTCAGCGTGGCTACCGGTGCTTCTCTCCAGACTTACGCCGCTATATCACCTCTGCCGATGTATCGTTTGTCGAGGGCTCTCCTTTCACTCCACCCTCTCCTCATCCGAACACTACCATTGATGACTGTCTTCCTCTCATGATTCACCCGCCTCTGGTGTCTCCTCCTACTGGTCATCTCTTTGGACAGACCTACTCTCGTCGTCCATCGACTGTACCCTCCATCCAAGCCGAGGACAACATTGTTCCTACTTCGTCCGATGCTCCTGTCACAGCACCCGAGGACTTGCCAATTGCACTCCGAAAAGGTACTCGCTCGTGTCAGAATACTCATCTCTTTGTATCTTCGTACAGGGGACTATTAGCTCTGGAGACAGTGTCGATTCCTCGCACAGTTGGTGAAGCCAAAACTCACCCCGGATGGCTAGTGGCAATGTAGGATGAATTGCAAGCTCTGGATGACAACCAGACATAAAATCTCGTCCCCCTCCCTACGGGCAAACAGGTGGTCGGCTGCAAATGGATTTATACGATCCGTCTCAATCCCGATGGCTCTCTTTATCGCCTCAAAGCCCGGCTTGTGGCAAAGGGATTTGCTCAGACATATGGCATCGACTACTTTTAGACCTTCTCTCTGGTCGCCAAGATGGCGTCTGTCCGCCTATTCATATCTTTGGCTGCTCATCATCACTGGCCGCTACATCAACTGGATGTCAAGAATGTCTTTCTCCATGGCTTTCTTGACGAAGAAGTCTACCTGCAGCAGCCCCCTGGCTTTTGTGCCTCTGGTGCCGACTCCCATGTTTGTCGCCTCCGTCGGTCCCTCTATGGCCTCAAGCAGTCTCCCCGGGCTTGGTTTGGCCGCTTCAGCACTGTCGTCACGACCTTTGACCTCTCTCGCAATATGAAAGATCACACAGTCTTCTTCCGTATGACGACGCACGGTTGTATCTTACTCGTGGTCTATGTTGATGATATCATCATCATAGGGAGCGACTCCACAGGAATCGCCAACCTCAAGGCGCACCTTCACCACCACTTTCACACCAAAGATCTTGGTCCCCTCACCTACTTCCTTGGCATCGAGGTCTCCCGTTCTGAGGACACTATCTATCTCTGTCAATGCAAGTATGCTCTTGATATCTTACAGGATGCCGGTTTGAGCACAACAACTGCAGTGGACACTCCACTTGAGCCTGGGGAACGCTCTCTCCATACCGACTCGGAACCATTTCCTCATCCCGAGAGCTATCGCCGTCTGGTGGGTAAACTTAACTAACTCACCATGACGCGACTAGACATTGCCTACGCCGTTGGCAAAGTTAGTCAGTTCATGGAGCATCCAACCAGATCTCAGTGGGATGTTGTCCTCCGCATTGCCAAATACATCAAGAAAGACCCTGCACGTGGCCTACAATACTCCAAACATGCTCACTTGGATGTTGAGGCCTTCTGTGATGCGGACTATACAGGTTGCCTCGCTACCCGCAAGTCTACTTCGGGATTCGCCGTGTTCTTCTCTGGTAACCTAATCTCCTGGCGCAGCAAGAAGCAGACAGTCGTCTCCAGATCGAGTGCAGAGACCGAATACCGCGCCATGGCCACGATCACCACTGAGATCCTCTGGCTTCGTCATCTCCTCCATGAGCTCGGCTTCCCGGCACGAACCCCTGCTCATATCTAGTGTGACAATCAGACAGCCACAAAGATTGCCTCAAATCCCGTCTTCCATGGACAGACGAAGCATATCAAGGTGGACTGCCACTTTCTTCGCCACCATCTGGAGCATAACCATATCAGCTTTGGCCATATTCTGACGGCAGATCAGCTTGCCGATATCTTCACCAAAGGCCTCGCAAGCGCTCGCCTTGACTCTCTCACTACCAGGCTGGGTATTCACAGCTTCCCTAACCCAGCTTGAGAGGGAGTATGAAGTGGTCTTTATGTCTTGTCATCTTTCTTCTTTGTGGGACTCAATCCAATTTGGGCATGTCCAGCTTGAGGGGGAGTGTTGGACCCCATTTAAGTTTAATGCGTATTTCTGAGTCCCACATCGGACTTACCCTCTTTGTAATTATTTTTACTCATCTATAAAAGAATGTCTCCACCTCACATTGAGGTAAGGGGAATTCACCAATTACAATATCCAAGAGTCTCCATCCATGAAATTCTCAGGACTAAATCTAGCCCTGTAGTAACAAATATGTAAGCGTCAACCATGAATTTCTCAGTTCCAAGTTCAATTGGTATTGACTTTATAATCCTCTGGATGCTACACAGTGGTCATCGCCCAACCGGATATTGAACGGCCTGGTCTCATCAACCTGGGCAGCAAACTATCTCGTGAGTTTCCTTGAAACGAAGTTATGACTTGCCCCGTTATCAATTAGGTATTCCTTCCACTACCCACTATTAACATCGACTTGGTTCCTAAATTTCTTTTCAAGTCACATGGTGTGGTTCCGAACATTTCCAATTCCAAAAAGCTCTTACAATCACCTTCCATTGTAGCCACATTTTCATTCTCCTTTGCGTCTTCTTCCCATGGTTCTATGCACTCCTATACTAGCTTATATCCTTTTTCAGAACAATGATGTGTAGGATTGTATTTCTGTCTACAAGAATAACACAAACCTCATGGTTCTGTGAATTTAATAGTTCCCTTAATTAACAGCTCTCGCTCCACACGCCACACCAGAGTTAACAAACAAACCTTTCTCTGAGGCTCATGTGTTATTATAGTACTGCATATTTCTGGTTTAAGTCCCCCAATAAACATACTCATATACCAACCCTTGGTTAAATCAGGTATCCGTAACGCAACGCGTTCGAACTCATCAACGTAAGCGTCCATTGTCCCGGTTTGTCGCAGCACTTTAAGAAAAACCACAAGATCTTCTTCTTCAACGTTTCCATACCGTCCCATCAATTCAACTTTTAACTGTTTCCAAGTTAAATCCTGTTGAACTGATCGCAACGGTATAATCCAATACTGTGTCATTCCCTCCATGTTGAGTTGTGCAAGTGGCACCTTGATCTCCTCCTGTGTTCGTTGGATCGAAAAAAATAATTTTGCTCGCGTGATCCATGAGACCGGTTCCTCTCCAGAAAATAAAGGCATCTTTGTCTGCCTGGTCATGGCATGCAACTCCCCCTGCTCTGCTTCGTGATATTCACGTTCCACCATCACTTTCATGTTCTGCCTCCCTCCATCAAAATCGAACTTCATACTACTCTCACCTTCCACCAGTTCAGCTACCTTGCCTTTGTTGTCTCCCTATCCAAAACTCTCAAGCTGGCTCGGCCTGAGTTGTGCTACTGCAACGATCAAATCCTGAAGCTGAAGTCCCTGTCGTCGGTAAGCATCTTCCTACCGCTAATACACATCTTCCAGTCGCTGAATTCCTGCCTCATGGCATTGCAAACCAGTTTTCAAATCAACTGTTGTTGCTTCCAGTTGTGTCACTCGGTTTTCCATGCGTGTGGACATTCAAAAACAAATCTACTTCCAAACTTCTCTCACTTCTAGAAATTCTCTCACTCTAAAACCACTCTAACCGTAGGACTCGGCAATGTCTCAATGAAAGCACCAAGTTGATAGGTGATTTTCTAAGCAAAAGGAGAAATGAATCCAGAAGAAAGTTACCCTTGATTTAAGAGTAGTTTGGTACAACAGTTTAGAGCTTCAGTCGCTCCTCCTGGAAGAGTTTCATCTACCCAGTTGCGTCACTCGGTTTTCCATGCGTGTGGACATTCAAAAAACAAATCTTCTTCCAAACTTCTCCCACTTCTAGAAATTCTCTCACTATAAAACCACTCTATTCGTAAAACTAGGCAGTGTCTCTCAATGAAAACACCAAGTTGATAGGTGATTTTCTAAGGAGAAATAACCCAGAAGAGAGTTACCTTTGATTTAAGAGTAGTTTTGTACAACAGTTTTAGATCTTCATTCGCTCCTCCTGGAAGAGTTTCATCTACCCAGGCCCAGGCTACAGCCGATCCTTTCCCCAAACAAGTCCCGATCCCCCTCCCAAACTGTCGGCCTCCCTATTTAAAACCCAAACAAACCCAACAAGTATTTTTACACAACTGCCCCATGCAGTTGCACCCAACCCAAACAAGCCTTCTAACTCAACTGCCCCTAGCAGTTACACCCCAACCCGGGCAGTTACAACTCCTTAGGCATCTTCCAACGTTGATATGTATATTGGACACGTGGCCTAACTCGAGGAAGACAACCTCCCACTCTATCACGGATTGCCATCTATGAAGATGGAAGGTCGAGTGTGTGACATTCCAATGCTTATTTTATTAGGAGAATGACACAGACCAAAACAGAGCAATAATTCGAGTAAAGGACCAAGAATTGAGAAAATTCCAACGAAGGACCTTTTATTACGCACAGTATCTAAATAATCTTTATGACCTAAAAAGCCTTCCCACTTCTCATACCTGATTCCCTCCAGCGCCGTAGCCCTCTCCCACGCTCATCCCGCCACTGCATCCACTCCCGCGCTTGTCCAGCCGTTGCATTCTCTCCCAGGCTCGTCCTGTTGTCTCATGCGGTCATCCTTCTGGTGCCGCAGTGGGCTTGCTCCTAGGAGTGCCCCTCCTCCCACCATCCGCTCCTGTCTCACCAACAGTCTATCATTCTTGCTCTTTTCTGGGCACCAAGTGTATATGAAACCAGATTTTCTGTAAATTCTATGTTGCCTATATTGTTTTTGATTTATTTTGTTAATTGATGTAAATATGAACTCAGAATGATTTTTAATGTCTTATATTCATTAATGTCGTAAGTTGATTGATACAAGATGATGTCAAATTATTTGCAAAAAAAAAGATTTGTTATTTTCATTTTGATGGACTACTTCTCGGCGATTCACAAGAAAAAATGCATTATGAAGGTGGAAGATCGATGCGTAGAGTGCTAATAGAAGGAATTTCATGTGATGAAATATCAAGATTGGCATCGTAGATTCTGAAGTATGATGTGTTATCATTAGATTTAAAATAAAATACACGTTAAAATTTGACGATGGTATTTTTTTAGACCTCATAGATGATAGGGAAGTTGAGCAATTGTTCACATTCAATGAAAGTTTTGCTCATGTTACACTATTTTGAGGTTAGATGAATGCTTGCAATCGACAGTGGATGTAAATCAAAGGTCAAAATTGTTTATATTAATATTTTGTTCACATGTTATGTATTTACATTTGATATTTAAATTGTAGGGTTGAATTAGTTGGTGGGAATTCAGAACAGAGTTTATCATATGATGGTGATTTTCAAATGCGACCTTATGCAATCATTAGCGTTCCATGTTCGGTGTCAGAGTTAAATGCTTCAAAGTGGAATGAATTATTGGTGGATGGTGGCCAGATTTTTCCTTCAGCCAAAGCATTGGGGGAGACGATCTTCAAGTATAGCATTGCACACAGGATTGACTGAATATTTAAGGAATAATCCAGAAAATATTATTGTCAAATGAGAGTTGTGGCTTGGAGAATTCCACTCCATTTTTTTGTGTGATAACTTTTCAAAATGCTCATATGCACCTCAGCTCAAGATAGACTAACAATTTGTCGCAAATCAAGGGCAGAATTAATGTCATCTATCATTTGTGAGGAGAAGTCAAAAGTGGAAAAATTTGTCAATGAAATTATAGTTAGCTTGTACAGAAACTATGGTATATCCCTTACATACCGTCAAGCATTAAGAGCCAAGGAAAAAGCAATTGGTGGAATATATGGGGTTCTAAAGCAGTCATATATGTCAATCCCTTGGATATACAATAGACTAATGGAAGTTGATCTAGAAACAATAGTGAAATGGGTATCTTCAGAAAATGGTAGATTTGAAAGATTATTCATTGCATATGGGGTGTTACATAAATGGTTTCTTATTAGGTGCTCAACCTGTGTTGTTTGTGGATGGATGTCATCTCAGTGGTCCTTATAAAGGTACTTTGTTGGTAGCATCAGCATGTGATGCAGATGAAAACATTTTCTCATTAGCATATTCAATTGTTGGAGGTGAAACATATGATGATTGGACATGGTTTTTAAACAACATAAAAGAAATTACAAGTACTATTTGATTGGTCATTGTATCTGATCGACACAATGCGATTACAAGCTCTGTTAGAACTATTTTTGGCGGAGATAGACATGCGATATTGTTACCGTCATGTGAAAGAGAATTTTAGCTCTAAAATTGCAAAATTATGTAGGGAAATTGGAAGAGGAACAAAGGAAAAGGCATTGAAATTATTGGATGTCATTGCTTATTCTCGGTTGAACTGTGATTTCGATGTTGCTATGAAGAATTTGAGAAGCTTTTGTCTAGAATTATCGAGACGAGTTGAAAAGGATGGTGATGTTGATAGGTGGACAATGTTGCGATTTCCACACCGTGGATGAGATCATATTACAACCAATTTAATCGAATCATTCAATGCATGGATTGAGGAGAGACAAAATATTTGTTTGTTGATTAATGAACATCGTGAGAAATTGAGTAATAAAATTTTTACAACCAAGGAAGACATGAAAAGGTGGAGAAATGGAAAAAATGAAAGTGGATGTGTTAAGGGCTGAAACTTTGATAATAGAGCAATAAGTATATAATGTTTTCTTAGTTCGGACCGGTAATTTGGATATCACTGAACAACTAGGCAGTCGGGAATGTAGTTCTCAAGCATGGAAAATGAGGGGGATCCCTTGTCTCATGCATGTGCAGCAGTAAGAAAAATACATGGTAACCTGTATAAATATGTAGAAGATTGTTATCTGTTTAACACCCAACAAAAGACTTATCTTGATGTTATGCATCTGGTTGAGACCAATGATATGCCACATTTGAATGCATTGACATATAATGATTATATGGATCAAACTTTTTTTCAACCAACGAAAACTTCTCGTCCTCCTGGGAGACCATCTCGTAATCGTATTGAGTCTCAATTTCAAAATAAGAAGTTGTATCATTGTTCTAGTTGTAAAGAAGTTGCTCACACGTGAAAAAGGTACAGAAATCTCAATCCAAGTTGATGCGACAAGTTTGAGATGGTGGTGTTTTTTTGTGTATGTTGCCTGATATGTTTCTAAAGGGCATGTTAGAGCGGGCAATGATGTAAATATGAAAACAAATGAAATATGTTTTTTTTGTGAAGTTTTGTTATTTAAATCCTGTGAATTCTGATTTTTCGTGGTTTTGTGTTACAATGATATTGAGGTATGATTAATCACTAGTGTTTAGAAAATTAATTGATGTAGTCATGAAGATGTATGACATTCTAACATTTAAACCATGTCAACATGTTTAAATGACAAAATTTACAGATTTTAAGACCGATCTTCTAGGTTTTAACACCAAACCTCCAGATTTTAACACTCCTGGCTCCAGGTTTTTTTGTTTTGGTTTTTGTAAAAGTCAACTAGCACTCCATGAATTTTACATAACATACTTTTTAGATTGTAACACATATGTTACAATTGAATATGTTGACATATACCAATGAAATGTATGAAACTTTATGCGGCCACTGAAGATTTGTCTTCATCATTGTAAAGAAGTTGATCACACGCGAAAAAGGTGCAAAAATCCCAATCCAAGTTCGTGTATGGTGCCTAATCTGTTTCTAAACAAGGGCATGTTAGAGTGGACAATGATGTAAATCTAAAAACAAATGAAATATGTTTTTTTGTGGAGTTGCGGTGTTTAAATCCTATGAATTTTAGTTTTTTTGGTTTTGTGTTACTTATAATGTTGTTGAGGTATGAATAATCAATGGTTTTAATAAATTAACCGATGCAGTCAGGAAGATGTATGGCGTTCTGACATTTAAACCATGTCAACATGTTTAGAAGACATAATTTACAGATTTTAACACCGACCTTCCAGGTTTTAATATCGAGCCTCCGAATTTTAGCACTCCTGCTCTTTGAGTTTTTTTGTTTCGGTTTTTGTGAAAAGTCAACTAACACTGAATTTTACATAACATACCCTTCATCATTGTAAAGAAGTTGGTCACACTCCTGCTTTAGATTCAGTATGTCATTGGTTCAACAACTCTGTATTCAAACCGCATGCCATAAGTACATGAAATACATTTCAAAACAATTCCATTCTTCAAAATATGAATATGATTATAGCCTACCGCTCTTTGCTGCCATGATGCCTACTCAAGGTGCACAAGTCATAAACCCTCCTTTGAAGGTCGGTTGGGCCTTTGAGAAGTTGTTGCACATAGGGTGACTATTTTTTCGGTCTTCTTTCTTTGTGACCTCCTAAGAGTCGTCCCTGCAAATGAGTCTCAATCTTGGTTCAAACACAATTTTATCCACTTCCTCTTTCGTTGCCTCATCGACTTCTACTGCTCCCCCCTCTTCTTGATCACTTCACCGACCTCCAGCTCATTTTCCCTCTCATCTTCCCCCACCTCCTCAGCTTCATCGATCTCTTCCACTTCCTCTTCAAAGTCCTTTGAATGCTCCTCATACTCTCTCCATCAGCCTCTATTTCTTCCTATAGGACATGATCAAATCTGTCCACTTCAGCAGTAGAGGATCCAACTAACAAATTACCTTGAACTCGAAGGAGTTCATGCAGGTACTCATTGACACATTTCATATATCCATTGTACAAAATTTTGATATCCTATATATAATGGTGAGAAAATGTTAGAAACGGATATAAACATAAAGCTTTCCAATTAAACAATCCAAATAATAACATATGGGCATCTAAAAAGAGGCTTCCAAAGTAATTAACATCAAGCTTACCGAAATTAATACAGAGCATTCGCAATTTAACACTGAGCATCCAGATTTTAACACTAGTCGACTGGTTTGTAGACATGAAAAGTAAAGACTTTCAATTGAACATTTCAAAGTTAGAATTCCATGCTTTAACACTGGAAAGACACATAATAACATATAGGCATCTAAAAGGGGGCTCTCAAAATATTTAACATCAAACTTATAGAAATTAACACAGAACATCCCCAATTTAACACTGAGCATCCAAATTTCAACACTAACCGTCCAGTTTTTAACAATGACAATAGACATCTAAACACATGGTCATTTCTAATAAGGATTTCAAGGCATTTAACATCAACAAACCGGAAAAAGATACAAACAGAAAACTTTTAAATTAAACACTCCAGATACAAACACTAAAATTCTAATGTTTAACAACAATATAATTCCATGTTTTAACACTAGAAATACACATAATGACATATGTGCATCTAAAGAGTCTTTCAAAGTATTTAGCATTAAGCTTACACCATCCCCAATTTAACACTGAGCATCCAGATTTTAACACTAACCCTCCGGTTTTTAACACTAACAATTTAGACATGAAAAGTCGTTCAATTGAACATTTCAAAGTTGATAACACTAAAATCCCACATTTTAACACTATAATTCAAGGTTTTAAACAATGAAAATAAACATCTAAACACATGGTCATTTTTAATGAGGACTTCAAGGCATTTAACATCAACCTACCAGAAATCAACACTGACCTACCAGAAATTAAGCGTCAGAATCCAGATTTTAACATTGGGCATCCACATTTTAACTTTAACGGTAACAGATACAAGCATGAAGCTTTTTAATTAAGCACTCAAGATATAACACTAAAATTCTAATATTTAACACTAATTTCATGTTTTAACACTGGAAAGGCACGTAATAACATATGAGCATCTAAAAAGTGGTTCTCAAAGTATTTAACATCAAGCTTATAGCAATTAACAAAGAGCATCCCCAATTCATCATTTAGACGAAGCAAATTAAATCAAATATCACTTTATCAAGGAAAAGTGGAGCATGGGCTTGTAAAGGTGTAGAGTATGTGTCTACTGAACTACAGGTTGCAGACATCCTGACAGAAGCCTTACCCAAAGAAGCATTTGAATGGCATTGACTAGCTCTTGGGATTCAGTCGACTCCACACTCCTGAACAATGAGGATGTGGGACCCCCTCTCCCCGACGTATGTAGTGTTTTTCCTTGTGTGTTGATATGTGTTCTTTACCAAAGTTACAGGCCTCAAAGGAGTAACCTTTCGGTTCATTGCCAAATGGGGAGATGATGTCTTGATCAAGACAGGGGGAGAAGTGAAACATAGAGAGTTTAAATATGACGATGTTGAAGTTGGTCTATCAACGAAGAAGAATCATGAAAGGGTGTGATGGGTTCATGATGTTAGTTGTTAACATATGCGGGTTGAGAAGTGATCTCAAGGGCCAAGCATTTTCGAGAAGGTTTTTGAGGACACGATCGGAAACGAAGTGACTCATCAATGAACTTTGCATTCTACACTTGTTTCTCACACTGAGCTTAGCTCATGTGGGCTTACAATACGTGTTAAGAAAGTCTTTGATCGCTATTTGGGGCTGCAGAAGGCAAATAGTTTTCAAATGTGCGTGTTTTGCCAACACGACGATTCTTGAAGTTTTAAAGTGTTGTCAACTGTTAAAACCCTTTTATTATTTTGGGTATTTCCGAGTCCCACATCAGAATACTCCTATTTGTATTTCTCTTTCTCAATCTATAAAAGAAGGCATTTGCCTCACCTTTGAGGTAAGGGGGTTTGGGTATCATAGGCAAATAGTTTTCAAATGTGCGTGTGTGATGTAAGTTTGGCTCGACCATGCTTTCCTTCCACTCCATTAGTTGTCAATTTTGGAAGCACGTTGACACGTTCCTGTCGTGGGATGTGGCAAAAACAAATATAACCTATGTTAAAATGTATTATAGTGGGTTACCTAGGTTGTCTCCAGAGAGGAGTGCATAACAATTAAGTTGTCACCTTAAAATAGAAAGAAGTGAGGTTGTTTTTAGAAATTGTTTGATTTAGAAAATACAAGAAAGAAACTAAATAAAGTAAAGTAATTAAATGAAAGTTTTGAAACAAATTGACAAATGATGTAATTTAAATCAGTGATATGAAATGGTGATCAGGTTAGGGTCGGTTTTCCAATTGTAATTCAATCATTGTTCATTTTACCCAATTCTCCTCTGCTAAATCGTTAAGAGTGAGAATCCACAATCGTTTCTTCTCACTCCCTTGGTCAAATAAAAATGTGAGAATAAACCTTACTAAAACCTCAGATTGGTCTACTCTCCTTCCAATGTGTAATAGAGTTGGAGCAAATACCCCCAATTATCTTAGGTAATTCCCAATCGGGCCTTGTTTATCCCAAACAATCAAGAACATTCACTACTCCTCACACACGTATCAGTGATCACCGAGTACTTCACCACTAAGTCCTGGTCTATTCCATCGTTTATAAACCAGAACCCAGTGGAGGGAGATATTGATCATTGACCAAATATAAATGAACAGAATCTAAAATCAGATACAATCGTACATGATTATAAAAACTGTTATAAGAAATTGAAACAGATTCGCAGAAAAGAAGAAGATTTTAAAACATTAATAGAAGGAACTCATAAAATACAACATGAAAAACCTCTCCTTCCCCAATCACACAGAATTTTACCCCACCATGGTAAGGGTAATTGTGACTAAGGGGAAAGAATAATTCATTACAAAACTAAGAAGAACAAAAGAGAGAAAACAAAGAACAGAAAATTTGATGCTCCAGATTCTGTCCTCCAGAAGTTTGCCTCTGTTCTGCCCACCATCCGGCCGAAACTCACTGAGGTCCCTTCTTATAGAATGTTGGAAATGAAGTTTTCTATCGACCCTCAAAATTTGAGAGTCATTGGACAGGTGTAAAGAAAGATATGGCCGAATCAATGACCATTACTTTTCTGGCCTCCAAACACTGTTTCACCCACTCCACTTGGACGCGCCCAAAAGATGCCTTAATGAGATTCATATTTTATGAAATTTAATATGAACCGTCCCTTGAACGTCCTCTTTCGACACCAGCTGGAAGCACCTCATTCTAAGATCGGTTGAAGGAGATATTTCATATTTAATGTGGTGGGGTTCATTCTGCCTGCCAAACTGATTTCTCCACTTGATTGAATTTTCTGTACCATTGGGTTTCGAATTGGGTCTTGGTCCAGACGGCACATTTGAAGCCCACAAGAATAGGAATCCTACAAAAAAGGATTCACTTCAATTGGACCCATATTATAAAAGTTATGCCCAAAAAATAGAAGCTATATAAAACTGTCAATTTTACAGAATTACCCCATTTTCACATTTAAGCCCAAAATACACCAAAAACACATAAATGATGCAAATACACTAACATTGAATAATTGGGAGGGATTAAATCATTGAAAAACATATAAATAATAATGAAAATATTAACTCTATCACACGTGATGTAAATGAGACCTCCCGATAGTGAAAACTTTTTGAGTATTTACAAGAATGTCACTCCTCAACTATAAAAGGGCACTCGTTCTCCTCCTCTCTTCACACCACTCAAGCCCTTTGGCTCGACCAAGCCTTGCCCAAATCACTTCTCCAATTCACTCCTCTCATCCTAGAAGCCTTACTTTGGGCAGAAAGTCAACCAAGGAAGGCCTCCAGTGCAAACCATAAGGAGTAACCCAAAGAAATGGTAACGTTCATCAACATGTGTTTTTATTTTATTTCTTTCTTCACCCTCTTCAACACTTCTTATATCATTCTTATATAATAACTTCAGTATCCTCAATATATTGAGATGTTATGTTAAGGGTACGACCTACAAACACACAGACATCATCAAATGGGTTACAAAATCACCATTCGTGTGTACGGTGGACTACCACCTTGCGAAACGATGTCGTTCGTTTTTTCATCACTACCTCTCATGGCGGAGCATAATGATGGACATATTGTTTATATATGATATTTATGATATTTATAACATAATTATGTCTTTGGAGTCTTTATATCATATACACCCTTTTTACATTCCATACCGTATACGATAACGTAATAAGGGTAACGATAATGAATATATATAATATGCATGACATCATTATGATATTCATGACATAATTATCTTTCTGGAAATATAATATATCATTTCCATGATCATAACATTGGTTCATTTTTTATAACTATCTTTCATTATTGGTTTTAAAAATATAATTGATGTATAAATATGATAATTATGTCATGATTATTATTCTGAAGATGCTTAAATAATGGTCTTTTTAACCATAGTCAACCTACTAAAGTCATTTTTTGACACATAAACCGAATATGGTCAAAACATCTGACTTAAACTTAATTGATCAAGTAATTATATATAACTTGTTGATAAGTGAAATAAAAGTAATAATAAACTTGAAAAAGGTTTTCAGGCAAATAAATAATTAACATAAGTTTATTATTCAGAAAGATAAAGACACACGTGACGAATCTGACTCAAGGTAAGGGACTTAGTCTCAATTTCCTTTCATTGAGTCATTTTTTGATTTTATGCATCTATATTCTTTTATAAGGTGAATATACATCCCCATTTAACATGTTATATCATGAATCTACATGTTTTATACGGAGCGTTTTGACAAACGACAAAAGAAATGTACTATTCTTAACGTACACATCGACAACTTTTCTGCCGCCATGACCATTATTTGTTTTCTATATTCCTTTGCAAGCTTTCATGTTTTCTTCAAAGAAAAACTCTTGTATTTTGGTATTGAAAATGGTTTTTCAAAGAAAATGGTGTTTTGGTATTAAAAATGGGGTTTTAAAAGAAAATGGTATTTTTCCCAAAAGTCTTTTTCGTATGGGTTTAAAAGAGTTTTTCAAAGGGTTTTATGATGAAAGTGTTTTATTCATTATATTGTACTTGAGCATTATATGAAACGAGTGAGCCCGATACAGTTTATACGAAGGGTTGAGCCCCATTATAGCTCGCAGGTGAGCTTGATATAAAAAATTACAACGGTCGAGGGAGGGGAATAAATACAAGAAAAGCCCTACACTACCAACAGAGAACTCGGCGACACTCAAACTCGAGACCTCACTGAGACCCCGCAAAGCCGCTCCCAACTGAGTTGCACCCTGGGGGTAAGGATGAGTTCGATATAGCTTATACAAAGGGTTGAGCCCCATTATAGCTAATGGAAAACGAGTGAGCCCGATATAGCTTATACAAGTTGAGCTCCATTATAGCTCACGGGTGAGCCCGATATAGTTATACGAAGGGTGAGCCTCATTATAGCTCTCTAATGCATTGAGTGATGATTATATTGGAAGTCAGTCGTATGGTTATTCCAAATAAAAAAGTTTTGAAAGGGTTTTATGAATCTGATGTTGCAAGTCACCTAAAAGGAGTTCTAATTGATTGTTATGGGTTTTAAAGGATTTATTTGAGCAAAATGTGTGTTTTCTTGTGAAAATGTTTTATTTTTTTCACTCAATGAACATTGATGAAAAAGTAAACATTTCCTGGATTTTCATATTTTTCCTGAACTAACAGTTTCCTTTCTTTTTATATCCCTTACTCAGATTTCGTGTTCATCCTAAGTTTTTTTAAAATGCTTTCACAGGATTTAAGGATGGGTAAGGGAAAGGAAGAAGTCAAGTTGAAAGTCGTGGAAATTTTCCATGAAAAGAAATCATGCTTTATTTTAAAAGTTTTATATTATGAGAAAAATGGATATTAATCATAAGTGTCCACTTTGTATTATATGGTTTTGTTATATATGAGTTATAGCCTAATTCTCTAGAACTCTAAACCTGAAAAGAACCTCAAAGTGAAAGAAATTAAATTCTTGCTAAAACTCAAGATCATGTAATGTTTATGGTTAGGTCCTTATAGGTGTTGCATTCCAACAAGTGAAGGGATTTCTAGAATCATTCTAGAAAATGGAAGACTTGGCATCTCTTGAAGAACTTGCCAAAGTGAGGAGTTTCCATAACCTCTCATGGAAAGATGATGCTCGACAGGATATTCACATCAAAGCTGTAAAGAAGCACGTGAAGTTCAAAGGCACCTATCTTACATTTGGTGCAACTCCCAACAATAGATGATATTGTTCTTTGATCTGCATGCCAATTGATTTTTCTTTTAAAGCAGTGAGCATAAGAGGGAAGTGTAAGAAAAGTGATCAAAGAGAGATGGTGTATTTACCCAAGACCTTTGTAAGGGCAGTGAGCCTAAGTAGGAGTGACCTACCTTAAAATCAACAAGCACCGAGCTTAATGATTTTGGTGCACCAACACAATGTTGGATGCATGCTCCTTAGAAAAAGTGACTCTCAGGGTATCTAAGCCCCTTTAGGGCCTAACATATCTTCAAGACATCTAAGAATTAAATCCCACAAATTTTCCTTGATCTTCGTGGCCAAATATTCAAATTCCCGCTTCATGGCCATATGCATTGGGAAACATGTTTGTTTTTATTTCACGTGTCAACTTCACTTTAGTTATCGTGGTTTCTCCTCAACATGTCTCGTATTTTGGTGACTTCTATACTCAATGCAAATTTCATTCACTCATCACCTACTCAACAAAACTTCAATTATCCACTCAATGTAGTCGGTCCCAAGTTCCTACTCAACGCAACATTCATCTATGTGGTTCCAACTCAACGCAAATGCCCAATCTACTCAATGCAATTGCTCAGTTTACTCAACACATCTTCTTTCCGTACAATTTGACCATGTGCATCTCAAATATCTAATCCACAAAACTTGTTGAGGTGAACAAATCCATAGAATCTACTTCATGCAACTTCATTCCCTTGCAATTCGACTCACCGCAACAATCTTCTGAAACACCAAATATTCTTCATGAAATGTTCAACATATTTCCACATAAATATTCACCTACTTCAAACAACATTAAGCCACTGAATCTCCATTCCCATCATATATTCACTCTTGTAAATCATTTCATCAACTCACCTTAAGATTCATTCATCATCTCAGCACATATAACATTCATACTGAAGCATAATCAGTTAGGGACTCTAACACAGAACGTCTTGCTCCTGGCTCAAAACATATTCTCGCATAATATAACCACCAACCTCCAGCTTCACAGCAAATAACTCAAACTCCCATAGCACAACAAGGCACATTGGAAGGCTCTCTCTAATAGTCTGGATAAATCCAAACCCATATCAGTTAGCAAACAACATCCCCTTCAATTGAGATTATTTCCACCGAACATATACTCTCTTTACCTAGTTGGCACGGAACATATCTTTGATATAGTACACAAAACAATTGCAACATCAATCTCTATCAAATTGTAACACAGGATGTATATACAGATACTACAGGTCACAGCTCTTGATCCAGCCATCACCTGAACCGAGAGCACAGTTGTTTACGGCGCACAGTGCAAAATGGCGACGAGGGCCCTTAGTGCCATGGCGCATGGCGCACTACGCTGCACATGGAAATTTCATTAACGGCGCAAAAATCATATATAAAAGATTATATTAGGAAAATGAAAAAAAACATTATCTAATGAAAATTTAGTTAAAAAAAAGAGGAACATGGAATCAAAATATGTCTAAATAATACAAAATATGCAAAGACAAATTGACATACAATGTCTAAAAAAATAGTTTTTCATTCTCATCCATGGAAACACAATTGCCATTGTCGATGAGATCATCAAGAAGCTCTTCAATATCCTCCTCTTCACTCTCTAGACTCAAGATCTTCCTCTTCTTCGATATGATGAAGAGATGCTTTTTTCCCTTTCGTTTCCATGATAGTGGATGCTCTAGTAATACAGTCAGGTTCTTCAGCTCCAGATGCTAAAGCTACAACCCAAGTTAAATCATCCTCCTCAAAAATAAGATTGTTTCCTACAACAAGTTCTTCCACTTACCCAAGCATCCATTCATTGCAATCATCAATGCCTTTCAATGAGATAGGATCAATGGTGTCACGGTCATTAAATCTCCTAATCAACGCCCTGTTATATTTGACATAAACCAAGTTATTCGATTTTGATTGAGCAAGCCTATTTCATCTTTTTGTGTGAAGATTTTCACACACTCCAATTCTGTTGAACTGTCTCAAATGGGGAGTTGAAGCGCCATTAGATGCCCACCAATCAGTCAGTGCTCTCAATTTTATGTTTCAAATAGCCAAATTAGTTCCAAGAGTGCCTAAAGCATCTCAATATTCTTCCATCTCCTCGGAGATTTTATCCTGAGTACCAAAATCTGGAATCAATCTCTAGATACAATTCACCAAATCCAAGTTCATTACTTCATCACTATCAATGTTAGGATTGAGATAAAAAAAACTCGAGAATCAAGTAGTATCCTGCAGCACACATGCACATTCCATCTTTTATCGATAATTTTGAAGATCTCCTTATACTTACCTTCATTGTCGTTGAAAGCTTTTGCAATGACCTTGGCCCTATCCATAGATTTGTAAATATATCCCATTGGAGTTTTTTTTCGCCATCAACCAATCTAAGAACTTGAACAATAGGGCCCCCAACCTTACGGGAATAAAGAACATTATTCCAAAATGAAGTGCTCTGCACAATAAGTGTTGTCATCTTACCTCCTTGCCCATTTGCCCCCTTGTTGACGTTCCATTCCTCCGAGCCAAACATCTTTCTTAAATTTCTTTCTTTGTTGGTTGTGCATGCTAGAGAGTGATCATGGCAGCGGCAAATCTTGTTTTGGCAGGCCTAAGTAGCTCCCTCTGTTGGGTGAATTGCATCATCGTGTGCAACACACCCACATGGTTATAAATATAACCATTGACCAACACTGCCTTCTTCAAAAGCCGAGCAAAGAATCCGAATTTTCTACATGTCCCCCAACATCAAGTCCAAACAATGAGCAGCGCATGGAGTCCAATACAAATCTAGATAGGTTGCCTCCAAGAATTTTCCTATTAAAGAAAATCCAGATAAGAATAAATTATCACTATAAAAAAATGAAAAATATTAATTAGAATGGAAAACAATAAAAAAATTATAATTCTTACTGACACTACCGATGACAACTTGAACAACATTAGATGGTCCAACTTTTATAACAAATTTATCAAGAAGCTCAAACATTTTTGAGCCACTTTTCACACAGGATGAAGCGTCAACTGATTCAATGAAGACGGGTCCCTTTGGGCTATTCACCAAGAAATTGATAAGTGTTCTTCCTCTTTTATCCGTCCAAAAAATAATTCACCAACAAATTTGTTCGTTCCAATTATTTTATTAAGGGAACTCGTACCTCATGATATGATGGTGGTTTCATTGTCAGGGTCATATTGCCCAACTCCTTCAATGACAAACTTCCTCTTTTTTTCCTTTTTGTATGCATCACTAATAGTTGTCTATTTTGAAGTTTCAACTTTCCTTTGTCGTACAACCTCGGACTTAAGAGTGAAGTAGTGATCAATACCTTCTCTTGAATTTGAATGAGAAGTCTTTATACTACTTCATGTTGCAAAATTGTCTGAACTACTTGTTGTCTTCCTTTTGACTCCTCCTATGGTCGGAATTAAAGGATCTTCCTCTCCATCATCTTCCATCAGATCAATATCCTTATATTGGGCAGTCGAGTTTATTTGATCCTTCAATGACTTTTTTTATCCAACGGCCTTTCTAATTTCTTCTCTGACATGTGGTAGACAGATTTGGCAACCTATTTTATTTCAAAAACCTTTTGTCAAATGTTGTTTGTCTAGTGTAATGCTACCATTTGTAACTTTGCTGCAAAATTTGCATGTCACACAGTTTTTATTTTTAGAATTACTCGATGAAAAATATGCTCAAGCTAGATCTTTGCCAAAATTGTTAGCAACCATTCAATTTATAGGCAAAGAAAGCTGAACAAAGAAATAGATAAAATAAAACACATAATAACACAAGCAAAATAAAGTAAAAAACAAATGAGGGCAGGCGCGTGAAATGCAACAGCTGCTCCAGGGTAGCAGAGTAGCAAGCCAACGAAAGAGAAAGGAGGCAAACCTCTAGACCAGGCTAGAGAAGTTTAAAAGAGAAAAGAACTTGAGGAAGATGGACTAGTTGTGGAGCATACGTTCGTTGTCCAAGGGTTGCTGTAGTACCCCCGGTTTCTGGTAAGTAACCCATATTTTATGCTTTTCAAGTACATGAAGCATATGAGAAATGGTTGGAAAAGTTTGGAGACTTTTAAAGTGTCAAAGGCAAAAAGGTTGTGACGCACGGGTTGCCCAAACCGTGCGGAAGCCGTGCAGGTGGTGTCACTTTGGACAGAGGAGACCGCACGGTGTGCGCACAGTTTGGGCAAACCGTGCGAGGAGGCCGTGCCGAGCGCCCCTTCCAAACAGTGACTACAGCACGATTTGACTAACCATGCGCGAAGTCAACTTAGATTCTATTTTTAAGGATCTAATCCGTTTTATCTTTAAACCCACTCGTTTTTGCTCCTAGACGGCCCTAACTCGGGATTTCTCTCTGGTGAAGGTGGGAGAACCTACCAGGCGTTTTGGAAGCGATCCAGAGGTTTGCATCGGCATTTAGAGGCCGGTTGATCGAGGTAAGTCTCGTTTTCTTAGATCTCCTTCTTCCCTCTTGATGGATCCTTAGATCTACGCCCAATGTGGGTAGATCTAAGGTAGTGGATGACTTTTAAGTCGGGTTTTGGTCTTGTTGGTGATCGAGGAAGGAATCTAAGAAGGTTTCGTGGTGTCTCGACCCGGTTCTTGGTTGGTTTCGCCTTTTTTGTTGAAGTAGGTGGCTTCACTTGATTCCTCTTTCTTAGAACTTGAAGGCTTAGTTTCAAATTGTTTTCCTTGATTGAAATGGTTTGTTTATCTGCTGTGAAAGAATGGTTGAAACCCCTTTTTAGTAACAGGTGTTGGAAATTGTGTGTTTTTGGAAAGTGTTTGTTGAAGTGAGTTTAAAAGGGTGATTTTAAACTGGTTATGGTTTTGCTGCTTGAAAGAAATGGTTTTCAATAAAAGGTTTGATGCTTTATTGAAAGGTTTTGAACACACTTGGTTTTGGCATGGATTTGCATGGGTTGTGGTGTGTGTTCATATGCATTGGGATGGATAAGGACGAGAAGTACCCCCATCAAAAGGTTGGATGGATAAGGGCGAGAAGTACCCCCATCAAAAGGTTGGATGGATAAGGGCGAGAAGTACCCCCATCAAAAGGTTGGATGGATAAGGGCGAGAAGTACCCCCATCAAAAGGGACGAATAAGGGCGTGAAGTACCCCCGTCAAGGTAGGTCCAGGTTGCATGCATGGTTGGGTGTGTGGATTTGTGAAATGGAATTAATGTGCCAAAATGGGAATGGGAATTTGATTGGAAACTTTGCTTGGTTGTTTTTCTTGAGAGAGATGGTTTTTGTTGGAAAATGGTTTTGACATGGAACTTGTTGTATTATGAACTGTTTTGGAATTGTTTTATACAAATTGTTTTATATAAATGTGCTAACATGTTTTATCCTAGAGGCATGGGTTGGGAAGTCATCGGGGAAAACCTGCTGAGTTACATTACTCACCCCCTGCTTTGGCATGTTGTTGCTTTTGCAGATGTCATATACCGGGATGTTGGCAAAGGTAAAGTGTCACGTGTTTATAGCACTACATCGTGATGCTTGGGCTGGTTCGTGATATTGGAGCTTGGAGCTTGTGGAGCATTGAGTTGGGTTGTCGTCTTGTGGTCTTTTAGTTTGTCTTTCCGCTGTTTACTCTGATTTAGAATTGGTTTCCGCTGTGGTACTTTTGCTTGGTTTATGATAAAATAATTGGTTGAGTTGTCTTAGCTTTTATCATGCATCATTTAGTTGATTTGTTTGGTTATGTTTGTTGGCTCTGTGGTATGTTCTAAAAGGGTAAATCGTCCCCCACTTGTTTTGAAACCCTTCGGCATTTATTGCCGGCCTTTGGCGCCTTGGGGATGTCGCTTAAGGCCTAGTAATGACTTGTTGTACTCTCAAGCTAATGAGAATTGGCGGGTCATTACAAATGGTATCAAAGGGAGACGATTTACCCTTTTAGAACATACCACAGAGCCAACAAACATAACCAAACAAATCAACTAAATGATGCATGATAAAAGCTAAGACAACTCAACCAATTATTTTATCATAAACCAACCAAAAGTACCACGGAGGAAACCAACACTAAATCAGAAGAAACTGCGGAAAGACAAACTAAAAGACCACAAGACGACAACCCAACTCCATGCTCCACAAGCTCCAAGCTCCAGCATCACGAACCAGCCCAAGCATCACAAAGTAGTGATATAAACATGTGACACTTTACCTTTGCCAACATCCCGGTATATGATATCTGAAAAGCACCAACGTGCCAAAGCAGGAGGTGAGTAATGAAACTCAGTAGGTTTTCCCCGATGACTTCCCAACCCATGCCTCTAGGATAAAACATGTTAGCACATTTATATAAAATAATTTGTATAAAACAATTCCAAAACAGTTCACAATACAACAAGTTCCATGTCAAAACCATTTTCCAACAAAAACCATCTCTCTCAAGAAAAGCAACCAAGCAAAGTTTCCAATCAAATTCTCATTCCCATTTTGGCACATTCATTCCATTTCACAAATCCACACAACCAACCATGCATGCAACCTGGACCTCCCTGTACTCGCGAGTGGTGAGTTATCCTTCCACTAAGCCGTCACTTAGTGGACTACCTTGACGGGGGTACTTCACGCCCTAATCCGTCCCTTTTGATGGGGGTACTTCTCGCCCTTATCCATCCAACCTTTTGATGGGGGTACTTCTCGCCCTTATCCATCCCAATGCATATGAACACACACCACAACCCATGCAAATCCATGCCAAAACCAAGTGTGTTCAAAACCTTTCAATAAAGCATCAAACCTTTTATTGAAAACCATTTCTTTCAAGCAGCAAAACCATAACCAGTTTAAAATCACCCTTTTAAACTCACTTCAACAAACACTTTCCAAAAACACACAATTTCCAACACCCGTTACTAAAAAGGGGTTTCAACCATTCTTTCACAGCAGATAAACAAACCATTTCAATCAAGGAAAACAATTTGAAACCAAGCCTTCAAGTTCTAAGAGAGAGGAATCGAGAGTGAAGCCACCTACCTCAACAAAAAAGGCGAAACCAACCAAGAACCGGGTCGAAACACCACGAAACCTCCTTAGATTCCTTCCCCCATCACCAACAAGACCAAAACCCGACTTAAAAGTCATCCACTACCTTAGATCTACCCACCTTGGGCGTAGATCTAAGGATCCATCAAGAGGGAAAAAGGAGATCTAAGAAAACTAAAGGAAACGAGACTTACCTCGATCAACCGGCCTTTAAACGCCAAGGCAAAGCTCCGGATCGCTTCCAAAACGCCTGATAAGTGTTCTCCCACTTTCACTAAAGAGAAATCCCGAGTTAGGGCCGTCAAGGAGCAAAAACGAGTGGGTTTATAGATAAAACGGATTAGATTCTTAAAAATAGGATCTAAGTTGACTCCGCGCACGGTTAGTCCGCACGGTTAGTCAAATCGTGCGCTAACCGTGCGGTAGTCACTGCTTGGAAGGGGTGCTCCGCACGGCCTCCTCGGACGGTTTGCCCAAACCGTGCGCACACCGTGCGGTTTCCTCTGTCCAAAGTGACACCACCTGCACGGCTTCCGCACGGTTTGGGCAACCCGTGCGAAGCCCGTGCGTCACCACCTTTTTGCCCTTTGACACTTTAAAAGTCTCCAAACTTTCCCAACCATTTCTCATATGCTTCATGTACTTAAAAAACATAAAACAAAGGTTACTTACCAGAAACCGGGGGTACTACATTCTCTCCACCATTGGCCTTTCCGTCTCCGGAAAGTAGAAAACCATCGCTTGCCTGAAAGAGTTCTGGACACTGCTCTTTCATTTCTTTCTCGCGTTCTCAAGTCTCTTCCTGAATCTGACCATGCTGCCATAAAACCCGCACTAGACCGATGCTTTTTTCACGCAAGACTTTCTCTTGCCTATCCACAATCTGTACCGGGATATGTATCAATGAAGCATCCGGCTCTAGGTCAACGTGATCCCATCTGATCACATGGTCAGGATTAGGCTGATACTTCTTCAACTGAGATACATGAAACACATTATGCACTGCACTGAACCGTGGTGGTAATGTCAGCCGATACGCCACCTCGCCAACCTGTTCCAGTATCTCAAAAGGGCCCAATATATCGAGGAGATAATTTGCCCTGCTTCCCAAAACGACGATGTCCAAGCCTTGGAGAGATTCTCAAAAAGACATGATCACTCACCGCAAACAACAACAGTCTTCGGCAATGATCCGCATACGATTTCTGACGACTTTGTGTCGTCTCCATCCTCTTTTTTATCAACTGAATCTTCTCTGTTGTTTCTTTGACAAGGCTCGGCCCAACTAGTGAAGTCTCACCTGTTTCCACCCAAAAAAGTGGAGAACGACAAGGACGCTCATACAATGCTTCAAACGGAGCCATGCGTATCGAGGCTTGATAGCTGTTATTGTATGAGAACTCCACTAAGGGTATATGCTCCTCCCATGAGCCCCCAAAATCCATTACACAAGCCCGCAACATGTCTTCCAACGTCTGTATCGTCCTTTCGGATTGTCCATCCGTCTGAGGATGATACGCCGTACTCATATTCAACTGAGTTCCCAGGGCTTTCTGTAAGGATCGCCAGAAACGAGATGTGAACCTCGGATCTCTATCTAAGACGATAGACACTGGTACACCATGCCTCTTTACCACTTCTCGGATATAGATTTTTGAAAGATCTTCCACCGTATGAGTTTCACAAATAGGGATGAAATGGGCCGACTTGGTTAGACGATCCACTATCACCCAAATGGCATCGTGTTTCCGGACCGTTCTTGGAAGAGCTGTAACAAAATCCATTGTTATCTGATCCCATTTCCACACTGGGATAGGTAAAGATTGTAACATACCAGCTAGTCTTTGATGCTCTGCTTTAACCTGCTGACAAGTTAAGTACTGTGAGACGAACTCGGCCACCTTCCTTTTCATGTCGCTCCACCAAAACTGTGCCTTCAACGCCTTATACATCTTCTATGTACCTGGGTGTCGGCCCATCTTGAATGGTGGTAAGCATGAAGGAGTTGTTCCTAAGCAGTTAAAGGTACAACCATCCGATCTCGAAACCGCAAAACTGAACTCTCATCCAGCTTTCATCCCTCAATGGTCTCCCCACCATTGAGTTTTGAACTCATTGCAACACAGTGTACGTCGGATGCCTGTGCCTCCTTTATTATCTCTACCAAATCAGGAACAAGCGCAACTGAAAAGAAAACCGCAACATCAGCTCGGTCTTCACATTCCATACGCATGTCGGCTAGGACCGACATCAACTGTCACTCATCTGAAGCTTCTTTCGCCAGCTGAGTATATTTCCGGCAAAATCAAGATGGGTGTAAGGCGAACTTTCAACTCTTGAAAAGATCTCTGACATTCATCAGTCCATTGAAATGGAGCATTCTTCTTTGTCAGAGCTGTCATAGGCAAAGCTAGTCGTGAGAAGTCACGCACAAAGCGTCGGTAATAACTAGCTAGACCAAGAAAACTTCGTATTTCAAAAACATTCTTCGACAGTTGTCAAGAAAGAACAGCTTCTATCTTTTCTGGATCCACTGAAACACCTTTCTCAGAAACAACATGGCCCAGAAAGCGTACCTCTTGTATCCAAAAATCGCACTTTGATAATTTGGCATACAACTGATGGTCTCTCAAGATTTCCAACACTATCGCCAAGTGTTGTTCATGCTCAGCCCTTGTTCTTGAATACACCAATATGTCGTCCACAAACACCACAACAAAAGAATCCAGATATCGCTGAAATATCTGATTCATCGATGCCATAAAGACTGTTGGTGCATTCGTAAGACCAAAAGGCATGACTACATATTCGTAGTGGTCATATCTGCTTCTGAAGGCTATCTTCGGAATATCCTCCTTCCAAACTCGCAACTGGTGATATCCTGACCGCAAGTCAATCTTAGAGAACCACTGAGCTCCCCTCAATTGATCAAACAGGTCATCAATGCGTGGAAGTGGATATCTATTCTTTATCGTAACTTGGTTAAGTTTACGATAATCCACACATAGCCTCAAAGTTCCATCTGATTTCTTTACAAACAAAACCGGTGCTTCCCACGAAGACACGCTTGGCAGAATAAAACCTTTGTTTTCCAGTTCTTCCAATTACACTTTCAATTCCTTTAACTCCGTTGGTGTCATCCTATAAGATGGAAGTGAGATAGGACTGGTCCCCAGAAGAAGATCAATCGTAAACCCCACTTCTCTTACAGGTGGTAACCCTGAGAAGTTTTCAGGAAAAACATCAGGAAATTGATCTGCGACTACTAGAAAACTGTTATTCGCGATCTCGTCCATCGATTCCAAGTTTAACGCAGCCAACTGGTAAGAGATCGTTGCCACTACTGGTGCCAACAAGCCCGTTGCACCTGCCTTCACCAATCTTTCTTCTCTAAAGAGGTGTTCGACGCCATCCTCAGTCGCGAAACTGACTGTTCTGCTATAACAGTCGATGTGAGCCCTGAACTCTGTCAACCAATCCATACCCATGATTATATTATAGACATCCATCTCCAGCACAGAGAAATCTCATTTCAGCTCAACTCCATCAACAATTATAGAACATGCTTTACACACGAAGGCTCTACATTCTCTTTCACCGAGAGGAGTTTGAAGTTTTATCACGGAAGGCATCATTTCAAGTTTTAAGTTCAGCAAATCAGCACTACGAGAAGCAAGAAAAGAATGCGATGCACCAGTATCGAACAACACTTGCATGAGGGTGGAATTCAAAAGAATCATACCTCTCACCGTAGACGGTCCGGACTGGTCATCCACAATCACCTGTTCCGCTCCATACAATTGCTTTGTTGCTGCACTTTGCTCCTTATTGCCTTGTTGAGATTGCCCTGTCTGAGGAGTCATGGCATTCCTGGAATCACCATAACTAGCTCTGTTCTGCGGGCGAGACTGATTTTGGTGTCCTCGCCCTGTCGAAGCATAAGATGCTTGCGACACTTGAGAAGTGTCACGAACACCCGACCGTGGAGCACTGCGACAATATCGCTGAAGATGCCCCATCTTGTTGCAATTGTAGCATGCTCTCGGTGGTGTTGTACATTCTCGTTTAATGTGATCAATCGAGCCACATTGAAAACACCCGGCTTTCATCATGGATCGTGGAGGAAGATTCACCGATCTAGCCGTCTGATTCTGATTCGCACTCCCACCTTGAAAGTAGGTGTCCCTCTTCTGCTTGTTCCCAGCATTAGAGTTCTCACCCGTTCCCGTGGGTATCATCATACTTCCTCCTCCCATAACTCTTGAGATGTCTCTTTCAGCTACTGTTGCTCTGTTTACCATCTTCGTATAATCCGTAATACAGAGCACAACTATCTTCGAGCGAATCTCCTGTCGCAACCCTGATTCAAAGATGTGTGCCTTCAGCGACGCACTTGCGGCAACTTCCGGTGCAAAGCGCACTAAATTCATGAATTTAGCCGCATACTCCGTGACAGAGAGATTATCCTGATTCAGGCTGAAAAAGTCTGTCGTCCTCTGGATCTTAAACGTGTGAGGATAGAATTGTTTATTGAACAATTCCTCAAATTCCTCCCAGCCCAGGCCTTGATCCACCTTGGCCTGCACCACTAGCTCCCACCATTGTCGTGCAAGATCCTCCAGCATATACGTCGCCAACTTTACTTTCAATTCTGCTGGTGTGCCGATTAAATCGAAGATACGATTCATCCTACTCAGCCACACCTCCGCCCTTTCTGGTTCAGAATCACCCCGAAAGATGGGTGTATTCTGCTTCTGGAACTGGACGGAATGGTCTACATGCCTTGACTCATCCCTTCGATTCCCCGTGTCCACAGCCTGAAACGCTTGAACTATACTTTGGACTAGCTGTTGGTTCACCTGTGGCCCAGGTGCGACCACATTCTCCGCACCCTCTTCCGTTTGGTTTCTACGACGCCTAACGGGTGTCATTTTCTATACAAACAACGCACGTCGTTAGTCTCACTTCCTAGCAACTGAAGGCTTAGCATTTCAATTCCTATCACATCACTATCACAACATTGATTTCCAACCATCAAGCTTTTCCACATTTACCCATTTCTAAAAAAATATCTTTTCTTTCTTTTGAAAATCAATCTATTTTCAAAATACATCAACCATTCTCTTTTCAAAATCTTGCATTTGAAAACAAGTTTACAATTTTCAGAAATCACGCTTTTGCATCAAACCATAATCCATTTCTCAAAACGATATATGCACTCCTAGTGGGAAGTCATTCCTCTAATGCATGTCATGCTCATCTCATTGGCTAAACCCATGACAATGAGATTTGTTATCCTATAAGTGTCTCCAGAACACTTATGTACCCAACTCCCTAGTAACTTGAAGTTCAGCATAAAAAGATTAGCTACGTCTTTTTATGCTCTACATTCCAAGTTCCAACAATCCTACTCCTTCCTAAGATGACCACCCAAGGAATAGACACGTAAGAATTCAGCGCCAAGACCAACAAAACTGATGACTACTTGTTCCACAAAGAAAGGAACAGGCTGATTGCATTTATAACCCAAGAACCGAACAAACTGATACCATTTGTAACACTCCGCCCCTACCTCATTGGCTTGAGGAGGCGGTGAGGGTTACTTGGCCTTAAGCGACATCCCCGAGGCGGTAAGTCTTGTTTCCTTTAGTTTTCTTAGATCTCCTTCTTCCCTCTTGATGGATCCTTAGATCTACGCCCAAGGTGGGTAGATCTAAGGTGATCTACGCCCAAGGTGGGTAGATCTAAGGTATTGGATGACTTTTAAGTCAGGTTTTGGTCTTGTTGGTGATAGGGGAAGGAATCTAAGGAGGTTTCGTGGTGTTTCGACCCGGTTCTTGGTTGGTTTCGCCTTTTTTGTTGAGGTAGGTGGTTTCACTCTCGATTCCTCTTTCTTAGAACTTGAAGGCTTAGTTTCAAATTGTTTTCCTTGATTGAAATGGTTTGTTTATCTGTTGTGAAACAATGGTTGAAACCGCTTTTTAGTAACGCGTGTTGGAAATTGTGTGTTTTTGGAAAGTGTTTGTTGAAGTGAGTTTAAAAGAATCATTTTAAACTGGTTATGGTTTTGCTGCTTGAAAGAAATGGTTTTCAATAAAAGGTTTGATGCTTTATTGAAAGGTTTTGAACACACTTAGTTTTGGCATGGATTTGCATGGGTTGTGGTGTGTGTTCATATGCATTGGGATGGATAAGGGCGAGAAGTACCCCCATCAAAAGGTTGGATGGATAAGGGCGAGAAGTACCCCCATCAAAAGGGACGGATAAGGGCGTGAAGTACCCCCGTCAAGGTAGTCCACTAAGTGACGGCTTAGTGGAAGGATAACTCACTACTCGCGAGTACAGGGAGGTCCAGGTTGCATGCATGGTTGGCTGTGTGGATTTGTGAAATGGAATGAATGTGCCAAAATGGGAATGGGAATTTGATTGGAAACTTTGTTTGGTTGCTTTTCTTGAGAGAGATGGTTTTTGTTGGAAAATGGTTTTGACATGGAACTTGTTGTATTATGAACTGTTTTGGAATTGTTTTATATAAATGTGCTAACATGTTTTATCCTAGAGGCATGGGTTGGGAAGTCATTGGGGAAAACCTACTGAGTTTCATTACTCACCACCTGCTTCGGCACGTTGGTGCTTTTGCAGATGTCATATATCAGGATGCTGGCAAAGGTAAAGTGTCACATGTTTATAGCACTACTTCGTGATGCTTGGGCTGGTTCATGATGTTGGAGCTTGGAGCTTGTGAAGCATTGAGTTTGGTTGTCGTCTTGTGGTCTTTTAGTTTGTCTTTCCGCTGTTTACTCTGATTTAGTGTTGGTTTCCGCTGTGGTACTTTTGCTTGGTTTATGATAAAATAATTGGTTGAGTTGTTCAAGCTTTTATCATGCATCATTTAGTTGATTTGTTTGGTTATGTTTGTTGGCTCTGTGGTATGTTCTAAAAGGGTAAATCGTCCCCCACTTGTTTTGAAACCCTTCGACATTTATTGCCAGCCTTTGGCGCCTTGGGGATGTCGCTTAAGGCCTAGTAATGACTCGTTGTACTTACCAGACATTTTGGAAGCGATCTGAAAGTTTGTCTTGGCGTTTAGAGGTCGGTTGATCGAGGTAAGTCTTGTTTCCTTTAGTTTTCTTAGATCTCCTTCTTCCCTCTTGATGGATCCTTAGATCTACGCCCAAGGTGTGTAGATCTAAGGTAGTGGATGACTTTTAAGTCGAGTTTTGGTATTGTTGGTGATAGGGGAAGGAATCTAAGGAGGTTTCGTGGTGTTTCGACCAGGTTCTTGGTTGGTTTCGCCTTTTTTGTTGAGGTAGGTGGTTTCACTCTCGATTCCTCTTTCTTAGAACTTGAAGGCTTAGTTTCAAATTGTTTTCCTTGATTGAAATGGTTTGTTTATCTGCTGTGAAAGAATGGTTGAAGCACCTTTTTAGTAACAGGTGTTGGAAATTGTGTGTTTTTGAAAAGTGTTTGTTGAAGTGAGTTTAAAAGGGTGATTTTAAACTGGTTATGGTTTTGCTGCTTGAAAGAAATGGTTTTCAATAAAAGGTTTGATGCTTTATTGAAAGGTTTTGAACACACTTGGTTTTGGCATGGATTTGCATGGGTTGTGGTGTGTGTTCATATGCATTGGGATGGATAAGGGCAAGAAGTACCCCCATCAAAAGGTTGGATGGATAACGGCGAGAAGTACCCCCATCAAAAGGGACGGATAAGGGCGTGAAGTACCCCCGTCAAGGTAGTCCACTAAGTGACGGCTTAGTGGAAGGATAACTCACCACTCGCAAGTACAGGGAGGTCCAGGTTGCATGCATGGTTGGTTGTGTGGATTTGTGAAATGGAATGAATGTGCCAAAATGGGAATGGGAATTTGATTTGGAAACTTTGCTTGGTTGCTTTTCATGAGAGAGATGGTTTTTGTTGGAAAATGGTTTTGACATGGAACTTGTTGTATTGTGAACTGTTTTGGAATTGTTTTATACAAATTGTTTTATATAAATGTGCTAACATGTTTTATCCTAGAGGCATGGGTTGGGAAGTCATCGGGGAAAACCTATTGAGTTTCATTACTCACCTCCTGCTTTGGCACGTTGGTCCTTTTGCAGATGTAATATACCGGGATGTTGGCAAAGGTAAAGTGTCACATGTTTATAGCACTACTTCATGATGTTTGGGCTGGTTCGTGATGTTGGAGCTTGGAGCTTGTGGAGCATGGAGTTGGGTTGTTGTCTTGTGGTCTTTTAGTTTGACTTTCCGCTGTTTACTCTGATTTAGTGTTGGTTTCCGCTGTGGTACTTTTGGTTAGTTTATGATAAAATAATTGGTTGAGTTGTCTTAGCTTTTATCATGCATCAATTAGTTAATTTGTTTGGTTATGTTTGTTAGCTTTGTGGTAAGGGTAAATCGTCCCCCACTTGTTTTGAAACTCTTCGACATTTATTACCAGCCTTTGGCGCCTTGGGGATGTTGCTTAAGGCCTAGTAATGACTCGTTGTACTCTCAAACCAATGAAATTGGCGGGTCATTACAGTTGCACGTCCGAGGTAGTGTGCGTTCTAGGGTGTCGCAGGGTCAGGTGGGGTTAAAATAAAAAAAAATAACCAAAACTTAAAAAAAAACGCACGGAGATAGCGCACAATGGCGCGCGCCATCTCATTTGCACCACGCCAAGGGCATGGAGTGGCGCGACAGTCCATGGCACAACACCCTGCGTCATGGTGCGCCATTCACAACTTTGACTGCGAGATAGACATATTTATCATAATTTCATTGTTCTAAATAGTCAACACTTCTACATTCAAATATGCATTGATTTCCAACAAACCAATATCGAACAACTCAACATAATTTCAACTCAGTAGTTGATAACAAACCCAACATAACTTCACTGAATATGCGAAACGATCTCCCACTTTGAATTATGTTGTCAACTCTACCATAAATCAATTATTCATAAAATATAAACATCTTTAGTAACTTTAATAATCCATTATAGCTCTCTTTTTTTCCTCCCCCTTGGACACACAATCCAATGATTAAAAAAATTAACAATGGCACTCATATCTAATGAATTAGATCTCGCATCCATCCTTCACATCTTCACATAGTTGCACATTACTGATGATTCAGAGAGTGAGCTTAACATGCAACAAACAATCGTCGACAAATCCTCTAAGCCAACTTGAGTCAAGACCAATGTGGGAAAACAGAGAATTAGTAAACATCAAGTTGTCCATTGAACTCCCTTGCTCCTATAATTCAGTTACAGATTAAAGAATGAGTTTCAGTGCCATGCCCAAGCAACTCTCACTGTGATTTAACCCAGACCTTTAATAAACAATCAGTGAAAAAACATTAATCAGAACAAGGGCAAGAGGTGTACCTTTCAGATTTCTTCATGTCAAACGGTTTCACAATGGTCAGAGGATCTCCCCATTAAACACACAAGCAAGATTTCTGAAATACCATTACCATGGTGCTTCGACTTTAGTTCAACTCCCCCTTTATCAAATTCATTCAATCTAGTATTATCCCAAGACACATACTCCCACTTTTTCTAAGATGTTTCTAATAAAAGATAATCTCCATGGGAAGTGGGGGTACCATTCAAATCTCCTCAACGTGAGGAAAGTGGTTAAGTTCCCTGACTCAACCAATTCTTCATTTTAACTTTGACTTGATGGTCTTCTCCCTAATGTTACTCTTCTAATGCACACAATTTATATTTCTTCACCCTTTGCTTCTGATCTTAACTTTTGCTCCACTTTTGGTTTATAAAATATCTTTTGTATAATTCCACTGGTATAGATTTCTTCCTTCTTTGCATTAGCACTATATTGTGCAACTTTATCATTCTCCTATGGCTTTGTGATGCTCTCTTCATTCCCTCTAATTCTCTTTCTCCAAACAAGATTGATTCCTCCTGTATAGCATCTCGCTTGCAATTCTTTCGTCTGACTTGTCATTACATTTTTGTGTTTGCTTAGCCACATACCAAGTTGTCAAGGCTTCTTCATTTCCTCCACCCTTCCAAATGTCTTTCTTCTCTCTCAATGAAACTTGTTGAGCAATGGCAGATTTGTAGTTCTTCATACATCAACTTCATAACACTCTTCAACCAAACCATGAAACTCGTTTCAGTTGACAATAGATTTCCCTTAAAACTCCATGTTGATTTTCATTGTTCAACCAAGTTGGATTCTTCTTCTGTAAAGATATTGTATACCACCTCTGAGTTTTCTTGCTACAATCTCTGACTATGCGTCCATAGTTAGCACGAATAAAAGGAATCACCATGACAATCCTCCATCAACAACGTTCATAGACCCTCAAGGGAGCAGAAGGTAGATAGAAGAATAAGGAATCAAGGATTGTCTCGATTCGCGCGGATTCAGCCTCACGAAAGGACGAAATCCAAAGGGTCAATAACAAGCACTCCAAGGCGTCTAGGGAACTCCCACAGTCGCCAAGGGTCATCTAAAGAGAGAAGAAACTGAATGGAAAAGGGGAGTGGAATTTATAAATAAAAAGAGAAATCCAAAAACCATGGCATAATGATACAAGTAAAAAATGTAACGGGTGTCGTCACCCAGAAATCCGAAAACAACAGCGCAATCCCCCTTATCTCCTCTAAAATATCAGTCACCAAACTTTCAAATTTGATGATATCAAAGAACATTACGACGTAATGTATCTCATTACGTTGTAATTCACCCGATCAAAGGGCCGATTCGAGATTTACGGCCCAATCCATGCTGATATCCAATTTTCACAGTTGCCTTACCTTTTTAAATCAAGCTTAATCAAAATACATCACGACACAACACATAATATTACAGTGTAATGCACAAGCCCCTTCCTTGAAAATCACAGCCTGAAACCACAGCCTAACCATTCTCCATAACAACTAGTCGTAACACATCTTCCCCACATAGAATCAAAACACAGTTTAACCCACGATGCTACAATGTTTGAAACCATGGTACAATGAACAAGTCGTGATCGCTAGAAGTAACACCTTCCTTCAACCCCAACACTTAAACAAATATATTTACCCCGGAAACAAATCACGACATGATTGAAGTCAATGCGGCGTGATCTGTGTGTCAAATGAAATTTCATCCCAAACTCAACTCCTCAGCTCCAATGCCTCAAAATCAACAAACACCCAAAAGAAAGTGTACTGAAAATTCAGGCCTTCACAGACAGCATGGCATTGACTAAAATATAAAACTGAGATGTTTCTTAAACTGCTGACTGGTTTTCAAAGGAACCTTGGAACTGGTTCTCAAAGAAATCAATCATGGTATATAAATAATTAATGATGACTGCTTACCAAATTCAGATGATTCCTGTGCAGGGAGAGGTGTTATAAAGTTTTTGTTTCGGGAAAAATAAAGCAACAAAAAAAAGATAAAATCATGCAATATAATTTCAATACATGAGATAAGAATTTCAATTTTGAAATTGTGACGATATCGATTCCTGCCGGTTTTATATGTGAACAAAATCTAAAATCATCCAAACTCCACATATTCCCGGTTTCTTAAGAACCCAGAACAACATATCCATATAAGACCTGCATACAGTGAAGCGTCCTGATTTAACAAATAAGAAGTAGACAATCCAGACTAAAAGCCAACCAATGGATGAAAAAAAAAACATCGGACTGATAGAAAGCACCTACTCGAAAGTTGTTCGACCTGAGCCGGCGTAAGTCTCGCCGTGAATGCAGTTCCAGCATGCTTGTAAACGAAAATAATTGACTTCTTTGCAGCCTCCTCGCTACGTCACACACGGCAAGACGTACGCAAAAAATAATTAATAAAAACGATTTTGAATCGGTTGGAAAAAGATCGTATACCTGCCGAGAACGGCAGTTAGGGTCTGGATGTGGGATGCCTCGTCGTCGTCACCGCTAAGGTCCTCGGTGTGGACGATGTAAACAGCGGAGCCTGAAACCGAACTTCCTACCTTAGCATCCGCCATTGAGATCAGCGGAGATAACAACAAAGCAACCAGCACGGACAGCGGAAACCAAGGTGACGAAGATGGGGTGATGGAGCTAGCTGTTCGAAGAAATTGAACCCTTGCAGCCATTTTGTATCGGATGTGATCGGAGGAGATTCGTGACTCCAGCGAAAATAATAATAATAAATAAATAAATGAAAATTGAAAGGAAAACAACAATAAACCACGTTTATTTAACCTGGAAAATTGGACAAATCTTCCCGATGTGGTTTTTTTTATATAATTAAATGGGGTAAGGGTTTGATATTTACGTGGATGGGTCTTGAAGGAGTTTTCTTTTTAATATAGGTCCTTAGGTTTAAAATATTTTTGAAACTATTTTTTTTTTTTTTGCCAGGCCAAAGGCGGCCAGTTCTCCCTTTGCCCAATTGAAAAAAAAATATTTTAAATATACATGTTTGTATATTTAATTTTTTGTTTTGTTTTGTTTATATATTTATATATACATATATATATATAACAAAAAATCAATATAATTTATCTGTTATTTAATATTCAGCATTACTGTCATTAAAACAGTTTGTAATTCTGACAGAAACCATCACGTAATGCTGACAGAAAGCATCACGTAATGCTCACTTTTATAAAAGTGTTTGGCCTGTAAATCATTCTGGATTTTCGATGTGTGATTCAGGTTCTCTCTTTCCTGCACGGAATAGTAATGTGCTTTTATTAGTCATTTTTAATCAATTAATAATAAATATTAACTACTAATAAACAATTATTAACTATTAATGGGTTTTGCATCAATTGACACATCGACCAAAACCCAAACTTGGTTTTGATACATGGAACCCCTTTTAGAATTCGTGACTTCTTCCCATCTTGAAGCTTTTTAGCTCTATACTTCATCTTTATAGGAGAGGGGTTTATTATTTTCAACCAATAATGATTCACCGTCTTCGGTGACTAGGAAACCATATCTCTCTAGTTATCTTACTTCTCTTGTGCTCCTATGCAGTACTTCTATTTCAAGAACTACTTCTTCCACAGGGGTCTATAGAACCTATTCTTATACAAACTCTTGTGTATCTTGAGCACCAACTTCATCAAAGTCAATCTTTCTCCCACTATCCTTTTGAGGATGTGCTCTCTCTCAAGAAAGATGACTTTTTGGCATCAGTAACTTTCTTGTATGAGGGGTTGTATAGGTAGCATCCCTTTGTTTCCTTGAGATACCCTATAAAGATACACTTTGTGCCCCGAGGTGTTAGTTTGTTGCTTGAGAATGCCTTAACAAACTCCTTGCAACCTCATACACATGTATGCAACAAAATGAGTTTCTTTCCACTCCACAACTTGAAGGGAATTTCATTTCCCGCTTTAGCTGGTACTCAGTTTAATGTGTATGCTACAGTTTTTAATGTATATCCCCAAAAGGATAATGGAATATCTACATGACTCATCATCGACCTTACCATGTCTAACAAGGTATGGTTTCTCCTTTCACTAACACCATTACACTATGGTGTGTAAGGTGGAGTGAGTTGAGATAGAATCTCAAACTCCTATAAAAATTTGATGAACTATTGGTTAAGATATTCACCACCTTGACCTGATTGAAGATTCTTTATCTTCTTTGCAAGTTAATTATCTACTTCATTCTTGAACTCCTTGAATTTCTCAAAGGATTCGGACTTGTACCTCATCAAGTAGACATAGCCATATCTACTAAAGTCATCAGTAAAAGTTATAAAGTAAGAATATCCACCTCTAGCTTCTACTGGAAATGGTCCACACACATCAGTGTGTACCAATCCTATAAGATTTTTGGCTCTTTCACCCTATCTGTCAAATGGTGGTTTGGTCATTTTTTTCTTATAAACAAGCATGATATATTTCAGGCAGTTTTAGCTCAAATGAGTCTAAATAACCATCTTGAGAGATGTTTTTCAAACACTTCTCATTTACATGAAAAATATAGTGATGCCAAAGCTGGGTGTTATATGAGTCATGTGAACATGATTCATTATCAATCACCAATAATTGGTTTTCATAACTTAATACATGAAAACCATTATTTAAATTTTCCTTTCCACAACATATGTTGTATTTATAAAAGAAAAAACTTTTATTTCCAAACTTGAAAATAAACCCATATATATCTAGGTATAATACAAAAATTATGTTCTTGGTAACAGTAGGTACATAATAACAATCTTTTAAAACCAAAATCATTCTCATTGGCAATGAAAGGTGGTAGTCACCGATGGCTAGAGTGGCCGGTCTCGCACTATTGGCGGCTCGTAGATCCACCTCTCCTTTAGAAATCTTTTAGAATCTACTTGGTTCCTGTATTTAGATACAAATGTGATCACCACAAGATATATCTAATACTCAATGTGTAAATATTGAAATATTACTGACTAGACACTAAATGAGGATAATATTCATTGTTAATATGTATAATATTCATGTGCTTTATTATTCATAAACACCATTTTAGTGCATTTTAGACTTTGAACATCATTTCACATTATGATTGTAATTCTTTCTTAAAATGCACTATTATGTGGTACATTTTTTAACATCATTTAAAGTACCCAATGATTCATCTGATTTTAAGGAATATAATTATACATATTTTAAATTGATATTTTGGGAAATTGATCTACACTTAAATATGAACATGTTTGATTCAGGGATCAATTGAGAATTCATGGAAGAAGATGGAGATATTCTGTGATGAAAGGAAACAATTCTAGAGAAGTCAGATTGGACACCAGCCCACTGATGAGAATGTGGGGACCAACATATAGACCCAATGAATCCCAAATTTCGTGGTATTATAGAAGACATGTAGATTAAGAAATAACTCTTCAGGATCCAATGCTAATTCGGCCTCCATTGTGGTCATTTAGGCGGCCCAAGTTAGAGATAAAATTATGGGCAAGATTCTGAGGCCCAGAAAAAAATCCTACCAATATGATCATATCTCAGAATCCACAACTCCAAATGTGTCCAAATTTTACAGGAGTTTAGAATACATCCGGGTCTCCATTTTCTTCTTCTATGACCTACTATGATTTAGCCATCTAGAAGGTCTTCCAAGCATTTATGTTCGGTGGATGAAAGGTGACTACCACCTCGGGTCAAGTGTGGAAAAGTCCAAGTTCCACAATCTTTCTACCACCCTAGGCCTACCATAATCAAGTGTGATGCTTTGTAATATTGGATGCTCGACCCAAGGCTTCCAAAATGCCTATTTAAGGCAGTGGTGGTGGAGGAGTTTATCATATTTGAGCTTTGTTTTCATCTTAATGTTATGCTGCCAATTTGTCTTTGTAACATTCTTCATTCACATGTAAGTTGTTTTAATTCATCCTAGTTTCTTAATAAAAGTTCTTTTTATCCTCTTATTCTGTTGTTCTTCATCTCACTTTGATATCGTTGCCTCAAGGTGTGAATTTATTCACACCAAATCTTGTGAAATTATTCACACAACGATGGAGTGATCATTTTATTTTTTTTGTTTTCTTTACTTCTCCATTTCCTCCCTCACGAGTCTACTTTCCGCTTCCATTTAAACCATAGAATCAATGGAGGGATAACCCACTTATGGGTTGATCCAAGGGAGTATCAAGGAGATGGATTGAATGTTATTTATCACCCCATTAATGTCTAATCACTTCTTTTAATTGAGATTTTTATTTGATGATTTTTAAACTCCATCGTCCTTATTGAATTTAAGGTCACACACTTCAAGTGCTAATACAAACCTTTACCTTGAAGTGCTCAAAACTTTGATTCTTCAAGTGTATAGGTGATTAGTATTAAAGTGTGTAGGTATTAAACCAGTAAGTGAGGATGTTGTTTGATCTTCTTAAATGAGCCCATCTCAAATATTAGAAATTGAAATAGTTGAAAAAGAATTTCATCCAATCCACCCCGAGCGATAACCTTAGATCAAATCATTATTTTAAATTGAATTCTCTTAAATATGTTAGTGATCCTTTAAACCCATATAAAAGCAGCCCAAAGTTGGCCACTTCATAGCAAAAAACAATCCATAGAATGTACGTGTCTGTAGGTTACTTCTTAGGTCTCTGAGGATTTGATAACCCAAGCTGAACTACAAGGACCGTTCTACCTTCATCTCTTGGGTAAATTTGAGCGTGAATCAAATTTTGGCACCGTTGCTAGGGAACCAAGTAATTCATCTAAACACCCATTCTATTCTCCCCCATTTCTTCTTTTCTCATCCAAATTCTCTTATCTTTTCTCTTTCTCGTTTTTTTTTTCTTTTGGCGCATGTCCGCCTACACCCGCGATCAATCAAACCGTCTAGTTAGGGTGGATAGTCCTGGGGTTGGGGAGTCAAGTACACCAAGAGAAATCTTTCCATTAGATCCTAATCTTCCTAATACTCTAGAGTAAAAAATTGAGCCTATTTCAATGGAAGGTCTTCAGAGAAACCAACTCATAAACCCGGGTGGAAACCAAAATAGAAACCCAAATGAGGCAGTCCCAAACTTGGGGAATGTTGTTGATCAAACCATGAATGACTATCTCACACCTTCCTGGAATAATTCCCCCTCATGCATTAGACACAACTCCCTAGGAGATGCTAACTACATCTTTAAACCCCATGTCCTAAACCATCTTCCCACATTCCATGGAATGGAGTCCGAGATGCCCTACCTTCACAATAAGGAGTTCAATGACATTGTAGAAACCATGTGTCCCCCACATCAACTAGAATCAGCTAAGATGATGCTATTTTCTTTTTCTTTAAAGGATCGAGCTAAAAATTGGCTAAACAATTTGAGACCATCATCCATCAACTCTTGGGACCAACTGCAATAAGAATTCTACAAAAAATACTTTCCCCACCACAAAACAATTGCACTTAAAAAGAGTATCCAAAACTTTTTTGAAAAAGAGGGAGAGTCATTATATGAAACATGGGAGAGGTTAAAAGACACCCTAAACATGGTTCCACACCATGGCTTTTCTATTCCTGAACAAGTGAGAGTTTTCTATGAAGGGTTGGGTCCGGGGAACAAACAATTCATTGACATGATGTGTAATGGAACCTTTAAAAACAAAGCTCCAAATGATGCTTACGAGTATCTAGAAAGCCTTTCTGAACAAAACCAAACATGTAGAACTTCACCTTATTCTGAAAAGCCACAAAGAACTACTGGAATTCATACACTTAGAGAAGAGGAAAGCCTTAGGGCTAAACTCGCAGCACTCTCTAGGAAGGTTGAAGAAATAGACCTTAGTAAAGTCCATGAAATCCAAACTATAGATCTTGTTTGCACAATTTGTGAAAAACATAACCATAAGACAGACAACTACCCAACCATTCTGTAACACCCCGAGCTTCCACGATACGCCTCTCTTTCAATAATGCAATAGCTTTCATTGTACGCAAGTTCGAGTTCTAAAACACCGCGACTAATCAAAGTAACCGTTATGAATAGTAATAACCACTTTTTAAAATTATAGAAATTTTATATTTCAAAATGGACTTAATTTTTGTATTCGTAATATCGAAATTATCCTAAGTTGAATTTTTTGTAATTTTCTGAGAACTTTCAATTTTTTATGAATAGTGAAAAATACTTAAAAACAACTTTTTTAATCAAAATAATTTATAGTGATAAATTATACTATTGAGTGGTTTTAAAGAATAATTAGAATATATTTTTACCATTTTATCCAATGGTGTTCATTATAATTAATTTCACTTTGAAATTAGACATAAACAATTGTCAATCTTTTGATATATATTGTTTCTTAAAAACACGCTATTTATTGTGACAACGGGAATTAATTATAAAATTAATTAATGCAACTTATATGTTTGGAATTTTGTAAAATAGACATCATTTTTGAATTCGGAATATCAATTATAGCTTAGGGTGAAATTTTGGCATTGTTCTGAAAAAACATCAATTTTTGATGAATAGTGAAACCACTAAGTGGTAGTTAAATAACTGATTTTTCATTTAAATAAAATATTACCACTTCTGTGATTTGATTTTCAAAAATCCGACATACATGGTTTTCATTAGGAAGTAAAATGTGGTTCAATAGGATTAAAATAATTATTTGGTGAATAGTAACTTTTAAGTTTAATTAATCGCGATTAAAGGTAATTAGTGAAATTTAAGGTAAAAATGGTATTATAAAAATACAAAATGACCATTACTGTTAGGTCCACTAGGCTGAATACCCTGAGAGGGGGGGTGAATCAGGGTATGACTAATTAAAAATTAAAGCTCGTTCTGATCTTGTTTCGCTGTTGAGCAAAACACTCTTCTCTCTCTTTCCTGCTGCACAATATAAACAGAAAGTAAAGCAAGCACAGGACACAACAATTTTACTTGGTTCACCACTAAGGGCTACGTCCAAGGAGCATACGCCGACAGGTTTCCGGTCGTACCAAGTCCACTAAACTTCACTAGATTTGGATTACAATGTTCAGGCTAGATCACTTCTATGCCCAGGCTCACTGCCTATACAAGGTTTAGGATTAGCTCACTGCTTTCCCAAGGGTCAATCCATGTTTCTCTCTCTCTGGCTCACTGCCGGTGGAGAGAATCACCTTCTTCCTCTTCCTAAGCTCACTGCTCTGTGAAGGGAATCAACTCACAGTTTATAGACCTGTAGGTCTCTTCATTTCCATTAAGGAATGCATCTTTCTCTGTATGTAGATGTTCTGTTGAAGTTCAACTTTCATCCGTAGATGAATACCTCTTTGCCTCTGAACATTGGGAAAACACCTTTGGAAAGTACCTTCGCAAAGCACCCTACTTCGCGAAGCTCCCAATTTCGCGAAGCTCAAACAAGCCCTCGCGAAGCTCCTGCCTTTTCGCGAAGCTCACTCGCGAAGCACTCTCGCGAAGCACTCTCGCGATGCTCAAGCCGTCGCAAAGAAACGGACCTCGCGAAGCTTAGTCCGTCACGGAGCTCCTGCCTCTCCACGAAGCTCACCGAGCCAACGCGGGGCACACGCCTTTCGCGGAGCTAGAATAGCCGCCGCGAAGCTCCCCTTTCGCGAAGCACACTGCCTTCGCGAACCACCTCCGCGAACCGAGAGCAATGGATTTTCTCTGAAAATTCTCTATCTTTACTCGAAGGGGTCGACCTCTATTTATAGGCGATTCCACCGACCCTTGAACTTTCCGCGTGAAGTCAACGCCACGTCACCTCAAATCGCGAAGCTCCAAAGTTTCTGCCGGAATTTTGTCCAAATCACGAAGCTCCACGGCAATCTTCCGTTCGCGGAGCTTGACGTAGTCACGAAGAATCACCATCAACATACCTTCGTGACTTCACCGCGAAGCTCCCTCGCGAAGCCCAACATTCCTTCGTGCCTTCGCCGCGAAGCTCACTCGCAAAGCCCTTCACCACCGCGATGCGCTTCAGCCTCTACCGTTCGCGAAGCTTGATGTAATCGCGAAGCATCACCACCTCCATTCTTCTGGTCTTCGCGATTTACAAACCAAGCATCCTATCTTCACGAAATTCATGCCTTTGCCATATGAAATTAAGATCTTCATGGAAATCCTATTTTCACGATGCTCACCAAACTCCAAATTTTGGACCCCAAAAATTTGGCAAACACTGGGAAACGGTGCCACCTTGTACTGCTCTTTTGTACCGCCTCCAGAACGTCCTTTACTTTGTCATAGTTCATTGTCAACATTGAATGTTAACAACTTCTCGGGAACTCGACAATTATCCATGGAAACCTGCTTTGTCAACAAACACAATCAACCCAAAAATGCTGCAATGTTACCTTGAGGGATTTTTTCCCAACAATTACACTTATCCTACCCCTATTGGATGAGTCATGGCCGACCAAGAAAACCCATGGGTCAACTTGGGGACCCCATGGAGCTAATTTGGTAGGAAAATGACATTAAAAACTTTTTATTTAATGTTAAAATAAAAATGTCACAAACATGAGTCGTTTTACTAAAACAATTTTTAAATGGGGTTATACAAGTAATATTTTTTACTATAAATATTCATTAGAAATATAAAAATATTTCCTACATGATGATATTTTTTTTTATAATTTTTAGACATTAAATAAATTAAATTATTTATGACACCATGATGATGCAGCGATTACCTCATTAATTAACGATTTTAATAAAATGGAAGGATAATGTAAAATATAAGCATTACACTTGTCCAAAGACTATTGGATTAGAATATTTAGAACCCTTATCACCTTATCCTAGAATTATATAAGTTTGGGACCTTTAGAATCCGAAAAGCATTGTATAATAAAGTAACATTTCATTACTTTCCAAGAGTGCCCTCCTCTCCTCTTATAAAAGGCCCCCACCTCTACCACCTCATTCACACTTTCAAGCCATTTGGCTCTGATAAACTCTGAACAAATACTCTACCAACTTCCCTATCTTAGTCCTAGAATCCTCACTTTGGGCAGAACTCTTCCCAAGGAAGCCTTTGCCTCAAATCAAAAAGAGTTACCCGATTTTAAGGTAATGTCTTCTCTTATGTTATTTTATTTTATTTTGCTTATCCAACCCACTAAACTATTTTTATTAATTTATTTTGTAACAAAACTAGTATCCTAAATATACTAGGATATTGTTATAAGAAGTATTAGAGCTACACTTACACATACTTACATCTAATGGTTAAAGAACATACTGTTTCTGTGGATGGCGAATTTCTGCCTCACGAAACGATGATTGTTCAACACTCATATAACACCTTCAAAGGTGGACATTAAGATGTCACTATATTTATATATGATATATAATATGTTTATGTTTTAATTAAGCTTCTGTATTTTTCATTTGTGTCATACCTTTATGGTTTCCATTATGGGTAAACACGATAATTTCATTTTAGGAAGTGCGGACTACCACCCCCTCTAAGTGATTTGAATCGTTAATGCCATATGTGGGATGTATAAAGGATGGAGTAAACAGTATTATACATTATATTATACTGGAATTATAGTATACCTTTATATAATTATAATTTCATTCCATCAAATATGAAATAGAAATGAAATTAGCGTTCATGCGTACGTACGACTTATCGTCTCCATGAACGGTGCATTTCATTTCTTACCTCTAAATGTTATGTGATATTATAAATGAATGTATATAATGGATATATATGATATATATGATATCTAAATCATGAATATAATTCTGGAGATAATGGATATTTTACCACATGAACAAAGTGTAATTATAAGAAGTTTATTTTTGACTCAAGTACCTAAGATCGACAAAACGACCGTTATTAACTTAAATAATTACATAATGTTCATAACATGGTAATAAGTAATATAAAAGGAATAATGAACTTGAAAAAGGTTCTTAAAAAGGTATAGATTAACTCTAGTTTATTATTCAGGAGGTTAAAGAGCGGTCGAGTCAAGTCGGACACGAGGTAAGGGAACTTCTTAACCCAATTTCCATTCTTCGGGTTAATCTCCTACTTTCAAATTATGTCATGATATTATTATGTCATATCTTGTATTTTTACTTTATTTATGTGTACTTATAGTGAATACACATAATAGATCTATTTTATTTTAAAAATCATCTTTGTAAGGACTTCGTCTCAATCTCCTTTCATTGAGGCATATTTGGTTTTATACACAACTTTCTTTTATACGGTGTATAAACCCCTTTGACTTTTAAATTTATTCAAAAGGAATATTTTTTATACGAAGCGTTTTACTAAACTACAAAAAGGAATGTTTTTCTTGCCGTACGTATGAAGCGACAACGACTTCTCCACCACTGTGACCATTATTTGAGTTCCGGCTTCCTTTACAAGCCATAACTTTTTTAAATGAAAAATAATTACAAAGTTTTAATTTTCTTTTATTTTGGTATTGAAAATGGTTTTGAAAGTGTTTTTTTTATTATATAAATGTGTTTTATTGATATATTGTGATTGAAATGTGGAAATGTTATGTTTTCTTTATGCATGTTTTATGTGATACGATTATGTTATGGTTTATGATATGTTTAAACATGTTCATATGAGGAATGAATTGGACTTAATAAGTGACGGGTGGAGCCCGCTATAGCTCCTCGATGCATTGACAGGTCTCATGAGACAAACTAGTGTCTTGGCACGAGGCCTTGACAAAATCTTATTTGTGGTCTTGGCACGAGGCCTTGGCTACGTGGTCATGATAGTCTGACATTATGCATTCCATCATTATGAAAGTGGTTATTGATATTGCATGTGATTATTCGACCAGTAGAATATCCATGTGAATAAGTAAATGGAATTATTTCATTTTACTTTTTCCATATTATGCTAAAGTTCAAGTTTAAAAGGCTTTTGTTTTAGTTATACATTGCCTTAAATGTTATGTTTATTTATGAAAGCTTCCACTATATTTTTATCCTTACTGAGCATTTGAGCTCACCCCTTTCAATGTTTTAATATTTTATAGGATGTGAAGAAGTATTTTATTAATGACATGCAGAGATAGTCAGAAGAGGATATGAGTGTGGACTATGGAGACTTTGTTATTGTAGATTTTCACTTTATGATGTAATGTAACATTTATGAATGTATCTAGTGTTTCCAAGGCTACTAAACTAATCGGTCTTTCGAGACTTGATCTTTTGTGATCATGCCAATGTTACGCAGTAATGCACCGACTCTGGGTAGCTGGGGTCGGGGCGTTACACATTCCATCCATCAAGGATGTTCTTTTAGTAGGACCCATAGTAGAAGTAAATGCCTTGAACTTTCAAAAGCCTCAATACCAAAACAACTTCAACCCAAGGTATAATGATCACCCAGGCTTTCGCTGGAAAGATAACCAACAACCTAGCCAACCACAGGGACAAAATCCTTACCCCCATCAAAACTACCAAACCCATAACCAGTTTCAAACCCAACCTATCCAATACCAACATCCACTAGTCAATTTTCAATAAACCATCCCACCTCCAAAATATCCCCCTCGGATAAACCAATCTTCTCAAGAACCAACCCAAACTGTTCCACAAAGCCTACTAGAACAACTATGCAAACAAATGGAAACGATGAACTCGGAAGTCTCTTCCCTTAAACAAGAACTTCAAACCATCAAAACTAGAAAGGCACCAATGCCTACTCAGGCGGTGCCATCCTCAACTTCAAGGGGAGAGTCAAGTTGTACTCAAACAACTCATGAACAACTAAAGGCTGTGACTATTTTAATAAGTGAGAAATCAATTGAGAAACCCGAACAACTAATTCAGAACCCACCTGAAGATTCAAACTTGGATGAAAATTCAAATGAACCAAATGATCAAACTCAAAATCACGATAACATTGTCAAAGAAACAACTCTTCAACAAACAACCACACAAACTACACCATTTCCTCAACGCATGAGGGGGAAAACCAAGCCTGAATTGAGTGAAACATTGAGGTAAATCTTATCACAAGTCAAGTTGAACATTCCCCTTCTCGATGCAATCCAAACCATACCTGCCTACTCAAAGTACCTTAAGGACTTGTGCACTTTTAAAAGAAAATTTTCACATAAAAACCAAGTCCTTTTGCCTACTAATGTGAGTACCACCATTCAAGGGACCATTCCTCCTAAGTTGAAAGACCCGGGTTGCCCTTACATCAATGTTGAACTAGGAGAGAGCAAAGTTGTCAAGGCCTTGCGTGACCTAGGTGCTAGTGTCAATCTCATTCCCTATGATGTGTACTGCCAGTTAGGCCTAGAAGAGCTCCAACCCACATCTGTCACACTTCAACTTGCTGATCGTAGCATTAGGGTTCCAAAGGGTATTTTAAAGGATGTTTTGGTAAATGTTGGAAACTTAATCTACCATGCTGACTTCATTGTCCTTGACGACCATCCAAACTTAGGAAATAAAGAACAAACCCCAATCATCCTTGGTCGTCCTTTCCTTGCAACAATAAAATCTGTTATCCAAGTTTGAAATGGGAACATGACCATCACCTTTGGAAACATGAGTCTAGAATTGAACATCTATAATGCAAGCTCACAAATAGGGGATGACGAGGACATTCATGAAGTAAACATGATAGGAAGCATTGATAATGAATCTATAGAACATCAAGGAATATTTAATAAATGTTTAAGTCAGGATGAGATTGATTTCCTTTGTTCATATGAAGCAAGTTTATCTCCTTGGCTTGAATAATTTTCAAATTGCTCTTATGATGAAGTCTTAGGTCCAACAATCAGTGAAACCTTTCAAGAAACCACTTTCATGGAGACCACTCCAACTTCCTTCCCTAAATCTGATCAATCCAATCTAGTAGATGAAACTTCTACATGTGGGGAATCAATTCCATCTAAAACTTTAGGAAATAAAATTGATCTTGATCCAATGTCCCAATCTTCTGCTGAAATTATAAACCGACCTGAGCTTGAATTGAAGGAACTTCCCACTACACTCAAGTATGCTTTCCTAGGGGACAATCAAACACATCCTATTATCATTTCTTCTTCTCTTGAAACCAATCATGAGAGGATGCTTCTAGATATCCTTAGGAAACATAATAAAGCCATTAGTCGGACCCTGTCTGATATTCCCGAGATTATACCACTTATTGGGACTCATAGGATTGTTCTGGAATTTGATTCAAAGCCATGTCGTCAACCTCAACGACGACTCAATCCTAATCTCATGGAGGCAGTAAAAAAAGAACTTATGAAATTGTTAAAATCTAGTATCATATATCTCATAGCTGAGAGTGAATGGGTGAGCCCAATCCAAGTGGTTCCAAAAAAGGCTGGAATCACAGTGATAACCAATGAGGATGGAGAGATTATTCCAACAAGGGTGAGTAGTGGCTGGAGAGTCTGCATCGAATATAGGAAGCTAAACTCATTTACCAAGAAGGACCATTTTCCATTATCATTCATTGACCAATTCCTTTAGAGAGTGGCAGATCATGCCTTATACTGTTTCTTAGATGGGTACTTGGGGTATAATCAAATTGAGGTCTCCCTAGAGGATCAAGGGAAGACTACATTCACATGTCCATTCGGCACCTTTGCCTTCAAATGCATTCCCTTTGGTTTATGCAATGCTCCTAGAACCTTCCAACGGTGCATGATAAGAATCTTCTCAGACATGGTAGGGGATTTTCTAGAGGTCTTCATAGATGACTTCTCTATGTTTGGGGATATATTTGAGGGATGTCTGCAGAATGTAGAGAGAGTCTTGTCAAGATGTGAAGAAAAAAATCTGGTCCTAAACTGGGAAAAATGCCATTTCATGGTTAAAGAGAGACTAGTTCTAGGCCATCTGGTCTCAGGTAGGGGGATTGAAGTTGATAAAGCCAAGGTTGACATCATTTGTCACCTTTCATCACCCAAAACTGTCAAGGAAGTGAGGTCTTTCTTAGGACATGCTGGTTTCTATAGAAGATTCATCAAGGACTTTAGTTCAATCTCCCGTCCCCTTTATGCTCTCCTAGTAAAGGATACTCCATTTGTTTGGACAGAAAGATGTGAGGGTTCATTCTCAACCCTCAAATTCTCTCTCACCTCTCCTCCCATTATGAAATCTTCAAATTGGAACCTTCATTTCAAACTTATGTGTGATTCTAGTGACTTTGTTGTCAGAGCTGTGTTAGGACAACGTTGTGATAAAACTCCTTATGTCATTGATTATGCAAGAAAATCCTTAAATGATGCCCAAATCAACTACACCACTACTGAAAAGGAGTTACTTGCTATTGTGTTTTCTTTAGAGAAATTTAGGTCCTACCTCTTAGGATCCCCCATCACTGTGTTCATTGACCATTCTGAACTCAAATACCTCTTCCAAAAACAAGATGCTAAGGCTAGACTGATTAGGTGGGTCCTTCTCTTACAAGAATTTGACCTCACAATCAAGGATAAAAAGGGCGTTGAAATTTTTTTAGCTGATCACCTCTCTAGGATGGAATTGAAAGACAACTCAAATCACCTTTCTGTGTCTGATTCATTTCCTGATGAACACCTATACTCTATGAGTGACTGCCCTTGGTATGCCGACATAGCCAATTTCTTAGTTATAGGAGTCATTCCGAAATTCTTAGGGACTCAAGCTCGAAGGAAATTCCTTTCTGATGTTAGACACTATGTGTTTGATGATTCATACCTCTATAAGTTCTGCCCTGACCAAGTCATTAAGAGGTGTGTCCCAGAATATGAACAAGAGTCCATCCTTAAATTCTGTCATAGTGAGGCATGTGGAGGTCACTTTTACTCTAAGAAAACATCTGCTAAGATTCTTCAATGTGGTCTCTTCTGGCCCACCCTCTCAAGGGACTCCTACACATTTTGTCAAAGCTGTCCTAGGTGTCAACAAGTAGGGTCCATCACAAAAAGGAATCAAATTCCACTCACTCTCATCTTAGTGGTTGAAATCTTTGACTGTTGGTGAATTGATTTCATGGGTCCCTTCCGAAACTCTATGGGATATCTTTTCATTCTCTTAGTTATCGACTATGTCTCCAAATGGGTTGAGGCCATTCCTACAAAATCCAATGATCATCAAACTGTGATTAGATTTCTCAAGGAAAACATCTTCTCTAGATTTGGAATTACTAGGGCTATCATTAGTGATCATGGAACTCATTTTTGCAATCGTCCATTCTCATCACTCATGGAAAAATATGGAATTTCTCACAAAGTGTCCACTACTTACCACCCATAGACCAATGGTCAAGCTGAGTTAGCCAATCATGAAACCAAACAAATTCTTGAGAAAACTGTTAATCCTTCTAGGAAAGATTGGTCTGAGAAACTCTTGGATGCTCTTTGGGCATATCAGAAAGCATTCAAAACCATCCTAGGAATGTCACCATATAGGTTGGTTTATGGAAAATCATGCCATTTACCTGTTGAAATTGAGCATAAGGCCTTTTGGGCAATTAAGAAAATGGATTATGACCTTTCATTGACCGGAACAAAAAGGAAATTAGATCTCAATGAACTGGAGGAACTAAGGATGAAGGCTTATGAAAATTCAAGGATCAATAAAGCTAGAGTTCAAGCCTACCAATCTAGGAATATCAAGGTCAAACATTTTGAACCAGGAAAACTTGTGCTCTTGTATAGTTCAAAAATTCATTTACACCCGGGAAAGTTAAGGTCTAGATGGTTAGGTCCTTTCATAGTGCATCATGTATACCCCCATGGGGCAGTAGAGATTCAAGATCCCACAAGTGGTTACATTTTCAAGGTCAATGGTCAAAGGTTAAAACCATTCATTGAATCATTCAATAAATAGGAAATAAAGGTTGAGTTAACTGATCCAACCTATGAACCGGAAAAAATTGATAGATTTAGGATTCATGTCGGGCTAGCGACATTAAACAAAGTGCTGCATGAGAGGCAACCCATGGTTTTCAAGTTTCCTATCATTTTATTGTTTTAATAAAATTTATATTTTAAATAGGATTAATTAATCATTTTTATATTTAAAAAAATAGACTGTTGACCTGTTCTTCTATTATGAGTATGGATGGGTATGAAAGGGGAGAACCATATTCATCTGTGTCACGTGGTGTGATCCTTGAGTAATGCCTTACCCAGAAATTTAAAAAGAAGACAATGTATCATCAGTTTATTTTATTTTAATGTTTTTGTAGGTTAAAAAAAATACAAAAAAAAAATATAATAATAATAAAAAAAAGGGACACGTTGTGGGTCGTGGGTCAAACCCCATCGCTACCGGCGAAGCCGCAGGGATTCGAACTCGGGACCGAAGGGAGACAGGGGCGCGCGCTTACCACTAACCTACGACTTTTTGTGCTTCCTTATTCTATAATTTTTATATATATACTTATATTTTACTTTCTTTATTATATATATATATTGTTTTGTTTTGTTTTGTTTTTTTTTGTTTTTCCTTTTTCTACTAGGGAACTCTACAAGTGACATGGATATCAAATGATTAAAAGGGAGCAGCGAGAATTTCAACTTCAACCACCAGGTGACTTCATTTCATGATCCTCATTTTCAATTTCCTTTTTGAACTTTCATTCTCTACCTCGTCCCCCTTCTAAATTTCCTTTTCTTTAAACACCGGGGATAGTGTTATTTTAATTTGGGGGGGGAAGATAAAATAAAAAATGCTTTTGTGTCAAAAAAAATGAATGATTTGAAAAAAAAAGTGTAAATGGAAGGAAAAATTCCTTTAACTTTGAACATAGTAATACACATTGCACACTTTAACTGAATATCAAATAATTTAGCATGCCCTGATTCTGATTTTAATCCTTGTATAATTTCATAAGCATAGATTTTGGAAAGTGTGGTTGTCCAATGTGATATTTCATCGTTTATATTTTCATCCAAATAAAAAAAAGATCACAATGCACGTCCTTTGGATAGTTGGGTATTAGTTAGAGTTCATGGGGTCCCCCAAATAAATATCATAGGTTTGGTGATCATTTTAGTTTTAATATGAGCATTAAATAAAAATAATAATAAAAATAATAATAAATTTGTGCGTAGAGCAATGAAATGACATAATGCGTGGCTTTCGATACTTGGAGATCGTGGCTCCATAGTTGTCTAGCCCAGAGTTAGTAATTTTATCTCTATTTTTGATAATTTGAATTTCTTTTTAACCGAGTTAACTTGAGATGATGCCCGAGTATGTGGGATTCACTTGGTTCCCTAAGGTCTTTGAGTCTGGGAGTCATTGGCAAAGTCTTGCTACAGGGGTTGACTCTTTTGAGTGCGATTTCAATTACCATGGCAAAATTGCAACAAAAAAAATACAATATTTTTTTTGAATACTCATCTTAATATTGAAATTTTATTCCACCTAGAACTTCCTTCATTCCCCCCTTGAATAAAGATGAACCCCCATGTCTATTGTGATGCACAACACATCCTCATACTTAATTGATATTGGATGAAATATGACAATGAATTTGAACAAAGGAATGAGATTGGGATTGAGATCTTCTTATGAAACTATCATGTATTAAAATATTTTTATGGGTTTCATGATTGTTTTGTATAGAAGTTTTTGGTGATCATTGTGTATTAAAATGTTTCTAGAAAATGGAATTTGAATTTCATATTGTTGAGATATATTTTGCTCGGGACTAGAAAAACTCAAGTTGAGGGGTGTGATTAGCCACTAAATGAGGATAATATTCATTTTTAATATATATAATATTCATGTACTTTATTATTCATAAATACTATTTTAGTTCATTTTACACTTTGAACATCATTTCACATTATGATTGTAATTCTTTCTTAAAATGCACTATTATGTGGTACATTTTTGAACATCATTTAAAGTACCCAATGATTAATCTGATTTTAAGGAATATAATTATACATATTTTAATTTGATATTTTGGGAAATTTATCTACACTTCAATATAAACTTGTTTTATTCAGTGATCAATGGAGAATTCATGGAAGAAGATGAGGATATTTTGTGATGAAAGGAAACAATTCTGGAGAAGTCAGATTGGACACCAGCCCACTGATGAGAATGTGGGGCCCAACATACAGGCCCAATGAATCCCAAATTTCGTGCGATTCTATAAGACATGTATAGGAAGAAATAACTCTGCAGGATCCAATGATAATTCGGCCTCCATTGTGGTTATTTAGGCGGCCCAAGTTAGAGATAAAATTCTGGGCCAGATTCTGCGGCCCAGAAAAAAATCCTACCAATATGATCATATCTTGGAATCCACAACTCCAAATGGGACAAAATTTTACAATAGGTTATAAGACATCCGGTTATCCATTTTCTTATTCTACGGACCACTGTTATTTGGCCATCTAGAATGTCTTCTAAGCGCGTCTGTTCGGTAGATGAAAGCTGGCTACCACCTCGGGTCAAGTGTAGAAAAGTCCAAGTTCCACAAGCTTTCCACCACCCTAGGCCTACCATAATCAAGTGGGATGCTTTGTACTATTGTAGGATCTACCCAAGTCTTCTAAAATTCCTATTTAAGACAGTGGTGGTGGAGGAGTTTATCATCTTTGAGCTTTGTTTTCATCTTAATGTTATGCTGCCAATTTGTCTTTGTAACGTTATTCATTCACATGTAAGTTGTTTTAATTCATCCTAGTTTCTTAATAAAAGTTCTTATTATACTCTTATTATGTTTTTCTCCATCTAACTTTGATACCTTTTCCTCAAGGTGTGAATTTATTCACACCAAATCTTGTGAAATTATTCACACAACGGTGGAGTGATCATTTTATTTTTATTGTTTTCTTTACTTCTCCATTTCCTCCCTCATGAGTCTACTTTCTGCTTCCATTGAAACCATAGAATCAATGAATGGATAACCCACTTATGGATTTATCCAAGGGAGTATAAAGGGACTGGATTGGATTTTATTTATCACCCCATTAATTTCTAATCACTTCTTTTAATTGAGATTTTTATTTGACGATTTTTAAACTCCATCGTCCTTGTTGAATTTAAGGCCACGCACTTCAAGTGCTAATTTGAACCTTTACCTTGAAGTGCTTAAAAATTTTATCATTAAAGTGTATAGGTGATTAGTATTAAAGTGTGTAGGTATTAAACCAGTAAGTGAAGATGTTGTTTGATCTTCTTAAATGAACTCATCTCAAATATTAGAAATTAAAATAGTTGAAAAAGAATTTCATCCAATCCACCCCGAGTGATAACCTAGGACCAACTCATTATTTTAAATTGAATTAACTTAAATCTTTTAGTGATCCTTTAAACCCATCTAAAAGCATCCCAAAGTTGGCCACTTCATAGCAAAAAACAATCCATAGAATGTACGTGTCTGTAGGTTACTTCTTAGGTCTCTGAGGATTCGATAACCCAAGCTAAACTACAAGGACCATTCTACCTTCATCTCTTGGGTAAATTTGAGCGTGAATCAATTACACTCGATAACTAATGCACCATTATATTCCCCTTGCTTATGGGTGAAATTCCTCTTCGATCGGCCTGACTTTCCACATGCAAAATATACTGACTCCTTTTCCTTGCCCTGCCTCTGGATCTTCTTATTCTTGGAAGGATGATGCTCGAGAGATTTAGACTTATTATGAGTCTTAGGCCCCCTTGTCTTATTATTCATTTTCTTGTTCACCATAAGGACCACGAGTTTATAATGCCCCATGTCCTTATCCACTTGGTAAATTAAAGTAAGAATTTTCGAAAGACTCTTCTCATTAGTGATCATATTGTAATTAACAATAAAACTGGAGAAGCTCTTGAGTAGTGATGGAAGTATGAGATCTATATGCAACTCATCCAATAATTTAATCCCTAAGATGTCTAAGCATCCAATATAGCTAATAATCTTGAATAAATAAGGCCAAGTTGGTGTAGAATCTCCAAGATTAGTTGTAAACAAAGCATTAGAGATCTTGTACCTCTCTTATCTCGCCTTCTCTTAGTAGAGATCCCAAAGGCGAGACATCATTCTATATGTATCCATGTCCTCATGTTGCTTCAAAATATTAATAAACATAGATGATAACATGAAACATTGAGCATATGTGGAATCATTCAAATGTTTCTCATAGAGTGGTAACTCTTTACCACTTACCTCATTACTAGGCGCACCAGGAATAGGTTATTCTAACACATGTAATTTTCTTTCATGGTGAAGGATAACACATAAGCACCTTTGCCACTCTTGAAAATTTGTTCCGGTGAGAAGGTTATCCTTATCAAGTATGGATCGCATGGATATGTTTGAATTTATTTTTATGTTGTTTCCACAAAATAAGATAAATAGAATTTTAGTACTTTACCTGATAAAATTTAGACAAATAAATAAGTATTATATTTATTAATCTCCCACTATTTTATCGAAACCCAATAGCCCTCGCCATTAGATTCAAAATATCCTATTGCTTGCAAATTCTAGTGGGAAGGATCCATATTCCCATTCTCATTACCCCAACTTTGGTTGGTCAAGCAACTTGGATAGTTTTAGGTAGACATTACAAATGTCAACTTCATTAACTCACAGTTCCTTGATCTATTGAGTGGACTCCCCAATCCTGAAATCTTTAAATTGGATTTCATCAACCTTTGCCTCTCAGTTACACCAAATCATGTTTTGGTAGCCAACTATTGATGTGAAATAAGTTAAGTCAACCCAAAAATTCAAGTTAGCCTTACCTAATAATTGAAAGCACCCCAACTTTTACTAGTCAAGTACTTTGAGCTATAGTTTGGTTTTAACTGAATTAGTGGAAGGCTATACCGACTTAATATATATTATTGATGGATTTTATCCTTTTATGCATAAATTGATAATTATTATCTTTATCACATGCTTGTTAATATTAAATGGATTTGCTTAAGTGATTAACCATGTCTTAGGTAATATTTATGTATAAGCCAATTTATTTTAGTTCTATCTTGCATGCTCATTTAATTTCATTAATTCATATGACCGTGAAAAAAATCCATAATGAAATAACCATGCAACTAGATAAAAATAAAATAATAAAATGGTATGAACATGAGCTTTTACTAATGGTTAGTTTATCTAGCAGTTGATAAACTAACCATTGACCTAGGGGAAAAACACCTTGATCTAATTAAGGTTCATGTTATAGATTTCCACCTGTCCACCTATGTATCTCTCTTAGATTAGTTTCACCTTTTCTCCAAATTTGATCCACCTCCACCATCTTGGGATCTCCATCCATTACATATGCTTTTACTCACATGTTGGTGAGGGAAATAAGGGGTTTGCATAAAAGAAACCATGGGCACACATACCCTTACATAATAAGAGGAGAGAAGGCACACATGCCAACAATTTAATTTAATAATAAACTAAATGAAACCAATCTCATACAAAGGCCTGGTCTATGCTCATGATCACCCACATGCATTCAATGAATTACACATTTAATAAAACTAACATTATTTCTTAATCATTCTTATTTAAGATAAATCACACAAAAATCAATTAATTATCTTTTTTAATTAATCAATACTTTTATCTTAATTCTCATTAAAATTTACCTGAGATTATCATCCATTATAATTTTAAACAAATTAAATAAATTTATTTAAAATTAACTGTGTACATAAATGTACCTTAGAGGACACACGATGAATACCCATTTGATTCTACCCAACATGTATTATACTCATATACTATTTAATCTTGTGACATATGGCATACACGACTTATCATGTACTTTCATGATGTGTACAGTAAACTTAATTATTATACGAATTACATGATTTTTCAGTCATGTGTTATGCTTCAATTCTCCTAGAGTAACAACTGTAATACGAATCATACATGATATACAGATATGAACATTATGCAGATATTAACTAAACACACACACACACACACACACGCATATTAAAACCTATCACATGGTGTTTCCTATCAACTTAATGACCACACACAATCACATGTCGATAAGGTTTACATAGTATAATAAATAAATTTTAAATATGCATAATTTGGTGTAAGTACATGACGTGAACAGATGAGCTATATGGTGTCTATATATCTCACTGTCTATCCAAGGCACACGCCTTGGGAATCAGCATGTAAATCATGCCTCGAAAAATTGGAGTACACGACGTGTATAAGTGACTAAAAACATGTGGTCTATGAGTTACATGGTCACTAGTCAGGTAGGCCGTGTATGGTAATACACGGCCTGTGTGTAACTCAAATGGACTACATGATATGTACATGGGCTACACAGTGTGTACTTTGTCTAACTGTGCACCACATTGGCCTAGTAAACATGCAGTGCAAGAATTAAATACACCGTATATCATCAATACACACGCTTTGAATTGATTTTTGAATTAATTACTGATACATTGAACACAAGTACATGACGTGCAACTCCGATTACAAGGTGTGTACTTCTGTGTTGTTCGACCATAATCATTGGAACCTCTAGATGAGATATTCAATTTTATTTTGTTCATAAAATTAATTGTATTGATTAGATCTATGAGAAATAAAGGAGGAAGAATCATATCTCTCAATTTGGATTAAAAGAACGATTAACCTTGAATTGAATACTAAATAAAAAATGCATAAATCAATCAATGATATTTAAATAATTATAAATAATTATATGAATGCTATGATACCACTTATAGGTTTCGGGCATAGCGGAAGTGTGTGATGGGTCATGCCCAACTTTTCTTTTTTCCATGATTGATGATCAATCCAAGATCTACAGGATGATAAACACCGTGATCAACAAAATTGAATCAAAGAAAACAAACACTGAAAATCATGCCAGAACTAGAGGGAGGATCATCACATATTATTTATAATTAATTAAATTAATTAATGAATTACCTTGTTGGAATTATTTCTTTTTTGATGGATCTGACAATTGATTTGTGTTGCACGACCATTGCATTGTAGAAATCAAATAAGATTTCCTCTAGCAGTGATCCACACATGTTCTACAAAACTTTGAACATCACTGTAGTAATCTCTAGGTGCTAGAACAGAAGATCTTATCACTTGTGTTGTCTGCCTTTGATCACCTCGAGAACCGCTTCCAAAGTGTTCTCCTTGATCACTCTTGACTTGAGAGTGGGTGGTGAAGGAAGATCACTCTCTATTATTGAGAGAGTTTTTGGAGAAGGGAGCTCTATAAGGCTTGAGATGATTCTCCAAATTCATTGTGCACAACCAAATAAATGAATTGGCTCTCAGAGAAAATAATATAATTTGGTTTATATACTGCTAGGGTTAAAATAAAATAATTGAACAAGTGCCCTTTATTATTTATTTAATCCCTGCGGAACCCCATGTCAAATAATAATAATTATAATATTATTTATTGACATGTGCTTAACTTGCGAATTAAATTAAATATTATTTAATCAAATAATATTCAATATTTATTATTTATCACCAAACAATTAAACTCGGTCCGCCATTCCTCCACAATATTTATTGGGTCTTGAATAATGACTATTTATTTATTAAATAAATATCACTACATTATTTTCCAATAAATAAATAAATATTATATTCACTAAATAATAAATAAATATTTATTAAATATTATTCTCACATTATATTCTCTCAAATAACTGGTGAGAAAATATATGTGATCAAGAAAACATGAATAATTATTAAACCACGTGCAAGAATAATATTTATTCAACTTGTTAAATAATAAATAATAATACATTATTTAACTAAGATTCTAGATACACTTAGTGTGTGACCCTCTAGGCCTATTTCTTAGTGACATTAGGTGAAACAGACTAAAGTCAAGGTTAGTGTCTAGCAACACGCCAAGGTACTCATAGAGAAAGAAGTTAATTTTGCAAGGAAATAATACCTCATATGGATGTTTACTTTGTAATATAACCCCTTTATCACAATATCTAAAATCAAGCAGGTTACATGCTGGTGCCATTAACCTATGTGCTCGATTTATCTTTCATTAACTTCCCGGAAATTGAACTTGCCTATAGTACACCATGACCATGGATTTATTTAGGCTATATCATTTCTATTAAAATTTATAAGATATCAACTTTTGTTAAAGAATAGAAGGGAAAAAAATCATTTCTCGCGTTATTCATTAATTAAATATTACTTATGACACACCCAATGTATCCTACCTCGCTGTGAACACATGTCATAACATTTTTCATCAATGCATCAAAGTACACAACTCATAATACTCATTAATAATAATCTTAAAGTCTAATGATCATTGCATGCGTCTGTAGATAGGAACATCCAATGAAACATGTAAATGTGGATTTCATACTGGAAAGTCTCATTCTCATAATATCCTACTAGATATTACCAAGGGAATACACCGTAGGAATGTGCTTCAAAGTTCCACGAGTCTTCACCCTTGACAACCTATATCATTTGTGTCCATTAAATGATATCATCTGGCTATAAAACATATATTTAAGAATAGTGTCACAACACTTCCAAGTTCTCATCATAGCGGGGAAATGCTAGGACCTTTTAATAAGATGGGTACTTTTAGGAAATTATCACATACTATGTTATGCAGAAGAAAATAATCATGATGTGATAAGAAGTTTATTAATATTCAAAACTATGAATACAGGTTATCATAAAGTACACATAAGTTGGTTCTAAGGCACCAACTCCAATAGAAATTAGTTAATTGTAATTAGTAAATAAATTAATGTAATTAAGAATTAATTAATTGTAATTAGTAAATAAATTAATATAATTAAGAATTATTTAATTGTAATTAGTAATTAAATTAATGTAATTATCAATTAATTAATTGTAATTAGTAAACTATTTATTGTAATTAGTAATTACATAATTGTAATTAGTAATTTATTTATTATTAATTAATTGTAATTAGAAATTAGTTTATTGTAATTAGTAAATAAATTAACGTAATTAGCAATTAATTAACTATAATTTGTACTTAGTTAATTGTAATTAATAATTAATTATTTAAGTAATTAATTGTAATTAGTAAACTATTTATTATAATTAGTAATTACACAATTGTAATTGGTAATTAATTTATTATTAATTAATTGTAATTAAAAATTATTTAATTGCAATTAGTAAATAAATTAATGTAATTAGGAATTAGTTAATTATAATTAATAAATAAATTAATATAATTAGTAATTAATTAATTTTAATTAGTATTTAATAAATTGTAATTAGTAATTAATTAATTAAGTAATTGATTATAATTAGTAAACCATTTAGTGTAATTAGTAATTACATAATTGTAATTAGTAATTAATTTATTATTAATTAAATGTAAGTAGGAATTAGTTAATTGTAATTAGTAAATAAATTAATGTAATTATTAATTAATTAATTGTAATTTGTACTTAGTTATTTGTAATTAAAAATTAATTAATTATGATTAGTACTTAGTTAATTGTAATAAGTAATTAATTAATTAAGTAATTAATTGTATTGGGAAAAAATGGGATTCTACTGCGAGCTCTCCTCCGCACGCTGCCATAACGATTAAGGCTTCGATTTAATGGATTCTTTATCGGCTCCTTCCCTGGTTGAGTCTTTCCTTCACTGTGGTTATTTTGAAAACCGTAATTTCATCGAGGGTAAGTGATCACATAACGATTTAATATTCAAATCCACCCTTACACTATTGTTTTAAACTGGTTTTGTCACTACAGGAAAATTACAATTTCACGGAGGTTTCCGAAAAGTGCCGCTAAATTGCATGTTGGGAAACTATTTGTGGTGGTTAAAGTGGTTTAGCGGCGGTTAAAACCGCTGCTAAAAAAAGTAATTCCCTACTGGGACAAACCGTCGTGACAAACAATATAACCACCGTGAAAATGTGCAGAAGATGGGCCACTATAGCGGTGGTTAAAACCACCGCTAATAGAAAAATATCGACATTTAGTGGTGGTTAAAACCGTTGCTAAATGTACCTCTTACAGTTAGCGGTGGTTAAAACCGCTGCTAAAGAGCAGATTTAGAAAAAAAAGAACCAGTTTTTGGAGCCCATATACCAGTGCCCTAAAAAAAATCATTCAAAGAATACCAAAACACCAATAGAAGACATACTACAGTTAATATGAAAAGAGATGCTTAACTAAGCACAACCAAATGCATCATTCAGTGAGTAAAGGAATGCAAATAAACATATCAAATAGCATAATCCTAGTATCTAATAAAATGTAGTGGTGAATTTATGTATTTAAAATTGACCATTGTAGACTCATATATACTGGATGATCCTTGATTGGATGTTCACATGTTGTGTGCAACTTATATGGTCACCCATTGGGTGATCTAGTTGAAATGGGACAATATAATTTTTTTTTCAAATGTTGGTACTCCCACATATCTTCTGGAATTGTTCAAGAATGAAATATCCATTTATATATTATTATTTGATAGAACCCAAGGCATCCCTTAGGTGTTTGGACCACTTATAGTTGGAATTTATAAAGTGGGAAATTTCCTAGATTAACATGTCACCATCTAAGTGACTCCATTGAGATTATATATGGGTTTCCCATGTTTTAATGAATTGAATGAGTTAAATGTAACTGATAATGTGAAATGGATAATTAATGATTGGTTTCCTTTCTTAAAATAAATCAATTAGTTTTAAATGGAATGGCCCCAAGTAATTGTAATGTCATGCTCTTGATTTATGATTTATAAAATGCTTCATACGAACTGTAATATTTTAAATGGGAATTGAACATGGATAAAGACATGAATAAGAGGTTATTCCTTATCTATTATGATACAAATGATCATGCCTTTATTATGTATATAGTGTAGATAGAATAAATGGATTTGAGGTAATTCACCTTGTTAGTTATATTTAATATATTCCTTTATAGAGGTTGTGGTATGATGGTATGAAATTGTTGAGTAAGGAGATATCACAATCCCTTACATCGGGTGTTGAGCATGGTGTATCACAAAAATGTTACTATATAAGTATTGTGATTTACTCACCACATTCCATGACTAGAATTTTGACCTGATGACACACTCAACATCCCATGTGTTGTTTCGTGGCGTATCTCACTCTATTGGGATATAGGGAATGTACCCAATTACATGAGCACATAGGCTCGTTAGATTGGTTAGGGATGTCTGAGTTATTTTATGGTATATTCAATAATATTATTATAAGTATATGGCTACATACATATTCACATACCTTGACAATATGGGTGGATGAAATATATATAAACTATATATATTACTACTATATATATAGTAACTATTTAGATTTTTATTCCATCTATGTGTCGATAAATTTAATCCCTCCTATAGTCCTTTAGGAACATGACTGGGTGATTATTTATTTATTCCTTAGTTACTCAAAAGTTGTGGGGTGTAGTATGTTGATGGTAGACCCTTTATAATGGGAATAATGATGTGGTAATATTTTCTTGGGATTAATTTATTTTGGTGTTCTGTGTGGAATTATTATAAATGAAACATAACATAGGAATTAGGTAAAATCATCTCTCGTTTGGGTTATTCCATGTGGAATTATTATACTTGACACTAAAGATAGAAAAAAGGTAAAATCATCTCTCCCATGGATAAGGGTTCCTAATTTTTTAAGAGTGATGGATCAGGTTCAAGTATCATATTTGTTTCACTCATGTGATTTCTTTGTAAAAGGAGTCTTTAGTGTGGTTTCCTTAGAAGGAATGGAATATGGATCCTAATATATTGTAACTCCCATTATGCATCCTAGTTATTTTGATGTGCGGAATATAATTGAAGTGACCAGGCACATTCCTTCAAAGGGAAGAGTGTCTCGTGAAGGGGGTTGATATATTCTATCAAGGAATATGGATGCTTATAATAAATTATTTGTGATAGGGTGGTTGATGTTATGAATGGTTAGTAACTGATCATGTAGTCTATTTAACATTTTTCTAGGGTAGGGGGTTCTATAGAATCTACTGGAAGTTTCCCATCATCATGTCATGCCTACTGAGATAATGGACACTGTCATTCACACTGCCTATCTGTTCTTGGAGGCCACTTTAGAAATGGTGGAAAAACCCCATTTTAGATAGTGTAGCAAAATTTACCCTAATCTCGTATCAGTATCTATGGATTCCAACTATTTTTTTTTAAATTTTGGATACTAGGATTATGAAACACTAAAGGGTGATCTATCTTAAACATGTTAGTGAGACACACAAGATTATTCCACAACAAATTAAATTCTCAATACGAAAGTTTGAAAAATATACTTTTTTTCTTCCATTGTTGCATTCTGATTTCACTTGACGATACACTTTGAACCCATTTCCCGCTATCATTCAAATGATGAACCTTCCCAAATTCTGTTTCAACATTTTCAAGTTGTTTCAATATTTTAAAACTATTTAACAACTTTGGAGGTGGTCTAAGATCAATGAAATTGTTAAATTTTGATATGTTTAGACGGAATCTATGAGATGCATCGAGAAATTTTCGATGGCATAAGAAGAACCATTTTCTAATGTGAGGTAGCCGTTTGGGCTCAAAATTAAAGTTACAAATAGGACAAGCCAAACCTGTGTAAATGTTCCAACCCAATAAATTCCCAATCCCAGGGAAGTCACTAATGGTTCAAATTAAAGCAGCATACATTTTGAACATTGTTTTTGAAGAAGCATCAAATGTCTCAACACCGTTGCTCAATAACTCCTATAATTCTTCAATCAAAGGCTGTAAGTATACATTAATATCATTTCTAGGCATTTGTTTTCTAGGAATAATCATCGAAATGATAAAAGATGTTTTTTGCATACACATCCACAAAGGAATATTGTAAGGGATCAAAACAACTAGCCAAATGCTATAACTTGTACTCAAAGTCCCAAATGGGTTGAATCCATCATCAACCAATCCCAATCGAACATTCCTAGGATCATATGAGGAATCTAGATGTAATGAATCAAATGTATTCCATGATTTTGAATCACATGGATGTCTTATTAACCCATCATTGTTATTATCTACAGAATGTCACTTCATGTGTTTGACGATTTTTGATGACATGAATAATCTTTGCAATTGAGGCTTTAAAGGAAAGTAACGCAAAACCTTTATAGGTGTGTTCCCTTTCTTATTCTTCATGAAAGTATGTTGATTCAGACTTCCAACATCACCCATTGACTTTCATCTAGAAGAAGAACATTTTTTGCAGTTCTGTCTACTTGAATCCTCTCGCCAATAAAGCATACAATCATTGGGACACACATGTATTTTTGTATAATTCAGACCAAGCCTGTTAACAAATTTTTTCATATCATAAAAAGACTCAGGGATTTTTGCTTCAGGAAATGCATCATGCAACAATTCCAATATCATGGAAATTAACTTATTTGTAATTCCACATAGACATTTGATATGGTACAACTTTAGCAAAAAAGAAAACTTTGAATATTTCAAACATCCACTATACAACTCTTGATTTCCATCGTCAACTAAATCATGAAACGTATTTTCATCAGTGAAGTTTTCTCTTACATTTGTCTCCACATAATCAAGAGGAGGATCCAATGATATGTTACAATCTTGATCTGGTTGTGTTATAGTCTCAAAAACATCACTTGTCACGTTGCATTTTGTAGCACCCTCATCTGGTTGTTCTGTTATGTTTTGATGTTGATAGTGGTGTCTTGCAGTGCCGAATGCATCATTTATGAGGTTTTACATTTCATTTTCCATTGTCGACGAAGTTGGGAGCTCATTATATGGATTAACATCAATGCTCAGCCTTTTTGTAACGTTCGATTCTCTATTCCAAATCCAACACACACTACCACAAAACTGGGTTTCCACAGCGCCACCCTTTATCAGCATTTTTTTAGCGCTGTTAAAGGGGACCCTTTTATTAGCGCTTTTTTAGTAGTGCTGATAAAGGGGGGCTTTATCAACGCTTTTTCATAGCGTTGATAAATTTTATGTTTCAAAAAAAAAATCATGAAAGAAATATTGTTATATGAGTATATTTATATTGATATAAATATAATATATATTTTTTAAATATGTTTTAGATAAGTATAAATAGACTATTAAATTTAATATATAATAAATTTAGTGAAAATGGATTTAAAATATTTTAAAAAATATTATTAATTGATAATTTTCTAATTATCATCGATTAATAATCATTTAATAAAAATTGGAAGACACAAAAAATAAAAAAAAAAGATCTAAAATAAGTTGAAAATGTAACTCAAACTTCAAACGACCATAACTTTTGATCCGAGTGTCCGTTTGAGCTCTACAACATATCAAATTGAATCCTGCGACAAGATCTACATGATAATAATTTAAGGGAACCATATTTCACATTTTTCAAGCCCAAAAGGGCCCAAAAGGCCTCCAAAACTGAGTTTTTAGTCGGGATACCCCAATTTTTTAACATTCAAACATGTATAAATTCTGATTCGGATGTCCGTTAGGCCTTTAACACATACAATACTGAATATTGTTTCATTTTCTTCGATTTTACTGGTTGTGGAGTTGAAACAGGCTTCTGGATTAGAAGTTATGGTCGTTTTAACATTCTATGGCTTTTTAAATACAAATATATATGTATTTATTTGTAAATATATATGTGTGTGTGTTGTATATATGTATGCATGTAATTATTTATTTATTTATAAACACACATAAAAAACATATTTTATAAATGTATTTAAAACTAATCTTATAAATATATATTAATATACAAATAAATATACGGATAAAAAATTATAATTAAATATATATATATATATATATAAATATAAATATATATTAATATATGAATGAATATATATATATACTAATATATGAATAAATATATATGTATTAATATAACTAAATATATTTATATTAATATGAATCTATATTAATATACGAATAAATATAACTATATATATATATATATTAATATACGAATAAATATATATATATATATATATATATTAATATATGAATAAATATATATGTATTAATATAACTAAATATATTTATATTAATATGAATATATATATTAATATATGAATAAATATAACTATATATATATATAGATATATCATTAAATAGAGAAAAAAACGAAATGACTTAGTGGTAAAGGTGCAGGCGCGCAAGGGGGAGGTCGCGGGTTCGAGTTCAGGTGGAAGCAAGGAAGTGCCCGCATGTGGGGGATGCACGGGAAGGGCAGCGTGCGGGAGTGTGAGGCTGGGGGTTGACCTAGCGCTGATAAAGGGGGGGGGGGGGGGGTCCAGCGCTGTTAAAAGCCCCCCCCCCGCATTATACAATTATTTTATTTTTATTTTGATTTTTATCAGCGCTTTTTTAGCACTGATAAAAGGTGCCTTTATCAGCGCTTTTCTGAGCACTGATAAAAAGGACCCCCCTTTATCTTCACCTCAATTAACAACGTTTTTTTAGCGTTGTTAATGCACTTTTCTAACACTGATAAAGGCCATATTTGTAGTAGTGAAAAATATTGATCAGGGAATTGCTTCAGTATTAAATGTTCATAAACTTCATATCTCTTCAACCATCTTCTAAATTTACATTTAGTACATGGAAATATTATTCTCCCTTCAATGGATCGATTGGAAATTGAAAAATCTAAAAACTCCTTCAAACCCTTAACATACTAAGGTGTGTTCTTCGGTAATGTGATCCTGCTTTTATCCATATATATCACAATGTGCCTACAAAATATTAAAAAAAAATAAAACACATAGTTACTACTAAATAGGGAAAGAGATTCATATATACTATTTGAAAAAATATATAAATATGTTACATAAGGTTTTCCTATATAAATACATATGGTAAATCACCCACTAGAAAACCAAAGTACATATGTGCATGCATGTGTATGCTTATACACACGTGATTACAAAATCACTTGAAGAAACAAGAAGATATTGAGTATTTTATTAGGAAATATAAATTTTAAGAAGATAGTGAGTATTTACAGATATATTTGAGAAAGTTCAGCATTAATAAAAAAGTTAAGAGTTAAGCTGAAGCATTATATTAGAAGTCAACTTGCAGAGCATTGGGATATTTTCAAGTTGATCATTCTGATATAGCAGTTAGTTGAATTGGAAGTATTATCTTCTACAATTCATGATAGTATATTAAACCGACTTTCATGCAAAGTTATTAATTATATTCAGATCCTTACAACCACATACCTGTAAGATCCATGTTATTATATTAGGGGATTTGATACAACCCTATCACATTGGGATGGGGGCATTATTACCCTATCATCATCTGTATATGTTGGTCTCTTATATATTGGAGGATCTTCACACAAAAATCTCTCAAAATTTCATTCATTTCATGAACAAACCTTCTCATTGAGGATTCACTTAGTGAATGTTGATGGGGTCTCCCTTAGGATCACAACTATAAATCACTTTTGGGTGAGCATCGAGTGGAGAAGGTAAATCCTCATAGGTTTCATAAACTAAAATAGTAAACCAATAAGGTGATGAACAAGGAGAATTTTTATTTTTCCTTCATAAAATATTTAAAGGATGTTAAATCCCACTACCCTTCTAATTAAGTTATGATTTCTATGGCATACTTTGAATTTGTGATTTCCATCAGTGTTAGACCCAAATATAACTCAGATTATGATGCAAATACAAAAGAACATGATGAAGAAATGTTTGTTTAGAATTTAGTCCACACAAAAACGCTTGAAGAATGTTTTTATACATATGAACTAAGAAAGATTGAAAATTTGGGAGCCAAAACAAATATTAATCTACCGCCTTCCCAATGAGATTCTACCAAAGAAAAAAAATAAAAGGTTGTTTCCACATCCCACCCATCACCAATGATTCTTAGAAACTCATTATTGAGGATAGGTTAACCCAATATGAAACTAAAGAATAATTAAGGGAAATCAATGTCTAATTAATCCAGAGAAATATTATTACTGTGTATAACATCTAGAAGGAGACCAATAAATCTCCTCAAATGAATATTCCTTGACCTGTGAAAACTGCTCAACCTATGAGGGAAAAGTGTAATTACCTAATAGGATCTGGGTCTAGACAACAGGTGTATATAAACCCAGTAGATGAAGATAATTAAGAATTCCTTATATTAGGTCTATAGCCATAGTCATGTCAATAAGGTTTCATCTGGTTTGATAATACTATATATCATCAATAAAAAAGGGTGATATAACAAAATCAAGCTTTTCTTGCTGGCTCTACTTGAGTGTCTTCTCAGTTGAATGTCCTGCAAGAATTCCTAAACTCTATTGAGTCTTTGATATCTCAAAAGGAAGTCATGGAAGGGAGATGAGAACTAGTCAAACCAAAATAAAAGTTTTATTCAGAGTGTGTGGATGTAAATCCTCCTTCAACCCACTTCGGGAACCCGTATTTCCTGATCTTCAATGGCATGGGAGACTTAAAAAATGTATAATACACACTTTGTGACATGATGCGGTCCCATTATGGGAAAAATTGAGAAAAAATAACCAAATATGATCATTTTATTTTTAAATACCCAAGATGGGGTAGTGTTATTTGGTTTAACAAAAAACCAATAGGGTTAGTTTTATGATGGGAAGTCCTTCATTTGAAATTCCTATATCAATTCAGATTCACATTTAGGAAGACTATATTCCTTGATCTCTTAATATGCATGCATTTTAAAATTGATAGGGTTTAAGATTTAATTTACAAATACAAAAGTCATTCCTATATATTTAATATGAAAATCCTATAAGAATATCTACTACAGATCTATATAGAAAATATCTTTGATGAGTTACATACATGGTTGAACCCACTAAAATATCCAAAAAAGATACCTAGAGTTTATAGAAGTTTCATAATGTTTGGAGGATTTTATTTTATGCTCAAATGACAAATCACAGCTGGTACTCATAGCTCAAGGAAAGATGGTTTGAAAAGTAAAAGTGGTAATGATTATAGTTAAACTAATACTTTCACCAGCTCTAGCCCCCATACCTATTCAATATCTTGTGGTTTCACCTCTTGAACAACAAAAACAGTAACAACACCCCTATTATGAGTGAGAAAATGAATTGGGTCTCCTAGGTTTTAAATATCTGTAGAATAATCCATGTTCCTTCTAAAAAGGGAAAGTATTAGGGTACTTTATAATTGTTATAGAGAATAACCTAAAAAGGTTTTAAAAGGTTTAAAATAAAAATGAATTCAGTCTCACTGAACTCTCTAACTAATACCCATTCTGTTGGATTCTAGGACAAAATATCTAGTATTTCTTCATCTTTGAAGGAATCCTTTAGAATATGGTTGACTTTAGACACGTCAAATTGAGAAAAAATCACAAAGGTGGATTTTTCCATCGCCATACCACCAAAACATGAAGAAGAATGGAAGTAAATTATGAATGGATGTTGAGAAAATTGATCAGCTGGGAGCTTTCCATCATCAATACAAAACTAAATCATCCAGTCACAACCTTGATTCCCTCTTCGATAATTGATCCAACTTCATTGGCATTATAATCTCTTAAGAGAATGTGTGACTAAAACAGAAAGTATTAGGCATGGGAGGAAGAACCCATGTTAGTTCCCAAGCTAATATATAATTTTCTAGAGTTTCTACCTCCATCACTAGGAAGAAGGGAACCATCCCATTAAACAAGATCCTTGTTAGATGAAGGTTCACAATATGGTTCAATAAAAATGATCCACACGATGAACCACTTATCTGATGAAGAAACTGGATATAAACCAAAGTTCCCCCCAAAAAATTTTGAATGAGGTTATAGAGGCAAAAGAGGCAAGGAAGGTGAAGCTAAAACAGACTTCGACACTCATGTACCTTTTATACATAGGCTATATTTTTCACAAAAACACAAAGACAAGAATGTTCTCATAAAGAGTATAAATCTACTACCGAATCATCTAGAGTTAATTCAAATCTAATCATTTGAGAGGATAGGATAGTAAATGTGCACATTTTTAGTCATAATCAAAAATATGGAAATGCTTACTCATCCAAATCCACAAACAATTTTTTTCCCAAATTCTAGTAAAGGGAACGACCCACCATCACAATCATCCTTAAAATCCAAGCACACATAAATCTCTTAAATAAAATTCAATGAAATGGAAACACTGACCTAAATAAAATTTGTCGGCGGCAGGGAGGCGAGCTAGGGTTCGGGTCTCATAGGGGTCATGGGAAGAAGATGGGGTCACGAGGGTTGGGGGGAGAAGGGGGTTCAGGGTCGGGTGTTGGGGGGAAGTGGCGTGGATGGCCGGCTGGGGTTTGGGGATCGCTCGCGAGGGGGGGGGGATGAGGGAGAAGGGGAGTCAGGGTTGGTGGGGAGTGTCGCGGCTGAAAAAAAATAATGGTGTTTATCAGTGGTTTTTAATAAACTGCCACTAAACCCTTTTTAAAAAGGTTTAGCGATAGTTTACAAAACCGCCGCTAAAGGCGATTTATGTTGTAGTGTGTAATGAATATTAAAAATATAATAATAAATTAAACTTTGTGTTTGAATCAATGAATTAATGTTTATCACTATTTAATAGGGCAATTTTACTTGTTTTGGTATTTACATTGTAGGAGGAGGTGATTTGGAGAGCCCGTGATAGAATTCAAGAAAAATGGGCCAAATTATGTGAGAGCCTAGACATGCATTTGAACAATTATTTGTAATGTGGATAATTTGTGAATCCAATCAGGATAAAAATGGGTGTATGAGTGAAAAAAATGTGGGATACATTTCTCTAGAAGTTCATTGATCCCAATTTGTCCACTTGGATGCCCAAAATAGGCCCACAATGTGAAGAAATTTTGGGCGGGCCAAATTAGACCACCCTTTTGTATTTGGGACATAACTCGGGACTCAGAGATCCAATTGGGATGATTCCACCTCCCATAGATAGATAACTATAATACCCAACTATCCATCTAATTTCAAGTCATTTTCACATGTTTTGGTCAGTCAACTATCCAGATAAAGATGAAATAAAAAATCTACCTTGAATAGTCACCTAGCTATTTAGATACTTGACCACTTTATGTGAAAATATGGATGTAATTGCCCATAAAATAAATCATAACCATCCTTATCTATGTTTCACAACCAGGGGTAAAGTTAGGTCTAATTTTAGAGCTCTCTTAACCCATTTTATTTCTCTTCTCCCTTATGTACTTCTAAACCTCTTAGGGATCAATTTGGGGAGTGTCCTTTGTTGTAATCCCGAGCTCCACACTTGTAATCTTCATAAGGTAATTTATTTCCAGATTTGTTGTCAATTATTATTCATTTATACCTTATAAATTTGTGTTTATTCTGGTATGATCAAATACAAATCAAAGGAACAATAATCCACATGCTTCCATGCATAACCCGAATCTTGTGATGATTTGAGTGTGGTTGCCTCTTTTCTCACACCTCCCTTTCATGAGTGTGCAAATAGATTGTGTCGGTTGATAAAATCCAGAAGATTGAACCTATTATTATGAATTTTATTTTCTTGTGTAATATTTTTATCATTGACACAAATATATTCATATCATCACATTGTTAATGTGATGCCTTGATTGAGTTTCATTTTTACATCGATTCATGTTTGTTGATTTTGAGCGGTTGCTGATAATCAATATCATTGATCGATCAAATCCTAGGTGGTAACCTAGTAAGAACTTTCATAACATTACTAGTTTCAGTATGTATAAAATCAAGTAATCAATGATCCTTCCCTTTCCCTTGAGAGTGATGACGAATTGAGCATCAAGGGACACTTACCCGGGTTGATCATGATTTCTCCAATTGGTTTCTCTGAGTAGTAATATACCTTCAATTTCTGTTCGTAAAGAAAAAAAACCCAAGTTTTATAAAACCCCATCCCCCTTATATTTTCTTAATCATAAACCCATTTTGTAATTAATTATCTAAGGCTCCTTTGAGATATGACCTAGGGTTGTTGTTGTACTGCATAAATTCTAGTTAAAAATAAACATCTAATTTGGCGTGCTCAACATCACGATGAAATTTTGGCACTATTTATAGGGAGACAAGATCATTTTTTTCTTTATTTACTTTTATTTATTTATTTTACTTCTTAATTATCACTCCTTTAAATACCCCACCCCCATTTGATTGTTTTTGTTTTGATTTTATGTTTCTATTTTTGGTTATTTTGTGTGTTCTTCCTTTATCTCTCTCTCTCTCTCTCTCTCTTCTTCTTCTTCTCCATATATCTCTATAATTTTGTATTATAACATTATATTATCCTTTCAAACTTCTTAAGTGATTTTATCCATATTCAATCATAAAAAAAAACAAACTTCACAACTTATTTGCATGACATGATCAGAAAAAGAAAAACTGCTTGAATTTGACCCGAAAATTGAAAAGACACTTCACACAAAAATAAAGGCATCTAGATAAAGTCAATCGAGTAACACTAAGGAACCACTTTTGGAACCTAAAGTGTTCATAAACCAATCAAAAATTTAACCCAATCAAACCCAAGAAAACATGGATGCAAATAATTGAACCTTAAAAGAACTGACCACCCCAGATGTGGAGTACCAACCTGCGTACATCCAATATCCCTAGGAAGCAACCAAATTTGAGCTGAGATTAGGCCTCATCCACCTAATTCCCAAATTCCATGGTCTTCATGGTGAGTACCCTCATAAACACCTTAAAGAGTTTCACATAGTGTGCTCCACCATGAAACTCCAAAATGTTTCTGAGGACCTAATTAAGTTTAGGGACTTCCGTTTCTCCCTTGATGGTGTAGCCAAAGATTTTCTATAATATTTTCCTACCACAATTGGGGGATGAAATAACCTGAAAAAACTATTTTTATAGAATTTCTTCCTTGCCTCCTTAACTGCATCAATTAGGAAAGAAATTTGTGGCATTAGGAAATCGCAAGAAGATACCCTTCACGAATACTAGGAGAGATTCAAAAGACTTTGCTCAAGCTACCCCCACCACCATATTAGTGAACAACTATTAATCCAGTACTTTTATGAGGGACTTATCCCCATGGATTGTGGAATTATTGATGCTGCAGCCGGTGGTACCCTAGTTGATAAAACTCCTTCTGCCACTCGTGACTTACTAGCCAACATGGCTCAAAATGCACAACAATTTGGTACATGAGATATTGCACCCATTCGAGGAGTCCATGAGGTAAGTAATTCATCTCTAGAACAAAAGTTAGATAACAAGCTTTATGAGATGAATACCCTTCTAAGTCAATTAACTCAAGTACAAGGTAATTCACAATCTCCTCTTGTTCCATTACATTGTGATATTTGTTCTGACAATACTCATTTTTCTGACCAGTGCCCACAACTTCAAGATTCACTCGAGTCTTATGTAGTCGTGTTCCCAGGGCATCCATTCCAACAAGAACCTCCCTTAAAGCAAGAACAATTTAGGAAAAATCCAAATCTCAGGTGGCAAGCACAACCCTAGTACCGACAAGGAGTAAACTCAAGCTACCCCAAGCAGAATTGGTATCCAAAAGGACAAGGTATGCAAACTTCTTATCCTCAACTTCTCAAAACAATCATCCTACTCTTCCCAAATCTGAACCAAGCCTTGAGGATATGGTGAAGAAAATGGCAGCCCAGAACCTAGAATTCTAACAAACCACACAATCAGCTATTCAAGACCTGTGAACTCAAGTGGGGAAATTGGAAAACACCATCGGTGAGCTTAAGATGCAAGGTTCTGGAAAACTACCATCCCAACCCATTGCTAATCCAAAGGAAAAAGGTAATGTATGTGCAGTTACACTTCATAGTGGTAAAGAAGTTTTTCCTTCTACTAATTATGCACAATAGGTATGTCCCCTTCTTGAAAACTCTATTCTCCAACCCTTAAATGTTTCAAGCAAAGAAAAATAAGAAAAAAAGAGTAATCAAATTATCATTAAGGATTACCACGAACAATCCATTCCTCTTCCTTTCCCTAAAAAACTTACTAAATCTAAGAAAAACTTTGATAATGATATTGACAATGAAGTAATGGATACATTTAAAAAATTTCAAGTTAATATTCCATTGTTGGATGCATTTAAGAAAATTCCTCATTATGCCAAATTTCTCAAAGAACTCTGCACCCATAGATGAAGGCTAAAGGGGAATAAAAGAGTTAACCTAGGAAGAAATGTTTTAGCCTTAATTCAACCAGAAATGCCAATTGAGTGCAAGGATCTGAGCACATTCATGATACCATGTACCATAGGGGAGACCTTATTTTCTAATGCTATGCTTGATTTAGGTGCTTCCATTAATGTAATGCCTCACTCCGTGTATACTTCTCTGTAGGTTGGAGAACTTCAACCAACAAGCATTATCGTGCAACTTGCTAACCAAATTACTACACATCCAACATGAGTGATTGAGGATGTCCTTGTATGAGTGAAGAATCTCATCTTCCCTACTGATTTCTACATTCTTGAGATAGAAGATACCTGAACTCAAGGACATTCTCCTCTCGTACTTGGGAGGCCATTCCTTAAAATAGCAAAGACAATCATCAATGTTCACAATGGTACGTTGTCCATGGAGTTCAGATGAGAAAAGGTAATTTTTAACATCTTTGAGGATATGAAACACCCCGTTGAAGAGCACTCCACTCTTCCTGTCTATTTGATGGAAGTGCTATCAAATGATGCACACACACACACAATTCTCTCCTCAACCCATACTATGATTCATTTTCCTCTTCTTCACCCTTGGATGACTTGAGTTTTGATTCATGTTTTGAGTGTTTTATGGGTTCTGAAAAGTGTAAATTTTGTGATTTAATTGATGATTGTGTTCATTCTAAGGTAACCATGACCGTCGATGATTTTGAAAATCTCATTTCAATAGATTCTCTATCTTTAGAGAATAAACATGAGCAGATAGACAGTTTAATGGACCTCACTCCCCCTAAATCCCCTCCCTCAATCCAGAAACCACCGGTTTTGGAACTTAAACAACTTCCTTCTAATTTAAAATATGCATATCTTGAGGGTATTGACCAATTTCCCATCATTATTGCCAATAATCTATCTCCAAAACAGGAATTGAAACTACTCAACCTGTTAAGAGAGTGTAAAAAGGTAATAGGATGGACATTGGCTGATATTCTTAGGATTGTCCCATCTATTTGTATGCACCATATACTTTTGGATGATGTGGCTAAGCCCATAAGACAATCTCAACGCCGATTGAATCCCACTCTCCTTGAAGTGGTAAAATTAGAAGTTAGTAAATTACTTACCGTAGGGATCATTTATCCTATATCTGATAGTAAATGGGTTAGACCAGTGCAAATTGTGCCTAAAAAAATAGGAATAATGGTTGTGTCAAATTAAAGGAATGAATTGGTTCTAACACGTGTGAAAAACAGTTGGCGAGTCTGTATTGACTACCGTCAACTGAATCAAGCCATGCGGAAGGACCACTTTCCTCTACATTTCATTGACCAAATGTTAGAACGATTGGATGGTAAGTCCCGTTATTGTTTCCTTGATGGATATACAGGTTATTTCCAAATCCATATAGCCCCTGAGGATCAAGAAAATACAATATTTACTTGTCCATTCAGCACATTTGCATACATAAGGATGCCATTCAGTCTATGTAATGCTCCTGGTACTTTTCAGTGATGTTTGTTGAGTATTTTTTCTGAGTACCTTGAGAGTTTTGTGGAAGTATTTATGGATGGTTTCACGGTATATGGTTCTTCTTTTGATGATTGTTTGGAACATCTAGGTTCTGTCCTCCGCCACTGTATTGAAAAAGATCTTGTCTTAAATTATGAGGAATGTCATTTCATGGTTGAGCGAGGGATAGTTCTTGGGCATGTCATTTGAAATAAAGTAATTCAAGTTGATAAATCTAAAATTGAATTAATTTCAACCCTTCCAAATCCAAAATGTGTTCGTGAGGTGCGATCTTTCTTGGGTCATGCTGGTTTTTACCATCGATTCATTAAAGACTTTAGTAAGATTGCACTTCCATTATCCTGATTATTTTAAAAAAGATTCTAAGTTTGTGTTTGGTAAAAATTGTGAGGATGAATTCAATTTACTAAAAAGGAGTCTCACATCACCTCCCATCATCCAACCACCAAGGTGGGATCTCCCCTTCAAGCTTATGTGCGATGCCTTTAACTTTGCAGTTGGTGCAGTTTTATCACAAAGGGTTGAGAGGCTCCTCATGTCATTGTGTATGCCTCACGTACCCTTGACCCTACCCAGGTAAAATACACAACCACTGAAAAAGAACTACTTTCTATTGTGTTTACCTTGGAAAAATTTCGTTCATATCTTCTTGGGTCAAAAGTGATTGTGTTTTCTGGCCATGCTGCCCTTCGATTCCTCTTAAAGAAACCTAAAGTTAAGCCCCACCTCATATGGTGGATGCTCCTCCTCCAAGATTTTGAACTTGAGATTAATGATAAGAGGGGAGTAGAAAATGTTTATGCTAACCACATTAGTAGGATTTATCCACCACTAGACCACCATGCTGAATCATCCCTACCCATTGGAGAATTCTTTCCTCATGAGAACCTTTGTAATTTTGTAGACCTTACCCCCTGGTATGAAGACATTGTGAATTTTCTAGCAACATCTAGGTTCCCCACTGATTTCAGCACTTCCCAATCCCAGAGACTTAAACATGATTCTCAGTGGTACATTTGGGATGACCCATATTTGTGAAAAAAATTTAGTGACCAAGTAGTTTTTTAGTGTGTCCTTGACCACGAGTTCACCTCTTTTTGACCTTCTGTCACACTTTGGCTTGTGGGGGCCACTTTGGATCTCAACAAACAGCTCGAAAGGTCCTTGACTCAGGACTTTATTGGACAACATTGTATAGGGATGCCCATCGATTTTTCAAGTCATGCATTTGTTGTCAATTCACAGGGAATATCTCCAAGAGGAATGAAATACCCCAACATCCCATGTTATTTTTGTGAAATTTTTGATGCATGGGGAATTGAATTCATGGGGACTTTTCCAAATTCATTTGGCTTCATGTGCATCTTGTTAGCTGTGGACTACATGTCTAAATGGGTGGAAGAAAATGCTACTAGGACCGATGAATCTTGAGTTGTTGTTGATTTTGTGAGGTCCCAAATTTTTAGTCGGTTTGGTTTGCCAAGAATCGTCATTAGTGATCAGAGTTACCATTTTTGCAATCACAACATGAAAAATTTGCTTTGTAAGTATGGGGTTGATCACAAAGTCTCCACTGTATACCACCCCCAAAATAACAGACAAGAAGAAATCTCAAATTGGGAAGTTACGAGACCCTTGAAAAAAATGGTACAACCCAATAGGAAAGATTGAAGTTTGCGCTTGGATGATGCACTTTGGGTGTACCGTACAACTTTTAAAACCCCAATCAGAATTTCACCATACAAAATTGTATTTGTAAAAGCTTGTCACCTCCTAGTAGAGGTAGAACACCATGCATATTGGGCTGTTAAACAATGTAATATGAATCTTTCAGATGCAGGTGAGCATAGGAAGCTTCAGATTCAAGAGTTGGAAGAAATTTGACGTGATGCATATGAGAACTCCTGAATCTATAAAGAGAAGACAAAGACTATCCATGATAGCATGATTCATCAGCATAAGTTCCATATTGGTGATAAGTTCCTCATGTACAATTCCAGGCTAAATCTCTACCCAGATTTTGCATGAGCATAGTAGACGAAGTCTTACCGTCAATGGGCAGCGACTTAAACACTTATATTAGGATTTTCCAAAAAATCATATGGAGGAAATCCACCTTATAGAAGCAACATACTAGCGAAACCCACTAGGTTTTATCCTTACTTCTCACATTCTCAATTATTACAGTGAGGACACTACACATTCTTGGTGTGTGGGGGGGGGGGGGGGGTGGATACACTCTTGGGTTCATTAGGATTTTCATATTTTTCCTTCTTTATTCTCTTTTTCATCTTATTTATGGTATTTTTACTTTTCCCAATCTTTCTAGGTTCGTTAGGATTTTCATTTTATTTCTTCTTTCTTCTCATTTTTGCCTTCTTTATGGTATTTTTACTTTCTACCCTTATGGTCACCAAAATCATGGAACTTACTGAAAATTCATGTTGAAATTTTTGATTCCAGGTTGTTTTAACATTTGATGAAACCTGTATTTATTATGGAATGAATATTTGTATGAATTTAACATCATGGAGTGATTTTTATTAAATTAGGTTTCTTTCAATGGTATAAATGGTTGTATCTATGTGAAACCTTTAAGATGATTGGTGCCCCTTGTGTGAGTAGTTTTGGGAAAATAGTGTCACTAATATCTCAACACATTTTTTCACCAAACCACAAATTGTTAATATTTCTTACTCACTAGAAGGTAAATATAAGTTAGGTTAATATTTTTCAGCTTAAAATGATATTTAGATACATTCATTCCTTATACGATCTGTTTCATTACTGTACTGAATTGACCTATGCGTGCGTACCTGATATCTGATTGTTTAATGCCCTAAAAAAATGGGTTGTGTCTTGGGTAGGTTAAAAACCACTCCTCCTCAACCTTTCATCTTGTTATAACAATTACAATTAGTGTCGTGAGGAGATCAAACAAGGGTTGATATATAAGTGTGAGATTTGTTCCAAATGAAACTTCTAAAAAAAAACAAAAAAAATGAGGGGAGTGATGAAATGTGAAACATATGGGGATATTTAGGTCAGGAGCTTATGGTTTGACTTATAGGAATTCTTAAGTGAGTGGGTCTTGAAATATGATTGCAAAGGATGTAGGGCAGATTTGGTGGACAAAATCATTTAAGATGAATAATGTTAAAATAACCTATATTTATTGGATAGAAAGTGGAAAGAATAGCATGGAATGGTTTTCACACACACACACATGGATATTAAGTGTAATGGTTTAATTTTTAATTTCTCACTCAATTTGGTATCATGAATCTCTTTGAATTTCATTGTGATATGATTTATGAGACATCTTTTTCCATTTTCACTAGGAAGAAGTCCTTAGTGTGGTTTGTGCATTGATTACATTACTTTAATAAATTTAAATTTACTCAAAATGTTAAAACTTCATGATGTTGAGAATATATAAATTCATCATTTTTTGGATATGTGACTTTTCCTAGTAGTGAAAATGTTTAGGTGTGGGGGTGTGATCACCCAACGATTCACTATTCAAATCCACCCTTACACTGTTGTTTTAAACTGGTTTTGTAATGAATATTACAAATATAATAATAAATTGAAATTTATGTTTGAATCAATGAATTAATGTTTATCACTTTTTAGTAGGGAAATTTTACTTGTTTTGGTGTTTACATTGTAGGAGGAGGTGATTTGGAGAGCCCGTGATAGAATTCAAGCAAAATGGGCCAAACTGCGCGACAACCCAGACATGCATTTGGACAATTATTTGTAATGTGGATAATATGTGCATACAATTGGGATAAAAATGGGTTTATTAGTGCAAAAAATGTGGGATACATTTCTCTAGAAGTTCATTGTGCCCAATTCGTCCACTTGGAGGCCCAAAATAGGCCCACAATGTGAAAAAATTCTGGGCGGGCCAGATTAGACCACCCTTCTGTATTTGGGACATAACTCGGTCCTTAGAGATCCAATTGGGATGATTCTACCTCCCATGGATAGCTAGCTCAAAGCCCCTACTCTCCACCTAATTTCATGTCATTTTCATGCGTTTTGGTTAGTCAACTTTCCAGATAAATATGGAGTAAAAAATATTCCTTGAATAGTCACCTTGCCTTTTAGATACTTAACCACTTTATGTAGAAATATGGATGTAATTGACCATAAAATCACTCCACCTCTTTATCTATGTTTCACAAATAAGGGTGAAGTTAGTTCAAATTAGAGAGCTCTCTTCACCCATTTTGTTTCTCTTCTCCCTCGTGTACTTCTAAAACTCTTAGTGATCAATTTGGGGAGTGTCCTTTGTTGTAATCCAAGCTCCACACTTGTAATCTTCATAAGGTAATTGATTTCTAGGTTTTTGTCAATTTTTCTTAATTTATACCTTCCAAATTTGTGTTTATTATGGTATTATCAAATACAAATCAAATGAACAATAATACAAATGCTTCCATGCATAACCCGAATCTTGTGATGATTTGAGTGCGGTTGCCTCTTTTCTCACACCTCCCTTTCATGAGTGTGCAAAAGGATTGCGTCAGTTGATAAAATCCAGGATCTTGAACCTATTATTATTCATGTTCTTTTCTTGTGTAATATTTTTATCATTGACACAAATCTGGTCATCTCATCACATTGTTAATGTGATGCCTTTATTGAGTTCCGTTTTTACATCGATTCATGTTTGTTGATTTTGAGCGGTTGCCGATAATCAATATCATTGATTGATCAAATACTAGGTGGTAACCTATTAAAAAATCACATAACATTACTGGTTTCAGTATGTATAAAATCAAGTAATTAATGATCCTTCCCTTTCCCTTGAGAGCGATGATGGATTGAGCATCAAGGGACACTTACTCGGGTTGATCACGATTTTTCAAACCGGTTTCTCTCAGTAGTAATATACTTTAAATTTCTGTTCTTAAAGCAAAAAAACCCAAGTTTTATAAAACCCCATTCCCCTTTTAGTTTATTAATCATAACCTCGTTTTTTAATTAATTATCTAAGTCTCCTTTGAGAGACAACCTAGGGTTGCTTCTATACTACAAAAATTATAGTTAAAAATAAACATCTAATTTGATGCGCTCGACAACGCGATCAGTAAGGAAAGTAAGAGAATAATTTGTTATGGATTTACATTGGATGCATCAATTCACTCTTTATCCCTCTTCAGATATTCCATAGTTTGTGTACTTCACCGAAAGTGAAACATAACCCATGTTAAAGTGGATCCAAATGTGATCCTGGAATGCCTAGAAAAAGGTAAACACTCTATCATCCATTGCCTTCTCCTACCTAGGGGCTCTAGACCATGTCTATTTTATTATTTGGTGGTGTGCCTCTCAGAAATTTGGGGATTCATGAACTAGAAATGTGTGTCCATGGGTCGTGGATCCTTCCATTTTATCTTTCCTTCTGAAGAGTTGAAGATGCGAGCATGGGGACTTGGCTCGATTTCCTTCAAACCGGGTTTTCTTTATATCCATGAGTGGGATCATAATTTCATCCCAACATAGGTTTCCAAATCTTCCATCCAAGTTTGTATCAAGGTACACAGACTAAATTGGCTTCTTTGTCATCCCAATATTTTATATGATATTGATTTTTCAATCAATGTTTTGATAAAAATGGATAGGGAGACTGAGTTGGTAAGGTTTGGGTATTTTTCTCGTCAGTTGGTAGAATTATATTTGAGTTATATACTAGTTTATAAGGTGGTATTATCAACTTATGAATATGATTATGAACTCAACATTGAGTATGAGAAGCTTCCACGGTTTTTCCTTGATTGAAAAATCATAAGGCATGACAAAATGAATTACATACAATATATTATTTGTGTATTTTTTTATTATAGGGGGAATGAAGAGCAACAGTGCTTCAAAAAGTATAGGAGGAAAAATCCAATGTAGGGAACTGGATATGTTGTTTAGGGACATACTCAGTTAGGGGATCCTCTTCCAAAGCCCTTATATACTACTACAACTTCTACAGGGTCCAATGAGGGTGCTCAAATAGAGAAGACCCTACCTTCATCTGGATCTTGCAAAAGGCAATGAAAGTGATAAATATAGTCCTTCTTTTCATGATGCACTTATAGTAGGACTTGGAGCATGAATCCCAATTACATGCTAATTATCAGCTGAGTGATGAACATAAATATTTTAAAATAGGAAGGGAAAATTAAAAGTTGATCAACCTATACCATAGAGGAGTGTTAGAAATGGATCTGATAGTTCTATTGAAAGAACCATAGAGGCTTATGGTTATGGTATTCCATTGGGGATCACTCCATTTGGTGGAATAAATATGGTTACTCCCAGGGCTCATGAAGGGGTAATATAATTGGAGCTTTTCTAAAGCTAATATCTTGTTCAGATCCCAAATGCTGTTGTAATTCCTCTGATGGGAATGTCCACCTATGAATAAGGGGTGATTAGACTTAGAAAGGATGATTTATTGTCTGATAAAAAAGTGCTTATCTTACTTGAAATTCTTAATAGGTCCAAGATTAGGGAGGTATTCAATGAAGAGTTTGGAAATGTCCATGGGTGTCTCCATGATGAAGGTCAAGTATCTGGAAATGAGGCTGGCAAGGAAAGTGGGGAGAAAAATCCTAGGCAACTTGAGGACTCTGTCCCACTTGATGGTGTCACTGACACTCACATGAGTGATGCGCCATGGAAGCAACCTAGAACCTGGAAGAGGGGACATCATTTATGGGGATAAGGTGGTGGATGACTCCACAAAAGATGATTTTTTGGTTATGTCCTATTTTATATGTGTAGTTGTGGTTTTCCTTAACTTTATTTATTTGTTTACCTTTGTATGATACCTATCTTTTATTTTTAATAAGTTTACATACCATGGGTTACAACCCATAGTCCGCTCTGTCTTGAGTAAGTAATTAATTGTAATTAGTAAATGATTTAATTAATATTTTTTATTCATATCTATAAAATATTTATATTATGAATGATTGTATTCCAAAGTACATTTGGTAAATTACTTCTAGAATAGATCCTTGCATTAAATTCTAGGTACGATAATGAATTTAGTTCTTCATATACCTTAACCTCAGTTTATAATTGAAGTTATGAACTTGAATTTAGTCGTTGAATATATTTTGTGCATAGTAAGTGTTATAGTTGTCATGAATTGAATTATATATTGATTAAAGTATCCCAAGATAGAGGGGATTTGGGTCAGATCACCTACTTTCCTGGAGGCTTTCCTTAGCTAGTAAAGTGAATGGGGTTATCTATCTATCACTTTGGGCTTACTCATGTGAAGTTTTACAATCTCATATAACTTTATGCTTTTACATGACCTGTTCATGTACCTAATTCATATGATGTATGTGGGTATGTATGAATACATTTGGCTTCTATTTTTGGGTAAGTAACAAAAACGTGCGGGTCGTGTAAAGAGTTACACATCAATATAGTTTGGACATATGAATTTGGTGTAGGTAATAGGATTCCAACCTAAATTACTAAAAGAATGCATACATAAAAATACACAATATAAGATAGGACAATGATATTAAATCCAACTCAAATACTAACTACAAGATTCCATCAAAATATTGAAATATTTGAAATTCATATATAGTTTCTCTAATCAGTTTTAATTAATAACGATGGTTTATTTTAGATAAAAAAGATGGTTGCATATATTTATTACAATGGGAAAATAATTGAGTCTAAACAAGGATGTAGTTATAGTATATGACCTGAAAGAGTTTTGATGCTTGAAGAGTGTACAATTTTGGAATCTGTTCAAATAAAAATTCACCAAAAGTTAAAACTGGTGACAAATCAGGTGATATATTCCATCATATACATACATATTCAATTTAACGATAGGTTGTGGAATATGAAATATCTAGTAACTAATGATGAAAAATGGGAACACATACTATAATTGGTTAAGTATCAACCTGAGAATCAAATGATGGAGTTGTATGTCACTATAGCTACAATAAAGGTTCCATTGACATTGGAAGTTGGTCCATCACAACTTCATGATACAATGTCATATCCTCATGCTATAGAAACTCAAGAAGTTCCATCACCAATGGTAGTTGTTCCATCATATCCTCATGCCACAATCAAGGTATGATGTCTCATAAAGGAAGTGATTTTTCTATGGATAGTCCTATGTGTACTTTAGATGCACTGGTTGATAATTTTAAGGATGATGAAAATTTAGAACAAGAAGATGATGAGGAAGTTGAAGAAGAAGAGAATGTAGAGGAACAATCTGTGTCCACTTCTATGAGGTTCAAATGACCTTTGAACCATCTTACACTATTGTTATCATAGTCTACTAAAGGCATGAATTTCTTTCCACAATTTGATTGGTTAGTTATTACTCATAGTACATAATTTTTAGGAATTATTGGTGGCATAAATCGAGTTTTGGATGAAGGCGTTCTATATATTGGAAGATATTTTGATAGAAAAGAAGTAATAAAAAATGTGATAAAACAATATCACATTGAAATAAATTACAATTATGTTGTAAAAGAGTCAAAGATATCTTATTATGTGATTCAGTGTGACAAATATGATTCAAACTGGCAGATGCGTTTGCAAGATATAATTGATAACACTTTTTACTATTGGTACATCACTAGATTTACTCCACACACATGTGTCAACCCAATATTTTCATAGTAACACTCATCATTAGATGCTGAGTTTATTTCAACTATTATTATTTAAATGATAAGAGCATGTGAAGATGTTCCTATCATTCTGGTGGTGGAGAGAATTAAACAGTTTTTTTTGGGTATCAAATATCTTATTGTATAGCATGGGTGGAATAATAGAAGGCTATTGTGAAAGTTTATAGTGGCTGGGATGACTCTAATCGAGTTTTACCGCAACTTATGGAGGTTTTACACCAAAAAAATCATATAATCTATAAGTTACATACTATTGAATATGTTAACCAAAACAACCAAGTTGATTAGTTGATGGTTGTGTTTGATAGATTGTTTTAGACATTTTTATCATGTGTGGATACTTTTAGATATTACAAGAAGTTTATACAAATTGATGGAACATTTCTATATGGAAATTCTACTAGAAATTTATTGATTTCTTCCACAAAATATGGCAATTGAGCCCATCTACCTTTGACATTTTCTATTGTCGAGAAGGAAAAATTTCTCATTGTGAAGTTGGTTTCTAGCAAGCCTTAGAGAGTTTGTTATGAGAATAGAAGAGATTTGTCTTATTTTAGATCATCATCGAGCAATCAAGGAGGTAGTACAATCCGAGGGTCTATCCCAGAGACCACCCTATTCCCATCATTGATATTGTATTCGACACATTGTCAACAATGTGTGAAAGAAATTCAAGGACGAGTCCATGAAGAAAGCAATCATAAAAATTGGCATGAATATACTTTAAAAAAAATCATTGTCAAAGTCATTGTCATATTTGTTCTGATTACTTTTTATTTATTAGCATACGAGCCTAAAAAACAAACAATGGAGGAGTGTCTCAAAGATATTCACAAATCTAATCCATAAGTTTATGATTACATGATGAAAATTCCAAAGCATAAATGTTCGTTGGCATATGATGATGGGGGAAATATGGAAATATGATGACCAACATCATAGAATGTATAAATAAAGTTTTCAAGGGAGTTAAAAAATTACCTATCATAGGTAATTAAGAATATTTTATTACATGTTGATTAATATAGTTACAATTATAATTTAATATTAGTATAACGTTGTAAATATAAATTACAGTTTTTGTATAAGAGACCTTCTATCATAGTGTAAAGTATTTTATGGACAGAGGAAAGTAATATGAAGAGGGTCTGAATAGAGGGAAGTGATATGCTCACCATTTCTAGTGTGAGCTATATAGAGTTCTTCTAGAGGACGAAACATTTCGAGTTACTTCACTTGATCATGGAGAGAAAATATTTCATGTCACTAAGCCTCATGATGTTATGTATGGTAGTAGTGGTCATGTGTGATTTGTTTTATTAGATAAGTGTTATTGTGAATGTGGAAACTTTCAAGCATTACGATATCTTTGCGGCTGTGTGATCGTAGCATGCACTTTCGTACACTTATCTTGGGAGCAGTTTGTTGATCCAATTTATCAACTAGAGAGTATTAATGACCTTTATAGGTCTCCATTGATTCCTATTAAGGAATATTAGAATTTTTGGCTGTCTGATGGCACACCCACGCTTCTACCGAACATAACTATGCTACGACCAAAAGGGAGGCCAAAGTCAACTCGTATTCAGAATGATATGGATTGGCCCAACAAACGAGCAACAGGATGGAGATGAAACATATGCAACTAGGAAGGTCACATGAGGACACGTTACCCTAGACACATAAGGTAATCATCTAATAGTTAAAAGTATTCATGTACTCCATCAGTTAATGTAAAAGTTTGTATATGTAATTATTTTTTTCATCATCACCATTTGTTGGTCATAGTAGAATAGTCAAGAGGGGGTTGAATTCAGTTTTCAAATAAAAATTACTGTTAAAATAATTTAAAACTAAAACCTGTAATTTATATACATGTCAAATTAACTAAAACTGTAGATTAAAATAGTTTTATCTTTCAAAAATATTCTCAAAAATTTGATCATAACTCAATTATACACAAGTTTGAAAAGACTTTCTAATTTTTGAAACCATTTTATAGTCGTATGCCTATGTTTCTCTATTTTTATCTGTAAGAGTATATCTACTTTTATCCACAAGCATGAATTTTACTTAAAAATAACTTAAACTCAAAGTACATATGTGGTCACTTGAAATAACATACTTCATATTTATAGAAAACCAAAAATAAACTTAAAAAATGTTTTATACCAAATCATAAAAAAGGTATGAGTTAAATAGATATTGAAATTAATGTTACACTATTCATACATTCAGGTGGAGAAGGCTCTGTTATCTGCCCCAATAGTCGCACGTGTCACCCAAAGTGTTGGCACGAGGACCTGTTAGACATATTGTTGTTCAGAGAGCACATAATTTTCATCACGATGCACCTTCGGCTGCCATTGGTCTATACCTCAAACATGCTGTATTTTATGGAGTCATCATGTATGACTTCAATACCATTGACCACCACTTGATTGGTGCATTGGTTGAGTTATGGTGACCAGAGACATACACATTTCATCGTCCTAAGGGGGAGATGACCATTACTTTACAGTATGTCACCTACACTCTCAGTATACCCATTCACTGACAAACAGTTATGGGTTCCACTATTGGCGACTAGTGTGCAATCATACATTGTATACTGGGTGTTTATGTAGTCGGCATACCACATGTCCTTCAAGGTTCCCGCTTGCACATGGGGAGGCTTGATGAGTATTTCACCATCATTCCTGATGATGCAGACTAGGAGACACTTATTCGGCACACACATGGATATATTATGCGACTGATCAGAGGAATGTTATGTGTAGACTACTCCACCACCTTGGTACACATGATGTACCTACCATTACTAGAGGATTTTGACCAGACGTGTAAATATAGTTGGGGGTTCTATGTATTATCACATCTGTATAGATTTCTCTGCACCGATTATTCAAAAAATGCACAATATAATATAATCTATATGACTTTGGTGCAAATGTGGTCCTAGAAGCATTTTCTACGCATAATTCCTAAATTTGTCGCACCACTTCCACAACATATGTTCCAGGATTGTCCTTAAGGATGCTGGTATGTTTACGTCATTAATTTGAGTTATTTAGTAAATTTATTAATGTCTTTTATAATATTACCATATATTACTTCTTTTTAACCAGGTGAAGTCAGGCTCAATGTTATTCACATACTCTGAGACATAGTGTGCATAGCTTTTGATAGATATTTGATGGTATACAACTAGATAATGTAATTTAAACATTATTTTTTTGTAGACAAATTAATTTTTCTATTATATTTTTAAGTTATTTCAATGTTATCTTAGTAACATTATCATGCTAATTTATGAATTATTTTTTGAGTTTACAATTTAGGTTTTATGGACCCTGTATACAAGTTTTGTCTATGCATCGCATACACCATACCACACTGCTATGATTAGAGATCGTGGTGTAGTGGTTCCACTCATCCACTTTCACATCATTGAGTGGCACCAGCCAGACTGAGTCATGAACCAGTTTGGCTATATACAACATATCCCCATGGAACCAAGACAGGTTGATGGGTTAAATTCCATTATGCTTACAGGTAGATAGATGATAGACTGGTCGTAGTTTCATGCACGTTATATTGATTATTGGGACATTCGTGTCCAATACGGTATCTTTCAGCATGGATATCCCACAACACACTATCGGTTAGATGATTAGAGGGATTATGCTAATTGGTACTGACAACACATGTTCACGTACCTTATATGCGAGGGGATAAAAATTCAACAATTGGTATGTTTACTAAGATTTATTATATATGTTTAGCTCATGTTTAATATTAATTTGAATGTTATTTCATTTTTAGTCAGATGACCTTGATCATTTTTTTCACATCACAAATCCTTAGGAGGAGGAATTTATTAGGCGGGATATAGTTCACCTAGATCCAGTGGCTCTCATAGATCCTCTCCATTTCATATGTGAGAGTGTCTATGATGAGGATCCATAGTTATATCCTGATCCATATGCTCCAGCTGAGGATATTGGGGATAATGATGTCTCTGTTGTGCCTGTTGAGGATGATGCACCACCACTGCCACCACCAAATGGAATATAGAGTTGAGGACATGAGTGAGGGTAGAGGTGAGGACATAGATGTCCGAGAGAGGGTCCTACAGATGTTTTTTCACTATAAAGAGATGATCATGTACAACCGACTAAGGATATTGCACACTAGATAGAGGTTTATGTGTTGCATACGTCGTCTCTATCTTAGATGACTGTGAAGGACTGGGACCTGTGTGTGGTAACACAACTTGTAGTGGCCCCACTCCCACCGATGATGACTTCTTTGATATCACACTTCCACCATATTTAGGAGCTCTGGGGCCGTATGGATCCACATATGATGTTGGGAAGTCCTCTATATATAATTTCAGACAGTTCTCTACACAATAGAATGAGGAAGTACACGCAACACCACAAGAGGAGGAAGCCATGCCTATAGCCAGGATATCGGAGCAACAGAGACATCACCCACAGAGTGGGTGTGTGTTTCATAAGCCGGGTTATGGTACTGAGGGGCATCAACATTGATATATTCCAATATCACACTGTATATATTAAAAAACCTATTTATTGAGATAATTAATTGTTATTTTAGATAAATAAAAAGAAATTAAAAAATATAGTAAACAAAAACTAATTTACATGAACTATTAATAAATAAAAACAAACTCCGAATAGTTTAAAGTTCCACTACTTTGTACTTATAGTTTATATCCTATAAGATTTCATATAACATAATAATTGTACTTATAAATTATTGTGAAATTCTTTTCACTACTAGAAATGTGATATATACCTTTAACATTGATTTATCCTATTGATATAGATCTCATTTCGAGTTGTCAAGGAAATGTCAAAAAAATTATATACAACTACTATGTTTTGAAACAACGAGATTTTGTGCCATTAAAGCTATTTTCATTAACTTTCTTCGCAAAATTCTTTTAAATTTTCAACAATTTATTATATGTTTAGTCAGTATGACAAATTTCATTTAAATTGTATTTATACTTTATAATCTATAGACTTTCAAATCCACATACTTGTAACATTATTAAAATATTGAAAAATGAAAATAAACACAAAATTATATTTAAAAAAAATTAATTTACATGACACAAACTTTATTGTTTAAAAACATTACATTTACAATTTACAAAATTTATGGGCATATTTCTTATTAAGTATTATATTATTAATTCAATTATTATAAAATATTATTAATTATGTTATTATTATTAAATGTTATTAATTTTGATATATATATATATATATATAATTATACATTTCTAATTATAAATAAATATACATATTTTTTTAAATATATTTTTATGATTATAAATAAAAAATTATATATTTACATAATTATAAAATTATAATAAATATATTTAAATAATAAATATATTTATAAATATATTTATTTATAATCAAACTTATAAATATATAGTTTCAATTATTTAAATATAGTTATAATTATATAAATATTGATTTATAATTATATACATTTGTATTTATTTATAATTATATAGATTTATTTATTTATTTTATATTTTTAATTATAGTAATTATATTATTAAATACTTATTATATTATTAATTATTAATTATATTAATTATAAAATTAAAATAAATTTTTATATATAAATAAATTCATTTTTAAATATATTTTAATAATTCTATAATTATAATTATATTTATATTTATATAGTTATAAATATTTATTTATAATTAAATTTCAAATATATTTATATAATAATATTTATTTATAATTATAATTATAATTTTATTTATTTATATCATTATATATATAATGAATATATTTTAATAATTATATAATTATAAATGTATTTATAATTATATAATCATAAATCTATCTTTTTAAATAAATATTTTCTAATTATATAAATATAATTATATTTATAATTATATAATTATTAAAATATAATCATATATACATTTAAAATGTATTTATAATTATATAATTTAATATGCGTTTAAACACCTAATAATTTTAAATTTAATTTTGATATATATATATATAATTGTATAAATATATATTTAGAATATCAAATCATTTATAATTCTATTTATAAATATATTTATAATTATATATTTATAAATATAAATTTATATAGTTATAAATTTATATTTACAATTCTAAATAAATAAATAAATATATATATTTATAAATACATATATGAAATGGGGGGGGGGAATGCCACATGAAGTGGTGTTTTGCAAAACATCCCAAATGCACCAAATGAACTGGCGCTTTTGGGGTAAAAACCAAAAGTACCAGTTCATGTTGCACTTCATTGCTCCATTAACCTAATTATCAAAATCATATACCCTTTAAATTAAATAAAAAATAAAAAATAAAAAATAACCCATCCACTAATTTTACCTGGAAAATTGATTTTTGAAATTGCATTGGAAATAATTTTATTACAATAAAATTTAATGTAAAAAAGTTCCAAAATAGGGTTTTAAAAGATTTTTTTTGAAAACAACGGACTAAATAATAGTGTCCTGGCTAAATTGAGTTTTATTTTTTATTAATATATTTTTTGTTTTTGTTTATATATATATATATATGACAAAATTTTAATTATCATTTATCTATTATTATATTTTTATTGATTTGATCAAATTATTCTGGAAATATTATTTAAAACTTCATTAAAATATTGCTTATATAAACGATTGATTCTTAAAATCTTTCCAAAATTATCCACGTACACTCATTTATTGTAAGTTTGAAATAACTATTCACTTCACTAATTTTCTAATATGAAACTCTTTATTTAACTTAAATCAAATAAATAACAACAACGATAATAATAATAATAATAATAATAATAATAATAATATGATTATTAACAAATAATGTATTAATCAATGATTAATAATATAATTTAGTTACTATTTATTATTGTTATTATTAATTATTTTTTTTAATTAATAGTTATTATATTTAATAATTAATAATAATAATGTAATTATTTATTAATAATATTTTCATAGTTATAGTTAATAATTACATTATTAATATTATTAATCACATCATTATTTGTATCACCATCATCGTCATCATCATTATTACTATAGCCAACCTTGTGGCCTGATGATTATGCCTTATGTTCTACATTTCATGGGTTTGGTGTTCAAATATTGACAATGAAAATTTGGCGAGTTATTATGCGAGTGTTGTAGCAAACTTTGTGGTGAGCACTATAGCCAGTACATTGTAGCTCCGACTTCAGCAAGACACTACAACGGTGTAATGCAGTGGTCCTCTTACAGAGGGTAGCAACCCTTGGAATTTGTAAGTTTTGGGATTTGTACTATGAGTCTCTAACATGGTATGAAAAGGCATGAATTAGCCTTTTTGGAGGATGGTGGTCTAACTCAATTAGATCCTATCAGTGCATGTGTGTCTTCCTTACAATAATAATTAAGGTTATCATCATCAATCATCATCATTATCATTATTATTATCAATTTGTAGATCATGTTAATTGATCATGTCAACAAGGGTGATTTGCTGCATAAATGTGGATTAATTATTTTCATAATGGGCATCTATAAGCATGATAAAATGGATCTTCATGCAGTATAAATAGGCTGACAGTACAAGACAAGTTGGCTGGGGTGGAATTCCGCAGTGTGATGCATGCCGATTGTAGAATGGAATGCATGAAAGTTGAGTGAAGCCTGACTTTGATGGAGTGCATGTGTGAATATACAACATGTAGGAAGTGGAGGTAAATATCTTGGATGGAATGGCATGCACATGCACGGGACATGTGATGCAAAGGTCGATAAGGCAAGCGTCATGGCAGTGATTTATGGACTCACTACTAGAAAAATAGGCACTTGTGGCTGCCAAAAGTGGTTGTGGAAGGGAATTTTGAGACATGGACAACTGACCTGTGGCCTCTTTTGGTAGTCACGGTAGATGAGGTTGCAAATACCTCTTTCACGACTGAAAATGGTGTCCACCATCAACATGCTTGGCCACTTTATGACCACTTTTGATGGTCGTCATAGACAAGGTCATGAATACCCCTTTCGTAGCCTCCAATAGTGACCACCATGGGTATTTCTGTAAATACCTCATTAGAAACTGTCAATGAAGGCCACCATAGTTATTTTTAACTATTAAAATTTTCATATTTATTTAATTATCCATTAATTCTTGTACAATTGATATTATACATATTAGTTCTCAAAAATGAATATTCAAACATCATGCATGTGTATTTTCAGTGAGTTGTACCCCCTTCTTAGACCTATTGTAAATTATTCTATAACCTAACACATATTAATAAAATTAATTACAATATAAAAAACATACTCGTAATTTATCTGAAGTCATAAATCCTGTAACAAAAAAAAACCACTAACAACCTCAATCTATACATATAATCAAACACATAACCCTACCCCACACATTTGAGCTGTGATATCAATGAACTGCCCTGCAAAGTAAAAAATAAAAATTAATTAGACTAAAAAATTAGTATCGATACAATCATGTAAAATAATAATAAAAAACATGAAACATATAATACTATACAATTGAATTGAAAAATAAACAAATCCCTCAAATCATTAAAAAAATTAGCAGCATAACGGCTACACGAACAACATAATACCTTCAAACCACCAAATGTTCTAACTAGACAGAGATACAAAAAAACATGAAAACATATAATAATGGATAATTAAATTAAAAAAATCCCCAAATCATTTAAAAAATCAACTGAATAACAGTTACGCCGATAAATTACCAAAATAAAATCTTTACATCTTTGAAAGTACCTAAAAACTGCCAAATGTCCTAACCATGTAGAGATGCATAGAAATAGTTGGAGTCCTAGCTAGGAATAGATGCACAAAGAAACAAAATACATCACCCTATATATTTGAAATTGTGTGAGCCATACACATCGATAGGAAAAACTTCCACCTCATTCATGTGACTGCTCCCTAATGGACTCATTTTCCTATGCGAATTACTACCCATCTCTGGAGACTATAATGATAGTTATATTTAGTTACTATAATATTAATAAACTATTCAAAAAAAATTATATGTATCTATAATCACTAACTTGTGTGAAAGGAACAACATTTGATGGTGATTGTGCCCATACACCCTGCTCATTCACCTTATTTTCTAACTCCATGAGTCAATCCTGGAGCTGAGTAACCATCATCTACATATCATAAAAATCCTCCTCAATATATACACATTGTCCATTTTGGGCCTCCTCAGCTTACCTAATACTTCCACGAGGGATGCCAGTGTCATATATGAGCGTATATCCATAACCATCTACACCTATAATGAGATGAAATATCTCATTATGTATGGTTAGGAGCTATCATTCTCCCTCTAGAAGTTTATGTATCTCCTCATTAAACCAATCCTATTTAAAGTGATAAAAAGACACATAGTCATATTTTTTTTTGAAATTATAAGCAATAATTAAATGAATGGGATGATATGAAATACTTACAACCATATCAACAACCTTTGGATATTATTCCTAGTGAGCGGTGACCCATACTACCATTTGATCGGTGTATTGTCCAGCCTCACACAACCACACACACACACATGAAAATTTAATTATGAATAAATCTATAAAAAATTAATTTAATATTATTGGAAGTAAAATTAAACATACTGAATGTCGGATCCAAGACATGCATCAAGATCCTGGCCTATGAGGGGTCCTGTAATGCATGATTATTTGTGTTACGCTCCGACTCTATCTACATTGAAATTTACAACAATATACGAGCATCAAATTAGTTTGTATTTAAAATAAAAATTTATATATTTTTTACTTACCTTGGTCTACTTAGTTGTCTAATATTATACCAGTATATAACATTGATTAGGAAAAATGCCTCTTAGGACACACTGCCCAATGTTGGGGGTAGTAGAAAAGGGCACCCAAAACTCCCTTTTTACCATTTCTTGATGATCCTTCAATAGCTTTTGAAACTTGGACATACAGTCAAGATAGAAGTGATATAGACAAGTTTGAAAACTTCTTTGTACATAATAGACACATGTAATTATAACACATTTGTTAAATAGAAACATTATAATTTACATTACACTTATACCTTCATCTCATCCCATACCGTGTCAAGAGTCTCCTTTGGGAACACATCCCAATCAAGTGTGGTGAGGAGGAATCTATGAGAATCTTGAACAAAATATCACAATTGACTGGTCAAAGAAGTAGTATGTGACCTAATTGGGTTAATGGTGTTATCAAATTGCACCTCCAACAAAGTTCCAATATTCCATGTATGAATACATTTGGATTTTCCCCTATGCCTAGTTGAATAATCACTCAATGAACCTGAAACTACATATAACATATTAATGGTAATTAAAGAACATAATGTCAGGCATACGAATTTTGATACAACAATTTCATTGATTTTTCATTGATTTTGATGCTCATAAACATCCTCATTTTTTTATTAATGAATTCACTTTAAGTGAATTTTAGGATTATATTTATTAGAATATTTATTTTATTTTCTCTATAATTCTAGAAGTAATTCGGTTGAAATTTTTATTTTTTAAGTATCTTGGACGTTTTGAAGAAGCTTGGAATCACTTTTCATATCTCTAAGTTTAAGATGAATGTTAGGTTTGAGAACCTAACTTTTGATAAATATTCTTACTTTTTCTACCTTGTGTTTGGACTGAATGTTAAAATTGAGAACCTAACTTTTATGAAGAACCCTATGTTTGAGTATCTTATGTATGGTTAGTTAACCCAACATTTGGAGTCATTAGTACACGTTGTACCACACTTTTGGAGTTATCTATTCACATAGAAATCCCTATGTTGAAGCAGTTATCTATGGAATTTGATTTCTTGATATTTTTTAAGATTTAAGAAATGATTTTTCTGGGGTAGATATCCCATTAAAATCCATTTGAATACCAATTCAAAGAATCTTCAACAACGAATTAAATCATTCCTATTTCTAAGGAAAGTTATGATTTTTAGTGGGAATTTAAATTCAAATTTCAAATGCACTAAACATTTTGTATATCACAATTTATCTGATGATATTTCTAGATCCATATGACTAGAATAAAACCTTATTTCTTATTTATTCTCAATGGATTTTATCTTATAAAATGTTGTACATATAAGATTTATAAAGAGGGAGAGATAATCTAATAATCAAATATGTTTGAACAACTCTCTGTTTCTCTGAAACTAGGAAAGTTGAATCTCTTTTTTATATTTCATTAGTGTAAAACGACATTTGAATTGGACTTCGATGTCATCACAACATCCTGTCTGCTGGAACACTAATTTTTTTTGGATTTTTCTAGAGAATCACCAAGGGTAGGATAATTCCCATTGGTGATGAGGAGGAAGAACAGTCTGCATCTCGTGTTTATGGGGATAACATGAGCTTTAAGACAGATGGTACTGCTAGGCATAGTGCAGAAGAAATTGGGGAATCCAAAATTAAAGGAGTTGGATTGCCTCATTTTGATGGAGGTTTGAAAGACTCTTCTATTATTGCTACTAACATTACAGTTAGTACTAAGAGAAAACAAGCGGTGAAAGATAATATCCCTGCTAGGATATGGAGAGTTTTTCAATTCACTAGATATTTTCAAGAGTATTATATTATGAAAAAAATCAGGGTTGTTCTATTTCAGAGGCCTAAAGAAAGATTGGAGCCCATTGAACAGGCTGTGATTACTATGGTTAAAGAGGTAGATCAACCTATTTCTGGCGAGTAAAGGGTTGAGGAGGCAGTTGTTGTTGTTTTTTCTAAAGTAAGAGATGATTTTTTTTTTCATGTTTAGGAATATCTTATGGAGGAAGCTCAACATTGTGAGTAAGTATTCCTAAAGTTATCGCAACAATTAAGCTGATTAAGGATCAATCAGTTTCTTTTATATAAAGGTCCTTAAAAAGGACCGTTGAAGAAGATAGTGAGGAAACTGAAGTTCTTGTTGAGTTATCTGGAGAATATTTAGAAGTTCAATCACTTAAGATAGTAAAAGTTGTTGAGCCTTTCATGAGGCTTGAGAAAACATCATCATATAGAGATGATGTATTGAAATTTTAGGAATGTACTCATTCATTTACTTTTGGTATAGTTTATAAATTCAATTAGTTAACTGAATAAGTTATTAAGTTGCAATATGAGCTTGAGAATGCTCATAAGTCTTATGAAGAGTTAGTGTTTCTATTTCTAGAACATAATTTTAATCTCTCAAAGTATAGTATCATAATTTAAAATAAAGTTCAACCTCTAAGATATATTTTTATACTTTTAAGAGAGAGATGGATGATTAGGTTGGTCAAATTAGAAGTGAAATGGTTTCAAAATATTATTTTGGTGACTTGAAAATTTTTTTATAAAATAATTTTGAGTCTGTTAAGGTGATTACCGGTCAATCTAAATCTTATAATTTTAGTGGAGTAGGGCCGACACCTATATTGAGAAGAATAAAGCCATTGTTAGAAGATATTATTGCAATGAGAAAAAAAGTTCAAAGCATACAATGTGATAGTCTTCCCCTGCACACCTTGGTTAAAAATTAGAAAGATCTCATTGAGAAGTTGACTCTACAGAGTCTGGTGTGAGGTTTTTAGTTGACCATTTAAGTGATATGGTGAGAAAATATGTTCAGTCTTCTAAGACCATCCATAATTTTCTAAAAGTAAATCTGGAGGGGGAACTTAATATGTTCCAAGAGTAAAGGTTGTTGATGAAGGAATGGGGTGGGCTAATGAATCAAATTTTTGAGTTATTGATGAAGGATTTAAAAGTATAGAATCATATTTTCATGATTATCTAACCAAAAAATATTCTTCTAAGGAGCCTAAAACTTCTCCTCATCCTGAACCTTAGCGTATTAAACCCTTGTGCAAAAAATTATTTTTACTCTAGGATGATTAATACCAAGGAATTATTTTTTCCATGTTTTGTTATGTAATATCTTTATTCCCTATTCTCTGTTTATTTTAGTTTTATGTTTTAGAGATTATTCATTTTCTAGGATGCATTTATCTTTGGCTAATATAACATTCACTAATAGTTTTTATGCTACATTAAATGTGTTTTAATCTATTTATATAATTTCATTTTGATTTCACAAAAAGGGAGATAAATTTGGATAAACACAACATTCTAATATTTTATTTAATAAATCTCTATTTGTTTGATTACTTATTAAAACTATATTTTTGTTTTTATATTTCTATAAGTTTTGTGATCATAAAAAAGAGAGATATTTTTGGGCATATGAATGTTGATCTGACAATTTCATTGATTTATAATTGATTTTGATGCCCACAAACACCCTCATTTGTTTTGCTAATGAAATTACTTTAAGTGAATTCTAGTATTATATTAATTGGAATATTTATTTTATTTTCTCTAGAATTTTAGAAGTAATTCAGAATTTTTTTTTATTTTCTAAGTATTTTTGATATTCTAAAGAAGTATGAAATCATTATTCATATCCTTATGTTTAAGGTGAATGTTAGGTTTGAGAACCCAACTTTTAATAAGGATCACTAATTTTTCTACCTTACATTTGGGATGAACATTAGGATTGAGAACCTAACTTATGTGGAGAACCCTACGTTTGAGTATCTAACATATGGTTAGTTAACCCAATGTCTGGAATCATTAGCATGCATTATAACGTACTTTTAGAGTTATTCATATGCAAAGAAATCTCCATGTCAAAGCAATCGTTTATAGAATTTGATATCTAGATATTTTTCAAGATTTATGCATTGATTTCACTATAGTAAATATCTCATTAAAAGATGTCTGAATACTAATTCAAATACTCTTCAACAATAGATTAAATCATTCCTATTTCTAAGGGAATTTATGATTTTCAGTGGGAGTTTAAATTCAAATTTCAATTATTCTAAACATTTTTAATATCATGATTTATTTGGAGATATTTCCAGATCTTCTTGACTAGAATAAAATCAAATTTCTTATTTATTCTCAATGTATTTTATCTTAGAAAATGTTTTACATAGAACTTGTATAGAGAGGGAGAGATAATATAAGAATCAAATCTATTTGAACAACTCTCTATTTCTTTGATGTTTTGAAATCTGAATCTCTTCTAATATTTCATTGGGATAGTATAAGAATATTATTATTGTTGTTGTTGCACCCATCCATTGTTAATATTTTTCAGTTCATCAAATCCTTTTTTAGGACTGAACTTTGGAGGCATACATGTTTTAATTTTTTGTTGTTATTTCTATATATATTTCTAGAACAACCTAAAGTTTCTTCAAGAGTAATATGCTATGAAGTCTTTCTAATATTCCTTTTAAGATCTCTTTTTTTAGTTGTTGAGAAAACTGTGAGATGAACCTACAATAGAAAATCACCATCTATTTTCTATTGGAGTTTTAGCTTCTCACAATAAGCTATTTTTCTATAGTTCCTTGTAAAATAATTAGAAGGCCCTATAAAACCTTGATATAAGGGGTCAACTATTTACACTTAGTTGTAGAGGTCCCTGATAAATGGACCTATTTAATTAAAATCACAAAACTCATGGAGGGATAGATGGTGGAGTGGACTAGGGGATCTTTATGTGCCAAACTACTATAAAAATTATTATGTTATCATCTTTTTTTTCTTTATCTGTTTAAAGAAAATAGAACTACACATCTTTCAAAATCATAGAGGGGAATTAATTTTAAACTATCCAAGTGTTTTTAAAGGAAATAATTCACCCCCTCTTGTGTCTTCATATTTATTCCTACCAACACATAAAATACATGTTAAAAAAATTATGAAAATTAAATGATACAAGTACCTAAGGAGGTCAAAGACAATGTCTTAGATAAGCCTCATACAATTGACACATCAGTAGGTATCCTAATTGCGAGTGGAAGAACCAAGAGTGGTAACCATCCTATTGAAAGTGGATAAGGAAATACATCTCATCCAATAGGAGGGGGTGCCCTGGGAAAAGTTCGGAACCCCCCACTCCCTGATGAAATATCTACATGAAGAAACAAAATTTGAAGACATACATTATTATATAATAAATTTTTTTTGTATAACTATACATTCATATTACCTGCATGAGGGGACACCACAGATGATAGTCCAACTGAATGATGGGGAGTTATAGATGCTATATGATGTTTTTTATGACTAATAATCTCATCCATAATTCATACATGAACTCTCCTCTTATTTGAAAACATGTTTTCATACACAAAAAAATGAGAAAATGATACATTATAATTTATTGATATCAGTTATCATATGTGTAAAATCAATTATCATTATAGTAAGGGATAAAAAACATACATTTAATTATTGATTTAAATATATTGTATCCCCTTCAATGTTCTCCCTCATCCAATGGATATCCTAATAATGTAGCATCACTGTATTTTTATCAAGATTTTGAAATGAAAACCCAATAATATTTGGTTCATCATGATCAACTACAAATACCAATATTCTTGACATCTTCATGGAAACTTTCCAAATAGCATCCTAATGATCAATGTCAAAGTAAACTTACTCAGTTTGTGAGGCCGATATGGAAGAATCATTATTTATATGGTTAAATCTATATAATAAATTATTGAAGTTGGAAAATGTCAAATCAAAATTATCAACCTTTTACCTATGAAATAGATCCACTCAGTTGCACTTCAACAATAAATATTTTAACCCTTGACTATATATAACTTCAATAATGTATCTTATTTGGATATAATATCATCCGACATCCAAATAAGGACAACCAACATTGGAATTTTGTGTTTCCCAATCCTGATCTACATAATAAATGAGAAATCAAAATCCATTTACACCACAACATGTACATCATCATGATGTATACAAAGTTCCATTAACAAGTTATTTGAATTCATTTGATAAAATATACCCTCTTGATCGAAATATGATGCTAAGATATATAAAGAAAATATTAAATCATATGATACTATTTCATCACCAAATATATTGTAATTCCTATAAATAAAAGTATTAGATGGATATTTATATAATTTTTTAGACAATCATGATATTTTTCACAGTGAAACTGTTGAATCCAATGACTAGTCACAAAAAGAAGTTCTATTTGAATCTCAACAATGTGTTTCTTATTTTTTAAATAGAATATCCCATTACATAAATACAATTTTTGAAATTTTTAATATAAAAATTTAAATACTTGAGTAAGTAACAACATACCGACTCACTGCAATAATTGATTGTGTGTTAAACAACACATAACATTTCACTTGAATCCATTCAACATGTTCTAAATCAAATTATGTACCTTATCCAATGGGACCAATATGAAAAAAATTTATTTTATTGAAAGTATTTTCAACACCATCATGATATGCTTCACAAAAACTCATGCACTCATTTATCAAATATCCTTTTGCAATTTATGCTTATGGACATGATTTATTATGCATAAACCTCTTAAATGTATTCATGTACCTCTCAATTAGGCACTTCCACATAAACTTTATAAGACCACCAATAATTAATTCAACGACTAAATGTATATTTAAGTAGACCATCACATCAAAAAATGAAGGCGAGAATAGTTTTTCCAAATGAAACAATGTAAGTACAATCCTATATTATATAACACATAAATCAGATGTTCAAACATTTATAGAACATGGTTTCCTCAAAAAATTACTAAGCTCAATCAACGATTTCACAACATTATATGGAAATCAATTATGAATTGATATAGGAAATAACAGCTAAAGTGGAATGTGATTGTTTCTACCTTTTAGTCTTTGTAGTGTTTTTACATAACTACTAACCCACTTTAAAATATTCAAACAATAACCATTAGACACCTTAATTGTTTTAAAAATGGAAAGGAATGTCTGTTTCACATCCTTGCTCATCATAAATTATTTAGAAGGAATGTATCAATTTTTTTCATCAACCATCTATAAATGAAAAGGTTTTCTCAAATGCAATACCATGAGATTTTAAATTATATTTTCCTTTTAAAACCTAATGTGTTCAATAGCTTGCTTCAGATGCAACACCAAACTAAAATGAACCGAAAAACATTATATAACCATTAAAATATAGCCATAGAATCAGCAGGTAAAAATAGAGGCAAAAAAATTATGAAATATATCTACAAATAAAAATAAGGTTCATTATTAATACTAAGGCATTGATTAAAATTCAATTAGTTTATCTAAATAACTAATAAGATTGATTTATACTTTAAAATGAAACCCTTCTAAAATTAGATTTTATGTGCTTTAATTTAAGATACTAAATATGTTATGGATAAAATATATTATTGATATGAATACTATATTAACAACAAATTTTATTAGTAATTGATATGAAATCAGAATAATAATGGTTAATATTTTTAAAAAGTTATTTTCCTATGAAAACAATTTTCATTATATTTTTATGTTTTTCATTAAAAGTTAAATTCTAAAATTTTATAATTTTAATTTGACTAAATAAACTTAATTTTTAGATTTATCATGTCAATATTATCTTAATATTAGTTTTTTATATTTTTCTAAAATAATTGTTTTTTAGGTGAATAGTGGAAAATGCACTTTTTACCAAAAGTGAAACTTTTATGACTTTATCATTATAAAAGTAAGAAATATAATCTTATAAAACCTTTTAATTGATCAAATATTTTCTTAAGAATTAATAATATATGTTTTCAAATGCTATTATGAATTTATAAAACCTATGTTTAATATTTTTTAAACTTAAGTAATATTTCAAAAAAAAAAAGAAATTGTTTTTGATCTTTTCTTTTAATTAAATATTATTTTGGTAAAATTCATTTTTGGATTTATTTAAAAGACACATGAATTTTATTTTTTTACAATAAACTAATTTATATCATGAAAATCTAAATTATTGATAATTTAATCCCATGCATAAATTTTAAGCTTAAAAATATGCCTTTTTTTTCTAAAATGGGTTTTTACGCATTTCATGTATTAATGTAAAAATTAATTTTTTATTACATATATAAATTTTATTGAATAAAATGGATTTAATATTTGGAATAAGTGGTTACAAATTATGTAATAAGTATAATTTTATTTTTAGTAATTGAAATTAAATTACTTAGGTAAAAATTAGTTACCACGATAAAACTGAAAATAGTAAAATGTAAAAAACCTAATAGTAAATGGATTGAAACATGTTTAAAACATGTGTGAAAATTAGTGGTAGAATATTTCTAAAACTAATAACACCCCAAAATCTATTATTTTCACTTTTGGAACAATTAATCCTTGAATAACATCATTCCATTATTGAAAAATAATGGTTGTTCACAAAAGTGACCTTTTTTCACTTATAAAAGGGGATCACTTCCACCCTCTCAAAGTTACATATCCCATTAAAAATTTAGTTGAAAACCTACCAAATTTTCCTATCATAGAATTTATTTTGATTTCATAAAGCCTATAATCAACATAAGTTATCCTAATCCCTTCATTTCCAAGGAGACTTTCAAGAGATAGTTCAAGGTCCCAAAGTGAGTATTACTTAATCATTATTTGTTTATTCTCAATATTTCTCTTCAAAACCTATCCTAAACATAATAATATAATTAAATTAGTTTCATTAGTATAATTAATTTTTATTTTATTAATGGAACAACCCTTATTTATTACTTTTCATCCACTAAAAAAAATAAAAGAACATTGATCATACGTTTGTGCAGACTATTGCCTCCTTGAAGAAGCATGATCTGTTTTTCATCACCGCCCAAATTAGATGAATTTAAAATGTGTTTAAGGTATAAACATGATGTTTATCACAATATTAATATTATAAAAAGATAATATTGGACACTCTATTAGTGATATTAATAATAAACAGTCATAACTTGACCACCTGAAACAAACATATCAGAGTACCTTTCCTAATACAAGTTCATTTTATAGAAACTTATATAACTGAATAATTTTCATGATAATATAATAATTAAGGTCATACACCCCTATAATTCTAGATATTATGAACATACCAAAATAGTTATGTAGAAAATGACCAAACCACCTCAAATAACCAACATAAGCATAAACTATATAATAAATAAATTGCATATGATAATAAATGGTCCTTATTAACTGAATGTAGATGAATAAGGTTTATAATAAGTAATATAATAAAGTGAATTTGATTATTGAGGAAGTTAGTAACATGAAAAAAGTTAATTAGGACCAAGGTAAGAGTTTGTGCTAACTCAATTTTCCTCTATTGAGTTACAAACTTCTTTATTGAACTATTTTGTTTCATGTTTGATTTATTCTACCTAATAAATAATCTATATTGAATTTAATCCTTCTTTTATGTGGTTCTACATTTCTTCCTTATAACCTCACTATCAAATGATTCTTACCTCAAGGATTATGTCACTTGAAAGGGGTTTCTTGGTCTTAATTCATATTTCTTGAGTCATACTTCTTATTATGAACCAATTTACTTTTATATGGGTTATATACTACATACTTGTTATATTATATCATGAATTATTTTTTGATCATGGAATTTTACGTTTAGTTTTAAGATCTTTATCCTTCAAAGGTTTTTATTTAAATGTTGATCAAGCTGTAAGGTTTATTTTCATAACCTCATTTTAAAATCAAGACCTCTCAAATGTGATAACCCATATAGGGAATTTATAGTCTTTCTTTCCAATATTAAAATAATTTTATTCCTCAATGGTTATCCTTGGTGAGATTTTCCCTCTTTATCTTTTTTTTAAATTGTAATTTCTATAATATTTTTAAGTGATATGACTTTCAACAAAGGTGTTTTTAATATAATAAAAATGATTTTTTTCACTCGTATTTTTTCTTTGACTCCACATTTTGTGGACATCCCTATATTTTTTTTGAAAATTTAAAAAGTTCATTTTCAACTACATTGAATTTATTTATAGAATTTTTAATAGAAAAATAATTTTTTTTGTATGGGTTATTTTTGAAAAAAGAATCTCTTTTAATGTTTCCATGTGAATATATCTTTCCACCGCCTTTATTGTTTTAGATGAAACTTTATCTCTAAGTTTTAATGGTTTCAGAAAGAAATTACCTTTCTCCTAGTTTTATAAAATATATATATTTTTAAATGATTTCAAAAGTTCAATTATATTTCTTATTTCTAAAGTGATTTTATAAAACTCCTAAAAAGTTTTTTTTTCATCTAAGACACTGTCTTTTGACATATCTTATGCTTGATCAAGATATTATTAAAATAAAACCATACACCTTATTTCTATGGATGACTTATGAAATGTTCTTTTATATTAGATAAACGATTTATCACTACTTTTTCATAACTAATCATTGAATGTTTATAAACATAAATTTTTAATGTCTTTCCTCTATGAAAAATATATATTTCCTTACTTTTATTAAAGGGTGTTTGCCTAGATTTCATATGTTGATTGATTTAGGAAATTATTGACTTAACTGTATACCCCTCACTCTATATGGTGTTAGTTTGAGGATGGTTATATAGAAATCTAATCCACTTATTGATTGGGGAAATATTGATAATTAATATACTTGTTATTCCGATACAAATGTTTATTGATTACCTAGGAAAGTTGACTATGTATTGTTTAACCATCCAATTTATTTATCTGGATGTCTTATGTCCATTTTATCCCATTTATTGGGAAATTATTTATGTTTCTTATGTTTGTATTTTTATGTCATCTATGGGTTTATTTCAATATAATGTGTTTATTTATATGGAATTATTCGACTCTTATTTATTCTTTCTATATTATTCATGCCATGAAAGATTCTGATATATATTTTCCCTTATCAAGCATTTGATCACACCCTTATTATATTTCCATTTCCCTAGGTTATGAAGAAAAGTATTAATATGTCTAGGATAAAATAGCATGTGTGGAGAATTTTTGGGAGACATTTAAGTCTTATTTTGGATTAATTAGTTTCTTATTATAGTGGAAAAAATGTCAATTGAATGAGAAAGACATGAGATTTGTTAGTTAATGAGCTGTCCAAATTATATAAATCTATAAACCTAAAAGGTTATAGAAATATATGCAATGAAAAATTTTCTATAAATCATGTGATTATAAGAAAATTATGTCTAGGAATATACAATTGGTATCAAATCCAGTTTGTAAAGTATGTGTTTAACACATCAGATCTGAGAGTGTGAGTCCAGGGCACCATAATTGGTATTAGATTAGGGTTTAGATAACTTTGGAGATTAGTATATTATTGGATGAGGATGAAAATTTCATTAAGGAGTGTAAAGTTACGGTTGATCATAATTTCAAAGGTATAGGTAACCATTTAGGTTAGTTTAGGTAATTTTGAGTATTTAGGGATTAGGATAATAGATATTTAGTGAAACCCTATGGATAAGTATAAGGAATGAGTCTAAGTATAAAAAAACATTTCAAAGTTTTATTAAAGTAGATATTGTGTGGTTATACTAGTAATTAAATACCTATTTGGATACTAGAAAATGGATATGATTGTGGCACAAATTCACTTAGGGGTAATCACCATGGAAAGGGTTGGTTGAGTATCAACTCAATCTTCACTCTAATGAATGATGATTGGGCCTAATACTGAATTCCTGGCTAGAAACTCCAGAGGTATATTCTTTGGTTAATCACATTATCTTTAAAATCCATTACAAAGGATTTATTATGCTAAAGAATTAGGTTAAAGAATATGAGATAACCAAACCTAATGAAACCTAGATTGAACCGAGAGTGATTTTGATTGAACTGAAAGCTGATGTAATAATTTCTAAGAGTAAGAAATTTTGAGGTTGAATTTTTCATGTAATTATCTTATAGTAATTATATTTTGGTGTTTATCACTCATATTAAAACATGTTTGTTTTAGTAGTGGATGAAGCCCAAAGGAATCAAGTCAATGATGGTTTCCATGGACAATGTGAAGATTTTACCAATGAGAAACCTAATGGGATAAGATTTGGAGTGAGAAATGTTATGATTATGTAAAAAATATATATTAATAATTATGATTAACAATTTGAACTTATTCAAGTTACCAAACAAACCAAATAATTGAAGGATGAATTCTCATGGAAGTTTGGGTGATAAAGATGATTAAGGAAAGAAGATTCAATTTCCTACTTGTCAAAAATGTGGGAAGAAACACCCAGATGAATGTATCTAAGGAACATGAAGATGATTATTGTGTGGAAAAAAAGAGAGAATAGAGCAATGAGTTGTAGAAGAAAAATGAATTAATCAATTAACAAGATGAATGGGAAATATTTGTTTCCATTTGTACCTAAGATATTAAGGTAAAATACTCATTTGAAAATATATAATGAGTTATGCCTATCTTTTAGAAACCCTTAACTATTTTATTAGTGAGTGAAAATTAAAATTTCATGGGTTTAATTTATTTTATGGGGGGATATAATACCTTGATATTTTAAAATATATTTTCCTTTAAAACCTAATGTGTTTAATAGCTTTCTTCACATGCAACACCGAACCAAAATGAACCACCAAACATTACCGTTAAAATGTAGTTGTAGAATTGGAGGGTAAAAATAAAGGTAAAAATATTATGAAATATACATATAAATACATATAAATATCATTATTAATACTAATGTATTGATGAAAATTCAATTAGTTATCTAAATAACTAATAAGACCGATTTATGATTTAAAATGAAACCCTTATAAAATTGTATATTATGTGATTTATTTTAAGATACTAAATATGTTATGGAGAAAAATATTATTTATATGAATAATATGTTAACAAAAAATTTGATTAGTAATTGATATGAAATAAGAATAAGAATATTTAATATTTTTAAAAAGTTTTTTCCTATGAAAACAAATTTCATTATATTTTTATGTTTTTATTTATAAGATAGATTCTAAAATTTTATAATTTAAATTTGAAAAAATAAAATTCATTTTTATATTAATTATTTCAATATTATCTTAATATTAAGTTTTTATGTTTTCTAAAATAAATGATTATAAGTGAATAGTGAAAAATATAGTTTTTACCAAAACTGTAACTTTTATGACTTTTTCATTATATAAGCAAGAAATAGAAATTTATAAAACCTTTTAATTGATCAAATATGTGTTTAAGGATAAAAAATATATGTTTTTGAATACTATTACGAATTTATAAAACCTATGTTTAACATTTTTTGAACTTAAGTAAAATTTTCCAATAAAAGAAACCTTTTTGGTCTTTTTTTAATTAAATATTATTTTTTGTAAAATTTGGTTTTGGATTGATTTTAAAGCCATATAAATTTTATTTGTTTTATAATAAAATAATTTATATCATTAAAATAAAACCATTGATAATTTTATCCTGCATAAAAATGTTAAGCTTAAAAATACACTTTTTCTAAAAATGAGTTTTACGTGTTACATGTGCTAATGTTAAAATCAACTTTTTTTATCACAAATAAATTTAATTGGATAAAATGGATTTAATATTTTTAATAAGTGAGTACAAATTATATAATAAGTTCCATTTTATTTTTAGTCATTAAAATTAAATTACCTAGGTAAAAATTAGTCACTACGATAAAATTGAAAATGGTAAAATGTAAAAAACCCAATGATAAATGACTTGAAACATGTTTAAGACATGTGTTAAAACGAGTTTTATAGTATTTATTGACCTTATCACAACCCAAAATCTATTATTTCTCACTTTTGGAACCATTTACCCTTTAATAGTGTTATACCATTACTGAAAAATAACAGGTATTCACAAAAGTTCCATTTTCTTCACTTATAAAAGGGGATCACTTCCACCCTCTCAAAGTTACACATCCCATTTGAAATTACCTTGAAACCATAAAAAATTTAACTATAATAGAATTCAATTTAACTACCTAAATACCCCAATCAATATAAGTTATCCCTTGCCCTTCATTTCTAAGGAGACTTTTAAGAGAAAGTTTAAGGTCCCAAAGTGAGTATTACTTAATAATTATCCTTTTATTTTTAATATTTATCTTAAAAACCTATCCTAACCATATTAATATAATTACCATAGAATAATTATTATAATTAAGTTTTATTATATTAATTTAATGAACTTTATTTATTTATTTCCATCCAATAATAAAAAAAGAACGTCGATTGTGTGTTTGTGTGGATTACCACCTTCATGAAGCAACATGTTTTTTCATCACCACCTAAAGTGGATGACTTTAAAAACGTGTTTAAGGTACATAAATAATTTTTATAAAACTATTATTATTATATAAATATAATATTGTACATTATATAAGTGATATTAATAATAAACAATTATAGTAAACTTAATCCCCTAAAATGAACATATCGAAGTACCTTTCCTAATTTGAGTTCATTTAATAAAAACTTATATAACAATATAAATTTTATTATAATATAATAATTAATTAAATAAACTCCTACAATTCTATATATTATGAATTTATTCTACAATACCTTTAACCATGGTCAACATACCAAAAGAGTTATGTAGAAATTGAATAAACCACCTCAAAAAAACAACATAAGAAAAAATATATAATAAATAAATAGAATATGATAAAAAATAGTCCTTAGTAAATGAAATATAGATGAATAATGTTTCTAATAAGGTTTATAATAAACTTAATTTGATTATTCAGGAAGTTAGGCACTTGCGTAGATCGAATCAGGACCATGTTAAAGGTTTTTGCAAACTCAATTTCCTTCCACTGAGTTACAAAATTTCTTATTGAACACTATTATTCCAAGTTTGATTTATTATACCTAATGAATAATTTTTATTATATTTAATCTTTTTATGGGTTTATACAATTCTTCTTTATAACCTTATTATCAAATTATTCTTACCTCAAAGATTATGTTACTTAAAAGGGATTTCTTGGTCTCAATTCCTATTTCTTGAGACATACTTCTTATTATGCACCAATTTAGATTTATATTATGTATATAATGAATATTTTTATTTTATATCATGAATTATTTTTCTTTAATGGTGTTTTAATTTTAATTTTAATATCTTTCTCCTTTACGGGTTTCAATTTACATGTTACTCAAGCTGTAAGGTTTCTTTTCCCAAACTCATTTTAAAATTGAGATCTCTCAAATGTGATAACCCATCTGGGAAATTTGTAGAGTATTTATTTCCAATATCACAATAATTTTGTTCCCCAATGGATATCATTGGATATTTTTTTACCTCTTTGTCTTGTTTTAAATTGGAAGTTCTATAATAATTTTAAGCGATGTGGTTTTCAGTAAAGTTATTTTTAATACAATAAAAAGGAAATTATTTTTCACTTATATCTTATCTTTGAATCCAAATTTTTGGATATCCCTATATTTTTTTTTAAAAATTTAAAAATTCCATTTTCAAATATCTTGACTTTCTTTACAAATGTTTTAAAAGAAAATTAATTTAATGTTTTCTGAATGGGTCCTTTTTGACAAAAGATTCTCTTTTAGCGTTTTCGTGTGAACATATCTTTCAGCTGACTTTGTCATTTTAATTGAAAATTTCTATCTAAGTTTCCATGGGTTTTAAAAGAAATTATTTTTCTCCTAGTTTTATAAAATATTTCTTTTAAAATTATTTCAAAATATCAAAGATATTTCTTATTTCCAAAGTGATTTTCTAAAACTCCTAAAATGTGTTTTTATAAAAGTCATTATCCCTTGACATATCTTATGATTGATTAAGGATATTATTCAAATAATTCCATTCAGATTATTTATCTGTATGTATTATAATATGTTATTTTCTATCAGGGAAATGATTCATCACTACATTTTTCTTAAATAATCATTGAATGTTTGTAAACATAATTTTTCTTATAGTGAATTTACTCTATGAACACTCTATATTTCCTTCATTTGATTTAAGGGTGTTCACAAAGATGTCATATGTCAATTGATTTTGGAAATTATTGACTTAACTTCATACCCCTCACTCTACAAGGTGTTAGTTTTAGGATGCTTAAATAGAAAGATATTCCACTTATTGATCAGAGAAATATTGATAATCAATATACTTGTTATTATGATATAGATGTTTATTGATTACTCAAGAAAGTTTATTATGCATTGTTTAACCATCCTATTTATTTATCTAGATGACTTATGTCCATGTTATCCCACTTATTGTGAAATTATTGATGTTATGTTTGTTTATATCTCAATATGGATGTTTATTATTCTTAAGGTATGTTGATTATTCATTGTATTATTTCATATGGTGAATGCATTGGACTTAAAGAAGTGATGGATGAGGCTTAGTATTTTATAGAACCTCAATACATTAGTTTATCTCATGAGACAAAAGGTTTGGGTATTTGGTGTATTCCTACCCAATGCAAGAATGATGTCTTGCTTGCAACCTTAATGATAATAATAATATCTTGGCTATAACCTTGATGGAAATAATAATGTCTTGGATGAGGCCTTGATGGTAAAAGAGGTCCGACATTATGCATTCCATCACCATGAATTCAGTTATTTTTATCCATGCAATTTTTTATATTATTATGTCATCCATGGATTTATTTCAACCTCATGTGATTAGTTATATGGAATTATTTGACTCTTATTTATTCCTGCTATATTATTCATACCATAATAATTTTTGATATAAGTTTTCCCTTACTAAGCATTTGATCTCACCCTTATTATGTTTCTATTTCCCTAGGTTATAAAGAAAAGTATTACACATGATATGTATAGAATAAAATAATATGCATGTGGAATTTGTGGGAGATGTTTAAGACTTATTATGTATTTATCAGTTTCTTATTCTAGTGAAAAAAATTTCTATTGGATGAGAAAAACATGATATTTTTTAGTTAATGAGTTTTACTAATTCTCTAAATATCTAAACCTAAAAGGTCATGGGAATGTATGTAATGAAACATTTTCTATAAATCATGTGATTATGGGATAGTTAAATCCATGAATCTACAATTGGTATCAAATCCAGTATGTAAAGTATGTGTTTTTGGCACTAAATCTAGGAGTGTGGGTTTAGGGTGTCACATCAAACCCATCTCCTATAAATCATTTCAAGAATTTAAATTAAATTTAGATTTCCCCTGACACCTAGAATGGTCCAAAAGGAATTATATCATAATTTTTTTTCAATACACATAACATCAAGGTTTTTCATCAACAAGTTGTATTTCTAGTATGGTAACTCAAAGAAAATTATCCTTTTCTTCCAATTATGATTATATATTCTTTGTGAAACTGGAATGTAAGGCATCAGAGGGGCCACAAAATCTTGAAAGTTATAAAGTGTGTAGATTTTCTTCTAGGTAAGTTGTGTTAATAATCGAGCAATTGTTAATTTTTTAGTGCTTAACCATGTTATCCTGTCCCATCAAATGAAACTTGATATTTTATGAAATTATGTAGCATATGAAGAAAATGTCTATGATGAGTGTATTCCCATTTCTTACAATGTTTTACCATTGTTGATTTATTACTTTGATTACAATAAGGGAATGAAAATTATACCTTTTTCCTAAGTCAAAAAGTTGTTAATTGTCCAAATCAAAGCAGCCTGAATATTAAACATTTTTCAAGATACATCATCAAAAGTCTTTACACATTTATCCCACAATTCATCCAACTCATTAATTAATGGTTGTAAGTAAATATCAATCTTATCAATAGGTCTTGTTGGCATGTCGATAATATTAGACAATATCAAAAAAGGTTTCTTCATGTATAACTATAGAGGAAGATTGTATTGAACGGAAACTGCTTGCCACATGATATGGGTTTCTATAACCATTAATATGAATAGATTGAAACCATAAACTACCAAACCAAGATGAACATTGTGAATATCTCGAGATAACTATGGGTTCCTCTTATTAAACTCCTTATATTCCAGAGATTCTGGAAGGTGGGTTAATTTATTGATGTCCTTGTTCTTTTTTTCATTACATCACATAATATTTGAAAAATTTAGATAACATATTTTTTTCAATCTTTGTTTTAGTATAAAATATTACAATTATTTCATTGAAACCTTTTTTCCACGTTTTGGACCTATACATGATTGATTACAGTGATTTCATTTTTTTCATCATCCTTACACCTGGTGGACTTGAAAACAATTCCACTACCGAGATTAAAATTTTCCTTTGTAAACAACATATAATTATTTGGACATGAATACAATGTATCATATGTAAAACCAAGATTTTCAGTTAACTTGTTTGAATCATAGTAAGTCTCAGGAAGCTTCACACCAATGGGTAAAACCTTATGAAATATTTATAGTAATATATCAAAAGATGTGTCAATCCCTTTATTAAGAGACTTCAAGTTTAGAAATTTCACTATAAATGATAACTTATTGAAATTTATATATCATGGGTATAGTTTGATCTGAGCATCATCAAACATCTCAAAAAATTTTAATGCTTCCCCATCAACACCTAAATGGGGGTTACTTCCAGCTACTCCATCAAACCCTAATTTAATATTTAGTGTGTGAATTCTTATCCAAGGTCATATAACATTACACTCATGGAGTTTTACATTATATTATGTACCTCTACATTATTGGAGGGTCTTTCTTTACTACATGAATCATAGGATTCTCCATGTATAGTCAATATCTTATAATTATTCAAAAAATCATTAAAAATCAAGTGGTCTTTCAAAATTTCTTATTTGAGGTATTCTTTATTTTCATATTTTCTATAAGGACAACCAATGCAATCATTATCTATCCTTTTCATGAAATTAATTAATTATTTAATACCCTCTATATATTCTTTACAAATAAAACTCTTATCCATGCCCAATACTGATAATATAATTTTTTTAAAAAATATAGAACAAGAAAATTAAAAACATGTTATTGTTTTATTATAATTAGAAGAAAAAGTTATTTAGGAACATACTTTAAACACATATTTAAAAAAATTACATAAAAAATTCAGTCCAAAAGTAAGACCTAACAAAAAAATTAATAAATTTCACAAAAAAGGTAAGACTTAACTAAAAATAAAATATTATATCATTTGAATAATTCCTTTTTTTTAAAAATAGTAGTAATATAACATTGTCATAATAATGAATAACCATCCTAAAAATTAATCAAGATTTAAACTAGCAATTGAAATTCAATGTAACAATCAAGTAAATAAAAAAATTTCCAATTAAAATTTATTAACTAGAAAAATCAATAACATTAAAATCATAAAATCAAATTCAATACAAAATATGAATGAACAAAAAAAAATCAATTCAAATTTTAGAGATAAATTTACACTACGTGAAATGTGTGTGTGCGGTGTAGATAACACTTTGCTAATGAAATTAAAAAAATAAATAATAATTTGAAAATTTATAATACCTATTGTGATATAATTAGTCTAAAGTGGATTATATAGTAGGAGGTGTAGGGTTAGGATGCAGTGGATATTATGCACCCACTATAGGAGTCATAAGAGGAGGACAGTGGATCTAAAATGAAGATTTGGGTTTTGGGTGGGGCTATGGGTGGAAGGGGAGTGAGGCATTAGGTTTACATTTCTTGGGGAGTGTCGAAGGTAGGAATATACCACCAACAGTGACATGGAGTCATGGAAAACAAGAGGGGGTGGGGATCTCAAGAAAGAGGTAGGGGTAGTGTCAGATTTTAGGGTTTTTTAGAAATGATGTAGCAACCATCATTAGTAGTCACCAATACCCACTTTTGGTGGCATCCATCAGTGATCACCCATTTTTGGCCTCTTTCAAAACCTATTTTTCTAGTAGTGACTATTTAAAGCCATTTCATGGCTAAAAAGATGAATGAAAGAAAACATGGGTGTTTATGCGGGCATGCTTGAACAAAAACAAGTAGTTGTAGACTTGTTGGTATTACCATATATTGAGCTATTGTGTAAATTCATACCATGTCCATAAAAAAATAAGGGTTCATCGGGATGCATAGATCATCCTTAAATGGGGGGGGGGAGGGGTTGACCCAGTCTTAACTCATTGGGTGTGTTTGTGTGTGTTATTTGCTTTATTTGTAATTCCTTCACATATGTTAGTGATTATTATTATGCAGAAAAACCACAGGTCAATTATTTCTCTCTTGTTCAACATTTGTGAGGTCATGGATTTGACTCATTCTAGTTATGTGTATGCATGAGTATTTTAATTTTTTTTCTCATCCCTAACCAATGAAAATTATTATTTTTGTTGTCATCATCATTCTCATCTTTTTCATTGTGTGTCATCGCTATCTGGGCCTAATTGGGACCTTGGGTGTGTGTTGTTTTATATACTTGTAAACTTTTCCATGTCTATTAAAATTATTAATGACGTTGTTGTTTTTGTTGTTATTAATATTATTATTATTTTATAATGGTGTCTTACCTGAGTGGTAATGAAGACAATGGCATTTTCACGGGGTCACGGGTTTGATTTCTAAATGTTACAATCTTAAAAGGGATTTATAGAGAATATTTAGGCATATCAACACAAGATATATGAAGGCCCAAATATTCAATATTTTCCTTTCTTTGTGTATTTTTAGGAGTTTGAGAAAAAGGAGGAAAATGATAAGTTGAGTTTGGGGTGAACTTCAATATGATGTGGAAATCACATTATAATGGGCTACATTACCCCACTATTTGTTCTAATGGTGGGTGATTTTTATTAAGTGTTGAAGAAGAGGAAATGTGTTACCATTAACCATCACGCCATAGGCATTACAATGTGGCTTTTACAATTACTCCATGATTTTTTAATTTGTATCGTTATAAGATACAAAGGAGATATTAGTGTCATGGATGGTCATTAGAGGGAAATAGGTTAGGTTTTTCTTTTAAGTAATGCTTTTTAGGAAGTTCATGAATCATGTCATAGTATTATTTTTTATGTTGTGACAAATTTTGGGTAGATACAAATTTAAAGGAAAGATGGTTGTGTAACCAAGGAGATAAAATTCACTACGCCGTGAATTTCAGATCAATTATTTGACTGGGATATTATGATATGATGATTTACATTAAGTTATAATGTGTTTTAATATCATTGAGTTTGAAAGGAAGTGGTTGGGGAGGTTTTGGGGAGGATAAGGTTTTTAATGTCATGATTTTTATATTCCCGTTTGACCGACCATCATTACACCATAATTCATTATATCACATCATGTTTTTTAGATTATTCATTTATTTATAAATTTGGTTCTCTCCTAATATTTGGTTTCTAATTCTCTTGGGCGACTCTTGTAAATAGAGGGGACTTTCTAGAAGACCTTGATCATTCCTGTGATGACTTTTGATTTTCTCCTTTCATGAGGTCAGATTTACATTGTTCCGGGCACTACCCCTTGATTCTTCTTATGTCTTCATTTTGTTTTACTACAAATTCATAGACTATGATGGATGCAACATCTATTATTTTGGAGTTTAATTAATTTATGTGGATATGATTCTTGAGTTTATTTACTAAACTCTTTGTGTTGGAAAGTGAAATTTTACTTTATTATTGTTTAATTATTTAATAAATGAATATTTATTAGCATGATATAAATGAAAAATGGTTAAAATGAGGGATATTATAAGAATTAATTAGTGTAATAGACATGATTTCATTTATGAGACATGTGAAATTGAAATGGTAGGTTACCATGGTCATGGGTTTTATGATAGGCTAAATAGAGTATTTTAAATTGGTTATTATAGAGGTATTTTTTCATGACCCGACTTTCCCCAGGCCATGAACTTAGTCATTTGACCACATGGGTCTCCTGTAATACCTTGGTTTCCTTCCCAACACACCAAAGGCTAGTACTCACTGGGGTCACTTATCAGACTAATGACTGTACCCAAATGAAAACACATGTTCTTTTAGTGTGTTTTTTTCTCACTCACACACACCCTGGGAAACTTCCCAGATGGTCACCCATCCTGATCACTACTCCGGGTCAAACATGCTTAACTATGGAGTTATAATCATGCAGGCTCCTAAAAATAAAGGTGCATCTTGTTGACATGGGTAGTAACATTTATCCTTTTAACTCTCACTTTTCTATTAGTGTTACATTCTCCACCCCTTTAATGCACAACACCCTCATTGTGGACCCCAATCCTCAAACCTAGGTAGTGCCTCTGCACTTCTGGCTGGGTATTGTCTCTGATACCATTTGTCATGACATGACCTTCCACGAGCCATGAACTTAGTCATCTGACCCCACGAGTCTCTTGTAATACCTTGGTTTCCTTCCCATCACACCATATGATATTACTCACTGGGATCACTTATCAGACTAATGTTTGTCCCCATAGGACAACACATACTCTTTCAGTGTGTTTTCTTCCTCACTCAAACACAATTTGGGAAACTTCCTAGAAGGTCACCCTTCCTGATCACTACTCTATGCCAATCATTCTTAACTATGGAGTTATAATCAGATAGACTCCCAAAAATAAAGGCGCACCTTGTTGAAATATGTAGTAACATTTATCATTTTAAGTCTCACTTTTCTAAGGATGTTATATATTTAATATAGGATGTTTGGCATAATTTTTTTAATTCCAAAGTGTGTGTGGTTTCATTTATTATCAATATGTAATAATGTTTTTATAGTGAAAGTTACTGATTAGTCACTGAAAGTGGATAATATTAATTGTTAATATATTTATATTAATTGTTCCAAAGTCCATAAACATTGTTTTTAGTGCATTATATAAATAGAACTTCATTTCTCATTAAAAATGCAATTCATGTTCAAAATGCAAATTTGGGCCCAATCATTCATTTTTTTGTTGACAATATTATATTCAATTTCTTAATTTGAAATTTTGGGATATGATTTATCACTTTTTTTTAACTTTTTATCTTTTAGGTCCGCTGGATGAATCCCAAAGGAAGATGGAAAATTTTGCGCCTGAAGGCAGAAACTTGCTGGAAAAAGCATAATGGGCCTAAGGCCCATCAAACAAATGTGGGGCCTAGAAACCAAGCCCAATGAAGCTAAAATTTATACAGTAGAAATATAAAAATATGATGATCATTTTATTCAACTGTGGATGGAGCTAATTCTGATGTTTTCATGATGATAAATGGATCTGAAGTTGAGATTTAAATGGTGGACCCGACATTAATGCACAGAAATCCGTCCCACCATTTCGACCATAACTTCCAAACGGCTGATCCAAAGTTTTTGAAATTTTTAGAGATTCTAGAAGACAGATGGACGAAGATATTTTCTATTTATTACACCTCTGGATTCGGACATATGAAGTGTCAAACGCACACGTCAAAATGGAGGATGAATCTAGCTGGTTTTGTGGTCAACTTTGTAACGTTAATTTCCTTTTGATTCTTCACCCTCCTTTTGACTCTCTTAATTGTTTGGGGGTGAATTTATTTTTAGAGGTGGACATAAGGCTCCTAATATGCCTATATAAGGAGATGGTGGTGAAGGGAATAATCATCTAACATTTTCCTTTGAATCCAAGTTTTTATTTCAATTGTAATCTCCCGCTTTCGTTTTGTAATGACATCGTCAATTTCTCTAATGTAAGTTTTTCATTCAAGTTTAGTATTTTAATAAAGTTTATTCTTCTTTACTTTTAATTTTCCTTTTTTTAAACGTTGATACCGTTGAATCAAAGTGTGAATTTATTCACACCCGCACTTGTGAATTCATCACACAACGGTGGAGTGTTCATTTTGATTAATGTTTTTTTTCTTTCTTCTTCAATCCCGCTTCTTTAAGTCAATTACCCGCTTCCATTGATAGAATAGAATTAATGGAGGGATAAACTTTTATGGGTTGATCCTAGGGAGTTGCATGAGTTGTATTGAATGTTATTTGATGTTATTAAATTCTTAAACTTGTTCTTTATTTTAAGAGTTCCTTTCTTTGATTTATCTTCTTCTTTGTCTTCACCGACTTTAACGACGACACATTTTAAGTACTAGTACGATCCAATTCCTTGGAGTGATCATTTAATTGATCCTATAAGTGAATTGGTGATTAGACTTGAAATTGTGTATGGATTAAATCGAAGAATGATATTGAGGAATTATTTCATTTAATGTATACCTCTTGAACCGATGAACAGAAAATCAAATGAAAAATAAATACATCCAATCAAGCCCAAGAGACAACCTAGGATCAACTCAAATTAATTATTTGTTTTAATTCAAGTAATTTTATTTGTTTTGTTCTTTAAATTAAATCAATATTTCTTCAAATCAATTCAATCCAAAGTTGGCCACTGCATAGCCAATCCCGTATCCAATCTTAGTGTCTCAAGGTTTCTTCTTTGGTCCCTGTGGATTCGATCCCTACTTGTACTTCAACGACCGCTTTTAACAGTAGGGTAAATTTGGGCACAACCAAATTTTGGTGCCGTTGCCGGGGACCCAAGTAAGTACCTTAGACACTCATCTTCTTTTCTCACCCCAAATTCTCTATTCTCATCCTAATTTCTCTTCTTTATTCCTATTTCTTTTTCTGCGTGTCCAATGAATCCCAAAAAAAAACTTTCAATAAACTCCAATGGATTATCTTCAACAATACCCATTAATATACCAAGGTTATAATCAACTGGAAAATAAATATTTTGAATCAAATCATATAGAAAATTTCATTGACCAAACCATGATTGAATACACCACACCAGATGAGATCTACAATCAATGGGATGCTGATTGTTTAAAGGATCAATTTCTATACCTCTCGAGGATGATTGAAGAGATCAAAAATAATGAAGTTCATGATGTCCAAACATCTATCAATCCTAATTCTGAAAAAATTCTTGAACATTTGTGTGAAAAAATTGATAAAATGAATTCAGAGGTTTCATCTTTAAGAGTAGAACTACAAAGCATTGAAATGGTTGTGGAACCCATTCCCACTCAGGTTGTTTCTTCCTCATCACTAATACAAGAATCTTGTCTCCCACAAACCTCACATGAATTTATTGAAGAACCAACCATTGAATTTGGGATAGTTGAAGATAATCAAGGAATTGTTGATGGGTGCTTGAATCAGGAGAAAATTATTTTTTTGGATTCACAAGGGGAAAATTTGTCTTCATGGATTGAGTGTTCAGAATATTGCTCCAATAACATTTTTTTAGAATCATCGATCATTGAACCATTGGGAGATATAACGAATAGTGAGTCCATACCCACTCATGAAATTCAAATGGAAAATTTTATGGATGAATCATATTTTCAAAAGGAACAAATTCTTTCAAAATGTTTTGTAAAAGAAACAAATTTGGATTCAAATTTCCATTCATCTTTGGGAAAATTCAATGAAACTGAACTCAACATTATAATCCTTCCTTCCCCACTAAAGAATATCTCTATTTATGAAAACCTAGACTATTCAATTATCATCCATTTTCATCAAGAATCTCACAAAGTAGGAATGAACCTTTAAATCATAGGAAATACTCCAAATGAAACTCAATCAACCATTACTGAAATTCCTTGGACTTTCACACTCATTGTTAAGCATGGTATTTCACATGAAAAAAATTATAAAAAAAGACATAATCTAAATCTTATTGAGGTGGAGAAATATGGGTTCATTAAAATTTTAAAAGTTGGTATCGGATAAGTTGGGGGGTAAAAGTTGAGCCAACGACGTTAAACAAAAGCACTGCATGGGAGGCAACCCATGGTTTTCATGTTTCTAATCATTTTGAATCATTTTTTTTCATATAATAAATTACCATAAACTGTTGAATTGTTCTTATTTTATGAGTAAGGATGAGTATGAAAGGGGAGCGCCATATTCATCCATGTCATGTGGTGTGATCTCTGAGTAATACCTTACCCAGAAAATATAAAGAAGACAATGTATCATCAGTTTATTTTGTTTTGTTTTATTTTTATGTTTTTATAGGTTTAGAAAAAATAAAGTACATGTCGTAAGCCATAAGGAAAATCCATTCGCCACCATCCAAGCCGCTGAGACTCAAATCCAGGATTTAAGGGAGACTATGGAATGCGCTATCATCATCAACCACCAGGTGACTTCATTCCATGATTATCATTTACTCTTTGAAATCCTCCCCTACCCCCCTTCTAACTTTTCTTTTCTTTAAACATTGGGGACAATGTTATTCTATGTTGGGGGGAGATGAAATAAAAAATGATTTTTTTTGAATAAGAACATGCATGAAAAGAAAAATTCCATTAACCTTGAACATGATAACACACATTGCAAACTCTAAAATTGGATATAAAATAATTTTGTATGCCTTGATTCTGATTTTAATGCAAGTTTAAGTTCATGAGCATAGTTTTTGGAAAGTGCGGTTATCCGATGTGATTTTTCAAAGTTTACATTTTCATCCTCTTAATGAAAATGCCACAATGCACGTCTTCTGGATTGTGGGTGTAAATTTGAGTTCTTGGGTCCCTTTAATTATAGAATAGGGTTCTGGGGTCACTTTTAGTTTAATTTGAGTATAAAAAAAAAACAAAAAAAAAAACAAAAAAAAAAAAACAAAAAAAAACAAAAAAAAAAACAAAAAAAATGACCACATAGAGCAATGTTTTGTCCAAATGCGTGGCATCCGACACTTGGGGATCGTGACTCCATAGTTGTCTTGCCCAGAGTTAGGCTTTATATCTCTATTGTAGAGCATGAAATTGACAATATGTGTGGCGTCCAGCACTTGGAGATCGTGACTCCATAGTTGTCTTGCCCAGAGTTAGTCTTTTCATATCTATTGTGGATAAATAAAATAAAAAAATAAAAAAATAAAAAAAAGGATACTCATCTTAAGGTTTAATGTGATTCCCACCTAGCGCTTCCATTTTTTCCCTTTGAACAATAAAATGGGCCCCATATCTTTTGTGATGCACAACACTTTATCATGCTTAATTGAAATTGGATGAAATGTGGCGATGAATTTGAACAAAGGAATGGGCTTGGGATTGGGATATGCTTATGGAATTAGCTTGTTTTAAATGATTTTGATGGGTTTCATAATTTTTTTGAAATTAGATATTTGGTTGAGCAATGTGTATTAAAATGTTTTTGGAAAAGGGGATTTGAATTTCATATTTGTAATTTATTTTTCTCGGGACTAGAAAAACTCAAGTTGGGGGGTGTGATTAGTCACTTAAAGTGGATAATATTAATTTTTAATATCTTTATATTCATTGTTCCAAAGTCCATAAACATTGTTTTTAGTGCATTACATAAATAGAACTTCATTTCTCATCAAAAATGCAATTCATGTTCAAAATGCAAATTTGGGCCCAATCATTCATTTGTTTGTTGACAATATTATATTCACTTTATGAATTTTAAATTTTGGGATATGATTGATCACTTTGTTTGTAACTTTTTATCTTTTAGGTTCGCTGGATGAATCCCAAAGGAAGATGGAGAATTTTGCGCCTGAAGGCAGAAACTTGCTGGAAAAAGCATAATGGGTCTAAGGCCCATCAAACAAATGTGGGGCCCAAAAACCAAGCCCAATGAAGCTAAAATTTATATAGTAGAAAGATAAAAATATGAAGATCATTTTATTCAACTGTGGATGGAGCTAATTCTAATGTTTTCATGATGATAAAGGGATCTGAAAATGGTGGACCCAACATTAATGCACAGAAATCCGTCCCACCATTTCGACCATAACTTCCAAACGGCTGCTCCAAATTTCCTGAAATTTTTAGAGATTCTATAAGATACATGGACTAAGATATGTTCTATTTATGAAACCTCCGTATTCGGCCATATAAAGTGTCAAACGCACATGTCAAAATGGAGGATGAATCTGGCTGGTTTTGTGGTTAACTTTGTAACGTTAATTTCCTTTTGATTCTTCACCCTCCTTTTGACTCTCTTAATTGTTGGGGGGTGAATTTATTATTGGATGTGGACATAAGGCTCCTAATATGCCTATATAAGGAGATGGTGGTGAAGGGAATAATCATCTAACATTTTCCTTTGAATCCAAGTTTTTCTTTCAATTGTAATTTCCCGCTTTCATTTTGTAATGGCATCGTCAATTTCTCTAATGTAAGTTTTTCATTCAAGTTTAGTATTTTAATAAAATTTCTTCTTCTTCACTTTTAATTTTTCTTTTTTTTACACGTTGATACCGTTGAATCGAAGTGTGAATTTATTCACACCTGCACTTGTGAATACACCACACAACGGTGGAGTGTTCATTTTGATTAATGTTTTTTTTCTTTCTTCTTCAATCCCGCTTCTTTAAGTCAATTACCCACTTCCATTGATAGAATAGAATCAATGGAGGGCTAACCTTTTATGGGTTGATCCTAGGGAGTTTCATGAGTTGGATTGAATGTTATTTGATGTTCTTAAATTCTTAAACTTGTTCTTTATTTTAAGAGTTCCTTTCTTTGATTTATCTTCTTCTTTGTCTTCACCGACTTTAACGCTGACACATTTTAAGTGATAGTACGATCCAATTCCTTGGAGTGCTCATTTAATTGATCCTCTAAGTGAATTGGTGATTAGCCATGAAATTGTGTATGGATTAAATCGGAGAATGATATTGAGGAATTATTTCATTTAATGGATACCTCTTGAACCGATGAACAGAAAATAAAATGAAAAACAAATATATCCAATCAAGCCCAAGAGACAACCTAGGATCAACTCAAATTAATTAGTTGTTTTAATTCAAGTAATTTTATTTGTTTTGTTCTTTAAATTAAATCAATATTTCTTCAAATCAATTCAATCCAAAGTTGGCCACTGCATAGCCAATCCCGTATCCAATCTTAGTGTCTCAAGGTTTCTTCTTCGGTTCCTGTGGATTCGATCCCTACTTGTACTTCAATGACCGGTTTTACCAGTAGGGTAAATTTGGGCGCAACCAGTTACATAAGAAAATTGGTGAATTTTGAGAGAAGAGTTGTTGCTGGAGGTGTGTAAGAAAATTTCCTTATAGAGCTTAGGAAAGTTTCCGTACATAGTTAGATGATGTTATTATGATCTTTAAAGAACCAAATATCATGAATACTTTCATGATATTAGATGAGTTTGTACATAGTTTTACAATGTTATCATACAGACTGGACTGATGATATCAAAAAAAGATGTATACAGTCCAAGTTACAAAGTTCAAAGATACGACTGTATGAAGATTGGTATATGGAGTTCCAACTATACAAAGTTTTATTTCCAAAGCTATCATGATTGGATGCATAATGATTAGATAAAGTAAACCCATGAAGTGAATCGATCAGAGAGTAGTATGAAGCTCACCAGATGAAAATTAACAAAGTTATACCACATGAAATCATACTAGACAAAGAAAACTAATAAATAAATAGAGTTGCAATGGTCAAACAATTTCTACAAAGTTCGTGTTACAAGGTTGGTGTTATACAAGTTATAAAAAATTTAGCATTATAAAATCTCTATAGGGTAGAGTTAAAATATATATCATATAGAGGATAGATTGTAAATTCTATCACATGGAGAAAACCCATGAATATCACCAGTTAGAGAAATCTCTAAAATTTCATTATATGGAATTCCATCAGATAGACACTCAAAATATCCAATAGATGGAGTATTACAATGGTATTAGTTGAAGAATTGCAATGTCATCAGATGATGAAACATGAAGTTGTACCAGTTAGAGGGAACAATATAATGTCCATTGAACAATATATGTGAATCCAACAATTATAAGAAATAAGTGAGAAACATAAAATGGAGGAGGGATTATGCATATACTAGAAAAACATTCATGAATCCATTAGATAGATAAAATCCTAAGACCATAATATGGAGAAGTGTGAAGTCACCTGGTGAATAAGTTCTAAATGAATACATAACATTTTCCAAATATAGTACTAAGGATATTTTCATAAACCTTGTAAAATCCTTAATATTGTGATGATGCTGAAGTGTTCATTCAATGTTTGTTATAATTCCAATGTTAAGGAAGTATGAATAAGTTCCTTAATGCCACGTTAAGGAAGTTAAAATAAGGTTTTAGATACTAAGTGTCATGAACCATCTTTGACAACCAAGTATACAAGTACTTGATCTGATCCCAACATAGATCGAAGGGCGTCCCCAATCCCCACGAGCTAACAATTAGCACCTAACATCATATAAAAGATCAAAGGGAATTTTTTTCCACATGAATGATAGAATATCATGAGATAAATCAATGAAAAACCGATAGGAAAAACACTTCTCAAGAAGAAAAGTACCAAAACTAGACATATAAACATCCCAAAGTAAAACATAATCCAAAATATAACACAATATCCATCAAGGTAAAGTCTCACAATCTCAATGAAACAAGTGGATCATAGATCCACCAGTCACCATCACCACTCTAGGGTCCCATGCTCAAGGACATCCACCACATTCGATTGGTACTTTCCTTTTTCATAGACCTGGAATAATAAAATCTAAAAACATCTGAAGGAAAAGGTTGAGTGTGAGATCGACATCCCAGTAAGATACCACCAAAGTATTCCATAAGAAATTACATAATAATAAACCATTTATGCTTTCAATTTAAATAAAATAAGGCATGAAAATCTATTTACATATTTTAATCTAAAACATGATTTCAAGTTAATAGATGGAAACTATATCAAAGATAGGATTAAATGAACAATTTTCATAAAAGAACTTGTCATGAATAAAACATTTCTATAAAAAATGGCCTTTATAATCAAATCAAACAAAGAAAATTACCATGCTCATATTCCCTAAGTTACATTAGTTCTAGAATCTCAAGTCCTCACACTAATCAATCATAAATTATAGCTCAAGTATGTGTGCACACGTCCCTAAGGCTCAGGCCGACAAGACTAATAAATAAAATCACCATTAGGGAAAATCATACCGAACTAGGTTTAGTTAGATTAGTCATCGTCAATCCATTTTTAGAGAGTCAGAGTCCTAGCATGCTTGTCCTAATCACCCACTAACTAATTTGGATCACATGTGCTTCAATTAATCAATCACTCATGGGAAAATAAATCATTTCATTTCAATTCATCATTCATAGTTCAAATCCCCAATTTTAGGTTTTAACGTGCCATTTCAATTTCAAAACCGAATCATAGGTTTTCATCAATTTCATTACTTTCAAACCATATTTCATTTAAAACCAATTTTATCAAGAATCAACATCAAATCATTCCATCAAATTATTTCTCCTTTCAATCCATAGTTTTTCTTAGAATCTACCCAATAATTTAAATTCCATTGAAATTAGGGGTTTTCACAATTTTTATTCCCTTTTTAAATTAAAAATAAAATCATTTCAAATAAAGCTTTTATAAATCAATTGGAAACTAATTTCAATTCAATCAAGAAATTTAGGGTTTCAATTATAGGATAAAAACTTATAGAACCACCTATATTTAAACACATGATCAATCAAATCAATACCTATAAAAAGAAATGAAAATGAAGATATGAAGGTAAAAAAGATCTAGGAGAAATCCCCATAATCATAAACCATCAAAATAAGATCCATTAAAATAAGGATCCAATCCATAAACAATGTGAGGATTCACTGCTCTCAAAAGGGAGAGAAATAAAGGAGATAGAAACCCAAATTAATAGAAAAACCACATTCTAGAGAGGGATCAAGATATTTGACCGACACTTCAATTCACAAGAGAGGAGGTTTTTGGATCTAATGAATCCTCTAGAGAACCTCCAAAAGCTAATGAATCCAATTAGGGTCGAATGAGGGGTTGTTAGAGGTTAAACTAAGGGTTTAATATTTTAATTAAAATTTCTAGGGGATTAAAAAAACATGCACACAATTTCCTAGTTGGGATGCATGATTAATAGTAACTATCACCCTTAATAGGATACTAGAAAGGGTGCACGGTTTAGCCACACAGTTAATCTAACCATGCTCCACCATGAAAATCCCTATGTCCAAGGGTGCATGGTTTGGATGGGGTGTTCATACGATTTGGACTAATCATGAACCCCTTCTAGTGGACCATGAAATGGTGTACAATTTGAAGTGTTAGGCCACACAATTTGAACAAATCAGACACCCTTTTCAAGAGCGCCAACATAGGGTGCATGATTTAATTGAACAAACCACACAATTTTTCCTAACCGTGCACCAACCGTGCATAGCCCCCTAAACATTCATTTTTTTTCAAAATTCACCAATAGCTTCCCAAAACAAGTTCAAATAAATGTATGATCAAAACATGGGGTGAAAAAGTATCTAAAATTAAGTAATGGGATGCTAGAACCTCCCCACTATAAAAATTTTCTATCCTCAAAAATCCTATCAAGAAGACTCCATGTCAAAGAGATGAGGCCACTAAAATCTCACTAGTCCCTTATGCTCCCAAGTATCATTCTAATCATAACCATGATACCATAGCATACAGACCAAAGTTATAGGATTCCCATGAATAACCTTTGTCTTAGAATCAACAATCCTGACTGGATGCTCAATCACAAATAAATCAGGCTCCACATCAAGGTCTTCCCAGCTCAAGACATGAGAAGGGTTAGAAAGATAGTTCCTGAGTTGTGATACATGAAAAACATTGTGGATTGACACTAACTATAGTGGAAAGGATAAACACTAAGATATATTGCAAACCCGCTCAATAATCACAGAAGGGACCACGAATATTATCGCAAGATTTCCTTAATTTCTAAGCCTTCAGTGACCCAACTGAGTTGGAACTCATAGAAACACCTAGTCACTAAATAAAAACTCCAAAGATCGTTGATGATGATCAACATAAGATTTGTACTATCACTGATCCATCACTATTCTCTGATGAATTAACTGAATCTTCGTCATCATCTCTTAGACCAAACTCAGTCCAAACAATGAAGATTCACTAATCACCATCCAATAGAGAGGAGATATACAAGGATGTCTATACAAGGCCTCAAAAGAAGAAATTAAAATTGAAGACTGGCAACTATTATTATAGGAAAAATCAACCAGTCCTAAATGGACATCCCACACTCCACCAAAGTCGAGAACACATGCATGTATCATTTCTAAAGGATATGTATAGATCATTCTGTTTGGCCATCCATATATAGATGATACATCATTCCCAGTATAAACTGGGATCCTATTGCCTCCTGGAGGCCTCTCTAAAAATGATAAGTAAACTACAAATCCCTATCAGAGACTATAGCAGATGGTACTCTGTGAAATCTGATAATCTCTTTCACATAGAGACTTCCCAAATCTTCAACTTTGGTTGTACCATGAATGAGAATAAAATGATTTGATTTGGTCAGTCAATCGATCACTACCCATGTCAAATTATTCCCTTGAGGGTTACACAACAACCTAACCATGAAATCCATAGAAATCTCATCCCCATTCCAAGTCAGTATAGGAAGAGGATGAAGAAAATATGAAGGTTTTTGGTGCTTGACCTTGACCTACTAATAGGTATAACAATGACAAAAAAAGTTAGTGATGTCTTTCCACATAACTATCCACCAGAATCATCACCGTATATCATAAAACATCTTCATGGTACCCAAGTTCACTACCCACTGAGAATTATGGAAATATCCCATCACAACCTTTCTCACTGGAAAAGGCACAATGTACTGGTTCCAGAAATATAGGAAACCCTTAGAGGATAATGACCACTCACCAATGGTATCCCCACCATAAAAAGAGTCCCTAATACCAAAAAATTCATCATCAATATGTTGTCCTGAATAATAATCTTGGGAAGAGAGGAGGTCAACTGAACATTTGTCAGAACAATCTCACTCACATCCTCCCATAATCCCATATGAAATTGAGCAAAGAGAGTCATAAAATTTTACTTTTTTGATGATTCTTTCATGACTCGGGTTGTAAGTTTCTTGATCAAAGCATCAATAGTGACATTAACCTTACTAGGAGTATAGGAAATGTTGAAATCAAAGGACTATAGGTACTCTAACCAATGCTTCTACTGAAGGTTCAAATCCTTTTGGGAGAAGATATAACTTAAACTTTTGTGGTCATAATAAATGGTAAAACTTTCTTCAAAAAGGTAATTCCACAAACTATTAAGATCATACTCCATGGTAGCAAGCTCAAGATCATGGGTCAGATAATTATTCTCATGTGACCTAAGATGTCAGGAACTATAAGCCACTACATGATTACCGTACATGATAACACAACACAAACCTAAACCTGATGCATTATAAAATACCATATAGACCTACCTAGCCTTAGGAAGAGTCAACATTGGAATAGAATTTAAAATAAATCTCAAATAATCAAAAGAAATCTGACATTTTGAATCCCACAAGAAATTCATCCCTTTTCAAGTGAGATCGGTCATTAGAGAAGTTAACTTTGAGAAATCCTTAACAAACCTAGTTTCTACCATGTCATAAAAACCTTCAAATTCTTAGTATCAACTGAAATAATATATTCCAAGACCATGTATCCCAAGAAATCCACTTACTAGATCCAAAAATTACATTTCAAAAGCTTGGAATAAAGTCAGCGATTCCTAAATATTTCTAGAACTACTCTCATATAATGTACACGGTCTTCCTCAATTTTATAGTAAACTAAGATATCATCCATAAATACCACCATGAATTAATCTAGGTACTCATGAAATATCCTATTAATCAATTCCATAAAAACTATAGGAGCATTGGTTAGACCAAAGGGCATAACAAGGTACTCATAATGGACATAACTACCCCCGGAGGTGGTCTTTGGGATGTCATATTCTTTAATTATCTACTAGTGATAAATAGATCAAATATCAATATTCAAGAACCACTTACCCCCTTTAAAATGGTCAAACAGATCATCAATACATGGTAACAGATACTTGTTCTTCACTATAACTCGATTGATTTTTCAGTAATCAACGCAAAGGCGAAGTGTCCCATCATCTTTCTTTGTATAAAGAATGGGTGCCACCCAAGTTGACACACTTGGTAATATAAATACCTTACCTAATAAGTCATCCAATTGTATCTTCAACTCTTTTAATTTTTCTAGTGCCATACAATATGAAAGAATAATGATAGGTTATGTACTTGGTTCAAAGTCAATAGATAACTCTATTTAGCTTACTAGTGGTAAACCAAAAAAGTTAGATGGAAACACGTCGGAAAACCCAACGACCATTAGAGGAAGATCGACACTCAATGATTATTACTCTATATAAAAAGAAAATACCGATATTACTCTACCAAACTCCAGTAGAGAAGGTCCAAATATACTTAACCCATTCTCCTTGGAAAACATGACACACCCTATCAGGGGAAAAAGGAGACTTGCCAAAGGTAACGATCAATCCTGGATTTATGGGAAATCATCAAATAAATCCCAAGTATGATTCCAAGAGGTTTCATGTTGAGGACCAAAAAATCCCAAGTGAGCTCAATCTTTAATAGATATAAAATTCAAGAGGGACATCAAATACCCTGCCATTTCTTTTCTCTAAGAGGTATAGTAGTATCCATCACATAAGAAAAAAATACATAGGAAGATCCAAAAAATTCACAACCTAAGTTGATATGAATGAGTGAGATGCACCGATATCAAATAAAGCAACCACTAAAGATGAGACCATAGTGATGGTACCTCTTAATGTCACTAGACCCATACCAGTTTCCTCTAGAGATTCTTTCACTATGTGAAAAAGATTCATTACAGATGCTTGTAGCTAGAACCCCTTTGTTATTGAATCATTTGATTGCAACATAGTCACTTTCCATGATGATGATCCCATACCACTATGCAGGGTGGAAAATATATGACATAACTTCTTCAAGTGGCCTGAATGACTACACATACCACATATCTTGGGTTCCTTAGTACAAACTCATTTCAAATTCCCAACCTTACTACACTAGAAGCAAGTCAAAGGGACTATTCCAGACACCATAGAAGGTATGTATGATGTCTCCTTTCATGATTTATCACAAGGCTCATCATGATTCCTATTTCCTTTATTGGAGCTAACATAATTTCCACTAGGAGTAAGAGGAACTCTGTCAACCCTAACTTACCAATAAGGTCTAGATCATCCATCAACTCTCTATCCACCATGTCCATATAAGAAGTGAGATTCAATATGAAAACTTGAGTTTGAATATTAGTTAAAAATTCCATTTCAGATCTTCGAGACTTTAAATTCTCATTTTTCACCACCTTAGGGGAAAACTGAGAAAGTTTAGAAAAATGGTTCAGATATCGAGTCATGGTCTTATCTCCTTGTTGAAGGTTTACAAACTCTATAGACTTAGCCAAAACCATAAAATCTAGATAGAACTATTCTGTAAAGAGGGATCTTAATCATTTCTACTCCAAGTATTTGTGTTTCTTCTCTATAACCATCGAATACCATCATCTCTTGCTAGGACCTTAAAGCATAAAGTACTTAACCTTTATAGATTTTAGTGTTTCCAAGAACTAAAAAAGTAGATCAATATTTTTCAACTAGTCCTCTACCTCTTGGGAATAGTTAGAGCCTTGGAAATATGGTGGTTTTTGGAGAAAAAACTCCTAAGGATGATCTCTTGATTCATCCCTTCGAGGTTCCACAACTGGATCCTAAACGGGAATGGGTACAACTACCAATCCCAGAGTTTGGATAACACACACCACTATCACAATGAGGTTATGATAAACTAGTGGGTTCAATTTCCATGGTTCATCAACAACTTCCTCCTATAGTCTATTAAAACATCTCCTTAGAGGCACGATTCTACAAAACATCAAAATACAACATAAAAAAATCAACAAGGATACTCAAATCATTAACAAAATCAAGAGTTACAGAAATATAAATTCCATTAGATAAAGTTAAAACTCTTGGGATTTCAAGATAATCAAATAAAGTTTTGAAAAATAATAGAATTAGAGCAATTTATTTCTCAAAGACACGTTCCCAAAACACCTGCGGTGACCTAATACTTACTACAATGAGAGATAGCTATAAACTCACTCGTAACTACCCCTTAAGTCTTGAAAATCATACCTCCTATATTCTAGGACATCTCAGACTGCATACCAGCTTCAAGGAAAGATGAAAAACCTTCCCTTGATACCATTTTATCACAAACCATCTTAGATACCCTAGTACACATATACCTAATCCGGTCCTGACATATTTCAAAGGGTGTCCCTAATCCCCACAGGTTGGATACTATCACCTCACATCAAATAAAAGATAAAAGGGAATAATTTTTTTCCACATGCATGATAGAACAATAGAAGATAAATACATGAATAGTATGTATTTCAAACACTCCTAAAAATATACCACAAGTAGATAGATAAACATCCCAAAGTAAAAAATCATCCAAAAGATGAAATAATATCCATCAAGATAAAGTTTCACAATCCCCATGAAACAAGTGGATCATAGATCCATCGGTCACCATAAACACTTGAGGGTCCCATGATCAAGTACATCCTCCACCTCTAAGTGGTGATTTCACTTTTCTTGGAATTGACACAAAAAAAATCAAAAAACACCTGAAGGCAAAGGTAGGGTGTGATCTAAACTGACCAGTAGGATACCACCAAAGGATTCCATAAGAAATTCCATAATAATAAACCATTTATGATTTAAATTTAAATAAAACAAGACATAGAAATTCATTCACATATTTTAATCCAAAAAATGATTTCACATCAATAGATAGAAACTATAACAAATATAGTCTTAAATGAACATTTTTCATAAAACATATTGGCATGAATAAAATAGTTCTATAAAAAATGGCATGTATAATCAAATTAAATAAAGAAAAGAACCATGGTCATATATCACAAGTTACGTTAGTTCTAGGATATCATATCCTTTAACTACTCAATCATCAATAATGAATCAATTATGTGTGCACATGTCCCTAAGGATAAGGCCAACATGACTAATTAATCAACACCCCATTAGGGACAATCATGTTAAACTAAGTTTAGTTAGAGTAGTCATCATCTATCAATTTCTAGGGAGTCTTATTCCTAGTGTGGTTTTCCTAATCAACCACTAACTACTCAGTCTCACATGTGATTAAATAAATAAATAAATAAATCATGGTAAAATCAATAATTTCAATTCAATTCATCATTCACAGTTCAAATACACAATTTCAGGTTTTAACATTCCATTTCAATTTCAAAACCAAATCACAGGTTTTCATCAATTTCATTCCTTTCAAATCATATTTCATTTAAATAAAATTTTATCAAGAATCAACGTCAAATCATTCCATAAAATTATTTCTCATTTCAAGGTACCATTGTTCTGAAAATCTACCTAATAATTTCAATGCCATTAAAATTGGGGGTTTTCTTAATTTTCATGCCCTTTTTAAATAAAAAATCAAATCATTTAAAATCAATTTTTTATAAATCAATTTAAAACTCATTTCAATTAAATCAATTGATTTAGGGTTTTAGTTGTAGGGAAAATCTTTATGGAACTACCTACCTTTAAACACATGATCAATCAAATCAACACCCACAGTGAGAAACACCAATGGAGAGATGAAGGTGAAAAAGATATAGGAGAAATACCTAGAATCATAAACCATCAAAATAAGATTTTTTAAAACAAGTATCCAATCCATAAACAATATGAGGATTAAATTATCTTAAAAGGGAGAGAAAGAAAGGAGAGAGAAACCCAAATTAAGGGAGAAACCGCATACCAGGGAGGGATCAAGATCTTCCACCGGCACTTCAATTCACAAGAGAGGAGGTTTTAGGATCCAAGGAACCCTCTATAGAATCTTCAAAAGACAATGAATTCTATTAGGGTTGAATGGGAGGGGGGTGAATAGGTGTTAAACCATGGGGATCGGGATTTTAATTAAAAAATTTAGGGGATTAAAAACCCATGAACATGGTTTCCTAGTTGGTCCAAATGGTTAATAGTAACTGTTCACCCTAACCATGCACCATTACTAGGCTTTTATAAAGGGTGTATAGTTTTCTGACACAGTTAATCTAACCATGCACCAACCATGAAAATCCCTATGTACAAGGGTTCACAGTTTGGTGGGGCTAACCACATGGTTTTTACTAATCATATTTCCCCTTCTGGTGAACAATGACATGGTGCATGATTTGAAGGGTGAGGCTGCACAGTTTGGATAAACCATGAACCCCCTTCCAGAGAACCAACAGAGGGTGCCTAGTTTTCTAGGTCAAACCACACGGTTTTCCATAACCACGTGCCAATCATGCACAGTCTCCTAAACTTCCAAATTTTTTCATAAGTTTTAAAGAACTTCCCAAAACAAGTTCAAATCAAAGTACGATCAAAACAAGGGTGAAAAAGTACCTAAAATCAAGTAAAATGATATTACACTGATTTTTTAAGATGTTTCATGAATGTTATAGAATGTTTAAGAGGCATCCAGTGAAATTGTGTTGAGAGGGAAGTTTGGAATTTGAGTTTTAGTTGAGCAGGAAAATAATTATTGGTTCCCACCTTTTACCCTAAAAGAATTCCTATATACAAGGGTGTAAGTTTTGTATGTGTGTGGAACACTGTTCATACATGGGAAGGAGTGAAAGTTTTGAAGTTTTGTGAGTAGAGTGTGAGTTACCAATCAAAGTTTCTACCTGGTTGAAGAAGAGTTGTATGAGACTAAGTATCATTGGAGAAAGAAAGATGTGCATTAGATTGAGTTCCATCATACAAATAATAATAAATAACATGATATACTGATTGAGTTTATAATTGGTTTAAGAAGATGAATTTTAATGAGCTTGATTCATTGAACATAGAAGAATAAGATCGAGGAGCATCATACATAAGTGGATCCGAAAAAAATCATATAATTGAATTGCATTAATTTTAGGAGTATTAGATAGAGATATACCAGATGGAGATTATTCCCCATAGGACTAAGGGAATACAAGACAGAGTGAAGATAGATGAAATTTTTCTAAGGTAAATTTCTAGACAAAGTTCTATAAAGGTGATATTGAGTTATCTAGATCTATCTAAGACCAGGGATAAATTTTGAGACCAATAAACTCTTAAGAGAGTTGTTTAAGATCTTGAAGATTGTATAAAAGTGAAGGTGATCCAAATTTATTATGGAGAAATAACACCCATAGAATAAGATATTTATATAGTGGATCAGAAAAGAAAAGGAGGAGCTTGTAGCTGGGGTATAGAACCAATTGATGAAAAGGATTGTGGATGAAGCATATAACCAGTCACGAAGAAAGTGGATACAAGAAATATATTTGTGGGGTATAACCAACTATGGAAGAAGAGTTGATTTCTAGGGTGTATAACCAGGGTTGGCTAGAGTAATGATTATGGGGGCATAAAAACAATTGCTACCCATGCCTTTATTCAATTACATGCATAGTGGACTCAATGAAGTTGGGTATGTTAAATAATCACCCACTCAGGTATATAATTTTACTTTTGATTGAATTTTATTTTTATTCAAATATTATAATTGAAAAATATGCATTTTTTGTGCTCATTTCAATTTTTTCTATAACTAAAACATACAATTCATTTTTTTTCAATTGGCTATCAATTAAAATTATTTACAGATTTCTTATACATATATGTTTGGAGATTTCTTATATAGAAGTGTTTTCATATTGTATCTTGATTAAAATGATTTCATATGTAATTGTTTCACTCATTCACAGTTTCAATTATAGACTACTTCTTTATGGGTTCTCCTTGGTAGAGGTTTTTATGGAAATTCAATGTATATAGGGATGTTCTAAGCTTAAAATGATATACTTAGAGAAGAAGTTCTATAGGTAGCCCTTAATTTATGTTTTTTATTTTTCTTTATGGTGTATTGATAGTAAAATATATGTGTATTATTTCAGGTTCTCTTTTATCAAAAATATTCTCTTCAATATGCCAATCTACTTGACTCTTCAGATGACCAAGACACTGACCCAGAGAGGTTATCAGATAAGAATGAGCTAAAGAAAAAGAGTTTCCAAGTTTTCCTTTGGGATTATTTAGAGCTCAGTAAGGATAAATTTCCTCTTAAAGTGATTGTTATGTGATTTGAAAGTTATATGAATGTCGGGAGTTGACTGAATGATTTATATGTTTCATATGTTGTTTGTAGTTTGTGGCTTTACTTTATCTAATTAATTAATTCTCTAATTCTTTAATGCTTCATCTTTAGGAATCTATTTTTATACTTCATTACTGTTCATGAACAAGTTCCTTAGAAGAGATATTCTCAATATAACTATTTGATGGTCTCCCGTGGAAACATGAAAAGATTACATGGATGGAAAATTCTAAAAAAACGACTTCCTTTCTAGGTTTGGAATTGTAACAAAAAAACCATCTTTAGATGTTTTAATGTTTTCTTTATTTTGGGTTTCAATATTTTAAAAATCAAAGGAGATGGTTACATCTTCCATGTGGGTTGTGTTTGTAATTTTGATAGGTGTTTCCTCAATGATTTTCATTCTTCAAATGGTACATCTATCCTTACTTTATCTTCTTTATTTTACTTGATTTTCATTTTGATGAATACTCTTTTACAACAGATGAACTCTCTATGACCTATAGATCTTTAAACTCATCCATTCTTGAAACACCCATAGGCTGTTACCAAAAATTTAAACACCACTACATAGTTAATTCTCACAACTATAGATTACAGTTATGAAACTATATTTATTTGTTGTATTCCATAAAGGATTGAATATCTGAATTCTAATATTTTTTTAATATATCATTATAGATTTTAAATAAAATATATTTTGGAATATATATTGACAATATCCACAAATTCACGAGAATTAAGTAGATATGGGTTCCAATAAATCTTAGAGGTCCAGAAAGGCTGGTGCTGGGGATTGTTTCACCATGGAGGTGACTTCTCTATTTATCCACACATTGTTAGTTTTCTTTTGATTAGGTATGAGTTTTGATTGTTTAAGTTAACATAATTATAATATAACATTATTTATATTTTTTGTTTGTCTTTTCAATTGAAAATATCTTTGTATTTTTATCAATAGTTTCAATGTTACATATTTTTATATTAATGAAGTTCTTATTTATAGATAACAAAACATGTGTTTTGTTGCAGTTTGTTTAGTTGATCTACAAAACATGTATTCTATTTTGATTTTGTTATTTCAAACTGAAAATTCAATTGTAACTATTTAATAGTAGTTATTTTTTTGCTAATGAAGTTTTTTGCATCTAGGACGACTGTTAAGGATATTTACATGGATAACTTCAGCATATCTATGGGTGGTCATGATCTTATTTTAGATGGTTTTGTTACACTTTCTTTTGTAAGGCACTATGGTGAGATCATTTTCCAATTGTGTATTTTCTCTCATTCCAAGTAAATTGGTACAATAATATATGAAGCAATATTGATGGAGATTTCCCATCATATGATATCACTGATGATATAAATCATAATTCATTGTTCTTTTGAATGCAACGAGGGTCAAAGATTAAGGTAAACCTGTGGGGATGATGTTATAAGGTTTGTAAATACCTTAATTAGATGGGAAATTGATGGTCATGTGGGAATGTATGAGAATGAATCCAATATGAAAACTCAAGACAATCCCTTTCCTATTTCAATAAATTGGTGGCAATGAAATTAAACTCAAATCCATTTTTATCCCCCAATACCCCCTCACTATGTATTTGGTTTTTTCATCATGAAAAAAATCTAATAAAAAATAAAACATGTATTTTTTAAACTATCACGTTTCATTACAAGCTAAAATATCTCATTTACCCCTCCACCGTCATATATAGTCAAACTCTTTCATGTATCTTATAACTCAATAACATATAGTGTCGCCCCTATATGGACTAATTTTTCATTTATTTTTATGAATTATAACAATTTCCCCCTTTTATGAAATCCAAACATGAATGAACATATAGAATAATAGCATCATTAAATAAATATGATTTAATATTTTAACCATCTCCAAACTTTATTACTCTCTCATTATTATTTTGTTCGATTTAGACCATAAGACTCTTACTATTTCTCTATATTCTAAACATCCTTCTTATTTATCTTCAATTTTATGTTTTTTAATCATCATACACAAGAATATTTAAATTTTTTCATTAATTATATGTGTTATCATTTATATGCATTATTTTTATCAGAGTATTTTATTGGTAACATAATGATATTATATGAATCACGATATAAACATTGAATGTTTTCATTAATTAAATGAGTTATCATTTGTATGCATTATGTTTATCAGGATTCTCTGATCCTTCCACTGATTTAGGTGCATAACCCAATGAATATTTCAATGATCATGATGGTGGTGGTGGAGGCGGTGGTATGAGAGGAGGTGATAATGATGTTGGTGTTTCTATATAAGATTATGAGGGTCATGATGGTTCTAGTGATGCTGATATTGAGGTACATTTCAGATGTAAATTTTATTCTTGGTTTATACATTTAATTTTATCAAATAATTTTTTTATTATGATGATATTGATATTGAAATTTTATATTGTTTATATTGGAGAGAATTTGAATTATTATGATATATATTGTATTATGTTTGAGTTTAGTTTTATTTGGAAGGTGTTGTTTTTTTCTCATATCTAGAGGATGTGAGTACTGTTATAAGGTGCAACTATTATGGAAGAATTTGGTGATTAAGTATAGATGGGTAGGAATAAATTTACATGGTTATTAACTGTGGCTATAGGGTCTATTTTCCATGGTTTTTAAAGTGTTATTAGGGACCAATATCCATGGTTTAACCATGGGTGTAGTTAAAAATTACTATTGTTAAGATCATGGGTTTATCCTATAATTTCAATGGGATTAACCATGGTATCATACTCTAATTTAGAAGCTTAACCCATGGCCATACATGTACTACTTCTATAGTTAAAACCATTTCTATACATGGAATAATTCCATGGATTAAAACGCAGAAGTTGAAAACCCCTACTGCAACCAATTTAGTGCAGATCTAGTCATGGGGGGCTGGGAGGGGGTGGGGGGGGGGGGGGCTGGTCGGGGGGACTGGCAGGTGGGGGGGGGACTGGCAGGTGGGGGGATTGGCAGGGAGAATGGGCAGGGGGGACTGGTAGGGGGGAGTGGCGGGGGGGGGGGGGGTGCATGGGGAAGGGAGGGGGGGTGAGGGGGTTTGGGTGAGGGGGGGGGGGGTGAAAGGGGTTTGTATTGAGGAGGGGGTGGGTAGGGGGTGTCCGGGAGGGGGGTGTCCTGGAGGGATGGGGGTCGAGGAGGGAGGGGGGGGGGGTCTAGGAGGGATGGAGGTTTCCAAGAGGGGGGGGGGGGTGTCCAAGGGGATGTTTAGGAGGGAGGGGGTGTCCAGGTGGGGGGGGGGGTGTCCAAAAGGGATGGGGGTGTCCAGGAGGGAGGGGGAGGGGTGTCTAGGAGAGGGGTGGTGGGGGGAGGTGGGGGGGGGGGGGGGCTATCCAGGTGGGGGGGAGGGTGTCCAGGATGGATTTCATGTTTCATGTGATTCGTCTCAACCCAGTTCTTGTGCCATGAACCCTTCCCAAAAACTTATGAGCATTTAGTCTATTTACATGTTGTTTATGTGAAAAAGCTTAGAATCCCTTAGGTTGGGTTTGGTTAAATAAATCTAACTGTTAGGTCCACTAGGATATATACCCTGAGAGCGGGGGTGAATTAGGGTATGAAAGATTAAAACAACTGCCTCTTTTGATCTTGTTTTTATGTTATAAAAAACCCTCTTCTCTCTCTCCTTCCCTTTGCAGAGTATGAATAACCTTAAAGCATGCACATGATACAATAATTTTTACTTGGTTTACCCTTGATTAGTCACTAAATGAGGCTAATATTAATTGTTAATATACATAATATTCATGTTCTTTTTTTATTCATAAACACCATTTTAGTGCATTTTACACTTTGAACATCATTTCACATTATGATTGTAATTACTTCTTAAAATGCACTATTATGTGGTACATTTTTGAACATCATTTAAAGTACCCAATGATTCATTTGATTTTAAGGAATATAATTATCCATATTTTAATTTTATATTTTGGGAAATTTATCTACACTTAAATATTAACATGTTTCATTTAGGGATCAATGGAGAATTCACGGAAGAAGATGGGGATATTTTGTGATGAAAGGAAGCAATTATAGAGAAGGCAGATTGGAATCCATCCCACTGATGAGACGGTGGAGCCCAAAATACAGGCCCAATGAATCCGAAATTTCTTTTTATGCTAGAAGAAATTTAGAGGAACAAATCACTCTTCAGGATCCAATGCTAATTCGGCCTCCATGGTGTCAATTTAGGTGGCACAATTTAGAGATAAAATTCTGGGCCAGATTCTACGGCCCAGAACAATAGTCCACTAATATGATCATATCTCTTAATATACAACTCCAAATGGGTCCAAATTTTACAGGAGGTTAGGAGAAATCTGGGGGTCAATTTTATTCTTCTATTGACCACTCTGATTCTGCCATATATTAGGTAATAAAATCGCGTCTGTTCGGTGGATGAAAGCTGGCTGCCACCACGGGTCAAATGTGGAAAAGTCTAAGTTCCACAAGCTTTCCACCACCTTAGGCCTACCATAATCAAGTGTGATGCTTTGTACTATTTGAGGCTCAACCCAAGGGATCAAAAATTCCTATTTAAGGTATTGGTGTTGGAGTATTTAAGAATCTTGGATGCTTTGTTCAATTGTAATGTTATGCTGCAATTTTGTTGTCTCAAATTTGTATTTCACATGTAAGTTGTTCAATTCACTTTAGTTTCTTAATAAAAGTTATTCTTATACTCTTATTATATTGTTCTTAATATCACTTTGATACCTTTGGATCAAGGTGTGAATTTATTCACACCAAAACTTGTGAAATTATTCACACAACGGTGGAGTGATCATTTTATTTTTGTTGTTTTCTTTGCTTCTCCATTTCCTCCCTCATGAGTCTACTTTCCGCTTCCATTGAAACCATGGGATCAATGGAGGGATAACCCACTTATGGGTTGATCCAAGGGAGTATAAAGGGGCTATATTGGATGTTATTTATCACCTCATTAATGTATAATCACTTCTTTAATTGAGATTTTTATTTGATGATTTTTAAACTCCATCGTCCTTGTTGAATTTAAGGCCACACACTTCAAGTGCTAATACGAACCTTTACCTTCAAGTGCTCAAAAATTTGATCCTTCAAGTGTATAGGTGATTAGTATTAAAGGGCGTAGTCATTAAACCAGTAAGTGATGATGTTGTTTTATCTCCTTAAATGAACCCATCTCAAATATAAGAAATTGAAATCATTAAAAAGGAAATAAGTCCAATCCACCCCGAGTGATAACCTAGGATCAACTCATTATTTTAAATTGAATTAACTTAAGTCTATTAGAGTTACTTTATACCCATCTAAAATCAACCCAAGTTGGCCACTTCATAGACAAAAATAGTCCATAGAATGTACGTGTCTATAGGTTACTTCTTAGGTCTCTGAGGATTCGACAACCCAAGCTAAACTACAAGGACCGTCTTACCTTATTCTCTTGGGTAAATTTGAGCGAGAATCAAATTTTGGCACCATTGATGGGGACCCAAATAAGTAATCTAAACATCCATTCTATTCTCCCCCATTTCTTCTTTTCTCATCCAAATTCTCTTATCTTGTACCTTTCACGTTTTTTTCTCTTGGCACATGTCCACCTACACCTGCGATCAATCAAACCGTCTAGTTTGGGTGGGTAGTCCTGTGGTTGGGGAGTCAAGTACACCAAGGGAAATCTTTCCATTAGATCCTAATCTTCCTAACACCCCCGAGTAAAAAATTGAGCCCATTTCAATGTAAGGTCTTCAAAGAAACCAACTCATAAACCTGGGTGGGAACCAAAATGGAAACCCAAATGAGGCAGCCCCAAACTTGGGGAATGCAATTGATCAAACCATGAATGACTACCTCAAACCTTCCTGGACCAATGCCCCCTAATGAATTAGTCACAATTCCCTAGGAGATGCCAGCTACATCTTTAAACCCCATGTCCTAAACCACCTTCCCACATTCCATGGAATGGAGTCCGAGATGCCATACCTGCACATTAAGGAGTTCAATGACATTGTAGAAACCATGTGTCCCCCACATCAACTAGAATTAGCTAAGATGAGTATATTTCCTTTTTTATTTAAATGATCGAGCTAAAAATTGGCTAAACAATTTGATACTATCATCCATCAACTCTTGGGACCAACTACAAAGAGAATTCTACAAAAAATACTTTCCCCACCACAAAACAATTTCACTTAAAAAGAGTATCCAAAACTTTTTTGAAAAAGAGGGAGAGTCATTCTATGAAACATGGGAAAGGTTCAAAGACACTATAAACATGGTTCCACACCATGGTTTTTCTATTCCTGAACAAGTGAGAATTTTATATGAAGGGTTGGGTCCGGGGAACAAACAATTCATTGACATGATGTGTAATGGAACATTTAAAAACAAAGCCCCAAATGATGCTTACGAGTATCTAGAAAGCCTTTCTGAACAAAACCAAACATGGGTAACTTCACCTTATTCTGAAAAGCCACAAAGAACTACTAGAATTCATACACTTAGAGAAGAGGAAAGCCTTAGGGCTAAACTCGCAGCACTCTCTAGGAAGGTTGAAGAGATAGACCTTAGGAAAGTCCATGAAATCCAAACTGTTGACCCTGTTTGCACAATTTGTGACAAACATGACCATAAGACAGACAACTGCCCAACCATTCCATCTATCAAGGATGTTCTCTTAGGAGGACCCCCAGCGGAAGTAAATGCTTTGAACTTTCAAAAGCCTCAATACCAAAACACCTTCAACCCAAGGTATAATGACCACCCAGGCTTCTGTTGGAAAGATAACCAACAACCTAGCCAACCACAGGGACAAAATCCTTACCCCCATCAGAACTACCAATCCTATAACCAGTTCCAAACCCAACCTATCCAATACCATTAACCACCAGTCCATTTTCAACAAACCATACCACTTCCAAAATATCCCCTCAAGATAAACCAATCTTCTCAAGCACCAACCCAAACTGTTCCACAAAGCCTACTAGAACAACTATGCAAACAAATGGAGAGGATGAACTCGGAGGTATCTTCCCTAAAACAAGAACTTCAAACCATAAAATCTGGAAAGTAACCCATGCCTACTCAGGCGGTTCCATCCTCAACATCAAGGGAAGAGTCAAGTTGTGCTCAAACAACTCATGAACAAATAAAGACTATGACTGTTTTAAGAAGTGGGAAATCAATTGAGAAACCTGAACAACTAATTCAGAACCCACCTGAAGATTCAAACTTGGATGAAAATTCAAATGAACCACAAGATCAAACTGAGGAAACTAATAACATTGTCAAGGAAACAACTCTTCAACAAACAACCCCACAACCTGAACCATTTCCTCAACACATGAGGGGGAAAACCAAGCCTGAACTGAGTTAAATGTTGAGGGAAATCTTTTCACAAGTCAAGTTGAACATACCTCTTCTCGATGCAATCCAAACCATACCTGCCTACTCAAAGTACCTTAAGGACTTGTGCACTTTTAAAAGAAAATTTTCACATAAAAACCAAGTCCTTTTGGCTGCTAATGTGAGTACCACTATTCAAGGGACCATTCCTCCTAAGTTGAAAGACCCAAGTTTCCCTTACATCAATGTTGAACTAGGAGAGAGCAAAGTTGTCAAGGCCTTGTGTGACCTAGGTGCTAGTGTCAATCTAATCCCTTATGCTGTGTACTTCTAGTTAGGACTAGAAAATTTCCAACCCACATCTTTCACACTTCAACTTGCTGATCGTAGAATTAGGGTTCTAAAGGAGATTTTAAAGGATATTCTGGTAAAGGTTGAAAACTTCATCTACCCTGCTGACTTCATTGTCCTTCACAACCATCCAAACTTAGGAAATAAGAAACAAACCCCAATCATCCTTGGCCATCCTTTTCTTGCAACAATCAACTCTGTTATCCGAGTCTGAAATGGGAACATGACCATCACCTTTGGGAACATGAGTCTAGACTTGAACATCTATAATGAAAGCTCACAAATAGGGGATGACGAGGACATTCATGAAGTAAACATGATAGGAAGCATTGATAATGAATCCATGGAACATCAATGAATATTTGATGAAGGTTTAAGTCAGGATGAGATTTATTTCCTTTGTTCATATGAAGGAAGTTTATCTCCTTGGCTTGAATCATTTTCAAATTGCTCTTATGATGGAGTCTTAGGTCCAATAATCAGTGAAACCTTTCAAGAAACCACTTTCATGGAGACCACTCCAAATTCCTTCCCTAAATCTGATCAAGCCAATCTAGTAGATGAAACTTCTACATGTGGGGAATCGATCCTATCTGAAACTCTAAAAAAAGAAATTGAACTTGATTCAATGTCCCAATATTCTGTTGAAATTCCGAACCAACCTGATCTTGAATTGAAGGAACTTCCCGCTACACTCAAGTATGCTTTCCTAGGGGACAATCAAACATATCCTATTGTCATTTCTTCTTCTATTGAATCCAATCATGAAAGGATGCTTCTATATGTCCTTAGAAAGCATAAGAAAGCCATTGGTTAGACCCTTTCTGATATTCCTAGGATTAGCCCACTTATCGGGACTCATAGGATTGTTCTGGAATCTGATTCAAAGCCATGTCGTCAACCTCAACGGTGACTCAATCCTAATCTCATGGAGGTAGTAAGGAAAGAACATCTGAAATTGTTAAAAGCTGGTATCATATATCCCATAGCTGAGAGTGAATGGGTGATCCCAATCCAAGTGGTTCCAAAAAAGGCTGGAATCATAGTGATAACCAATGAGGATGGAGAGATTCTTCCAACAAGGGTGAGTAGTGGATGGAGGGTCTTCATTGACTATAGAAAGCTAAACTCATTCACCAAGAAGGACCATTTCCCCTTACCATTCATTGACCAAGTCCTTGAGAGAGTGGAAGGTCACGTGTTCTACTGTTTCTTAGATGGGTACTCAGGGTATAATCAAATTGAGGTCTCCCTAGAGGATCAAGGGAAGACTATATTCACATGTCCATTCGGTACCTTTGCCTTCAAACACATGCCCTTTGGTTTATGCAATGCTCCTGGAACCATCCAACGGTGCATGATGGGAATCTTCTTAGACATGGTAGGGGATTTTCTAGAGGTCTTCATGGATGACTTATCTATGTTTGGGGATACATTTGAGGGATGTATGAGGAATGTAGAGAGAGTCTTGTCAAGATGTGAATAAAAGAATCTAGTCCTAAAATGGGGAAAATGCCATTTCATGGTTAAAGAGGGACTAGTTCTAGGCCATCTGGTCTCAAGTAGGGGGATTGAAGTTGATAAAGCCAAGGTTGACATCATTCATCACCTTCCATCACCCAAAACTATCAAGGAAGTGAGGTCTTTCTTAGGACATGCTGGTTTCTATAGAAGATTCATCAAGGAATTTAGTTCAATATCCCGTCCCCTTTTTCCTCTCCTAGTAAAGGATGCTCCATTTTTTTGGACAGAAAGCCGTGAGGGTTCATTATCAACCCTCAAATCCTATCTCACCTCTCCCCCCATCATGAAATATCCAAATTGGAACCTTCCTTTCAAACTTATGTGTGATGCCAGTGAATTTTCTGTAGGAGCTGTGTTAGGACAACGTTGTGATAAAACTCCTTATGTCATTGCTTATGCAAGCAAATCCTTAAATGATGCCCAAATCAACTACACCACCACTGAAAAGGAGTTAATTTCTATTGTGTTTGCCTTAGATAAGTTTAGGTCCTACCTCTTAGGATCCCCCATTACTATGTTCACTGACCATTCTGCACTAAAATACCTCTTCCAAAAAATAGATTCTAAGGCTAGACTGATTAGGTGGGTCCTTCTCTTACAAGAATTTGAACTCAAAATCAAGGATAAAAAGGGTGTTGAAAATTTTGTAGCCGATCACATCTCTAGAATTAAATTCAAAGATAACTCCAATCACCTTTCTGTGTCTGATTCATTTCCTGATGAACACCTATACTCTGTGAGTGACTGCCCTTGGTATGCCGACATAGCCAATTTCTTAGTTACAGGAGTCATTCCAAAATTCTTAGGGACTCAAGCTCGAAGGAAATTCCTTTCTGATGTTAGACACTATGTGTTTGACGATCCATACCTCTATAAGTTCTGCCCTGACCAAGTCATTAGGAGGTGTGTCCCAGAATCTGAACAAGAGTCCATCTTTAAATTCCATCATAGTGAGGCATGTGGAGGTCACTTTTCCTCTAAGAAAACATCTGCTAAGATTCTTCAATGTGGTATCTCCTGGCCCACCCTCTCAAGGGACTCTTACACATTTTTTCAAAGTTGTCCTAGGTGTCAACAAGTAGGGTCCATCACAAAAAGGAATCAAATTCCACTCACTCCCATCTTAGTGGTTGAAATCTTTGACTGCTGGGGAATTAATTTCATGGGTCCCTTCCCAAACTCTAGGGGATACCTCTACATACTCTTAGCTGTTGATTATGTCTCAAAATGGGTTGAGGCCATTCCCACTAAGTCCAATGATCATCAAGTTGTGATTCGATTTCTAAAAGAGAACATATTTTCTCGATTTGGAATTCCTAGGGCTATAATCAGTGATCGAGGAACCCATTTATGCAACCGCCCATTATCTTCACTCATGTCTAAGTATGATATTTCTTATAAAGTGTCCACTGCATACCATCCTCAAACTAATGGTCAAGCTGAGTTAGAGAATAGGAAGATTAAGCAAATTCTTGAAAAAACTGTCAACCCCTCTAGGAAAGATTGCTCTGAGAAAATCTTAGATGCTCTTTGGGCCTATCGAACCGCATATAAAACCATTTTAGGAATGTCCCCATATAGGTTGGTTTATGGAAAAGCATGCCATTTACCTGTTGAAATTGAGAATAAGGCCTTTTGGGCAATTAAGAAAATGGATTATGACCTCTCATTGGCCAGAACAAAAAGGAAATTAGATCTCAATGAACTGGAGGAATTAAGGATAGAGGCTTATGAAAATTCAAGGATTAATAAAGCTAGAGTTCAAGCCTACCAATATAGGAATATCAAGGTCAAACATTTTGAACCGGGAAAACTTGTGCTCTTGTATAGTTCAAAACTTCATTTACACCCGGGAAAGTTAAGGTCTAGATAGTCAGGACCTTTCATAGTGCATCATGTATTCTCCCATGGGGCAGTAGAGATTCAAGATCCCACAAGTGGTTACATTTTCAAGGTCAATGGTCAAAGGTTAAAACCATTCATTGAATCATTCAATAAACAGGAAATAGAGGTTGAGTTAACTGAGCCAACCTATGAAGCATGAAAAAATTGATAAATTTAGGGTTCAAGTCGAGCTAACGACGTTAAAAAAAAGCGCTGCATGGGAGGCAACACATGGTTTTCAAGTTTCCTATCATTTTGTTGTTTTAATAAAATTTATATTTTAATTAATCATTTTTATATTTAAAAAAATAGACTGTTGACCTATTCTTCTATTATGAGTATGGATGGGTATGAAAGGGGAGCACCATATTCATCTGTGTCACGTGGTGTGATCCTTGAGTAATACCTTGCCTAGAAATTTAAAAAGAAGACATTGTATCATCAGTTTATTTTATTTTATATATATACTTATATTTTACTTATATATATATATATATATATATACTCTTTTGTTTTGTTTGTTTGTTTTCCTTTTTCCACTAGGGAACTCTGCAAGCGACATGGATATCAAAGGACTAAATTGGAGCAGAAAGAACTTCAAAATTCAACCACCAGGTGACTTCATTACATGACCCTCATTTTAAATTTCCGTTTTGAACTTTCATTCTCTACCTCTACCCCCTTCTAAATTTTCTTTTCTTTAAACACTAGGGATAGTGTTATTTTAAGTTGGGGGGAGATAAAATAAAAAATGCTTTTGTGTCAAAAAAAATGATAAATGATTTGATTTTTTTTGAAAATGGAAGGAAAAATTCCTTTAACTTTAAACATGGTAATACACATTGCACACTTTGAAACTGAATATCAAATAATTTAGCATACCCTGATTCTGATTTTAATCCTTGTATAATTTCATGAGCATTGATTTTGGAAAGTGTGGCTGTCCAATGTGATATTTCATCGTTTATATTTTCATCCAAATAAAAAAAAGAGATCACAATGCACGTCCTTTGGATAGTGGGGTCTTAGTTTGAGTTCATGGGGTCCCCTAAATAAATAGCATAGGTTTGGTGATCATTTTAGTTTAATATGAGTATAAAAAAAAATTAAAAAAAAAATTTGCGCGTTGAGCAATGAAATGACCTAATCCGTGGCTTTCAGCACTTGGGGATCGTGACTCCATAGTTGTCTGGCCCAGAGTTAGTAATTTTATCTCTATTTATGGTAATTTGAATATGTTTTTGACTGAGTTAACTCAAGATGATGCCCAAGTATGTGGGCTTTACTTGGTTCCGTAAGGTCTTTGAGCCTGGGAGTCATCGGCAAAGTCTCGCTACATGGGTTGACTCTTTTGAGTGCAATTTCAATTACCATGGCAAAATTGCAAAAACAAAAAAAAAACAATTTTTTTTTTGAATACTCATCTTAATATTGAAATGTGATTCCACCTAGCACTTCCATAATTTTCCCCTTGAATAAAGATGAACCCCCATGTCTATTGTGATGCACAACACATCCTCATACTTAATTGATATTGGGTGAAATATGAAAATGAATTTGAACAAAGGAATGGGCTTGGGATTGGGATCTGCCTATGAAACTATATTGTATTAAAATATTTTGATGGGTTTCATGATTGTTTGGTATATGGGTTTCTGGTGATCATTTTGTATTAAAATGTTTTTGGAAAAGGGAATTCGAATTTCATATTGTTGAGATATATTTTGCTCGGGACTAGAAAAACTCAAGTTGGGGGGGTGTGATTAGTCACTAAATGAGGCTAATATTCATTGTTAATATACATAATATTCATGTTCTTTTTTTATTCATAAAAACCATTTTAGTTCATTTTACACTTTGAACATCATTTCACATTATGATTGTAATTACTTCTTAAAATGCACTATTATGTGGTACATTTTTGAACAACATTTAAAGTACCCAATGATTCATCTGATTTTAAGGAATATAATTATACATATTTTAATTTTATATTTTGGTAAATTGATCTAAACTTAAATATTAACATGTTTCATTTAGGGATCAATGAAGAATTCACGGAAGAAGATGGAGATATTTTGTGATGAAAGGAAGCAATTCTAGAGAAGGCATATCGGAATCCATCCCACTGATGAGAAGGTTGGGCCCAACATACATGCCCAATGAATCCTAAATTTAGTGGGATGATAGAATAAATGTGGAGGAACAAATAGCTCTTCATGATCCAATTCTAATTCGGCCTCCATGGTGTCCATTTAGGTGGCCCAAGTTAGAGATAAAATTCTGGGCCAGATTCTGCGGCCCAGAAAAATAGTCCACTAATATGATCATATCTCCTAATATACAACTCCAAATGGGTCCAAATTTTACAGGAGGTTATAAGACATCTATAGGTAAATTTTATTCTTATATGGACCACTATGATTCGTCCATCTAGTAGGTAATAAAAGTGCGTCTGTTAGATGGATGAAAGCTGGATGCCACCACGGGTCAAATGTGGAAAAGTCTAAGTTCCACAAGCTTTCCACCACCTTAGGCCTACCATAATCAAGTGTTATGATTTGTACTATTGGAGGCTCTACCCAAAGGCTCAAAAATTATTATTTAAGTCAGTGGTGTTGGATTATTGAAGAATCTTGGATGCTTTGTTCAATTGTAATGTTATGTTGCAATTTTGTTGTCTCAAATTTGTCTTTCACATGTAAGTTGTTCAATTCACTTTAGTTTCTTAATAAAAGTTCTTCTTATACTCTTATTATGTTGTTCTTCATATAAATTTTATACCTTTGGATCAAGGTGTGAATTTATTCACACCAAACCTTGTGAAATTATTCACACAACGGTGGAGTGATCATTTTATTTTTGTTGTTTTCTTTACTTCTCCATTTCCTCCCTCATGAGTCTACTTTCCGCTTCCATTGAAACCATGGGATCAATGGAGGGATAACCCACTTATGGGTTTATACAAGGGAGTATCAAGGGACTGGATTGGATATTATTTATCACCTCATTAATGTATAATCACTTCTTTAATTGAGATTTTTATTTGATGATTTTTAAACTCCATCGTCCTTGTTGAATTTAAGGCCACACACTTCAAGTACTAATACGAACCTTTACCTTGAAGTGATCAAAACTTTGATCCTTCAAGTGTATAGGTGATTAGTATTAAAGGGTGTAGGCATTAAACCAGTAAGTGATGGTGTTGTTTTATCTCCTTAAATGAACCCATCTCAAATATAAGAAATTGAAATCATTAAAAAGGAAATACGTCCAATCCACCCTGAGCGATAACCTAGGATCAACTCATTATTTTAAATTGAATTCACTCAAGTATCTTAGAGTTCCTTTAAACCCATATAAAATCAACCCAAGTTGGCCACTTCATAGCCAAAAACAGTTCATCGAATGTACGTGTCTATAGGTTACTTCTTAAGTCTCTGAGGATTCGACAACCCAAGCTAAACTACAAGGACCGTATTACCTTATTCTCTTGGGTAAATTTGAGAGAGAATCAACCCTCACTAGGCTACGTCCAAGGAGCATACATCGGTAGTGTGCCGATGTACCAATTCCAATATAAGCGCATTGCTGTTTACAAGTTCGAAGCAGACTTACTATCCCTCCTGGTTTACAACCACTCACAATATGAAAGCTCACTACTCTCTCAACTGAAGTGTGCTCACTGCTTCTTCAGAAGATCCACTCACAGTTTATAGACCTGTAGGTATCTTCATTATCACTAATTAATGCATACTCCACTAAATATAGATGCTCTAATGAATTCCAAATTTCATCCACTGATGAATACCCCTTTTCCACTGACTACTGGGCAACACACTTTGGAAATACCTTCACAAAGCACCTTACTTCACGAGGCTCCAAATTTCGTGAAGCTCAAACAAGCCTTCGCTAAGCTCCTTACTTTTCATGAAGATGAAGCCTTCACAAAGCTTAGGCTATTGCGGAGATCCTACCTCTTCACGAATCATACTCCTTAGAGCATGCGACCTCGCGAAGTGCACTTCTTTCGCGGAGCTAGATTAGCCGCCACAAAGCACCTCTCTTTCGCGAAGAACACTACCTCCGCGAACCACCTTTGCGAACCGAGAGCAAAATATTTTCTTTGAAAACTCTCTAATTCTATCGAGGGGGTCGACCTATATTTATAGGCGATTTCACTGACCCTTGAACCTTCCGTGTGAAGTTAGTGCCACGTCATCACTAATCATGAAGCTCTGAAATTTCCTCCGAAATTCTCTCAAAGTCGCGAAGCACCACATAAATTTTCCAATCGCAGAGCTTGACGTAATCGAGGAGCATCACCATCAATCCATGCATGCCTTCGCCATGAAGATCCCTCACAAATCCCTTCACCACCATGATGCGCTTCAACTCTGCCATTCGCGAAGCTTGACGTAATCATGAAGAATCACCGCTATCATTTTTCTGGTCTTTGCAAAATCCAATCCATGAAGTCTATATTTTAGAAACTCATGACTTTGCCATATTTAAATAATATCTGCAAGGATATCCACTTTTCACGATGCTCACCAACCTCCAAATTTTGGACCCCAAAAATTTGGCAAACACTGGAAAACAGCGCCACCTTGAACTGCTCTTTTGTTTCGCCTCCAGATCGTCTGTTCCTTTGTCATTGTTTTTTTTTTCAACATGGATTGTCAACAAATTCTCTTGAACTCAACAATTCAGCATGGTAACCTTCTTTGTCAACAAACACAATCAACCCAAAAATGCTGCAATGTTACCTTGAGGGATTTTTGCCCAACAATCTCCCCCTTTGGGTTTGTTGACAACTCTTTTCAGAATAATTCTCTGTACTTTGATACCTCTCTGAAACTCCTTCCAACCGCTACCACTATTCACCTCTTATGATTCTGATAGCGTTCAAGGATTCACTTAACACGTAAGCCCACATGAGCAATGTTCGGCGTGAGAAACAAGAGTAGTATGAAAAGATCATCAATGAATCACTCCATGTTAAACACCAATTGTCGATTCCAAACTGATACCAATTGTTGAACTGCACTGATACCAATTGGTGATAGCTGGAAACCTTCTCTCACCATTCCAACATAACTCTTCTGCTTTTATCACGATACTCTGCTATCGTGATATCTATTCTTTGATCGATCACTTCTAGCATCATCAGATTTAAAACTGCTCCCCCTATCTCAATGCTCTCCACCTATCTCGCTGCTCCACCTGTCAGCTTCTTCCCATACCATTCATGATTTCTCAAATAGCCACACTGTCTCCCCCTTGAACAATTACTGTTTTCTCCCCCTTTGTCAATGAACCCAAAGGGCACTCTTTTGCGGTCTGTAACAGGGTAAAAATACATATTAGAGCATTAGGGAAAACACATCATACCTTGGGGAGAGGGGGTCCCGCATCCACACTCTTTTAAGTGCGGGGAGTCGACTGAAATCCCAGATCCAGTCGATGCCTTTCAAACGCTTCCTTGGGTAAGGCCTTTGTCAGAATGTATGCAACCTGTAGTTCTGTAGGCACATACTCTAACTTCACAATTCATTGCTTAACCTTATCCTTGATAAAATGATACTTTATCTCAATGTGCTTTGTCCTTGAGCGATGGACGAGATTTTTGCTGAGATTTATAGCACTTGAGTTATCGCACTGGTTTCCGATCAGAGACTTCACTTCAACGCCCATATCATCAAGCTGTAGTTTCATCCATAATAAATGTGTGCAAGCTTGAGTGGCAGCAATGTACTCAGCTTCTGCGGTGCTCAATGAAATGCAATATTGTTTCTTGCTTAGCCAGAAAAAACACAATCTGCCTAGATAGAAAGCACCTCCTGACGTTGACTTCCTGTCATCCGTTGAACCGGCCCAATCTGCATCATTATATCCCAATAATTCTGACTGAGATTTTCCATTATACATCAAGCTGAAGTCCACTGTGCCCTTGATATACCAAAGTATTCTTTTCACTGAAAGCATGTGGCTTTCCTTGGGATTACTCTGATATCTCGCTTCTTGGAATGTGGTGAATACAATTTCAGGCCTTTTTGTAGTCAAGTATAGAAAAATTACAATGATTTGCCTTTATTCTGTGATATTAACTACCTTTCCATCCTCATCTTTGGAAAATTTCATCCAGGTAGCTACCGGAGTCTTCATATCCTTGGAATTTTCCATTCCAAATCTTTTCAAAACCTCCTTGGCATATTTGGATTGTGAAATGAATGTTCCATTCCTTCCTTGTGTCACCTGTAGACCAAGGAAAAATTTTATCTCTCCAAACATTGACATTTCGAACTCACTTTTCATGAATTTGGAAAACTGTCTGCACTAAGCTTCATCTAATCCGCCAAATATTATGTCATCAACATAAAAAAACACCATCATCCTTTGATTACCCTCGTTGATGAAATATAGTTTGTAATCAACTCCCCCACGCTGGAAACCAAGCTTCTTCAAGTACCGATCAAGCCTTGAGTACCATGCTCTTGGTGCTTGTTTCATCCCATACAATGCATTTTTCAGTTTTCAAACCTTGTTCTCATCCTCATGAATGAGAAAACCATCTGGCTGCTCAATATACACTTATTCCTCCATAACACCGTTCAAAAAATGCAGATTTGACGTCCATCTAGAACACTTTGAACTTCCGTTGCACTGCAATAGCTAGGAATAATCTGATTGTCTCCAGCCTTGCAACTAGTGAAAATGTCTCATCAAAATCTATTCCCTCGATCTGGGAGTACCCCTTGCACACTAGTCGTGCTTTGTTCCGAATCACTGTGCCATCTTCATTCATCTTGTTGCGATAGGCTCATTTAGTCCCAATGAAATTCTTATATGCTGATCTCAATAAAATCTCCCATGTCCGATTCTTGTCAATCTGATCTAGCTCTTCATTCATTGCCTGAATCAAGTTTTTATCTTTAGCTGCATCAGCAAAGCATTTTGGCTCAACCCGAGATAGGAAAGATGTCTGCTGTAGTGAATTCATTATTCTTGTCTGAACTGGAGCTGTCTGATCACCAAATATATTATTCCTGTCAATTTCATATAGACTCCTTGGATTTTGTGCAGATACGGATTTTAATTTCTCATGCTCATCATCAGTATCTTCTTCTGAATCAACATCATCCACTTCTGCTTCCCCTACGTTGATTTCTTCCTCATCACTCTCATCAGGAAATTGTTCACTGCACTATTGAATGATCTCCTCATTCTACACTACAGTGACATCATTGATCTCAACTACTTTTCCTAGCCTTTTGTTAAAGCACTTATATGCCTTGATTTTTCCTAAGTATCCAAGGAATATCCCCTCATCTCCTCATGATTCATATTTCTTATGTTTTTACTTATTGAGGATAAAACACTTACTTCCAAATATTCAAAAGTATTTCACTGTTGGCTTCTTTCAATACCACATCTCATACGGAGTCTTTCCTTCCTTAGGACACAACAGATCCCTGTTAGAAATTTAGACTGATGTTAAAACTGCTTCCTTCTAAAATTTATCTGGTAGGTCTTTTTCAATGAGCAACGTTCTGGCCATGTTGCTGATGATCCGATTTCTCTTTTCAACCACTCCATTCTATTGGGGAGTTCTTACTGAAGAAACTTGATGCCTTATCCTATGTTTCTCAAGATAGTCTTCCACCTGACTGTTTGTGAATTCCGTACCATTGTCAGTACGAAACTTCAGAATTTTCTGTCCAAGCATCCTTTCACACTCCCTTCGGTACTGTTTTAAGTAGCTAAACACATCGGACTTATGGGAAATGAAAAATACCCATGCCATTCTACTATAGTCATCAATGAAAAGAATGTAGTACCTCTTTCCGTCAATTTCTCGTGGTGTGATGGTCCCACAGACGTCAGCATGCACCAATTCGAGCACTCTCATTGACTTTTTTTCTTTTTCCTTATACGTCTTTCTAATGAGTTTCCCTTGCTGGCATGCATCGCACGTGTGAGTACGATCACGTGATAGCTTGGGTAGGTCTCTTGCTGCATCACACTTTTCCAGATCTTCTAGGGATGGCTGACATAGATGACCAAGTCGTTTATGCCACAACTTGTTTTATTCCTCTCTGGATAGAAAGCATATATCTTCTTCTCCACTTACAAGGTAGAGATTTCCCTTTGTTCTCTTTCCATGTAGAACCACTGCCACATCTCTTCCTTTTATGATACACATCTTCTTAGTAAACCTTATAGAATGTTTTGAGTCACATAGTTGATTGATGCTAAGAAAATTGTGACTGATGCCTTCTACTACTAAGACATTAGCACGTATCATCTCTTTGCCCCCAAACTTGGCCTTTCCCGAGCCAATTATCTTCAGGACTTCATCATTTCCAAACTTGAAAACTCCTTCTTTGTCATTTTTTACACCTATAACGAGATCCATATTACCTATCATGTGAGATGTGCAGCCACTGTTAAGGATCCACACACCAGAGTGATCTAATGCTTTAAGGGAAATTTCTGCGACCACTGCCTTCTCATCCTTTTTCTTCTTGGTCCATGTTTTTTCCTTCATACTTGAGATGGATTGAGACTTCTAATCTTTCTCAGAGTATAATGGACCAACTTCATCTTGCAAAGGTGAAAATATATTTTGCGTTTTCAACTCACCTATTGGTTCATTGATCTACTACTCACGAACATTTTGGTTCTGCTTTGGCACATTCCTCTGTATGGTCGAAGTGCAGTACCTAGCCATGTGACCAAATCCTCCACACCAAAAACAGTGCCCTTCAAAATATGTTCTAGAGAACCTTTCTCTGTTTGAATACCACCTTTGTTCTTATGCCCTTCGATGTCTCTTGGATATGGAACACACATACTATGAATGTCCCATTTTTCCACAACAATAACACCTAATATAAGTGCATTCCTTCTAGTTTCCCTTTGGGATCTCTGAATATTTTGATTCAGCCTTGTGCCCAAATCCACCTTCAGTCTTGGAGTTGGTGCTTGCGGTCTGACCTCAACTTTCACAGCTTTTTGTTTTTGATCAAGCCCCATATCAGCTTTAGCATCTGAACAAAGTTGATTCTTCTTTTCTGCTAAACCGCTATTCTCAACTTTTAGCTTCTCGGTTTTTTGAGTGATCTGTTTTCCTGATGACCTAGTAGGAGTCAAGAGTTTTTCTTGATCTTTAACCTTTTTCTGCAAACCGACAACTTCTCCTTAAAGTTCTTCAATACGCTTGATTTGATCTTTCCTTGTGTTATTCAAGCTATAGATCTCCCTTTTATGTTATTAAATTTTTATTTTATGCTCACTAACTGATTCTGAGTCCTCTGGTGTTGATGACTTGAGTTTCTCGATTTCTTCCATCAACTCAGACTTCTCTTCTTCCTGCTGCTGCATATAGAGTTTAGCGTCATGAACAACTTTGTTGGATTTCTTTGTTTTGGCTCTCCAAACATCCATCTCCTCAAGAGTTTCCTCTAACTATGCTTTTATATCAACTCTTCCCTCAACTTATTCTTCTTCTTCATCAGCTTCAGTTTCATTCTTATTCTGAGAACTACCGACAACTGCCACCATGACATTTTCTCCTCGGTCTCTACAGTTCTCTATCTCTTCAATCTCCTCAACCTCAGACTTGTCTGAACTATCATATTCTTTTGAAAGAAGGTTCTTTTTCTTAAAGAAATTTCTCGTGAATTGTTTCTTGCCTTTCCCATAGGCTTGAGACTTCTTCTTGGGAATTTCGATTTCATCGACGTCATCATCCTCTTGGAACTTTTTGGGGCACCTTGCCGCAAGATGTCCAACCTTTCCACATAAAAAACAAGCAAGTGGAAGCTTCCCTTTAAACTTTCCTTTCCCTCTTTGAAGGTTTGAGGAGAGGAATGAAATCACCTCATCTATCTCTTGTTCTTCCTGAGAGTCTTCAATGGTGAGCTTCTTCATGGCCTTGAATGCCACCTATTTGGATTTCCCCTTTTCCACAACATCGTTATCATCATTTCTCATTTCATATGAAACAAGGGTGATGTGCAGGTTATCCAGTGTCAACTCTTTCGGGTCTTTATCTTCCAAAACCGAAACTTTCAGATTGAACCGAGGTGGAAGTTTCCTCAATATGCACTTCACAATCTTTATGTCTTCAATAACTTCTCCAAGACCTCGCATGTCTTCCACTACAAAATTTACCCTGTCAAAGAATGCATCAACAGACTCATTCAGGTTCATTCTCAGATCTTCATACTTATTCCACAACACTTACAGCTTTGCCTCTCTGACCATTGTATCCCCTTGATATATATTCAATAGCTTTTCCCACATGGCATGTGATGTTTTACATGACATCACCTTTGTATAGATAGGATTGGATATGGATCCCCCTAAGGCATTGATTCATTTGGCATCAGAATCCAACTCTCTACGCTCTGCTTCTGATAAAGAACCACTATTAATATCAGCCGTTATGACATGCATTGCTACTGTGAACACATCCATTCCTAATGATTGGAAGTAGTGATGCATCCAATTATTCCAAACTGGAAATTGTTCCTGTCGAAGATCAGAATCCCTTTATGATTAGTGACCTCCATTTGAGAGAGAAACAATGATATTAAACTTTACCTTTGATACCAATTGTTAGGTACACTAGGCTATATACCCTGAGAGGGGGGTGAATCAGGGTATGACAGATTAAAACAACTGCCTCTTTTAATCTTGTTTTACTGTTAGAAAAAACCCTCTTCTCTCTCTCCTTCCTGTTGCAGAGTATGAATAACCTTAAAGAATGCACAGGATACATCAATTTTTACTTGGTTCACCCTCACTGGGATACGTCCAAAGAGCATACACCGACAGTGTGCCGATGTACCAATTCCACTATAAGGGCACTGCTGTTTACAAGTTCGAAGCGGACTTACTGTCCCTCCTGGTTTACAACCACTCACAATATGAAAGCTCACTTCTCTCTCAAATGAAGTGTTCTCACTACTTCTTCAGAAGATCCACTCACAGTTTATAGACCTATAGGTCTCTTCATTATCACTAATGAATGCATCCTCCACTGTTTGTAGATGCACTAATGAAGTCCAAATTTCATCCACTGATGAATACCCCTTTGCCACTGACTACTAGGAAACACACTTTGGAAATACCTTCTCAAAGAACCTTAATTCGCGAGGCTCCCAATTTCGCGAAGCTCAAACAAGCGTTCACGAAGCTCCTTACTTTTCATGAAGCTTAAGCCTTCTCAAAGCTTCGGCTGTCACGAAGCTCCTGCCTCTTCGCGAAGCAAACTCCTTAGAGCACGCGGCCTCACAAAGCGCACTTCTATCATGGAGCTAGATTAGCCGCCGCGAAGCACCTCTCTTTCGCGAAGAATACTACCTCTGCGAACCACCTTCACGAACCGAGATAAAAATATTTTCTTCGAAAACTCTCTACTTCTCTCAATGGGGTCGACCTGTATTTATAGGCAATTTCACCGACCCTCGAACCTTCCGCACGAAGTCAGCGCCACATCATCACTAATCGCGAATCTCCGAAATTTCCTCCAAAATTCTCTCAAAATTGCGAAGCACTACAGAAATTTTCCAATCATGGAGCTTGATGTAATCGCGGAGCATCACCGTCAATCCCTACATGCCTTCGTCATGAAGCTCCCTTGAAAATCCCTTCACTGCCGTGATGCGCTTCAACTCTTCCATTCGTGAAGCTTGACGTAATCATGAAGAATCCCCACCATCATTTTTCTGGTCTTTTTGAAATCCAATCCATGAATCCTATCTTCTCAAAACTCATGCCTTTTCCATATTTAAATAATATCTTCAAGGATATCCACTTTTCTCGATGCTCACCAACCTCCAAATTTTGGACCCCAAAAATTTGGCAAACACTGGAAAATGGCACCACCTTGAACTGCTCTTTTGTTCTGCCTCTAGATCATCCGTTACTTTGTCATCTTTCTTTGTCAACATGGATTATCAACAACTTCTCTGGAACTCGACAATTCACCATGGAAACCTGCTTTGTCAACAAACACAATCAACCCAAAAATGCTGCAATATTACCTTGAGGGATTTTTCCCAACACCTACAAGAGAGAATAATAGTTCCAATGATATTTAATTTTTTTTAACATTTGGTGCAAGGGGGGAGGGGGGTGCAAGGGGGGGTGGGGTAGGGGGTGCAAGGGGGGCAGTGGGGGAGGGAAAACTGGTAGGGGGAGGGTGTAGGGGGGTGGGGGGTCTATAGGGGGTGTATGTAGGGAAGGGGGGAGGGTGTAGGGGTGGGGAAGGGGGTGGAGGGGGTGGGGTAGGGGTGTGCTAGGGGGTGGGGCATGGGGTGAAAGTGGGGTAGTTGGGGGAGAGAAAACTAGAAGGGGGTGCATGGGGAGGGGGGAGGAGGCAAGGGGGGCAGTGGGGGGAGAGAAAATTGGTAGGGGGAGGAGGGTGCATGGGGTGGGGGGAGGGGGGGGGGGGTGTCTGCAGGGTAGGGAGAGGGTGTTGGGGGCTTAGGGGGTGGGGTAGGGGTGTGCTAGGGGGGTGAGGTAGGGGGTGAAAGGGGGTAGTTGGGAGAGGGAAAACTGGAAGGGGGGGAGGGTGTAGGGGGGAGGGGGGAAGGGGGGTCTGCAGGGTAGGAGGAGGGGGGGGGGGTCAATAAAGCAATGGGTAATTTATTAGAGCATTGGATTATATCACAGTGCGAATGCATGTGAGAGAACCACTATAGGGTGTGTGTGTCGGGGTGTGTGTGTGTAGGGGTGGTGTCTATAGGGGGTGCAGGGGGGAGGGGGGAAGGGGGGGGGGGGGGTATGTAGGGTATTGGGTCATTTATTAGAGCATTGGATTATATCACTATGTGAATGCATGTGCTATAACCACTATAGAGGGGGGGGGGGAGTGCAAGGGTTTGTGTGTGCAGGGGTGGTGTCTATAGGGGGGTCTGTCCAGGGGGGAGGGGGGTGCAGGGGTGGGGTGGGGGCTCTGTACAAGGGTGTGGGGGGGGGGGGCTGTCCGGGGGGGGGGGGGGTCCAGGAGGTAGGGGTGTCCAAGAGGGATGAGGGTGTTCAGAAGGGGGGGGGGGGCTATCCAGGGGGTGTCCAGGGTTTGTCCTGGAGGGGGGGTCTGTCCTGGGGGGGTCTGTCCTGGGTCTGTCCAAGAGTGTACAAGGTCTGTCCTGTGGGGGGGGGGGGTCTGTCCAGGGTCTGGGGGGGGTTGTCCAAGGTTTATCTGGGGGGTGTCCAGGGTCTGTCTAGGAGGGGGGTGTCCATGGGAGTGGAAGGGGGATTTGCATGGGAGAAGAGGTGCTGAAGGGGGGGGGGCTTTATATGGGGTGGGTTTTTTTTATGAAATGGAAAACCCTATAGCCACGGTTTGAAACTGTAGCTATAGAACTGTGTGCCTTAAGCTGCTGCCATAGTTTCAAACTATGGCTTTAGGTATTTATCCACAGTTTGAAACCATGGATATAGGTCTTTCCCTATATCCATTCTAAGACCAACCACAGTTCATAGAACCGTGGATATAACCTATAGCCACGGTTTTTGGACTTATAGCCATGGTTCCAAACCGTGGCTATAGACTAAATTTCTAGTAGTGACTTGAAGTTAAAGATACTAAAATAGTGAGATTTACTCCCATTAATGAGGTTTTTATGACAGCTACTGATAAAATAAATCTAGAAGTTGATAGAAAATCTCAGAATTCCATGTTTATGTCTCTCTTAGAGAATGATTATAGAAATATCTTGGGGTTTAAAATGGATAAACAAATGAAGGATAAATTGAGAAGCATTTATGAAGGAAATGAGAAATTTAAAAAGCTAAGCTATAAATCTGAAGAAGTAGATTTAAAGATATTAAGATGGATGATGAATAAAGTATTGATGAATACTTTATAGGAGTAAATGATATTATCAATAATATCAGAGGTTTTGGTGAGAAGATGGAAGATTCCACCATTATTAAGAAACTATTGAGAAAATTTCTAGATAGATTTGAGGCCAATGTGTCAGCTTTATATGATCAAGAAGATTTATCTCTAGATAAATTTTAGAGTATTATTATGGCATATGATATGTAGAAAGAAACAATATTTAAGAATAATACTAAGTAAGAAATATCTTTCAAAGCTTTATTAAAAGGTAATCTTAGAGATAAATAATTAGATGAACAATAAAGTAATTTATAGGAAAATTAAGATTAATAGGACTTTAACATAATCATTTCTCTTATTTGTAAGAGATATAAAATGGGTAAATAGAAGGAAAAAAATTAAAACTTTCTCTAAAATTATGGAATTTTAATGAATATGGTCATTTTGTAGCAAAATTTACTAATACGGTTTTTGATGATTCCAAGCCAGAATAAGAATACAAGAAATCTTGAAAGAAAAAGTGGAAGAAACATAAGAAAAAGTTTCTTAGCAAGAAGAATAAAAGTTTGTTGAGCAGAAGAGAGAAGGATGATTCTTCATCCCGTAATGAGTTTAATTATCATGTCAACTTGTTAACATATTTTATAAGGGAAATTACTTTATCAAATAGTGATAGTGGATAAGAGAGTACTGAAATAGAGTGGATTCTAAAATAAAATTTGGAAGATTCTCTTAATAAAATTACACAACTCAAGAAGGAAAGGAATAAGTTAAATAAATAAGTTAAGGATATAACTTCTAAGAATAGTGAGAGAATAAAAAATGAGGTAATAAACCTTAATGAGATTAGTTTATGGAAAATGAAAGTGGTTGATCTCAAAAATAAAATGAAATTTTGTGAAGAAACATCAATGGGAGATGGGAATCTTAACATGGTATACACGATACTTTTTGAGGAGTGTAAGCAAAATAGGATGAAATTGGACGGATTTGAGAAGATAGAAAGTTTTCTTAAAAAAAATTTGTCTGAGAAAGAAGAAGAGTTTTTAAGAATGCAATCAACGTTTCTTATAGAAAAAAGTGATTTAAGAAATATAAGATAAGACTTCACAAAAGTAGTTGAGGTTAAAGGTGAATCTTCTCAAGATGGTAAAAAGAAGGGTCACAGAAGTAGGTTGTTTCTATTCATAAACAATATCAATATACATATATTATACTAATAGTGAAGGTTAAAAATTAAATATTTTTGAGAAATCATCTTCCACTAAGAAAGAGTGGAATTCATCGAGAAAGTATCTCCTTGAACAAAGTCTCCCATAGTTTGTGAATAAACAATAATAACAACCTTTAGAGTAGTACTACCGTCTGTCTAAAATATCAAGATTCAGAGGTCACTACTAGTTTTGTAGAGTATTAAAGAATAAATTATATTCATTATGGTATAATATGTATCTACTAGGAAATATGTATGAATAAATGGGGGATATGAGAAGAAAAATATAAAAATTTTTTCTAGAAAGTTTATTATGCTATAAAAGAAAGATCAAAAGATGAAAAATGTTAATGTTTTAAGTAAGACATGTGAGAAGTTTTAGAAATTTGAGAAATGTAAGAAAGTAGAGAAATGAAATTAGATCAATAATTTTTACCAAGGAAATAATGAGTGATTAATTATTTTTATATAACAAATAGTCGAGGATAGAGAGATAGAGAAAGAAAAAGTCCAGTGAACAAAAATTAAAGAAACAAGCTTTAGAAGATTTAAAAAAATTTGTTAAAAAGTTGTAAGCAGATGATAGTTTGAAAATTCAGAATAAGTTCAAGATGTGTGAGAAATATTTTAATAGTACTAAAAACTGTATGACTATCTTACCAACCCAAGAGGAGAGCATGAAGAAGAAGTTGCAAACTCAAGGTAACAAAGATATTATAAAATTTTAAGAGAAGATAAAGCTTCATCTAAAGATTTCACAGATGAAAATAAATCCATTAAATTTTTTTTAAGGTTTATCATAAGGAATAAATTACATCCCATGATAAATATATTAAGAAAAAGAATAATTCAAGACTGGGGGAAGAATCTTAGTTTTATTGTTAATTTTAAGGAACACTGAGGTTCCTCCTTATTACCAATAAAACTTCTTATTTGTACTAACTTACAGGGAACTTAAGGTGAAAAAGTTGAGAGGATTCCCAATGATATATTAGTTTTATAGAAAGAAAATAAATCCATCATGGAAACATTACAATCACCATGAAATGGAATGGAGATTGCTTATATAGAAGTGTTTTCATATTGTAGCTTGATTAAAATTATTTCATATCTAATTGTTTCACTCATTCATAATTTCAATTATAAACTACTTCTTTACGGGTTCTCCTTGGTAGAGGTTTTTATGGAAATTCAATGTATATAGGGATGTTCCAAGCTTGAAATGATATCCTTAGAGAAGAAGGTATATATGTATCCATTCATTTATGTTTTTTATTTTTATTTATAGTGCATTGATAGTAAAATATATATGTATTATTTCAGGTTTTATTTTATCAAAAATATTCTCTTCAATATGCCAATCTACTTGACTCTTCATATGACCAAGACACTGACACAAAGAGGTTATCAGATAAGAATGAGCTAAAGAAAAAGAGTTTCCAAGTTTTCCTTTGGGATTATTTAGAGATCAGTAAGGATAACTTTCCTCTTAAAGTGATTGGTATGTGATTTGAAAGTTATATAAATGCCGGGAGTTGACTGACTGATTTAGATGTTTCATATGTTGTTTGTGGTTTGTGTCTTTACTTTATCTAATTAATTAATTATCTAATTATTTAATGCTCCATCTTTAGGACTCTATCTTTCTACTTCATTACTGTTCATGAACAAGTTCCTTAGAAGAGAGATTATCAATATAACCTTTTGATGGTCTCCTGTGGAAACATGAAAAGATTACTTGGATGGAAGATTATGAAAAAACGACTTCCTTTCCAGGTTTGGAATTGTAACAAAAAAACCATCTTTATATGTTTTAATGTTTTCTCTATTTTGGGTTTTAATATTTTAAAAATAAAAGGATATGGTTACATATTCCATGTGGGTTGTGTTTGTAATTTTGATAGGTGTTTCCTCAATGATTTTTATTCTTCAAATGGCACATCTATCCCTACTTTATCTACTTTATTTTACTTGATTTTCATTTTGATGAATACTATTTTACAACAGATAAACTCTCTGTGACCTATAGATCTTTAAACTCATCCATTCTTGAAACACCCATAGGCTGTTACCAAAAATTTAAACACCACCACATAGTTAATTCTCACAACTATATATTACATTTATGAAACTATATTTATTGGTTGTATTCCATAAAGGATTGAATATCTGAATTCTAATATTTTTTTAATATATCATTGGAGATTGTAAATAAAATATATTTTGGAATATATATTGACAATATCCACAAATTCATGAGCATTAAGTAGATATGGGTTCCAATAAATCCTAGAGGTGAAGAGAGGCTGGTGCTGGGGATTGTTTCACCATGGAGGTGTCTTCTCTGTTTATCCACACATTGTTAGTTTTCTCTTAATTAGGTATGAGTTTTTATTGTTTAAGTTAACATAATTATAATATAACATTCTTTATGTTTTTTTTGTCTTTTCAATTGAAAATATCTTTGTATTTTTATCAATAGTTTCAATGTTACATATTTTTATATTAATGAAGTTCTTATTTATAGATAACAAAACATGAGTTTTGTTGCAGTTTGTTTAGTTGATCTACAAAACATGTATTCTATTTTGATTTTGTTATTTCAAACTGAAAATTCATTTGTAACTATTGAATAGTAGTTATTTTTTTTCTAATGAAGTTTTTTGCATCTAGGAGGACTGTTAAGGATATTTACATGGAGAACTTCAACATTTCTATGGGTGGTCATGATCTTATTTTAGATGGTTCTGTTACACTTTCTTTTGTAAGGCACTATGGTGTGATCATTTTCCAATTGTGTATTTTCTCTCATTCCATGTAAATTGGTACAATAATATATGAAGCAATATTGATGGAGATTTCCCATCATATGATATCACCGATGATATAAATCACAATTCATTGTTCTTTTGAAAGCAAAAAGGGTCAAAGATTAGGGTAAACCTGTGGGGATGATGTTATAAGGTTTATAAATACCTTAATTAGATGGGAAATTGATGGTCATGTGGGCATGGATGAGAATGAATCCAATATGAAAACTCAAGACAATCCCTTTTCTATTTCAATAAATTGGTGGCAATGAAATTAAACTCAAATCCATTTTTATCCCCCAATACCCCCTCACTATGTATTTGGTTTTTTCATCATGAAAAAAAATCTAATACAAAAGAAAACATTTATTTTTTAAACTATCATGCTTCATTACAAGCTAAAATATCTCATTTACCCCTCCACCGTCATATATAGTCAAACTCTTTCATGTATCTTATAACTCAATAACATATAGTTTCGCCCCTATATGGACTAATTTTTCATTTATTTTTATGAATTATAAAAATTTCCCCCTTTTATGAAATCCAAACATGAATGAACATATAGAATAATAACATCATTAAATAAATATGATTTAATATTTTAACCATCTCTAAACTTGATTACTCTCTCATTATTATTTTGTTCGATTTAGACCACAAGACTCTTACTATTGCTCTATATTCTAAACATCCTTCTTATTTATCTTCAATTTTATGTTTCTTAATCATCATACACAAGAATATTTCAATGTTTTCATTAATTATATGTGTTCTCATTTATATGCATTATGTTTATCAGAGTATTTTATTGGTAACATAATGATATTATATGAATCACGATATAAAATTTGAATGTTTTCATTAATTAAATGTGTTATCATTTTTATGCATTATGTTTATCAGGATTCTCTTCTCCTTCCACCAATTTAAGTGCATAACCCAATGAATATTTCAATGATCATGATGGTGGTGCTGGTGGGGGTGGTCTGAGAGGAGGTGATAATGATGTTAGTGTTTATATAGAAGATTATGAGGGTCATGATGGTTCTAGTGATTCTGATATTGTGGTACATTTCAGATGTAAATTTTATTCTTGGTATATACATTTAATTTTATCAAATAGTTTTTTTTATTATGATGATATTGATATTGAAATTTTATATTGTTTATATTGGAGAGAGATTGAATTCTTATGATATATATTATATTATGTTTGAGTTTAGTTTTATTTGGAAGGTGTTGTTTTTTTCTCGTAGCTAGAGGATGTGAGTACTGTTATAAGGTGAATCTATTATGGAAGAATTTGGTGATTAAGTATAGCTGGGTAGGAATAAATTTACACGGTTATTAACTGTGGATGGAGGGTCTATTTTCCACGGGTTTTAAAGTGTTATTAGGGTCCAATATCCATTGTTTAACCATGGCTGTAGTTAAAAATTACTATTGTTAAGATCATGGGTTTATCCTATAATTTCAATGGGATTAACCATGGTATCATACTATAATTTACAATCTTAACCCATGGCCATACATGTACTACTTCCATAGTTCAAACCATTTCTATACATGGAATAATTCCATGGATTAAAACGTGGAAGTTGAAAACCCCTACTGCAACCAATTTGGTGTAGATCTAGTCATGGGGGGCTGGGAGGGGGTGGGTGGGGGGGGGTGCTGGTAGGGGGGACTAGCAGGTGGGTGGGGGGACTGGCAGGTGGGGGGATTGGCTGGGGGGAACGGGCAGGGGGGACTGGTAGGGGGAGTGGCGGGGGGTGGGGGGGTGCATGGGGAAGGGAGGGGGGTGAGGGGTGATGGGGTTTGGGTGAGGGGGGGGGGGGGGTGAAAGGGGTTTGTATTGAGGAGGGGGTGGGTAGGGGGGTGTCCATGAGGGGGGGTGTCTGGGAGGGGGGTGTCCTGGAGGGAGGGGGGGGGGGGGTCCAGGAGGGATGGGGGGGGGGGTCTAGGAGGGATGGAGGTGTCCAGAAGGGGGGGGGGGTGTCCAGGGGGTTGTTTAGGAGGGAGGGGGTGTCCAGGTGGGGGGGGTGTCCAAAAGGGATGGGGGTGTCTAGGAGGGGGGTGGTGGGGGGGAGGGGGGGGATGTCCAAGAGGGGGGGAGGGTGTTCAGGAGGGATTGCATGTTGCATGTGATTCGTCTCAACCGAGTTCTTGTGCCATGAACCCTTCCCAAAACTTATGAGCATTTAGTTTATTTACATGTTGTTTATGTGAAAAAGCTTAGAATCCCTTAGGTTGAGTTTGGTTAAAGCAATCCTACTGTTAGGTCCACTAGACTATACACCCTGAGAGGGGGGGGGGGTGAATCAGGGTATGATAGATTAAAACTACTGCCTCTTTTGATCTTGTTTTTTTGTTAGACAAAACCCTATTCTCTCTCTCCTTCCCGTTGTAGAGTATAAATAACCTTAAAGCATGCACATGATACAACAATTTTTACTTGGTTCACCCTCACTGGGCTACATCCAAGGAGCATACACCGGTAGTGTGCCGATGTACCAATTCCACTATAAGCGCATTGCTATTTACAAGTTCGAAGCAGACTGACTATCCCTCCTAGTTTACAACCACTCACAATATGAAATCTCACTGCTCTCTCAACTGAAGTGTGCTCACTGCTTCTTCGGAAGATCCACTCATAGTTTATAGACCTGTAGGTCTCTTCATTATCACTAATGAATGCATCCTCCACTGAATGTAGATGCTCTAATGAAGTCCAAATTTCATCCACTGATGAATACCCCTTTGCCACTGACTATGGGGCAACACACTTTGGAAATACCTTCGCAAAGAACCTTACTTCACGATGCTCCCAATTTGGTGAAGCTCAAACAAGCCTTCGCGAAGCTCCTTAATTTTCACAAAGCTCAAGCCTTCACAAAGCTTAGGCTATCGCGAAGATCCTGCCTCTTCGCGAAGCACACTCCTTAAAGAACGTGACCTCGCGAATCGCACTTCTTTCGTGGAGCTAGATTAGCTGCCGCAAAGCACCTCTCTTTTGAGAAGAACACTACCTCTGTGAACCACCTTTGTGAACCGAGAACAAAATATTTTCTTTGAAAACTCTCTACTTCTCTTGAGGGGGTCAACGTGTATTTATAGGAGATTTCACTAACCCTCGAACCTTCCACGTGAAGTCAGCGCCACGTCATCACAAATCACGAAGCTCCAAAATTTCCTCCAAAATTCTCTCAAAATTGCGAATCACCACAGAAATTTTCCAATCACCGAGCTTAACGTAATCGCGGAGCATCACCGTCAATCCCTGAATGCCTTCGCCATGAAGCTCCCTCACAAAGCCCTTCACCGCCGTGATGCGCTTCAACTCTGCCGTTCGCGAAGCTTTACGTAATTGCAAAGAATCACCACCATCATTTTTTTGGTCTTTGCGAAATCCAATTTATGTAGTCTATCTTTGAGAAACTCATGACTTTTCCATATTTAAATAATATCTTCAAGGATATCCACTTTTCACGATGCACACCAACCTTGAAATTTTGGACCCCAAAAATTTGGCAAACACTGGAAAACGGCGCTACCTTGAACCGCTCTTTTGTTCCTCCTCCAAATCGTCTATTCCTTTTTCATTGTTCTTTGTCAACATGGATTTTCAAAAAATTCCCTGGAACTCGACAATTCACCATGGAAACCTTTTTTGTCCACAAACACAATCAACCCAAAAATGATGCAATGCTACCTTGAGGGATTTTTTCCCAACAATCTCCCCCTTTGGGTTTGTTGACAACTCTTCTTAGAATGATTATCTATACTTTGATACCTCTATGAAGCTCCTTCCAGCCGATACCACTATTCACCTCTTGTGATTCTGATAGCGTTCAAGGATTCACTTAACATGTACTCTAAGCCCACATGAGCAATGCACGGCGTGAGAAACAAGAGTAGTATGAAAATATCATCAATGAATCACTCTATGTCAAACACCAATTGTCGATTCCAAACTGATACTAATTGAAAAATTGATACCAATTGTTGAACCGCACTGATACCAATTGGTGATAGTTGGAAACCTTCTCTCACCATTACAACATAACTCTTCTACTTTTATCACGATACTATGTTGTCATGATATCTATTCATTGATTGATCACTTCTAGCATCGTTAGATTTGAAACCGCCCTATCTCAATGCTCTCCCCCTATCTCACTGCTCCACCTATCAGCTTCTCCCCATATCATTCATGATTTCTCAAATAGCCACACTGTCTCCCCCTTGAACAATTACTGTTTTCTCCCCCTTTTTCAATGAACCCAAAGGGAACTCCTTTGCGGTCTATTACATGGTAAGAACACATATTAGAACATTAGGGAAAAACACATCATACTTAAAGGAGAAGGGGTACCACATCTACACTATTTTAAGTGCGGGGAGTCGACTGAACTCCCAGAGCCAGTCTATGCCTTTCAAACGCTTCCTTGGGTACGGCCTTTGTCAGAATGTTTTCAACCTGTAGTTCTGTAGGCACATACTCCAACTTCACAATTCCTTGCTCAACCTTATACTTGATAAAATTATACTTTATCTCAATGTGCTTTGTCCTTGAATGATGGACGAGATTTTTGCTGAGATTTATAGCACTTGAGTTATCACACTGGATTCCGATCAGAGACTTCACTTCAATGACCATATCATCAAGCTGCTGTTTCATCCACAATAAATGTGTGCAAGATTGAGTGGCAGCAATGTACTCAGATTCTACGGTGCTCAATGAAATACAATCTTGTTTCTTGCTTAGCCAGAAAACACACAATCCGCTTAGATAGAAAGCACCTCCTGACATTGACTTCCTGTCATCCACTGAACCGGCCCAATTTGCATCAATATATCCCAATAATTATGACTGAGATTTTCCATTATACATCAAACCGAAGTCCACTGTGCCCTTGATATACCGAAGTATTCTTTTCACTGAAATCATGTGGCTTTCCTTGGGATTACTCTGATATCTCACTGCTTGGCATGTGGCGAATACAATGTTAGGCCTTGTTGTAGTCAAGTATAGAAAAATTCCAATGATTTTCCTGTATTCTGTGATATTAATTGCCTTTCCATCCTCATCTTTGGAAAATTTCATCCGGGTAGCTACCAGAGTCTTCATATCCTTGGAATTTTCCATTCCAAATCTTTTCAAAACCTCCTTGGCATATTTAGATTGTGAAATGAATGTTCCATTCCTTCCTTGTGTCCCCTGTAGACCAAGGAAAAATGTTATCTCTCCAATCATTGACATTTCGAACTCACTTTTCATGAATTCGGAAAACTGTCTGCACTGAGCTTTATCTAATCTTCCAAATATTATATCATCGACATAAACCAACACCATCATCCTTTGATTACTCTCGTTGCTGAAATATAGTTTGTAATCAACTCCCCCATGCTGTAAATCAATCTTCCTTAATTACTAATCAAGCCTTGAGTACCATGCTCTTGGTGCTTGTTTCAGCCCATACAACGCATTTTTCAGTTTGCAAACCTTGTTCTCATCCTCATGAATGAGAAAACCAGCTGGATGCTTAATATACACCTCTTCCTCCATAACCCCGTTCAAAAATTCAGATTTGACGTCCATCTAGAACACTTTGAACTTCCGTTGCACTGCGATGGCTAGGAATAATCTGATTGTCTCCAGCCTTGCAACCGGTGCAAATGTCTCATCAACATCTATTCCCTCAATCTGGGAGTACCCCTTGCACACTAGTCGTGCTTTGTTCTAAATAACTGTGCCATCTTCATTCATCTTGTTGCGATAGACTCATTTAGTACCGATGACATTCTTATCTGCTGGCCTTGAAACAATCTCCCATGTCCGATTCTTCTCAATCTGATCTAGCTCTTCATCCATTGCCTGAATCCAGTTTGTATCTTTAGCTGCATTAGCAAATCATTTCAGCTCAACCTGAGATAGGAAAGATGACTGATGTAGTGCCTTCATTCTTCTTGTCTGAACTGGATCTATCTGATCACGAATGATATTATTCCTATCAATTTCAGCTTTACTCCTTGGATTTTGTGCAGATACAGATTTTACTTTCTCATGCTCATCATCAATATCTTCTTCTGAATCAACATCATCCACTTCTGCTTCCCCTGTGTTGCTTTCTTCCTCATCATTCTTATCAGGAAATTGTTCACTGCGCTGTTGAATGATCTCCTCATTCTCCACTACAGTGACATCATTACTCTCAACTACTTTTCCCAGCCTTTTTTTAAAGCACTTATATGCCTTGATTTTTCCTGAGTATCCAAGGAATATCCCCTCATCTCCTTGTGATTCATATTTCCTATGTTTTTACTTATTGAGGATAAAACACTTACTTCCAAATATTCGAAATTATTTCACTGTTGGATTCTTTCCATACCACATCTCATACGAAGTCTTTCCTTCCTTCGGACACAACATAGCCCTGTTAGAAATGTAGACCGATGTCAAAACCGCTTCCTTCTAAAATTTCTCTGGTAGGTCTTTTTCAATGAGCATCATTCTGGCCATGTTGCTGATGATCCAATTTTTCCTTTCAACCACTCCATTCTGTTGGGGAGTTCTTACTGAAGAAACTTGATGCCTTATCCCGTGTTTCTCGATATAGTCTTCCACCTGACTGTTTGTGAATTCCGTACCATTGTCAGTAAAAAAATTCAGAATTTTCTATCCAAGCATCATTTCACACTCCATTCGGTACTGTTTTAAGAAGCTAAACACATCAGACTTATGGGAAATTACAAATACCCATACCATTCTACTATAGTCATCAATTAAAAGAACGTAGTACCTCTTTCCGTCAATTGCTCGTGGTTTGATGGTCCCACAGACGTCAACATGCACCAATTTGAGCACTATTGTTGACTTCTTTTCTTTTTCCTTATACATATTTCTGATGAACTTCCCTTGTTGGCATGCATCGCACGTGTGAGTACGATTACATGATAGCTTGGGTAGTTCTCTTGCTGCATCACACTTTTCTAGATCTTCTAGGGATGACTGACATAGATGACCAAGTCATTTATCCCCCAACTTGTTTTATTCCTCTCTAGATAGAAAGCATATATCTTCTTCTCCACTTACTAGGTAGAGATTTTCTTTTGTTCTCTTTCCTTGTAGAACCACTGCCACATCTCTTCCTTTAACGATACACATCTTCTTAGTAAACCTTATAGAATGTTCTGAGTCACATAGTTGACTGACGCTGAGTAAATTGTGACTGAGGCCTTCTACTACTAAGACATGAGCATGTATCATCTCTTTGCCCCCAAACTTGGCCTTTCCTGAGCCAATTATATTCAGGCTTTCATCATTTCCAAACTTGAAAACTCCTTCTTTGTCATATTTTACACCTATAACGAGATCCATATTACCTATCATGTGAGATGTGTAGCCACTATCAAGGATCCACACACCAGAGTGATCTGATGCTTTAAGGGAAATTTCTGCGACCACTGCCTTCTCATCCTTTTTCTTCTTGGTCCATGTTTTTGACTTCATACTTAAGATAGATTGAGACTTCTAATCTTTCTCAGAGTTTTATGGACCAGCTTTATCATGCAAAAGTGCAAATATATTTTATGTTTTCAACTCACCTGTTGGTTCACTAATCTGCTGCTTGCGAACATTTTGGTTCTACTTTGGCACATTCCTCTGTATGGTCGAAGTGCAGTACCTATCCATGTGCCCAAATCCTCCGCACAAAAAATAGTGCCCTTCAAAATATGTTCTAGAGAATATTTCTCTGTTTGGCTGCCACCTTTGTTCTTGTTCCCTTAGATATCTATTGGATATGGAACACACATACTGTGAATGTCCCATTTTTCCACAACAATAACACCTGATATAAGGTGCATTCCTTCGTGTTACTTCTACACTGCTAGTTTCCCTTTGGGATCTCTGAATATTCTGATTCATCCTTGTGCCCAAATCCACCTTCAGTCTCGGAGTGGGTGCTTGCGGTCTAACCTCAACTTTCACAGCTTTTTGTTTTCGATCAAGCCCCAAATCAGCCTTATCATCTGAAGAAAGTTTATTCTTCTTTTCTACTGAACCACAATTCTCAACTTTCAACTTCTTAGTTTTCTGAGTGATCTTCTTTCCTGATGATCCAGTAGAATTCAAGAGTTTTTCTTGATCTTTAACCTTTTTCTGCAAACTGACAACTTCTCCTTCAAGTTCTTCAATACACTTGATTTGATATTTCCTTGTGTTATTCAAGATATCGATCTCCCTTTTCTGTTCTTCAATTTTTATTTTATGCTCACTAACTGATTCTGAGTCCTCTGGTGTTGATGACTTGAGTTTCTCTATTTCTTCCATCAACTTAGACTTCTCTTCTTCCTGCTGCTGCATATAGAGTTTAGCATCAAGAACAACTTTGTTGGATTTTTTGTTTTGGCTCTACAAACATCAATCTCCTCAAGAGAAGCCTCTAACTATGCTTGCATATCAACTCTTCCCTCAAATTCTTCTTCTTCATCATCTTTGGTTTCATTATTATTCTGAGAACTACCGACAACTACCACCATAGAATTTTCTCCTCGGTCTCTGCAGTTCTCTATCTCTTCAACCTCCTCAACCTCAGACTCGTATGAACTGTCATATTATTTTTAAAGAAGGTTATTTTTCTTAAATAAATTTCTCTTGAATTGTTTCTTGCCTTTCCCATAGGCTGGAGACTTCTTCTTGGGAATTTCGATTTCATCAACATCATCATCCTCTTGGAACTTTTTGGGGCACCTTGCCGCAAAATGTCCAACCTTTCCACATAGAAAACAAGCAAGTGGAAGCTTCCCTTTAAAATTTCCTTTTCCTCTTTGAAGGTTTGAGGAGAGGAATGACATCACCTCATCTGTCTATTCTTCTTCCTGAGAGTCTTAAATGGTGAGATTCTTCATGGCCTTGAATGCCACCTCTTTGGATTTCCCCCTTTCTACAGCATCGTTATAATCATTTCTCATTTCATATGCAACAAGGGTGCTGTGTAGGTTATCCAGTGTCAACTCTTTCGGGTCTTTATCTTCCAAAACCGAAACATTCAGATTGAACTGAGGTGGAAGTTTCCTCAATATGCGATTCACAATCTTTATGTCTTCAATAACTTTTCCAAGACCTTGCATGTATTCCACTACAACATTTACTCTTTCGAAGAATGCATCAACAGACTCATTCAGGTTCATTCTCAGATCTTCATACTTATTCCACAACACTTGCAGCTTTTTCTCTCTGACCTTTGTATCTCCTTCATATATATTCAATAGATTTTCCCACCTGGCATGTGATGTTTTACATGACATCACCTTTGTATAGAGAGGATTGGATATGGATCCCCCTAAGGAATTGATTTATTTGGAATCCGCATCCAACTCTCTATGCTCAGCTTCTGATAAAGCACCACTATTAATATCAGCTGTTATTCCATGCATTGCTGCTGTGAACACATCCACTCTTAATGATCGAAAGTAGTGCTGCATCCAATTGTTCCATAACTAGAAATTGTTCCCATCGAAGATCGGAATCCATTTATGATTAGTGACCTACATTTGAGAGGGAAACAATGATATTAACCTTTCCCTCTGATACCAATTGTTAGGTCCACTAGGCTATATACCCTGAGAGGGGGGTAAATCATGGTATGATAGATTAAAACAACTACCTCTTTTAATCTTATTTTGCTGTTAGACAAAACCCTCTTCTCTCTCTCCTTCCCGTTGCAGAGTATGAATAACATTAAAGCATGCACATGACACATCAATTTTTACTTGGTTCACCCTCACTGGGCTAAGTCCAAGGAGCATACACCGACAGTGTGCCGATGTACCAATTCCACTATAAGTGCACTGCTGTTTACAAGTTCGAAGAAGACTTACTATCCCTCCTGGTTTACAACCACTCACAATATGAAAGCTCACTTCTCTCTCAACTGAAGTGTGCTCACTACTTCTTCAGAATATCCACTCACAGTTTATAGACCTATAGGTCTCTTCATTATCACTAATGAATGCATCCTCCACTATATGTAGATGCACTAATGAAGTCAAAATTTCATCCACTGATGAATACCCATTTGCCACTGACTACTAGGAAACACACCTTGTAAATACCTTCTCAAAGCACCTTACTTCGTGAGGCTCCCAATTTCGCGAAGCTCAAACAAGATTTCACGAAGATCCTTACTTTTCACGAAGATTAAGCCTTCTCAAAGATTAGGCTGTCATGAAGCTCCTGCCTCTTCGCGAAGCGCACTCCTTAGAGCACGCGCACTCACAAAGCACACTTCTTTCACGTAGATAGATTATCCGCCGCGAAGCACCTCTCTTTTGAGAAGAATACTACCTCCACGAACCACCTTCGCAAACCGAGAGAAAAATATTTTCTTCGAAAACTCTCTACTTATCTCAAGGGGGTCAACCTGTATTTATAGGCGATTTCACCAACCCTCAAACCTTCCGCGCGAAGTCAGCGCCACATCATCACTAATTGCGAAGCTTTGAAATTTCCTCCATAATTCTCTCAAAACCGCGAAGCACCACAGAAATTTTCAATCGTGGAGCTTGATGTAATCTCAGAGCATCACCGTCAATCCATTCATGCCTTCGCCATGAAGCTCCCTTTCAAAGCCCTTCACCGCCGCGATGTGCTTCAACTCTTCCATTCGTGAAGCTTGACGTAATCACGAAGAATCAATGCCATCATTTTTCTGGTCTTTGCGAAATCCAATCCATGAAGCCTATCTTCGCAAAACTCATGCCTTTTCCATATTTAAATAATATCTTCAAGGATATCCACTTTTCGCGATGCTCACCAACCTCCAAATTTTGGACCCCAAAAATTTGGCAAACACTAGAAAACAGCGCCACCTTGAACTGCTCTTTTGTTCCGCCTCCAAATCATTCGTTCCTTTTTCATCTTTCTTTGTCAACATGGATTATCAACAACTTCTCTGGAACTCAACAATTTACCATGGAAGCCTGCTTTGTCAAAAAACACAATCAACCCAAAAATGCTGCAATGTTACCTTGAGGGATTTTTTCCCAACACCTACAAGAGAGAATAATAGTTCCAATAATATTTAATTTTTTTTAACATTTGATGCAAGGGGGGATGGGGGTGCAATGGGGGGGGGGGGTAGGGGGTGCAAGGGGGGAAGTGGGGGAGGGAAAACTGGTAGGGGGGAGGGTGTGGGGGGTGGGGGGGGGGGGGGTCTATAGGGGGGTATGTAGGGAAGGGGGGAGGGTGCAGGGGTGTGCTAGGGGGTGTGGCATGGGGTGAAAGGGGGGTAGTTGGGGGAGGGAAAACTAGAAGGGGTGCAGGGGGAGGGGGGAGGGGGCAAGGGGGGCAGAGGGGGGAGAGAAAATTGGTAGGGGGAGGAGGGTGAAGGGGGTGGGGGGAGGGGGGGTGGGTCTGCAGGGTAGGGAGAGGGTGCTGGGGGTGCGGGGGGTGGGGTAGGGGTGTGCTAGGGGGGTGAGGTAGGGGGTGAAAGGGGGTAGTTGGGGGAGGGAAAACTGAAAGGGGGGGGGGAGGGTGGATGGGGGAGGGGGGAATGGGGGTTTGCAGGGTAGGAGGAGGGGGGGGGGGTCTATAGAGAAATGGGTCATTTATTAGAGCATTGGATTATATCACAGTGCGAATGCATGTGTGAGAACCACTATAGGGTGTGTGTGTCGGGGTGTGTGTGTGTAGGGGTGGGTGTCTGCAGGGGGTGCAGGGGGGAGGGGGGAAGGGGGTATGCATGGTAGTGGGTCATTTATTAGAGCATTGGATTATATCATTATGTGAATGCATGTGCTATAACCACTATAGAGGGGGGGGGGGGGTGCAAGGGTTTGTGCGTGCAGGGGTGGTGTCTATAGGGGGTCTGTCCGGGGGGAGGGGGGGTGCAGAGGTGGGGTGGGGGGCTCTGTCCAAGTGTGTGTGTGTGTGTGGGGGGGGGGGGGGTCTAGGAGGTAGGGGGTGTCCAAGAGGGATGAGGGTGTCTAGAAGGGGGGGGGGTATCCAGGGGGTGTCCATGGTTTGTCCTGGAGGGGGGGTCTGTCCTAAGTGGGTCTGTCCTGGGTCTGTCCAAAGGTGTACAAGGTCTGTCATGTGGGGGTGGGGGTCTGTCCAGGGTCTGGGGGGTGGGTTGTCCAGGGTTTATCTGGGGGGTGTCTAGGGTCAGTCTAGGAGGGGGGGGGGGGGGCTGTCCATGGGAGTGGAAGGGGGATTTTTATGGGAGAAGAGGTGTTGCAGGGGGGGGGATTTGTAGGGGGTGGTTTTTTTTATGAAATGCAAAACCCTATAGCCACGGTTTGAAACTGTGGCTATAGACCTGTGTGCCTTAAGCTGCTACCATAGTTTCAAACTATGGCTTTAGGTATTTATCCATAGTTTGAAACCATGGCTATAGGTCTTGCCCTATATCCATGCCAATACCAAGCACGGTTCATAGAACCGTGGCTATAACCTATAGCCATAGTTTTTGGACTTATATCCATGGTTCCAAACTGTTGCTATAGACTAAATTTCCAGTAGTGAACTGAAGTTAAAGATACTACAATAGTGAGATTTACTCCCATTAATGAGGTTTCTATGATAGCTGCTGCTAAAATAAATCAAGAAGTTGATAGAAAATCTCATAATTCCATGTTTATGTCTCTCTTAGAGAATGATTATAGAAATATCTTGGGGTTTAAAATGGATAAACAAGTGAAGGATAAATTGAGAAGCATTTATGAAGGAAATGAGAAAGTTAAAGAAGCTAAGCTACAAATATGAATAGCAGATTTGAAGATATTAAGATGGATGATGAATAAAGTATTGATGAATACTTTAGAGGAGTAAATGATATTATCAATAATATCAGAGGTTTTGGTGAGAAGATGGAAGATTCTACCATTATTAAGAAACTATTGAGAAAATTTCTAGATAGATTTGAGGCCAATGTGTCATCTTTATATGATCAAGAAGATTTATCTCCGGATAAGTTTTAGAGTATTATTATGGCATATGAGATGTAGAAAGAAACAATATTTAAGAATAAGACTAAGTAAGAAATATCTTTCAAAGATTTATTAAAAGGGAATCTTAGAGATAAATAATTAGATGAACAATAAAGTAATTTATATGCAAAGGAAGATTAATAGGACTTTAACATAATCATTTATCTTATTTGTAAGAGATATAAAATGGAGAAATAGAAGGAAAAAAATTAAAACTTTCTCTAAAATGATGAAATTTTAATGAATATGGTCATTTTGTAGAAAAATTTACTAATAAAGTTTTTGATGATTCCAAGTCAGAATAAGAAGACAATAAATATTGAAAGAAAAAGTGGAAGAAACATAAGAAAAAGTTTCTTATCAAGAAGAATAAAAGTTTGTTGAGCAGAAGAGAGAAGGATGATTCTTCATGCCGTAATCAATCTAATTATCATGTCAACTTATTAACATTTTTATAAGGGAAATTACTTTATCAAATAGTGATAGTGGATAAGAGAGTACTGAAATAGAGTGGATTCTAAAATAAAATTTGGAATATTCTCTTAAGAAAATTACACAACTCAAGAAGGAAAGGAATAAGTTAAAGAAATAAGTTAAGGAGATAACTTCTAAGAATAGTGAGAGAATAAAAAATGAGGTAATAAACCTTAATGATATTAGTTTATGGAAAATGAAAGTGGTTGATCTCAAAAATAAAATTAAATTTTGTGAAGAAACATCAATGGTAGATGGGAATATTAACTTGGTATACACGATACTTTTTGAGGAGTGTAAGAAAAACAGGATGAAATTGGATGGATTTGAGAAGATAGTAAGTTTTCTTAAAAAAAATTTGTCTGAGAAAGAAGAAGAGTTTTTAAGAACACAATAAATGTTTCTTATAGAAAAAAGTAATTTAAGAAATATAAGATAAGACTTCACAAAAGTAGTTGAGGTTAAAGGTGAATCTTCTCAAGATGGTGAAAAGAAGGGTCCTTAGAAGTAGGTTGTTTCTATTCATAAACAATCTCAATATACATATAATTATACTAATAGTGAAGGTTAAAAATTAAATATTTTTGAGAAATCATATCCCACTAAGAAAGAGTGGAATTCATCGAGAAAGTATCTCCTTGAATAAATTCTCCCATAGTTTGTGAATAAACAATAATAACAACCTTTAGAGTAGTACTACCGTCGATCTAAAATATCAATATTCAGAGGTCACTACTAGTTTTGTAGAGTATTAAAGAATAAATTATATTCATTATGGTATAATATGTATCTAATAGTAAATATGTATGAATAAATGGGGGATATGAGAAGAAAAATATAACAATTTTTTCTAGAAAGTTTATTATGCTATAAAAGAAAGATCAAAATATGAAAAATGTTAATGTTTTAAGTAAGACATGTGAGATGTTTGAGAAATTTGAGAAATCTAAGAAAGTAGAGAAACAAAAGTAGATCAAGAATGTTTACCAAGGAAAGAAAGAGTGATTAATTATTTGTATATAAAAAATAGTTGAGGATAGAGAGATAGAGAAAGAAAAAAGTCCAGTGAAGAAAAATTAAAGAAACAGGATTTAGAAGATTTAAAAAAACTTGTTAAAAAGTTGTAAGCAGATGATAGTTTAAAAATTCAGAATAAGTTCAAGATGTGTGAGCAATATTTTAATGGTACTAAAAACTGTATGACTATCTTACCAACCCAAGAGGAAAGCATGAAGAAGAAGTTGCAAACTCAAGGTAACAAAGATATTATAAAATTTGAAGAGAAGATAAAGCTTCATATAAATATTTCACAGATGAAAATAAATCCATTACAAATTTTGTGAAGGTTTATCATAAGGAATAAATTACATCCCATGATAAATATAAGAAGAAGAAGAATAATTCAAGACTGGGGGAAGACTCTTAGTTTGATTGGTACTTTTAAGGAACACTGAGGTTCCTCTTTATTCCCAATAAAACTTCTTATTTGTACTAACTTAAAGAGAACTGAAGGTGAAAAAGTTGATAGGATTTCCAATGCTATATTAGTTTTATATAAAGAAAATAAATCCATCATGGAAACATTACAATCACCATGACATGGAATATAGTGCCACCCTTAAGGGGGATATAAACTGAAACTGATGTATGAGTATCACATTGTTCTTAAAATAGAATATAGAAATTATATGAAAGATGAGATTCAGGGGGATTTATGTTTATACACTTGACCTATTTTGATATATTTGGTGATATGGGTGCGGGTTTTTATCTTAACAAACTTACTCAAATTTTCCCTAATAAAAATCTATTAGAATAATCTTAATGAAATAATTACATGAAAGAAATTTTATAGAAAAAATTGATTAGATTGATTATACACTCTTTTTTTCTACACCAAGTTCACCCAGATAGACTTAGAGTTGTTTAGGTAAAGGCTCTTTATTAATAAACTAATGTGATAAAATTTTTCTCTTAAGGAAAATTTTCAATATTTTTAGATGAATGAAGATGAGATGTTACGATCCTTATGTCACCCTTTATATTTGATTTTCAATAAGAAGCATAGATAACACAGTGGGAGAAATTAAATGAAAAAATCACATTGGGAGAAATTATTAATCACACATTTTGACTTTGAAGATGTTTGAAGTTGTATGGGGGTATAAACAAAAACCAGAAAGGGGGGGATTGTTGTTCAAAAGTGTGTTTGGTTTCATTTCTTTATCAATATGTTAATATTATATTATAGACAAGATATTGAATATTGTATATAGGATATGGTTATTAAAATTTCTTGTGGATAAAGAACATCCATAGAAGAATATATTTCTATAGTGGATCAGAAAATAAAAGGAAGTGATTATAGTTAGGGTGTAGAAACAATTACTGAAAAGGCTTATGGATGGGGAATATAACCAGTTGCGAAGAAAGTGGATATAAGAAAGACAGTTGGGGGGAATAACCAACTATGGTGGAAGAGTTGTATTTGGGTTGTAGAATCAGGTTTATCTAGAGGAAGGATTACTAGGGTGTAGAACTACTTGCTTCATGTGCCTTTGTATTTCCAAAAATATTAATGAATGAATCAATGTTGTGGAAAATAACCAACATGGAATGGTGTATGTTTTTTATAGAACCTTGTAAACATCATGTTCTAAGATCTCTATTTATATTACTACATATTAAGTGAGTTTGAGATATATATCTTTGAGTGGATCATAACTTTAACAAGTTTCAGAGGTTGGATTTTTAAGAGAATAATTTGTAAAAGAAAATGATCACTCATTCACCCCTACCCCTCTCAGTGATCCTACATTGATCTGGGGACTTCAAATTTAATGGTGGATGATTTAATTAAATCAATGGTAGGTGATTATATTAAATCATGGGGGATGATTAATAATTTTACACTACAAGACTAGAGATGTTGATGGATCAAATTGGATCAACCTGTGAGGTAGATCGTGTATACTAATGGTTTTTCTGAGTAGACCGACCTGGTCCACATAGAGTGCAGGTTATAAAAATAAAGGCCTTAACCTTACCCACATAGGACTCATAGGCTAATGGACCAACCTACAAATTAAGAAAATTGTATCCAATAAATTTTTTTACATAAATATCATAACACTATTACCATCTAAAGTGAACAAAATATTAGAATTAAACAAAATGTATAAATATTTAGAATTTTTTTAGGGGATAGTGTATCAAGGGAGTGATAAAGACAGATAGAGAGACAGATAGAGATAGATCCAATTTTGGAAGTATTGAAAAAAACGAAAAAAATCATATTTTGGTGTATGGATTAAAAAAAGGTGTTAGTTGGTGTTAAATGAATTGGAAATTGATTTATTTCATTACCATGTTTTATTTGTTTTATTATAATATAATTTTTTTAGATGTCCTTGTATTATTTAAATTTTTATCCAAATCCTAGACAATTTGAGATATTTTATAGGCCTATTGAGACCTACAGACTATCTACAGGTTTATCTATGTGTGTTTTAGGTTTTTCGAGCCACATAAGTTTTGAACCATATATTCGTGGGCTCAAATATTTAAGGTTATAACCTGAAAAAATCCACTAACTAATAAATCAAATTGTAGGCTTGAGGTTTTATTGTCTGCTCTACATGAGAACATTATGAAGTAAATGGAAAAAATAAGTAAAGGCTGAACTTGATATTATGGCAGAGAAAGAGAGGGGTTATTTTGGAGGGGGAAAAATGGGGTTTGGATCTTTAATTAGAAGGAATTACACATGGATAATCCTTGATGATAAATAAATTAAATTTGTTCTATAAATAGAGGAGTCTTATGGACTAATCTTATATTTTAATCTCTATATTTCTCCATTAGTGTTGGTGGAATTTTGGCATGAGGTGACCGAAGGATGAAAATTTAGACATATTATTGATGGATGATCAAGGTATGTTTTTAAATGATGTTGAATTATTAATATAATAGTTTAATTATTAGATAACGCTCACTTTAAAAGCCTCATTTCCACCAATATCTCTTTAATTCCTTATTTGGTATGCGAGAACCAAAGGTTGAGAAAGGGAAACAAAGACAAAAAATATATTTTTATACATTTGGCATACATAAATTAGCTTCCATTAGAAATAATAATTCTTTCAAATGATGGAAGTGGGTTTCCAAATAATATATGAAAGAAGTGATGGGTTCCATTGTAACTTGATTATTTGGAAAAAAATAACCCTCCATCACCTACACCCAAACCGACCATTGCCTATAACCCCAATGTCGATCAAGAACCCCTTACCTTACTCTGATCAAACATTACACATTGACCAACCACCCCTATCCTTGTTTTGATTAAAAAATATGCTCTACCACCCCCTTATTTTCTCTATGCACTAACATCCCCACCCTAGCTTAAACTAGCCACTATCGACATCAATTTCTTTACTTCAACCTGCCACCCCACCTCTGTTTTGGCCAACCACTATATCCAACTACCCCAAGACTCATATTTATTGAAAATAATGATGGAGTTATAGTGATAGAGGGTTGTAGTGATAGGTAAAAAATGAAATGATATTGAAATGATGGGACTCCTATGACACAAGGTTGCAGTGATGAGGGTTTGTGGGAATAGAGACATGGAGGTGTCGTCGTGGGGAGGATTATTTTATGAGATATTTCAATGGAGATTATGGTAGTAGGTATACAAGGAGTATTATTCTAGAGGGGTTTCAAGGGAGGTTTTCGGGAATGATGGATTTTTTTATCCTTTTTATTTTTTAACTACCATTCGATAAAAAAAATTACATACCAAACATGACTTTAAACATCATTTCTTTTCTATTTCATATTCAATTTCCCATTCCATTTCTCATCCAATTTCCATTAAAAACCATTCTAGTGTACCAAACAAGTACAAAAATGCAATATTGGAGGATTTACGACTTTTTTCATGGGTTTCATTCCACTCTCTAGACTTCATACTCTAACTAATATTATTTTAAACCTCTACAAAGATGGGTTGAGGCCATGTCAAATGAAACATGGATCATGCCACTAATTGGTGGTCACATACTATGAAAATGAAAGTCACATGGGGGTTCTTCCAATTCAACACAGGGCCGTGTTGGATATAAAAAACCCATATTAACCCATCTTAAATTATAAATTCCATTCATTAGGTTAAATAACTATGGTTTATGGGTAATTTGGATGAAATATTTAGTAGGTTTTCTGTAATGACCCAAAATTTTATTAATGAAAATTTATCTTGATCTAATTAAATGTCATATTATGTGAAATAGTTATATAAAATATGCACTTCCTTGGTTTTATGTTTTTGGATTTCAAAATACCGTTAAGAATTGTTACCATTGCTAATATATCCATTGAATAATGATCACATGATTAATATAAATATAGGGCTTTAAAAAATCCAATTTACTCAGACAAAGGAAGAGATGACCTCATCTAGTAGAATTGATCCATATGAAGCCCATTTGTCAAAGCTCATAAAGGAGGTGGCATCACCAGGCTTCTCTCTTGACCAATCCCATACCGAGATTCCACACATTAACTTGAACATAACTGTTTACGGGAGAAGTGGAAGTCAACAGGGATTACCACCCGAGCGATGTTATCTGAGCCACCCCAAGAGTCTGTCACCATCGCACACCTTACCCTTAGGTATTATGAGGGTGTTATAAGGGTATATGAAACAAGACCCTAGCACCATGATTGTGTGTTTTATTTTTTTGTATAAAGAATATGCATTTATTTTATTGTTACTTTGTAAATAGTTTTTAAAGCACAAGTAATATTTTTAGTTAATTTTAAATAAATTAATTAATAGATTTTTTTGAATTAAATAATATTTTAATAAAATATTGTTAGTAAATAAATTTTTATTAATTATAAATGATTATATAATTTTTATGAATACAATTGTAATTTTTATTAAGGTTTGAAAGTTGTTTTTTTCAAAACCCATGAATTTTCGATAAATGCTGATTTCATTTTAAAAGTAAAAATGAAAATATTTAGAAAATTATTTAGGTAAAATAAATAAATTTTTTGGAATCAGGATGTCTAAATTATCCAATGGTTAATTTTTCATAATTTTATGAGATAGTCGAATTTTTGGATAAATATTAAATACAGTTAAATATATAATGTGTTTTATGACATCATAATGACCCATTAGTGATGTAATAAAATACTATAAACGAGTTGTTCGGATTATATATGTTTTACCTTTAATATAATGTGATTTTAGGTTTGTTTGATTTATTTTACAAATCCTTAGTGGACCCTCCGAGACTTATAAAACTTTTTAACATTTTAAAATGATTTCCTTGAGAGTGTGACTCACCTTCACATAAGCAAGCCTAATATTTTAAAAAGATTGGCCATTGGCATTATAAAATAATATTTTACAATCCAATTTGGAAAAAACCATGGGAAAAAACCATGGGTTGATTTGTGGTTTTGATTAGTTTAATGTGTGGTTTCCAAAACCTAAATAATAAAGAATTCCCTCTCTTTTCTTATATAAACCCACCCAAGCACCCACTTCCTCTTCACTCAAAACCTTTGGAGCTCAAAACACCTATTCCCTACTCTCTCTATAATTTTTCCAAGTCACCCCAAGCTCCCAATAATCCACTATTAAGCCTCTCCCAAGCCTTTGAATCACACTTCCAAGTAAGAGATTTCTTCCTTTCTCATTTTTCCAAATTTCATTATGTTGTTATACCCTTTTTTTCAATTAAAAATATTGGGGTATGATTTCTAACCTCCTCCATACTTGCATCATTATTTTTTATGATTAGATACCTCTTTCTATCTCAGTAATTCCTCCCATATACACCCTTTACCATGCTGAAATTTTGTAAGAAATTGCTCTCTCATCATTTACATTCAAGAAATTATTTTATATTATGCATCTAAATTACATTAAAAATGTTGGGATATGTATCTATATGACCCCCTTACTATCCATTACATGTATATATGATTATATACTTATTTATATCTCATAAAATATTTTTATTAATTATTATGTCACACTGTTATGCTGTTGAAATTGCACCATGATTTTCCAACCTAAAGTCATTGTGTAGTGAATACCATGCCCATTTCTCTATCAAGGGTATTAACATTTATGAACATTTAAATATTGATTATATAGTTTCATGTATTTATTCCACATTACTTTATCATGGAATAAGTGATGATGTTGAATGATTCCATGTTGTATGATCAATGCGGCACACTTATGCATGAAATGAAATGATTAAAAAGCGTGCACCCTGATAGGGTTCCAATGCATTGGGTAAATATTAGTATCATGATACGTCAAGTGTAATGAGGTTTACTAATTCTAATTCAAGTTCAATGAGGGTTTACTCATACTCCATGTTCAATGAGTCTTGGCTCATGCTAATATCATGTTAAATGTTGTTGCCACATTTCCATGTTATGATAATCATGCTATATCATGCCTTTATGTTCATGATTCTCTTGTGCTCCATTGATATTACTATTGACTAACATGTACTATATTCTTCATATTATTACTTTTTTACTCCCTTAATGGGCTTTATAACTCACCCTTTTCTTATTCATTTCCTTAGGTTATCCCATACAATGCTAAGTATGAAGGAATATTGTGGTCATGTAAAAGAAGTTTTCAATAAAGATGTTGCGTTTTATGTTATAAGTTGTTATGTAATGTTACTAAGCCCCAAAGACACTAGACCTATTGATATTCTATATCGTATCAAGTGAAAATTTTATTTAATAAATCATGTTTAAGTGTTAAATAAAGCACAAGGTTATTATAGTTGCTATCAGAGGATAGGTTTAGTTATTTTTTGGTTTAGGATTATAAAACCCTAGTGATAGACTTAGGGATAAGACTAAGTATAATAAAAACATCCCTAAATTTTGGTGATTATTGAGTAAGTTTTTTATCAAGAAAATACATCCCTATCTAGATACGAGCAGGTAAAGGCAGCTCTGGAACAGATGCATCTAGGGGTAAAACCCGAAAACATCGCTTTGAGCTAAACTCAAACGGGAACTGGTGCATGAAAACGGGTGTTGATGCACTCTTGGTTATGAAACTCCTTGGGGATATGATTTGATAAATTCATAATCTTAGTACAAACCATTATTAATGGAATAAAAAAATTCCCCTAAGAATATATGTTGGGAAGTAGATCATAGATAACATAGATTAAAGCCTATAAATTCATAAGTTATGGAAATAAAAGTAATTTAAAAGTCATCTATTTTTGTCTTTGGATAACCCTTTATGTGTTACCCCTAACTTTCCTTTTATTCTATCCAATGACTAGTAATAGGAGGACTCAGGCTAATAACTGATATGAAGATCAATCTGATGACTGTTCTAATGAGATTCCCAATCAGATGGGAGTGGGAATCACAAAATTTGTGATGATACTCTATCAGTTAACTCAGGTTTTGAATAGAAAAATGGTTTAATAGGAACTTTTAACCACCCCTAATAAAGAACAATCTTCAATCGAGAGCTTCATGGGACAAAAGCCTTATACTTTTAATGGATCATATGATCCCTCAATTGTCGAACAATGGATTAACTCCATTGAGAAGATCTTCTCCATCCTTAAATGTTACGAAAAATATAAGGTTCTTCTGGATGCTTATCATATAGAGGGTGAAGCTAATCAATGATGGACATTGATAAAACATACAAAGCTTGAGGATGACATCGAGGCATTAGAATGGAAGGATTTCTGGAATTTTTTTTTCAATAATATTTTCCTCGCACCCTCCGACTTAAGATGGAAAAGGACTTCCTTGACCTCAAGCAAAAAGACAATAGATCCATCACAACATATGAGGGAAACTTCACAAGGCTTTCACGATATGCCTCCATCTTTGTCGTTACCCCCGAAATCAAGGTTGACCACTTCTTTGGTGAGATAAAACCTAGCCTATGGAAAGCCCTAATGATCTGTGACTTCGATATCTATGAGGAAATTGTCTGATGTGCCCTCAAATCCAAAATGGATATCAGATAATCTTAGGGATATCATGGGTATAGTAAGAATAATGTGGAATTTAATTTTGGTGGTCCGATGAAAAAATCCAACGGTGCTAAGAAAATATTGCACCCCACATGCCAAAGGTATAGAAAGAAGCACCCTGGAAATTTTCTGAAGGGGACAAGGAAATGATTTAGGTGGGGAAGAGAAGGGAACCTGGCCATCAAATGCTGATAAGATAAACCCACAGCTGCGACAGAGGAGAGGAACACTCCGTTCGACCCTCAACGCGTTGTTCATTGCTTCAAATGCAAAGAAACATGGAACTTTTCAAACCATTGCCCTATGCCAAGGGTTTTCAGAGGCAACCAACAACCTCCAAGGCAGAAAGGGTGATCTTTTTCCATTACTAACACCAAAGAAAACACTGACAATGAAGTGGTGATAAGTACGCTAATTATTTATTCAAGAATAGAGAAAATAAATTTTTATTCTGATTCTACGCATTATTTTATATCCTGAAAGTTTAGTAGAACAATCCCAACATCACTAAAAATCATGGAACTAAAGATGTCAGCGAGAAAAAAAATGGGGAAATCATTGCATCCCATGAATATAACTCTTCCCCTATCATAATTTGTGGATTTAACTTCTAAGAGAACCTCGTTATACTCCCCCTGGTGGAATTTGATGAAATTATTGGCATGGATTGACTTTCTCTATATAGATCCATCATAAATTTATGTGAGAGGAAAATCACTCTTTATATGGCGAATCGACCCCTGATTCTATATAAGTGCTAGGAGGGGGATAAATCTTATTTAGCACCATCATCTCAAGCATGGATATTACTTACCTATGAGCACACATATCTTGCTTAGATGATTGAGTCTAAGGAAGAAACCATCATTGAAGACATGCCTATTGTGAGGGAATCCACTGAAGTGTTTCTTGAGGAATTTCCTGGTCTTCCTATTAGAAGAGATGTTGAACTATCAATTGATCTTATACTTGGGTAATTTCCAATATCCAAGACTCCATATAGAATGGATGTTGTGGAGATTGAGGAGATGAAGAAACAACTATTAGGAGAATCTGGATAAAGGGTTTATATGCCCAAGTGCTTCACCATGGGGTGCACCAGTCCTCTTCGTCAAGAATAAGGAAGGGTCAATACACTTTTTCATTGAGTATCACGAGCTCAACAAAATCACGATAAATAATATACTCTACCATGAATTGATGACTTGTTCGATCAGCTACATGGAGAAAAATACTTCTCTAAGGTGGATCTGCAGTCAGGATATTACCAAGTAAGGGTGAAGAAGGAGGATATCCCCAAGACTACATTTTTTACAAGGTACAAGCACTATTAATTCATTGTAATACCTTTTGGACTCACTAATTCTCCATAAATATTCATGGAATTGATGAATAGAGTCTTTAGAGATTACCTCAATAAAATTTTGGTAGTATTTATAGATGATATTATAATATACTTCAAAACCAAGGAGGATCATGAGGAGTATCTAAGAACTATACTAGAGACCTTGTGAAAGGAGAAGCTCTATTAAAAGTACAACAAGTGTGAGATATAGTTAAAGGAAGTCTCATTATTGGGTTATATCATCACAAGCAATGGGATATCTATGGATCCCTCCAAGATAGCTATAATTGAGGGATGGTCGAGGACAACATTGGTGATAGATATCCATAGAATCCTGGGGTTAGCTGGATATTATCGCCAATTTTTGAGAAATTTATCACGATTGTCAAACCATCTTACTAAGATAACTTGGAAGGGAGTGAATTTTTCTCGGAGTGATGAATGCGAAGAGAGATTCAAGAAGTTGAAAAGGAGGCTTATCACTGCGCCTGCTCTCACAATACCCACAAGTGGAGAATTGTTTTTGGTATTTAGTGATGCTTAAAAGAAGGGCCTTGGCTGTGTGTTGATAAAAAATGACAAAGTCATTACCTATGCTTCAAGGAAATTAAACGTTCATGAGAAAAAATATCCAACACATGATCTGGAGTTAGCTGCAGTAATCTTTACTTTAAAAATTTGGTGACATTACCTATTTGGGGAGAAGTGTGAAATATATATGGACCACAAAAGCCTCAAGTATATATTCACACAGAAAGAGTTGAATATGCGACAATGAAGTTGGTTAGAGCTGATAAAATACTATGAATGCTCAATCCATTACTACCCTGGGAAAGTGAACAAGGTGGTAGATGCTCTAAGTAGAAAGGACCCAACAATTCTATCATTGATGAGAATTGAAAAGGATCCAATATTATTAGATTTGATGAATATGAACATGAGAATCATAAATAAGGGAACAACATCGATCCTTTCACAAATTATTTATCAACCGTCTTTTTTGGAAAGGTTAAAGGATGCTCAAAAGGATGATGTGGGAATTCAGAAGAACATGAAAACTATCAGAAAATGTAAATCCTTGGAGTTCAATGTTAATGAATAAGTAATTGTGATATTTGGGTCAAGACTATGTGTTCCATAAAATCCAGAGTTAAAGAAAGAATATTTGGATGGTGCACATAGTTTGAATTTATCCATTCACCCATAAAACACAAATATGTATTGAGATATCTGAGAGATTTATTGGTGGGATAACATAAATAAGGTGATCACTGAGTATACATCAAATTTCCTGGTATGTCAACAAGTGAAGGCTGAGAGGTAGAAGTCTAAGGGGATAATGAAACCATTACCCATACCAGTATGGAAATGGGAGAACATCACCATGAACTTTGTCATTAGAATTCCAAAGAAATCCAAAGGAAACAATGCTATCTAGGTTGTTGTGGATCATATTAAAAATACTTCACACTTCATTGAAATTTGAGAGTATTTCTCATTGGATCAACTGGCATAGATATATATCATAGAAGTGGTAAGACTGTATGGAGTACTACTATCTATTGTATCCGATCGAGATCCAAGATTCACCTATAAGTTTTGGAAGAGTCTTTAACATGCTCTGAATACTGAGCTGAACTAAAATATGGTTTATCATCCTCAAACTGATGGTCAATCTAAGAGGATTATCCAAAAACTTGAGGAAATGTTGAGAGAAATCTAAATGGACTTCAAAGGAGGATGGGATCAACATCTTTCTATTGTTGAGTTCTCTTAAAATATCAGTTTCCAATCAAGCATCCAAATGGCTCCTTATGAAGCCATTTATGGGAAGAGGTGTCGAACACGGGCATGTTGGGATGAAGTTGGAGAGTGAAAACTCCTAGGTTTATAAATGGTCTAAGAAATGGCAGAGAAGGTTAAGACCATACAGAATCACATTAAAGCTTCTCAAAGTCAACAAAAGAGCTATGATGATAATCATCGATGAGAAATAGAGTTTGATGTTCGAGACATGGTATTCCTCTACATATCACTATGGAAGAGAGTTATGAGATTTGGGAAGAAGGGAAATATTATTCCAAGGTATATCAACCATTTTGATATCCTTGATCATATTAGAGCAGCGACCTATTGACTAACACTCCCATAAAACCTATCTCAAGTACATGATGTATTCCATGTATCACTCTTGAGGAAATAAATACCTAACCCATCGCATGTATTCAATCCATAGGTGGTACCAATGGAGAATGACCTCTCCTATGAAGAGAAGTCGGTGAAGATCTTAGATCGTAGGGAAAATGTTCTATGAAATAAGACAATGCCCCTCGTCAAGGTGTTGTGGAAAAACCACAAGTTTGAAAAAGCAATGTGGGAATCATAGGAAGTGATGAAGCAGAGTTACCCTCATCTATTTTAGTGTGGGAAAAGAAAAATTTGAGGGAGAAATTTCTTATGGGGGGAAGATTTTAATGATCCAAACTTTTATTAATGAAAATTCATCTTGATCTAATTAAATGTCTTATTATGTAAAATGGTTATATAAAATATTCACTTACTTGGTTTTATGTTTTTGGATTTCAAAATACTGTTAATAATGGTTACTGTTGCTAATATACCCGTTGAACAGTGATCACATGATTAATATAAATATAGGGCTTTAACAAATCCAATTTACTCAGACAAAGGAAGCGATGACATCATCTATTAGAATTTCTCCATACAAAACCCATTTGTTGGAGCTCAGAAAGGAGGTGGCATCACTGGACTTTACTCTTGACCAAGCCCAAGTCGAGATTCAACACATTAAGCTTGGACGGAACCGCCTATAGGATAAGTGGAAGTTAATAGAGATTACCACCTGAGCGATGTTATCCGAGCCACCCCAAGAGTCTATCACCATCGCACACCTTACCCTTAGGTCTTATGTGGGTATTATAAGGGTATATGTACAATAACCTAGAACCATGATTGTGTTCTTTATTGTTTTTGTATAAATAATATACATTTATTTTATTGTTACTTTGTAAATTTTTTTTAAAGCACAAATAATATTTTATGTTAATTTTCAATATACAAATTAATGGATTTTTTTGAATTAAATAATATTTTTATAAAATATTTTTACTAAATCACTTTTTATTAAATATAAATTATCTTATAATTTTTATGAATATAATTGTAATTTTTATTAAGGTTTGAAAGCTGTTTTTTTCAAAACCCCTGAATTTTCAATAAATGTCGATTTTATTTTAAAAGTAAAAATTCACATATTTAGAAAATTGTTTATATAAAATTAATATTATTTTTGGAATCAGGATTTCAAAATTATCCAATGTTTAATTTTTCATAATTTTCTGATAAAGTCAAATTTTTGGGTAAAAAGTAAATACCGTTAAATATATAATGTGTTTTATGACATCATAATGACCCAACAGTGATGTAATAAAATACTATAAATGGGTTGTTAGGAAAATATATGTTTTAACTTTAATATAATGTTATTTTAGGTCTGTTTTATTTATTTTAAAAAGCCGTAGTGGACCCTCTAAGACTTATAAAACATTTTAACATTTTAAAATGATTTCCTTGAGAGTGTGACTCACCTCCACAAAAGCAAGCCTAATATTTTAAGAAGTTTGGCCCTTTTCCTTACAAAATAATGTTTTAAAATTCCCTTTGGAAAAAAACAAGGGCAAAAACCATGGGTTTGTTTGTGGTTTTTATTAGTTTAATGTGTGATCTCTAAAACTTAAATAATAAAAAATTCCTTCTCTTTTCCTATATAAAATCACCCAAGATCCCAGTTTCTCTTCACTCAAAACCTTTGCATATTGACCAACCTTTGAACTTTTCTATCTAGAATCCTCAAAAGGCACCTAAATCTCCCAAGAAGCCTCTCTAAGTCCTCTACCAATCCTTTGAATCACACTTCCAAGTAATGGATTTCTTCTTTTCTCATTTTTTTCCAAATTTCATTATGTTGTTATACCTTTTTTTTAAATTAAAAATATCAGGGTATGATTTTTCACCTTCCCCATACTGACCTCCTTATGTTTTAATTATGATATACCTATTTCTGTCTCATTAATTCCTCCCATGTACACCCATTACCATGCTGAAATTTCGTAAAGAATTTCTCTCTCCTCATTTACATTCAAGAAATTATTTTATATTATGCATCTAAATTCCATTAATATATTGATAAATGTATCTATATGACCCCTTTATTGTAAATTTAATGTAAATTTGATTATATACCCCTTTCTCTCTCATCAACCATTTTTATGAATTATTATGTCACGCCGTTATGCTACCGAAATTACACCGCAATTTTCCAAGCCAAAGTTTTTATGTTGTGAATACCATGAACATTTCTCTATCAAGGGTATTCACCTTTACACACATTTACTTATTGATTATATAGTTTCATGTATGTATTACACATTCCTTTATCATGGAATAAATGATGATGTTGAATGATTCCATGTTGTATGATCCATGTGGCACACTTATGCATGAAATGAAATGATTAAGAAGGGAGCACCCTGATAGTGCTCCAATGCATTAGATAAAGATTAGTATCATGATACATAAAGTTCAATGAGGTTTTACTCACGTGAATTCAAGTGCAATGAGGTTTTACTCATGCTCCATTTGCAATGAGCCTTGGCTCATGCTAATGTCATGTTAAATGTTGTTGCCACATTTCCATATTATGATAATCATGCTATATCATGACTTTATGTTCATGTTTCTCTTGTACTAAATTGATATTCCTATTGCCTATCATGTACTATATTATTCATTTTAATCCTTTTTTTACTCCTTTACTGGGCTTCATATCTTGCTCTTTTCTTATGTATGTCCTCAGGTTATCCCATACAATGCTAAGTACGAAGGAATACTGTGGTCATGTAAAAGAATTTTCAATAAATATGTTGTGTTTTATGTTCTAAGTTGTTATGTAATGTTCATAAACCCCAAAGACACTGGAACTCTCAATATTCTATGTTGTATCAAGTGAAATTTTTATGTAATAAATCATTTTTAAGTGTGAAATAAAGAGAAGGGTTGTTATATTTTCCATATGAAGGTTATTAGATCGAGATCTTATGGATAATTTTAAGAAAATCATTTAAGATTTGTGACTTGTATTTATTACTCAATTGGTTATGATTCCATGGATTATTATTGGTATAATTTTCAAATTATTGATTTTAAATCAAGTTTTTATCAAATAATATATTGGAAAATGATTGAAAAAATGGTGTTTTATATGGAATTATGATGAAATGGAAAATGATATTTTAGTTAAAAGTATAGATAATGGGTTTTCATGTCATGGTTTTTGATTTTTGAAAATTAGTTTTTATAAAATTCAATTTTAATTTAATATATGATGATAATGCTCATTTTTGAAAGAAAAATCATTTTTGGAAAGAAAATGATTTATTTTGGGAAACTGGTTTAAAGTCATGAGTATTAAAAACTACATAGTTGTAAATAACCGTGACTATTGGTTGTAAATAGTTATGAATGAGGTGGAAAGACCTGTATAGAATCATCTAGGTGGGTGATGATTCACTAAAAGTGAACTGTAATCATATTTAGGATAGTTTATATATTCCTATATGTTTGATTGATTTTATATTTCTCATAACACCTTAAATTTTGGAACTATAGTTTATTTGATAAAAAATACTAGGTTTTGGTAAATTATAAATTTGTTTTATTTGTAAATAACATTTGGAATTTATTATGATTTGTTAAAAGGATATATGAATTGTTAAATAGATAAATGTTTATTTATTTTTCAAGATACATTGGTAACTTGATTTGGAATAGACCATACATAGTAATGCATGAGATCGGTTTAAGGAAATCCTATTGATTAAACCTACCTACACATTTTGGTGTGCATGTTGACATTATTTGATATGGCATGAAAAAAATGAAAGGATAACAATTCTATCAACTATAGAGCATACATGATATGTTCTTAGCGGTATATGATGGTGTTCAGTTGAGCATTATTGGAGTATTTTATTATTTTGGATTGATAGGTGTTGGTCATATACCCTTTTTATTATGTTTTAGGCATGTTTACTTATTTTACATTGTGTTTTTCGGAAATTTATTTCTTTAAGGTTGTTTTGGAATATTGGTTTTGGTTTTAAAATCAAGTGGCATATTCATTTTCATATAGATGTTTATTTTCTTTAAGGGAAAATCTGATGGGATTTAGGGGAACATATTATGATTTTTGAAAACAAAAACAATCCTAAACACATGCCTATCTATCCATGATAAAATCAATATGCATAGAAAAGAGAAGAACATAATGTACCAGTATCGTAGTTGTAATAGCCTCCATCTTGATAAAAAATTCCTAATGAATATCATCAAAGAAGAAAATGAGGTTTATTGCTTCCTTAGTTAATCCAGCCACCAAAGGACCCCATACCACTTTTCTATGATTTTCAGATACATAAATGGGTTCTAGAACCTTCACTATAACATTATGAATAGAATACCATGATAATGGAGTTTTAGAAATATTTTTATGAAACTAATGATCTTTACCACTAACAATGAGGGAATACATTCCATTTTATATCCCATGTCTGATTCTCTTCACTTAATGATAATGGATCATCCATATACAACATATCGAGTGTCATATTGTGCATTACTTATCATTGGTAGAATCAATTAAATATTTTCAATGACCATGAAATCCACATTTAACACATTCATAAGGGATTAGGAACTAAAAAAACCATATGGGAGGGGGGTGAAATATTCATGCAATTAGCCTGTATTATATTGGGTGCAACGTCTTAGGTTTCATCAAATGCAACTAGATTATATTGGCACTAATGTAATGTTGGGCTCCAGCTTAAGGATACATTGGTCATCAACATATCCTTAAGTCATACGTACCATATACTTATGTTTTAGTGTATAATAAATAATCTCCAACTTGTACTAAAATCCCTAAAAACTTCATGAAAAACTTCACAACTCTTTGTAAATCCATCAAAAACACCTTTCAGATATAGTTTATCAAACACTCTTCATTTTGGAACAAACATTTTTTCTAAAAATTAATCATCATCCAAAGGACTAAGTATGTGACCATGTGTACCTTTATAGTATTGAAAACAAAAAGTATATCCCTATTTCATATATGTAACCAAAGAGTAGTATATAGTAAAGTGTCAGTACTACTCAAGCTACTAAGGGGTATGGTGTGATCTCCATAAAAAACTCTCATATCTCTACATGAACATGTCCACCATAAGATGTATAATATACATCATATGAATACCTATATAATCTATTTTTACATAATTTGATTTACCCCTAGAAATGGAACATATCAATCTAGTATAGGAAAACTCATATTTTATTAATTCTCTAAAGTAGACTGACCATGTTGATGAATACATCACATTTCATTAATTTAATAGATGAGAACATCACATGTACCTCATCCAAGTATTTGAACACATAATATGTGACTCAAATAAGAATTTAAATTAATTTCCTCATTCTAATTCAATCAAGGTTCATATGTATTTACTTTTTATATAAGTTGAAAATTGTCATCTTGGTCGTGCTCCAACTAATGACATGATCAAAAAATTACCCAACCCTCCGATTAGATAATTCAAAATGACTTACTTAATAAAGTTATTAAAGTATGAAGGTTCACATGCTTGGTATATCTCCAACCACAGGTAATCGGATTGATAATAATCATACACCCCTAAGTATATATATGAATACATAACATTCCATGGGATATACTTTGGTGAGTCAATCCAAGTAAAATGTCTCTGCTTATCACCCCATGAATCTATTATTTATATCTCATATACAACCCTTTATATTGAGTGAAATTAACTATTCATTCTAATATTAACATATCATCACAACCCATAATACTCTATAATGATCATCGATTAGGAACAAATCAATCTTATACTTTGATGAGATAATTATCATTTCATTTAATGAAAAATATACAACCAACATGAAAAAATGATGAAGTGGAGATTTCCTTTGGTCTTAAATGATATATTTTTATTTCCCTAATCTAATTTTAATAATAATTAACAAAACCATACATAAGTTCCCACCTAACATATCATATATGATAGATGTCCTAATCATCTTTTTGTTTGTTCCACTTTCAAAGGTTTTGTTATAAAATTATTACACCTCGATATAATTTCTACCACATATCTATGTGACCACCTCATAAAACTCTCCCACTAAACTCTCTAGTGAGTAACACATATGAATTAATCTAGTTTGATCAATGGTTAGACTTAAGAATCACATTCCTAATTTTTAACTCATTGCACATATTTAAACTCCTTAACTTCACAACATTAAATGTTACAATGTTATTAACATTAATTGTCCACTTAAAACTCTTTATTAGTACATTATCATAATTTTATAACCCTTTTAATCAAACTTTCTTGTAAAATCAATTTTTTAATAATGTAACTATTTTCATTATCACTTAATAGATAATCTTAAAATTCTTTAGGATAAAGTGACACTCACTTAATTATGATAAATACAAATCTTTAAATTTGTCTTTACCACCATGCCCTAAAACTATTTTAGCATATAAATTATAGTTCAATTTATATTTTTACTAGCATAATAATTTTTGATATAGTGATATTCACTTTATCGCAACAACTAAATGTGACTCTTTACCATCACATATCCTAAACTCTTTAGAATATTAAGTAAAAAATAATTTAATTTTAAACTGGTGCTATATTTTATTTATTAAATTTGAACTTCTTAATTACAAATATACTCCCACTAGCCTCTTATACACTATATTTACTTTAAAATATCTTGTTAAGATACACAAACTCTTTTGTGTTAGGAAATAATTTTTATTTCCTTTCAGTGGTAATATTAAAAAAATAAACTATCATTTTTATGGAATTATATGAATTTGGATAAATTTACAAAAAATAATAACTTATTCTTTAAAATATAACCTTGATGGGTAGTGGGAATACCTTCCCTCATATTATAACAAACATATGTATAATCCTTTTATCTAGGATAAAACATTTTTATACTTGTCTCCTTTTAGATAAACATGTTATAGAATATGATGAATCATAAAACATGTGTATTGGATTTATTATATCATATTTTTCATAAAAATTATTTTTTAATAAACCACCCCACTTATCCTATAAGAGAAATGATACAACTGTAAAAATATTTTATTTATTGTCATCATATCTTTATAAACTCCTTTATATTCAAGACTTTGATGTAGAAACTCTTTTTTCATCACTTGAATGAAAACTACATACTCTATTAATTCTTACCTTGATTTTGAACAACTATATATTAAAATAAATATAAAATATAAAGTTGGTATCAAATACCATTCAAAACTCAAGAATCAGATTATATAACACTGTTATTATTCATGGACATTCTTTAGAGTTTCGAAAACTCCTTCACACATCTTGAAAATTACATCCCATGGAACCATTATTCCTCTTCCCTGATAACACCTTAGGTTTCAATGATCTTAATTTAATACTTGAAGAAACTTTATTGGACTTTCATAATAACTTTTCTTCTTCTAATTTGAACTTTTACCCACTTATATTGTCTCTATAGTGAAATAACTTAGGCATCAAATGCCTGGTTAATTTATTATTAACACTTGAGAATATAAAGTAAACTTTTCATGAATTTATTCATCTTATCAAAACATTTCCATAGATGATAAAAAAAATTAATTCATTACTTAGAATAATTTATATAGTAAATCCTCAATCTCACCAATCCATTAACATATCCAACCATATTAAATACTTGAATGGGGACCAAATATTCCTTTGGTGATCTTGTATCTAATTCCTTTGAAACCTTAAGTGAATCATTATATGCTTTATATAAATATATAGACTCACCCATTGAATAAATTCAATAGATTAACTTCTCAAGAAGTCTTTTCTCTAACACACGAAATTTCTCTTACTTAATAACTTTTCTAAAGTTATTTGTCTCAAAAAGTAGCTTACATTAAGATTATCCTTCCCAAGGATTAATCTCAAAGTTAATATTGATGATGATGATAGAATTTATCTATAATGGATTCTTTTATCAGATGAATATCATGTTTTACATCTTTTCATCAAGGGTATCCCCACAAAAAATGATGACCCTATACATCATATCCTTTTAGTGATCCAAATATATATTTCACTAAGCAATGAGTCCGCTTGGTCATTCATCTCACTAATTAGTTATTTAGGTAGGGTATCATCCTAATCATAATAGTTATGAATCTTGGATAGTTGATTAGATAACTCTTTATCCAAATCCATCACATGGGGTTACTAAACTTTATTACTATGGTATCCTAACCATTAGAGTTTATGATCTAAGTGTAACCCAAAGAAAATTACAATAACAAGGCCCTAAGTGTTAGGGTAACCTCATTAGTTTCTTGAATTACATAAGATAATCTAAGGGCACCTAAATTTGGAATGAAACTACCTAGTTATATGACCGAGGCCTTGAAAAGTGATGTTTTGGTAGGAATCTCACACTTAGTATTTGAGGGGTTTTCTTTTAAAGTCTCACCATCTTGATATATATCATATGCATATTATGTTCATAATTATTACTGAATATATATTCTTTATTTTATCATGTTTTATTCTTTTGTGTATGGTTTCTTATAACAATTTAGTTTTCCAATCCCTATTCCATCCACCAAATTAATGTAGTCACAACATGTTAATATGTAACTATTTACCCAACCTACAAGTTTTTGTTACTTACCCAAAAATAGAATCCAAATATACTAATACATATCTAAATGAATCTCATACATAATAAATATAAACTTTTCACATAAATTCATAGAGTTATATGATATTGAAAATCACCACATGAGAAATCCAAGAGTGATATATAGCCAACCCCTCAACTTTCTAGAATATGGAATAAGCCTCCAGGATGGTGGGTAGTCCAACCCCAAGTCCTTCTCCACAGAGAGACTTTACTCCAGAGAGAACTCAATTCCTGATATCCCTAGTATCTAATATGCATAACCTATTTTCAACAACCACTATCAAGATTATATCTTAAAAAAACCGAGGTCAAGGTAGATTAAAACTAAATATTATGATATCACACCTAGCATGTAATACATGGATTTATCTCCTACAAGAAATTTATCTCATAAATAAAGAATAAAAAAATACATAATCCAGAAACAATTTATTACTATGAATAAATCTAGGAATAACCTTCAAATAAGTGTACATTTCAAATATTTAAACATGAAATAAATATTTATGAAAAATTCATAAACAAAAGATAACTATAAACATTTTATAAATTATCCAGTCTTTGTGGACATTTTATAATATTGAATATAAATACTTTATATTCACTTAATAATATAAATCCCTTAATACCTTACATTATATGACATTTAATTTAGATATATTATATTTTATGAATTATAAACATTTTATAATCCATTTTAGATTATGTAAACATTTTATATAATATAAATATCATATAATTAACATTACTTAAACCATAAAAATATTTGTCATAAATAAAATTTAGATAAAGTTTAAATAATATCCTAATTCCCTTAGTTTTAACATTTCAAATTAAGTATTATGAAAAATTCATAATCTTAAAATATAAGTACTTTATATTTTGGTCATATTTTGTGATTTATAAAGCCTTTATAAATCATACTTATATTGTTTCAAATACATTTAATCAATTAATTACAAAAAAATTATAATTAATTCACTAATAAAATTTTTGTAATTAATAAACTACTAAGATACCTTTTAAATATAATTTATAAATAAACACTTATCATTTATAAATAATTTATAAACCATAAGAAAAATTAACTAAATATAAAAATTTACTTTTTTTAATACGACCACTTGACAATACATTGACCCTCAACGTATTTCTAGGTTGGTATAGAGGGACATTTTAGGTTAACATTGATAGGAAGAGCATGGGGAAATTATAGGGTAGGAGCACCACTGTGTAGGATGGCACGATGAAAATGTCTATACAATGGGTGGCAATATTATAATTCAATACTGACCCCTCCACCATGCCGGGGAATAAAGGAACGTTCTACCAAGTTAAAGTTCGATGTGGGACTTATTCAGCATCAATCATTGTTCATCATTAAAATCAAGTGTTGTATACCATACTTGGAATTATGTTGTCTCACAATTTAATGTCAATCCCACTCTCAAAATTACATTGAAACTCAAGGAAACATCAGGAAAAATGAAAATGATACTCTGTTTTTCTGTTCCAGTGATGAAGGATACATTAACTGATTAATGCATACCATGCATTCTACTCTAAATTATAATAATAGCTTTATAAAGTGCCACCTCACACTCCAAAATATATTAACATCTTAACATAATATTTATTGGAGCACCCAAAATTATGTTACTATATAATGTAATGTTAAGATGGTTGAAACCAATTTATATTTCAAAATTATATTCTTCATATAACAGTGAAAGAAACATGTTGATTCTATGAAGAATATGGGTTTGATACCACTAATTGGATTTAGGGGGTCATCTTATGATCTTTAGATAGTGGAACCAATCCCAAACATGACCCGATCTATCTATGATAGAATCAAAATGCATAAAAAAATGAAAAACACACTGTATCTACATTGCAACTATAATAACCTCCTAAAATAGAAAACAAGGTTTCCTACCTCTATAGATAATCCATTAGCCAAAGGATCCCAAAATTCTTCTTGAGGATTCTCGTATACATGAAGGGGTTCTTGCACCTTCACTATATCTTGACGAACAATATATTAGAAGAACGTTGCTTTAGAATGTTGTGCATGAAACTAACTATCTTCACCACCACCCATGAGGGAACTTATTCCCTTGTATAATACATACTTGATTCTCTATTATTAATTAAAAAACATCATCCATATTCAATGTATTAGGTGTCATTCGGTGTATTACTTCATATTGGTAAAATCTATTAAACCTATTCAATGATCTTGAAATACCTATTAAATCTATTCATAATGGATTATAAACTAAAATAAACCATTTAGGAGGGATTTGGTAGATTCATTCACTCATACCTCATTATATTGGTAGTCTCGGTTTACTTCTCATGCAACCATATTACATTGGCACCAATATAATGTCAGGATCCAACTTAAGGATACATTAGTCATTCATATATCCTTAAGTCATATGTATCATATACATATGTTTTATTTCTTAACTAAAAGAATTAATCCCCAATTATTATATGTTATCCCTCGACACCATATTATATCCTTCAATTATTAGGGAATGCACTTGAGGCCATGTGACAATCCAATTTGGTCCACGATATTAAGGTCTATGGGATGGGTTATTACAAAATGGAATTAGAGCATTGTTTAAAGTTAAGTCATGGGAAGTCTAGTAGGTATGAATATTAGGATGGTTGAAACTCATACTGTACACATAAAAAGGCATAACTAACCTCTTTAGAGAGAAACTTGAGTTTATAGGGAGTCCGAGTATGATAGTGATAAGAGGATTTCTTGTAGGATGTAGTGGCTTATAAGTGTCTAAACCCATGATGAGTTTGGATGGGCAGCGTACTCATGAACCATGATGAAAAAATAAATAATAATAATATAAATGAATATCAAATTTTAAAATGATTTTATTACCTAGAAGTGCTTTTTGAAATAGTTTCAAGTGGTTTTAGAAATGTTTTTGGTTTTGGAAGATAATTTGGTTGAAATTCATTGTGATTGATCTGTGTGAATTTAAAGGTCATGGATCATATTAATGTGATTATATCCACTTAGATATAGATAGAATTATTTTTTGGAGTGGTAAAATCTTGTGATGAGTGAAGATGTAATTTATGCTTAGTATAAAAATTAATCTTAGGTTTTATGGCATTAAAAAAATGCTTCCATATAGAGAAATGATTCATAATAAAGGAGTTGAAAACATTTTTTATTACTATTTATGAATAGGAAACTAGGAATATATAAAGTGTTCTTGGAGTATTAAACTCACTAGTCTAAGTAATTCAAACACTTAGAGGTGGAAAAAATAAAAAGATGCTGAAGGAAGGTAGTAAATATTCAATGTTTTAAAATCCAAATTCTCTTATATTTGGAGGATAAGGTAGAGAATATAAGTTTGAATATTGGTTAGAGAGGATTAGAAAAAATATTATAGTATATTCATACTCCGGATACATTAAAAGTTTAATTTATGACTTACATGCTAGATATAGAAGCTTATAAGTGGTGGGAGACTATTTTTGAAGAAAAGTTACATGAGGGCCTGACATGGGATATATTTCAAAAGATTCTCAGTCAATAATTTTAACCAGATATTTTAAAGTTGAGAAAATCTTATGAGTTTCTAGAGTTGGATTATAAGAACTCGACCATGAACTTTACATATTATAGTATCTTTAGACTAGAATTAACCTTATTTCATTCCCAAAGATATTTATAGTTTATAATTTTATATAGTTAGGTCATAATTCTTATATAACAAACCCATATATAAAGAATTCGACACTTCTATTCGGTATCCATTTTTTTCACAATTTTTTTTTAAAAAAGAAACATGTTTTCTTTTCATGAAAAATAATCATGACTTTCAACTTGACTTATTATTTGTTCTTACCCATCCTTAAACCCTATGAAAAAAATTTTAAAATATTTTATGAGCATAAAAATCTTGATAAGGGATATAAAAATAAGAAAAAACCCCATTTATTCAATTTTAAAACCATGATATCAAAAATGATGTTTTCCTTTAACATAATAAACCTTAAGCTCAAATAATCATTTACTTACACATTAAAACATCTTTTTTGACCAAAGTTTTTCCTAAGATACTATATAAGAAAGAATAATGAAAAAATCACAATCTTGATGGTTTCTTAGAAAATATGAGAACCTATGAAAAATAATTTCTTAAAAACATAATTTTTTACCCAAAAGGGCATAATTATTGATTTAAAAAGATCCTTATCTTAACTTTTGAAATCAAATGATTTCTATGAAAAATAATAAGCAATCATAAAAATTTTATATAGGTTCCTTTATATATAATCTTCATATAACCCTTATATAACCCCAACAATTGGAATAACCATACATTCAACTTCCAACATAATTATTCAGAGAACATAATCATTACGCAATGCATTGAAGCACTATTTGGGCATACACATTGTGTAAGATATATTAGGTTCACCAATATTCAGGAGATATATCAGGATCACCCATTATCATAAATAATGTCCAAGTATCATATCATGAATACAACCCTTGATAAAAACTTTTAAACCCGTATGCAAAATACTTTCAGATATCGAAATACCCTTTCCTTTTAAAAATACACTTTCAATACCAAAACACTCAAATAAAAGGGAAGGGGGTTTTTTATTTGAAGAAATCATGGATTATTATAAAATAATCCAAATATAAAATAACTATTATGATGACATAAAAACCCATTAATGTCATATATGTTAAAAGATAACTTTTTTTTGTATTTTTAAAGAAAATCAAAACGTTTTATATAAAATGCATAAAAATATTCCTTTTAAAAACCTTTGAAAGAAAGTAAAAAGATAAATAAAATGTCCTTTATAATTATTTTATTTCCATATAAATACATCCATAAAATAATTTAAATAATATATACATGTAAGATAAATACTTATAAAATAAATATTTAAAACATTTAAAATGAGGTTTTAAAGTATAATGTTCCTTACCTCGAGTCGAAATTGTCATGCACATTATTTATATTAAAAAATAATAAACTTAAGTTAATTATTTACCTGATTAATAACTTTTTTAAATTTTATTATTAATTTTATTTTATTTATTACTTTTTTATATTCAATCACTTAATCATTAAAGTTCATGTTAGGCATTTTGAAGATATTTGACTCATATGTCCAAAATGATTTTGGTAGTCTGTATATGCTAAAACTTTTAATTATTAAATAATATATAGAATAATAATAATGGAATAATTATAAATTTTATAAATCAATTATAATTTTAAAACCAACCATGATAGTTGGTTATGAAAAATGAACTACGTCATAATCATAGAGACGGTAGGCCATGCATATGCATGAGTAAAGTTTATATTTTTCAACGATCATTATGGAAAGATAGTAATTATTATTTTATCTTTAAATAATTATAATTATATCATTAATACCATATTATTTCTTTAAATACACTTATATATACCATCCATGTGATGTCGTGATGAAAAACAAATCACATCGCTTTGTGGATGTGATTGTCTACATGTACGCACGAACGACATTATCATTTTTCATTGAATGGAAAGGTAAGAAAGTAAATGATATATTATATTTTTAGAATGATAAATAATTAATTAATATGATATATGTACATTAAATCCTTTATTACAACCAAACATAATATGAGGTGATGGAAAATTAATTACATCATTTTGTGAGGCTGTAGTCTGCCGTACACACAAACAATGGTTTCGTTTCCCATTTGGTGGAAGATAAGATGGATATAGGTTATGAAATTAACATAGTAACATATCATCATATTTAATATAATATTTTTATTATTTAATCATGTTTTAATAATATTTTAAGAAGTTTTACAAAGAAACAAAATGAAAATGCTTTATTATGAACTATACCTCTTCTTCGAACAACCTATTAAGGTTTACACCAAAAGCTTTCCTAGGATGGTTTTATGATAAAAACAATGACTATAGGAAATGGTTAGTGATTTAAGGAAAGGATTTGGGTTGGTATTAACTGAAAAAATGGAGAGAAGAAGAGGTGCCCTTTTACAAGTGAGGGGAGGGGCACTCTTGGAATTTCTTAAAATATTAAATTAATATAAATCAATTTTCATATTAAAATGGATAAAAACTGATAATATTTTAATATAATTTTTTTAGTCTCAATTATATCCTTAAATAAAAATTATACAAGTTTAGGTGATGTTTTCACCCTTATCTTTTTTGCTTTAACCCGTTTTAACCCCTTTTGATAATTACCATGATATTAAAGATTTTACTATTTAGGGATCAAGAAAGTTATGATAAAAAGAAAATTAGACCATAAATGGACCATGGTTTATATTTTAAGATATATACCAATCACTTGGGTGAGAATATTTTTTTTGGAGTTTTAAATCATTTAATAAAATATTATTTATTATAAAATAACATTAATGTTAATTTTGGAACTATTCATTTTATTTGACCTTTAAAACTACAAGAAAACAATGAAATTAGAATATAAGGAATTGAAAAATCTATAATATGTAAATTTTATCTGCAAATTTTTTTCAACATAATAATTCATTCGAATCATATTACTTTTAACAATTTTAAAATCATTTATTTTATTTTTCTATTAATTGAATAAATACTGTATCGACATTGCGTAAAAATCTAAGATAATTATTTCATCACTAAAAACTAGAAATAAATTACCATGATAATTAAAAATAATTTATATTTAAAATAAATATTTATAACTGAACATACCTTCTTTTTATTGTTATGTCAAAAATTTAAATATAATAAAACAAAGAGAATGATATATTTGAATTTTATTTACATAAAATATTATAAAGGTCAAAATCATGGACATATGAAAAAGGGTCATATATTCTAATTTGGGATGATTATGGAAAAAATATACTTATCCAATAAATTTAATTTAAGCATTCAGGTTACTTTCTAGTCTTTATCACATCATTTTTACCCTTAATTAACATATTGTACCTTTATTGTGGTAACAAAATTTACCATGATTAATATTCATAGTGAATAAAAATAAAAGGGAAATATTTACCAAATTTAGACCTTATGATTTAAAATATGGAATCTATTTTTAATATTCAATTCAAATAAGTGGAATAATGTAATTTAAAATTAAACTCGCAAAATACAATGAAAAGCAATTTTTCGAAAAATGCCAATTTAAATATAAATTTTTATACCAAATTCAAGTTTAAAATTTATTAAAAAGACCAAAATTGTAATTTTATTAATCAAAATATTATATTTAAATTTTAAAACTAATAAAAATTATAATTTAACTTTGTAAATAATTGAAAATATAATATACTTTTCAAAAAAATTAGTATTTTTCACTATTCATTGGAAAATCAAAATTTTCAGAAAATTATCAAAAATTCATCCTAAGATAATTTTGATATGACGATTTCAAAAATTATATCCTTTTTATCAAATAAAATTTCTAAAATTTCTAGAAATTAATTATAATATTTTCTCACAAAAAACAATAAAAACCATTTTTGGAGAAAATGTATTTTTAAAGAATAAAATGAATTTATTAAAAAAATCAAGTGATTATTTACTAAGAGTTTATCAATATATTTATATTGAGTAAGAACTGTATATGTATATATATATATATATATCATAAATTTTTTAATCCTATTTAAACTCGCTAATTTAATGTCTAGGTTATGAAGATCATATTTAAATAATAATATTTCATAGTTCGGTTAGGCTCGATGTTGTATGCCGTATATTCTATTAAACATAGTTTTTTTTTAAATCTTAAAGTGTTAAATTATCCCCCCTTTAATAAATAGTGTCCTCATAAATTTAAATTTATATCAGAAATCAAGAGTTTGACATTTGAAAATACATTTTTTGAAATCCCGCATCATTAAAATGGTTAATAAAACTTCCTCTTAAAAGAGGTAAAAGAAACTTTGAAGTTCATTTTTAATAACACATAACTAGGTTTCCAAATAGGATAAAATTAGTGGGAAGTTAAAATATGGATATGGATGAGAAACTTAATTTCCAAATAATAATGGTGTCTGATAGAGATCATTGATCACAAGAAAGTGAATGATCATGATAAAGTGAATGATCAAGATAAATTCAATGATTTTAAATCAACAAGGTGTAAAAAAGACCTTCGATTCATAAAAAATGAAGTTAATGGGATATTTTTTTCAGGATAATTTTCATAGAGTTGAGGAATTTATTTACCATCTATACCGAGAACATAGAGAAATATACTTACTTAAAAAGTATAATTTTATCCTTTTATTAATTTCCACCTCAATTTAATATTTTTCTCAAAACGATGAGTATTCCAGATGATTTTTATGCCTAAAGAACTAAAATAAACTTATAATTGATCACACAATTCATAAAAGAATAATAAATATTACTCCTATATTTAGTCATTAAAAGAAACTAAAATGGTTATCATGAGGTAAGATAATTCCCAAAATGAATAAAGATTCATACGAAGAAATAATATATTAATCTCCAAAATTCAACAGAAGTACCCAAAGTTTAGACTAAATCATTTAATAAATATCTATCCTTAAAATTCTTCAAAATATTCCTGACTGATATTGAAATACAAATATTAGAATTATTTGAACACATATTCTTACCACATTTTTATCCAAATAATACCAATCACTCCTAAAGCCTCATACCAAAAATGAATATAACATAATCATATAATCTCCAAGTTATGCTAATAATTTCTATAAATGACCTGAATCACCATAAAGGCACATTAAAATCATATATTAATCCAAAATATAATTCAATCTTTAATCCTCGAATAAAATCCCATAAGATTATGTTCACCTTAATCAAATAAGGTTCCCAAAATAGTGAACTTATTCCAAAATAACATTATTCACCAAATCACCAATTCACTTTTCAACCTCATGGTTATCTATGATATAAAACATATGTTCTCAACATCAAATTAATCTATATATTTCAATTACATAATGTCATACCAACTAAGATATCACATAGTCTAGTGGTAGGTGTTACACCCTTATTTCCCTTTGGTTATTCAAGCCTCACAACCTTTCCAGATGTGAGAAGTTTTACTTTTTATTAAAACTAAATTAATATAATTCCTATAAAATTCCCAAAAATGATGAACATCCTCAAAATATCATTAATCATCAATTCAATTTTTAACCTCTATGGTTTTCTATACAACCCCTTTTTCTACAAAATCAAATTATCTTAATCGACTATCAGTTTCTTAACATAAAACACATATTAACTCAAAGGTTTATTCATCCTTTTATCATATATCCTTAAATGAGTGTATCAAAAAATTATTACATTTTTTGTACACCAATTTTTAATGGTATCAGTTCCATATAACATATGATTTAAAATTTTGAAAACAAAATCTACTATAGAATGTTTCATAATTATCATAATATTTAGAATATATCATAATAACATTGATAAAATACTATTACATCATAATTTTTAAAACTCAGCACATAAACACATCCTTTATTCAACTTACATATTAAACCTTTAACCATGATTTGTTATATTTTTTCTTTAATACTTGCCTTCTATAATCTGAAATATGAATCATTCTTTAAGATTTAACAATATCAATTCAATTATGATCCCATTTTTTTTGAAAAACTATTAAAATAATTCATACTTTTTGAAATATTTATCACCATTCATTCAAGTCCCAATTTCAAATTTTTAGGTCCCATTATATTCTCAGTGGATTCCCTAAGTTATAATAATACCTAAAAACTTTTACAAGTTTCTATACTTGTTTTATCCATGCATAGTTGTTACATATTGGTTAAAATGGATGTTGATAAAGATCCAAATTTATAAACAATCCTGGGTTTTGAACATAAAGTTATAAAACACAATCCCTAAATAGTTCCCTATAATAAATCAGGATATGGTTTAATTTTAGTTTTTTTAAAAAGGTATGGAACCTAAGATGATAAAAAAATTCAAATAATAAAAAATACATATACACTGCTCAAAGATCACTTTGTTTTATAGGTGAATAAAAGACTATCATCCCTATTTCAGGATTATCAATTGTAAAAAATCAATAAAGTTTTATATGAAATTTCAAAAAAAGACTAATATAGGAAATTTTATTTTTCATAACATATTGAAATGTATCCCATGGTCCATTATTATATCACAAAATATAAGAGGATGGGATATATTATAAAATGTTTTTCTTGTAAGTTGAATGTTAGAAAAAGTTTCTGGGTTTCATGAGCTAGATTTTTCAATTATCATTACAAGTGAATCCTCCAGTATAGAAAGGTGGTTTGAGTTCGATATTTTTACTTCCATATTATATAATATATTTTACTCTATTGAAATAAATTTGTGATTCAATAACTAGTAATTTCATTAAGGAAATTAGAGTGAAAATATAAATAAATTTTAAATTTCATGCTCTATGACACCCTTCCTTTCAACCTATAACACATTAGGTTTAACCTAGGTTATCCATGGTCATCATTAAATTATATAAACTTATGTTTAGATATTTCATAATGGTTCAAAAAAACATGTGAATTAATCTAATCATATCCTCGGGAGGGTCAAACTAGGTGTATGGGTGCATTCACCATGCACCAGAATGATGGTCAAGATATTCTCTACCGACTCTTTTTGGGGTTATTACCCCTAGATGAATCAATAAAAAAACCACATCCAGTTATAGTATCTATATAAGGATGTATTTCTAGGAAAACCACATAATCACTCCCTTACCAAAACATTAGGTTATTACCCTATGCCTAGAATTATCCCTATAACTTTAATAAAATTCTCTAATACTAATCTCTAAAGTTATCTAAAACTTTACTCTAATACAAAATATAATGAAATGACCTTAAACATCACATATTATAGCATCTTTAGACTAGAATTCACTTTCTCTAATTCCCAAAAATCTTTAAGGTTTAGAGTTTTGGAGAGTTCGGTAATAATAATTACATAACAAATCCATTTATTGCAAAGTGGAAACTTTTATTCAGTATCCATTTTTTTCATAAAGAAAACTCTTAAAAAGAAATATGTTTTCTTTTCATGAAAAATCTTCATGAATTTAAACTTGAATTCTTATTTTTTCTTACCCATCCTTAAACCTAGTGATTTTTTTAAACATGGTATGAGCACAAAAATCTTAGTAAGAGACATAAAAAGAAGAAATAAACACTTCTAGTCTATTTTATAACCACATGATCAAAAGGGAAGTTTTCATTTAACACAATAAAAAATGAGATCAAATAATCATTTACTTACAGATGAAAAAAATATTTTCTACCAAATATTTTTCATAATATAATTTATAATAAAACATAATCGAAAAATTATAATCATGAAGTTTTTTAGAAAATATGAGAACCTGTGAAAAATATTTTCTTAAAAACATTCCTTTTTTCCCAAAAGGGAATAACCATTACTTTAAAATTATCTTTATCTTACCTTTTGAAATAAAATTTTTTTCATGAAAACTCAGAAGAAATAATATAAATTTCATATAGGTTCCCTAAGGGATCAACTTCATAGAACCCTTCCAAAACCTTTATAATTATAATAACCATATAATCAACTTCCAATATAGTTATCTGGAGAAAATAATCATTACTCAATGCATTGGAGTTCTATCTAGACAAACCCATCGTATAAGATATATCAAGATCACCCATATTCATGAGTTATATCAGGCTCACCCATTATAACAAAAAATGTACAAGGACTATATCATGAATAAAAACCATGAAAAACTCTTTTAAACCCATATTCAAAACACTTTAGGATATCAAAATACCCTTTACTTTTAAATACCCTTTACTTTTAAATACCCATTTTCAATACCAAAATACCAAAATAATAGAGAATAAGGGTTTTAATTTTATGATGGTGATAAAAGTTTTTAATGCAATATATGTTAAAACAAAACATTCTTTTTTCTTTTTATAAAGAAATTCAAAACATTTCGTATAAAAAAAGGTAAAAAGATTCCTTTTGAAAACCTTTGAAATAAATTAAAAAGAAACATAAAATTTCATTTATAATTATTTTATGTACATATAAGTATATCCATAAAATAATTTTAAGAAAATGGAGATGGAAGATAAATATTTAGAAAATAAATCTTTAAAACATTTAAAATGAGGTTTTAAAGTATAATGTCCCTTACCTCGAGTCTGAATCATCACATATGTTATTTATCTTCCAGAATAATAAACTTAAGTTAATTATTTAATTTATTAAGAAAATTTTTCAAGTTTATTGTTACTTTTATTTAATTTATTTCTTTTTTATATTCAATTACTTAATCATTTAAGTTCATGTGAGGTGTTTTGATGATATTCAGCTCATATATCCAAAATGACATCGATGGTTTGACTATGTTAAAAGAAGCTATTATTCCATAATATCTAGAATAATAATCATGAAATAATTATCATTTTTATACATCAATTATAATTTTAAAACTAACCATGAAAGATGGTTATAAAAAATGAACTATGCAACAATCATGGAGATGGTAGGCCGTACATACGCATGAGTAACATTTCCATTTTTCAATAATCATTATGGAAAGATGGTAAGTACTATTTTATCTTTACACAATTATAATTATATCATTAATAAAATATTTTTTTATTTAAGTACACTTATATATACCATCCATGTGATATTGTTATAAAAAGCGAATCACATCGCTTTGTGGAGGTGGTAGTTCACACGCACACACGAACAATGTTATCATTTTTCAGTGAGTGTAAAGGTAAGAAAGTAAATGATATATTATTTTTTCAGAACAATAAATACTTCATTAATATCATATATATACATTAAATCCATATTTACAACCATCTTTAAGAGGAGGTGATAGAAAATTAATTACATCAGTTCGTGAGGCGGTAGTCATCCATACACACAAATGATGGTTTCATTTCCCATTTGCTGGAAGAGGAGATGGTTATAGGTTATGAAATTATCATAATAACATATAATTATATGGAAAATAATATTGTTATTATTTCATCATGGTTGAAGAATATTTTAAAAAGTTAGAAAAAGAAACGAAATGAAAATTCTTGGTTATGAACTTTACCTCTTCTTCAGACAACCACTTAAGGTTTACACTAAAATATTTATTAGGTTGGTTTTATGATAAAAAATTCCTCTAACACATAGGGAGGAATGTAAATAATGGACTTGGATAGGTATTGGCTGAAATAAATGGTTCTTTAAGTGTCAATAATAGAGAATAATATGCACCCTTTTATAATAGAGGGGAGGGGCACTATTGAAATTTAATCAAATATTAAATTAATATAAATTAATTTTCATATTAAAATAGATATAAATTGATAATATTAAACTATAAGATTATTTAAAGTATCAATTATATCATATAATAAAAATTATACAAATATAGGTGATTTTTTTACCCTTATCTTTTTTTAACATGTTTTAGCACTTTGTGACAATTACCACGATATTAAATATTTTACTCTTTAGGGGTCATAAAAGTTACTATAAAAAAATTAGACAATAAATGGACCACGGTTTATATTTTAAAACATATCCCAATAACTTGGATGAACATATGACTTTTTATAGTTTTAAATCATTTAATAAAATATTATTTATTATAAAATAACATTAATACCAATTTTGGAACTATTTATTTAATTTGACCTTTAAAACTACAAGATAGAAATGAAATTCGAATATGAGAAATTAAAACCCCTATAATATGTAATTTTTATCTAAATAATATTGGAACACAATTATCAATTCAAATAATATCACTTTTAACATTTTTAAAATCATTTAATTTATTTTTATATTAATTGAATAAATACTGTATTAGCATTATTTATGCATTTAAGGTAATTATTTATTCAATAAAAATTGTAAATAAATTAAAATTTAAAAAAATAATAATTTAAATTTCAAATTAATATTTATAAACAAACATACCTTCTTTTTATCCTTATATAAATAATTTAAAGATAATAAAACAAAGAGAATGACATTTTTTGACTTTTCTTTAAATAAAATATTATAAAGGTAAAATTCATAGTCATATGGAACAAATGTCATATATTAGAATTTTGGTTGATTATGGATGAAATATAATCATAAAATAAAGTTAAAATAGTGTTAGGGTTACTTTATAGTCTTTATCACATTATTATCACCCTTAATTAACCCATTTTACCTTTACCATGGTAACAAAATTTACTATGATTACTATTCATAATGACTAAAACTAAAAGGGTAATATTTAAAAAATTTGGAACTCCTGATTCCAAATATGGAATATATTTTTCAATATTAAACTCATATAATTATAGTAATTTAATTTAAAATTAAACCCATAAAATGTGGTGAAAAATAGTTTTTTAGGAAAATGACGTTTTAACTACAAAAAAATTTATTTTTATTAATAAAAAATATCTCTTTAAATTTTAAAACTAATACATATTATAATTTGAATTTGTAAATACTTGAAAAGATAATACATTTTTCAAAAAAAATTAGTATTTTTCACTATTTATTGGAAAAAAAACTCAGAAAATTATCAAAATTTCGTCATAAGAAAATTTTGACACGATTATTTAAAAAATTATATAATTTTTATCAAAAAAAATTATAAAAGGTTTTATAAATTAATTAAAATATTTTCTCACAAAAATTAATAATTTTTTTTGAAGAAAACATATTTTTGAAGAATAAAATAACTTTATAAAAAAAATAGAATGTTTATTTACCAAGAATTTATTAATATATTTATATTTATTAGGAACTATATATATATATATATATATTCCATAAATCAGTCAATCCTATTCATACCCACTAATTTAACGAATAGGTTATAACAATCATATTTAAATAATAATATTTCATGGTTCGTTTGGGCTCGATATTGTGTGTCATATATGCTATTGGACATATATATATTTTTAAATATTAGGGTGTTACATGGAGAAATGAAATATTAAAATTTTGGAATATAAATCTCACTTTGTAAAACTGGTTTACTTGGCACTAGAGTTGCTTACGAATGCAAATATTATGGTTATAAGATCTGAGATTTTTATTCAACCTGATATTATGTCACAAATTATAATGGGGGATTTACCCACCTATATAGTAGTGGTGAACATGGAAATGATTTAAGAAACAACTATAATGTATTCTAGATGCTCAAATAAGATTATTCATTGACCTTGTGAAGGAAATCATTTTTATAGTGGACATAAGGAAAAAAGAATGACTTTTCTCAAGGGGTAGTTAGAATAAATTTAAAATATTAGATTTATATCAAGGTAGGAGACAAATTTTGTGTTATCAATGTATTGGAATGAAATATTGTAAGTGATATTGTCTTAATTAGCATAATGAGTTTCATAAATGTGGGAAACCGAGGCGCCTGAAGTGATTCTTCAGTGAATCTAGTAGTTGATATTTGAACTAGATAAAAGGGTAAAATATACTTTCCAAGAGATAAATGTAAGATATAAATTGGTGATCCAAATTTATTGTGGAGAAAAAACATATGGATAATAATATATTTCTACAATGGATTAGAAAAGAAAAAGAAGATCTTATAGCTGGGTTGTAAAACCGGTTTCTAAAAAGGATTGTGGCTGGGGTGTATAACCAGTCATAAAGAAAGTGGATACAAGAAGGAAAGATTGGGGGTATAAACTAATGTACAATAAGAGTTTATTTTTGGGGTGTAGAACTAGAGTTATCTAGAGTAATGATTAATTAGGTGTAGAACCATTTACTTCCCATGCCTTTGTATTCCTGAAAATATTAGTGAATGAATCCATGTTGAGGTAGATAACCAACATGGAAAGGAGTTGATATTTTAAATGAACATTGTAAAAATCATGTGATGATATCTCTATTTATATTACTACATACTAAGCGAGGTTGATATACATATATCTTTGAGTGGATCATAACTCTAACAAGTTTTAGTGGTTGGATTTTTAAGAGAAGAATTCATAAAAGAAAATGATCACTCCCCCTCTTAGAGATCCTAAAATGATACAAGAAATTAAAATTTAATGGTGTAAATTTTCATTAAATCAATGGTGGGTGATTATATTAAATCATTAGGTATGATTAATAATTTGACACTGAAGGACTAGAGATGTTAACAGATCGGATCGGGTCGACCCACATGGTGGACTATGTGGGAAAATGGTTTCATAGAGCAGGCTTTCATGATCCACATAGAGTGTGGGGTGCTAAAATAAATCCATTCATTATACCCACATGGGACTAACAGGCTAATGGGATAACCCAACTATCAAAAAAATAACATCCAATAACATTTTTTTCATAAATATCACAAAACTATTACCAACAAAAAGTGAATATAATATTAGAATTAAAAAATATATTTAAATATTTGGATTTTTTTGGGGATAAAATATTAAGGGAGTAATAGAGAGATAATGGGATAAATAAATAGAGATAGAGAGAGATCCAATTTTATAACTATTTGAACAAAACAAAAAAAGAAATCTTTTGATGCGTGCTATAAAAAATGAGTTGGTGGGTGTGAAATGCATTTAAAATTTATTTATTTAACACACTTTATTTTTTTTATCATAATATGATTTATTTTATTTATATGTGCATGGTTTATTTTAATTTTTATCCAAACCCTATAGTATTTGTGATATTTTATGAGGCTATCAAGACCCGCATACTTCCTATAGGTTTATACATGCATGTTTTGTGTTTTGTAAGATACATAAGTTTGGACCATATATTTGTGGGATCAAATATTTAATTCCCTAACATGAAAAAATCCATTGTATAATAGACCATCTTGCATGATCACTATTTTTTTGACAACTCTTCATGAGACTATTATAAAAGAAAAGGAAAGAATAATTGAAGGTTGACCTTGATATTATGGTAGAGAAAGAGAGGGGTAATTATGAAGGGGATCAAAGGGGGTTTGTATCTTTAATTATAAGGACTTAAACATAGATAATACTTGATGATAAATAGAGGAAATATGGTCATTAAATAGAGTATTCTCATGGAATACTCTCATATTTGAATCTCTCTCTATTTCTCCACTGGTGGTGGTGGAATTTTGGCATGAGGAGACCAGAGGATGGCAAGTTGGTCAAATTATTGATGTATTGTCAAGGTATGTTTTTAAATAATTTCGAATTATTAAAATAATAGTTTAATTATTAGATAACCCACACTTTAAAATCCTTATTTCCATCAATATCTCTTTAAGTCCTTACTTGGTATGTGGGAACCGAAGGCTAAGAAAGGGTAACAAAGATGAAAAGAAACTTTTTAGAAATTTTTTATATAGAAATTATCCTCCATGGGAAATGATAATTCTTTCAAATATAGAAGTGGGGTTCCATCTAATATGTGACATAAGTGGTGGGTTCCATTGGAACTTGATTATTTGGATGAAAATAAACCTCCATCACCTATATCCAATCTACCCTTGCCTATACCCCCAACTACACTTCTGTCAATCAAGAACCCCCACCCTTACTCTGGCTGACCACTACACATCGACCAACCACCCCTGTCCTTTTTTATGATAGACCACTGTGCTCTACCACCCCCGTATTTACTCTATGAACCACCATCCCACCCTAGTTTCAACTGACCACTATCAATTCCACTATCCTTACTTCGGCTAACTACCCCCAATTTTTTTCCAACCACTAAATTTGACTACCCAGATACTTATATTTAATGAAAATACTGATGGGGTTCTAGTGATAAAGGGTTACAATGATGGGACAACAATGACATGATATTACAATGATGGGACACCGATAACATGAAGTTGATGAGATGAAGGTTTTTGGTAATGGGCATATGGTGGTAGGGTTGTGGGGAGGATTCTTCCTTGAGGGATTATAATATAGATTTTGGTAGTGGGGATACAAGGAGTATTCCTATGGAGGGGTTATAAGGGAGGTTTCTGGTAATGAGTGATATTTTTATCCTTTTTAATTTTTAACTATAATTAGATAAAAAATCATTACATACCAAATATTATTTTAAACATCATTTCTTTTCCATTTCATATTCCATTCCCCATTTCATTTCTCATTATATTTCCATTAAAAACCATTCTAGTTCACCAAACAAGCCCTAAAAGTTGAAAGTGTGGGATTTAAAATTTTTGGAATAGGGGCCATGCCATTCTCTAGACTCTATCATCCAAATTTTATTATTTTAAACCTATAAGATGATGAGTTATACGAGGAAATTTCAAATAGAACATGGATTATTCCACTCATTGGTGGTCATGTACTATGAACCTGAAAGTCACATAGGGGTTGTTCCAATTTAGTACAATGTTTTTATATCTATACACAACCCATTTTAACCTATCTTAAAATATAAAATTCATTGTTTAGGTTTAAGAACCTTGATTTATGGGGAATTTTATTGATAGGTCTAGGATCATTAATGTTATTTGATTGAGATATTGTGGAGAATTATATGGTAAGTATTTAAGATAGGTGAATTGTATTCCTACCTCAATTGGTTATAATTATATGGCTTATTATTGGTGTACTTTTAAAATTATTGATTTGAAAGCAAGATTTTATCAAATAATTTATGGGAAATTGATTGATAAAATGATGGTTTATGTGAAATTATGATAAAATGGGAAATTAGATTTTATTGAAAAGAAAAAATAATGGGTTTTCATATCATGGTGTTTGATTTTTGGAAATGTGTTTTTTTAATTCGATTTGAATTTAAGATATGTTTATAATGGTAAATTTATAATGAAAAATAATTAAAAAAAAGGATTTATTTTGGGAAACTAGTTTAAAGTCATGAGTATTGGAAACTCCATGTTTGTAAATAACCATGTGGAGTATTTGTAATTACCATAAAGGAGGTGGAAATACACATATGGAGTCATATGGGCAGGTGATGATTCACTATAGCTGAACTATGATCATAGTTATGAATGTTTATATGTACCTGTATGTTTGATATCTTTTATATTGCTCATAATTCCTTAAATTGTGGAACTATGATTTATTGGATGAAGCAAATCTGGTTATTATATATTAAAAATTTGGTTTCTTTGGAAATAACATTTGGAATTTAGTATAATTTGTTAAAAGGATTTATATAATGTTAAATAGATAACTATTTATTTGTTTTCCAAGAGACATTGGTTATATGATTTGAAATATATTGTACATGGGAATTTATGAGAGTGGTTCGGGGAAATCCTATTAAGTAAAGTACTACTCACTCCTACTTCCACATCTTGGTGTACTGAACGCGTTGTCATGACACTTCAAATTGATTATGTTTTTAAAGTTTATTTATAGTCTAGGGAAATACCCCATGTCTTCTCTCAAGGAGAATTGATAGATTTAGAGTGTGTATTTTTAATAAAAATTACTTAAAGAGGGGGTGGTTTTGAAAATAGTTTTAAAAATAAAATGACTTAATTAAAGAGTTTAAAATTTGATAAATAAAGGTGGTGTTTTAATAATTATGAGAGAAGAATGTCATTTCCAGTGCACTACATAACTTGTATAGTTCATTTTTCTTAAGATCTCACATGGTTTCATGGAGTTATTTGGTTGAGGGTTGTCAAAATCTTGATTTCCCTCTTGCCTCTTAAAACGATGCACAGAGAACCAACCCTTGACATAACAATCATATTGTCAAGGTTTGGACCTCAAGCACAAAACAAGGCCTACCAAATCATAATGAAATCTCATGCATGTGAATGTGAAAAGGGATACTTGTGTTGTCCAATTGGATCAACTAAATATCAACACTTGAAAACTCAACCCAATCAGCGTTGAGATAAAAAGTGTTATACTTGATTAAGATAAAAAAAGCATTCAAAGAAGAACCATGTTAAAATAAAATTCAAATGAAATGTTTCACATACAAATTAAAAAAAATAGTAGCATAAAAATTATTATAAATCCTTCCCAAGTGTGTGTAGCTTCCTCGAAATTATCGCTCACCATTTATCTCTCCATCGATAGGAATGAGAGGTTAGGGCGGAACTTCAAATTCATCCTTGACCCCCTATGAGGATAGGGGAATCCAAAAATTCTATGATTAGGATAAGACTCTTATATAACTCTAAAATGGAAGCACTTCACTCCTTATTCTAACTTACAAATGGGGTTCCCAAGGATACAATTTATAGGTAAAGTGGATTGTGGTTTTGGGCACCCAAATTTCATAAAACCACTTGGCAGTTGGTTTTTGGCCTCTAGAATGTCACTTTTAACAAAACTAAAAACTTGTTTCCCCACCTCTTGAATATATTCACTGAAATTTTGGCATCATTTGGAGGCCGAAATCTTAAGATATAGATGAAATATAGAACCAATTTTTTGACTTCGATTAGATTCAATTCCTTGGGCAGATCAGTCCAGTTGGGCCACCAGATGGAAGAATTGGGATTGGGTGTCCTCATAAAAGTTTTATCCCACTGAATTTTGGATCTTTTAAAAAAATATCTGCCTAATTAAATGTACGTATTAGTAGAAGTGTGATTTTGAGTCTACATATGTGCTTGAAATCTTGCATAGTTTGTCCCATTTTTCTTTAACTTTATCTGGGCCCTCTAAATCACCTCTATCTATAATGAAAACATCAACACAAGTGAAATATCCCATTTTAAAAATAATAAACATTAAATTATTTAATAATACATTAAGTGAAATTTTTTATAATAATTATAATTTATAATATAAAACCAGTTTAACACAGTGGTGCAAGGGTCAAAATAAATAGTGAATTGCAGTGCGATCACACCCCCACACCAAAAAATTTCACTCCTGGGAAAAGTAACATTTCAAAAAATTATTCATAGAGATATTACCAACTTCATGAAGATTTAGCATTTGATAAAAATTTAATTATTCATAGAAATGTGATCAAAGAAAAAATCACACCAAGGAGTTGTTCTGAGTGATCATGGAAAAAGATGTCTTATAAATTATATCCTAATGAAATTCTAAGATATGCATGATAACAATATGAGAAAGTAATTTAGAAGTTGACCATGTCACTAATTATCTACATGTGTGTGTGAAAATAATTTTATGATATTCTTTCCACTATCTATCCTATAAATATAGGTTATTTTAAAAAAAATTATGCTTAAATGATTATGTCCACCAAACCTATCCTATATCTTTTGCAATCAAATTTCAAGACCCACTCACTTAAGCATTATCAGAAGTCAAACATTAAGCTCTCAACCAAGATATCCCAATATGTTTTACATTTCAAAACTCCCCTCATTTATTATTATTTTTTAAGTTGAACTCAAAACAAATATCACACTCATCACTCAACCCTTATTTCATCTCCTTACTACACTAGTTATAATAAGATAAAAGGTTGGGGAAGAGAAGTTTTTGACCTCCCCAAGACACAACCCAAATTTTTGTGTTTTTTTTTTGTTTTTTTAAATTTTTTGAGGGAATAAAATAGTCGAATAACTGGTAAACATGCATAGGTCAATATGATACAGTAATGAAAAATATTAGATAAAGAATGAATGTATGGAAGAATAATTTTAGAAAGCTGATAAATATTAAACTAACTTATATTTAGCTTCTATTGAGTAATAAAAATTCACACTCCATGGTTGGGTGCAAAGATGTGTGGAGATATTTAGCAACACAATTTTCCCATAAATTACTCACATAAAGGGTACCATTCATTACAGAGGTTTCAAAATGACACAACCATTTATATAATTGAAAAGAAACCAAATTTATGGAAAAAAGCACATCTCAATGTTAAATTCACATTGAAACACACATTTTTTCATTGAAGTAATTTTTTTAAATGTTAAAACCACATGAAATAAAGAAATTCCTCAAGAATTTTCAGTAAATTTCATGATTAAATGGGCATCATTTTACATGATTAAGTGGGCATAAAAAATTAACATTATGATATATAAGTGATGAGGGAAAGGGGTGGGGGTGGGGGGAAGGTAAAAATACCATTCAATAAGTGAAAAATAGAAAAATAAGAAAGATTATAAATAATTCCTAACTAAATCAAGAATATACCCATTCCCCCACACCTAGAGTATTTAGTTGCCTTACTATAATAAAAGATAATGTAGTAAGGAAGGATAAAACTTGATGAGTTTCATTCGTAGGTTTCTTATTGAACTTGGAGTTACTCCATCGAGGACTCCGAAATGGATTCATGAAAGTGCTTCAACTACTTCCCATTGATATTAAAGGTTTTTTTGTTTCTTCAGTTTGAACTTGAATAACAACAAATGGATAAAAATTAGTAATAGTGTATGGGAAAAATCAATGGGAATAAATCTAACCTAGATGCAACTTCAGCCTTTCATTGAAAAGGAGGACCTTTTACCCAATATGGAATTGTAAATGAAGGATGATGCAGTCATGGGAAGGATTGGTTATCTCCTTATAAATCTAGAAGTTCTCATATGAATATCTTCTCATTTCCCCTAGCTCCTGAATTTTTAACTTCCTTCGAGCACCAGCACTAGAAAGATTATAATTACATTGTTTAATTTCCCATCAGGCCCAATTCTATTTCTCAATAGGGAGGCGACAAATCTTTCCAAAAAAAATATGATAAGGTGACATTCCAATGCGAGTATTAAAGGAAGTACAATAAGCCCATAACGAATAATCAAGTCTAAGACTCTAATATTTTCTATTGGGTTGAACCATTTTTTACAGAATTTGTTTTACCTTTATATTTGACACCTTGTCTTGACCATTGGTTTTTGGGTGATATGAAGTAGAAACTTGATGCCCAAACCCATATCGATGAAAAATTGATTGAATTGTTAAGTTATATAAATGATAACACTGGTCACTGATGATGAACCTAGGTAATCCAAACCTATAGAAAATTTGGGTTTTTAAAAATTACACAACTTTCTGGGAATCATTTTTCCTCGTGGATTGTGCCTCTACCCATTTTGACACATAATCAACTAATAAAAGAATTTACAAGTTCCTAAATGAATTAGGGAATGGTCCCATAAATTCAATTCCCCAAACATAAAAAATGTAATGAAAGAACAAGGTTTGTTTTGGAATTTAATTTCTTTTAGATACATTCTCTATTATTTGACAATGAGGACAAGATTTATAGAAATAATAGGAATCCTGAAATAATGTTATCCAAAAGAGACTAGAATTGAGAACCTTGTGAGTAGTCTGTTGGGGGCCAAAGTGGCCCCTATAAGCAATAGTGTGGAAAAACCTAAGGATAGATTGAAACTCACTATCGAGAACACAAAACCTGAGGACTTGATCACTACATGAGCAACAATAGTAGGGGTTATCCCAAATATACCAATGAAACTCATGTTTTCGATGGTCAGTTTAGCTTTTGTTGAAATAAGTAGGAATTCAAGATGATACCAAATAATTTACAATTTCTACATACCAATGAATAACATCTTTCACACGGTACGATTTATCATCAAGAAACATGTAATTTATGGGAATACAGGGGGATGATTCAATGTCTGAGGATGGTAGGATCCTACTGATATGGTCAACCACCACATTCTCTCCTATTTTTTATCCCTAATTTCTAGATTAAATTCCTAAAGTAGGACCATCCAATGAATGAGATGTGGTTTGGATTCTAGTTTCTTAAGGAGATATCAGAGGACTTCTTGGTCTGAGAGCACAATGACTTTGGAACCTAAATGGTAAAACCTAAATATATCCAAGAAAAACACAATAGAAAGAAATTATTTTTCTGTTATGGTGTAGTTTTCTTCGGAAGTGTTCAGTTTTCACGAGGCATAAGAAATGAAAGGTTGATCTTGATCAATAATTTGTGATAAGACTTCCCCAACTGCATAGTTAGAAGACTGTTTACCTCTGGAATTGGGGATGATCTCATTGATTTAAGATTCAAACATTCCAAGCGGTTTCTAACGGGTTTGTTCATAGAACCGGAAACATCCAATGATTCCATATCCATTTGAACCTACTTTCCAAAGGTAGTCGCTCATTAGATGTGGACTGATGAGGCTTGGTAATTTGCATTGGTCGAGAGGATGAGAGGTCGAACTCATTACACCTTTTTGAGGGGAATTATTGTATACTATGGAACTCTCTTTATAGATTTAAGTTATGTTCGTGAATCCTTATTACATTACCAAGTATAAAATGAGCTTTCCTTTAGATCTGACAATCAATGATCGATATGTAGGAAATTTAGAGAATCTTTTATATGTATTTGAGGTTCTTAATAGATAGAGAATCATCTGTATTTGTTAGAGATTCTTAGTCAATGGTATCCTTTAATACATAAAAGTCTATTGGTCATTATGATGACCATACTAGTTTTAAAGCCACTCAGTGGGGCACTTGAAGTTTATTGTCATTCATAAGGACATGAATTATTTCAAAGTTGGGATCGTACCCGCAGATGGGATACCTACGTATCCTTTGTTTTGGAAAAGGAATTAGAACCCACGTAGTTCGAGTAAGGGAGTATGATGTTTACGTATGATTGATGGCTCAAAGAAATATGTCATGATTACTTTTACACTCTAAGCTCACGTGAGTCATGATCAGTGTGAGAAACAAGAGGTATTGGTGAAACCAGACAATCATTCCACGAAAGATGCAATGATGTGGGGATTATGTGTGTATGACTGCCCAAAATAGATGAAGATTATGATTTACTTCAGGGAACAAATCCAGGAACATGGTCCATAAAGGTATATGTACTTTATGGAGATTTGGATACTCTAATTTGGTGATTACTCCTAAAAAGGAGGCCCAAATTAGGAGGGGACTTATGATTGGGTTTTACTCCTGAGAAGGATACACAGATCAAAAAGTAAATTAGGACTGGTTAAGAGAGATTAAGTCTGGGGCTTACTCCTAAGAAAAATGCCCAGGTTAAGGGACTTGAAAAATTAAGGGACTTTGGGCTTACTCTTGAAGAGGATGCCCATATTTGAGATTGGGGCTTACTCCTGAAAAGGAAGCCCAGGTTAAGAGAATTATGGTTGGGGCTTACTCCTAAGGAGGATACCCAGATTAGGGGACTTGGGGCTTAATCCTAAGGAGGATTCCCAAAATTAATGGAAATTATGATTGGGGATTATTCCTAAAAAGGAGGCCCATATTTGAGACCGGGGCTTACTCCTGAAAAGGAGGCCCAGGTTAAGAGAATTATGGTTGGGGCTTACTTCTAAGGAGGATGCCCAGATTAGGGGACTTGGGGCTTACTCCAAAGGAGGATGCCCAAAATTAATGGGAATTAGGATTGGGGCTTATTCCTAAAAAGGAGGCCCATATTTGAGACTGGGGATTACTCTTGAAAAGGATACCCAGGTTAAGAGAATTATGGTTGGGGATTACTCCTAAGGAGGATGCCCAGATTAGGGGACTTGGGGCTTACTCCTAAGGAGGATACCCAAAATTAATGGGAATTATGATTGGGGATTATTCCTGAAAAGGAGGCCCATATTTGAGAGAGGGGATTACTTCTGAAAAGGAGGCCCATGTTAAGAGAATTATGGTTGGGGCTTACTCCTAAGGAGGATGCCCAGATTAGGGGACTTGAGGCTTACTCCTAAGGAGGATGCCCAAAATTAATGGGAATTATGATTGGGGCTTATTCCTGAAAAGGAGGCCCATATTTAAGACTGGGGATTACTCCAGAAAAGGAGGCCCAGGTTAAGGGGTTCTCTCATCTTAAAGGATGAGGTTTAATGAATGAAATCTCAATCTTTAATGACATAAATATGTGTAAATCACTAGGATTTGAGAAATATTCCACGGATTTCCTTTCAGATAAGGAAGTAAAATCAAGAAATAATGCCATAAATGGCTTTGAAGAGTATCTTGAAGACTGAATATTGAATAGGAGAGGTGGAATGACATAAGAGGGGTGAAATGGGCAAGAAGGGAACCCAAAAAGGCACGGGCGCGCAAGTCATGGCAGGCGCGCAGGTACTGCGTGGGCGCGCAAGTCCTGGTCGCACAAGTATACCTGCGCGACACATGGGTACTTGTGCGATTGTTAACCAGTAGGGTAATACTTGGGCGATCCTTGACCAAAGCCTTTAAAATTATCCTAAGGTACTTCCATAAGAGAGGCGCGCAAGTTTTGGTGAAGAAGTAGGGCAGCGTGCAAGTATGTTCATTTCCCTTAAGGGTAAAACACCTTAGGCGTGCAAGTGTCAGTGAATTCTAACACTTAGACCTTACTCCTCTTGTTTAGACCTTCCATTCTAGGTAAATAATTACCTTAGAAGTGTTCGGAAGACCTGAAGAAGATACTTGGGAGTTCATAGCTCTATATCTGAATTCTGAAAAAAATTCATCCTAAAATGGGGGGCCATAGGGTCTATTTATAGGCTGGAGAAGACCCCGGGTAGTTATCACTTAGGTCGCGCAAGTCACTTGCGTGACCATTAGGCGGCGCGCAACTATACTTGCGCGACGGTGAGGGAACTTGTGCGACCTTTGTGCATTTGAATCCTTGTTCATGCCTTTGTCGATTTTTTATGTTTTCTTAAAAGGATGAATCAATTTGTGCTAAGTCATTTCCCTTTCCATTCTTTTTTAGGCAATGTGATGAAAAGGAGCATCAACAAAAGTCCCCCCTCAGAGTTTGATCCGAAATAATAAGGATGTGACTCTGAGGAAAAGAAGAAAACCAAAGGGAAAGAGGCGCGTAGGTGCAAGTCACGCAGGTGCGGATCGCCCAGGGCTGGAGCGCCCTGGATGGAGTGCACTAGCTGTAGGCGCAGAGGTGGGAAGCCTGGCCTATAAATATGTGGTCATTTGTCGCGCATAGCATCTGATTTCTGGATTTTCGAGCTCTCGCCGCGCAGGTCACTTTTGCTGCGTAGGTTGCTCGTTTTCCACTGTTTCTTCATTGTCGCGCTATTGTCAAGGTAATAAGACTTCCGCGATGATACTTGCGTGCCAAAAACTTTCGTGACACATTAACACTTGTGCGACACATCCATACTTGCACGCCAAGTTTATAATTGCATGCCTTAATGCCTTTGTGCCATTTTTCTGAAATTCCTTCACAAATTTTTATGAAAAATCAACTTACTTAAAAGTTAATTTATTCAACTTTTGTGCAGAATCAGTGGCTCTTAGAACTGAAATAGCTGATGAATTGGCTAGCAAGCAAATTGATGATATGATGAACATCATTGGCCATGATTATTATACCGTCAAAAGTAGCACTCTTCCGGATTTGGCTAAGTATCTGAAGAAATATCATCGCGACTTCCCCCAAAGCATTTATTTGACTTTGTATGGCTATGGTCATCTGCGAGAAGTTACTAATCCATAAACAAAGAACTATCTCCCATTTTCATGGTTTCATAATTATACCAACTTTGCTTCAACAAATATCTCATGTGGAGGAGGATTTATAAATGATGGAATAGTGGAGAAGGCCCACATGATGCATCATAGCCCTTTTACGCCAGATCTGAAACCTCATACGCCTGAGCTGCAACCACATTGTCATCCTTCAATCTTCCGAAATTCTCAAATGGATCAATCCAAAGGCTGGAAGAAAAGTTGGGACTTCCGTCCTGGGGGAGGTGTGAAGCCAACTTGGATGTGGGCATATTGGGTGCGACAAACCTGTGCAGATTTTGTCGAGGATCTGAAAGGAGTGGCGATATACGAAGCTGTTTGGGTTGGGCAAACATATGTTTACAGACATGATAACTTCGTGCTGGAGATACTCATCCACTGGAGCCCAGAAACTAATTCTTTCCATCTGAATCATGGAGAATTAGGCATCAGTCTGTGGGATGTCCACAAGATCTTAGGGGCTCCAATTTTGGGTGATATGTATGATGAATTCATTCCTCCCAAGGTGACTTGGAATGATTCAGAGAAGACTCCTGCTTTAGCTCAGGAATTATTTAAAATCTTCCACAGGCTCAAGAGTTCAGAGACCTCGTTAACTCATTATATAAAGGATATTAATCTAGAGGAGTGGATGAATATATTTCTTATTGAGAAGAAAGATAAGGAGCCAAAGGATAAGGAACCGAAGGAGAAAGGATCCAAGAAAAAGAAATCCAAGGATAAGAGGCCCAAACGTCCTACCACCTGCCCAAAACCTGAGAAGAGGGGTGCTCCTGGCACATTCTGGCCAACTCTAGAAACAGGAGAGTTTGAGAAATGGGGATATGAGGTGAATCAAAGGATCCCGAAGAAGAATCATTTGGCGGGTTTCTTCGCTTTGTGGCTCAGCATTTATCTCTTTCCAGTCAGGGATTCGAAGGGAGGCGTCAAGCCAGGGACCTTCGTCATTGCGGCAAAGTTGGCTGAGGGAAAAATGGTTGGGTTGGCTACCCCCATTTTAGCAAAGATTCATAGGAGTTTACTTCATGTCTTCATGGGTAAATATCCTTTAAGAATAGTGGGACCATTCCAAGTTTTATGGGGATGGATTTCCACTCACTTCAGGACTTACAATGTATAGAATGGATTACAAATTCCTGGAAGTTCTTTCAGGCTGTCAGTGCAAGCATTCTCTGGAGTTTCTCCATTAGATTTTAATGCCTATGACATGAAAGTGAGGCTGAGAATTTTTAAAGAATTCAACTTCCTTCCTTATGGAAATCTGCCAACCAGGCAATTTGTTGATGATGGAACAACCCACTTGGATTTGAGGGCATAAATGCTAGCTTGCAGAGATGGCGTGCTAGTTTCCAGGATTGACGGAGAAATTATATGCGAGGCCTATGATCCATATAGATTTTCACGTCAATTCAAGTGTCTGCAACAGGTTGTTGTATCTCCCCCAGTACATGTCAGGTTAGAGCAACATCCAATGGTTGCTCGACAACTATAGCTGCTGGCGTCAAGAGAGAAGACTGGGGCGATATTTGATCTACCAGTTGAAAAAGTGACACATAACTTGACTACATATTATGCCGAGAACTGGATAACATCATACCCTAAATGGGTGCTGAATCACCCAGTTTATCAGGTGGGGAAAAGGAAGAGGACTGTAGAGAAAGAAACCCTTCCTCATGAAGGTGATGCTTCCCCACCTGAAGCTGATTCGCCAGATTCCTCCTCTAGGACTGATTCACCGGATTCCCATGATGGGGATGATGAGGCACAACAAGTGGAAAAGCAGCCTCGTGCCCGATATAATCCTCCAGTTAGAATCAAGATACATAATCCATCAACTCCTGGTGAGTTACTTCATTGTGGTAATTTAATCACTGCTACTTTATAAACCAATAAGTCTTATTTTCTTATTTTATATCTATAGTTGTAGGAGATGAGAAGAAATCGAAGTCAAAGATTGTAGGACCTTCCTCATAGCCTTTATATCTAAGACCAGAGGCTGTCCAGTTATGGCATAGTTTATACTGTGGTACTGAGACCGCCTGGCTGGATTTGTGTGAGGGCCTACAACTTCCTGGAATAGGAAATCTTTTGGCTTCTACAGATATCCAATACATGGATAACCCCAATGAAGTGCATGCTTACATCAGAGAGCTGGAAATTCTCATATATTCCACTGATGAGTCTGTTCCTGTCACCAGGAGGGTGAAGGAAATGATTGATCATGGCGCCACTGAGGGGGCTGGTGGTTCTGGAGATGAGGAGTGACATGATTATGTGGCTCCTAAAGATGTAAGTTTTCTTTCCTTATTTGCTTTTCAACTTGATTCCAGTCGAAGGTTTGTTACTTAAGGAAGTTATTTTTTTCATCTTACAGCATGTAAAGAAAAAAAATGAGGTTCCTTCTCCATAGTATAGCCCTGGTGGTACTGCCATCAGGGCTGCTGCTGAATCTCCTCGCGAACCAGGAGAGATATCTCCAGGCCAGCAGGCCATGGATGAGGAGTTTCACATGGATTTCCCCTCTCCCATCCAGGTACCTATAATGGAGACTGATGATACTCCCAAAAAGCCAAGGAATCAAAAGCATCAGAGGAAGAAGACCACAACTAAATGCTTCATTAGTAGTGGTAAGTCCTTCAGATAATCATGAGTCCTAAACCATGAAAATATTGCTCATTTTACTTAGGATTGCAGAGGATTATTCAATTTACCCTTTGAGGGAAAGGACTGATCCTCCTTTGAGGACCACAGAGGGTGCTGTGGAACAAATGCAAATTCAGGCTGACTTGGCTGCTTTTGAGAAAGAGCCAACATCTATTCCCAGTACTGCTCCTGCTGCTGTTACAAATAGAGAAGAACCTGCACCAGAATCATTGGCACCCGTAGCAACTAAATCTGCCATCATTTCGGAAGAAGCTGTCCAGGGTCAGGGGCCGTAGAATGAGGGTCGCCAAGAGGACATATCAAATGCTCCCACTGGTGAGACTAACCAGGGTTCTGAAATATCATTGGATGAAATGATGAATCGTGGCATGTCTTTCGAAGAATTTTATGATCATGCTAAGTTATCATGTGATTTATAAGACCTTGTGCGTGAGTGTTATCCTTTGACCAGTAAATTTTCTTATAATTTACACTTCTAATCATGACTGAAAATAATATGCAGTTCCATCCATAGAAACTTCTGAACTGCCAATGCCTGAAGAGGGTGTGGACATTGATGTCAACCCTACCATTTCAGAAAAATTAGCTCAGGTGGAGCTAAATCCAATAAAACCTCCTGAGACCCATCTTGAAGATCCTATTGAAATTGGGAAAGATGGGGAGGAGTCTTGTCAAGCTGTTGATCTACTGTTAGGTAATTATTGGACTGAGTTTTCAAGATAGACAACCGACTTCCATTGTTCTATGAAACTAACCATACTTTTAATTGATCAAACAAGGCTATCAACTTCAATGGTTAGAACTAGAGGTGAGGTCTCAAATTCCACCCAAACAGCAGTATAAGGTGAAGCAACCAGGTTCAGGGGGAAGAAGCAGAACATGGCACTTAATTAAGTGCATTAATCCCATATTACATGCCCCCCTGTGATGATGATGTTGAATCAGACCCAGAGGTACTTAAGGAGCTCAGCTTTTCACGACGCAAGGCATGGAACAACATATGGAAAATCATATCTGAGGTGCCTTTAGAATATCTATCATCGAAGATCCCTCAATTTTCATCCCAGTTCATCATGCTAGGACTTAGAGGTTTTGGATACCAAGAGATCCATACCGCGGTGAAACAAGTCATCTTCAGGAGGGAGCAGGATCAAAAGTGTCGCGAAGATCTGACCAGGGTGAAACTCTCAGTCAACATTGGCGAATTTGAGGCTGTGGTATCCCGAGCTAAGGATGACTATGCTACCAATATAAAGGAGCTGAAGCATAATATCAAAGAAAAAGTCGTCCAGAAGATGCACCTTCAACAACAGTTAGATGCTGTTACTGGGGAACTTGACCAACTCAATAATTTACTGGAGGGAGTTCAAACGAATGGTATAAAGACCATTGCGGATTCTAAGAAAGCACTCCATCAGGCTGAAAAGAGTGAAGTTGGTCGGATGCATGAGCTTCAAGTGGCTGCTGATGAAGCTCGGGATGCGGTTCATCAAGTGAAGACTTATGTCGACGACCTTTTGTAATTTCCTGAAAAAAAAAGATAAGAGACTCCAATCTGTGGATGTACTTCTAATTCTTGTGCGTCAATGGAGAGAATGATTTCATCTTTAATCACTTGTGCACGCATTTTCCTGCTACCTGCTTTAAATTTTACCTAAGGCAATGGGCCTAGTAAGTATAGTTTGATTTTTACTAGGATTATTATAAATAACCCTACAAACTTTGAATCTTTTAATTGCTCAATATTACATAAATCATACAAAATATATGTTTAGTGATCTGGAACTTGACTTTTATTCAGAGTTCCTTTGTCTTTTGTGGGAATTTTAAAGTCATGCATGTCAGACATAAAGAGGCTAATGTTTAAGGTCGAAATAGCTTTGACTGAATGAATTATAATTGACTCAATTCCTTGAAAATTCATCTGAAAACATATTACCATACTCAAGTATGAGGGAAAATACGTAAACTATGACTTAAGAATATTTGAATCTGAGGAATGATATGAAAAAGAGCTAAAAAGGCATTAGAATAAATAGTTCCCAAGAATGAAGTTACCGTTATTTAGCAAACTTGTTAGGGGGTTGAATTATGTAGGGCCACCTAAGGGCATTGGCTGCATAGTCAAATAAATAGCATCTTTTGGCTAATAGGTCCGTTATGTAGACTACTTATACAAGGCCACCTAAGGTCACGTGCTGCATAGTCAGGCAAAAGAACTCTCAGAAATTTACTTTTCTAGTGCTAAAATCTAGTGAAAGTTTATAGAGATTCAAATTTTCCAAATTATAGAGTTTGCTGTATGGAAAGAGGTACTTGAATATGGAGAAGATATTTCCAAACAAGATTATCGAAGAAATGGATGGATATCACTCCTACGAAGGTCTGACCCAAACGTAGGGAAGGATAATATAAACCATAGACTTGAATACTTTAAGATTATGAAAAAGGATATGGGACAAATATGTTAAGGATGGCTATTTTTGTGGATCCCAACATATTGTCATTTAAGACAAATAAGGAAAAAAGAGGCTTTCTTCTCAAGAATAAAGTTACCATTATCCGACAAACCCGTTAGGGGGTTGAATTATGCAGGTCCACCTAAGGGAATTGGCTTCATAGTCAAATAATAGTATCTTTTGGATGAAAAATCTGTTATGGAGACTATTTATGCAAGGCCGCCTAAGGGCACGTGCTGCATAGTCAGGCAAAAGAACTCTCAGAAGTTTGACATTTTTGTGATTAGAAGTCAAGAAAAGGGTTATAAAGATCTGAAAATATTTAAGGTTAGGATTATGACAAATAAAGATGGGCATTGTCCAATGTATGCAGAGATACACAGATCAATGCTAACCATAATCATGTTGTGACTGAGTCCTGAATGGAAATGTTGGACTTCACTATATATCCCATAAGGATGGGAATCAATCCATACGTAGTTCTTGAACTACAATTTAACGTCATTTGGGACAAAAGGATTGGAGATCTTAGTTTAGGGTCATAGAGCTTGGACCATTTTAAGAAATACATAGTGTGTGCTTTCATGGGGACTTTTCAGCCAAGGGACTGAAAGTGGAATTTGGGGTTAGGCCCAAAAAATCTTGGGGATAGATTCGAGGGACACTCGAACGTTCCTACGTATCCCATAAGGATGGGAATCAAGCCCACGTAGTTCTAGAAATACCCTTTGTACAGATTTGGTTCGTACATGTGAAGGGTGAAAGGGGACTTTAGTGCAATAATGGTTTAACCCAAGATAAAAGGTTCATGTATTGCCATGTATGCACGTAGTCTTTGAGATGAAACATGATTGAAAACCAATGTAAGTAATGATTCACTCTCAGGTGAGGGTATCAAAAAATATTGTAGTTTATTTTCATACTGGACAAAAGTATTGTATAGTTTAACGTCGTATAGCAAGGACAAAAGTTAACCAACGTAAAGATATTGATTCTAGAGGCGGTTTCACAAATCAACATTGTATGAGATGGAGGTGAACCGATGTGAAGAGATTGGTTTTGGGCTTGAACCTTAGGAGGTTGCCTACGTACCCAGCTTGGAAGGAAAGGATCAAAGTCTGCGTAGTTCAATTAAAGAATGAATTAGTGATCAAGTTGTCCTTGGGGACAACGAACTAAAAAAAAGTGTTGGGACTTACACATGGTTAGTAGCCTAGAGAGAGTGTTATGGTTGAAGTTTGCTCTAAGATCACGTGAGTCATACTCGGTGTGAGAAACAAGAGGTAACAACAACCCTAATGATTCACAGTTTAATGTCATGTAGGACATATTAAAGGACTTTCTGTACAGTTTAGCGTCATGTAGTTAGGACGATGGGGACAATATAGTTTAAGGTCATGTTGGACAAAAAGAGGACTATGCATTTTAATTTCATGCAGTGAGGACAAAAGAGTACACCCTTTAACATCATGTTGGACGTATTAGGTACTTTTTCACAGTTTAACGTCATGTTTGAACAAAAAAGGGACGATACAGTTTAGCGTCATGTTGGACGTACGTGCGAATAGTTTAAGGTCGTATGCTTGGACCGTTGGTTATGCAATTTAACGTCTTTCTGGACATAAGGGAATTCTATATAGTTTAACGTCATATAGCAGGGACGATGAAGGGGGACATATTTTAACGTCATGTTGGAAGGAAGTGCAAATAGTTTAAGGTCATATGCATGGACCGTGGATGTTTATGCAATTTTAACATCTTGCTGGACGTGATGAGAAGTTTTAATGTCATGCAGGACAATGGTGCAGTTTAAGGTCATACTGGACCATTGGGTATGTATTTTGTGTTAATACAAAATACTTCTTCAAAAATCTGGCATTGGTTGGAGTAGTGATGAGTTCTCCATCCATCGAGATTAATGAATAAGCTCTATTAGAGTAGACCCTATGTATTGAGTAAGGTCCTTCCCATTTTGGCTCAAGATTGGGAGGTTTCTTTCCTGGTATCATTGGAGTTCTGAGAACTAATACCAATTCTCCTTGAGTGAATTAACGAAGACGAACTTTTTTGTTGAAAGCTCGTGCTATTCGATTCTGATAGACTTCCAAGTGGTGCAAAGTACACAATATTTTCTCATCTAACCGTTCCAATTCATTAAATCACTTTTGAGATTGTTCATCTGTAGATGAATGATCACAAATGGATACTCTGAGCGAGGGTAGTTGAACTTCAATAGGAAAGAATTATTCCGTTCCATATACCAGTGAATATGGAGTTGACTGCGTTGCAGTGCGGGTGGTAGTCCGATAAGCCCATAAAGCATGAAAGAGTTTATTAGGACATGACTTCTTATCTTTATCCACCATCTTTTGCAGTATATTGGAAAGAGTCTTGTTGAAGGCTTCTATCTGGCCATTGGCCACTGCATGATACCAAGATGAATGATTGGATTTGATGTTGTATTCTTGATACAACTTCTTCAACTCAGATGAAGAGAAGTTGGTGCCATTGTCCGTCAATATGGTATGAGGGACACCAAATATGGTAATGATGTTAGACTTGATGAAACTAACAATGAATTTAGAACTGACTTCCTTGAGAGGTACTGCCTCTTCCCATTTGGAAAAGAAGTCAGTAGTAGTAAGAATATACTTAAACTGCTTGGCTGTAGCTGAAGGGTAAGATCCCACCACATCCATTCCCCATGTGGAAAATGGCCATGAGTATTTAGCTGTATGAAGCAACTCTAGAGGTTAATGAATGAAGTTGGCATGTACTTGGCATGAATGAAACTTCTTTGTGAAATTTACACAATCTTGTATCATTGAAGGCCAAAAGTATCCAAGCCTTCGAATCTGATCAGACAGTCTATGTCTAGACTGGTGGGCACCACAGACTCCTGCATGCACTTCTTTCATGATAGCCATTGTATCTTCACCATCAATGCATCTGAAGAGAATTCCATCAAAACCACGTTTGTAGAGAATTTTCTCTAAGTGATCTGGGCTATCATAAAGAGTAAAATTGACCACACGTCGCCAGATTTGTTCTTTCTCGGCTCTATTAGGTGGAAGTGTTCCATTTTGAAGGTATTCCCTGATAGGTGACATCCATCCTGTAGTATGACCATACGGTTCAGGAATGGGACTAATTTCATTAATTTCCTCTGTTCTGGATCAAACATAAGGTGAAATTGCATGACAGTGGGCAATACTGATGGTTGTCTCATCCCGATTTGGATCTTCTAGAGCTGTGGCTATATTATCCAGTGCATTACCTTGAGCATTTTGTGATCTAGGGACATAAGAAAATGTCAGTTCCAAAGGGAATTCTGCCATTAACTCTCTGACATAATCATACAAAGGGATTAATTCTTCTTTTCTGATGGCATAATCCCCATTGACTTGTTTGATTACCAGGTCTGAATCACCTTTCACCTTTAAGTGATTCACTTGTGCTTGAAGCGCTAATTCCAAGCCTGCGATGAGATCTTGGTATTCTGCTTCATTATTGGTACCACCTTCCCATAATAATAAGGAATAAGGTAACACTACCTTTTCTAGAGAAATGAGCACAATTCCTAATCCAACTTTGTTGAATTTATGATTTTCCATTTTCCTCCCTGTTGGACTTCTGGAAGAACCATCAAAATACATTTCCAATGCCTGAGGACTTTCTTGAATAGAGAAGGATTCCTCATTAGGGAGTTCAATATCTGAAGATGTGTCTTCCACTGAAGGGTGTTCATCCAGGAAATCAGTCAGAGCTTGGCCCTTTATTCCCTTTTGAGACACATATTGAATGTCAAATTGCTGCAAAATAACTTTCCACCTTTCCAGACGTCCTGTAAGCATTAGACGACTAAGGATGAATTTGAGCGGGTTATTACGAGATACTAATTGGACCTCGTGATGTTGCAGGTAGTGTCTCAACTTTTGAACTGCAAAGATTAATGCCAGACATCACTTCTTAATACTTGAATACCGGGTTTCTGCTTCAAGCATAGTCCGACTGAGGTAGTAGAGGCTATTTTCATTCCCAACATCATTCTTATGAGAAAGAAAGGCACCCAATGATCGCTCTAAGGATTTCACGTAAAGGATAAGTGGCCTTCCTTCAACAGGTGGCATAAGTACTGGTGGGATCAAGAGGTATTTCTTGAGAATATCGAATTCTTCTTGACATTCTTCAGTCCACTGGTAAGTGACTCCCTTCTTCATCAATTTGGTGAAGGGTAAACTTTTGCCTACCAAATTGGCGATGAAACGCCGAATATAGGCTAAGTGTCCTTGAAGTCCTCTTAATTATTTCAAATTTCGAGGAGGTGACATACCAAGGATTGACTTTGTCTTCTCAGGATCGACTTCAATACCACTATGGAATACAACAAAGCCGAGAAATTTTCCTGAGGTTACCCCAAAAGCACATTTTAAGGGGTTCATCTTCAAATTATGTTGTCGAAGCTTGTGGAATATGAATTCCGAATCAGCCAAGTGATTAGAACATTGTTTGGATTTAACCAACAAATCATCCACGTAACATTCAACAAACTTTCCTAAAAATGGTTTGAAGATACGATGCATGGCACACTGATATGTTGCACCTGCATTCTTTAAGCCAAAGGGAATTACCCGGTAGCAAAACACACCCTGAGGGGATCTGAAGGATGTGGATTCCTCATCTTCTGGAGCCATTCGGATTTTATTATATCCATAATATCCATACATGAAGGAAAGTGCTTCATAGCTAGCTGTTGCATCAATTAAAAGTTCTTTAATCAGAACTGGGAAATCATCCTTAGGACAATGCTGATTAAGATCTCTGAAATCAATGAAAACTCTAATTTGTCCGTTCTTCTTCTTTACAGGGAAAATATTAGCCAACCACTTGGGATACTGAACTTCTATGACGAAGTTAGCTTTGATACGCTTATCCACTTCAACCTCAATTTTTGAATCATAAGTTGGGCATGTTCTTCTCGTGGCTTGCTTAAATCCTCGATGTTTTTCTGGTAAACCCAAATGATGAGTAGAAACATCAGGATCAAGCCTAGGAATTTATGTATAGTTCCAAGAAAATATATCTATATTTTTCTTTAGAAAGGAAATATACATCTCTTGCTCTTCAAGAGTCATGGCCACACTGATTAAAGTGGGGCGTGGATCTTATTTTGTACCCAGATTTATTTCTCTGAGTTCATCCACGGTGGTAGAGATACCCTCTTCAAATGCTGGAGGAGCATCTCTGAGATCTTGCTCTTCTTCTTCATCATGTGTTATTTCTTCCGTTTCTACTTGCATAGTAGATGATGAAGCAGAATTTCCATGATTAGAAGAGATGTTAAAATTTGAACATCTTGAAGAAGAAGCTTCCATTTATGACCCAATTGATGATGAAGGGTCTTCCATGAGTAATAAAGAGGAGATGATGGATTGATAATCGACATCATCATTCACCTCTGACGTTGCTATAACTTCTTCTGGCCTGATTGGTGAAGTATAGACTTGTTGGATTTCAGCAGATGAAATGAAGGTGTCACTATTTGGGCTTTCATCACTGCTTGGTTGGTTACCAATTTCTCCCATGTTGTCTGGCTCGATTGCCATAATTGACATTATGGATCTTTCCATAAGAGTATTTTGATTTGGGTCTATCCTGTCAATTTGACTGATAGGAAACACATAATCTGTACTCACATGTGCAAATGGATTTACTGGAATCTTTTCCAAACCATACGGAGCATTAACTTTGCTAATCTCCCTTGTTGTGGATTTATCCTTTCCCTTCATGTGATAGAATTCCAACTCAATGTATTGAGACTCACATGTCTTGAATGAGGCCTTATCACTATACAATGTCCCAAATTGACCATCGAAACAATAATTGAGACGTTGATGGTATGATGAAGGGATAGCCGCATGTTGATGTAGCCAGGGTCTTCCAAGCAAGATATTGAAGGATGAGTCTTGATCAACAACCATGAAATCTGAACTGGATACTAGATCTACAAACTGAGCTTTGAGTGTAACTTCACCCAGTGGTTCTTGTTCATTTTTATCATATCCTTGTAACATCATGGTAGAAGGAGATAAATCTTATTTCTTGAGGCCCAATAAACGAAGTGTACGAATGGGTATGTGGTTGACTCCTGAACCATTATCAATGAAATCCCCTTGGATGTCTACACCATTGACCTTTCCATATAAGTAAAAAGGTCTAATATTCCCATGCACGACATCACCTTCATCTTCATCAGTAAATGATATTACTGCATGGAATTCTGCCAGATTATTCTCTATGTGATAGACTTCAGCTGCATCAATTTCAGTTTCAAACTCCTGAGGACTTGACAAAGCCTCAATGAGTGATTCCCAAAGATCCTTTGATAAACTCAAATCATCTAGAATTGATAACTTGGAAGGTACTTGGTCCATGTGTTTCAATACATCATACTTTTGATCCAGAGGTCTGCGTTTTCCAATAGTAACATGTGGTTTAGCAGGTGCCTTAGAAGAAGATGCTTTGGAAGTTGATGCATCTTGTATTGGGACAAGAGTTGACAATATTCCTGGTTTTGGAAGATTAGACTGATTAGATCCATTTACTTACTGAGAGGAAGAAGATGGAACCTTCAACCAGCCTTCCAAAATAAATGTCCCAGGACTGAATTTGTTATTGGTAGAAGAACTTTCTTGTTCTTGCTGAGCTCGCTGAGGAACTCTACCATGAGTTTCTACTGCATACACAGTTCTAGAAGGGGTAGAATTGGAATAGTGGATTCTGAAAGATCCACGTCTTCCCCTGTATCCTGAGCCTCTGGAACTTCCTCTGATTCCTCTATTTGATATAGGGAATTCAGTCTCATCACAATCAAAACTGAAACTGGAATATGGATCTCTTAATTGAATCATATTAACAGAACCGAAAATCAACTCTTCATCCGATGAAGACTCTGCCTGACTAGCCAATTTAGGCTGTGCCATTTGATGGGGCAGTGCCCATTGCTTCGAAGTAGATGGCATAAAATCTGCCAGAGTCAAAGACAACTTAGGCTTTGAAACATACTCATCTTCTTTTGATTGTTCCTCTTTCTTGGAATTGTGCTGTTTCTTTGAGTATTTTCCCTCTGATGAAGAGGGTTTTGCTACGACATTCATGGCAGAAGGCACAATTGGTTTCTTCAATTGTGTTCTCAAAATAGCATGAGTTCAGTTGATCGTCTTTCTGACCATCCAATCATCATATTTTTTTGCATTTTTTCTTTTGACTTCTTGCCACTCACCTTTATCCTCTGGAACTGTAGCAGTAACACATGCTACCTGAGCTGAAGAACCTTTCAGTTTGACTTGTCCCGAGTCGACCATCTTTTGCAGGAGGTCCTTGAAGAAAAAACACTCCTGGATGGGATACCCCAACATTTGATGAAATGGGCAATAATTGGGACGATATTCATCTCCTTCCTTGTTTGGCCTCTTGGGCCTTGGCAATTGAACTAGATTATTTTCCAGAGCCGAAATGAAGTATCCAGGAACTTGTTCATTTTAGAAAGAGTAAACTTTGCTATTCAACTCATCAAACTGTTTCCTTCTTTGATCTCTTTGATCGTCTTGACGAAACGGCCTTTGTTGTTGGTGCTCAGGAGGTGGAGCCCTTCGAGAAGATGAATGTTTTGAAGTAGAAGCAGGTACAGGTGCTTGTTTAAGCATAACTGTAGCAGTCTCTGATTTACCCATTCTCCTTCCTGGAGCTGATGTAATTACACGAGATTTAGCCTTAGTCTGTATAAGAGAATCGTCAATCTGTTGAGCGATTGAAGTAAGTTCTCGAAACCCTCCTGTGTATTTCACAGGGATCAGTGGTGTGCACAACTCATCACGCAAATTTTAAACACAGATTGGAAACAGTTCCTCTTGAGGGAGTGCTAAGCTTAGGGAATATGTTAATCCATTCCAGCGAGCAATGAAATCTGAGACCCTTTCATTTTCCATTTTCTTACAGTTTTTAAGATCGAAAACTGTTGTCTTTGGAAAAGTTGAGCTGAATTGAAGAAGAAATCATTGACGGAGATCTTCCCATCCGATAATTGACCGGGATTGCAAGATTGTGTACCAGACAACGGCTGGTCCTTGCAAGGTTCGAACGAAGAATCCGAGTTTCACTACTTCTTGCTATTCTGGAGTTTCCATCATAGGATCACAATAAGACACATAATGTGTCAGATTCTGTTCAGGATCTCCTGATCCATTGAAAATAGGGAATACCGGGTTCCCAAAACTTGATGGGGGAGAGACTAAATCTACCCATTCAAGGTAATCTCTCTTTTCTAGTTGAACCTACACACGCTTCCCTTCCATAGTCTCTAACCGAGATGTTAATGACTCAATGGTATTTATTAACTTTTGAGAAACATCCGGTTGAACTTGTACTTGGGTAGGTGTAATGATTGGAGTTTTAACAGGTATGACAGCTGGTACTGCAACTGATGGCAACACTACCAACTGTTATTGCACTTGACCTGTAGGATTAAACCTGTGAGGGTGTACTGGTAGAGGAGGATATTCTTGATCCATCTCAGTAGCTGCAAAAAATTCCCTTGGCTGACTGAATCCAGCACGTTTAGGAAGAAGACTTCCCTAAAGTAGTTCTGCATTCAACCTCCTCAATTCCTTCATCTCTTCCTCCTGTTGTGCAAACCTTTGCTCTAGTGAGAGAGATTGACCTTCTCTAGAGGAAGTATATGTAACCTGATTCTTTCCCTTCCCCTTGTTTGATCCCTTTCGGAGAGGGGGAAGTGGGTTACTTGAAGGATTACCTAGGTTCTGAGTAATCCTTTGATTTCGTGTACGCACACCTTCTTCATTTGTGTCTATGCGTACATCTTATTGAGCAGGAACCTCTTCATCTGAATACCCTGAGTGAGCCTCATCTGTTGGATCAGAAACAACGGCATTGATGACATTGATTGATGCATAATGCATTTCATCCCTCCTATCAACATTTCTATGATATTGTCTCTTTCCATGTCTTTGATGATACATTGCCTTTTGTTGATTCGATCCTTCAGGAACTTCTTGACGAACCGTAATTTGGAGAGAATCTCCTAATAATTTATCTCTTCGTTCCTCTTTAGGCTTCTTCCCCAATCGATAAAATACCTACTTTCTCTGAGGAGGGGTTTGATGATTTGAAAAAGTCCCCATTCCGATGGACTGGGGCTGTTCCTACTGTTCTCGCTCAACTCCTTGAATCATATTCGTTAATTCTGAGGGTTGGTTTAAAAGAGTCCCCAGTCTGGCAAGATGGGGTGGCTCTTGACATGATATGTCTGAGAATTTCTTAAAATATCTCTTGATCTTGCGGACCTTGGTCCGGAAATTAGCTGGATGCATCAATCGACATCCACTTTTATCACCCGGCTCAAAATACCGTTGGATGATTTCTGACACTTCTGTCACTTGATGATGTGCTTGATCCATACGAGAGGCCTATTCAATATTCTTGTTTGCTTGATGCAGGAGTAATTCAACAACTTGTTCTCTGTATTCTTGATTTTGAGAGGAACTATTTGAAGCCTGTTCTTGGGCAAGATTTTCATTACAAACAAAGCCAGGTATTCGTGGACGTCCATGGGTAATAACATTACATGAGACCATTTTCGGTGGGCTTTGTTGACTGGAGATCACTATGAAATGAAGTGCTACATGAAAACCCCATCCTCTAACATGAATACCATATGGGGCATTGAAAATTAACTGGAGAAATCTTCTTAGTGCGCCAAGGCATGAACGCTGAAGGGCTCTCTACTGATTTTCAGCCTTCGGATATCGAGAGATTGATAGAGATGCCAAATCAATTTGGAATTGTAACCCTTATATTATCTTAACATGATTTTCATATTCATCATAAGATAATACTTTCTTTTTCAACTGACAAAGAGTTTTCCATATGCTGAGACGAATATCATGAATTCCATCTTCCGTCAACATCTCTAGAATTTCATACTGAGAGTAAGCCAGAGGCCAAAACATGACTGGCACTTCACCTTTCACTAGTTGTTTTCTTATGTTCAGCATTTCCTCTTTATCATTCAATGAATATTATTCTACCTGATTTGACCAGAGCTGGTGCTTCCTTGTTGCTTCATCAGATTCAACAAGATTGGTAGAGAAACCACTGATCAAGCTAGAAGATGCATGACTTAGGGGTGGTTCGGAGAATGACCTACACCCTGGGCTATCTTCTGATTGAGAAAGTATTTCACCTACTAACAATGAAGCATCAGACATGACTGGTTTCGCATTTCCAAGTGCCTCAAGATAAGAGGGATTTCTCGGCACTACATTGTCCACTAGAGAATTTTTCGGGCAATGTGCATCACTACTGCGGAGAGGACTTTCGCAGAGAAATTCATCATCATGGGGAGGACCACCATGGTGGGTTACAAAAAAAGATGAGATCTCTTGCTCCTTGGTCTTATGACCACACAGAGGGTTCCTGTGGATCTCATCTGAAGATGAAACTTCGAGATCGACCGAATTTTCATGAAGCAAGCCTTCATGAGGAAGTGTCTGTTGAAGACCTTCAGAATTAATGTTCCCACTATTGGGAAATGAGGGAGTAGAATCTTGAATTCCAATAGATAAATGTCTTAGGGATTCAAGAACTCCAACATCGAGCAAGGCCTTGTTACAGATTGGCTCTTGATCTCTTGACTGTGCTGGGCATGTCTTCTTCTTAGATGCCCTCTTACTCGCCTTGGAAACCACTTGTTGACGAAAGTGGATGATCTAAGCAAGTGTATGTGCCTGATCAAAAGAGATGGCTAGGTTAGGCTGACGATCCCCACTGAAATCAGGTGTATGTTCCTGACTTGGTTGTCCGTATGATATGGGGTAGTACGCCCCACAACCCTCTTGGACTGAAACAGATGTGTGTATCTGTTCCGGAATGAACTGTTGATGTGTCACTCCACTGGTAGGGATAGATTTATGTGTCTTTCCCTGAGATGTTGCTGAAGCTGTTATAATATCCTAGAAAGCATCCAGAATATGAGCAGGGATTTGCTTCTGATCTTTCACCATTGATAGAACATTCTTGGTGACTTCAGCTACCAGAACGGGGATATATGTCCATTTCGTTCTTGGAGTAGGTGTATGTGCATGCTCCTGTCCTCCTTTTCCTGTCAGTGAATTCTAAAAGTACTCAAGTGTAGGGGAATAGAGTTGATTCTGCCTCCTGTTTGTCACCGGAGCTTTCCGACTGACTTCTCTGAATGCTACCAAGCGAGACTATTGGTAGGCTTGATCAGTACTAGCAGGTGTATGTGCCTGCTGATTGCACTTCGCCGAATGTGGTTGATGATATCCATCATATGTAGTCAGACGAGCCTGCTGACTAGCTGATGACGTATAAACAGGTGTATGTTCCTGCCTATAATACTCCGCCAGAATTGCCTGGCAGGATTGACATGATGCTTCCAGACGAGTCTGCTGGACATCGGAATTAAAACGGGAAGGTGTGTGTGCCTGCTCGTTTCTTACCACCAAGTTAGGTTGGTGGACTTCTCCGGAAATGGCAGAGATGAGAACCTACTCACTATTAACCGGACTTCGCCTCTGGCGATTCGTCTTGCCTGCTCGGGTTCGAGGAACCTGAGCCGAACGCCTAGAGTCGGTACCCTCATCATGTTGAGGGCGCACTTCCGCACGATTATGGCGGCGATTGTTGATAGGATCCCTTGGGAATAACTCCTGTCTTCTTGAATTAAGGCCCTGAGGGACCTGCTCATTCACCTCCCTAGAATAAGGGAGAGAATGGTGATTGCGTTCTGGGGATAACAACCCGAAACGGTTGGAGAAGGTGGTTAGCACCACCTAATTCTTGATCACTAGTCATCATTGTCCGGACGACTGGTGTAAGTTATTCACTTAGAGGGCTTGTCGGGTAGCCTCCAGAGTTGGAATGGTACTGTGTTGACAGTACTCCTTAACCAGCGCATTTGATACCCAACATTGAAGATGCTGAGTAGGTGATTTCGTCCTTAGAGTGGACGACGATCCAGTAGGAGTAGCAGTAGTGGTATTCACAACAGCGGTATTCACAGGTGTGAACTTGAGAGCAGCCATTTCTTAGAATGCAGAAAATCTTGGAAAAGAGTGTCTGTTTGATATAACAGACGTAATCAAGATAAATTCAGCCACTGCATATTTTGGATAAGCACATACGTCAATGATTGTTTTTTGGTCATCTCATTGAGTTTTAAATAGGGGCCTAACAAATAAGTAAAGCATCATTTTAACTTGGTTAAGTATTCACGTCAGGTTCACCATTTTTTGTTTCCCTTTGGAATTGGAGATGATCTCATTGATTTAAGATTCAAACATTCCAAGCGGTTTCTAACGGGTTTGTTCGTAGAACCGGAAACATCCAATGATTCAATATCCATTTGAACCTACTTTCCAAAGGTAGGCACTCATTAGTTGTGGAATGATGAGGCTTGGGAATTTTCATTGGTCAAGAGGATGGGAGGTCAGAATCATCACACCTTTTTGAGGGGAATTATTTTCTACTCCGGGACTCTCTTTATAGATTTAAGTTATGTTCGTGAATCCTTATTACATTACCAAGTATAAAATGAGATTTCCTTTAGATCTGACAATCAATGATTGATATGTAGGAAATTTAGAGAATCTTTTATATGTATTTGAGGTTCTTCATCGATAGAGAATCATCTGTATTTGTTAGATATTCTTAGTCAATGGTATCCTTTGATACATAAAAGTCTCTTGGTCATTATGATTACCATACTGGTTTTAAATCCACTCAGTGGGGAACTTTAAGTTTATTGTCATTTAGAAGGACATGGATTATTTCAAAGTTGGGATCGTACCCACAGATGGGCTACCTACGTATCCTTTGTTTTGGAAAAGGAACCAGAACCCACGTAGTTCGAGTAAGGGAGTATAATGTTTATGCATGATTGATGGCTCAAAGAAAGATGTCATGATTACTTCTACACTCTAAGCTCACGTGAGTCATGCTCGGTGTGAGAAACAAGAGGTATTGGTGAAACTAGACAATTGTGCCATGAAAGATGCAATGATGTGGGGCTTATGTGTGTATGACTGCCCAAATAGATGAAGATTATGATTTACTTCAGGGAAGAAATCCAAGAACATGGTCCATAAAGGTATATGTACTTTATGGAGATTTGGATACTCTAATTTGGGCCTTACTCCTAAAAAGGACGCCCAAATTAGGAGGGGACTTATGATTGGGTTTTACTCCTGAGAAGGATACCCAGATCAAAAAGTAAATTAGGACTGGTTAAGAGAGATTAAGGCTGGGGCTTACTCCTGAGAAAAAGGCCCAGGTTAAGGGACTTGAAAAATTAAGGGACTTGGGGCTTACTCCTGAAGAGGATGCCCATATTTGAGACTGGGGATTACTCCTGAAAAGGAAGCCCAGGTTAAGAGAATTATGGTTGGGGCTTACTCCTAAGGAGGATTCCCAAATTAGGGGACTTGGAGCTTACTCCTAATGAGGATTCCCAAAATTAATGGGAATTATGATTGGGGCTTATTCCTGAAAAGGAGGCCCATATTTGAGACTGGGGCTTACTCTTAAAAAGGAGGCCCAGGTTAAGAGAATTATGGTTGGGGCTTACTCCTAAGGAGGATGCCCAGATTTGGGGACTTGGGGATTACTCCTAAGGAGGATGCCCAAAATTAATGGGAATTATGATTGGGGATTATTCCTGAAAAGGAGGCCCATATTTTATACTAGGGCTTATTCCTGAAAAGGAGGCCTAAGTTAAGAGAATTATGGTTGGGGATTACTTCTAAGGAGGATGCCCAGATTAGGGGACTTTGGGCTTACTCCTAAGGAGGATGCCCAAAATTAATGGGAATTATGATTGTGGCTTATTCCTGAAAAGGAGGCCCATATTTGAGACTGGGGCTTACTCCTGAAAAGGAGGCGGTTAAGAGAATTATGGTTGGGGATTACTCCTAAGAAGGATGTCCAGATTAGGGGACTTGGGGCTTACTCCTAAGGAGGATGCCCAAAATTAATGGGAATTATTATTGGGGCTTATTCCTGAAAAGGAGGCCCATATTTGAGACTGGGGCTTACTCCTGAAAAGGAGGCCCAGGTTAAGGGGTTCTCTCATCTTAAAGGATGAGGTTGAATGAATGAAATCTCAATCTTTAGTGACATAAAGATGTGTAAATCATTAGGTTTTGAGAAATATTCCACGGAGTTCCTTTCAGATAAGGAAGTAAAATCAATAAATCATGCCATAAATGGATTTGAAGAGTATCTTGAAGACTGCATATTGAATAGGAGAGGTGGAATGTCATAAGAGGGGTGAAATGGGAAAGAAGGGCACCCAAAAAGGTAGGGGCGAGCAAGTCCTGAGTGGGCGCGCAAGTCCTGGTCGCGCAGGTATACCTGCGTGACACATGGTTACTTGTACGATTGTTAACCAGTAGGGTAACACTTGGGTGATCCTTGACCAAAGCCTTTAGAATTATCCTGAGGTACTTCCAGAAGAGAGGCGCACAAGTTTTGGTGAAGAAGTAGGGCGGCGCGCAAGTATGTTCATTTCCCTTAAGGGTAAAACACCTTAGGCGCGCAAGTGTTAGTGAATTCTAACACTTAGACCTTACTCATCTTGTTTAGACCTTCCATTCTAGGTAAATAATTACCTTAGAAGTGTTCGGAAGACCTGAAGAAGAGACTTGGGCGTTCAGAGCTCTATATCTGAATTCTGAAAAAAATTACTCTTGAAATGGGGGGCCCACATGGTCTATTTATAGGCTGGAGAAGACCCCGGGTAGTTATCACTTAGGTCACGCAAGTCACTTGCCTGACCATTAGGTGGCGCACAAGTATACTTGCGCGACAGTGAGGGAAATTGCGCGACCTTTGTGCATTTGAAGCCTTGTTCATTCCTTTGTCGATTTTTTATGTTTTCTTCAAAGGATGAATCGATTTGTGCTAAGTCATTTCCCTTTCCATTCTTTTTAAGACAGTGTGACAAAAAGGATCATCAACAAAGCATCACACATGAGATCAAATAATAAATCCCACCGAGGTGGTTGGATTATCGGGGGTGATGTGAGACTCCATTTAAATTTATTAAAATATTACTCACATTCTTTATAAAAAAATTCTTTTTTATTTTGGAGTAATTGGGAGAGGGGGAGTGCAATCTTACTAAATTCATAAATGAAATGATGGTAAAATACAACATGAACTAAGAAAGACTGCACATCCCGTACATTTTTGGGGAATGGTAGGGAAGAAATGGCATCCACTTTTGATTTATCAACTTGGATACCATCCTTAGAAATGAAATTTCCAAGTATTATACCTTGTTGCACCATGAAATGACATTTATCATAATTTAATACAATATTATTTTCAATACAACGATATAGGATTGAACAAAAACTACCCAAACACTGATCAAAAGAGGAACCATATATAGTGAAATCATCTATGAATATTTCCATGAAATCCTCCAAGTAATTCAAAAAAATACAAACATGCATCTCTGGAAAGTACCTAGAGCATTTCACTGAACAAATGGAATCCTCTTATATGAACATGTTCCAAAGGGGAAAGTGAAGGTTGTCTTTTCCTGATCCTTGGGGGAAATATGGATCTAAAAGTATACAGAATACCCATCAAGAAAACAATAATGGGGCTTCCCTGCCATCCTCTCTAGCATATGGTTAATGAACGATAATGGGAAATGGTCCTTCCTAGTGTGTTGGTTTAGTTGGTGATAGTCAATATAGAAACACCAACCATTCTGCACACAGTTTGGAACCAATTCATTATTTTCATTTTTAATTACCGTTAGACTATTTTTTTATAAACTACCCACACCGAACTAACCCATTGGCTGTCATAGATAGGGTAAATGATTCCTGTAACCAATAATTTTGTTACCTCCTTTTTAACAACATGTAGAAGGTTTGGGTTCAGTCAATGTCGTGCCTGTCTCATTGATTTAGCCTCATCATTTAACAATATATGATGCATGAAAATTGATGGGATAATACTAGGAATGTTATAAAGTGCCCATTCCAAATCATTTTTATACTTCGTCAAAATGTAAAGAAATCAAAATTCATTCTCAAGAGGGAGTAAAATAGCAATGATGATGGGAAACTTGTTTCCATTCTCAAGATATGAATATTTCAAATTTTTAGATAATGGTTTAAGTTCCAATTTAGTGGGATTTTGGATTTATGGGAGTGAATGTGAAAGTGGGAGGTCAATGATCACATATAACTACCCAATGGTAACATCCTTAGATGAGGAATGAGCTTTTAAAAGCTTAATAGTATCATCGATGGTCATGGAATCCTCAATGCTATGGAAATAATTAATTAACAAACATGAATGACATTTTTCAAGATTGGTAAAAAATTATATACATGATTCATTACCTAGAATTTCTATCAAGGTTGAAAACTTAGAAATGGGATCAGGGGAAAGAAAAGAAGTTTTTTTTTTCAGGGAAGAGAGTACATCAATTGAATTAATTGAAAGTGAAGAATGTTCTTCTGAGGGTTGCCTCATGGAATCAAGGATGTTGTAGTGGACAATGTCACCATAAAATTCCATAGATAATGTACCATTGTGGACATTAATTATGGTTTTATGATTTTTCAAGAAAGGCATCCCTAATAAATTGGGGCATGTCCATTAATCCTATCATATTTCATTTTAAGCACAAAAAAATCAAGAGGAAAAATTAATTTGTTCACCCTCACAATAATATCATCTAACACACCAGTGGGGTGTACAGTACTATAGTTTTCCAATTGAACAAAAATTACTATGGGATTTAATTATCTGACCTACAATTAAGAGTAAATGGAGTGAGGAAACACATTTATAGAAGCACCAAAATCAAGCATAACATTGGAAAAGGAATACCCCCTATGGTGCAAAAAATCGAGAATGTTCTAGGATTATTGAATTTGGTGATAAGTGATGTATCTATCAATGATAATACGTTCTTCCCCAAGATCACCTTTTCATCACCTCAAATTCACCTTTAGTGTGTACACATATCCTTTAGAAACTTGGCGTATTGTGGAATTTGTTTCACAAAATCAATCAAGCGGATGTTAACCTATAATTTTTTGAAAGTTTCCAATATTTCTTTATCATGTTCAGTTTCTTTTTGTTTTCTTGGTTAGGTGGACTATTAGGGAAATATAAGAGGAATGGTTTGGGTTGGTGGTTCATCAAATGAAACATTCTTTCTTTTGTAAGGGTCTCTCTCAGGACAAGGTTTTTCCACATTTGGACTATTTTTCGTGGTTGGGATGGTGGTTTACTCAGGAGGGGATGATTCTAATAGAGAGGTCATTTGGATTTTTATTTTTTTCCACTCCTAAGGGTTATGGTACTGAAATTTTCCTTATCCCTAGGGTTGACTAGTGGTTGAGATGGTAGTTTACACAACCCATGACATTGGATTTCCCCCACCGAGTTGGTTAGTTGGCCTAATTGGGTTTTTAGGTATTGTATGGTAGCTTGGGTTGTTTTTTGAAATTTAATATTATTGGTATCCATTTCTTTCATTATGTCTTCTAGGCTAGGATTGGGTTTTGGAGGGGGTTGTTGGAAAGTCCTTTGTGGTGGTTGAGGATTTATGGGTGGTGGTGGTGGATGAATACTCTATCTTTGTTGGTTCCAAGGATGTTGAGGTTGGTTTGAATACCCACTTTCCAATAGGCTTGATTTTCTTTCCACCCAAGGTTGGATGGATAGTATGGTTCCTGCCTAACATGTTGGTTATAGGGGTGGACTAGAGAGATTTCCTCACAACTATCAGAAGTTTATCTCAGTTGAGGGCATTAGTCATAATAGTGGATGTTTACATAACATATACCACAATGGATGGGAGGAGGATATTGGGATTTCCATTGGGAAAGATAAAGTTGTAAAAGAAGGGTACTTACCTCTTCAAACTTTGTGCCCACCTTCTCCTCAAACTCATAACTTATCACCTCATGGACACCTCTAATGGGTACAATGGACCTTAAACTAAATTGTTGAGTGTTATGATCCATGTTCTCAATGAGTTTCCTTATAGCGATTGGGGTTTTATCTACTATCACTCCACCTGCAATAGTATCAATCATGTGTTGATCAATATGAATTAAACCTTCATAAAACTACTATATTAAAATTTTATCACTAATTTGGTGGTGTGAGAAACATGAACAAAACCTTTTAAATATTTCCCAATATTCATGAAGTGTTTCCCCTTATTATTTTCTTATCCCACAAATTTATTTTCTTATAGTTATAATTAGAGAGGCTGGGAAGTATTTTTTAAGAAAAAGGAATTTCATGTCCGCCCAGCCTATAATAGGGGAATTAACATAATATAAACAATATTTTGTAGTATCTTCTAATGAAATAGGTAATTCACTAAGCTTTACTTATTCTTCATCCACATTAGTGGGTTTTAATGTTGAACGCACAGTGTGAAATTATTTAATGTGCTTATGTGGATCTTCTCCCATGAGTCCATGGAATCTTGGTAATAAATGAATTAAACCAGATTTAGTTTAAATTTAGGTTCTTCACCTTGAATTTGAATATAAGTGGGTTAGATATCAACATCAGGTGAGGTTATTTATTTTAATTTATAGTTATTTTTAGTAATATTATACAATTTTATTTCAGTTTTAATGTGGGTTCTAGAAGAAGAAGAAGGATCCAGAAGAATTTCAGTGTTTTGTGTGTCCTCCTTCAAAGGGTTCTCTTATGTGTCTCGATGTCGCTGATGTAGGATCCTCTCTGGTTCAGGTTTTAAAGGTGGTAAATCTCCTAGAGTATAATTATTCATGCATATAACCTACATAAGAAATAAATCAAACCATAAAAATATATGTAAAGGTCGAATATAAAACAAATAAATATTCAAAAAAATTACAAGAAACTTATAAAAAATATGCACTAAAACCAAAGCGCTCCGAAAAAATAGTGACAAAATTTGAATACATTGTCCTAAAAAGTAAAATTGATTATGTTTTTAAAGTTTATTTATAGTATATGGAAGATTATATGACTTCTCTCAAGGAGTTTTGATAGATTTAGATTGTGTATTTTTAATAAAAAGTACTAAGAGAGGGGGTGGTTTTGAAAACTGTTTTAAAAATTAAATGACATAATTAAAGAGTTTAAAAGTTAAATAAAGGTGGTGTTTTAAGAATTATGAGATAAAGAGTTAATTTTAAGTTCAATAAAAAAATTGGATAGTTCATTTTTCTTAAAATTTCACATGGTTTAATGGAATTATTTTGTCAAGGGTTGTCAAGATCTTGATTTACCTCTTGCCTCTTAAAATAATGAACAAAGAACCAACCCTTGACACAAAAATCTTGTTATCAAGGTTTGGAACAAAATAATAGAATAATGGATACCAAAGAATAATAAAATCTCATGCATGTGAATGTAAAAAAGGATAGTTGTGTTGTCTAATCGGATCAACCCAAGATTCCCACTTGAAATACCAACCCAATCGGCGTTGAGATAAAAAGTGTTACACTTGATTAAACCAAAGAAAAAAGAATTAAAAGAAGGATAATGTTAAGATAAAACAAAAATTAAATGTTTTAAACACAAATTAAACAAAAATAGCAGCATAAAAATTGATGTAACTCCCTCCTAAGTGCGTGTATCTTCCTTGAAATGATCGTCCACCGTTTAGCTCTCCATTGAGAGGAGGAGAAGGATCGGGTGGAACTTCAATTTCATCCTTGATCACACTATGAGGATAGGGAACTTTAAAACTTATAGTATGAGTAGAGTAATCCTATATAAATCCAAAATTTCAGAACATAACTCCTTTGTTGAACTTACAAATGGTGTTCCCAAGGTGATAATTTATAGGCAAAGTGGATGGTGGTTTTGGGCACCAAATTTCATAAAACCACTTGGACCATAATTTTAAGCCTCTATATAATCTTATATTACTTTAAAAAAAGTAAAAAATTGTTTCTAAACCTATTTAATATCTTCATAAAATTTTGGAATCATTTGGAGGCCTGCATCTTGAGATATGGACAAAATACATAACCAATTTTTTGACTTCGAGTAGATTCAATTCCTTGGAAAGATCAGTCTGGTTGGGACACCAGATGGAAAACTTGGGATAGTTTATCTTCATAAAAGTTGTATCCCTATGAATTTTGGATCTTTACACAAAATCTCACCCTACTTGGATGCATGTATTAGTATAAGTGTGTGGTTGAGTCCACAGATGTGGTTTAAATCTTGCACTATTTGGCCCTTTTTTCTTTAACTTCGTCTGAGCCCTCCAAATCACATCCATATACAATGAAAACATCAAAAAAAGTGAAATATACCATTTTATTAGTAATAAAAATCAAATTATTTAATAATACATGAAGTGATTTTTTTATAATAATTGGAATTTATAATACAAAACCAGTTTAACACATCGGTTTAAGGGTGAAAATGAATAGTGAATCATGGTGCGATCATGTACATGTAGATGTTGTTTGTTGTGAAATAGAAAGAGGTAAGGCTACCATGTTTATCAATTATAGATCATACATTATATTTTCTTAGTGGGATATGATGGTGTTCGATTGATAATTATCAAAGTAGTTTGTTATCTTGGATGGATAGGTACTGGTCATCTTCCATTATTTATTTTATTTTGGGTGCATTGAATTATTTAAAATTGTGTTATTGGTACTTGATTTCTTTAAGGTTATTTTAAAATTTTGTTTTTGGTTTTAAAATAAATCATCATATTAATTTTCATATAATTTTTTATTTTCTTTGAGGGTAAATCTGATGGGATTTAGGGGATTATCTTCTGATCTTAGACAATGGAAATAATCCAAAAACACATCCCGATCTATATATGATAGAATAAATATGAATAGAAAAGTGAAGCACATAATCTACATGTATTTCAGTTTCAATAGACTCTATCTTGATGTAACATTATTTATGAGTACCATCAAAGAATAAAATGAGGTTTCTTTTCTCCATAATCAATCCACTAGCCAAAGGATCCTAGAATGCTTCTTGAAGATTCTTGTATACATGAAGGGTTATAGCACTTTCATTATATCGTGATGAATGGTTTACTGAGAGAAAGAAGTTTTAGAAATATTTGAATGAAACTGGTTATCTTTACCACCAATAATGAGGGAAGTCATTCCCTTTTAAATGCTATTCCTGATGTTCTCCACTTAAGGAAAATGTTTCTTCCATATAAAACATATCAATTTTCATCTTGTGCATTACTTATCATTAGTATAATCTATTAAATCAATTTAATTATAATAAAATCAAAATTTAATTCATTCATAATGGATTAGAAACTAAAAAAACCATATGGGAGGGGGTGGAAGATGCATGCACTTGACCTGCATTATGTTGGGGGTAATGTAGTCTTGAGCTACATCACATGAAACCAGATTACATTAGCACCAACATAATGTTGGGATCCATATTAAGGATAAATTAAACATAAACATATAATTAATTCATATGTATCATATATATATATGTGTGCATGTGTGTGTGTGTGTGTGTGTTTTAGTTCATAACCAACTATAACAACCCTTCTCTTTAATTCACATTAATACTTGATTTATTACATAAAATTACACTTAATACAACCCAAAAGATAAGTAAGTCTAGTGTATTTGGGAATTAGGTACATTACATAACAAATTATAACATGGGATATATAACATTACTAAACACTTTTTTGACAGGATCATAAAATTCAAATGAACTTAAAAATGCATGGGATAACCTAGGGAAAAACATAAAAAAGGGGTGAGCTATAAAGCCCAGTAAGAGAATAAACATGGAATAGAATGAAGAATATAATACATTTTAGACAATAGAAATATCAATGGAGCATAAAAGGTACATGAATAATAAGGCATGATATATCATGATAATCATAACATGGTAAATGTGGAAACAACTTAAAACACTACATCATAAACATAAGTTAAGTCTAAATATGTCATGGATTAATGGTGGAAAAAGTACCATAAAGTAATTAGGAACACCCCTATACCAACATGACATATCATGATACAAAATATTACCCAATGCATAGGAGCACTATATAATTCCATGCGCACCTGTCACATTCATTTGATTCTCATGATTAAGTGTGCCACAAAGATTAATCAATATGGATTCATTCATCACCATAATTTATTCCACAATAAAGAAGTGTGAAATACATACATGTAAGTCCCCAATAAAATAATTATATGTGTATAAAGGTGAATACACATGATAGAAAATGGGTATGGTGTTCTCTACACCATTGTTTTGGAATGGAAAATTGTGGTGCAATTTCGGCAGCATAACAGTGTCACATAAAAATTCATAAAATAGGTTTATGAGAGAGAAATGGGTCTCTAATAATTTAGATATGAAATTTATAGTAATATATACATGTAAAGACATGTAATAACACAATGAATTGGAAAATGAAGGCATAACATAATAATGAAACTTGGAGAAAGAGGGGAAAGGAAAGAACTCTTACTTGGATGTGTGACTCCAAAGGCTTGGGAGAGGCCTCTTGAGAGCATTAGGTCACCTTGAGAGGATTATAGGGATTATAGTTTTGAGTTTGGACATTCTAAAATGAGTTTTAGTGAATATAAATGGGATCTTGGGTGATTTTATATAAGAAAAGAGGGGGATTTATTTATTATTTAGGTTTTGGACTCTACATAACAAAATATTTAAAATCACAAACCATACCATGGTTTTTCCAATGGTTTATGAAAAAAGGGAGTGGTTTACATTATTTTATAAGGCCGAGGTCCTAAATTATTAAAATATTACCCTTGGTGATGCGAAGGTGAGTCAAACTCTTAAAGAAATGATTTTAAAATATTAAAATATATTATAAGTCTTGGAGGATTCATAATGGATTTAAAAAATAAATAAAATAAACTTAAAATCACATTATTTTAAAGGTAAAACATACATTTAGTTGTGTATCCCATTTATATTACTTATTACATCACTTTTGGGTCATTTTGATGTCATAAAACATGAAGTATATTTATACGGTATTTAATTTTTACCTGAAAATTCATCTATCTTAGAAAATTATGAAAAATTTAATGTTGGATAATTTAGACATCCTAATTCCAAAAATGATATCAATTTTATCTAAATAATTTTATAAATATGTGAATTTTTACTTTTAAAAAAATAACATACATTTACTAAAAATGATAGGTTTTTTTGATAATAACAATTTTAAAATCCTAAAAAAAATTACATTTGACTTCATAAATATTATTTGTTAATTTATATTTAATAAAATTAATTTAATAATAAAATTTTATTAAAATTTTATTTATTTCAAAAATCCATTAATTCATAAAAATATATTTCTTAATTGATTTAAATACTAACCAAAAATAATTTACAAAGTTAAAATAATAGGATGAAAATATATCCATTAATTTATAATTTTTTTTTACATATTTCTATTTATAGAGTCTTGATACATATCCCCTTAAATACACTATAATTCTCCCTAAGAGTAAGGTGTGCGATGGTGGGTATTTCATGGGGATGTTTGGCAAACATGGTTTGGGTCGTGATCTCGATGAGCTTAAACTTCTCCTGTAAACAGTTTCTCTAATACTTAACCTATTGGATCTCAACTTGAGATTGTTCTAGGGTAAATACAAAAAATTATATCACCCTGAGAAGATATGATAAATGGGATTCATAGGGTGTGATCCTACTGGTTGAGGCCATCACTTCCTTTGTCTATGTCAAATGGATTTTTTAAAACCCGATATTTATACTAGTTATGTGATCACTGTTCAATGTATATATTATCAATGGTAATTATACTTAATGGTCATTTAAATACATTTATATATAATAAAACAAAATAAGTGAATGTGTTTTCTATAACCATAATAAATTTAATTAAAACAAAAAGGGGAATTTTATTCATAACTGTTCGGGTCGTTACAATCCTCCCCCATTTAGAAATTTCACCCTCAAAATTTTATTTCCCCGCACTAAAAAATATGAGGGTAACTTTGATTCATCACCTAATTTGGTTACCGTGTTTCTTCTTCAAATATGTGGTTTCTCCAAAATACTTTGATGAGGGGCATTATCTTATTTTGTAGAACTTTTTCTCTATGATCTAAGATCATCACTGGATGCTCTTCATAGGAATGATCATTCTCCAATAGTACCACATCTATATTTAGTACATGTGAGGGATTTTGTATGTACTTACTCAAGAGGGACACATGGAATACATAATGTACTTAAGACAGGTTCAGTGAGAGTTTTAGTAGATAGGATACTGATCTGATGTGATCAAGGATCTCAAAATGGATGATGTACCTTGGACTAAGCTCGTCCTTTTTCCCAAATCTCATCACTTTATTCCATAGAGATTTTTAGAGGAATAACATGTCTCTAACATCAAAATATTGGTCTCATTGACGATTATTAGTATAGATCTTATGTTGACTTTGAGTAGCTTTGATTTTCTGTTGAATGGTTTTAACCTTCTCCACTATTTCCTCAACCATTTCAAGTCCTATAAGTTTTCATTCCCCAACTTCATCCCAACATGCCAGTGTTATACACCTCTTCCCATAAAGGGGTTTATAGGGAGCCATTTGGATGCTTGATTAGAAACCGTTGTTGTAAGAGAACTCAAACAAGGGAAGATGTTGGTCCCATCTACCTTTTAAGTCCATAGAACATGCTCAAAACATGTCTTTTAGTGTATGAATAGTCCACTCAGATTGGTAATCAGTTTGAGGATGGTAGGTCGTACTAAAATTCAGCTTAGTGTTTAGAGCATGCTGAAGACTTTTCCAAAATTTGGAAGTGAATATTGGATCTCGATTGGATACAATAGATAGTGGTAATCCATGAATCCTACCACTTCTCTGATGTATATTCATTCGAGTTGATCCAATGAGAAATCCCCTTGAATCACAGTGAAGTGTGAAGTCTCTGTAAGACAATCTGCAACAACCTAAATAGGATTGTTTCCCTTGGATGTCTTCAGAAGTCTGGTGAAAAAGTCCATGGTGATGTTTTTTCCATTTCCATGTTGTTATGGGTAATTGTTGCATCATCACCTTAGAATTATTCCTTTCATACTTCAATTGCTTACATACCAGACATTTTGATGTATATTCAACAATCTCCTTCTTCATGTTGTCCCACCAATAGTGCTCTCAAAGATCTTGATACATCTTTGTGTTTCCTAGGTGAATAGAGAAAGTCTAAATATGTGCATCATCTAACAATTAATTATTTAACTTAGGATTTGATATATCACATAGTCTTGGCCCAAATATCACAATTCATTCTTCATTAAAATTTAACTCTGAGGATTTACCTTTTCCTTATAGTTTTCACTCTCTTCTGAATTCCCACATCAACCTTTTGATCACCCTTTAAGCTTTAAAAAAGATACGATTGAGAAATAATTTTTAAAAGGATTGATGATGTTTCTTTATTTATGATTCCCATTTCCATCCTCTTCAAATCCAAGAAGATGAGATCCTTTTCAATTCTCATCAATGATAGAATTACTGGGCCTTTTCTACTTAGATCATTCGACACCTTATTTTTTTTACCAGGATGGTAGTGGATTGAGTAGTCATAATCCTTGATGAGATCTAACCATTTTATTTGGTTCATATTAAGCTCTTTCTATGTGAATATATATTTGAGGATCTTATGATCAGTATATATATCAAACTTTTCCCCCATAGATATAATGCCACTAGATTTTCAACTCAAAGATCACAACTACCAACTACAGATCATACGTGGGATAGTTTTTCTCAAGAATTTTCAACTTCCTTGAGGTGTAGGAAATGAATTTTTCATTTTTCATCAACACACATCCCAATACCTTCTTCAAAGCATCACTGAAAATTACAAAGAGTTCCCCAGTTGTTGGTAGTGTGAGCACTGGGGTAGTGATAAGGTTCCTTTTCAACTACATGAACCATTCTTCACATTCATCATTTTAATCAAACTTGACTCCCTTACAAGTTATCTTGGTAATAGGGTTTGATAATAATGATAAATTTATCACAAATCAGTGATATCGTCCTTCTTCACCCTAACTTGGTAATATCCCGACTACATATCCACCTTGGAGAAGTATTGTGCTCCATGTAGATTATTGAATAAGTCATCAATTCATGGAAAGGGATAATTTTTATTTATCATGATATTTTTAAGCTCATAATAATCAATAAAAAGGTTCATTTAACCATCATTCTTCTTGATAAAGAGGACTGGTGCACCCCATGGTGAAGCACTTGGGTGTATAAACCCTTTATCTAGATTCTCCTATAGTTGTTTCTTTACATCCTCAAGTTCCACAAAATCCATCCTACACAAATTCTTTTATATTTTCAACATCCTAGGTATAATATTGATTGAAAATTCAACCTTTATTCTAGGGGGAAGACCAATAAATTCCCCAAGAAATAAATCAACAAATTTCCTCACAATATGCATATATTCAAGAATGATCCTTTCATTAGACTCAATTATTTGAGCAAGATACAATTTCTTATAGGGAATTAATATCCATATTTGGGATAATGGTTCTGAAGAATATTCATCCTCTTCCTTTCACTTGTATAGAATCAGAGGTCTATTTTCCATAAGAAGTATGATTTCCTTCTAACAACAATTTATGTTGGCTCTATATAGGTAAAGCCAATCCATTCCTATAATTGCATCAAATTACACCAAAGTATGACAAGGTTCACTGGGAATTTCAGTCCAAAAATTTCAACAGGGGAGGAGTTATATACATGGGTTATAATAATTTCCCCATTTTCCATTTTCACCAACATCTCCACTTCCATGCTTTGTAGTGGTGTTTGAATAGTTCTAATAAACTTTTGTGATATGAAGGAATGTGTAGAAACATAATCAAAAAGTAAATTCACTATTCTTGAATGAATAACTAGTGTACCTATCACCACTTTATTTTTGGGATTCACCTCAGTGGTAGTGATGGGAAAATCTCATCCTTGTTTCCTTGAAGGTTGTTGGTTGCCTCCGAAAACCCTTGGCTTAGTGCATTGGTTCACAAAGTGCCCTGGTTCCTTACAGCTAAAGCAATGAGCAATGCATTGAGGGTTGACCGGAGAATTCCTTTACTCTAACACATTCTTGGGTTTCTCTTATAGACAATCATTCTATAGGTTCCCTTCTCTTCCACACCTAAATCATTTCCTTGTTTCCCTTAGGTAATTTCTAGGATACTTCTTTCCACACCTTTGACAAGTGGGATGCTAAAATTTCTTAGCACCATTGGATTTATCCATTAGACAACTAGAATTAAAATCAAATTTCAATTTATTATCCCCATGATACCCTTGAGTTTCACTAATATTCATTTCAATTTTGATGGCACATCAGACAACTTCATCATAGCTATCAAAGTCATGGATCACTAGGGATTTTCTGAGACTGGGATTTAGACCACAAAAGAAGCGGTCAACCTTACATTCATGGGTAATGACGAAACCAAAGGTTTATCATGAAATTATTGTGAAGTTTTCCTCATACTACCTAATATAATTATCATCTTTTTTCTTGAGTTCAAGGAAATATCTTTCTATTTTAATATGGAGGGTACATGGATATTTATCAAAAAACATTTTCTAGAATTCCTTCCACTCCATTACTTTGATCTCTTCATTAGGATTCATATTCTTGATCAATGTCCACTACTAATCATCTTAACCCTCCATATGATAAATATCTAGAAGAACCTTCGCTTATTCAGAACATTGAAGGATAGAGAAGATCTTTTCAATGGAGTTGATCCATTGTTCCGTGATTAAGGGATCATATGATCCATTAAAAATAGGAAGCCTTTATTATATAAAGCTCTATATTGCAGGTTTTTATCTCTTAGGAGGGTTTGGTAACTCCTCTTGATACAATTTTTTATTCAAAACTTGAGTTATATGAGAGATCATCATGAAAAAGTTCGCGATTCCCACTCCTGTCAGGTTGGGCATCTCATTGGGGCAATCATCACACCACCCTTCACATCAGTTGTTAACACAATTCCTCATATTTCCATCCATTTTCTAGAATAAAAGTAAAATTAGGGATGATTATCTTAAACAATTAAACACATTAAAGGGAATACAATTAAATTAAATGGATTAATTATAAATTACATCTATCTCCTTAACTTATGAGTTTCTAGGCTTCAATCTATATTATCCATGATCTATTTCCTAAAATATATTCTTATGAGCATTTTTCTGTTCCCTTAATAATGTTTAATAATGATATTTTTAATTTAACAAAGCATATTCCTATGGAGTGTCAAAATAGGTGCGCAATAAGGCCCGTTGTCATGTATCATATTACCCCGAGTCAGGCCTAGAACATCTTGTCCGATTTGTTACTCCTAGGTAAATCTGTGCCATAACCACATCTACTTGTAGTATCCAAATATGGATGTATTTTATTGATAAACCAATTACTATATAATAACCAAAATTTAGGTATGTTTTATTATACTTATTCTTATCCCTAATTCTTTTACTAGAGTTTTCTAACCCTAATCCCAAAAATAACTAAACATTTTCTCTAATACCAACTATAACAAACCTGCTCTTTAATTCACATTAATACTTGATTTATTACATAAAATTAAACTTAATACAACCCAAAATATTGATAATTATAGTGTCTTTGGTAATCTGTTACCTTACATAACAAATTATAACATGGGATACATAACATTATTGAACACTTCTTTGATACGATCGTAAAATTCCAACGAACTTAAAACTGTATGGGATAACCTGGGAAAAAACATAAGAAAAGGGTGAGATATAAATCCCAGTAAGGGAATAAAAATGGAATAACATAAAAAATATAATACATGTTATAAAATATGAATATCAATGGATCATAAAAGGAACATGAATAATAAGGAATGATATAACATGATAATCATAACATGGGAAATGTGGAAACAACTTAAAACACTGCATCATAAACATAAGTCAAGGATAAATCCACCAAGAATTCATGGTGGAAAAAGTCCCATAAAGTAATCAGGTGAACCCCTATCCCAACATGATGTATCATGATACTAAACACTACTCAATGCATTAGAGCACTGTATAATTCTAAGCGTACCTACCACATTAATTTCATTCTCATGCTTAAGTGTGCCACATAGATCAATCAACATGGATTCATTCATCACCATAATTTATTAAAAAATCAAGGAGTGTGGAATAAATATATGTAATTCCAAATTCAAATAATTATATGTGTATAAAGGTGAATACCCATGATGGAAAATGGGTCTGGTACTCAATATATAATTGTTTTAGAATGAAAAATTGCGGTGCAATTTCAGCAGCATAACAACGTCACATAAAAATTCGTAAAATGAGTTTATGAGAGAAAAATGGGTCTATAATAATTTAGATATGAAATTTAAAGTAATATGGATATGTAAATACATGTACCAACATAAGGAATTGAAAAAATAAGGTGCAACATAATAAAGAAACTTGAAGAAAGAGAGGAAAGGAAAGAACCTTTACTTGGATATGTGACTCCAAAGGCTTGGGAGAGGCCTCTTGAGAGATCAGGGTTACCTTGGAATGAATATAGTGAGTATATTGACGAGTTTTTATGTTCTATAAGTAGTTTTAGTGAAGAAAAATGGGATCTTGGGTGGGTTTATATAAGAAAAGAGGGGGATTTCTTTATTATTTAGGTTTTGGACTCTACATAATAAAATACTCAAAAACATAAACCATCCCATGGTTTTTCCCCATGGTTTATCCCAAAAGGGAGTGGTTTACATTATTTTATAATTACAAGGTCATAACTTATTAAAATATTACCCTTGGTGATGTGGAGGTGTGTCACACTCTTAAAGAAATGATTTTAAAATCTTAAAATATGTTATAAGTCTTGGAGGATTCATAATAGATTTGAAAAATAAATAAAATAAAATTAAAATAAAATTATTTTAAATTTAAAACATATATTTTGTCTTGGATCCAATTTATATTACTTATTACATCACTTTTGGGTAACTGTTGATGTCATAAAACACAAAGTATATTTATACGGTATTTAATTTTTACCCAAAAATTTGACTGTCTCAAAAAATTATGAAAAATTCACCATTGAATGATTTTGAAATAATGATTAAAAAATTCATATCCATTTTATCAAAATAATTTTCTAAATATGTGAATTTTTACTTTTAAAAAATAACCGACATTTATTGAAAATGACAGGTTTTTTGACGATAATATTTTTCAAATCTTAATAAAAATTACATTCAAATTCATAAAAATTATATGATAATTTATATTTAATAAAATTAATTAAATAATAATATTTTAATTAAAATATTATTTATTTAAAAAATCCATTAATTAATAAATATATATTCTTTTTAATTGAATTTGAATACTAATAAAAAATAATGCACAAAGTAACAATATTAGGATGAAAATATATTTATTAATTTATTAAAAAAATAATGTACATATTCCTATTGCTAGGGTATTAATATATATACCTTTAATACACCATCATACAACCTAAGAGTAAGGTGAATGATGGTGGGGATTTTATGGGGCCATTCGGCGAACATTTTTTGAGCTGTGATCTCGATGAGTGTGAACTTCTCTCGTAAACGGTTTTATTCATGATTAAGTTGTTGGATCTCAGCTTGGTATTAGTCTAAGGAAAATCCCAGAAATTCTATATCACTTATAAGATTTGATAAATAGGCTTCATAGGATACAATACTACCAGTTTAGGCCTTCACTTCCTTTGTCTGTGTCAAATGGATTTGTTAAAACCCTATATTTTTACTAGTCATGTGATTAATATTCAACGACTATATTATCAATTGTAATGATACTTAATGGTCATTTAAATCCAATTGGATATAATAAAACAAAATAAGTGAATTTTTTTCTATAACCATAATACATTTAATTAAAATCAAAAGGGTAATTTTATTCATAACATTTTGGGTCGTTACACCAACAATCTCCCACTTGTACCAAAATACCTAAATAATTCATGAAAAATTTCACAACTCTTTATAAACCCATCCAAAGATCCTTTCGAATATATTTTATCAAGAATTATTAATTTAGGAATTTTTTTCCAAAACATAATACTTATCCAAAATCCGAACTGTGTGACCTTATAAGACTTTGTAGAATTGGAAATAAAAATGAAATCCTTATTTCATAGATGTATGCAAAGAGCGTTCTATAGAAAAGAATTTACACTACTCAAGCTATTAAGGGGTCTGGTGTGATCACTATCAAACATAATCATATATCTATATGAACCTTTCCACCACATTATGTATAATATACATCATATGAATAACTATATAATCCTTTTTCTACAATATCGATTGACCAAAATACATGGAGCATATAAATCTAGTATAGTTTAACTCATATTTTCTTAATTCGCCAAAGTAGACTGACTAGGTCGATGAATACATCACATGTCATTCATCTAATAGATGAGTACACCATATATCCCTCATCCAACTATCTAAACACATCACATGTGACTCAAATAATCATGAAAATTCATTTACTCAATATAATTAAATCATGGGTTAGATGTCTTTAGTTGTTATATAAGTAGAAAAATATCATCTCGGTCATGATCTAATCGATGAAATGATCAAAAACTTACCCAACACCCTGATTAGATAATTCATAATGACTTATGTAAGAAAGGTATCAAAGTATGAAGGTTTTTATGCTTGGTATATTTCTAACCTTAGGTAAAAAAGGATTGATAATAAGCATACACCCTAAAGTATATCTATAACTATATAACATTCCATGAGGTATAATTTAGTGAGTTAATCCAATTAATAAGTCTCCATTTATCACCTTATGAATCTATTCATTATATTTCATATATAACACTTTATAATGAGTGAAATATTATATTCATTCTTATCTTAACATATCATCACAACCCATAATACTCTGTAATGACCATCGATTAGGAACAACTCAACATCATACTTTGAGGAGATAATTATCATTTCATTTCACAAAAAATATACAACTAACAAGAAAATAATTATCAAGTAGAGATTGAATTTGGTATAACATGATACATTTTTATATTCCTAAACTAATTTTAAAAATAATTAACAAAAATATACATTAGAGCCTACCTAACATATCATATATGATAGATGGATGAATCATTCGTATGTTTGTTGCACTTTCAAGGGTTTTGTTAAACTTATTACATCTCTATAAAATTACTACCACATCTCTATGTTACCACCTAATAAAACTCTCCCACTAGACTCTTTAGTAAATAAAATCAATAAAGTAAACCATTTTGATCAATTATGATAATTAGGAATCAAATTCCTAATGTTTAACTCCTTTAACATATTTAAACTCTTTAACTTCACAAAATTAAATGTTATAGTGTTAATAACCTATGTTTTCTACTTAAAACTCTTTCTAAATACATCATCATCATTTTGGAACCATTTTTATCAAAATTTTCTATAAAATAAATTTATGAATAATGTAACTATTTATATTATTATTTACTATCCAATCCTAAAATTATTTTTGATAAAGTGACACTCACTTAGTTATGATAAATGCAAACCTTTATATTTTTATTTACCAACATACCCTAAAAATCTTTTAGGATATAAATTATAATTCACTTTATATTTTGGATAACATAATACTTTAGTATATAGTGATATTCAATTTCTCATAGTAACTAAATGTATATATTTAAATTTTTATTTACCATCACATATCCTAAACTATGAGAATATTAAGTGAAAAATACTTTAATTTTAGACTGGTGTAATATTTTATTTATTAAATTTGAACTTCTTATGTCCAAATATACTCCCACTATCCTCTTAGACACTATATTCTCTTCACAATAAATTTATAAGATACACAAACCCATTTATGTTAGGATATAATTTTTATTTCCTTTCATCGGAAATATTAAAAAAATAAACTATTATTTCTATGTAATTCCATGTGTTTGGAGAAATTTATGAAAATAAGATTTTCTTCTTTAAAATATACCCCAGATGGGTAACAGGAATACCTTCCCTCGTATTCTAACAAACATCTAGATAATCCTTTTATCCTAGATAAAACATTTTTTCCCTTGTATCCTTTTAAAAAACATGTTATAAAATCATATGAATCATAAAACACATGTGTTGAATTCATTATATCATATTGCTCATAACTACTATTTGTTAATAAATAACTCCTATTATCATATAAGACAAATGAGATAATTATAAAAGTATTTTATTTAGATTTTTTTGATCTTGATAAACTTCTTTACATTCAAGACTTTGATGTAACAACTCTTTTTTCATCACTTGAATCCAAAATACAAGCTCTATAAATTCTTACCATGATTTTGAAAACATGTATATTCTAAAAAAATTTAAAATATAAAGTTTTTATTATATACATTTCAAAAAATAAATAATAAAATTTTATAACATTGAAATTGTTAATGGACATTCCATGGAGTTTCCAAAACTCGTTTAGGTATCTTGACAATTCCATCCCATGGAACCCTTATTCATCCACCATGATAACACCTAAAGTTTCAATGACCTTAATTAGCTACTTGTAGATTTTTTTTTGGAATTTCCTAATAACTTTTATTCTTATAGTTTAAACTTTCACCCACTTATAATATGTATAAAGTAAAATAAATTAGACATCAAATTCCTAGTTTATTTATTCTTAACACTTGAGAATATTAGGTAATTTTTTATGAATTTATTCATCTTATCAAAACATTTCCATAGATGAAAAAAAATAATTACTTAACCATAATAATCATTATAGTAAACCCTCAATATCATGAATTCATTAACATATCCAATCATATTGAATATATGAATGGGGAAAAAATTACTTTGTCCATATAGCCTCTAATGACTTTGAAACCATAAGTGATTCATTTTATGATTTATATAAATGTCTAGATTCATACATTTAAAAATTTCAATAGATTTGATACCCAGAAAGGCGTTTCTCTAACACATGGAATTTATCTTAATTAAGAAATTTTCTTAATTTATGTGTCTTAGGAGTTTTTTATATTAAGATTCTCCTTCCTAAGGATTAATCTCAATGTTATTCTTGATGAATATGATGGTATTTATCTACAATGAAATATTTTATCAGATTAATATCATGTTTTACATATTTTTATCAATGGATTTTAATGAATTTATTCTCACAAAAAATAATGCCTCTATACATCACATCCTTTATTGAGACAAGATCTATATTTTACTAAGAAATGAGTCTGCTTGGTCATTTATCTCACAACTTAGTTATTTATGTAGGGAATCATCCTAATCATAACAATTATGAATCTTGTATAGTTTAGTGGATAACTCTTTATCCAAATCCATCACATGGACTTACTTAACTTTATTCCTCTAGTATCCTAATCATTAGGGTTTCCTAACTAAGTATAACCAAGATAAAATTCTAATAATAATCCCTTAAATGTTAGGTTAACCTCATTACCTTCATGACATACATAAGATAATATAGGGGCACCTGAATTTTGAACAAAAATACTCATTTAGATGTTTAAGTCCTTAGAAAGTGATATTTTGGTAGGAATTTCACACTTATTATTTGGGTAGTTTTCTTTTATAGTATCACCAACTTGATATACATCATATGCATTTTAAGTTCATAACTATCTATTCATATACAATCTTTATCTTCTCATGTTTTATTACTTTGTGTATGAATTATTCTAAAATTTTGGTTTTGGAATATCTATTCCATCCACCAAATTAATTTGTCCACACCACATTAATATCTAACTATTTACCCAATGTACAAGTCTGTGTCACTTACCCAAAAATAGAATCCAAGTATACTCATACATATCTAAATTCATCTCATGCATAAGGTATATGAACTTTTCATGTAAAGTCATAGATTTATATGAGATTTACAATCTCCACATGAGAAATACTAGAGAAATAGATAGAGAACCCCTCACCTTTATAGAATAAGGAATAAACCTACAGGATGGTGGGTAGTCCAACCCCAAGTATCTCTCCCCAGAGTGACTTTACTCAAGATAGAATTCAGTTCCGGATATCTCTAACACCCAATATGAATACATATATTCAAACAACTATTCTCAATCTTATAAATCTAAGAACAAACTAAGTCTAGGGAATATAAAAACTAAATATTATGACATCACACCTAGAATGTAATGAAAGTATTTATCTCTTATAAGAAATTTATCTCATAAATATATCATACACAAAATACATAATCCATAAAAAATTTATTACTATTAATAAATTTGGGAATAACATTTAAATAAGTTCACATTTCAAATACTTAAACATAAAATAAATATTTACAAACAATTCATAAACAAAAGCTAACAATAAATATTTTATAAATTAGATAATCATTATAGAGATTCTATAGTATTGAATATAAACATTTTATATTCACTTCATAATATGAACTCCATCATACTATACATTATATGGCATTAAATTTAAATATACAATATTTTTTGAATTATAAACATTTTTAATATAATTTCTATTATGTAAAAATTTTATATAATTGAAATATCATATACTTGACATTACTTAAACCATAATCATATTAGTCTTCAAAAATCTTTAGACGAGGTTTGAGTAATATCCTAACTAAGGCCCTTAGTTTGAAAATTTCAAATTAAGTATTATTAAAATTTCATAATCTTAAAATATAAACACTTTATATTTTGGTATTATTTTTTAATTTATAAACCCATTATAAATCATACTTTTAATGTTTCAAAAACATTTAATTAATTAATTATAAAAAATTTATAATTAATTAACTTATAAACCTTTTATAATCAATAAACTCCCAAGATATCTTATAATTATAATATATAAATAATCACTTATCATTTATAAAAAAAATTATAAACCATAAACAAAATTAAATAAATATAAAAATTTAGTTTTTTAATATAACCACTTGAAAATACATTAACCCTCATCATATTGCTAGGTTAGTGTAGGGGGATACTGCACATCGACACTAATAAGAAGAGCATGGTGAAATGTTAGGGTAGGAGGACCACCACGTAAGGAAACATGACAGTTGTGTCTGTGGAGTGGGGTGGCTACACGAGGATTCGACAATGACCCCTACAATATGTAGGGATGAAGGAACGTGCTTCCAAGTTAAAGTCCAATGCGGGACTTACTCAAAATTAATCATTTTTTATCATTAAAATCATGGATTTTATACCATTATCTATATTATATTGTATCAAAATGCAATGTCAATCCCATGCTTGACATTACATTGACACTACACACAACATCCGATGGATAAAAAATGATGCTATGTTTTTACACGGTTGTGATAAAGGATATGTTAACTGATTAACATAAGCCTTGAATTATAATCTAAATTAGCATAACAAATTTATGAAATATCACCTCACACTCCACATTATGTTAACAACTTAACATAATGTTTAGTGGAGCACCCAATATTATGTTATCATATAACTTAATGTTTATCTAGGAAAATGATTTATATTTCAAAAACATGTTTTTCATATAATAGTGAAAGAAAAATTTTGATTCGATGAAGAAGATGGTTTTGATACCACCTATGGGAGTTAGGGGGTAATATTATGATCTTTAGACTATGGAATAAATCCCAAAATGACCCAATCTATCCATGATAGAATCAACATGCATGAAAAAATGAAGAACATATCATATCTGTATCGTGACTACAATAACCTCTATCTCAATGAAATAGGATTTATTAATATCATTGAAGAAAAAAATAAGTATTCCTACTTCTATAGGTAATATATCATCTAAAGGATCCCAAAACACTTCTTTAGGATTCTTGTATGCATGAAGGGATGCATACACCTTCACTGTATCATGATGAACAACATATCGAGAGAAGGGATCTTCAAAAAGATTCGCATGAAACTAATTATCTTCACCAACACCAATGGAGAAAATCATTCCCTTTTATAGGTGTTTCTTGAAACTCACCACTTAATTAAAACACATCAACCACATGCAATATATTAGGTATTATCCAATGTGTTACTTCCCATTGGTAAAATCCATTAAACCCATTAAATGATCTTGAAATTCATATTTAATCGATTCATAATGGATTAAAAACTAAAAGAAACTATTCAAGATAGATGTGGTAGATTCATGCACTTAGCCTACATTATATTGGGTGAAACATAGTCTCAATTTTCATTGCATGCAACCGAATTACATTTTCACCAACATAATGTCTGGATCCAACACATTGGTCATCAATGTATCATCAAGTCATATTTATAATATAGATATATTTTAGTTTATAACCTAAAAAATCAATCCCTAATGATTATGTGTTTTCCCTTTCCACTATGATCAGGGAATGGACTTAAGGCCATGTGATGATCTAGTTTGGGTCTCGGGATCTAGGTCTCTAGGCCAGGTTATTAAAAAATGGCATTAGAGCATTTTTTAAAGCTAGATCTTGTGAATTATGGTAGGCATGGATATTAGTATGGTTAAAACTCATGATGTACCCATAAAAAAGCATAACTAACCTCATTATGGAGAAACTTAAGTTTCCAGGGAGTCCGAGTATGATAGTGATAAAAGGATCACTTATAGGATGTGGTGATTTATAGGTGTCTAGACCCAAGATGGGTTTGGATGAGTAGAAAAATCATGCATCATGATGAAACAATAGATATGAATGACATAAATGCATATCATATTTTAAAATTATTTCATTACTTGGAAGTGGTTTTTGAAATGGTTTCAAGTGGCCTTGTAATTTTTTTTGGTTTTAGAAAATAATTTGGTTGAAATTATTTGTGTTTGATTTATGTGAATTTAAAGGGAATAGATTATATTAATGTGAGTAGATCCAATTATATATTGATATAATTCTTTTTTTTTGTGGTTTTAAAACTCTTATGATAAGTGTATATGGAATTTATTCTTAGTGAAACAATTAATCTTAGGTTTTGTGGCATTACAAAAATGCTTCAATATAGAGAGATTATTCATAATCATATAGGTAAAAAGTTTTTTATCCCCATTTTTGAATAGGAAACTAGGAATATAGAAAGTGTTCATAGACCCTTAAACTCATCGGTCTTATCAATTCATGCACTTATAGGTGAAAAAAATCAGAATCTCCTCAAGGAAGTAAGTCAAGATTCAAAGTTTCAGAATCATAAATCTCTTAACTTTGGAGGAAAATGTAGAGTATATGAAGTTAATGACTAGTTGGATAGGATTATTTGGATATTATTGTTTCTTTACACTCTAGATACATGAAAGGTGGAATTTACGACTTACATGCAAGATAGAGAATCTCGTAAGTGGTGGGATTCTATTCTAGAAGAAAAGTTACATGAGGAACTAACATGGGATAGGTTTCAGAAGATGTTTAGCCAAAAAATTTACCTGAAGACTTTAATGCTGAGAAAATCTCATGAGTTTCTAGAGTTAGATCAAGGAAACTCGAAACTATTAAAATATAAAGCTCTCTTTTTTGAACTGGTTTACTTTTCACTAGAGTTTCTTATGATTGAAAATATTACATCTATAATATCCAGGATTTTTTTAACCTGAGATTAGGTCACAAATTATCTTAAGGGATTTAACCACCTATATAGTAGTGGTGAACAAGGGAAAAATGGAGGAAATAAGTATAATAGATTCTAGATGTTCAAATACCATTCTTTCTCGACCTTGGGGAGGAAATCATTTCTATAGTGGACATAAAAAATAATGACTTTACTCAAGGGGTAGTTAGGAGAAATTTACAATACTTGATTCATCTCAAGGTAGGAGACAACTTATGTGTTACTAGTGTGGTGTCATGACATATTGGAAGTGATATTATATTAATGAGCCTAAGAAGTGTCATAAATGTGGTAAATTGAGGCACTTTAAGTGGTTTTATAGAGAATATAATAGTTAAGCTTTGAACTAGATGCAAGGGTCAAAGATACTCTCCAAGAGATCAAAGTAAGCTGTAAATAGGACTTAGGATATGATGGTTGGTAACCCTAAATAGGGGAAGACATATAAGAATCAAGGGTTGTTGTTCATGATAAAGTATGTGCCTGAAGAAACTAAAGAGGGGATTATGATAGTACAAGGTACCTTGATTATTTCTCTACTATGATACTTTTTATGTTTAATATGAGTACATCTCATTCATTCATATCTACATGAGCAGTAGACATATTAAATTTTCTTGTAGAATTAATTTCTTATTCTATTAAGATAGAGTCAACTCTTGGAGTGAGTATAGAGGAAGGATTTAAATTCCCTTTTGTTTTAATATGATTGATGAGGTGAAAATATCTTAGAAAATTTTTCTATTAGAGATGATCACATATGATCTCATAATTAGAATGTATTGGATGGTAAGGTTTAAGGCTTATATTGACCACTATGGTCATAAAGTTTCTTTTACTTTAACTAATGGTATTTTTTACTCTTTCAATGATATTGGAATATTCATGTGAGTCAAGCAGGGCCTTTTATTAAAAAACTTAGATATTTAACTTGTCAACTAATTGGGACGATTATTGGATCAATGGATATAATGGATGAACCTTGGTTGGCTATGGTAATATAAGAATTCTTGGATATATTTCCTAAATAATTTTCTAAACAAACACCAGAGAGAGATGTAGAGTTATCAATTTAATTGTTACCTAGAATAAGTCCTATATATTTTTGTTTATATTTCATGGTGCCTATGGAGTTGTGATAGTTGAATAATCCATTATAATATTGGGAAGGAATAATATTTATCTGAACAAGTGTGTCACCATGGGATGTATTGGTTCCTTTTTATAAAAATGCCGATAGTATATTATGATTATGCATTAGAAACCAAAAGGTAAACTGGTAAATAAAGAAGAATATATATCATTTACTTCTAATTGATGATATTATTGATCAACTAAAAAGATCAAACTAATTTTAAAAGATAAATTTAAGGTATGGGTATCATTAATTGAGGTTAAATAGTAAGGAAATTCCAAATATAGGTTTTAAGAGTTGGTATAGGAATTATCAAATTATAGTACTTCTATTTGGGATTACTAATTATCATGTTGTTTTTATATCCATGATTAATCATATCATTCAAAAATACCATGAATCATTCATAATGGTTTTTGTGGATGATATATTGATTTAATTGTGTTTAAAGTAAGAACACAAAAGGCATTTAAGAATTTTCTTGGAGATGTTTTGGAAACATTAATTGTATACAAATTTTTATAAATGTCAATTTTGGACTCAAAAAGTGAAGCTTTTGTGACATGTTATTTCTGAGAAGGGAATTTATGTTGGCCTATAAAAGGGGGAAGTAGCGATGTATTAGAAATATCCTAATAATTTCATTTATTAGCTAGTTAGTTATTATAGGTGATTAATTCAATATTTCTTAAAACTAGAATTTTGAATGATGAAATTGACTTGGAAGGATGTGAAGTTTTAATAAAACAATAAATTATATGGATATTTTGATGAAATGAAAAGAAGTTTGACTTATTCTCTAGTGTTAGACCTACTTGAAGCAGGTAAGTGATATTTGGTGTATTATGCATCAGGATTTGGTATGGGATGCATGATCATGCAAGAAGAAAATGTGGTGGCATATGGATAAATATAATTATGAACACATGAGAATAATTATAAAATGAAATACTTGGAGTTGGAAATGGTTGTGCATGATATGAAGATCTGGAGGAATTACCTATTTGGTAAGAGTTTCATAGTGTATTATTATCATAAGAGTCTTAAGTATATTTTCTCTCAGTGATATTTAAACTTGAGGCAATGGAGGTAGGTTGAGTATCTTCAAAATTTTGATTTTGAGTTGGCTTATAAACTAGGCAAGGGTAATTTTGTAGTGTATTCTTTAGGTAGTAAGACTCAAGAGGTAAAGGAATCAGAATAACAAGGGTAGATGATGAGATTAATGGAGGATATACATCTAGTGAATCATGATGAGGGAGAGTATATGTAGTTATATTGGGTTAAAATCACCTTTATACATATATTCCAAGTAAAGTAGGGGAAAAATGATACCAAATGTTAGAGGATATGTGACACCCTAAATGGTGGGGAGACCATTGATGAGAGGTCTTTAATAACGGATTCAATGTTGTATTTTAAGAATATAGTGGAGGTTACCTAAAAGTTTAGAGAATAAGTTATGAATGGATTTCAAAAATCTATTTTTTTTGTTCATCTTGGGATAACAAATATGTATCATGGAACCAAATAACAGTTCTGGTGGGAAGGAATGAAGAGTGAGATAGTAGGATCTATATCTTGATGTTTTATTTTTCAAAATGTGAAGGTTGAGCATTAATTACTTGAGGAAATTTTTCAAACTTTACCTTTGTCGACTTGGAAATGGGAGGATATTATAATAGATTTTGTAGTTAGTTTACTAAGGTCACCATGAATTCATGACACTATCTGGGTGATTTTGGATCAAATTATAAAATCGGCTCACTTCATAACCATTCAAGGAAAAATTATTAGTGGAATAATTGGTTAATTTATATATGAAAAAAATAGCAAGGTTACATGGATTTAACTTATCTATTATATTGGATAGGGACCCTAAATTTTCTTCATGATTTTGGAGAGGATTATAAAAGGTGGTGGGAACTCAGTTGAAGATGAGCATGTTATATTACCCTCAAACATAGGAGTAATTGAAATAGACCATACAAACATTAGAGGACATTATTCAAGCTTGTGAACTTGATTTGGAATATCATGGGAGGATCATATTCATTTGGTTGAATTTGAGTACAATAATGTTTATCAAGTATCGATTTACATAGATCATTTTAAAGAACTGTATGAAAGTTTTTATCGATCAACTCTATGTTTGTTTGAGATAAATGAATGGTATCTCTTAGTATCAAGTTTATAGAAAGAGATGATTGGTCAAATTAATATATTATAAAAGATATTAATGATATATTATATTTAGTGGAAGTCTTATGCAGACCATCGATGATGAATTTTGGAGTTTTTTGTCAGTGAGAAAGTCTTTTTTTGAGAATCACTATTGTTGAGACATTAATGACTTAGGAATTAATGGATTTTTTCACCTCAATATGTGGGAATTTTTAAATCATTGACTAAATTGGGAATGTATCTTATGAGTTAGAGTTGTCAATGAATTAAGCTTCCATGCATGATGTGCTTTATGTTTCACAGTTGAGAAAGTATCAACTAAAACTTTCTCATATCCTTTAGTGGGGAATTTTTTGATTTTGAAACTAATATGATTTTTTTTTAAAAACTAGTATGTATTGTCAATAAATAAAAAAATTCATTAAATAGAAAAATTATTCCTTTGGTTCAAGTATTATGGAAACATAGAAAAGTTCAGGAGGAAACATGGGTGATAGAAACTCTCATGCAATGAAAGTGATGGGATTTTTATTGAGAAATATACAGTCTAATAACTTTTTAGGAGAAAAAATCCCTTTTTAATTGAGAATTATAACATTTTTTATTTTATATTTTAATTAATTTGAGTGGATATTATTCTTGAGTTTATTTATTAAAGTTTTTTCCTTGAAAGAATAAACAATTTCTTTACAATTGGTTAATTATTTAATTATGGAATATTTTTTGTCATGCACTTAATAGAAAAGGATTGACATGAAACATGTTATAAAAATTAATTGGAGACATAAAATTAATATCATTTTTGATATGGGTAGAATTAAAATGGGAGGTTATGATTAACATAGTTTTCATGGATTTTATAACAGTTTAATTAGTGGATTTTAAATGGGTTATTAATGTAGTATTTAATATGATATATTTGAAAAATATTTTATGGTGGGTGAATTTATTGAATAATGGGACATGATTAAAAATTGACATTGAAAGGATATTTTAAAGGAAATGGAAAGTAAAAAAAATTGAACTTGATATTATGGTGTAAAAAGAGAGGGGTTATTATGGAGGGAATTAAAGAGGGTTTGACTCTTTAATTTTTAGGAGTTACATATGGTAGATCCATGAGAATAAATAGAGTAAATGTGGTTTATAAATATAGGATTACTATGGAATACCATCCTATTTGAATTTATCTTTATTTATCTATTAGTGAAAGTTGAATATTGACATGAGGTAATTAGAGGATGATGAGTTAAATAAATTATCAAAGGATTTTAAAATTTTAAAGGTATGTTATTAAGTGATTTTTAATAGTTAAGAACATAGTTTAATTTTTATATAATCTATCCTTTGGACCTAAAACCCTTATTTACACCATTCTACCTCTAAAAGGAGAGAGTGAGGTATTTTCAACTTTTACCATGGGGTTCTGCCACTATTTGGACTTCAACCTCCAACCCTTATTATTCCACACCTCTAAGTTAGTGAGATACATGGGTCCATGTCAAATGAAATGAGGTTTTCACCACTCACTGAAGGTCATGTACTTTGAACCTAAGAAACACATGGGGGTTATTCCAATTAAATACAAGGTCATGCTAACTATAAACAAGTTATTCTAACCACTCTTAATTTGGATGGTTTTTTATGTTTAAGTACTATGGTTTATATGGAATTTGGATGATAGATCTAAGGGGTTTTCACCAATAAGTTTATCAACTTGGAATATTGTGTATAATTTTAAGAAAATCATCTAAGTTAGGTGAATCCTATTCCTTTCTTGGTTGGTTATGATTCCATGGACTGTGATTGTTGTGATATTAAAATGATTCATTTAAAAGAAATTTTTTATTATATATTTTATTGGAAATTGATTTAATAAAATGATTTTTTATCTAGATTTATGATAAAATGGTAATGGAATTTTGGTGAAAAGAATGAATAGTGGGTTTTCAAATCATAATCCTTTAATTTTGGATTTTTTTATTAAATTATATTTTTAATTTAAGATATGTTTATAAAGGTAAATTTTTTATGGAAAGTAATTTTGGAAAGAAAATGGTTTTTTGGGAAATTGGTTTAAATTCATGAGCGTTAGAAATTACATGGTTATAAATAACCATGTGTCATGGTTTAAAATAACCATGGTCAGGGTGGAAAGACTTGTATAAAATAGGTGGTTGTTGATTCAATATAGGTGTAATATGATCACAATTGGGATAGTTTATGCATAGATTCATGTTTTATTACTTTTATATTTCTCATAGAGACTTAGATTGTGGAACTATAGTTTATAAGATAAAACATATTGGGATTTGATATGTTATAAATTTATTTTATTTGGAAATCATGATTAAAATTTAGTTTAATTTATTAATTTTTTATAGGGATTATTAAATGGAAAACTGTTTATTTTTTCCAAATTTCATTTCTTACATGATTTGGAATAAATCATATATGAGAATTTGTGAGGGTGATTCAGGTAAATCCTACAGAGTAAAGTGTTTCTCACCCCTACCCATACATCTCAATATGCATGTAGATGTCACTTTCCATGACATAGGAAAATAAAAGGCTACTATGTTTATCAAAGATGGATCCTATGATCTATGTTCTTAGTGGGATGTGATAGTGTGCAGTCATGTGTCATTGGAGGAGTTTCTTACCCTGTACATATAGGTTTTAGTTATCTACCTTTGGTTATTATGTCTTGGGTGTGTTAACTTATTTTCTATTTCATTATTGGTACTTTATTTCTTTAAGGTTATTTTTAAAGATTGGTTTTAGTTTTAAAATAAAGATTAATTTTCATATGTATTTTTATTTTCTTTAAGGTTAAATCATTCCCCGGTGATTATATGGTATCCCTCAACACTAGTTACTAGACTTTGGTGATAATTATATGTACTTTAAGACATGTGGTGATTCATTCTGGGTCTAAGTATTTGGGTTTCTAGGTTGGGCCATTACAATTGATGTATTTATGTGACACATAATTTATATAGGGTTTATAGATTATAGATTCATTATGGGTTCTTTATTAGTATGTGGATATTTGAGTACTGAGTATCATTCTTTTTGTGACATGACGATTCAAGAATTAGTTTGAGGTAAGCGGTTCAGAAACTCTATTTCTTTTACTACTGAGATATGTATGGATATTTTGATATATGTTATACCTTATTTTCAATTTGTTTGATACCATATGTTATCGAGATCATATAAGTGAAATGATGTAATATATGTGTTAATATGGAATTGATATAGTGGTATAGTGAGTTTGATACATATAGATTGGTAAGGATATGTGTGACCCATATATGGATATGGAATGAAAGAATATAATAAATAAGAGTAATTGGATGAGATGTGGAACAAAAAATTAATTGATAAGTGCTAGAATAATTATTTAATGTGGTAAATAAATTATGAGGTAAGATGGTAAATGATTATGAATTAGTAAGAATGTTTCGGTAACTTGTAAAACTAGATTATGTGATCATTATATCTAATTCTATTTATGATCAATGGAAGCGGTAGTACTATTATAGTAAAGACAATTTATATGATGATATGGATATAAATGAACTAGATAGGATGTGAAATCTAGGTTTGAGACATGAGTTTATATATATATATATATCATTGTATATTTTATTATTTTAGTAGTGTATGATGTATCATTCACTATTTATATATACCACTATTCGAGTTGGATAACCTAATTGATGCTCATGAGGATTTGGGTATTAAGTAAACCTTAAATATCTAGGATATTATGAAAACAGATGACTGACTATACCCCCTCATGCTCTCCCTTTTGGTCATGAATGTGGTTATGATTTTGGTTGTGGTTGTGGTATGGGGTAAAATTGGATGTGGTTGTGGTATTATGATCTAGTGGTTGTGGTATGATAGTCTATGGATGCGAGAATAGATGAGAGTGCTAGAACATATGTTAGGATATTAGGGGAACTAGATCAGCGGGGAAGTGGGTGTAAGGTACCTCTTTTTCTATATTTTCATGAATTACTATATTTATACCATATTATTATTTGAATAGTGTTCTTATATTGAGATGTATTTATAAACTAACTTAAGATTATATCACCCATTAGTTTCATAATTTATTTTAAAAGTTTAGTATGATTATTCCACTTTAATGTGAGAGTTCTTAGAGAAGAAACTACTAAATATATTCATATGCACACCCTAAATTCTTATAATTTTTTTTATAGTTTTGAAGTATTGTAATAGAGACTGAGTTAGACTTAATAACTCATTATTTTTGTGGTTAGTGGACATTATAATATTTGGTTTTTTTCTTAGGAGATTCTTAGTTTCATGGTATTAGTTTCTTTTGAATTTTATTTGACTATAAGCATCATATGAATATTATATAGTATTGTTTGTATTATTGGGATTTATTAGATATTGTGTTTGGGTGTTGATTGGTGGATTCTTTTCTTTCTGGGAATTAAAAAGGGGAATTACACCCATATTTCATTTTTATACCCTTGGTATTAATCTCTAATCCATGACCTATTGAAGGTGGGATTCGTGGGTCACTTCTAATCTCACTATTGTTTTGGGGGGATACTGGTGTGGTTGGGTCATGATAGAGTGTTATCAAATCCATATGTTTCTTTTAGGATGAATCTTGGATGAACACCAGTGATAATTTCATTGGTTTAGTAATAGAATAGTATTATATTAGTTTATCATGTAATACAGGCCATGAATACCAACTAATATGCATAAGGTCCTCTGTGATTTGATGCAAAGCCCCTAATAGTTTATCAAACATGCTTAAACAAGAATGTACTGATTGTATGGTAAAGACTTAGGTGTGGTACATGAAGGGTTTCATAGGGTCTATTAACAATTAATATAAATATTGTAAATAATTATAATACCTTTAACCCAAGATAACCAGGCATGAAACCCAAAACCATGAATTAAATAAAATTAATAACTATTACGTACCTTTAAACAAAGAGAAGTCACTTCTTGATCTTCAACCACTATGGTTGATAAAGATACATAAGGATCAATCAAAATAATCCTCCCTCCATAGTGTATCCATGAGTTTATGTATAAAAACCTAATATTTCATGGTATGTATCTTCTTAAATAAATTCAATTCATTCGATATATTATATTGAACACAACACTAAGCTTAAATGAATATTAATATACTATTAAATAGTAACTTGACCTTTGGAATAGTAATGTGACCATTAGGAATATTAATGTGACCATTAGAATAGTAACCTAACCTATGAAAGTATAAATAAAATTTAGGCATATTATAAATGGAAATACGATATAATTATATCATAGATTAAGTAAATGAATGTTTTAAAAATGATAAATTAATTGTTGGTATTTTTGTGAAACAAAAATGTTTTTTTAAAAAATTATAATTAATATAATTATTTAAAAGAAAACTTATTTTACTAATATATATTCATAAATTAATATTTTTTGTCTTATTATTATAATATAATTTTATGAGCATTAATTAATTTTTCAAAGTGTCACAAAATCAGTTATAATTTTAAAATCAGTATTTTTTGAATAAATGATGATTTTAATTAAAAATTAAATTTATTAAATTAAGAAAATTATTTTCAAAAAACATATTCCATTTTTTAATTCTAAAAATCAGAAAATGGTTAAGGTGAATTTTTTATATTTTTCTAAAATAATTGAATTTTTGGTGAATAGTGAAATATAGTAATTTGTGGTATTTAACAAATACATGAATTATTGAGTTATGAATTATGTATGGATGAGTAAGAACATAATCTCAAAATATATTTATCCATTTACTATATTTAGTAATGTTAATATTCACTATTCATAGTCTTGAGTCAATATATTAAACAAATGAATAAATTAATCAAAAACACTCCTCTCCTCCCATTATAAATACCACCCCTTACCACCTCTTCTCCTCACACCTCAAAAGACTTGAATATTTTTAAAATTTATAACCAATACCATTTAAAATTCTCCCCCCACGTTTAGGAGCATTCTTTATCAAGAAAATACCAAAACCCAAGTCCCTTCAGGTGGTTCTCAAGGAGAAGAATTCAAGAGGTAAAACCCTCAATCCTTCTCTTTCAATTTCTTTCAATTTCATTTCTCTTATTATCCTTCCATAAAATCCTATATAAAAACATGAATGATAAATATATTATCTTATATATACTATAATTTTATTATGTTAATGAAAAATCCATAATCAAACCCATTCCTTTCTCCCTTTTATTTTAAAAATGAAAATATCGTCTGTGATGTGTCGATTTACTACTATCGTGAATGATGCATTTTAATTTTCCATTACCGTCTTCACTTATGGTCATAAAACCATTATAATGGTTGATTTTTTTAAATGTATATTAAAACTTATTTAGTATTTTGGAACTAGTATACATGCATAATATTAAATAATAAAATAAAACTAGTTTGCGATAATCCAAAATTCACCAAAATAAACTAATGTTCATCGTTAAAATTTTATCTAATTAATCAACCTAATATATGAAAAAATGGTATTTAAGACCATTTAATATTATTTAAGTCTATTAATAACATATTATTTCAATTTTGGATAATTATTTCCCATTTTACACGATCTTCTATACTTGTATACAAGTGAACCAATCATGAAAACCAAGGAAACGAATAATCTTGAAGGAAAAAATTGAATCTTATATATCATCAAAAATGCCATAAATAAACTTAATAAAAATAAAATAAATAAAATAAATGTTTAATAGGTTCTTAAATAAATTATTAATTAATATAATTTCATTATCTAGGACATTAAGTGTAAGTGAAGAACACTTTCAGACATAATGTAAGGGTTTTCTCATCACACCTTTATTTCTGTGAGATATGCCTTACTCACCACTATTTATTGCTTGTGGTGTATGTATACTTACCTTTTATGTATAATATAATTAATATATTTATATTTATGGTATTCAATGTTTCATTTGATGATCATTAATTTTATTGGGCCATACATTTCTACTGTTTGCAAATTGGTAAGGGATTCTCCCCAAACCTCTATTTTTTTCCTTCAGGTTATGTTTTATAAATATTTACCCTGATATAATTATTAATCATTCTTATGTACTCTTACTAAATTCTATTTTTATTTTCAAATTATATTTACCTATCTCAATTATTAATTTTTTTTATGGGAAATACATGTTTTATAAGGACCCCTTTTCAAATATCCCTGATAAGAAGCTCGATTAAAGGGAACTTCCCAATTTCTTACCCATTTTAAAGTACCATAAATAATCTTTTTCAATATAAAAATATTCTTATAAAATCACTCATTTTATCATTAAAAACTATCCTTTTTCATTTCTAGTTTTATACAATCAATTATGCCTTTTCTGTTTTAAAGTCTCTTTAGTATTTTTCCTAAAACCGCACTAAAAAGACTCATTTCTAAAGTTTATTAAACACTACTTATACATTATTTCACTTCAGTTGGACTTCAATTATCATTATATATGCATATTTTCCATTATTAATGTCCAATTATGATTTAAATCCATTATTTCATTGATACCATTATGATATTCCCTTTGGTTATGCCTTATTTTTCACTTATTCCTTGTGTGTAGTGTAAGTATACTTCCCTTCCATTTATTATCATAATTCATTGAATATTTAATTAAATATCCATATTTATTTTATCATGGATATTATTATTTATTTTTCTATGTACCATTTTTACATATGGTGTTTTCTTTGAATGTTTTCTAATTGGGAAAATATTTATAAATCAGAATCCTTTACTCAATACAGATTTTTTGATAATCCATAAATTGAATTTATGTATGAAGAATACTTTGGACTTGTAGTGATGGGTGGGGCCCGGTTATATATATCTCCTCAAATCATCGACGGGTCTCATGAAACAAAATAGTTGGAAAAAGACCCTTTATGTTTATTTCCAAGCAGAATTAGGGTTTTTACCCACATACTTAAACCGTCTTGATGCAATAATGGTTCATGTTCTAGATACACAACATCCAATGATTAAGAATTTTCTTAATTAATTATTCTGTTGTTAATTTCCATGAGACTTTCACTATAAAAACATCTATAGATGCATTTACATTATCAGTTTATTAATGGCATGTGTTTTTCAGTTATTTACCATTCCATTATGATTATTCCTTATTAACTTTGTTTCACTTATTATTGATTCATGTAACCCTTACTGAGCATTTGAGATCATCCTTTCATTTGTTTTCCTTCCCTCGGTTATGAAGAATTAATCTTTAAATAAGTTCTGAGGAATAATTTTATTTTCCTTTGTTATGTTCTATGTTCAATTACCAATGTAATAAGGGTACCATGTATATATCTAGTTCTTCAATATTGTTAAACCGATTGATACTTGGTGACACGATCTATTATATTTTTTCCATTTTAATAGAACTACCACCAAATCTAGGCTACTGGGGTTGAGGTTTTTATAATTGGTATTAGATACATTTTAGTAAAAACCTTGGGAACTATATGTTAAGTAAACATGAGAATTATAATAATCCCCTACAGTGAATTTTTGGATCAATACTCATGATGATTATTTTATAACTTAGTGTGTGCCATTATTTAGTGATGGTGCCTAATATAAGGAAGGGAATCAATAACCACAGTCAATGTAGGTATTTCCCCACTGAGAAAGTCAACACAATTAGTGTTGGAGATGAGAAAATAATAACCATATTAGGACATCTTACTCAGGTTATGAAGAATAACCATACAACACCTATGTTGGATTATTTCATGTGGTATAAGCCCCCATATGTTAATGTGACTACTAATCTATAGGTAGATGAGCAGTGGATCAAGTCCCTTGAAAATATATTTCTAGTATTGGGATGCAATGAAAACTAAAAGTTAGTACTAGCTGTATATTGTCTCAAGGGAGATGCTGATCAATGGTGGTCTTAAATCCAGAATACTAAGGAGGAATATGAAATAGAATACATGGAATAGATAAATTTTAAAGAAAAATTATTTGAAAAATATTTCCCTCATGATAAATAAGATGAAATGAAGAGAAAATTCCTTAGCTTAAAGAAAAGGGAAGAATAGAGTGTTGTAGAGTATGAGGATACCTTTACAAGACTATATGTGTATGATATAGATTACATAAGTGATTTGGAAGACAATATTAATCATTTCTTTGAAGGTCTTAATCCAAATCTATTAAGAACACCAACTTATCAAACATTTTCATCATATGATGAAATAATATTAAGTTCCATAAAAATAGAGAAGAAATCTTCTAGATTTGATTTGTTCAAGGGAAATCAAGAGAAGAAGAGGTCTTCTAATAACCATGAAAAAGGTAAAACATCAAATAAGAATAAGGGAATGAAGCAGTTTACATTATGAGAAAATTTTGGAAATAAACATCCTAGGAAATTATTCAAAGGAATGAGAGTTTGTTATAAGTATAGAGAAAAGGGTCATCAAGCTAATGATTGTAAGGTGAAGAAACAAATCAATGATAATCAATGCTTCAAATGTAATGAAATGGTTCATTATTCAAATCAATGCCCCAAGTGTCAGGGGAATCTACCACAAAATAGGCCAAGGGGATATAAAAAAGTTTATGTGATCACTATAGTTAAGGTGTAATTACATAATGATGTGGTTGAAGAAACATTAATCCTACATTCAAATCTAGCCAATTCTTTATCTGATTCGAAACCATCACATTCTTTTATATCAAACCAGTTTTCCAAGAAAATTATATATTTTCCTTTTTATTTAATAAGGGGGTTATCATTAAAAACTCCTAAGGGATGTCTCATTCCAACAAAAATTTATTGGTCAGTCCCCTTTATGACACATAAATGTGCTTTAGTTTCTAACCTTATCATCATAACTATTTTTGACTTTGATATAATCCTAGATATGTACTAGATTTCAAAATATTATGTGAAATCTTATTACAAGAATAAGGAAATTACGATCTTTGAAGAAGATGTAGAATCCCTTATCTTTAGAGAGGATACCTCATCATATGATTATTATCTAGAACCACCCCTAGTATATCTACTAAATTAAATTCTTGGAGAGGAAGAGAAAACAACATCTAGGGATGAGGAAAGTAATATTCTAATTGAGGATATACCAATTGTGAAGGAATACATTGATGTATTTATTGAGGAATTACCTAGGAACCCCCTAGAGCATGAAGTTGAATTTACCATTTATCCAATCCTTAATGCAAGACCAATATCAAAGACTCCTTATAGAATGAAAATCGTGGAATTAGTAGAGTTGAATAAACAACTAGATGATTTGAGTAATAATGGATTTATTGTCCCTAGTGTTTCTCTATGGGGAGCCCCTATTCTATTTTTTAAGAATAAAGATGGATCCTTGAAGTTGTGAATTGACTATAGAGAAATTAATGCTATTACAATAAAAAAATGTTCCCTCTACCTCACATTGATGATTTATTTGATCAACTTCACAGAGCTTAATATTTTTCAAAGATTGAACTTCCTTTTGGATATCATCAATTGAATGTAATGAAGGAATATATTCTAAAGATAACATTTCAAACCAATTATAAACATTACGAGTTTACAATAATTTCATTTGGACTAACTAATGCACCCTCTATTTTCTTGGATCTAATGAATAGTGTATTCAAGGAATATATTAATAATTATGTTGTGGTATTTATTGATGATATCTTGGTGTACTACAAAATCTATGAGGACCATGAGAACCACTTGTGTATTGTTCTGAATACTCATAGAAGAAAAGAGTTATATGGGAAGGTTTGCAAGTGTGAATTTTGGATTCAAAAAATATATTTTCTTGGCCATATTGTCTCTAAGGATGGAATCTTAGTTGATACTGTAAAGAAAAAGGCAATCCAATAATGGATTATGAAAAAAAATATAACTGAGATGCGTAGTTTTATTGGTTTGGTAGGTTACTATTGGTGTTTCATTCATAATTTTCCCAATTGGGTAACCCATTAACCAAACTCACATGTAAAGGGGTTAACTTTGTATGTACAGAAGAATGTATAGAATGTTTTGAAGAATTTAAAACAATATTGTTCAATGCTCCAATTTTGAATCTTCTATTAGAAAATGATGGGTTTGTGATATACAATTATGCATCGAAGAATGGACTGGGTTGTTTCCTTATGAAAAATGATAAAGTTATTTCATATAAATCAAGGTAGTTGAAGACACATAAAAAAATTATCTAACTCATGATATTGAGTTAGAAGTTATAATCTTTACTCTGAAGATATAGAGACACTATATCTATGGTGAAAGATGTGAGATATATATGGATAAAAAGAGTTTTAAATACATATTCACATATAAATAACTCAACATGAGGTAAATGTAATGACTTGAGTTACTCAAAGATTATGATTTATCAATAAAATACCACCCAGGAAAAGAAAATAAGGTAGTAGAAGCATTAAGTAGGAGATATTATGGACTTATAACCCAAATGAGGATTGAGAAAGATCCTATGTTCATAGATTTAGTAAATAAAGATATGGAAACTATTAAGGAAGAGAAAAGATCACTCCCTTTTCAAATGATTGAGAAACCATATTTACTAGAGAAGATAAAAATCTCTTAGTCTGATGATGAGAATTTTCAAAAGAAAATTAAAGCTGTTAAGGTTGGATGATTGGAATACTTCATGTATGAAGATGGAGTTCTGAAATTTTGAGAGATGTTATGTGTTCCATTAATACCTGATCTAAAAAGGGAACTATTAGATGATGTTCATAGCTCAAATTTCGCTATACACCATGGTAGCACCAAGATGTATAGAGATCTGAAGGAGTATTTTTTGCGGGATAATATGATGAGGGAAATTACTCACTATGTGTCAAGGTGTCTAGTTTTTCAACAAGTTAAAGTTGAGAGGTATCACCCTAGATGATTCATACAATATCTACCTATTCTTATGTGTAAGTGAGATGACATTGCAATTGAATTTTTCATTGGACTACCAAGAAAATCTAGAATAATAGTGCAATATGGGTTATTGTTGATCGTCTTACAAAATTGACACATTTTATTTCTATAAGATAAGATTTACCTCTTGAGTTCCTAACAAGACTCTATATTAATGAAGTTTTAAGACTTCATGGTGCACCTCTATTGATTATTTCTGATCTAGATCCCCGTTTTACATCAAAATTATGGAAGATTCATCAAAAGGCTTTGGATACTGAGTTTCATTTGAGTACTGCTTATCACTCTCACACTGATGGAAAACCTGAAAGGACTATTCAAACTTTATAATACATGTTGAGATCACGATCACTTGATTTTCAAGGTATGTGGGATCATTATTTACCTTTGGTATAATTTTCCTACAATAATAGTTTCCATTCTAGTATTCAAATGGCACCATATGGAACATTTTATGGAAAGAGATGTCATACTCCAACTTGTTGGGATTAAGTTGATGAGAGGAAACTTATAGACCTATAAATTATTGATTATACAAAAAAAGGTAAAGACTATTCAAGATTATATCAAACCAGCTCAAAGTTGGACAAAGATTTAGATTGACAACCAGAGAAAGGATTTGGAATTTCAAGTGGCAGATCATGTCTTTCTGAAAGTATCTCCATGGAAGGGTGTCATAAGATTCGGTAAGAAAGGGGAACTGAGCCCCATTTACATTGGATCATTTGAAATTATATAAATAACTAGAGCTATAGCTTACTTATTAGCAATGCCACCAAGTCTCTCTAAAGTTCATGATGTGTCTTACATATCATTTTTAAAGAAGTACATTCCAGACCCAACACATGTACTCAAATGTGAAGAAATAGAACTGTAACTTAATTTATCTTACTGTGAAGAGTCTATAGAGATTATTGACATAAGAGAGCAAGTATTGAGAGATCGGACCACTAAAATTGTAAAGGCTCTTTGGAGAATCTATAAAATGGAAGAAGCAATGTGGGTACCTAAGGATGTTACGACAAAGAACCACCCTCATCTGTTTAGAAGGCAATATTAATGAAAAATTTCAAGAATGAAATTTTTGAAGGAGGGAAGAATATAACACCCCAAGATTTTATTGCATGTATCTTCTTAAATAAATTCAATTAATCCAATAGCTTATGTTTCACACAATACTGAGCTTAAACAAATAGTAACATACTATTAAATAGTAACTGGACTATTGGAATAGTAATGTGACCATTAAGAATAGTAATTTGACTATTCTAATAGTAAACTCACCTATGAAATTATAAATAAAATTTATACATCTTATAAATGGAAATATGATATAATTATATCATATATTAATTAATTTTTCTAAAAATAATAATAAATCAATTGTTGGTATTTTTGTGAAACATAAATGTTTATTTAAAAATTTATAATTAATATAATGATTTAAAAGGAAACTGATTTTATTAAAATAGATTCATAAATTAATTTTTTTTCTTATGATTATAAGAAAATTTTATGAGACCTTAATTAAATTTTCAACGTGTCACAAAATCAGTTATAATTTTAAAATCTGTATTTTTTGAATAAATGATAATTTTAGTTAAAAATTAAATTTCTCATATTTAGAAAATTATTTTCAAAAACTAGAGTCCATATTTAAATTATACATCTCGAAAAATGGTTAGGGTAATTTTTTTATATTTTTTAAAAATAGTTGAATTTTTGGTGAATAGTAAAATATGGTAATTTGTGGTATTTAACAAATATTGAATTATTGAGTCATAGATAATGTATGATAATGTATGGCTGATGTAATCCCATAATATCAAATTATCCTTCTCCCTTTTCTATATTTAGTCATTTGAATCATCACTATTCATAGTCTTGAGCCAAAATATTAAAAAAATGAATAAAATAATAAAAACACTCATCTCCTCCCATTATATATACAACCCCTCACCACCTATTCTTCTCACACCTAAAAAGCCTTGAAGATTGTTCAATTTAAGCCCAATCCTCTTCCCAAGTCTCTCCACCATATCTAGTAGCATTTGGTCTAAATAAAAGACCAAAACCCAAGTCCTTTAAAGAGGTTCTCAAGGAGAATAATTCAAGAGGTAAAACCCTTAATCCTTCTCTTTCAATTTAATTTCATTTATTATCCTTACCTAACCTCCTCTATCAAAACATGCATGATAAATAAAATAATTTTATCATGAAAAACTATTTTTGTTCATTTTTGGATTTATACAAACAATTATGCCTTTTTTCATTTCAAAGTCTCTTTAGTATTTTCCCTTAAACCACACTAAAAAAGGATCATTTATAAAGTTTCTTAAACACTACTTTTACATGTCTTCACTCCAGTTGGACTTCACTTATCATGATCTATGACTATTTTATATTATCAATGTCCAAGTATGATTTAAATCCATTCTTTCATAGACACCATTATGATATTCCCTTTGGTTATGCCTTATTTCCCACTTATTACTTATGCATGGTGTATTTATACTTTCCTTCCATTTTTTATAATCATTCATTGAATATTTAATTAAATATCCATATTTCTTGTATCATGAATATTATTATTTCCTTAACTGTTTACCATTTTTACTTACAGTGTTTTCATTGAATTATTTTTTAATTAGGGAAATATTGATGAATTCATGTCCTCTACTCAATACAAATATTTTGATAAATAATGAATTGAATCTATGTATGAAGAGTGATTTGGACTTGTAGATATGAGTATGGTCTGGTTATATATAGCCCCTCGATGCATTGATAGGCCTCATGAGACAAAACACTTGATGGAAAACCCTTCATGTTTGTTTTCAAGAATAATCAGATGCGTTTTTACCCACATACTTAAACCATCTTGAAGATATAATGGTTCATGTTCTAGATACATGAAATACAATGATTAATAATTTTCTTCATTTAGTATTCAGTTATTACTTTCCTTGATACTTTCACTATGAAAAAAATCAATGGATGTATCTATATTCTCAATTTATTGATGGCATGTGTTTTTAAGTTATTTACCTTGACATTATAATTATGACTTATTTACTTTATTTCACTTATTATTGATTCATGTAACCCTTATTGAGTGTTTCATATCACCCTTTCATTTTTCCCTTCCCTAGGTTATGAAGATTAAATCTTTGAATAAGTGTCAAGGAATTATTTTATTTTCCTTTGTTATGTTATCTGTTTAATTACCAATATAATAAGGGTACCATGTATGTATCTAGTTCTTTAAGAGTGCTAAACTAATAGATCCTTTCTGATGTGATCTCTTGTATCTATTCCATTGTAATAAAACAACCACGAATTATGGGCTACTAAGGTTGGGATTGTTACATTATGTGAATCACTTATCACATTGGTGGGAATCTCATTCACTACATGATATTCTAGTGCCTCTCATGGATAATAAGGAAGAACACAAGAGATTATAGGATAAAGATATAATCATTCAAAAGCTTCCTAAGTTTCACACACCAAAACCATGGCCTCTGTCCTCCTTTATAAAATCAACCATAGACTCTCCCTGATCCCATTCATTTACTCATGCGTTACAAAATTCATGAGTAAATCATCAAACATTTATGAATTCATAAAATGAATGAATTAATCATCACATGAATTTTATCTTATGAAATGTACATAATAATTATAGATATTAGTGGAATAAATTTAAATGTTAACAGTTTAACATTTATTTTCCATGTCAATTATAGGCAGTGGAATGGTATCGTATACCATGTCATGTGATATAGTAACAAGGTATACTATATGCCTTTGAAGCCATGCATGTCATATCCTATGACATGCTCATATCATATGATATGATATGGGTTTTAGGGCATATCTCTTTCAATATCCCATTTTCACTAAAGCCTTATATACTTTTTACAATTTCACATTTTATTGTATCATATAAAAAAACTTGTGAAACCATATCCAATACTCTATTTTTTTACCTTCCAAAACACTTTTGGAAAGCTATCATAAACTTTAACTTGTATCACATCATATGAAATACCTTATGTACATCCATATAAAATTCCTTTTGGATGAACTCTATAAAACACTTTTATAGAAGATCTCTACATAAAACTCAATCCCCATTAATTCAACCACAATGTGTGACCCCATAAGACTTTGTAGAATTGAAAAAAATATAAATTCTCAGATTCATAAATGCAATAAAAGAGTGGACTATAGTAAATTATTGGTGGTACTAAAGATACAAAATGATCTTGCATGATATCCATCAAACAGATGTATCTCTATACTTGTTTCCACCAAATGCATCATATTCAAGTGTGTATTTTCGTATAATCTATTTTTACAATACATTGAGTGAACATGAAACATAGAGTATGTCAATCCCATATATATAACTCATAAATTCTCGATTCTATGTGTATATACTATTTGGGTTAATGAATACATCACATTTCATTCAGATTTATAGATGAGAACACCATATACCCCTCACCCAATAGATAATCACACCATATATGTTATCTAGGTACAACTATATACTTCCTCAATATATCTCAATATAGTGACTAGATATCATACTCATCATATGAGAGGATAATCCCATCTTGGTTAAGCTCTAACCAATAACATGACAAACAATATACCCAAAGACCCCCTGATTAGCTAAACCTCAAGTCTTACATAAGAAATGATTCAAAGTATGGAGGTTCTCATGCTAGGTATCATGCCAACCCCAAGTAATGGGGACTTCAAATATGAACCATAAATCCCTATTATACCAAAAAAATAGTGTATGAAACTCCATATGGTATAATTTATGAGTCATCCAGTGTACAAAACCTATTTTATGACTCATGAGCATATTCTATATCACGATATAAGAATCCTACTCATATTAACCTTAATATTTCATCACAAACTATATTAATCTATGATGAATAATTAATTTAATATTTCCTTTTGTATAACATGATACATTTTATATTCTTAAAAACTTTAAGAATACTTAACAAAATCATACATAAGCACCTGTCTAACATATCATATATGATAGACTGGTAGATTTAACTTATGTTTTATGTACTTTTAGGGGTTTTGTTAAAATCATTACCTTATTTTAAATTTTTCCACATATCTATGTGAATACCTAATAAAATCTTCACACTAAACTCTTTAGTGAGTAAAATCTATGAAGTAATCTAGTTTGAATAATGATGAGACTTAAGAATCATATTCCCAATGTTCAACTCCTAGAATAAGTATTCAAACACTTTAACTCTACAATATTCAATTTTATAATGTTAATAACTTATGTTATATATTTATAACTCTTTATCAGTTTATCATCATTATCCTTTGAACCTTTTCCATCAAATTTTTCCTTGAAATCTTTTGTTAACTAATGTAACTATTTAAATTATTACTTTACCAACACATCCTAAAATCTTTTATTATACTAAGTGACAATCACTTTGAATTTTGACTAGAATAATATTTTATTTTCTAACTTTGAACATATTAAGTCTAAAATACTCCCAATAATATCTTAGACACTATATTATTTAAAATATAACGTTAAGATACAAAAACTCCTTCATGTTAGGAAATAACACTTATTTCCTCTTAGTATAAATATTTAACAAATAAAATATTACATCCATATATTATATAGTATTATATTTATAGTGATAATTAAAAAAATACTTTATTCTTTAAAATATGACACTAATGGTCGTGAGATCATATATCTTGTATTTTAACAAACATTTGAATAAAATATTTCATCTTAGATATAATTTTTTATCCCTATTTCTTATCAAAACATGTTATAGAATCCAACTAATCATAAAACATATTTATAACCTTAATCTCTATTATCATAAAAGATTAATAATATGAAAATACACATCATTAATATAAATCCATCTAGGATTGATAATATTAATTTACATTAAAATCCATGGTTCAACAAACATTTGATGCATCATTTGAATACAAAATACAAGATCTACCGATCCTCTCCCTGTTTTTGAAATCTTGTTTACTTAAAACATTTTTAAAGTATACACTTTGTATCATATAGACTTTTAAACTCAAGAATTGGTTTTTATAACACTGAAACCTGACATGGATATACCATGGATTTTCTAAACCACTTCTATAATTCCAGACAATCCTATATTATAAAAATAACATCCTTCCTTCCTGATAACTCTAGGTTTCAATGACCTTGGATGGATACTAAAAGAAACTTTTTTTTACTCTCAAAATAACTTTTATTCTTCTAATTTAAATTTTTAACCTATTGTACTATCAACATAGCACCATAACTTAGATATCATATAACTAATTCATCTATACTTAACACTTTAATATATCCAGGTAAAATTTTCTTGAAATCATTCACATTGTTAGAAAATTTACAAAAATTACTACAGAATAAATTACTCATCTAGAAAAATACTTAAGGAAACCTTGAGTGAATATTTCTATAATTATCATAAGAATCTATATTTAACTATTGAATAAATTTAAAAATTCATTTATTTAGGAAGGTGTTGCTCTAAAACATATAATTTCTCTTACTTAATAGATTTTCTTAAGCTACCAGTCTTAAGAATTTCTTACATTAAGCTTATCCTTTTCAAGGATTAATCTCAATGTTCAGTTTGATGATGATGATGATATTAATCTATAATATAATATTTTATCATATCAGTATCATGGTTTATATTCATTTAATAATTACTTTTTATTAAATGTTCTCTTTACTAGAATGATGAAATCTTTTAAATTTTTCATATCCATTAGTGGTATAAGATCAAAATTTCACTAAGAAATTAGTTTACTAAGATGTTTCTACCACCAATTAGTTATTTAGATAAGCAATTATCCGAACCATATCATATATGACTCTTGGATAGTTGAGATTACAACTCTTTTCTTAATATATCATATGGATAAAATCAACTATATTCCTCCGATAACCTAATTATATTAAGGTATCCTCCCTAAGTATATCCCAAATAAAATGACAAGAATGAGTACTTAATCCTATCAGGGAACCCATTAATTTCTTTCCTTACATAAGAAAATTTAGGGTCACCTAGATATTTCATGACCCACATGGTTAGATGATCAAGGTCTTGACAAGTGCGGCTTAGAAAGGAATCTAACACTTAGTTTTTTAAGAGGATTTAATCACACCATATTTTATCATGTGTTCCATTAACATGTATGGATACTTATAATGATTAATTTTGGAATCTTATTCATCATAAAAAATAATTATGTTCAAAACATATTGATGTGTAACTCTTCACACAACTCATAGATTATATTACTAACCCAATTTAAAATAAAAATATATTCATACATATAAAAATTCATACCATGCATAAGGTACATAAACCCATTACATGTAAATTATTAGAATTATATGAAATCAACAATACGCTCAATAGTATTCCTTAAGTGATAGATAACCAACCCCTATTTTGTAGACAAGGCATAATCCTCCAGGCCAGTGTGCAGTTTGACCCAAAGCCCCCCTACCTAGAGATACTTTACTCATGCGAGACATCAATTCCATCATAATTATAATAACTAATATGCATAAACTATAAACAAATCTTCAATTCAATATAATAACCTAGTACAAGTAAAAATAAAGGTATAAGAAATCTAAAATCATTATCATACCTTGCATGTAACTCATTAGATGCATGTATGATAACATAGAAGCAGTTTAAAAAATTAAACAAAAACACACATCTATTCATAATATAAAAAGTTTATATCTATGAATAAAGCAGGGGATAAAATAAATGATCAATTAATATATTTAAACATGAGATAAACTATTTATAAATAATTCATAAATAAAATATAATTATAAACATTTTATAATTTAACTATGTATTATGGAAATTCCATAATTTGAAATAAATATAAATAATTTAAATTTATTATTCTAATATAACCTCTTTCATATTATTAATTTATATGGAATTTAATTTCAATATATGATGTTACATGAAATTTAAATATTTTATTTTTCAACTCTATTTTGTAAATAATTTACACAATCTAAATATAACATACTTAATTTCATTTAAACCTTGATAAAATAAATTAAAAAAAACCCATTTTTATAGCATCCCGCCTTTTTATAACATAAAATTTCATTACATTACACAAAACTGAGGATATTTAAGGTTTAGTGTCTTGGAAACCAGGAACATAATACATTAAAACAACATAAAACATTATTCTTAAACACTTTAAAGGATTCTCCTTAAGTTCATCCTAGGTTCATTACTGCATCTCATAACCTGGGGACATAAATCAAAAGAAAAGGTGAGCAGAAGGCCCAGTAAGGGAAACAAGCGAAACATTTTACATATTAACTTGAGATACATCAATAAAGTCATGAAAAGAACTTTAAGGCATGAGAATGAAATCATGAGGCATATCATAATAAAAATAAATTTTTTCAAAACTTGAAGATGTGGCTACATCATTTAACATAGAAAATCATGAACATATCACCAAGGTCCATCCGCAAGGTGTCATTTGAAAATTACCAAGGTTATTCACCAAGATATCGTGAAAATTGTAATCTCTAGTGGTTACATCATTACCCAATGCATTGGAGCGCTATCAAGGATCACCCTTAAATTTGCCTTTCTTATCATGTGAGCCACATATATCATCATAAAAAATTTCATAAATAACCCATATAGAATAAAATAAATGGGTTTCATTTCATAATCATAACGTTTTAAAAACTGCTTTAAAGACATGAGCTTTATGTCACTTTAAACCCACGGAAAAGGGAAAGCGGGTTTCATGTATGTAAATCCCAGAATTTAAAATAGAACATTTTGGTATATATGTGAATACCCCTGTAGAAATAAGAGCTTTGAGTATTCACTTTATAACATAAAATAATTTTGAGAAAAGAGAGAGGCATTTTGAGACGAAAATTCTGCAGCATAACGACTATGATACATAGTTTTAGAAAACATTGAAAAGGGAGGGGACATGGGTCACCCACTCAAAAATGATACATAAAACAGTATGGGAATAGAATATAATGGATTTAATAACATGTTAATGAAATTTGAAAGATATACCATATGAAATGAAGAACATGAAAGGAAGACAAAAAATAAGATTTCTCTTATGAAAATTCGGCAGCCTAACAACGCCACTTAAAACTTCATAAAACGAAATAATGAGAGTAAGAGGGGATCTCTCATTATGTGAACATGAAAATATCAGTATGATAGATATAGAGATCATACCCCAACATAATAAAAATGAACTTTCAAGACTTGACATGGAATTAGAAGTTTGAAAAGGGAGAAAGGTGCAAGGACCACTTAAAAATTCAGCAGCCTAACGACGACACTTAAACTTCAAAATACTAAATTGAAGAGATCAAATGGGGTCTCTCATCATATGGTCATAAAAGATCAGTATGATAGATATATAGATCATACCCCAACATAACAAAAAGGAACTTGAAATAATTTACATGAAAGTAGAACTTCAAAACGAGAAGGGTGAAGAACCACTTAAAAATTCGGTAGCCTAACGGCGCCACTTAAAACTTCAAAATACTGAATTGAAGAGATCAAATGGGGTCTCTCATCATATGATAATAAAAGATCAGTATGATAAATTTAGATATCATACCACAACATAATAAAAAGTAACTTTAAATACTTTACATGAAAATAGATCTTGAAAAATGAGAAGGGAGAAAGAATCCGTTACAAAAAATTCGGCAGCCTAACGACGCCACTTAAACTTCATAAAACGAAATAATGAGAGTAAGAGGGGATCTCTAATTATGTGAACATGAAAAGATCAGTATGATAGATATAGAGATCATACCCCAACATAATAAAAATGAACTTGAAAGACTTGACATGGAATTAGAACTTTGAAAAGGGAGAAAGGTGCAAGGACCACTTAAAAATTCAGCAGCCTAACGATGCCACTTAAACTTCAAAATACTGAATTAAAGAGATCAAATGGGGTCTCTAATAATATGGTCATAAAATATCATTATGATAGATATAGAGATCATACCGTAACATAAAAAAAAGGAACTTGAAAGAATTGACATGAAAGTAGAACTTCAAAACGAGAAGGGTGAAGAACCACTTAAAAATTCGGCAGCCTAACGGCGCCACTTAAAACTTCAAAATACTGAATTGAAGAGATCAAATGGGGTCTATCATCATATGATCATAAAATATCAGTATGATAAATTTAGAGATCATACCCCAACATAATAAAAAGTAACTTGAAATACTTTACATGAAAATAGATCTTGAAAAATGAGAAGGGAGAAAAAATCCGTTACAAAAAATTTGGCAGCCTAACGGCGCCACTTAAACTTCATAAAACAAAATAATGAGAGTAAGAGGGGATCTCTCATTATGTGAACATGAAAAGGGAAGTAATAGGATTATAAAAGAACACCCTTTAACATAAGAACATGGAGCATAAAAGAAATTACATAAAAGAGATTTCTTGAAAAGAAAGAGAAAGATCGAATCCCTTACCTTAAAACGTAACTCTTAAAACACAAAGGTTGGGACCTTGAGGGCTTGGGGGCACCTTGGGAGGACTCCTTGGGAGGTAAGGAGACCAGAACTTCGTTGAGGTTGGTTTTGGAGTCTAAAAGATGAGAGGAGGGCTTGGTATTTATAGGGAAAGTGAGGGAACAAGGCATTAATGGCCAAGGGACACCTCAAAAGTGGTTTTCTCAAAAGCATGGGCCCTCCCATGGTACTTCCCATAGAGTTAGGCCACATGGGGACCCCCACACAATAATTCATCCTCTTTAGTCGACCATCCCTTAAAATATCTCATGAAATCATCATGACACAGTTATGATGTCATTAAACATACTGAAACCCTAAAACTGTATTTTTACTATTCACTGAAAATTCAACTTTCTCAGAAAAATCCCAAAATTTCACATTAAACAAATATCAATGCTCTGATTTCAAAGTGAACTCCATTTTATAAAAATAATTTTCTAAATATTATTAATTCATTTTTTTAAATAAATACACTATTCACCGAAAATTCATTTTTTTCAGAAAAATCCCCAAGAATTACCTTAACATAATATCGATGCTCTGAGTTCAAAAATGAAATCCATTTTATAAAAATAAATTTCTAAATATTTTTAATTTAATTTTTAATTAAAAAACACTATTCACTTGAAAAAACTAATACTTGAATAATAATATATGAAACCGTTATTTAACCATTTTATTGAATCACATTACTTAATCAAGGTGCCTAGATTATATTAGTACTTTCTTTAAGTGAGATTACTAATCTATTTGGTCACATTACTAATCCTAAGCATAAAATCACTATTCATAAATTACTATTCATCAAAAATTAAGTTGATCTTATTAGACTCTAAATTTCATACTGAACATAATTGTAGAAGACCATTTTTTGAAAATCATTACACATTTTTAATTATTTAAGGTTTACATAAACATTTTTAAAATATCCTTTTTCTAAAATTCATAAAAAATATGCATACTATATTTATCCGGTCATTTGAAAATTCATAAACATTATCATAAGAAGAAATCCAATTTTTTATTTAAAACAAAGGATTACACAAGGCAGTTATGGTCTCCTTACATATCCCCTTATCACACCAGCATAGGACCTAAGTGTAAGGTGTGCTAAGGTGAGAGAATCCAAGGGAGGCTCGGCTAACATCGCATGAGTAGTAATTTCTATCAGTTTGAACTTCTCACGAAGGCGATCCCGTTCTAGCTTCACACGATGAAGTTCACCTTGGGTTTGGTCCAGAGCAAAGCCCAGTGGTGATACCTCCTTCCCAAGTTCTGTTAGATGGGATTAGATCGGTCAAAGACTACTGGGTGAGGCCATCAAATATTCTTTCTATATTAATTAACCAAGATTGCTTGTATTTAGAAACAATAGTCAAAATGTTTAGTTTCCAGTGGTCATATTGACCAATGTTCAAATAACAGTCAAAACCCAACAATCTCATTTTAATTATACTCATGTTATCAAATGAAACAGTTTTGTTGAGTATCAAAAATAAAATAACACACAAAATTAGGAAACAAGATTTATTTAAAATTTCGGGTCGTTACAATCTTCCCCCCTTAAGAAATTGCGTCCTCGCAATTTTTAAAATTGGGTTTTGAAATTTCATTGAAAGTTCCACATCGGAAAAGGAGTCAGTAAAACTATTACTTTAAAAGAAAGAAAGGGAAGTACAAAGGTCACCCAAGTTAACCCCCACTAGGATCCCATGTAGGAAAACATAGACATGGAAGAAAAACAAAGGTTCATGTTCTGAGGGAGAGTGATAGAGAACATGATTAGGAGAAAGTTAACCATAAGAAAATCCCAAACTTAGGATGTGTGTAAATGGTCTTTGATTACCTAGTAGGAAACGTAAACCAACAATGTTTTTGTTTTATGTTTCTTTTCATAATTTTGAGGAATTCATTTACTACATAGAACAAAAACATAAGAAAATATACCTACCTTCATGTAGAGTTTCATCCTTTAATAATTTTCTACCCAAAAATAATCTTTTCTCCAAATGATGAGCATTCAAAAACACTTGGTCTCATCAAAACACAAGAATCATCTTCTATAGAATCACATAATCCACAAAAGATTAACCATCTATTTCATCTATCTTTAAACATTATCCCAAAAACAGAAAGGGTAAGGTAAAACAACTCTTGAAAAAGAAATAATCCCATAGGAATGGAAACTACTTTTAAATCTTCAAAGTTCCATGGTACTACCTAGAGTTCATCATAGACCATTCTGTAAATAACTGTCCTTAAAAATCTTCAAAATAAACCAAACTAAGATTGAAACCCAAATACAAGAAGGATTTGATAACATAGTCTTCCAAGGTAAACTTTATCATTCATCTCCAAACAAAATCAACCAATCCTAACATCTTATAGCAAAAGTAACTAACCTAAACATATTTACCCCAAGATAGGTTAATCATTTCCATAAGTAACCTAAATTACTATAAGTCCACCTTAAATTCATCGATTCTTAAAAATATAAGTCAACCTTACTCCTCAATGAAAATACCATAGTAATCTATTTACCTCGATCATATAGAGTCCCCAAAATAGTGAACGTCTTCCAAAATAATAATCATCTTTTAATCCCCTAATCATCTCTGTCATATTAATACGGAAATCGTCACATTTTCTATCACATTGGTTTTTGGGACATGTTCTTCCATTTCCCACCATTAACTAAGAAGAGAAAGTATAATCGGGGGCTTAAATACTTATCCAATAATCATGAAAAGGAACTTAAATCATATAAGGATAAGTTGTAGAAGAAAAGTATACCCTAACTTGTGATCCCCTAGGTTTCAAACTAGGTTATCCATGATCATATATCCTTATGTGAATCTTTATTTTATTTTATCTTTGTTCCTTTAACAATGGTTCATACTAAGCTTATGAATTTACCAAAGCATATCCCCCGGGAGTGTCGTAACCAAGAGTGCAGCAAGGACCATTGTCGTGTACCAGTTCCTGTTCGATTCTAGCTCAAAGCGGTGTTTTCAGGTTTTACCCCTATGTACATCTGTGCCAGAGCCACCTCTACCTGCTCGTATCCAGACATGGATGTATTTGCTTGGAAACCCCTTACTCAATACTCATCAAAATACCAGGAAGATTTCCTATATTTAAACTTTTCTATAGGGTTCTTCCTAGAGTTTTCATATCCTAATTTCCACAAATAACTAAACCATACTTTGATACCAACTATAGCATCCTACCTTTTTATAACATAAACTTTCATTACATTACACAAAACTGAGGATCTTTAAGGTTTAGTGTCTTGGAAACCAGGAACATAATACATGAAAACAACATAAAACATTCTTCTTAAACACTTGAAAGGATTCTCCTTAAGTTCATCCTAGGTTCATTATTGCATCTCATAACCTGGGGACATACATCAAAAGAAAGGGTGAGTAGAAGGCCCAGTAAGGGAAACAAGCGAAACATTTTACATATGAACTTGAGATACATCAATAAAGTCATGAAAAGAACTTTAAGGCATGAGAATGAAATCATGAGGCATATCATAATAAAAATAACATTTTTCAAAACTTGAAGATGTGGCTACATCATTTAACATAGAAAATCATGAACATATCACCAAGGTCCATCCCCAAGGTGTCAATTGAAAACTACCAAGGTTATTCACCAAGATATCGTGAAAATTGTAATCTCTAGTGGTTACATCATTACCCAATGCATTGGAGCGCTATCAGGGCGCACCCTTAAATTTACCTTTCTTATCATGTGAGCCACATATATCATCATCAAACATTTCATAAATAACCCATATATCATAAAATAAATGGGTTTCATTTCATAATCATAACTTTTTAAAAACTGCTTTAAAGACATGATCTTTACGTCACTTTAAACCCACGGAAAAAGGAAAGCGGGTTTCATGTATGTAAATCACAGAATTTAAAATATAACATTTTGGTATATATGTGAATACCCCTGTAGAAATAAGAGCTTTGAGTATTCACTTTATAAAATAAAATAATTTTGAGAAAAGAGAGAGGCATTTTGAGACGAAAATTCTACAGCATAACGGCTATGATACATGGTTTTAGAAAACATTGAAAAGGGAGGGGACATGGGTCACCCACTCAAAAATGATACATAAAACAGTAGGAGAATAGAATATAATGGATTTAAGAACATGGTAATTAAATTTGAAAGATATACCATATGAAATGAAGAACATGAAAGGAAGACAAAAAATAAGATTTCTCTTATGAAAATTCGGCAGCCGAACAACGCCACTTAAAACTTCATAAAATGAAATAATGAGAGTAAGAGGGGATATCTCATTATGTGAACATGAAAAGATCAGTATGATATATATATAGATCATACCCCAACATAATAAAAATGAACTTTCAAGACTTGACATGGAATTAGAACTTTGAAAAGGGAGAAAGGTGCAAGGACCACTTAAAAATTTAGCAGCCTAACGACGCCACTTAAACTTCAAAATACTGAATTGAAGAGATCAAATGGGGTCTCTCATCATATGGTAATAAAAGATCATTATGATAGATATAGATATCACACCCCAACATAACAAAAAGTAACTTGAAAGAATTGACATGAAAGTAGAACTTCAAAACGAGAAGGGTGAAGAACCACTTAAAAATTCGGCAGCCTAACGGCGCCACTTAAAACTTCAAAATACTGAATTGAAGAGATCAAATGGGGTCTCTCATCATATGATCATAAAATATCAGTATGTTAAATTTATAGATCATACCCCAACATAATAAAAAGGAACTTGAAATACTTTACATGAAAATAGATCTTGAAAAATGAGAAGGGAGAAAGAATCCGTTACAAAAAATTCGGCAGCCTAACGGCGCCACTTAAACTTCATAAAACGAAATAATGAGAGTAAGAGGGGATCTCTCATTATGTGAACATGAAAAGGGAAGTAATAGGAGTATAAAATAACACCCTTTAACATAAGAACATGGAGCATAAAAGAAATTACATAAAAGAGATTTCTTGAAAAGAAAGAGAAAGATCGGATCCCTTACCTTAAAACGCAACTCTTAAAACTCAAAGGTTGGGACCTTGAGGGCACCTTAGGAGGACTCCTTGGGAGGTAAGGAGACTAGAACTTCGTTTAGGTTGGTTTTGGAGTCTAAAATATGAGAGGAGGGCTTGGTGTTTATAGGGAAAGTGAGGGAACAAGGCATTAATGGCCAAGGGACACCTCAAAAGTGGTTTTCTCAAAAGCATGGGCCCTCCCATTGTACTTCCCATAGAGTTAGGCCACATGGGGACCCCCACACAATAATTCATCCTCTTTAGTCTACCATCCCTTAAAATATCTCATGAAATTATCATGACACAGTTATGATGTCATTAAACATACCGAAACCCTAAAACTGTATTTTTACTATTCACTGAAAATTCAACTTTCTCAGAAAAATCCCAAAATTTCACAATAACCAAATATCAATGCTCTGATTTCAAAAATGAACTCCACTTTATAAAAATAATTTTCTAAATATTATTAATTCATTTTTTTAAATAAATACACTATTCACCGAAAATTCATTTTTTTCAGAAAAATCCCCAAAAATTATCTTAACATAATATCGATGCTCTAAGTTCAAAAATGAAATCCATTTTATAAAACTAATTTTATAAATATTTTTAATTTAATTTTTAATTAAAAAACACTATTCACCTAAAAAAACTAATACTTGAATAATAATATATGAAGCTGTTATTTAACCATTTTATTGAATCACATTACTTAATCAAGGTGCCTAGATTATATTAATACTTTCTTTAAGTGAGATTACTAATCTATTTGGTCACATTACTAATCCTAAGCATAAAATCACTATTCATAATTTACTATTCATCAAAAATTAAGTTGATCTTATTAGACTCTAAATTTCACACTGAACATAATTGTAGAAGACCATTTTTTGAAAATCATTACACATTTTTAATTATTTAAGGTTTACATAAACATTTTTAAAATATCCTTTTTCTAAAATTCATCAAAAATATGCATACTATATTTATCCGATCATTTGAAAATTCATAAACATTATCATAAGAAGAAATCCAATTTTTTATTTAAAACAAAGGATTACACAAGGAAGTTACGGTCTCCTTACATAGCCCCTTATCACACCAGCATAGGACCTAAGTGTAAGGTGTGCTAAGGTGAGAGAATCTGAAGGAGGCTCGGCCAACATCGCACGAGTAGTAATTTCTATCAGTTTGAACTTTTCACGAAGGCGATCGCGTTCTAGCTTCACACGATGAAGTTCAGCTTGGGTTTGGTCCAGAGCAAAGCCCAGTGGTGCTACCTCCTTCCCAAGTTCTGTTAGATGGGATTCGATCTGTCAAAGACTACTGGGTGACGGCATCGAATCTTCTTTCTATATTAATTAACCAAGATTGCTTGTATTTAGAGACAATAGTCAAAACGTTTAGTTTCTAGTGGTCATATTGACCAATGGTCAAATAACAGTCAAAACCCAACAGTCTCATTTTAATTATACTCATGTTATCAAATGAAACAGTTTTGTTGAGTATCAAAAATAAAATAACACACATAATTAGGAAACAAGGTTTATTTAAAATTTTGGATCGTTACAATTTTGATATGGTTAAAATAATTTCCCAAATAAGGATTTTAATTTAAAAATCTAAAATTAAATATATATTATAAAAACGTCATAATTTTAAATATAAAACCCTTTTATATTTAGTCTTATTTTAAAATTTATTAACATTTTATAAATTACACTTAAAATTTCCATATAAAAATTTTATATCTAAATTATAAGTCATTCCATATAATTTGAAAAATGTATTTTGGTAATAACTTTTAATATAATGGGATATTTATTTAATAAATTCTTCAAAAACATTTAATTAATTAATTATAAACATTTTATATTTAATTAATTTAAAAACACATTTATAAATAAATAAATATGCATAATACCTTTTTTCACAATTTATAAGCAATTTATAAACTAAACAATTCAATTATAAATTGAAAATATAGAAAAATCAAAACTTATTCTATGTATCATTATACAGCTTCACCATATCATGACATGCGATTGAGATGATGTCTTGTAGCATCATCACATGTCACTACCTATTATATTCTAAGATAGATAATGCACAAGCAATAAGCTGCATCAGTTTGTGTGAGATAAATTTAGTGGTGTTAGGTAATCACCTCTTACATCTGGGCATACATAAAAGTATCATAGCGTCGTAGTGTTATGTAGAAGAATAACCAACTATGCCAGCCTGTCACCACTTATGATGTAAAGCTAGTGTAATATTAACTCTGCATAGTGAGTACCTGGGTAGGAATAACTCATGTGACTTTAAATACATATGACTTGCGATAGGAATCGAATTGTAACACCCTAATATTTTGTGATTTTTTTCAAATTAATTTAAACTATTTGTTTTTTTTTCATTTCATACAACACTGAATATATCTTGTGTTATATGAAAGCACTAAGTTTGAATTGCTTTTCACACAACACCAAGTTAAGATTTCAGTACCCACAACACTTATCTTAGCTTGCGGTGCACACAACTCTATGTTTGGATTGCGTTACACATAATGTATATTTCTTTCAATAGCCTGAATTACACTCAAGACCAAGTTTTACTGAACTAAAATATACTATTAATCTTGTTGTTAAAATATTATTATAGTTACTAACAAGCCTATGCAATGGAAGTTACAAATAAGATTAACTAAATTGTGAAAATATGATTTACACATGTATATAAAATGAATCCTTTGGTTATCAATTAGTTAGAAATTAATGTATGAACTATTTAAAAATAAAGAAAATACTTTTCTAAGAAAACTATTTTTTCTATATACAAACAAAATTTTATCTTAATAAATTAAATAAACCAATTTTGATGAATGTTTTCAATAAAATTTATATATTATATATTCAATAAATATTTTTGATACTCATATATTGAAAACCACCAAATGAGCATCAGAAAATCCAAAAAGGAAGAAATACCTGAATATGAGTATTACTTTCCCTGTAAAGGAAAAAGAAGGAGAAAGTGGTTGAGACTCATGGTTCGAATGAAACCAAGGGAGATGCATGATCACATGACCAATAGAGGGTTATGTGTATGGGAGTGCACAATACATAACATGTAGTAGATCCCATGAAGCCCCTTAATTAAGTCCTTCTTCTCCCATGGAGGCTCCCTAGACAATCATTAACCATACAACGACAGTCAGATAAACTCTCATGGGTTATGTGGGCTGTCAACCAGAAGATGCCTGGAAATCCATCTTAAAATCCACTGAAAATAAGAGAAAAATGTCTAAAGGGTACAAGGGTATTGCGGTCATGAAATCTTATGTGACACATTACTGATGGGGAGAATGTTTTTCCTTGGAAACATTCAAACAAACTTGTGAGATCCTGATCCTTTTTAAAAAAATAAAGGTGATAAGAATTAAGGGAGGTGGGAGCCTCTCACGGTCATAAAAATCACATTACACACCCCTGGTGATCTGTGAGACACCATGAGACCCAAGTGACATACCTCATCTCGCGAAAGCCCATCGTCATATCACCCTCATCATGTGAAGAGCCTCAGGTATGTCTAGACAATCTTGCACCCCCCTATGGCTCCCTAAGGAAAAATAGGTGGAATTGTCCATGAAATGATCACACATATCCATAGGCCCTTTATTTTTCACACAATGAATCAACCATATGTAGAGTAATTGTCTTTGACATTACTCATACAATCTTTCATGATCCCAGACCTTTGTAAGAAAACAAATAAGATAAAAAGGGGAGGATGAATGATCATATTGCTGTCATAAAACTCCCACGACACACTAAGGCCACCCATAGCACGATATCACAATTCCCCCTTGACTAGTTAGCTTAATCCCATGAAGGACCCTTGAAAATCCATCCTTTTCTTGTGGAAAGTCCAAGACAAGGCCCCCGAGATCATGCAAAGGCCTTTCAATAGGCTCCCTAGTCTCACAAAGGCTCTTGGACATGTTAATATGAAAATATATAAATCCTCCAGCATAACTGCATAATTCAAAAAGTCCTCATTAATTGGAAATAATCTATTAAAGGAGACATTTCCTAGAGGGGATCGTGGTTGTTGAAATTCAGGTGATGACCTTAGAATGATCTACCACAAATACTTAAAAAGACGCGTGACACTAAAACCCTTCGTCAACTCCATCCTAGATTCGCATGAGATACACCATGAAAAGTGATGAACAAATAGGGTGTAGAGGCCTATAAACCCCCCTCCTTGGCATAAAAAATGGATGAGGATGCACCTATAGACTCTTGGGTTCAAAGGAGTTTTTGCATTCAGACACACCAACACTAGAGAAAATTTCTTGGAGTGGATGATCCTACGACTGGAAGAGCTTCCCGTTAGGTAAAGCTTCAACGAACCACCAGATCAGTCATGCGAGATGCATAAATACTTCACATGATGACATATAGATCATGATAAATACTTCTGGTAGGACACATGAAGAACATACCACACATCTGCTATATCATTTGAGACTTAAAACAAGATAACATCAAATAAATATAAGGCACTCATGATAAAAGGATGGAACAAAGACTAAGAAAATGGGAGAATTATGTGAAATACATGTACGATGATCCTCATGCACTTTGTGTGAACCATCCAAGACACAAGAAAACACTGGGACATGTCGTCCAGATCTTGTGAAACTCATTTGGTATACTATTTGGATCATTTTATGTCCTCTATACATATCAAAGAAAGTCACATTGCACCCCATGGGCACACCACCCAAGTCTTGCAAATATATATGGGTTGGACATCTAGACCTAGCAGTGTCCTTCAGACATGTCGCCCAACTCATATAAAGACACCAATGTATGTCATCCAAGTGTCACAGTGGCACTCAGGTATATCAAATGGCTATTACAATGGCTTCTGGGTATATCACCTAGGTCTTTCAATGTCCTCCAGACATGTCATCCTTGATACGCATCACCCTCCGAGACATGCCGAACTGACTCTCATGGTGTCCCAAGTGTGTTATCTAGCTCTCATGATGAAACCAAGAAAAGAAATTTGGATCATGAGATGCCCTCTGGATGTGTTATCCAGGGTCATGTGATGGCTCCCAAGGTCAACTGGCCAGGTATTGCGATGTCCTCTGAAGAAGTCATCCTTGATCAGACACAAACCCTCAAAAATTCCATCTTGGATACACAATGTATCTTGGACAATCCAATTGGATCATGAGATTATCCTGGGACATGTCTGGTATACATCCCCTAACATTTCAAGTAGGAAATCAAGGAATTCCATGTAATAACCCAAACTATTATAAATAAAATTCACCCATTTTTAATTAAATATCTAATTAATTAATATGGTTACAGAAAAAACATGCACTTATTTTGTTTTATTATATCAAATTGGATTCAAAATACTGTTAAGTATCATTACCATTGATAATATAGTTTTTGAATAGTGATCACATGATTATTATAAATATAGGATTTAAACAAATCCAGTTGACACAGACAAAGGATGTGATGACCTCAACCAACTGGATCATACCCTATAAATCCCATTTATCGAAGCTTCTAAGGGAGATATAATCTCTAGGATTTTTCCTTGACCAAGCCCAAGATACGATCCAAAAACTTAATCATGAGAAAAACTGTTTATAAGAGAAGTTTAATCTCATCAAGATCATAATCCAAACATTGTTTTCCAAACCAGCCCATGAAAGTCTCACAGTCACACACCTTACCATTAGGGAATTTGTTGGTGTATTAAAGGGATATGTATAAAGACCCTAGAAATATTAGTATGTACATTATTTATTATATAATAATGAATATATTTTCAGCCTATTATTGTTACTTTATAAATTATTTTTATTTTAATACAATAAAACACAAATTGTATTTTTGGGTAATGATCAAATTCAATTAAGGAATTTATTTTCATGAATTAATGGATTTTGGAAGTAAATAATATTTTAATAAAATATTATTATTAAATAATTTTTATCAAATATAAATAACCATATAATTTTTATGAAGTCAAATGTAATTTTTATAAGTGTTTGAAAACTGTTATTGTCAAAAATCCCAACATTTCTTAATAAATGTCATTTTTATTTTAAAAGTGAAAATTTACATATTTAGAAAATTATTTAGAAAAAATGAATATTATTTTTGGAAATAGAGTGTTGAAATTATCCAATGGTTAATTTTTCATAATTTTCTAAGACACGTGAATTTTCAGGTAAAAATTAAATTCCGTATAAATATAATTTGTTTATTATGACATCATAATCACCAAAAAGTGATGTAATAAATACTATAAAGGGAATACACGACCAAATATAATTTTAAATTTAAAATAATGTGATTTTATTTTTATTTTATTAATTTTATAAATCAATTATGAATCCTTCAAAACCAATATTATATTTTAAGGTTTTAAAATCATTTATTTAAGAGTATGACTCATCTCCACATAAGAAAGGGTATTATTTTATTAAGTTTGGACCTTATAATTATAAAATAATTTAAACAAATATCATTTTGTTGAAACCATGGGAAAAAACCATGTGATGGTTTCTGGTTTTTTATTTTATTATGTAGAGTCCAAAACCTAAATAATAAAGAAATCCCCCTCATTTCCTATATAAACCCACATAATCTCTCATTTATATTCACTAAAACTAATTTTATTAAGTACTTAATCTAATATATTATTTTTATAGTCCTCCCAAGGTTCTCCCAATCTCTAAATAATCTCCTCCCAAGCATTTGGAGTCACACACTCAAGTAAGAGATCTTTTTCTTTCTCCTATGTATTTAAGTATCTTCTTTACCTTATGTATTTTATATTCATTTAATTATGATGGGATATGTTATTCCATATTAAACTTAATATAAAATTTATTTAAAAATTTTGAGAGACCCATTTATCTATTATAAACCCATTTTATGATTTTTAAGTGACGCTGTTATGCAGCTGAAATTTCACTGCAATTTTCCATGCCAAAAAAATTATGTAGCGAATACCATATCCATTTCCTATTAGGGGTATTCACATTTATAAATTTATAATTATTTTAATTTGGAATAAAATTTATTTATTCCACACTCCTTAATCATGGAATAAAATATTATGATAAATTAATCCATGTTTTATGATCTATGTGGCACACTTAAGCATGAGAATGAAATGGAAGTGACGAGTGCACCTAAAATTATATATTAATATAATGAATTGGTTAATGTTTATTCTAATGAGAAATAATCTTGGGTAGTGATTTAAACTAATTAATTTATGGAAATTTTTCAATTATTATGTCATGGCAGTTATCCTTGACCTATATTTTTGATGTAGTGTTTTAAGATGTTGCCACATTTCTCCATATTGCCTTTATGATTATCATGCTATATCGTGTCTCATTGTTCATATTTATCATTACTACTCCTTTTATTCCACATTTATAATCCTTGTCTAAAATTTATTATTCTCTTCATGTTATTCCATTTTTATCCCCTTATTAGGATTTATAGATCACCCCTTTCTTATATATGTCCCCAAGTTATCCCATGCAGTTTTAAGTACGAGCATGTTAATGAAGTTTTTAATAAAGATGAAGTTTTTACTATTTTAAATTTTTATGTAATGTACCTAATTACCTAAGAAACTAGACTTATCTATCTTTCATGTTGTATTAAGTGTAATTTTATATAATAAATCATGTATTAATGTCATATAAATAGCAAGGTTGTTATAATTGGTATCAAAGGAAAAGTTTAGTTATTTTTGGGATTAGGATTAGAATACTCTAGAGAAAGCCTTAGAGATAATACCAAGTATAAGAAAACATCCCTAAATTTTGGTAAGTATAGAGTAAGTGTTTTATAAAGGAAATATATCCATATTTGGATACTAAAAGTGGATGTGGTTCTGGAACATATGTACTAAGGGGAAATAACTCGGATAAGGTGTGTTAGGCCTGACTTGGTGTAACCTGGTACACAAAAATGGGCCTTACTTCTCACCTAGTTTAACACTATTGAGGGATATGCTTTGGTAAATTCATAATCTCATTACGAAACATTATTAATGGAACAAAAAAATACCCATAAGAATATATGTTAGGAAATAGATCATAGATAACATAGATTTAATCCTAGAAATTCATAAGTTAACAAATAAATGCAATTTATAATTTATGCCTTTAATATCATTAGATTACACCTTTATGTGTTTAATAGTTAAAAATATGCATCCTTATTTTTCCTTTTATTCTAACCAATTCCTTGAAATAGGAGGAATCAGGTAAACAATCAACATGATGGGAAATGTGATGATTTCCCCAACGAGATGCCCAACCCGATGAGAGCATGAATCAAAAACTTTGTGACGATACTTTCTCACATAAATTAGGTTCTGAATAAAAACCTAGATCAGGAAGAGTACCCAAATCCTTCTAAGAAATAACTAGTTTCAATTTAATTCTTTATGTGGAAAAGGCCCCTGAATTTCAATGGATCATCTGATCCCTTAATTGTAGAACAATAGATCAACACCATTGAGAAGATCTTCTCCATCATTCAATATTATGAACAAGAGAAGGTTCTACTGGATATTTATCTTATGGATGGTGAATATGATCAGTGGTGTACATTGATAAAAAATAATAATCCTAAGGAGGATATCAAAGCTATGGGGTGGAAGGAATTCCAAAAAATGTTTTTCAATAATTATTTTACTCACACTCTTTGACTTAAAATGGAAAGGGATTTCCTTTTCCTCAAGAAAAAAGATGAAAAATATATTGGGGAATATGAGGTAAACTTAAAAAGACTTGAACAACATGCCTTTAGATTTATCATTTCCCCTGAATTCAAGGTTGAACACTTATTTAGTGGGATAAAACCCATCCTATGAAAATCTCTAGCAATCTATGACTTTGATAGTTATGAGGAAATTGTCTGATGTTCCATCAAAGTCGAAATGAATATTAGTGAATATCAAGGGTGTCACAAAAATAAGAATTGAAAAGTGGATTTTAATTCTGGTAGTCTAATGGAGAAATATAACGGTGCTAAGAAATTTCAACATCCCACTTGTCAAAGGTGTTGAAAGAAGCATCCTAAAAATTGTTTAAGGGGGAATAGGAAATGCTTTAGGTGTGATAAGGAAGGGAATCTAGCCAGTGATTGCTGATAGAAGAAACCCACTAATGAGACAGAGAAAAGGAATGCTCCAGTCAATACTCATCTCATTGTTCATTACATTAATTGTAAGGAACCATGGCACTTTTCAAACCAATGCACTAATCCAAGGGTTTTAGGAGACAACCAACAACCTCTATGGTAGAAATGGTGGGATTTTTATATCACAACTGCCGAGTTGGATCCTAACAATAAAGCAGTGACAAGTATTCTAGTTATTTATTCAAGAATAGAGAATTCACTTTTTGATTCTGGTTCTTCAAATTACTTCATATGAAGAAAGTTTATTAGAACTATTCAAACACCACCTCAAATCATGGAAGTAATGCTATTAGTGAAAATGGAAAATGGGGAAATTATTACATCCCAAGTGTATAACTCCTCCCCTGTCAAATTTTGTGGGATGAAATTCCTAGAGAACATTTTCATACTCCATTTCGTTGAATTTTATGCAATTATGGGCATAGATTGGCTCTCCCTATATAGAGTTGACATGAATTTCAGTGAGAAGGAAATCACTCTCTGTATTGATAATGTTTCCCCAATTCTATATAAGTATACAGAGGAGGATGAATCTTATTTAGCCCCGACATATCGATAATGGATATTACTACCCTATGAGTAAGTGTATCTATATAAAATTATTGATTCTAAGTAAAATATCATCCTTAAAGACATTCCCATTGTGAGGGAATATGTTGATGTGTTTCCCTAGGAATTTCCTGGTCTTCCTCCTAGATGATAGGTTGAATTTTCAATCAAGATTATACTTGGGGAATTAAAGTTATCCAAGAATCCATATAAAATGGCTATTATGGAACTTGAGAGATGAATAAACAACTATAGAAGAATCTAGAAAAAGGTTTCATATGCTTAAGTGCTTCACCATGGGGTGCACCAGTCCTCTTTTTTAAGAATAAGGATGGGTCAATGTGCCTTTGTAGCGATTATAATGAGCTCACCAAGATCACGATAAAGAAAAATTATCCTCTAAAATTAATTTATAAATTAATCGATCAGATACATAGAGAACAATATTTCTCCAAGGTTGATCTTCAGTCAGGATATTATCAAGTTTGGTAGAATAAAGAGGATATCCCCAAGAATGCTTTTTTCCGAAGGTACGAGCACTATGAGTTCATAGTAATGCCATTCAGACTCACCACTTATCTATAAATCTTCAAAGAATTTATTAATAGAGTCTTTATAGATTACATTGACCAATTTATGGTAGTATTTATAGATGATATTATAATATTATCCAAAAGTAATGAGGATCATGATGAGAATCTAAGCACTGTGCTAAAGACCCTAAGAGATGATAATATTTATGTAAAGTACAAAAAATGGGAGTTTTGGTTGAAGGAAGTATATTTATTGGGAAATTTAATCACAATTAATGGGATATATATAAACCCTTAAAAGGTAGAATAAATTGAAGGATGGATGAGGCCAACATCTATGATAGATATCCATAGTTTCATTAGATTATCTAGGTATTATTTTCAATTTGTGAGAATTGTTTCACAATTTTCAAACCCTATAACCAAGTTAACTCATAAGGGAGTCAAGTTTTATTGGAAGTATGAGTGTGAAGAGACCTTAAAGTAACTAAAAAGAAGGATTACAACTTCCCCTGTTCTCATACTACTCATAAGTGGATAAATTTTCATATTATTCAGCGATGCTTCAAAGATGGGATTAGGCTGTGTGTTAATGTAGAATGAAAAAGTCATAGCCTATGATTTAAGGTAGTTGAAAGTTCATGAACAAAACTACCCAATGAATGATCTTGAGTTTTCTATAGTGATATTAAATTTGAAAATATGGTAGCGTTATCTCTTTGGGGAGAGGTGTGAAATATATACGAATCACAAAAGGCTCAAGTGTATATTAACATAGAAAGATCTGAAAATGCACAAATGAAGATAGTTAGATCTGATAAAGGACTATGAATACTCAATAAAATACCATATTAGGAAATAAAATAAAGTGGAAGACACTCTATGTATGAAGGATCCAACAATGCTATCATTGATGATAATTGAGAAGGCCCCGATCTTATTAGATTTTAAGAGGATGGATATTAGAATCATAAATGAAGGGACATCATCAATCCTTTCGCAAATGATTTCTCAACTATTCCTTTTGGATAGGTTAAAGGATGCTTAAAAATATGATGTGGGAATTCAGAATAAAGTGAAATCTATAAGGAAATGGAAATCCTCAGAGTTCAATGTTAATGAAGAAGGAGTTGTGAGATTTGGGTGAAAACTATACGTACCATCAAATCCCAAGTTAAATAAGGAGATGTTGGATGATTAAAATAGCTCAACGTTCTCCATCCACCCATGAATCCCAAATATGTATCGAGATATTAAAGAATACTATTGGTGGGACAATATGAAGAGGGATATCATGGAATATACATCAAGATTTCTTGTATTTCATCAAGTGAAAGCAGAAAGGCAAAAATCCAAGGGGATGATGTAACCATTAACAATACCTATATGGAAATGGTAAAATATCACCATGGAATTTGTCACCGGTCTTCTGAAGAAATAAAGAGGGAATAATTCTATATGGGTTGTGGTGGATTTTCTTACAATTACTGTGCACTTCATTTCAATTTTAGAGGGTTTATCACTAGATTAACTTTTAAGGATATACATTATAGAAGTGGTGAGGTTTCATGGAACACCACTATTGATTGTATTTGATTGATATTTGAGATTCAACTCCAAGTTCTAGAAAATTACCCAACAAGCTATAAATACTGTATTAAGCTTCAATATGAACCATCATCCTCAATCTGATGGCCAATCTAAGTGAACTATCTAGACACTTGAGGAAATGTTGAGAGCACGCTCAAATGAATTCAAAGGAGGATGTGATCAACATCTACCTCTGGTCAAGTTTTCTAACAAAAAAAGTTTCCACTTGAGAATCCAAATGGATCCCTATGAAGACCTTTATGGGAAGAGGTTTAGAACACCAACATGTTGGGATGAATTTGGGGAACATAAACTTTTAGGTCCTAAAATTGTCAAGGAAATGGTGGAGAATTTTAAGACCATTTATCCACACATCAAGGATGCTCGGAGTTGACATAAGAGATATGATTATAATCATTGAAGAGACCTATAGTTTGATGTTATATACATGTAATTATTTTTCATATCTCTATGGAAGAAAGTGATGATATTTGATAAGAAGGGAAAACTTAATCCAAGATACATCGACCCCTTTGAGACCCTTGATCGTATCGGAGCGGTGGCCTACCGACTTGCGCTCCCACCTGAACTATCTCAAGTACATGATGTATTCCATGTATCCATCTTGAGAAAGTACATACTATACCCTCAAATATACTCAATCCAGAGGTGTTACCATTGAATAATGTCCTTTACTATGAGGAGCAGGCAGTGGAAATATTATATCGTAGAGACTACGTTCTAGGAAATAATAAAATGCACATTATCAAAGTATTGCGTAGAAACCAAAAGTTTGAAGAAGCGATGTGGGAACCTGAGGAGTTTATGAAAAATAGATACCATTCTCTATTTCAATATGGGGAAAGAAACATTTCAAGGGTGAAATTTATTAAGGGGGGAAGATTGAAACAACCCTAACTGTTATAAATAAAATTACCTTTTTATTTTAATTAAATATCTTATTAAGTAATATGGTTATAGAAAAAACATGAACTTATTTTGTTTTATTATATCCAATTGGATTTAAAATACCATTAAGTATCATTACCATTTATAATATAGTCGTTGAATAGTGATCACATGATTAGTATAAATATAGGGTTTTAACAAATCTAATTGACACAAATAAACGAAGTGATGACCGAAACCAGTAGATCATACTCTATGAAGCCCATTTATCATAGCTTATAAGGGTGATATAATATCTATTATTTGATATTGAACAATCCCAATCTGAGATCCAATAACTTAATAACGATCAAAACCATTTTTAAGAGAATTTCAATCTCATCAAGATCACGGTCCAAACCATGTTCGCTAAACCACCCCATAAAAGTCTCATAGTCATGCAACTTACCCTTACCCTTAGGGAGTTTGTTGGTGTATTGAAGGAATATGTATTAATACCATATAAATACGAGTATGTATATTATTTTTTATATAATAATGAATATATTTTCATCCTATTATTTTTACTTTATAAATGTTTTTTATTTTAATACAATAAAAAACAAATTGTATTTTTGAGTAATGATCAAATTCAATTAAGGAATTTATTTTCATGAATTAATGGATTTTTGAAATAAATAACATTTTAATAAAATACTATTATTGAATAATTTATATCAAATATAAATTACTATATAATTTTTATGAAGTCAAATGTAATTTTTATAAGTGTTCAAAAATTGTTATTGTCAAAAAACCCATCATTTCTTAATAAATGTCATTTTTATTTTAAAATTGAAAATTAAAATATTTATAAAATTATTTAGATAAAATTAATATCATTTTTGGAATCAGAGCATCAAAAGTATCCAAAAATGATTTTTTCATAATTTTCTGAGACAGTCGAAATTTCGGGTAAAAATTAAATACCTTATAAACATACTTTGTTTATTATGACATCATAATGACCCAAAAGTGATGTAATAAATACTATAAAAGGTATCCAAGAACAAATATATTTTTTTAACTTTAAAATAATATGATTTTATGTTTATTTGATTAATTTTATAAGTCCTTTATGAATCCTCCAAAACCATTAATATATTTTAAGGTTTTAAAATCATTTCTTTAAGAGTATGACTCACCTACACATAATAAAGTGTATTATTTTATTAATTTCAGACCTTGTAATTATAAAATAATGATAACCAATTCTATTTGGAATAAACCATAGGAAAAAACCATGGTATGGTTTGTGATTTATTTATTTTATTATATAGAGTCCAAAACCTAAATAATAAAGAAACCCCCTAATTTCCTATATAAACCCTCCCAATATCACATTTATCTTCACCCAAAATCCTTATATAAAGTCCTTAATCTTCCCTCCCCTCTCTAGTGTCCTCCAAAGTTTCCCCCAATCTCTTAATAAGCTCCTCCCAAGTATTTAGAGTCACACACTCAAGTAAGAGATCTTTCACTTTATCCTATTTATTTAAGTATATTCTTTACCTTATGTCTTTTATCATTATTTCCTTATGTTGGTATATGTTATTAAATATTAACCTTAATTTCCAATTTATTTAAAAATTATGAGATACCCCTTTCTCTCTCATCAACCCATTTTATGAATTTTTTAAGCGACGTCGTTATGCTGCCAAAATTTCATCGCGATTTTCCATGTCAAAACAATTATGTAGTGAATACCATACCCATTTACTATCTTAGGTATTAAACTTTATACATATATAAATATTTGACTCGATACTTACATATATGTATTCCACAATCCTTAATCTTGGAATAAAATAATATGATTAATGAATCCATGTTGTATGATCTATGTGACACACTTAAGCATTAGAATGAAATGAAAGTGACGAGTGCACCCAGAATTATATAGCGCTCTAATTCATTGGGTAATGTTTAGTATTATGAGACATCATGTTGGCATATGGAGTGAGCCTGATCCCTTTATAAGACTTTTTTCATTATGATTTATTGGTATTTATTCTTGACCTGTGTTTATGATTCAGTGTTTAAAGACATTTCCACATTTCCCCATGCCACCTTTATGATTATCATGCTATATCATGTCTTATTGTTCATGTTTTTGATTCCTACTCCTTTTATCCCCCATTGATAATCCTTGCCTAACATGTATTTTTCTCTTCATGTTATGCCATTTTCCCCTTACTGGGCTTTATATCTCACCCATTTCTTATGTATGTCCATAGGTTATCCCATGTAGTTTTAAGTATGAGCAGGTTAAGGAATTTTTTAATAAAGACGATGTTTTTACGGTTTTAAATTGTTATTTAATGTACCTAATTCCAAAATACACTACAATTATTTATTTTTTGGGATGTATTAAGTGTAATTTTATGTAATAAATCATTTTTTAATGTGAGATTAAGAGCAGGGTTGTTATATATTGAGTGGAAAATTAGAACATGTTAGGAAGGAAAGCATGCTAGGTCCAAAAGGGAATCCTAGGGATTGATAAACTTATTCATCCTCAATGTGAAAGACCTGACTACAAGTTAAACCTTTGTGTGTAATCCCCAAACCACTGAACTAGATGACTCTAATTCCTACTATAGCCAGGATATGTAGGATGCCTTCCTATGGCTCGGGCATCATATTAAAACACCCATAATTAATGAGAGCGATTATATTCAATCCCTTGTTTCTCACACTGAGCATAGATCACTTTGTATTAAGTAGTTAAAATTATCATATCACTTGAATCATAAACCTCTACAAGGAGAAGGGAAACCTAAGTATATAATCCCTAATAAAATTGAACTATGAGGAATTTGATTCCTCCAATAACCAGAATACATAGGACACCTTCCTAAGGTCCGATCCCAAACTCTAATGGGCATCCAACTCGATGTAAGCCCCACCATGTCTCCAAAATCAACCATCAAGAACCCAATAATTCTCATGGGATTATCAATACCTCATAACTCAATGGACTAAGAAACAACTAAACTATGATAAATCCAATTATTTATATAATCAGGAAACATAGGATGCCTTCCTAAGGCCTAAGATCTAAATTAAAGTACCCTAAGGGCTATCCCAGTGCATAATCCCCACATCCATATGCAATAAGTATGGTCACTTACTATCCCTTATTTTCTACACTAAGCACAACTCATGTGGGATTAGGGAATTGCAATTAACACCTCATTGGAATCTTGAATCTTCACTAGCTAGGGAAATCTCAACACATAATCCCCAATGAGTGGCATGATATAAACCTCAAACATATAAGGAAATATAACTTGGGTGTAGTCCCAAGGTCATGATAAAACTATGATAACCTTGATTCTTTCCATAACCAAGATACTTAATATGTCTCCTTGAGAATCAAGTGCAAATATATGGTGCCCAAGTGCCCACACATATTTCCTCTCCACATGATGCTAAACTGCATAGGTTTAATGAACTATGTGGATTTTGATTCCTACAATAATTGAGATATATAGGACTCCCCATAATGTCTCAATCCTATCATTAGAATATTAACTACCTCCCTACATGGAAAAAAATTCCAAAGTGTTCGGTTATACAGATTCATCATATAAAGCATCTATTCATTACTAGGAAACATATGAAGAACCCCATATACACACAAATGGACTAATTAATGAGATCCCTCTATTATTTTGTGTATAAATGGAGACTTAACCTATAGTTTTTTTGTTATGGTAACTGATCCCATATCGGGATTAGGAATAGATTATCTAACATGTATTTAATATATAATTGAGTCACAGAGTAGGAAACGATCCCTCTCAAAAGGGTGTGATGAGCCTGACCTCCCATCCTCTCGATCGATGTGAGTCCCTAAGTGTCATTGGGTCTGAAACCCCAATTGACTACATACCTTTGGAAAGAAGGTCCGTTCCTAGTTATGGATGAGGGAACTGTTGGGAGTTTCCATTAAGAAATACAATGGTAACTTGATGTTAATGATTTTGAAATAAATGAACCCCCCTCAATCAACTATCATACCAAACCAAATGTGCCCCACGATTGCCTCTTTTCCATAAAAAAAATTGTGAACCCAATGTGAATTTCTCCAATATCAAAATGGTTTTATTATAGTACATCGAGCCATTTTTTCCCACTATGCACAAAAAAAATGATGAACTCAAATTGAATCTTTCCAATAGAAAAATGATTGGGTTATAATCCACCGGGCCATTTTTTGCCACTATATGCAAAAAAAAAACAGTGAACTTGATGTGAATCTATCTAATAGAAAAATGATTAGGTTATAGTACATTGAACCATTTTTTTCCCACTATATGCAAACAAAAATGGTGAACCTGATGTGAACCGATCAAATAAAAAAATGATTGGGTTAATCATGTGTCATGCCACTTTGTTTTTCATATCCTACACAAACAAATATAGTAAGCCTGGCATGGATATTGTAGTTGATCCTCTATAACCAGGGTGTCTATGAAATGAGTCCACCCTCTCATTGACAAGTCCACATGATAAGAATGGATGGATAGGGAATAAAAGGAAAATTGTGTTAACAATGAATATCTAATTGAGCACATAATGCCTATGATATTACACTAATCAATAAACTTATTCCTTATTTTCCACATGACTATAGATACTTCTCTCATCAATAGCATCCTGATCCAAGACAATGTCTTCTTGATCCATTGATCAGTCCAGTAAATCACCTACAGGTCACAAAACAATCTCACCTTCCCAATAGATTAAATATCTAGTGGAAAATGTGATGGTTTGGGAATACCACCAACATGGTACAATACCGACCCTCGAAACTTCCCATGAGGTTCTCCAAGCACAAAAACATGAGAATCCACATCACTTAGGGAAAGATACAACCAATCTCGTGGCCCTTGTTTCTATGACCAACTGATTAGGGAGCTTATCCCCGGAGCAAGAAAACTACCACCTTTAATCTTTGATGAATGTGGAACATAGAGTCAAATATGGATCAATTCTAGTTCAAGTTCCACTGAGGATGTCATCTGTGAACTACTGCTTCCATCACTGTCCCACCGGTATCCACCAGTCGCCTGCTGAGGATACAACCCGACACATTTCCGCCTCTGATTCCCATGCATGAGAGACAGAGAAGACTCATCAGGTGAGTAATGTGATTTATATTTAGAGGTGTTCTCATAAACCCACCACCAATGATGAGGTTTTCTGGAATATTACAGCAGTAACCAGTAAGAAGGCTCATATTTCTACTCATTCAGAACATGTCTGTGGGAATATTCCCACAACAGGCATGTGGGAGGCGCATATTCTTACCCCCATTCATGAAGTCCATTGGCATATTCCTATGGCACAAGTAAGAAAGAATTGGGATCATATCACCACTTTAATTGAAGATATATTCTAGTACATAGTGGAGATGGAAAATGTGTAGGATTATACTCCTACACACACTTTGCTAAAATGATAATATATTTCAGCAAGAGTTGAAGAACCCCACTGGAATATTTCAGTAGTATTGTAGATAAAGGGACATTCTCATATAATTATCCCTACATATAGGATATCTCAACACTATGATCACCATGAGTAAGTGGATGTGCTATAGCAAGCACACATTCTTTCTCCCATCTAGGAGGATTACTGGCATATTCCGGTAAAGGACAAGGCATCAGACTGAGCTCATATTCCTTTTCCAACTGTGGCTCACTAGCTGAGAGCAGCACATGCCTTGGGATAGGAGCACATTCCTGTCTAAGAAGTCCAAATACATATTAAAAAGTCCCAGGACTGAGCTCATATCCCTGTTCGGTCCGGGGCTCACCAAGTGGGAGGGGCACATGCCTCGGGACATGCTTATATTCTTATCTAAGAATTCTAGATACATACTCCAAAGGCCTAGTATTGAGAATATATCCTCTTTATTGTTGGGGATAACCAATTGAGAATGGAACAAGACTTGGGATAGGCTCATATTCCCGTTAGTGAATCTATCTGAAATATTATAGAAGATCACATAATCCAGACACATATTCCTACTTCCATCAATGAACGACTTCCCCGATATCATTCTGAGGTAATATAGGGGGAGGCTCATATCCATTCTCCCATTAAGGAGGTCCTCCAACATATTATAGAAAGTAATTAATACTCTGACTAGGCTCATATTCCTGCTCCCACCGGGGCTCAAGAAGTGATATTGACACATGCCTCAGGGTAGCTCATATCCCTGGAAAGAAAGACCAGCGGAATATTCCAAAGGCTAAGGATCAGGCTCATACTCCCATCCTGATTGAGGCTCACCAAGTGAGAATGAAACATGACTCAGGATAGGCTCATATTCCTATCAATAATGAGACAACTCATCTACATATTCCAGCAGCTTCTCAATTGCGGGATCATACTCCCATAACACCAGATGGTTACAAGAAAGTTCCAACAATCATCATACAACATGTTCATATCCCTACGCAAATCCAAAATTTAGGTTATCATATTACTACCATGACATAGTAAGTGACCCATATTCATAATATTCTCAATTCTAGTTTCCTTGAGGCCGTTCAAGACACATTATCAACACCACAAGGTTCCATTGACTCTTCCACTGAAGCAGAATATGATCATTACTATGATAGTCCTCCTCATGGTAATGTGGATATGGATTGCAGGGACTCTATTCATAACATCTAACATGGTCAACCTACCCATGATGATATATCCCATAGACAAGGAAATCCTATCCTTACCCAAACACCTTCTTATAGAGAGGTATTCAAATAAAAAAAACCTTTGTATAAAGACGTGTTCAAATCTCAGAAGCCTTCATATAGATAGGTGATCAAAACATCAGGGTCAACCATGTATAGTTCTCCATCAACTTCTATAAGCACTCTACTCTAGTCAGTTGGAAACCCTTAGAATCATCTTCTACGGTCTGACCGGATGAAGGCATGTAAGTACGAAGAAGAGGAGGTCGACATTGACATATGGAGAGAGTTATCTAGAAACAACATGAATCCTCATTTGGTGTATCCAAATCACCCTCCTCTTGGGGTATATTTTCCATGTTGCGACCCTCTTAATTTGCATCTTGATCCACAATGTCTTTCATGTTGATAGTGATGACATTCACAGAGGAATAATGGTGGTTGTGCCATTACTTTAGACACAACAAGATGATTATGTACTACCTCCATCAGAGTCATTATTTAAACCCTTGGCCATATTAGGATATTTTGGATTACAAAACCTATTGGGGATGATCACTTTCTTCATACACTCATCCCAACTTGGTCTATGAATAGTGACTTTGAGGAAGTTTTTGGTCATGATTATTGAATGGGCCCCAACCAACAGAGGTTTTTCTTGTGGTGGGAGGAAAAGGTGAGATACCAACCATTGGTTATTTCCTCCCAACCTAGAGAAGGATAATTATATCTATAGTGATGATGATGATGAAAATGCTCCTAACCCTATGGGGTGGGGGTTATTCATGTCCACAATTGGCATTGATTGGTCTTGTTGTTGAGGATCCAATAATTCTTATCGAGTATTAGATGACTCATGGGAAATATATCAATATAAAATGCCCCCATCCATGTGGGACGAGGTTGATCTAGAATCACCATTGATTTCCCTATGACCCAATCAGGAGATGATGATCATGGTCATGGTGATTGAGATATAAATTCCCCTAGCCCAGTAGGATGGGGTTTGCTTGAAGCCTCTTCTAATGTATTCTAAATCCTCTCAGGAATTGACAAATTGAGGGGTGGATCTAGTGATAGATATGCCCATGGCCTGGTGAGATGAGCCCTCTATTAGATGGATGATATGGTAGCTGCCACCATGAACCTTTTGATGAGGCACAAATGTGATTTCGTAGGATATGGGTGAGATGGCATCCCATGATGGGAATCATTCTTTAGGAGAAGTTGTCTGGTTAATCCCAACTTCAACCTTCGTGCCTAAAATGTATTCCTATTGATTTGAGGAACCTAGTTTAAAGTCATGCTGGATATACCATACCTTTATTTTTGATTTATGGGAACTATTAAAGTAGGGGAATTCTGTTGTAGAGACCAAATGACTCGAGCATTACCCGGTTCCCTAATTTCTCCAGAGGTTATGACATTATAGGATTCCATATCTGAGGGGTTATGCTGTTCTAGGGGTGTGGAAAAGTGTAATTCTATATACTCTCCCCATCCATGAATATGGATTCATGACATAGCTTCAAAGATCATATTCTGAAGAGTCGTGATGCAATGACGAAAAGTGTGTTGCCGATTTTCACTATGATTTTCCAGTTTTGGATCCCAGGCCATGGAGATAGCATTCAGATCCAACTGACAACCGAGTATTTTGATGGTCTGAAGGTGAACCTCATATCCTGGATAAGGGAGGTGTCTATACTTCAATAACTATCAAAATTTATCTTTTAATAATCTGAAATATAAGAACCTAAGAAGTTAATTCTCAAGATTTTGGAAGGGACATATAAAGGTAATGTTTTTCATACCTTTATCTCCATTTTTTGTTTGAAAGTTGTATAAATTCCTTTACATTTTCATTTTTAATAATGTTATATTTCATTATTATAAATCCATGATTGTATTGTGAATAATAATTTGTCATTTTATCTTTTTATATCACCCTCACGAGCCATTATATTTCTATAAACTACATTTTTATTGTAAGAGAATATTTTTATATTGTTGGTTTAGTGTCCAACCATTACATTCACTGATACCTATTAACACCCTTATATAATAAAAGTACCTCATGTGATTAAAAAATTATCAAGGATACATTCCATTGAATTGTGAATATCCTATAATTTCTAATATATCAACGAATATTCACTTATATATCCATGTAATCTAATTGACCAAGAAAACTTTTACTATCCATATACACATTACTTATATATAAATAAGTATTGATTACTAAGATGTGTATATAATTAGTTCCTTTTGAAAAAACATGTATTGTTATCTAAAAACTTTTATACGATTGATGCATTAGTCTTATTTTTTGATGGGTGGGTCCTACCAATATATAAACCCTCTATGCATTGATAGGTCACATGAGAGAAACTAGCTTAGGTATTTAGTGTATGCCATACCTGTTCACATATGATGTCTTGAAACAAGGCCTTAACAGTATGTTTATGACGTCTAACATTATGTATTCCATCATTATAAAATCCTTTATTGTTATATATTTGATTATTTATTTCTATTTTCATGTTATCCATGGATATATATCATGCTCATGTTATCAGTTATATGGAATCATTTGATTATTATTTATTCTTTCCATATTATTTATGTCCTTTTTATTCTATGATAGCTTTCAATGTATGATATCCTTTACCGATTGTCTGAGTTATAACACCCCATTACCTTATTTTAGGTCCTTATTGACCTTTTTTTGATTAACCTTTGGTTGGGTCTTGTCTAGGGGTGTTTCAAGTGGCATTTGTAGAAATTTTGGGAGCTCTTGGGTTGTACATGGTCAGCGCATGGTTCTTCTAAACCGTAAACCCCATAGTGAAATCTGTGCACCCAAAATAGCAGGGGGTTCATCATTGGCACTCAGTTTTCCAAAACATGTTCCCAGCTAGGGAAACCATGTGTCCTTTCCAGAAAACCATGCATGCTGGAATTAAATATATTTATTTTTATTTTAAAATCACAAACCTCCCAATTTAACCCCTAATAAACCCTATTTGACCCTAATATGATTCAATGGAACTTTAAGGCTCTCAAGAGGTGAATTTAAATTCTACAACCTCTTATCCTTGTGAATCGAAGTTTCAGTGATCTCATTGGATCTCCTTCCGATAAGTGAATATCCTCCCATGTGGTTTCTCCTGATCTCATCTTCTCTCATCTTTAGAGAGTGATATATTATCTTGTTATTAATGGATCTAACATTTGTTTTGATGGATCTTGATTCTAGGTTGTTTTTCTTCATCTCCTTTATATCATTCTTTATTACTTTTCTCATTATAGGCATTCTTTTGACATTGTTATTAAAGGAAGGCGGTGGTTCCATATGACTCTTCCCTAAAATTGAAACCATAAATTGATTGGTTGTTTTGAAATGAGTTTTTTATTGATTTAAAATGTAGAAAATTAAATGATTTGATGTGTTATTTAAAATGGAATAGAAATTTATAAAAAACCCCCAATTTCAATTATGTTGAAATTATGGGATGGAATTTTGAAAAAAGGATTGATTTGAGAAATTGATTTGAAAAATAATTGAATGTTGATTCTTGAGAAAATTATCTTAAATTGAAAGTTATTTTAAAAAGTTATTAATTTGATTATAATTTCCCATAGTAGGATCCCTTAATGGGGTGTAGTTTTTTTTTCTATAATGATCTCCCCTAATGATATTTTTATTCGAGTGTATATACCTATCTTGAGCTATGATCACTGATGAGTAGTGTGAGGATACTATTACTAGAGACTAACTTACCACAAGATTTATGGGCATGGTTCAATGTTTTGAATTAATTGATTATACATTCCATTATTGATAGAACTATTTTATTCATGCCATTTATTGATTTATATAAATGTTTTTATATAAAATGTTCACTTAATCTAGTTTTGGTACGTCTTCCATATTTTGAGTTGAAAGCACATTTTTAAAAAAATATGTAAATGTTATTCCATGCCTTGTTTTATTAAAATTGAAATCATACTTAATTTAATTGTTATGAAAATTGTTATGGAACACTTGGTGAGACCCTACTGGGATTGATAGATCACACCATGCCTTTTAATTCTAAAATTTATAGATTATCTTATGCCAGGTTCAAGAAAAGTGAAATATCCACTTGGTGGTGGTGAATGTTCTTGATATTTGGGATCCGGAGTAATGAAGGTGATAGGTGGAGATGTGATCCACCTATTTAATGAAATTTATGAGTTTTTATTTTATCTTGGTATATGTTGTGTCTTATGATGATGTACTATTTGGGTATTGTTTTACCTATTTGATTTTGGTACTTTCTCCCTTTAGAGTGTTGAGAATACTGACTTATATCTTTATCTTCTATTTTTTAGTGGAAAAAATATTTCCCTCTTGATCCTTATGTGATCTATGTGCTATCCACCAACCTGTGGGGATCAGGAATTCCCTTCGGGCTATGTTAGGGCTAGCTCAGTTATCAAGGTAGCAGGGTATCTGAGCTAGTTCATGGAAATGTGGTATCAAAGGGAGGTTGTGCATCTTTGATTGAAGTAGGTGTTTATTTTGGGTTGTCTTGGTAGAAAAAGGTAGAATTTATGTGACTTTGAAGGTAGTTTCAAGTGATTTCCTGGCTATCTATCATTGTAATAATCCTTATGTCACCATGGGTGTTTGAGAAAAGCATTTTTAGTAATATTTAGATACAATTTCTATACTTTTACCTAATTTTGATATGAATATCTTGAAAATCCAAATAAAGGATTTTTCTCGATGGAATTAATATTCCTGTATCTCTTGTTTGAGTTGTTGATATTTTTCTTCTTGATGACGCTTTGAGTATTGTTTATTGATGTTGTGTAGAATCATTCCACCAAGAATATGTTTGAATAGGCCATAGGAAGAAGATATTGGCGAACCAGAGTAGAAAAATCTCCCATTTAATAGGAATATTGTTGAGGTAGTGGTTAATACTATCCAAGATTTGGGACAAGTACTTGTACCCATTCCCATTCAGGCTCCAGTTGTGGAACCTAGAAGGGATGCACCTCAAGATTGTGATGAATAGTTTCTTCTCCAGAGGCCACCTACTTTCCAAGGCTCTATTGATCATCAAGAAGTTGAGGATTTGTTGAAAAATATTGATATTATTTTTGAGTTCTTGGAAACTACTTATTCTATTAAGGTAAAGTATTCTACCTTCAAGATGAAAGGTCCTTGAAAAATATAGTGGTATTCTATGATGATGTTGAAGAATAATGAGGGATTGGTGTGTAAAGGATTTAGAGTTTTTCACTGATTAGTTTTATACAGAGTCGATGGTCTTGGAAAAATCTATGAAGTTTCACATCCTTCAGTAGGGTGACATGACCATGAAACAGTATAAAAACCGTTTTTATAAGCTTGTATAGTTTTCTCCTGATATTGTGACAAATGAAAAACTAAAGGATCATAGATTTTATATGGGTATTTAAGATGAAATATGGTCTCAATTCTTCATGTTGAAGCTCACATATTATGCTGACATACTAAATAGAGAATTTATGGCTAAGCTTGATCTGGATGGTAATTCGGTGTCAAAGGGAGTTCCCTTTTCTCCCAGTGGAAGTTTTATTGGTCCCTTTAAGGGGAAGAGAAAGTGTGATGGGTTTCATGGTGGATCTAGACATCGATCATCTTCTATACCTCATTCATTTCCTGTAATAGGTCCTATTACTTTATTATAGTGTAAAAATTTTGGGAATTCAAAATAAGTTTTCCTGGAGGCATCCAAAATCTATAGTTCATGTGGCCGTTCAAGCCACTTATAGAAGTTCTTCTATATCTTATCTAATCTGAATAGTGGAATGGGTTCATTAACACCTAAAAGTAATGAAGTGAAATCAGATGCATCAAGAACTAAGGGTTTCTATCCATAAGCATCTAGAATTAAGCTTCTTCCCATAGTATAAGAGTCTCATGAGGATGTTGATACATGTACAATAACTGTGAAAGGTACCATGCTAAAGATTTATCTTTCATGGTGACTTTATTTGATACTGGTGCATCTCACTTATTTATGTCAACTTATATTTTTTACATACTAAATCTTCCTAGAAATATTTTATCTTATGCGATGGATATTAATATTCCCCTCAGAACAAAGAGAGAGAAGGATCTTCAATGTATATCTTGTGTTTTCTCTCTATCAGAAATTGATATTACCTAGAATTTTCTAGTTCTCGATATGATACCTATTGACCCCATTTTTATAATGGATTGGATGATTTCTAATAAGTCCTGAATTGATTGTTATCTTAGATGGGTATCTTATACTATGCCCAATGTGGTGTACCATGTCTTTTAGAGTGAATGGGAACTGAGTTTGAGTAGTGTCAAATTTTTTTTTAGAGTTTGGTTGGATAATATCAGTGTATTATTTCTACTTAGAGAAATAATACTTGAGTGAGGATCTACCTCTAGTTTTCATTTAGTTTCTTGATGTTTTCCATCTAAATTCTATGGCTTTACACCAGTAAGAGTGATGAATTTTTATATTGATTTAGTACCTAGTAGTCATCCAGTGTCTATTACTTATTACCATATAGAACTAGCAGAGTTGTAAGATTTGAAATATCAGTTGGATGATCTTATAGAGAAATATTTCATACACATAAGTCTATCAGCTTGCGTGGAACCTATTATCTTTGTGAAGAAAGATGATGGGGAAATTCACCTATGTGTGGATTACTCGAAACTAAATCATGATATGATAATTAAAAATATCAATTTCCATAGATTGATGATCTATTTGACCAAATGAAAATGGATAAGTTGTTTTGAAAGTTTGTTATTCAGTCTAGTTTTTACCAGTTGATAACTAAAGAGTTTTAAATTCTAACGACCACCTTTTGGAGCAGGTATAACCATTATGAATACCTTGTTATTTTATTTTGTCTAACCAATGATCCTGAAGTCTTTATGGATTTGATGAATAGAATATTCCATGACTAACTTGATATTTTTGTGATGGTATTTTTGGATGTCATTCTAGTTTACTTTAAGTCTCATAAGGATCATGTGTGTAATTTGAGAGTAGTTTTTGAAATATTAATAGATCAACAACTTTACCTGAATATTTCAAAATGCAATTTCTAGATCTTAGAAGTGAAGTTATTGGGATATGTGGTATCAAAATATAGCATTTTAGTTGATCATAATAAGGTGACAACTATTATGACATAGTAGCAACTGCATAATGTTTCAGAGATACATATATTCTTGGGCTTGGTAGGGTATTACCATAAGTTTGTTAAGAATTTATCAAAGTTGGATTCTCGAATGAACATTCTCACCTAGAAAGGAGTGAAGTTTGTCTGTGATGAAAAATTTTAGAGTTCATTAGATGATCTAAAACATATTTTGACTTATGCACTGGTGTTGACTCTTACAAAGGCCATACAGATCTATTTGTATTCTATGATGCATCAGGTTTGGGATTGGGTATTTTCCTTATATTGGGTGATCACATGGTAGCCTATGGTTATAGAAAGTTTAGGACACATGAGAAGAACCATCCAACCCATGATCTAGAACTTGCAGGTATGATCAATGCTCTTTAGAGTTAGAGACACTATCTTATTGGTAAAAGGTTTACCATTTATTACGACCAAAAAATACTGAGTTATATATTCTCTAATAAATATTTGAATCTTTGATAGAGGATTGGGTGGAGTACCTATAGAATTTTTATTTTGACATTGCCTAGACCACAGGGAAAAGGAATTTCATTGTTGATTCTTTGATAATAAAACATCCAAACTATTCCATGAAATAATAATAATAATAATAGTGGAATTTAATGTCTCTATTTACTTAGTTACATTTGGGATTCTAGGAGAATGGGTCTTAGGTTTTTTTGTGAGCGTGTAGTTGACCTCCTCTCTTCTCGAGATAATTCTTTAAGATTAGTAGTTTGATAATGAATTCTATGACATTAGAGACTCTCATTATGGTAGGGAGACTATTAGTGAGTGTCCATTCTCTTCATAGGGAATACCATGTTTCTAGAAGTGGTTTGTTCTACCTTTTACCACAAAGAACCTTTTTATCGGAAACTATAAATGATTTGAAAGTATATTTCTGACCCTTTACATGTTCTGAGATGAGAGGATCGTGATGTTGAACCTAATTTATCCATGACTGAGTATCCATTTAGGATGATAGTTTCTGATAAAAAGGTTCTTTGTGGTAAGATGACCCCTTTGTCCTGTGTGCTTTGGAAGAATGGTTTCGATTATCATGATATTTTTATCTTTATCTTCAGTTGTTTTATATAAAAAATCATTCCCTATTGATCTTGATGTGATTCCAAGTTCTAGTCACCGACTCGTGGGGATTAGGAACACCCTTCAACCCATGTTTGGGCTGACTCGGTTATCAGGGTACCAGGGTATCCAAGATAGTTCATGAAATTAGCTCACCCATCTATTTTCCCCCTTTTTCCTACGGAAATAAAAAGAGTGTTGTGAATGATTCAATGAAATGATATATGGAATAATAAAGTTTTCATTGAATTTTTATGATGTATTTTTATGTTTTCAAATGTAATGTAAGAATTATGTCTCCATCTAGTCTTATAAGGAAACTAAACTGTTGGATCCTATGTAATGTGATCTCTTATATTATGTACCAATGTAATAAAATAACCACTAGCTCTGGATTATTGGATTTTAGGTGTTATAATATATACTTTCATTAGTACATGTATTTTTATACATTTTTCATTTTTATAAAATTTTCTTTTAAATAATGAAATTATTTAAATAAGAAATATTTTATTTAAAACAAATGTATTGATAAAATTCAATTAATGTTTAGTAAATTAATAATCAATTTTAAATAATTAGGTATAAAATCATATAATATTGAGAAAATATATATTTTCAATGAATTTTTTGTTTATTTTTAATATATATATGTATTTTAAAATACTATAGAATTATTTTAATGAAACATATTTATATAATATATAAAAAATAAATTAATATTAATCTAATGATCATTACTTGGAAAGGAATAATAATAAATCCATTTTTTTATATTTAAAATACATATTTAAAAAAAATATGCATAATTTTTTTATCACCTTAAGAAATTGAATCTAATAAAATATATTTCATATTTGGAATCATCATTTTCACATTAAAGAATAAGTTCAATTTAATTTTTTAACATACAAATAATTTACTGAGGTAAAAATTGAGTTACCTTAGTAAAGGTAAATGATGTAAGAGGGTAAAAGTAAGGGGTAAAGTCCAAAAATATCATAAAAATTTATCTATAAATGTGTGTATGATGGAATGATCAACCACAACTTATTGTATCTACACTATTTTTACACTTTGGATCCACTTTCCAAGAGAAATTACATTCCTTATTCATTAATGAATGAGTATTTTCAAAAATTTCACTAATGATCACCTATAAAAGTAAACCTACTATACCAACCTAAAATAAAACCATTATTTTAGTTTACTATAGAATCATTTACCAAATTATTTCCCTAATAATACACTCTCACATTTTATAACATATGGTCACAATAAGGACTCCCAAATCCTTAAAATTTGGGTGGCACCTGAGTGGTATACCCCATAATCCTATATCCAAATGGATAGGGTTAGAATCCTAGAAAACCCCTTGGGGGATTTGTGATGCATGCACCGAAATAGGCATTAACATTAGGGGTGGTGATATAGGCATGACGTGGGTAGGCAGTGACGCATGCATGATGCTATAAACTTTTCCTTGGGCCCACGAGCTATATAATGGGTCTATCTCTACCCATATAGAAAGAGGTATTTTATTTTATAATAAAAAGTGGATTTTACACAACTTTAATAAAAGGGCTCCCAAATCCTTCATTTCCTAGAGGCTCTCTAAGAGAATATTCAAGTCATCAATGAAAGTTTTATCCTCTTTCTAATCATTTTTCTTTTCCTTTTTCATCAAAATATTATTAAATCAAATTTATTATTTTAATAACTTGATTTTGAAACTTTTATTCTTATTTAAAGATTATATTATAGCTATAAAATAACATATTATTATCCATTCATTCATTATAACACATTCTTGTTTGGATCGATTCTATCAACTACATGAACAATCCTATAATTGTAATATCAGGAATGATTAAGAAAACTTAAATATTGGTAATATGATATAATAATGAATAATTTAATATTTTTATAATTCTAGAATTTTAATTTATATATGTATGTTTCTTAATAAATTCAATTATTTTATTGAACTCAGATTCATAAAAAAACAATATTTTAACCTCTATTGACAAACCATCACCAAAACATTCATAAAATGAGAATTGGAATTCATAAATATATAAAGAAACACCTAATTTAACTCTATTAAAATTTTAGATGTGATTAACACATGATCATAGATCATGGATCATAACCACCATATCGAAGCTAGCACATAACAAACGAGACAATTGAGACCCAAATATTAATTTTAAGAAAGAATGACTAATAAATAGGAAATAAAAATTATAAATGATATGTCTATTGTATTGAAACCTTTAATACGATGATTTTAGATATGATATTTAGTTCATAAAAACTTTTTTTATTGGTTATTTGAGATTGACAGAAATTTTTACAATATTCGGTAGAATCAAAGATTTGGAATATATGATTGAATTTATATAAAAAATAGGAAAAAATTGTGGTTTAATTTTTGAGTAGGTTAGTTTTTGATTTTCTATGGAATTTGGATAATTTTTTTAATAAAGTTTATAAAAAAATCCAACCATTACCAAAAAACAAGGGAACCACACCACTGCTAAGTTGGGAAGGTGCAACTTTGGCCAGCTAGCATGGAGGCTCGAGACCTATAAAGAGAACCCACAGGGGGTGTGTAAGGGAGAAGAAAGGTGCCACCGTGCAGGGTGGTACAACAGAAGACGAGAGCACTAACATGGGGAAGTGCGACTAATATGTGTGTTGGGTAACAAATTATACAGGTATGAAGATTTGGGTTGTATTATAAATGAGCAAGAAAACTGATTGTGTTTTTATGTGGGAATAAGTTTTTGCGTGTTACTCTAGCTCTAAAAGAACACTCGCTTTCCAATTATTTGATCTGATCATCTTGGACATCAATTTAGTTCTCCTCATTTTCTTCTCCATTGAGTTCATCAAAGAGCACATGTTCATTGGGATATCATCATGTTACATTGTCTGAAGCTTGATCTGAAAATTTTGATCATCATTTCATCATTTTGAATATTCAAAGATGATCAAAATCTAATGAAAACTCATATGAAAAGGAAAATGAAGATCAATATTCCAAAATATACTGTGGATAAAATTTTATATTTTGGGGACAATGGTTCTATTTTCACGAAGCATGGAGTAAGTCAGTGCACATGTTGGTGGAACATTGCCTATAAATTACCGAGGGAGAGCTCATTTGTTGGTGTCGATGAACTGAGTCATAATCTCATTTTATAAAGAAAAAAAGTCACTAAAACCCTATTTTTCATGAAGGATAATCCTTCTCTTGTGATAATCTTACCCTAAATAGAAGAGGATTCTTTCATCCTTCAACAAGTGTATTACAATTTCGATGTTGCTTTGCGAAGAACTGAGTTCCGTAAATCAAATGGAATGGAGTGATATACTTATGCATTTTTCTTATGGTTTGTGTGAAACGATTTATAAAATGTGATAAACTACACATTAATTCTCTTGTTTTCTAAAAAATATTAATGTTCATTATTTATACCTACATGGAGGTTTTCACGAAAGAGATAGTGTATATCATTCTTGTATGAAAGAGAAATGCGCACAAAGGTGTGAATGATGCAGTGAGGTTTCATGCATTCTCTATATGAATGTGGATTGTGAAAGTGGTCAGTGTGTACGAAGGTGAGTACATAATAAGGTAGAAAATGCGTGTGAACTGTTAGTGTAGAGACTAGACAGTGCGTGTGCATATCTGTTGTGCGAAAGTTTTGAGAAAGGCCACATACATTGAGAAAATAGTATGCAGTATATATGAGATTTCATGAATACACTTGAATTGAGTATAAAATAATAGACAGTGTGTGTGTGCTTTGTAAGTATACATCTTATGTGTAAGTTAAGAGGAAAATTAGGTACAATAGTGAATGGAAAGTGTGTGTTTTTCTTTCTTGATATATGAATAAATGCTTGCATAAAATGAGAATACCATGAATTATTTATACATGCATGAAGAATTATTCTTTCATGCATTTATATTCATGCATGAAGGTTTCTCAGATGAACATGTGATATATACATTTCATGTATACAATGGGAAGTGATTTTTATACTAAATTTGGGTGTAATTCAGAAGACATATTCTCGAGTATTCAGCGAGTTGAGTCAAGTTCAGATTAGTTGTTAATCAGTGGATAGTGAGAAGGATCAGATGGTTGTTTATCAGTTTTCTATGTTATTTAATATTATACATGAAAAGATCATGTGATCCAGTTTTTTGTGTGGAGAAATACATCATGTTGAGTAAATGTAAAAGAAGTCTAAATCCAACAGAGATCTTTCTATCATAGAATCATATCTTGCATGATTCATGATTTGTGGAAGTCTCTAGTGGGACTCTGGAGCAGGCTGGTGGGATGCTAGTAACACTGTGTGATTCAATATAAAGATCCTCCTATGGGACTTAGGAGTCACTAGTGTAGGTGGGAACTTTTAAAATCTAATGGTCTCTAGAGTGGAACACCGTGGGAATCCGTGTTCATGGTAATTTAATTTTCCCTAGTTGTAACCATCTAAATATAGTAAAGAATCTGTAATCGGGGAGTATAACCGGTTATAGAAAGGACATAAGTCTTCATACCGAAACTTGTAAAAAAACTATGTGTGTTGTTCTTTCATTTAATTATTTCTTGTAGGGATAATTTGATATTTAAAGATGAGGGATCAAGACTTTAATCAGTCATAGAGGTTGGATTTAAAAGGAATAATTTGTAAAACAGTGTACCCCTGATTCACCCCCTTATCAGTGGTACATAACTGATCCTTGGAAACTTCAGGTATCAAGTAAAATAAATATAAATATGGTTATTATTTTGATTAATAATAAATCTAAATTTATTATATATGAGGTTAGAGAACGTTCAACCAAACGAGAATCCAAGGTAAGGGTTTTTCTTGACTCAACCTCATTTCCTTGAGTCACAATCTCTTTTCTTTGACCATGATCTTCTATGATAGATATTTTCTTACACTCTCTTTTTTAAAATTTATTTTATCTTTTTCTCTATGAAAATTATATTTTCATGTCAAAATCTACTTCTTTGATGGATTCATTTCTATATAAAATTATAACTTTGTTAAGAATAGTTTTCATCCTCTATATTGGATCTTTATCTTCTATATACATATTATTTCTTACTAAAAATATTTTATTTTATTATTTAGAAGTAAAAATATGTTTTATATTTTATACCTTTAATATTTATTTTTATATCTATTCAAAATATAATCTTATAACTATTTTATTGATGTGTGTTTTATTTAAAACTTCCTAAAAATATTTAAATGAATTTCTTTTCACTTTCTTATATTTTGCATCTTCTACTAAAAATTTATTTACTTAACATTTATTTATTTTCAATGTTCTATTAATGTCGACTATTTTGAAATAATATTTTATAAAATTCTACTTATCACCTTCACAATTTTTTTTGAAAGTAACCTGTAACTTCATTTTTACGACAATATTAAAAAAGTTTTATGAAAACTCTTTTTATGTTTTTTATTATATTTTTCTATATATCTCCAAAAGATATATCTTTTATATAATAATTTCCATGATCAACATATAAATTCTATTAGGATTTACTTCTTTTGGAGATCATATTTTTGATATCAACTAATCTAATTCTTGATGTCATTTGATGAGATACCATTTGAAAATGTTATGTAACCCATCTTTTTTTCCATGGGTTTTTCATGAAAATATTTTTTCTTGATTTCATGTGGTACACATATGTATAGTTTGTCATTATATTATGGGTGGTTATGATATAGTCCTTAAATGTGTTGGGTAATGTTTTATATCTTGTTATATTATTATGGGATGTGAGTAATGGTGCTCTATCCATTATAGAACACATATATTAATTCCAGATCCACTATGTTATGGGACACAAGTAGTGATGTATAATCCACTGTGTTTTGGAAAAAATTTAGTAATGAATGATCCACTCTGTTATGATGTTATTAGTGGTTACAATTTACCTATTATTTTATTTATATTCTTATATTTAGACAACATTCCTATATTATAATTTCTTAATTTATGATTATTGTCACATGTTTCCATGATATTCTATATGTGTTATGTTTCTATGATGAACCTTTTTTGGTCCTATGTTCATATAGAATGATCCTTGTTATTATATCACCTCTTATTATTGACTCTTATGATCTTATGATCTTTTTAATCTATTATTTTTCCCATTTTCATGTTTTCTCACATTCTTATGACCTAAAACTTTATGACCTGTTTATAAGATTTATCCTTACTGATCATTTTCGATAACTCCTTATGTTTTCCCATTTACTGAAGGAATTAATTATAGGAATATGTCTAGAATGAAGTCATGTGTGTAGATTTTTTTGGGATGATGTTAAAGAAATATTGTGAAATAAGAAATTAATGTCTTTAATCTCTAAATATTTTAAAACTTTAGGTTTGGTATTATGCATTTTATTTATGATATGTAATGTTTAAATTATTGAAATGATGTAAAATATATATATGTGATGATTAGGTTGTCTTAGTTTCTTTCAGAGAGGGGTTTAGTTATTTTTAGTGATTAAGTTAAGAAGTAAAATATAACCAAACTTAAAGAATACCTGGTTAAACTAAAAGTACCATAGGTTGAAGTGAATGTGTCATAAAGTAAGACATTATAGGTTTTATTTTTAAAATTCATATAATTATTAAAACTTATTTTTTTAAGTTATTATAGTTTATTACTCATTTACCCCACTGTTGGTGATATAGTGGTTTTAGATTGGGTGGGGTGAAGGTAAGGTCATGGGGTCAAGTCCCTAGATCAATATGTTTAATGAATTTTCTTTATTTTCATTATGTTTCACAGTGGTGGATGTAATCATCCTTATATAGTTTATTACTCATTCTAACCCTCTTAATTTTAGTAAATTTATAGAATAAGGAGAAAATGAGTTAATAACAAGTATTATGGACATTATGATGATTTTCCCAATGAGAAACCAAATGGGATGAGAGATGGTGTGCATAACTTCATGGATATACTTCTTCAGACTATTAATAAACACATGAATCATTTTAAATTCCAAAATACATCAACAAATTTGAATCATGTTATCAATTCCTTCATGTATCAAAAAATTCCATCTCTTAGTGAATCTTCTAACCTAATAATTTCTAAACAATGAATAAATATGATAGAAAATGTATTTTCTATTATTTGATGATTGAAACATGAAAAGGAAATCTTAGTTATTTATCACTTGGAAGGTGAAATAGAATAATAGTGGACTTTCAAAAAGAACACATGATAAAAGGAAGAAATTTAACATTTTGAGTGGGAAGAAGTTAAGAAAATATTCTTCACTAAATATTTTCCTCAAACTCTTTAGATTAAAATGGAGTGAGAATTTCTTGAGTTAAATAAAAAATAGGATGAACCAATTGGTTCATATGAAGAAAACTTCACAAGACTCATAAGACACACCTCTAGTTTATTAAACTTGAAAACAAGATGAATCATTTATCTAGTGACCTAAAACCAGTTATTTGAAAGGAATTAATCATAAGGGAGTTTGGTATATACAAATAAATTGTTTTATATGCACTTAGAGTGGAAATGAAAATTGGTCACTCATTATTTTTATGGATTTGAAGATAAGAAAAGAATAATTGAGTTTCAAAGAAACCCAAATAATAAATCACATGGAGGAAAGAAAACTCAACCAAATATATGCCAAAAATCTAGGGTAAACACATTAGAAATTGACTTAAAGGACCAAGAATATATTTTTACATGCGGTAGAGTAGTCTATCAAGAACAACCCACATCATCACGTGTTGTGAATCTAGGAGGAAACTTAAACTTTTCATATGGTATATGGATTTTTTGGAGAACTTGGTGTTGAACTGAGATGATTAATGTTTGAATATACTTGAGGAGTGTTTTTAGACTTCAAAGGAATCATTTTGGATGACATGGATCACAAAGTATTAGATGGACCAACTAGAATGAAAAAGTAGCATCATCTAGTCGGTAGCCCCCATCAGCTAGCCGATGGGGTGGGGAGAAGCCCATGTTGGCTAGAAAGACTCAGTGGAAAGATAGTGAGTCTATAATGGATATATGGTGAGTTAGGAAGTGGTCCTACTACCCATAATGGATCACTAGATAGCAGGGGAGCTAGAACCTCACCAGGTGGCTAGTGGGCCACTAGCTAGATGGTGGACCCTGACCAGCGAGCCAGTGGGGAACACCATCAAAATCTAATAGAGGGTTATTTTGTCATTTTATCCACTAAACCCCTTCATGTTTAATAGTTTTGGATCAGTTTTTAGAGTTCCATTTAGTCGTGGACTCCTCTCATCCTCCCTCAAAATCTTCTTTTGATATGGGGTAGATCTAGATGGAAACCATTAGAGAATCTAGGTGAAATCCTTTGTTATTATTCAATCTTAGCCTCTTTCTTCCTCTTATGGTGGTGGATCAATCTATTGTTCATTTTGGATAGATATTAATGTCAATTCTTAGCCTTTACGATCCATCAAAATCTCAATTCTCATTGGATCCTCTCTCCTTTGATCATCTTGGTTATTGATTGATCGTTGGCATGATCTTTCTTATTGAATCAGATGAACATTTTATAATATATTTATGGAATTGTACAATAATGATGGATATTTGAATCATAATGGCTATAGGATATCCTATGTTGATGAGCGTGTTCCATTGATGGGCATTTTGATAAAGGTATGTACCTTAATGATCCCTTCTATGTTTTTTTGGTGAAATTGAGTTAAATGGGCCATCATATCATGGAATTGATTTAGGTATTTTTCTCATACTATAATAGAGAGTGCATCAGAAGTGGAAACACTCCATTTTACAATGTTACAACCAAGTTATGTCTCTTGGTTGGCCTTCTCTAAAAGGTCCAAATTTACTTATATTAAATTGTTCATTTTCATGTTGCCTTGAAATATACATTTTTCCCAGAATGAAGTTGGAAGCATGTTATGGACCTTCCAAGGGTGGTTGGTTATGGTTCTGGCTAGGCGGTGATACCTAGTAAGTTCTTGACTAAGTATTCCTTTCACCTATGAATTTTTGGTTCCTTGTTATAATTTAATTAATTATAATTTAGTTATAATTAATTAATTTGGAATTTTAGGCTTGAGTCTGAAACTATTAGAGATTGATGGAGGCCGAATGGACTTAGACAAATTTGACTAAGATATTGGGATTTTATTGGTCAGAGTTGGCATCATTTGAGGTAGGTGGTTCTATGTACATGACCCTAATGTTTATTCTTAGTTTATTGGCATGTGCTATGCGGTCATTCCGCCCTTTTTCAGTTCAACTTAAGATTCATGCAACACATGAAAACTAAATGGAACCCCAGTAGGATATTTTAATTAATTGAACTAATAAATTAAAATTAGAGACCTATTTATATGATTATTCTGTTAGTTAATTATCTATATTAAATGATTAAATTAATATTCATAATGAACTAACAAGGTACCAAGGGCCACAATAGACCCCCCCTCCAAATTCCTTTTTTTCAAGAAGAAACCACTTTGTGGGGGAGTGGGAACCATTCAGAAAAACATCAAGAAAACAGTACACCAATAAAAAGACCACCCAAAGACAAGGAAACCTGAGAACAAAAGAAGAACAGGAAAGAGTGAACCTGCACACCTCTGATCCCTTGCACAACAAAGAAAACAGATGGCCACTAGCTCGAGGGAGCCTTGTGTGCTATCTTGTTTATTGACCACTGATGGTCTAGGTTTTAATGGTCATGTATTGCCTTTCTTCTTATTGTAGATCTTAAATTAAAGTTTTATCACATGGTATGTGTATGTGTGTCCTATGAGACCTATGTTTTATGCTTGATCACATGAGGTGTGTGTGTGTATCCCTGAGGCCTTTGCTTGTATTGCTTTCATGCGGGTTGTGATGATTATGACACTTACTTGATTTGATGTAATGTTTAAAATTTCATCTTTATCTTTTATTTTATGTGATTTTATTCTGTATTCTATAGTTGAGTGCGCAGTTTGATCCTAATGAACCATCCCCTGAGAGGGATGTGTCAGATGAGAGGTCGATATGCATTGAACTATACCATCAAGGAGGATGTGTTAGATATTTTTGGGACTATCCTATTGAGGGGTGTGTGCTAAGAAACCATTTGATGTTCCTTTCGGTATGGTTTTGAGGTATATAGATTTGGTATTCTAGACCCAACTTGTGTTATATATATATATATATATATATATATATATATATATATATATATATTCTCCTACCTATTGATTTACTTATCATCTTGTTAATTGTTTCTTGTGTAGTTTATCTTTTTTATTGACTAATTAGCTATCCTTATCACATGAATGTACTCTACATTTACTAGTAATGTACGAAATCACATTAGTGGCTTCCTACTGAGCTGTACCCACACTCTACTTGAGTTTCCATGTCACTTTTGTACTCGAAAAACCCTTACTTATTACGGGTATAGGTTGGGATGATGCCTGGGTTTAGTTGACTAGCGGGATAACTCACTATGAGTATGAGAACTTGGATGAGGTGAGGATTAGAGTTCTAGACCCTCTTGTACTTTTATTCTTTTCTATCATGTATGTGATTGACCTGATGGGGATTAATGACTTGTTTCTAGTTGTGACTGCTGTGTTTATTGTTTTCACATTCATTTATAAAGTTAGTTTATTTTTGGTTTTGGATTACTCTGATTGTATATTGTTTACATGTTTGTTTATTTGATGTTATTTTTTACTCTTATTTATGGTATATACTCCCCATGATTCCACCTTAGAACCTTACTACTAGTCAGAAGCCTCTGGTGTACTGGGAGGCACACCTGAGGTCATGTGACATTCTAGATCGGACCTAGTGATTCAGTTCAGGATGTTACATAGTGGTATCAGAGTACAAGTTGTATTTTTGTATATTTTTTATGGAGTTTTAGGGAGGATACATAGGAATGTGTCAGATACTATGATGAAAATTATTTTGGCTCATCACAAACACCATTCTCAAAGGAATCCTAGGTTACCAGGATTGGGATTGATGTTCTTAGTTTGCACTGTTATGATCACATGTTTTCATCTTGTGTGACACACATGGATTTTGAGTTTATGATTTCATATTTATTTGAATCTTGGATGTATCATCAAGAGGCATCACATGAATCATATTTGAAACATAGTTTTGTCATGAAGTATATGTTAATTTTATGTGATTGTAATGATAATGGATGACTTAGCTTCTTAGTGTCAAAAACTTGTATTATGTTTTCATATATACAACCTTGGTGACATTCTATTCGAATGAAAACATAATCATGTCCACTTCTAATAGTAGGTCATGTGATACTACTGTGTTGTGAATTTGTTTGATAATGATGATGATGGCGATTATGGTGACAATGACAGTGACAGAAAATAAATCTCTCTATCTTCAGATGGTGCAGTCTAGCTAGTTAGTTCATTATTTGGTGTCAATTGTGTTAGTAAAGAACCTTGTACAAGTAGCCTCAGGTAGGTCTGGTTAATTATAATGACAACTATAGCCTATGTGGAGTGATCCATGTATCTAAGTGGAATTCTATTTAAACAAACCCCATATCTCTATATTCAACATGGTTAGTCTACAAGTGTATCTTTAATGGAATATCTTTGAATATATACCAAGATGACATTCCATGGGTTGTGAACCTTAGAGAAAACTTTCATGGGTTATGTATAAGAACTTGTGGCCTTAATGGTGTGAATCTGGTTATTAGTGAGTCTATGTCTCATTCTTCATGAGGGTAACCTGAGTGAGGACATTCTTTATGAATGGATAATCAAGATTAATGACTTAGGGGTAGTTTTAATTGATGAAAACACCATGTACAAGTGAGTAACATTTAAAAGTATTAAATTAAGGTCTTTCAAGTTTCCATGAAACTTGAGAGTATGGATTCACTTGAGTATTAGCGATCATTATACAAGGTTGGGTTTCAGAGTTCTTGGATACTTGAGGCATTGAGGGTGGGGCCAAGGGTTGTATGACCATTGATTTTGAATAATACTCTCATTGAATGTTGAGTGAAGATCCTAGGTGGTTGGACCTAAGAGGGTTAGAACGTGGGTGAATTCTCAATGACTTGAATTGAAACCCGTGTGTTGGGTGGTGTGTTGTGAATATCCGTAGCAAGGATTTGAATTTTCTAAAGTGTAGTGATGATAGTTCTTGTGTTTGGTGGAGGATGTGCCTTGTGGTATGGATGGATAAAGAGGTATGTGAGTCTAGATTAGAGGTTTGTGAATCATGGGGTAATCACTCTATGTTGACAAATGAGTGGTTCTTTCTTGACTTACTGAAAAAGATTTAGTGAGTGAGTGTTCATGTAGTAGTTCAACTCGAGTCATTGAACTAGTGGAAGAAGGGTGGTGAACTAACCATTGAAAATGTTTAGGTTCTTTGGATTGAACCCAAATGATCTAGTGATAGTAGATCACATATAAATTCAGTTCAGGGTCACCCTTGTAGTTATAAAATGATGTGTATAGAGAAAATATTATTGGGATTGGTATTCTAGATGTTTCTATGAATGTATATGTCTCTGTGTCAAGAGAAGACATAAATAGTGGATTGGGGTACCATTGTGCAGTCATCCTAAGTCTATAATCTATGGAAATATCATGGTTTAGTGTAGCATCCTGCATGATGGGATGAGACCCACCTAGGTCATATTATGTAACAAATTTCCATGATGATGGATGATTTTGTGTGCATTAATAATGGATTATTTGATACTATGAACTATGTTATGAAAATCCAGGTCTGTATAGTTCTTCGTGGTTGCTTGAAAATCATGTATGAATGGATGGTCACACTTAGTTATCACATTTGATGATGAAATAGTTGTGGTTCATGTATAAAAATTAAAGTTCTATGAGGAAACTGTATGGATAATACTATGATGGAGACCATTGACCTATCATGTGTGAAATGACCTATCTTGTAGGGATGTTCTTGGTCTTGCATAGTACTTGCCGTTGAATGATCACGCTGATTCCAGGAGACTGATATGTGTAGGAACTAAGAGTATCAATTTCCACTATGAATGCATAATGTTTTTTTACATTTAGTGCTAGGTAGAAACCATATACGAGATTCATACTTGGGGTAGAATTAGAGTTAACTGAGAGGGAGTCAAATCATTGCTTCATTGACCCATGGTTGAGAGCCTTGTGGATGGTGCAAGTGGTTGGTGAACCAAATAGAGAAAAAATACTTTAATGTTAGTTATTACTTTGGTAAGAATTTTTATTGATTAAATGATGCATCTTAGTCTTAAGTTATCATGATTGGTGGCATCGTTGTGTGTCAGTTTTTAGGCAATGAACCTTTATAGGTAGTTATATTGAAGTGAACTAACTAATGTTTCTATGTGAACCTAAAGGCACTAGGTTAGAACTACTTAGAGATCATATTTTTGGGAATGAATAATGTATTAGGAATTTTTGAGGTCTATTTAGAAAGGAAATCATGATCAGGTAATATTTATTCGAGAAAGACTTGTGGGTTTGGCTCAGAACTAGGAATGAGGTCTTGGTGTTGACTTTTAACCCATGTCTTACATTTGATGAAGAATTATGGAATTGAACTTCCCTGGGCATGTCATTGGACTAAAATAATCTTTTATGTATAACGATTACTATGGTGGGTAAAACCATGAGTATTTTTAAGTAATATTTTAAGGACACCATGGTGTGTTAAGTTAGAAAGATTAGGCAATCTCGATCACGATGTTGGAGGGAAAAGAGATTTTGGATCAGATTTTGTTATTGTGTTTGGATTCACACAACAAGAGATTGGTGGATGTATAGAGGTGAGTGTGTCCTTGAGGTGTTGAGTTGGATTTTGGGTATGGAACACAAATAACTACTTGATAATGATTATTTAGAAAGATTAGGAGGCATTATTTGTGTGCTACCACAACTTCTTGAGGATAATAAGCGATATGGTGGGGAGATTGTAATGACCTTCATTGTTATGGGTTATTAATTTCATAGGAAACTTGAAATTTTCATCTGGTGGATGTATTTTTCATATAATTGGGTGTTAAATTGAGATACATCATGTTTGAATATCCATGAGTAGTGTTTATGTACTTTAAAGGAAGCATAGTGGGCAATAAAGATCTTAGATGAAGGATGGGGCCATGGATAAGACAACCTGACAACAACAGTAACATTGACTAGTCGATGGGGTGGGAAAAAGGCCATGCCACCCAACATGACTCACTGACCAGCCAATGAACCTACATGGTCTAACCAATGAGGCAAGTAGTGGGCCTGCTGCCCAGTAGGGCTCACCATCCATCCAGGGAGCCAGAACCACACCAAGTGGCTGGTGGGCCACCAACTAGCTAGTGGACCTCAATCGGTGTTATGGTGGGGTGTTCCAAATGAAATTTAATATAGGTATGCACGATCATTTTAGCAACTAATACCCCTTCATGTTTAATAGTTTTGGATCAGTTTTTTGATTCCATTTATCTGTGGACTCCTCCCCTCCTCCCTCCAAGATATCCCTTTGATCTGGGTTGAATCTTGATGAAAACTCTTGGTGAATCTAGGTGAAATCATATGTTCTTATTTGATCTCGGCCTCATTCTTCCTCATATGATGGTGGATCACTTTGTATTTTATCATAAACGAATCCTTGTGGTAGGTATTAGCCCTTAAAATCCATTTATATCTCAATTATCCTTGGATCATCTCTCATTTGATCATCTTGGTCCCCGATTAATTATTGGCATAATCTTTCTTAAAGAATCAGATGGCAATTCCATCATATCTTTATGGAATTGACCAAGAATGTTGGATCTTTGGATCTTCATGTCTAGAGGATTTCCCATGATGATGAACATGTGCCATTGATGAGTGTTTTAATGAAGGTTTTCCCCTTGGTTCTCCCTTATTTGTTTTTTATTGAAATTGATTTAAATTGGACATCATATCATAGAATTGATATGGGGATTTTTCTCATCTTTGAATCAGAAGTGAACCAGGAGTGGATGAACTCCATTTGATGGAATTGTGGCTAAGTTAATTTTTTTGGTTGGACTTATTCAAAAGGTTACAATTAAATTATATTAAATTGGTCATTGTTTTATTGTCGTGCAATAGAGATTTTTCTCAAAATGAAGTTGGAATCATGTTACGGACCTTTCATGGGTGGTTGGTCATGGTTATGGCTAGGTAGTGATACTCAATAAGTTATTTGACATGTATGTCATTTTTCTCTGACTGTTAGGTTCCTTGTTATAATTTAATTAATTATAACTTTGTTATAATTAAATAATGTGGAATGTTGGGATTGAGTTACAAACTATTGGTGATTCATGGAGGCTGAATGGTCTTGGATAACTTAGACTAAGATACTAGGATTTTCTTGGTGGGAGTTATATTTTTTTAGGTAGGTGGATCTATGTAAATTATCATAAGGTTTATGATTAGTTTATTGGCATGTGGTATGTGGTGATGAAACCCTTTGGCGGTTGACCTTGAGATTCATGTAATGCCTGGAAACTAAATGTAACCACAAAAAGATATTTTAATTAATTTATATAATGAATTAAAATGAGAGGCGTTGTACTATACTTAAGTAGTTAATGAATTCCATGTATTAACTAACTAAATGAATATTCCTAATGAACTGACCTGGTGACAAGGGCCATGACAGGACCTTGTGTGCTGGTTTATTTCTTTGCTACCGATGAATAAGGTTTGATGGTTTATGTATTTCTTATCTAATTACTATCAATATTATGTTGATGTTTGATCACATGGTGTGCATGTTTAGACTATGAGACCTATGTTTGATTCTAGAACACATGATGTGTGAATGTTTATCTCTGAAAACTATGATTGTGTTGGTTGCATTTGGGTCATGATGATTATGGTATTTTCTTGATTTGATGTGATGTTTGACTTTTTATTTGTATATTGTATCATATGTGTTGTTCTTCCATATTAGGTAGTTTATCATGAAAGTTGATCCTAATAGACTATCCCCTAATAGGGATGTGTCATATTATATGTTATCATAAATTATACTATCCTGTCAAGGGGGATGTGTAAGATATGTTTGGTACTATCCCATCATGGGAGATGTGTCAGATAGCCGATCAAATGTCCTTATGGCATTGTACCAAAGTAGGTAGAGTCAATGTTCCATACCCAACTTGTGTCATATATATTTGTGTGTTCTTATGCTTATTTATTGGATTATTTTCTTTTTAATTGTTGCTTTTGCAGTTTATATTTTTGTATTGACAGCTTATCTATTCTTATCACCTGTGCATACAATGCATTTATCAGTCATGTATGGAACTTTATTGGTGGTGTAACATTGAGTTTTACTAACACCCTACTTGGGGACTATTTCACTTGGTTATCCAAGAATCCCTCACTTATTACAGATATAGGTTTGGATGAGGCTCAAGTTTGATTGACTAAGAAGATAACTCACTATGAGTCTGGGGACTGGGATGAGGTGAGGCTTGGAGTTGTAAATCATATTTGTACTTTTACTATTTTATATCATGTATGTGATCATCTTGGTGGGAAATTAGTGGTTTGAATCTAGTTATGACTATTGAGTTTGTTGTTTCTACATTCATTTATACAGTTGGTATATTTTTTTGGTTTCTAGATAAACTGATTTTATACCATTTAATTTTTTGGATATTTCTTTTTATTTTTCACTCTAATTGATGGTATATTCTCCCCAAATATTCCACTTTAGACCCTCACTCCTAGTCCGCAACCTATGAGATATTAAGATACATGCCTAAGGTAATATGGAATTATGGATTAGACCCAATGATCTAGGTCAATATGTTACACACACAATTTACAAAGAAATACAAAGATTCCAATTAACTTAATAGAGGATAATAATGTCCCAAATAATGAACCACACACGTATTAATGCTTAAAATGTAAGGTATTTGATCATTATGAAAATCAATGCACCAATTCATCATCTAATAAGGATAATCAACACCATAAAGCTCCAAAACCAATGGATCAAGGAAGGGAATATGAAATCTCTATCCCCAAGTTAAATCATGACAATGAAGTAGTAAAAAGCATGCTTATTATATAATCATGAAATATAAATTTCTTATTTGATTCTAACTATTCATATTATTTCATATCTTATAAGTTTTCTAAGAATATTGGTTAATTTCCTCAAACTTTGGATACTAAATTATTAGTGAAAGAACCTAGTGGTGTAATGATTACATCCAAAGTATATTAGTATTATCCCATTAGGTAATGTTGGATAGAACTTCATGTAAATCTAGTTATTCTTAATTTGGTATAATTTGATGCTAGATTAGGCATGGATTGTCTCTCCCTATATAGAGATCATATCAATTGTTAGAATAAGGAAATATCATTTCATATCCTAAATCATCCCATGATCAAATATCAATGAAAATATGATTATGAACTCCCTTTAGAAACTAATTCCTTAATACGGGCCCTAATACCCAATAATAAGGGTTACTTGGATCAAATGGTTGGGGAGGAAATAAACATTTAAGATGTTCCAATTGTGTAGGAATATGTGGATACATTTCCTGAATAATTACATAGTCATTCCCTAGAACATGTGGTTCAGTTTTAAAGTGGACTCATGCCTAGTTCTATGTCTATATGAAAGAGTCCCTATAGAATGAACCTAATGTTGAATAACAATATGAGTTATATTGTTATTAGGATAGAATAATTTATTCAAGATAGTACAATACAAGGGGGGGTGAATTGTAGTTTTAAAAACTGTAGTTTAAAAAAGTTTAAACTAAACAATTCACAATACCTATTTATGTAAAAGGACAAGATTCATACTTGGACCATAGTCCAATTAAATCAATGTATCATAATAATCTTGGTTATAATAATATCAGAGTAAAAAAATTTCAATATAATGATTGTATCATATTCAGAGTGGATATGATTATATCAGAGTAAATGAATAATAATCACAAAATATTCAATCAAACAAGATTAAAAAAAATTGAATTCATGATATATACGATTAATTTAGTATGACTCAGATTCACAGTAGATATGATTAAGTAAGACAAATTTTGTTTATTATAATTAGATTCATTATGGTAAAATATAAACAAACATGCTTAGTGAAATTAACATACTTTTAAGAAACAAGTAAATCAATATTAATAATATAAGAATGAATTATACTTTAAAGGAATGAATCCCTTTTAACCTTAAGAGTAAAGTAACCACAAACCTTGGGTAAAGGATCCTTGTTTTATACTTACAAGAAAGTATTTCCTTCCTCCACAAGAAAATCCCTCGATATGATGATCAACTTCTCTGTCTACCTATCCCCGATATCCCTCGATCTGATGGATCGGATTTTGTCACACTATCCACATGTTCCCTTGATCAGGAAGATTAGATCTTTTTCTTCCTAGATTTGGAAGCCCTCGATTGAATTCACACAATCAGATGCACAAAGCAATTACAAAAAAAATTCTTAATAAGACAACCTAACAAGGTTTCCTTGAGAAAGACTCTCTATAAATAAATACAAGAGACTATGAACAAGTTTCTCACACTTTGTAGACTTTTTAGAATAATTGAGAGTGAAATGGAATTATCCAATACTGAAGTAACTTCTCCAAAATCTTTGAATGACCAGGTATTTATAGAAAACCCTTCAAATGGTCGCATTTTCTTCAACAATCATATTTTCTTCATGTTTTTCTAACGACTTGGATAACTGGCACTTCAATGACTATATCATAACAGAAAGTATGATTTCATTTTATTTTACACCATTATAGTGTAAAATTTATTCGAATACAATAGAATATAGTTTTTTGTATTTAGAATTTAACCTTTAGTCAATCCAATTGATTTCCTTACACTTGACATTATGATAATTTCTATGATTATGAACCCTCAATGTTTAATGGTTATGATATTAGTCCGATTAAAAAGACTTTGTCAGTATGAAAAAAAGATGAAAAATCTTAAATCTGATTTAATAAGGTGGATATGATTTTCATCAGTTCCATAATCATTATAATAATCATAATTAATAAGGTTAGTATAAATTCATGAATACATTAGAACTATTTATAAGCATAGTAAAATATATATGTTTTCTAAAAAAACATTCCAAAAACCCTTTTGGACATAAAAAGTTTGTTAAAAAAAATATTTAAGAGAGAGTTTGTGATTTCAAAAACAAAAGGAATGGAAAATTCATAAAGAAACATTTGAATCAACAATATCCCTCTTTTGGGAAATCATAAACCAAAAATCATAAAAAAAATATTGAAAAACTTAAGTCTATTATTCTTTTAGGAACTTCATTTTTTAGAATTAAACATCAATACTTATCTCACCCTGAGTTTATAATTCTTTTGAATATAATGGTGAATACAAATAAATCCTCCTTAGGATAAGAACTCCACCTAAGGATCATATTATCTTATCTAAAATAATTTTCTATACCTTTGTAGATGTCTTCCTCAATAAAGTTTTTCTCCCCCTTAATTAAACTATATCATCCTTTTTATAAAATTCTCCCCCTTTAAGATTTTCAAAAAAGGAATGGGGAAAGTCTTGAAATACCCGAAAAGGGTTAGAAAAAAATATGAAAAACAAAATAATGAAATGACTAATCATCCAAAATAATTATGAAAGAATATTAAACCAGTAGGAATTGGGAAATAATTCAAGAAAACATGTTTGGATGAGGAGGTCATTAATTTAAAAATAGTTCTCAAAAAAATAATTAAAACAGGAGTTCAAAAAAATAAATCTTTCTTTGTCATGAATTTGACAATAGTCTTTAACTTCTTGAACTAATTTTTGTCTTCCTCCAACTTTGAAATGATTTCACCCTATGAATGATATATTTCTTCCTGAATCAAGAGTCTTTCTTCTTGAACCCAAAGCTTTTCATACATTTCTTTAATCTGATTCTTTAAACTATTGATTTATTCTCTGTATTTATTAAGCCTAGAAATCTATTATGATTATATATTTCAATTTCCCATTAATATATTTCTCCTATTGATCCCAAATATCTGTTGAATTTTTAACTCCATAAACTTTAAATTATATTCTATGTCTTTTGATAACTCTTTGATGGATTATTATGATTCATTCAAAGCATTATTACACCATCTAAATTATCATAAAAAAGTTTGAGATCATTATTTACTTGATGATACAACTTTTTCACTTCTCGATATGATTTTATATGACTGTAATAAATTTCTTGATGAGTTTTCAACTCATCTTTAAGTCTGATCACCTTTTATGTTAGAATTATTATTGAGATCAGTTTTTGATTGAGAGTATATTGAATCATTTGGAATCGAGAATAAAGATTTATAAAATAATGGATAGTTCCTTCAAATCCTTTCAATGATTGAATAATATAGTCATCTCCTTCTCAAGAAGTTGTCCTAACTGGATCGAAAGGAACTTGTTGATTGGTTCTGGTTTTATCTTGAACCCTTTTTTCTTTTTCTTCTGCCTTAGATACTAATTTTCAACTGTTTCCCTCATCTGTTTTACATAAAATATTTTAATTATATCATCATCATCATCATAATTTTTATTATCATAAGGATACATATTGGATTCTGTTTTCAAAATTTTGTCTCCATCACCCTTCTTTGATGAGGATTCGGATCCTTGAACTGATGGGGACTTTTCCTCTCAATACTATCAGAAATTTGATTTTGGTTTCCTAAGGAAAGAAATTTTTGTTGAATATGCTTGATAATTTCTTAATGAAATCTTATTGGATTTGGATTATTCATATTTTTATTTATTTTATTTACCATCCCATTTATCCTCTTCATTACCATCAACTTTATTAATTTCAATTTACCCTTCTTCATATTTTTCTTCTTCATATTCTTATTATTCATAAATTCCTTTAATTTATTTTTCCAAGACATCAATTCTGGAAACCCCTTATTCTATAAACTTAAAAAATTATTCTAAAAGGTGTTCTTATATTCTTAAATAAGTCTTACCAATTGGTATGGATTCAGTAAGTATAACTTTTCCTCTGTATGTAGCTGAGGGAACTTCAGAACCAACTAAAATGGTTTCTTGAAAAGATAAACTGGTATTAGGAATAATGTTTTTAGAAGTAATAATAATATTGGTTGATGAACTTTGAAATTTTTCAACAAAGAGTCTATAAATCTTGCATATTGTGATTTATTTTTTTCCCTTTTCTCTTTTTCTTATTTTTCTAACACATCAACACCATATATTCTTAAATATAGAACTTCTTTTGGAACTACTACTATTGTAAGATCTCTTTCTTTCCTCTTTGAAAATTTATTTATCCATTATTCTACTACATCTTCAAGGATAGCCTTTTATTTCTTGATTTTTGGGGCTTTGAAATTTGAACTTTTCTTTTCATACTTCTCCTCAACAATATTTTTTCTCATTTTGAATAATTTTCTCTGGTTTCTTGGAAATTTCATCTTTCGGAGAGGATTCTCTTGATTTTTCAAAAAAATCATTTGTTCCTTAATAAAAATCAAAACTTTATAATTTTAGGAATATCATCACTAAAAATAATAATTTTAATCTTCTTTGGCTTTGACTTATTTGCAATATTGAAATAGCTCATGTACTTAAGCAATAACTTTGTTAAAATTAATGGAAACATAATGATCTAGGATTTTATGGAGTTAGTCTTGAGTTTTATGATGGTGAGAAAGATATATACCATACTATATATCTTTTTAAGGTTGGCACAGAATTATAGAATAAAAACATCAGTGACCTTTAAAGTATCATGATCTCCTTTTATCAGTGTAAAAATTCCTTGTATCCGTAGTGCAATAATCCAGTTGTTTGCTGTTAGGTGAGTTAATTTTCTGAATTTATCATAATTATCAAACAAAGAGCTCTAAAATTTATCCTTATCAAAAGATCCCATACTATCAGGCAATTTGTGATAAGGACAGAAAGATTCTACCTCCGATGGCATTTTGATAAAATTTGAGGATTTTCTATCGGACATTTGATATCGTTTTCTATAAATTGTGAAATATATCTTTTTTTCATTCACTAATTTAAAATACACTTACTTATAAAACTATAAGACTATATAAATAATTACGAGATCCCAATACTCATAGAGTTTGGTAACACAAAGATATTCTAAACCTTTAAATTTTAAAATTTTCTTCAAAATGGAATCACACTTATCATAAAAAGTTTTCTCCACTAACCTTTCTTTGAAGAAAAACCATTCATCAAAGTCCTTTGTTGTAGGCATCATATTTTGATAAGAATCTTGGGATTCTAACATTATTAATTGAGGAGAATTTGAGAATCATACTGGAGTGTTTTGAATTCAGCAGAACATTGAGGCAAGGGGCCTGAATATTTTTGATGTGGGACATGACCCCCCCTCTATATAGTCAATTTCAAGAAATGATTCAATTTCCAGATCTAATGTAATGGTAAATATTTGGTACTATTTTATTTGACAATTGTGATTGATCTAAGAAATATTTTTTAAAAAATTATCTATTTACGTTTTAAAAAAATTATCGTATTGAGATAGAATATGATTTTTTTGAAAAAATTTAAAAACAAAACAATGTTTTTATGAAATCTAAAAGAAATTTTAACAAAAAAAAATGATAATGAGTGTAATAGAATAGTACAAAAATAAAGGGATAATAATAATACCTTTTGGAGTTATAAATACTTATCAGTATGATAATGATGTTCTTCTTGAATTTTTTGTAAACTATTTAGATTATGAAGGGTTTTGTATAAAAAATAAATATAGAGGTTTTTAAGGAAAAAATTAATTAGTTTTGAAAGATAAACCTGGATATGATATAAAATATTATTATAAGAAAATTTTCAGAAACTGATTTTTTTTAGAAAACATGAGTTTGGAAAATTTGTAAAATTTTAAGAGTTTGATGGTTCTTGTAGAATTTTGACTCTAAAAAATAATGTGAGTTCAGAAATCCCACTACAATTTTTTCAAAACTAAAAGATTTTTAAAAACAACAATCATATGTACCCCTATGGAAAATGAGTAACTTAATATAAGGATATGTGTAAAAAGAAGTAGATATGAATGATTAATTTATATTTATCATTCCTAGGTTCTATTTAATGTATTAAAATCTATCAGAAGATAATGGTTTTGTAAAAATGTTAGCAAGTTATTCTTGAGTTATGATGAATTGTAAAATGATATATCCTTTATATGTGTGATCCCTAATGAAGTGATTACTAATATCTATGTGTTTTTCATGGGAGTGATGTTCAATTCTTACTTAAAGCAATGGAACTAGTATTATCACATAGTATTTGAGTTTTAGTAAAACTTATGCTATAGTCATTGAGTGTGTTTTGAATCAACAACACTTGAGCACAACAACTTATAGTTTCTACATATTTGTCTTTAGTAGTGGAAAGTGCTACCAAGTACTGTTTCTTACAAGACCAAGAAACTAATGAATCTCCTAATAAATGAAAAGTTATATAAGTTATTTTGATACCTATTTTACAACCACCAAATTCAGCGTACAAAAACTTTTTAATTCAAAATAATTTCCAGAAGAATTGAAAAGTTATAAATCCATTATTCCCTTTTGATAATGAAAAATTCATTTTATGTATTTTAGATGGGATTCCTTTGGATTTTCTCAATATACTTCACATAAGAGTATAGAAAACATCAATTCTTGTTGACCAGCTATTAAGTATAGTAGACTTCTTATCATGCCTCTAAAAATTGTTTGATCAACAAGTTTTCTAGCTTCCTCAATATCAAGTGTATTTGAGGTACCGATGGGAGTAATAATACTTTTAGTATTTTGGTAACAAAATTTTTTAATAAGATATTTTATATACTTATGTTGATATATATAAGTACCTTTTGGTTTTTAAGAAATTTTAAAACCAATAAAAAATATTAACTCACCCATCACACTCATCTCAAATTCAGATTTCATAAGATCTACAAAGGAATATGTTAAATATTTTTATGTTAATACCAATATAATGTCATCAATATATATTTGAAAAATCATGATGTTTTTATTAACTTTATTTATAAAAAGGGTTGGATCAACGGTTCCATTAACATAATTATTTTATAACAAAAATCCTATTAGTCTATCATACCAAACTGTAGGGGAATATTTTAGTCCATATACTAATTTGATATGTTTATAAACATATCTATGAGGTTTTTTATTTTCAAAACCAAGGGGTTGTTCAACATAAAATTCCTCCTGAACATATCCATTAAGGAAAGAACACTTCACATCCATTTGATAGAGTTTGAAATTAAAGAATGCTGTAAAGGATAGTATAATACAAATAGATTCAAGTTTTACTACCGAAGCATATGTTTCTTCATAATATATTCCATCTTTTTGGTTATAAACCTTAACAACAAGTCTTTATTTATTTATAATGATTATTCCATTTTCATCACATTTGTTTCTGAAAACCCATTTTACTCTAGTTATATAAGTTTCTTTAGGTCTTTCAACCAAGGTCCAGACTTTATTCCTTTCGAATTTATTTAACCCATCTTGCATAGACTTAATCCAATATTCATCATCTAATGCCTCACCAAGATTCTTAGGTTTAAATTAATAAAGAAAAGAAATATGTTCTATTTCATTACTTAAGGAATTTCTAGTCCTAACAGTTTGTTTAACATCTCCAATGATACCATCACTAGGATGATTCCTAAGAAACAAATGATCTCTTAGGTTTTGTAAAACTTGTTCATAAACATAAGGTAGAAAATATTCTTGAGCAAATACTTCAGAAACTATTTCTTTAGTATTTTCTTTATAAGAATAATTTTCTAAAAAAGGTTGAGAATCAATTTTTGAAAACACATATGAGGATGTTGGTTGAGTTTTTTTTGAAAACAAAAGGGCCAGTTTCATCAAACATAACATTTAATGTTTCTTAAATAGTACACAAATTTTTATTAGAAACTCTATATTCCATAGAAGTAGTGGAATAACCTAAAAACATCATTTCATCAGACTTGGGAGCAAATTTATGTAAGTTATATTTCGTATTCAAGATGAATACTTTGTATCCAAATAGTATGAAGTAAGAAAATTTTGGTCTTAATCCAGTCAACAACTCATAAGAAGTTTTATTAATAAAGGATCTTATCAAATCCTGATTTATAGTATAGAAAGCAGTACTAACTGCTTCACCCAAAAAATGAATAGAAATTGAGTATTCACTCAGCATGGTTATTGTTATTTCTTAAAAAAAACAATTTCTTCTTTCAATAACACCATTTTTTGAGGGGTTCGAGGAGCTGAAAAGTTATGGGTAATTCTTTTCTAACTAATTTTTTTTTAAATTGGAATTTACAAATTCTCTACCATTATCACTATAAATATTTATCATGGGCGTGTTTTTGTCATTTTAAACTTTGGATACAAAATTTTTGAAATAACAAAAGGATTCAGATTTATTTGTTAGAAAATAAACCCATGTATATCTAGTGTAATCATCAACCAAGAAATATATATAGTATTTTCCCCAAATACTCCTAATTTTTGCAGGAAAAAATAAATCCATATTCCATAACTATAAATAATCAACATTTGAGACTTCACTAATTGATTTAATACTCAACTTATGTTTCTTACTGTATTGACATGGGTCACAGACTAGTATGTGAACATTCTCATGTCAATGGGAAGAAATAATGAATTCATTCTTGGAATTGTGTACTACACATTTATCATTTATAAAATTCACAAGGTTAACCTTCATCACATAATTGAATTATTCTTATAAGGTTGTGTTTAAGACCTTTAACAAAAAAACACATTTGAAATTAAAGATTTACCAAGAAGAAGAATATTACCTATACCGATAATCTCTCCTAGAGCATTATCTCTGAAAGTAAATTTTTTACCTTTTATCTTGATAATCTTTTCTAATAAATCATTATGTCCATTAATATATATATAACACCCACTATACATGTACCGAGTATTCTTGTTAATGGTAATACTTTTTTTCCTAAAAATAAATTCATTAGGCTTTTGGTTCCCAAACCTTCTTGGGTCCAAAAATGTTAGTAAGAAAATTTTTTAGAATCCACATTTGTTTTGAAAAGTAGAATTTATAGAAACCTAAGGATTGAATTTATTGAGAGAAAAATTATTTTTCCAATGTCCTCCACTTTGAAACTTTGTGAAAAAGGGGGAATTTTTTGGAACAAATTAATTATTACTAAAAACCATTTTTATAGGTATAACCCCTTATGGAACTAGTTCCACGATGATAAAGTTGTTTATACATTTTATCAAAACCTTATTTACCAGAAGTAAAGTTTGAAAAAAAATTCTTAATGAATAAATTTTATATTTTAGTTTTACAACCAAATCCTTATATTCTTGAGTAATGGTTTCAGAATTAATTTTTTCAAAACTATTTTGTAAAGAATTATTTTCAGAAATAAATTTTTATAAATATTTACAAATAGGATTTTTTGAAAATAGATTTATCAAGATATTTAGATAGATCTGATACTTATTTTATTAAAACATTTATATGTGAATTTTATTTACCATGTTTTTTGATAACTTTTTAATTTTAATTTTCAAGGAGTTTTGAAAAATGAGATACTTCTTCATAATATGGAAGAGGAATTTACTATGCTAAGGAACATTTTTCATCCAAAGATTTATAATTTTTCTCATCATCAGAATTAGGGTAATTTTCACTTAAATATAAGCTTGTAAGGTTTTCAGTGGTGCATACCTTTTCCATAAGATAATGATTTTATTTTGGAATTATAGAAAGAAGATCTATTTTCCTCTATCCGAAACATTATTTATCAGAAGAATTGTCTGAAGAGTCTCCTCCACTAGCACTCCATGAATCATTAGAGTTCAAGATTTTTCTTCCTTTTGACTTATAATAATTTTTATGATTCCTATCATAATGTATTTCTTTCCTATCTTTCCTTTTTAACTTTAGAAAATCCAGTCTGATAAGTCCAAATTTCTTACACTCATAACAAGTAACATCAAAATCGTTCTTTTTCATTCTTTTCCTTATTAAATTTCTTGTATTGATATTGAAAATACTTCTCACCAACTATATTGTTCATCCTTAGAGAAAGATTAGCTAGTTCGTTATTAGAATGTTCAGAATCACTTGAATCTAATTGTATAACAACTTTATTATTTCTATAAGACTTAAATTTTTTTTATGGAATCTGAAATTTATTAGGAATTATATTAGTATTGAAAGAAACATCTCCATTATTTTTCTTGGCTTTATCATCATCTCTCTTTAATATACCCTCATACCACATAAGAGTACCAATTAATTCATCAAGGGCAATACTAATAACCTTTATTATTTCATCAATAGATGTCCTCTTAGACTCCAATTAATTGGGCATGATATCAATGATTTTTTCAATGAGAATTTCATCATATAATCCTTTTTATCCAATATGTTGAAGACTATTAATAATTGTCATGAATATTTGATGAATCTTAACAACTAATTCACCTTTTAAAATTTAAAATTCTTGATAATCATATCTTAGAAAGGGTCTTCTAGTTTCAAAAACTTTTGAAGTTCCAAAGTGAGTAACTTATAGATTCTTCCAAATACTATTTGATTCTTCATAATAAGAAATCTGGCTATATATGTTTCTAGTCATGGAACATAACAAAGTGTTTCTTATCTTGTAATTCAAATAATATTCCAGCTTCTATTGATTAGTAAAGGATCTAACTTCCTTATTAGGTATTTTATAATCACTAGTCATCATGAAACAATTATCTAATCCTATTTTGATAATAAAAGTATTCATTCTATCACTCTAATATTCATAATCAGCACCATAAAAAATTGGTGGTCTATTGGGATTAAGATTATCTATGGATATGACATTAATTCCTTCCATATTTTAAAAAAAGATAAAAAAATTATTTTCTATAACACACATTAGTGTAACAAATATTTAAAAAGACTTCCAATAGAAAAGGAGATAAAAAGTTCAAAAAGTACTAAAGTACTGGAATCCTTCTCTAATACCAATTTTTGGATAACAATATGAGTTATATTTTTATTAGGATCAAATAATTTATTCAATATATGTCAATATAATAGGGGGGTGGGTGAATTGTAGGTTTTAAAACTTTAGTTTAAAAGGGATTAAACTAAACAATTCACAATACATATTTATGTAAAAGGATCAGTTTCAGACTTGGCCCTTAGTCTGATTAAATCAATGTATCATAATCATCTTGGTTATGATAATACCATAGTAAAACAATTGAAATATAATGATTTTATCGTATTCAAAGTGGATACGATTATATAAAAGGAAATGAATCTTAGTCACAAATGATTCAATCAAAATATAGTAAGTAGATCATATTCAAGATTGATACGATTAATTCAGTATGTCTCAGATCCACAGTAGATCCGATTACTTAATACATATTGTGTTTATCATTATTAGATTCATTATGATAAAATCTAAACAAACATGTGAAACAGAATTAAAATACTCTTAATAAATAAGTAAATCAACAATAATAATATAATAATGACTTATATTTAAAAGGAATGAATCTCTTTTAACCTTAAGATTAAGGTAACCACAAAACATAGCTAAAGGTTCCTTATTTTATACTCACAAGAAATTTTGTCTTTCCTCAATAAGGAAATTCCTTGATATAATGACCAACTTCTATTTCTGCCCACCCTCAACAGCTCTCGATCAGATGGATTAGATTCTTTCACACTATCCCTATGTGCCCTCGATCAAGAAGATGATATCTTTGTATTCTTATATTTGGAATCCCTTAGTCATATTCACACAATCAGACACACAAATAAATTACAAAAAAAATCTTAAGGAGACAATCTGATAAGCTTTCCTTAAGAAGTACTCTCTCTAAAGAAATACAAGAGACTAATAATAAGATTTTCATAAATTGTAGACTTTTTAGAAAAATAGAGATCAAAATGGAATCATCTAGTAATGTAGTAACTTATCCAAAATCTTTTAATGACTAGGTATTTATAAGAAACCCCTCCAACGACCATATTTTATCCAATGGTCATATTTTTTTGAGTTTGTTGTAAAAAATTAGACAAATATCAATTTAACAACTATATCATAATAGAAATTATAACCTCATTTTTTACACCATTACTATGTAAAATGTATTCCAATATGAAAGAATATAGTTTTTCATATTCAGAATTTATCCTTTAGTCAATCTGATTGATTTCCTTACATATGTCATTATGATAATTTCTATGAGTGTGAACCCAGTGTTTAACGGTTCTGATATCATTTAGATTAAAAAGACTTTGTCAGTATGAAGACAAGATAGAAAATGTTAAATCTAATTTGATAAGGTGAATCCAATTTTTATTAGTTCCATACTCATTATGATAATCGTAATGAAGCAGGTTAGTAGAAATTCATGAATACTTTAGAAATTTTTCTAAGTATGGTAAAATATATATGTTTTCTACAAAAAAAATTCTAAAAACATTTTTGGACATAAAAAGTTAGTAATCAAATATTTAAGAAAGATTTTGTGATTTCCAAAACAAAAGGAATGGAAAATTCATAAAGTTAATTTTGAATCAACACCTCATTGAATTGGAATAATTGAAGAAAAAATTCAAAATATTTTAGAAAAAGGGTTTTATAATCCCAAGTACTTCACCATAGGGTGATCTAGTACTCTTTATGAAGAATAAGGATGTATCAATGTGTCTTTGCATTGATTAATGATCATGATCAAGAAAAAGTATCCTCTAACCCATATTGATGATTTTTTTGATAAACATAGAGGGACTCAATCCTTCTTGAAGCTGGGTCTTCGATCTAGATACCATCAATTAAGGGTAATAAGAGAAGATATACCCAAGGAAGCCTTCCGCATAAGACTTAGACACTATGGATTCATATTGATTACATTTAGACTTAAAAATTACCCAAATATATTCAGATATTTGATTAAAATAGTATTTAAATATCACATTAAATTTTTTTGGTAGTTTTTATTGATGATATTCTCATATATTCTAAGAGTAAAGAATAATATGAAGATTATTTGAGGATTTTTCTAAAGACCTTATGAAATTATAAATCATGTGATAAGTTAAATAAGTGAGAATTTTGGATATAAAAGTATCCTTATTGGGTTATGAATCACAAGTAAGGGTATATAAGTGGATCCTTCAAAGATAGATGTGATTGAAGAGTGGAATAGACCCACCACTATGACATATATTCATAGTTTTCTTGGATTAACTGAATATTATCAATGTTTTTTGATAAATTTATCATGATTATCAAATCCAATAACCAAGTTTATGTGGAAGGAAATTATGTTATAATAAGAAGAATATCAAAATGGCTTAAAGTATCTTAATAAGAGGTTGGTTACTTCAAATGTACTTATACTACCCTTTAGTGAGGAAGGGGGTTTAATATAAAATGATGCTTTAATGAAAGGATCAAGATGGGTTTTTATGTTGAATGATAGGAGATTATTCCCCACATCAATTAAAGACCCCCATAAAAATTATCCAATGCATTATCTGGATCCATGAGAGGATTTTTTGTATTAAATATTTGGTGACATTATCTTTATGGTGAAAAGTGTTATATATATACAGATCACAAGAGATTAAAGTATATATTCACATAGAAGGAGTAGAACATGTTTCCAAGGGGATGGTTATATTTAATCAAAGACCATGATTTCTCAATAAATTACCATCCTTGGAAGGAAAATAAGGTGGATAATTCTATAATAAGAAATGATCAGGCTATCTTATACATGATTATGATTTAGAGGGACCCAATCTCTATGGATTTTCAAAGGATGGATATGGGAATCATAAATGAAGGGATGAAATCCTAATTTTTCCAAATGTTTTTCCAACTATAAATATATTTGATGATCGAGGAGGACTATAAAGATTATATGGAGGAATAAAAAAATGAAAAAAATGTTCTAGAGTTCAAACTTGATAGAGACAAGATATGTTTCCCATCCATACCAATCTAAAAATGGATCTTTTTTTATGATCAAATAACCCATCCTTCTCTTCTAACCTAGGAAGCATAATGATTTATAGAGATATTAAGTAGCACTTTTAGTGGGAAAAAATGAAGAGGGTTATTGAAGAGTATATATCTCAATGATTGGTATGCCAATAAGTAAATTTTGAACATCATAAATGTAAGGGGATGATGTAACCATTACCTATAACATTATGTAAATGAGTGAATATTATCATGGATTTCACCATCGATCCTGATAATAATTTAAATGGAAACAATTATATATGGGTAGTGGTGGATCAACTTATAACATTGGAAAATTTAATTTCTATTTGAGAGGATTTCACACTCATTCTATTTTCTAATATAAACATAAATGAAGTGGTAAGACTTCATGGAGTACCACTCTCAATTATACCTGATCGAGACCAAAGGTTCTCATTAAAATTTTGGATATGTCTTTAAAAAGTATTAGATATATATTGTATATTTAAAATAACTTATCATCCTTAAATTGATTTCTAATCTAAATGGACCATTCAATATTTTGAAGATATTCTAAGATATTACTCAATATATTTCAAAGGAAGTTAAGATAAAAATTTTCCCGAGGTTGAGTTTTGATTTAGTATGAGTGTAACACCAAGAGATTTTTTGAAATATGTTTTTTAAAATAAATTTAACCATTTTCTTTTTTTTATATTAAACACTGATTTTGGATTGTATTACACGCAACACCGAGTTTAGCTTGTGTTACACGTAACACCAAGTTTAAATGAAACGTGACATACTATTAAAATATTATTATTTAATATGATAGTTATCACCTAGATGACGATATAGAAGGTATGAAAAGGATGAAATAAATTATGAAAATATATGGTTTATATATATATATATATAATTAATTCATTAATAACTAATTAATTAAAAATTAAAATAAACCTATTTGAAAATAATTTTTTTGAAAAATAATTTTTATGAAAAAAAACATGTTTTACCCTAATAAATTAAAATAACACTTTTGATGAATGATTTTAATTAAATTTATATATTATATATTCAATAAACTATTTTACATTCATCTTACGTGTTTTCTAGAAAAGATATTAGAATAAATCTAATTTTACTTATAAAAAATGTATTTTTCTAAATAGTTGTTTTATCCCCTTTTTGAAAAATTATTTTAAAACAAAATTTTGAAACTTCTAAAAACTTTATATGATTTTTTTTTCATTTTTTAAATCATCATGTCAAAAATATCTTATGTTTAATTTTTAATAATTTTATGAAAAGATTATTTTTTGCTGAATACGGAAAAATAGTGAATTTTAATTGAAAAATTATTTTTCATTAAAATTACTTATAAAGTTAAATTATATTTTAAATTGGTTTTAAATTAACATTAGTTAAATTATATATCTATTAATACAATTTATTTCATTAGAATCGTTTTAATATTTAATTTTTATATAAAAATTGTGCAAATGTTTTAACAATTTTTCTCTGCAGGTTTAATTTTAAATTAAAATTTTCCACTTATGTGATTGAATTTTTTTAAAATGGTTTCCGTATTTGGAATCAGAATAATTTAATTTATAAAATTAGTCCAAATATGTTTTTTACCAAAATGAATAGTGAAAATAGTAAAAACTAATTACTACAGTTAAGGTAAAAATGGGTTTATCAGGGAGTAAAAATAAAAATATAAGGGTTAAAATAACCCAAAACTTATCCAAAACCCATTGGATGAGAATATTTAGACCTTATATATTATAATATTTATAATTATCTCTTTTAATCCTTTTTTTAATGTTAAAAATGTGGACACACCTTGTTCTTTTAAAAAATTACAAGTGTGACACTCACCTCACTTATAAAAGGCCACCCCTCCTCTCCTCTTCATACTTTAAAAACCCATTTTTTTGGACAATAACTACCAAAATGAATTAATTAATTCCATAATATTATACTAGAATCATTATTTTTATTATAAATATAACCTATGAAGGTTTTTTATGAAAATCTAAGGAGTTTAGTCAAAGAAGAGGCAACATTCTTCAATGAGCGTTTTTATTTTATTTTTCCCTCCACATCCTTCAATTCTTATTAAACTGTGCTGATATAATAACCTAATTATATTACATATACAAATATGATGTTATGTTAAGGTCATGACCTACAAAAATCTACACTTTCATCAAATGGGTTACAAAATCATCATTCATGTGTATGACGAACTACATTCTCGCGAATCGATTTCATTCGTTTTTTCCATTACCACATCTCATAGTTATGTATGATGATGAATATAATGTATATATATATATGATATTTATAACATAAATATAAATATTTATTAATTATATCATAAATAATTTTTTTACATTCCAGTCTATATGGGATACGATAACATCGTTCGTGTGTACAACGAACAACCGCCTCCTGAAGCGAGGTGATTCGTTTCCACTAACACTTTACATGGAAGATAATAAGTATATATTTAATTAATATATGTGATATACATGAAATAACTATGAGATTTTTGATATATTTATCATTCTTAAAAGATAATATATCATTTTATTTCATACATTTTCACTCACTGAAAGTTGATAACATTGTTCGTGTACGTGTGGACTACCGCCTTCACAAAGCTATGTGACTCTCTATTTTCATCACTAAACCAAATGGATGATATTTTTATGTATATTTAAAGAAGTAATATGTTATTTATGATATTATTATAATTATTTAATGATAAAATATTACTCACATTATTTCCATAATTGTTATTGAAAAATGGAAACATTACTCATGCATACGTGCATCCTACTGTCATCATGATTGTAACATACTTGATTTATCAAAACCACATTTCATTATTACTATTAAAATTATAATTTATGTATAAATATGATAATTATTTCAATATCATTTTTATGTATATGATGGATCCATGATTAAATTAAGAGGACTAAAAAAAATAAATCAAAACATATACAGAAAACTAAGCGGTTATTACCTGAAACACGATTTTAACAAGGAATTATTAATAAATGGGTAATAAATGGTAATAAGTAAATAATATATGGTATTATATTTATAAATATATTTCTATAATATATATATAAAATAAACTTATATTAATTATATAGGAGTTTAGAACATGTATGAATGAAGTCAAGACTTAAGATAAAGGATTTTCAGTCTCTCTTTTATTTCTGAGAGATGTATACAAATTCAACACTCATTTTATATGTGATTTATATAATGAACATGAATTTATTTTATTATTATTATCCTTAAAATTATGGGGATTTAAATATCCATTTTAGGGTCTCTATTTTAGGGGTTTTACAGTTCAAATGTTGCCAAAACGGTAAGGTATTTTTGTCTCAAATTTCCCTCTTGGAGACCTAAGTTATGTTATGCATATATATTCTTCTATCAGGTGTATATACTTTACATTTGGTATATTATATTATTAATAAAATTATTTTCAATATATTATAAGGTTCATTTAATGTTATTATTTCATGGCTATTAAGATTCAAAGTTACAAAGTTGTAAGAGTTTTATGTTACAATCTCATCATTTTTCAAGATCATTTATGATAATGCTTATGATGATGAAATATTGTGATAAATATCTCAATAAACTCATTAATTTTATTATCCTATGGTAATTTATGGATAATAAATTTTTTCCCTTTATTTTCCTCTCTTTATGTACTTAAGAGTTCAAAATGATGTTTTTAAGAAAAAAACATCTTTATTTATCTCTTCAGATGAAACGCCTTTTTCATCGAAAACAATGTTTTATAAAAATGTTTTCAATTTTTTTTAAAATTCTTAAAATGATTTATTAAATACATTTTTACCCCTTTTTTACTTTTTTCAAAAAAAATTGAATGTAATATTCATGTTGTTTTCTAAACAATGACCATATTGATTTTATTGAAAATGTGAAAAGAATATTTTTTTAATGTGTATGAAATGAATGGAATTTCCCCCAATCACGAATATTATTTACTTTGAAGATTAATTTATAAGTTCTCTAGACTATTTTCAAATAAAATTATTTTCAAAATGTTGTATGTTTTAAAAAGTTTTTTTAAAGTGGAAAGTATATTTTCCTTAAGAAATGTTTTAAATTATTTTTAATGCTTCATTTATATGTTCTAAAAGTTTATTTTCAAAGAAAAGGATTTAATTTAATTTTTTTTATAAATTTTAGTTTTAAAAATTTATTTTCAAAGAGAAGTTATTTTCCTCAAGAAAAGTTCCAAGTGATATTTCAAAATATTTCTCCATCTAATATGACATCCTTTGAGTAACTTACACTTTTCTGAGGATTTAAACCAAGGATGCCATTCTTATTTTTTCTTAGAATGGTTTATCATGATAAGATGTTTATGAAACCCATTACTCTTCCAAGGGTTATACCATGATAAAATTATAATGAAAACTATTTCTTTTTCAATGGGTTATACTATGATGAAATTATGAAATGATTATGAAACATATCTGTTTTCCATAAGTTATGATATGATTTAATGTTTATGAAACCCATTTCATTTCATGGGATATGACGTGATTACTGTTTTATGATATTGTGAAACTATATGTATGATTTTAATTATATTATGGGTGGGATATATATCACCCTCCAATGCATTGGTTAAATACGGATAAATCATGAGTAAATATCTTATGAGTGAACCTGATTACAAGTTCACAATGTTATGTGTGAACTTGATTACATGTTCAAAATGTTATGTGTGAACCTGATTATATATTCAAAATGTTATGCCTGAACTTGATTACTTATTCACTATGTTTTGCATACACCTATCTTTAATGTCCACAATGTTAGGCATGGACCTGGTTTCATGTCCATAAGTTTATGAAAGTGCTTGATTTCATGACCTTAAATTAATGGGAGGAAATTTATATATTTATGCATGTTCACAATGTTATAAGCTGATGTTTATTCCAAAAATATATGTATTATTCGAATTTTTATGTTCTCATGGATCATGATATTTTATTCCCTTATGATTCATGTCATATGAATTGCTAATATTTGTTTGATGACTCAAGATTATGATATTTGATATGCAGGGTATGGTTTTCAAATGTTATTATCATATTATCATACCCTTATGTAAATTTTATGCTTACATATCTCCCTTGTTTACCCTTAATGAACACCTAAGCTCACCCTTTCTTATGTTTCCTTTCCCCAGTTTATAAAGAAAGGTTTTAAGTTGGGTATGTTTGTAAAGATTACTAAAGGGTAAGTTATTTATGGGAGATGTTGAAGAAATATCATCAAATTAGAGGATTGTATACCTAGTGTCCAAAGAAACTAAACTATTACAATCCTCAAGTGTGTGTTTGTGTAATTTATTGAATATTCATCTAAAAATATGTAAAATCTATGTATGAAAATCTTGGGTCACTATAGTTGGTATTATAGGAAAGGTTTAGTTAACCTTTGGAAATTGGGATGAAAAAATGTTAGTGATATCCCTAGGGATATTTCTAAGGATAGGCCAAGGGATGTCTCTAAGGATAAGTCAAATAATGAGTTAAAGTATAGGAAAATGTCCTGGAATTTTGGTAAATGATAGATCAAGTGGTTTCGAAGAAATTTTAACCATGTATGGAGAGTATAAGTGGATGTGTCTTTGGAACATAGGTACCTAGGGGTAATAACTCTGAAAAGGGTTCATGAATATGAACTTAATCATCACCTGGTGTACAATAATGGGCCTTTCTGCACACCTAGTTTGACACTCCCAAGGGATATGTTTTAGAAATCTTCATAATTTTTACAAACGATCATAAATTATTTAAATAGATAATGATATTGAATGACTTAGGTTAAGAATTTTCAAATATTTAAAAAAGGTTTCATGATTTATACATCCTATATGTTATTTTTCATGATTATGTGGTTTTACAGTATGATTAGTATTATTCACACTATGATTTTTTAGTCAATGGAGGTAACCAGAAGTAATTGGGTTAACATTTAATGTGATATAACATTTACTGATGAGCAGCAAAATGGGATGATTATTAGAGTGAAGGATATTGTGATTATGCTTAATCAGTAATCTCAAAACATTATTAACAATGTTCACCTTAACCAACTCTCGTACTCACCATAGAAGATAAGGATATTGTTCACTGAGAGTTTAGGTAGTAGAGACCATGGAGTAAATAAGATTAAATTTCCTATATGTTGAGAATGTGGGAAGAAACACTCAATGGAATATATTATAGGAACGAGAAGATGTTTTAGGTGTGGTAAATAGGGACACAAATCAACTACAAATGAAAAATTAAAAGTTTAGTTAATGCAATGGATTAGAATATTGGTCTCCCAAAAGTATTATAAAAGGATAAATGTTTTAAATGTAGAAATTATGGGCATAATGAAAATTTATATCCTAGGGGGAAATCTCATGAAGTGAATTAGCAAGGTAGTACGAGTAATGGTTATATTGCTGATGGGGAAGAGACTAAAAATGGCATATGAAAGGAAGGAGTTATTAAGGAATAAGATGATGAATCCTAGTTAATTAATTACAGATGAGGTGGAATAGTTGAAGTGTTTATGTATTGGAATTTTAAAATTATGTTATATGAATCCTAATATATATAAGGACTACCTGTAGAATTTATTTATTAAGGATTTTAAATAATATGTTGAATGGTTTTGATGGACAAGAAAATTGATTTAACAGTATGGTGATACCTTAAAAAAAACACATGAATAAGAGAATATAACCCTTAATATGTTCCTGATGTTGAAAAATTAGTGTTTAGTTTGGATAAATAGATGACTGATATGAATAAATTAAATTGGATAGTACTGATTTCCTTGGAATTGATTAATGATTTTTTAAAAAAAGTGGTTTATTCTATCATTGAAGAAGTTTACAAGATTTCGGTATTTAATGAATATCTACAATAATCTGTGTTTTATGCAATAAATGAGGAATAATGTACGTTTTCAACAAGTTTTTATGGTAGTTTACGTTATTACCATGTTTTTGGATAATACATGATGAAGGTATTCACATGTTTGGAATGCAAAAACTTAGATCTAATTCATGTTGTTTGGGAGATTAATAATAAGTTCAACTTGTAAATTTAGTGACCTTCTTCATAAAGTTTTATATTTTAATCTTTTGGAAGGTTCATAAGGTTCACCATTTATTAAATGGTTTAAGTTTAACATTGGTTTAGGATTTAGAGATTAATATATTACTTCACCATATGATGATTTATCCATATTGTATAACAAGTAATATCCATTTTTTTATAACCAGAGACAGAAGGAATAACTTATCATTATATTATGGATCTTGTAATCTGTTAGCACTTAAAGAATAAAAAAATTCATCTTCATTTATTGGAGGAGATTAAGTATAAATCGATCGAAGAAAATCCAAAGGATGAAATTTTGTTTATGATACAATGGAATGCTAACCACTAGGTATATCAGTCTCCTAGAAATTATTGATTATATTGAGATGCTAGCCTATTGATTAGATCTTCCATGGAACCTCTATCAGGTTCAATATATATTCCATGTATATATCTTGATGAAGTACTTACATGATCTATCATATATACTGAACTCAGAGGTTGTATAGTTGGATCATGATATTTCTTATGAGTACAAACCAGTAGAGAGTATGAATCAAATAGAGGAAATTTTTTGAAAGAATACCACTTACCTGGTCAATGTTTTTTAATGAAACCACCATCTTGAGGAAGCTATGTGGGAACCTAATGATGTAATGAGGGATAAGTATCCTCATTTTTTGGTACCAAAGTGACAAATTTTGATAGTAAAAGTCATTTTAAAGGGGGTAAATTTTAACACACTAAGATATTGTGAAATATATATTTTAAAATAAATTTAATCATTTTGATATTTTGTGTTATACACAACATTGAGTTTTTTTCATTACATGAAACAATGAGTTTAGCTAGCATTACACGAAACACTGAGTTTAAATGAAATGTGACTTACTATTAAAATATTATTATTTAATATGATAGTTACCAATAGCCTTTGGAATAATGGTTATTAATAGGATTAAATAAATTATAAAAATATATAGTTTATAAATTTATATAAAATGAATTCTTTGGTGACCAATTAATTAAAAATTAAAATAAAAACTATTTAAAAATACAGGAAATCTTTTTCAGAAAAACTATTTTTATGAAAATAACACATTTTACCTCAATAAATTAAACAAGACACTTTTTTGTGAATTATTTTAATGAAATTTATATATTATATATTCATTAAACTATTTAGCATTCATCTTATGTGTTTTTTATACAAGAGATAAGTATAAATCCAATTTCATGCTTAAAAATTGTATTTTTCGAAAAAGTAGTTCTGTCGCCTTTTGCACACTTATTTTAAAACTAATTTTTTAAAATTTATTTGAAAAAATAAATTTTATTTTTAAAATCATCATGTAAAAATTATCTTAGGGTTATTTTTTTTATAATTTTTTGAAAAGATTAATTTTTTGATTAATAGTGAAAAATACTGAATTTTAATTGAAATATGCATTTTGTTTCAATTATTTATAAAATTAAATTAAATTTTATTTTTTTTTAAAATAAAATTATTTAAATTATATATATATATATATTAATAAAATTTAAGTCATTTTAATCATTTTTATAATGAATTTTAATATAAAAACTTTTTAAACTTATGAACATTTTCTCTTTGAAAACCTGTTTTCTCATCACTTCTGTGGGATTAATTTTAAATTAAAAATTTTGAATTATATGAATTGAATTTTTAACAAAGGATTCCATATTTGGAATAATAATAATTTATATTATCTAATATGGTTAACTTATTTTTTTTAAAAAATGAATAGTGAAAATAGTAATAATTAATTACCACGATTTAAGTAGAAATGAGTTTACCAGGGGGTTAGACTAAAAAGATAAGGGTTAAAAAGATCAAAAAAATTTAAAAACACAATTTAATTTCTATATTTAGACCTTATATATTATTTTATTTATAATTTTCAAATTTTAATCCTTTTTTCATTTGAAAAACAAGGTCACACCTTTTTCATTCCAAAAATTACAAGTGTGTCCTCACTAACAAAAGACCACCACCTCTCCTCTCCTCTTCAAACTTTTAAAACCCATTTATTCAGTAAATAAATTTACAAATCACTTAATTAATTCCATAATATCATCCTAAAATACTTTTTTTCTCATAAATCTAACCTATTAAGTCTTTTTATGTAAACCTAAGGAGGTTACTCGAAGAAGAGGCAATGTTCTTCAATGAGCATTTTTTTTATTTCTTCCTCCACCTTCTTAAATTCTTATTAAACCATGATTATATTATAAAATAAGTATCTTAAATATAATTATATGTTGTTATGATAATATAATTACCTACAACCATCCAAACTTTCATCAAATGGGTTACGAAATCATCATTTATGTGTACGCGAACTACCATCTCGTGAACTGATTTCTATCATTTTTCCATTACCACCTCTAATGGTTTGGTATCATGATGGATAAAAAGAATATATATGAAATTTATAACATAATTATACCTATGTATTTATTATATCATATATAAATTTTTTCACTTTCCATTCCATAGGGGATATGATAATATTGTTCGTGTGTACGGTGGACTACCACCTCCCAAAGTGATGTGATTCATTTTCACTAACATTGTACATGGAAAATAATATGGATATAGTTTAAGAATATATGTTATATAAATTAAATAATTATGATATTCATGATATATTAATCATTATAAAAAGATAATATATCATTTTATTTCTTACCTTTTCACTCACTAAAATATGATAATGTCATTCGTGTACGTGTGGACTACCACCTTCACGAAGCGATGTGACTTTATTTTCATCCCCAAAACCAAATGGATGATATGTATAATTATATTTAAATAAATTATATTTTTTAATGATTTAATTATCATTATGTAAAGATAAAATATTACTTATCTCCTTTCCATAATTATTTTTGAAAAAATGGAAACATTACTCATGCATACGTACGACCTACCATCTCAATGATCGTAACATACTTCATTTATCAAAATTATATTTATTTATTGGTATTAAAATTATAATTTATGTATAAATATACTAAATATTTCATTATTATTAATATGGATATGATTTAATCATGATCAAAGTATTAGGACCAAAAATAATAAATAAAAACATACACAAAAAACAAAGCAGTTTTTACCCGAAACACGATTTTAACAAGTAATTTTTAATAAAAGGGTAATAAATGGCCATAAGTAAATAATTTATGGTGTTATATATATAATTATGGTTTTATAATATATTTATAATAAAATTATATTTTTTATACAAGAGGTTTGATCATGTACAAAGGTAGGCAAGACTTAAGGTAAAAGATTTTTAGTCAAATTCACCACTAGTTTCTTTTATGTGGTGTATATACTTCCCATGAATGTATTTGATGATTATTATAAAACAATTATGGGTATTTAAATACCCATTTTATGGTATCACTTTCATGGGGTTCATGGTTCAAAAGTTACCAAGCGGTAAGGGAATTTTCTATCAAATTGCATTCTTAGAGACCTAAGTTATGTTATGCTCCTATATTTTTCTATGAGGTGTATATACTACCCCTTTGACATGTTATATTATTAATCCACTTATTTTAATGATATTATATGCTTTATTTAATTTTATTATTTCATGGATATTATGATTCAAAGTTTCTAAAGTTGTAAGAGTTTTATGTTACAGTCTCATCGTTTATCGGGATCTTTTATGATTATACTTTTTATGATGAAATATTATTATGTATCTCTAAATAAACTAATTAATTTTATTATAATTTGGTTATTTCTTGAAAATACTTTTTTCCATTAATTTTACTCTCCTTATGTACTCAATAGTTCAAACTGACATTTTTAAGAAAAATAATCTTTATTTCTCTCTTCGCATGAAAACACTTTTTCATCTAAAACCATGTTTTCTAAAAATGTTGTCAATTTTTTTGAACATTATTCAAATGATTTTTTCAATTCATTTTTACCCATGTTTTAATTTTAACAAAATGTTTTTAAAGGAATATTCCTCTCATTTCCTAACAATTCCTATTTGGCTTTTATAGAGAATGTGAAAGGAATCTTTATTCTAAAGTGTAGAATGAACGAGATTTCCCACCTCCATAACTGTTATTTTATTTGAATATTCCTTTATAATTTTCAAGACTATTTCCAAATAAAATTATTTTCAAAATGTTTTATGTTTTTAAAAGTGTTGTTCAACGTGGAAATGATATTTTTCTCAAGAAATGTTTTAAATGAATTTTAAATCTTCTTTAATAAGTTTTTAAAGTTTATTTTGAAAGAAAATGATTTTTAAAATATTTTATAAATTTTATTTTTAAAAAGTTATTTTCAAAGAATTTTTTCCCTCATGAAATGTTTCAAGTGATCCTTCAAAATCATTCTCCATCTAAGATGACATCATTTGATGTAACTTAGGCTTTTTTGGTGATATGAACCATGTATACCATTCTTATTATTTCATTAAATGGTTTATCATGACATGATATTTATGAAACCCGTTCCTTTTCCAAGGGGTATACCATGATAAAATTATTATAAAACCCATTTCTTTTCCATGGGTTATACTATGATGAAATCCTAAAATTATTATGAAACCTATCTCTTTTCTACAAGTTTTTATATGATTAATTATTTATGAAACCCATTTCATTTCATGGGTTATGATATGATGAATGTTTTATGATCTTTTGGAACACATATGTATGATTTTCATTATGTGATGGGAGGGATCTATATCCCCGTAAAATGAATTGGGTAAATATAGATAAAACATGAGTAAATATGTTATGAATGAACCTGATTACATGTTCATAATGTTATGAATGAAACTGATTACATGTTCAAAATGTTATGTATGAACCTGATTACATGTTCACAATGTTATGCGTGAAACTGATTACATGTTCATAGTGTTGTGAGTGGACCTATCGTTAATTTCTATAATGTTATGTGTTGACCTTATTGCATGTCTATAAGTTTATTCAAGGGACTAGTTTCATTTCCTTAACTTAAAGAGTAAACCTTTATCTATTTATACTTGTTTATAATGTTATAAGCTGATGTGGACGCCAAAAATATACTTAATATTCCAATTTTTATGTTCTCATGGATCCTATTCTTTGATTACCTTATGATTCATTTCATATGAACTACCAATATTTATCCAATGAATCAAAATCATGATATTTGATATGCATGGTATAGTTTTAAAATTTTATTCTCATGTTCTCATACCCTTATGTTCATATTATTCTTATGTACATCCCTTGTTTACCCTTACTGAGAATATGAGATAACCCTTTATTATGTTTTCTTTCCCCATTTTATGAAGAAATATTTTAACTAGGGTATGTTTGTGAAGATTACTAATGGGGAATTTCTTTAAGGGATACGTTATAGATGTTTTAGAAAATTAGAGGATCATGTACGCAGTCTCCAATGACACTAAAATATTATGTTCATCAGGAATGTGTTTGTCCAATGTATTGAATATTCTTATAAAAAGATGTAATATCTATGTATGAAAAGCCTCAGTCACTATAGTAGGCATTATAGGAAAGGTTTAGTTAACCTTTGGAAACTAGGATGAGAAAGCGTTAGTGAGATACCTAGGGATATTTCTATGTATATATTTAGGGATGTGTCTAAGGATAAGTCTAAGGATGGGTCAAAGTATAGGAAAATGTCCTATAATTATGTTAAAGGATAGATCTAGTGGTTTCTAATCAATTACATCAATGTCTGGATAGTACAAGTGGATGTGGCTATAGAGAAGGGGTACGAAGGGGTAATAACCCCCAAAAGGGAGAATTGAGATGAACTCAATCATCACTCATAACAATAGGCATTGTTGCATACCTAGTTTAAAACTCTCAGAGGATATACTTTAGAAATCCCCAAACTCTTTATAAACCATCATGAAAGATTTAAATAGACAATGATCATGGATGGAATAGGTTAAGCCTAAGGTGTTATAGATTTAAAATAATGTGTCATGATTTATACATACTATAAGTGATTTTTCATGATTATGTGGTTTTAATATATTATTAGTGTTGATCACACTATGATTTTTGGTTTTAGTCAATAGAGGAAACCATAAGGAACCGAGTTAACATTGAATGTGATGGAAAAATTACCTATGAGAAGCCAAATGGGATGATGACTGGAGTGAAGGATGTTATGATTATTATTTTCTGTTATCATGGAATATTATTAAAAATGTACACCGTAACCAACTCTAAAACTCACCAGAGAAGAGAAGGATATAGTTTGTTGAGAGTCTGGGTAGTGAGGACCATAGAGGAAAGAATATTCAGTTTCCTATATGTTGAGAATGTGGGAGGAAACACTCAAGAGAATGTCTTATAGAGGAAGTAGAAGCTGTTTTGTGTGAGGAAAAGAGGTATACACAGCAAGTAAGTGAAAAGGAAAAATGAAAAGATTGGTTAACACAATGTATGGGAATATTGGTCTCCCTAAATTATTACAAAGGAAAAATGTTTTAAATTTGAAAATTATAAGAATTATGAAAATCGATGTCATAGGAAGAAAGCTCATGAATAAAATCAGTAAGGTGGTATGAGTAACAGTTATATTACTGATGAGGAAGTGACTAAAAATGACATATGAAATGAAGGAGGTATTAAAGAATAAGAAGGTGAAGCCTAGTTAATGGTTTAATGATGATGTGGAATAATTGAAGTTTTTATATATTAGAATTATAGAATAATGTTATATTAATCATAATATATATAAGGATTTTTTACAAGTTTTTCATTAAGTATTATAAATAATACGTTAAATGGTAATGATGGTCTAGAAAATTGATTTAATAGTAAGGTGATATTTTATAGGGAACACATGGTTAAGGATAGATAACCCATAATATGTTTCTGGTGTTGAAAAAAATGGTTTTTATTTTTGATAAAGAGATGAATGATATATATAATGTTAATCAGATAGATTTGATTACCTTGGAACAAATTAATGATTTATTGAAAAAGTGGTTTATTATAATATTGATAGAGTTTACAACATTTTTGGATTTAAGGATAATATCCAATAATTTGTGTTTCATATAAATAATGAGGAAGAATGTATTATTTCATTAAGGATTTATGGAAATTTAGGTTATTATGTTTCAAGATAACACATGATGAAGGTATTCACATGTTTGGTATGTGACAATTAAGAGATAATTCATGTTCTTGGGGAGTGGGGATTAATGATTAGATCATTTTTGAAATTTTGTGACCTTCTTTCTAAAGTTTTGGATTTTAATCTATTGTAATGTTCATAAGGTTAACCATTTATTAAATGGTTTAATTTTAACATTGGTTGAGGTTTTAGATATTAATGTATTACTTCACCATTTGAAAATTTATCTATATTGGATAATAATTGGTAAATATTTTGTTATAACTAGAGATAAAAGGAATTAATTTTCATTATATTAAGGATATTTTGATCTATTAGTGATTCAGGCATACAAAATTCATCTTCATTTCTTGGAGTAAGATATGGAGTAGAAATTGATCGAAGCATAACCAAAGGATGAAATTGTGATTATGATAAAAAGAAAATCTAATCCCTAGGTATATCGGTCCCTTAGAAATTATTAATCATATCGGGATGGTATCATATAAATTAGATCTTCCACTAACCCTATCCTAGGATCAATATGTGTTCCATGTATCTCTTCGGAGTAAGTATATACCAGATCCATCACATGTACTAAACTCAGAGATCTCATTTCTAGAGCATAATATTTCCTATGAGGGACAATCAGTAGAGACTCTGAATCGAATAGAGAAAGTTTTTGAAAATAAGACCACTTACCTGGTCAATGTTTTATAGAAAAACCACTTTCTTGAGGAATCTACATGAGAACGTAAAGATGTAATGAGGCATAAGTATCCTCATTAGTTGGTACCAAAGTGAAGAATTTTGAGGGTGAAATTCATTTTAGGGTGGGGGGAGGGGGGTAAAATGTAACAACCTGATATTTTATGAAAAATGTTTTTATAAATAAATTTAATCATTTTGATGTTTTTATTTATATGAAATAGTGGTTTTGACTTTTGTTACACACAACACCAAGTTTAGCTTGCGTTATACATAACAACGAGTTTAAATGAAACATGATTTACAATTAAAATATTATTATTTAATATAATAGTTATAATTTATCCATTGGAATAAAAGGTATGAAAATGAGTAATTAAATTATAAAAATATATAGTCTACGCATGTATATAAAATTAATTCTTTGGTGACCAATTAATTAAAAATGTAAATAAAATCTATTTGAAAATAAAGGAAATCTTTTTCTGAAAAATATTTTCTATACAAACAAACACATTTTACCTCAATAAATTAAACAAACTAATTTTGGTGAATGATTTTAATGAAATTTATATATTATATATAAAATAAAAACTTTAACATTAATATTATGTATTTTCTAGAAAATATATAAGAATAAATCCAATTTTACACTTAAAAATTGTATATTTCTAAAAAGTAGTTTTGTCACATTTTTGTGAACTTATTTTAAAAAAAGTTTTTGAAAATTTTAGAAAAATTATTTGAAAAAATAAATTTCATTTTTGAAACCAACATGTCAATACTATCTTAGGGTAAATTTTTGATTATTTTCTAAAAAGATTAATTTTTTGATGAATAGTAAAAAATACTGAATTTTTATAAAGTTAAATTATATTTTAAATTGGGTTTAAATTAAAATTAGTTAAATTATATATCTAATATTAAAATTCAGGTTATTTTAATCATTTTTATATATAATTTTTATATAAAAAAGTTTTTAAACTTTTGAACATTTTCTCTTTGAAAACCTGCTTTCTCATCACTTTTGTGAGATTAATTTTAAATTAAAATTTTCCACTTATGTGAATGGGAATTGGAAAAATTTATTCCATATTTTTAATTATAATAATAAATATTATATAATAAATTTAAACTAATTTTGACCAAAATGCATATTGAAAATAGTAAAAATTAATTACCATATTTAAGATAAAAATGTTTTTATCAAGGGGTTAACTAAAAGGATAATGGTTACAAATGACACAGAACTTATAAAAAACCTATTTTATAGCCATATTTAGACCTTATATATTATATTCTAGATAATGGACCATTTTTTATTCTTTTTTCATTTGAAAAATTTGGGCACACATTTTTCTTTTCAAAAATTACAAGTGTGACACTCACCTCACTTATAAAAGGCCACCATCTCTCCTATCCTCTTCACATATTAAAAACCAAGTAGTTCAAACAATACCTGACCAAATAACTTCATTAATTCCCCCTATAATCCTATAATCCTTATTTTTTTCATAAATACAACATATTAAGGATTTTTTCTGAAACTTAAGGAGGTTACTTGGAAAAGAGGTAACATTCTTTAATAAGCATTTTTATTTTATTAATTTATCCACCTCATTCAATTATTATTAAAACATTATTATATAATAACCTAACTATATTTCATATAATTAGATATTTTTATGTTAAGGTAATTACCTACGACCATCTTCATTTTCATTAAATGGGTTTTGAAATCATCATTCATGTGTACTACAGACTATCACCTCACAGACCGATGTTATTCATTTTTCCATTACCACCTATCACGATTGGGTAAGATGATGAATATAAAGTATATATATATATATATATATGATATTTATAACATAATTATACATCTAGAGTCAATATATAATATATATATTTTTTTATTTTCCATTCCTTAGGGGATGTGATAACATCGTTCTTGTGTACGGCGAACTACCGCCTCACGAAGGAATGTGATTTATTTTCACTAATGATTTAAATTGAAAATAATAAGGATGAAGTTAATGAATATATGTAATATAAATGAAATAATAAGGATATTAATGACATATTTATCATTCTTAAAATATTATATATCATTTTCTTTCTTACCTTTTTACTCACTCAAAGATAATAACGTCATTCGTGTATGTGTATAAAACCACCTTTATGAAGGGATGTGACTCTATATTTTAATAAAAACACCACATGGATGAAATGTATAAGTATATTTAAATAAATAATATTTTATTTATGATATTATTATCATTATTAAATGATAAAATATTACTTACCACATTTCCATAATGATCGTTAAAAAATGGAAATATTACCTATGCGTACAGACGACCTACCATCTCCATGATCACAACGTACTTCATTTATGAAAAAAATATTTAATTATTGGAATTAAAAGTATAATTGATGAATTAATATGATAATTATTTCATTATTATTATTCTATAGATTATGAAACAATGATCAAAGTAAAAGTACTGAAAATAAAAAATCAAAACATATACGAAAAAATAGTTATTACTTGAAATATGATTTTAACAAGGAATTATTAATAAATGGGTAATAAATGGTCATAAATGATGAGTTATAATATTTAATTATTAATTTTAAATTTATTTAGTTTTAAAAATCAAAAACACCTTCTTAAAAACATGTTTACTAATTTTTATGTTCCAAGTGTTTTAGAATGTTTTTGTAGGAAACATTACCTTTTACCTAACATAGAAATAATTCTAATGTATTAAAAATATAATCTTATTATTATTCAATATGATCCATTGGTTGAAGTATGTGTATAATTCATCTAACTAACATCTATATTGATCATTGGTTATAATTTTTTCTTGTCTATCGTATTAACTCAAGTCACGACCATCTAATTGATAATGGTACTAATACATCGGATTGATCCTTATAAGGTTTATTGAATTGAAAAATGATAAGGAAGTACATCAGAATATATTATGTTTATAATTAGAATATATAAGTTTTTTTTTTCTATCATAAGGAATACACTTTATCATTGTAATGGTGCTAATAAAAAAACATCAGACATTCAATTACAGATGATCCGTCAAGTGGAAGCTGTTTGAGGCCATTGCAAAAAACTTTGAAATATGACCTTTGGAAATTTTACTATAAATAAAAGGTAATTTGAAGAGTTTATAGATGAGATAAATTTTCACAAATCAATTATTCTAAATATTTATTATCACTAATTTCTCATTCTTAGTCTTTGTAATTCTTTAGAGAGTTGTCGTTATAAGGAATCCTTATCAGGGTTGTTTTCTTTAGAACAATTACTTTTTTATTCTGCATACAATCATTGTTACAATAAAGGGATTCTGAGGATAGTAAGATAGTGGATCTGTTCCATCAGATCAATGGATTTTGAGGCTAGGAAGAAAGACACTGATTATTGTTACGATCAAGGGATTCCGAGGATAGAAATACAAAACTTATTTCGATCATCGTATCGAAGGGCTTTCTTGGTAAGGAAAGACAGAATTTACAGTAAGTATAAAACAACAAGTACCTTTAGTCGGGGTTCCTTACTACCTTTACTATTAAGTTCAAAAGAGTAATTGTTTTTAATATATCTTGTAAGTAATTATTATGTTATAAGTTTTTTTTATTTATTCTTTTTACAAGTCTTTATTATGCCATGCATATTACAATTGAAAGATTATTTTAAAAATGTTTCTTATCGTTTTTTATTGGTGTATTTATGATAACAATTAAAACATACTCTGATACAATCAGATAATATGTTGTTCTTATTCTTACACCATGATCATTGGATGATCTATGAGTCTGAATTTTTTTACTTAAATAGGTTTTGTGTTTTGTTTTGTTTAATTTTTTTAAACTATAATTCACCCCCTCTTGTAACAATAACCATATTAGATACACTTTTAATCCACCAATTGGTATCATAGTAGGTTATACTACTATACCTTTGTGATTTTTTATTTTATTTACCAATTTCAAGTTTATCTAGTTTTGTTATAAACTCCTTTATTATAAATTGTTTTTACACTAATGTGCACTTATAGAAAAGAGTTTCTATAGATTTGTTAAGATGACAGGTATAAATATTGGATCTCTTGGTAATATAAATCATATTCGACCACTAATTTTTTATGGGAATGACTATGAGTATTGGAGAGATAGAATGAAAACTTTTGTGATCAACACTGGAGTTGATAATTTCTTAATTATTAATGGGAAGTACAAGATTCATGATAAGGAAGTTTATGATTTTAATAATGCTAAGAAGGTAGAATATTAGTTGAACTAAAAATTTATAAATAATTTATTGTGTTCTATGATGAGGAATATCTGTAGTCAGATATCAACCTATGAAGCGGCCAATAGTATTTTGAGTAATTTTGAAGTAACAAACTTTGGCACATCCAAAGTTATTCAAATAAAAAGATCCATGCTTAAAGCTAATTACCAAGCCTTTTATTTTCCACCTGGTGAATCAGTTTCCCAGATACACCAAAGGTTTATCAAAATTATCAATAATGTATAGTATCTTGGTTAAAAATGTCTTCATGATTATATTTTTGTTGAAAAGATTATTGATATAATTCATAATGAGTGGGAATCTAAAAGAACTACTATGGATGACATAAAAAATATTATGAATCTAACTCTTGATGATCTTAATGAAACCATTATGCAATATAAAGGAATATTAAATAGAGATACTAAGAAGGTTAAAAATAAAAATGGTGGAGTTTATTTTGCTACAACATATACTATTCTTACTAAATTTTAGTGAGTTGAGAAAGTAATAAAATCATCAAGAAAGAAAAAAGTTTTTATTTAATCTAATTATCATTCATCAAAACATTGTGAAAATGAGTTGGATAATCTTTCCTGAAGGATGAAAAAGATTACGAGAGAGAAATATTTTCATTACAAATACGAAAAAGGTAATACAGATAAAAGTGACAAGAAGGATTATGAGGTTACTTGTTATGAATGTAAGATAAAATAACACATCTGACCTGATTATCATAATATTAAAATAAAATATAGAAAGGAATTAAATTCTGATAGAAATAAAAAGAAGTATTATAACTCAAAAGAAAATAAAAGTCTAAAATATTTTGACACTTAGAGGTCCATTGGTGGATATTCTTCAGAAAATTCTTTTGATAAGGAAAGTTACAGACATAATAACATTGGAATATTTTCAAAAGTACCTATTTTAAATCAATGTATTATAGAAAAGGTACACACTGATAAATCCCCAACTTATATGTCTTTAAATGAAAACTATCATGATGATGAGAAAAATTTTACATATTATGATGAATAATCTTCCTCAATAGAAGATAATTCTTTACCTAGTTATGATGGAGTTTATATATTTTCAAAAAATTTAGAAAATAAAAATTGTAAAGTTTTTTAAAAACACGATAATGCCTAAGAAAAAATTATCCAATAAGATTCAAGAATTACTATTCTAACCAATGAATTATTAGATCTTTTTAAAAATATTGATAAAATAAATTTTGAAAGAGATAATATTTCAAAATAACATGAGAAAATAATTTTTGATACAAATTATTTACAACATTATATGTAAAACTTAGTTCCAATACTATTACTAAAGAGGACAAGAACTTAGTTGTAAAAATAAAGTATGAAATATCTAGTTTGAATAAAATATTATATAATTTTACCACCAGTAAGGAAAACATTGATAAGATTTACAAGAAAATTAAACCTCACGGTAATAATTATGGAATGGTTTATACCAATAAAAACATATTTTTTTGAAAAAACTATTTTGTTCTTAAAAGTGTACCCTTTTGTACAGAGTGCTAAAGTGGTGGACGTTGGAAGAATAATTATTCTTGGAATAGAGTTCAATATATTTGTTTTCATAAAGATTATTTTTCGAAGGAAATAAATTTTTCTCAATGATGTAATGTTGGTCAAATGTGGCTTCCTAAAATCCTATTTTATGATAATACGAGACCCAAGAAGGTTTGGGTTCTGAAAAACTAATTCTTTTGTTTTCAGGAAAAGAAAGATAATACCAAAAAAACATTTGGTACATGGATAGTGGTTTCTCTAGGAATATAACTAGAAATATAGATTTCTTTAAGAAGATTATCAAGATGAAATTTGGAAAAGTAACTTTTAGAGATAATTATCAAGTAGAAATCCCTGGTATAGGTAACATTGTACTTCTTAGAAAATCCTTAATTTTAAATGTTTTATTTTTTAGGTCTTAATAAAAACCTTATAATAATGAGTCAATTATGTGATTCAGGTTACCTAGTGAACTTTAGTATTGATAAATGTACAGTACATAGTTCCAAGGAAGAATTTACTCTTTCTTCCAATTAGCATGAGAATGTTTACACACTAAAATTAGAAGACATTAGGATCCAAGACTTACCTTTCCTTAGTGTAATGAAATATCAATATTGGTTATAGAATATAAGGTTAGGACACTATAATATTAGAAACATAGCTAAGTTGACTATGAAAGGAATTTTTAAGGATCTACCAAAAATTTGGTTTGATAATTCAAAAGTATGTGACCCTTGTATATTTTCTAAGAAACTTAAGTTAGGTTTTGAATCTATTAGCTAAGTCTCAACTTATGATGCTTTACATTTTGTGTAGATAGACTTATTTGGCACAACAAAAATTGTTAGTATTGGTGTAAAATACTATGTATATGTCTTAAATAATGATTACACAAGATACACATGGGTCTATTTTCTTATAAATAAATTAGAAGCCTTTAGTTTTTAAAAAAAAAATGTAGCCAGAGTTAAAAATGATAAAAACCTCTCTTTGATAACTATTCATTGTGATCATGGTGGAGAATTTGAAAATTATAATTTTGAAATTTTTATAGTAAGAAAGGTATTGAACATAAATTTTCATCTCTTATAACCCAATAGAAAAATGGTGTAGTTGAAAGAAGAAATATAGTTCTTCAATAGATTACTAGAACCCTGCTGAGAGAATATTTAGTTGGTAATTTTTTTAGAATGAATCCATTAGTGTTGCCTTATATACTATAAATTGAGTTTTAATTAGAACTTTTCTTAATAAACCTCCTTATGAGTTGCATACAGGAAGAAAACCAAATGTGTCTTAATTCAAATTTTTTAGATGAAAAGTATTCAAATTGAATACTAAATATAACTTACATAAATTTGTGCCAAAATATAATGAAGGAATATTTTTAGGATATTAAACTACTAATAAGTCTTATAGAGTTTTTAATAAACATTATTATACTATTGAGGAAATAGTGCATGTTAAGTTTCATGAAAATGGTCCTTCTTTTCAAACAACCCCAACACACATCCTCATATGTTATCTATAAAACTAATTTTTAACCTTTGTTAGAAAATTCATCTCATAAGGAACATACTCAAGAATATGGTTCTAAAGTTATTCCTTAGGGATAATTTCTACCTATTATTGAAGAACCTAATTTTGGAAGTCAAAAAAACTAGTTATTTCTTTGGAATCATCCTAGTAAAAGTATCATTGGTGATGTAGATCAACCGGCTAGGAATAGAAGTTCTTTGAGAAAATAAATTAAGCACCTATATTTCTTATCCCAATTTGAACCTAACAATCCTAATGAGGCTTTAGGTGATGAGGATTAAAAAAAAGTAATTCAAGATAAACTCAATGAGTCTAAAAGGAAAAAAATCCAGAATTTAGTTGAACAACCCAAAGAAACTTCTATAATTGGAGTAAAATAGAGTTTTCAGAATAAATGTGATGAAAATGGAATAATAGTTAGAAGTAAAGATATAATTTTTGATAAGGGATATAACAAAAAATATGTAATATATTATGAATAAACCTATGAACTAGTAGCTAGACTTGAAGCTATTTTAATACTTATAGCCTTTCCAACATTCTTTAATTGAAAAAATTTTCAAATGGATGTGAAGTGAAATTTCCTAAAAGTATATATTCATGAGGAAGTTTATGTAGAACTATCACCTAGTTTTGAAAATAAAAAAAAATCTTGAACATGTTTATAACCATACCAAGGCACTTTATGGACTCAAACAATCCCATAGATCTTAGTATAATTGGTTAACTACATTTTTTCTAAAAAACAATTTTATTAAGGGTTCTATAGATCCAAATATTTTTATAAAATAATTGGATAAAAAAATTATGATTTTAAAAATTTATGTTGATGACATATATTTTATTCAACTAAAAAATATTTAACAAATTCTTTTACGGATCTTATGAAGTCTGATTTTGAAGTGAGTATGATGGGTGAGTTAACATATTTTCATGGTTTTCAAATTTCAAAAAAACCATAACATATTTTTGTATCTCAATATAAGTATATAAAATACTTAGTTAATAAATTGGTGTATAAAAATACTAAAAGTATTAGTACTCCTATTGGAACCTCCAATACTTTCAATCTTGATGAGGATGGGAAACCAGTTGATTAGAAAACTTTTAGAGGTATGATTGTAAGATTAATATTCTTAATAGCTAGTCATCTGGATTTAATGTTATCATCATGATTATTTTTTAGATATCAATCCAATCCAAAATAATCCCATCTTAAAATTGTCAAATAATTTTTTTGTTATCTTAAGGGAACTATGGATTTAGACTTATTCTATTATTTTGGAAGTGTTTTTGAACTTAATTGTTTTTCAGATGCTGAATTTGGTTGATGTAGAATTGATAAGAAAAGGACATATAGAAATTGTCATTTCTTAGGTGAATCTTTTTTTCTTGGTCTTTTATGAAACTACACTTAGTAGCACTTTTAACTATTTAATCCGAATATATACCAGTTGGAAGTTTTTATGCTAAAGTATTGTAGATGCAACACATATTCACATACTATAGAATGAGTGTTACTAAAAAACAAATATTTTTTGACAACAAAAGTTCCATTACATTAAGTAAAGACCTATAACATTAATCACATGCTAAACACATATATATAAGACACCATTTACTTCAGGATAACACACTTAAATAAGATATAATTTTATAATTTATCAATATACAAGAACAACATGATGATATTTTTACTAAACCCCTTAGTTTCAATAGATTTGAATATATTAAACAGAATTTAGGAATGATTAATATTAAATGACCATTCATATGTACTTATTGTTTACCCATATACTTATATTTATATACACCTTTTCATGGGTGGGGGTACATATGTTTATGTTTTCTAAAAACATTATATTTTCTAAAATTTTAAATATTTTAAAATGTTTTTATCATAATGATTTTTTTAGAATAAAAAATTGTAAAAATTTATGAAATAAAAAATTATTACAAACTTTTCTCGACATTAGTTTTTCTTAAAAAACTATCGTAATTAGTTTTCATAATAAAACTACCATAATTAATTTTCATAATAAAACTATCATAATCAATTTTCATAATAAAACTATCATAATTAGTTTCATAATAAAACTATCTTAATAAGTTTGTGTAATAAAACTATCATAATTTCTTTGTATTATAAAACTATCATTATCTATTTATGTTAAAAAACCAATAAGAATAGGTTATTCATACCGATGAAACCATATACTCTGAAAGGAATTATTCTTTTAATTTTTTCACTAATTAATTACTTTAATTTCTAATTGTTTTTGATTACTTGTTATTTTAGTTTTATGAATTTCATTTTTTTTAAAAAAAATTGAAGGGTTTTTCTAATAAGAATAATTCTCGCTCTGATAAAATTTTCTAAAAATTTGAGAGTTCAAATAAAATTTTAAATTTTTATTCGATTAAATCTCATCTGTCAGATTAGTTAGGGTTTAATTTTAGCTATTGAAAGACTTTTGGAATATGAACCATCACCTCTCTATGCCTATATAAAGGTATATCACTATGTTTCCCACATCTTTATCTATTGTTTTTTCTACTGACTCTTGCCACTCCTCAAATCCTGCAATCTGTTTTTTGGATTCTCTCTGATCTCCCACACAATTCTCATTACTATGGAAACCAAATATGATTACAAAAATGGTATGTTTTAAGAGAATGACTCATCTAAAGGACTTGGCTCAATAAGTATGATTATTTTCTTAAAAATATCATAAATTTTCAAGGATTAAATAAAGTGTTTGTATAGAAAACAAATATTGATTTTGATATGTTTTATCCAAAAATCACGAGAGAGTTCCACATTTATATTATGTTTGTTAAAGAAGATGACAAGGATCTTGTTTCTTTCAATTTATTTGGAAATAAATACAAAATTTATTATAAAAGATTTTAAAATATAGTTGGAGTTCCTACTAAAGGATAAGCCTACTTAACCTCACACAAATTACCATATATTCTTGGTTATTTTGAAAGAACAAAAGATGAGGATTATTTGTTTCCTGGTTAGGAGAAACATATAAAGGTATCACATATAACACCAGAAAATAGTATAATATCATTGTGGATGCATGGGTATTTGATACCTATAAAAAGTGATAGAGTCACTCTAAAGGAATTAAATATTTTTTTGTTGCATTTCTTGGTCAATTTGAGACAAAAACATATTTTAAAATTTCTTTTCATTACATTTAAATCTCTCAATAATTACTCAATAAAGTCAAATATTATCATCTTTATATCCTTCATTAATAATTTACTTGTAAAGATTATGGAAATTTTCATTTCTAAGAACCAATTGTACATAATTTGAGAGAAGATTTATTTTATTAGCAATGATACAATTTCTAGAATGAAGATATTCATTGATTCTAAGTCAATGAAATTTTTTGATAATGTTAAAGGAGTTGTATCTAAGGCTTATCCATCTAAGAAGATTTAGGAAACAAAGAAGAAAAGAAAATTTTATTCATCCCCTCTAGTTAAGATACAAAATAATGTAAAGACTATGTCTGATGATGAGTTCAAAAAGTTAATGGATCATTAGGAAAAGAAGAAACTAGGTGATTAAGAAAATGTTTATGAAAATTTGTTATAGGACGTAGAGAAATCCTTTGAGAATCCAAATATAACAATATCCCATACCAATCAATTCATTCTTGATGATGGTTTTATTTTTTAAGAAACTTTAGAAATGCCATTAGTTGTTACTTCCATGGAATATAATGGGAAATACAATGTTTTTCTTGAACATGCTGAAGAATTAATTCCAATAGAAGTATATAAGAAAACTAAGAAAGAAAAAGAATTGGTTTCTAAAATTTTTGTAAAGGTAGTTCTCTGAAAAGAATGACAATTAGAGAATGAACTTGAGTAATTTGGAAAAGAAGAAGAAGGTGATAAAGAATAAGAATAAATAGAGGAAGAAATAGAGGAAGAAATAGAGGAATAAATAGAGAAAGTAGAATAATAATAAGAATAAGAACCTGATAATGAAAAATATGAGGATGATGAACATTCTAAAGAGAAGAAATCTTCCAAGTCATCATTGTCATTAGACTTATCATATCAGTATAATAAGTATTCTTAGCTATAAGGATCAAAAGATAAATCTTCATTCTTGAAGAAAGAAAAATTTTCATCAAAGGAGGAAGATAAGTTAATCTCAATGGAAGAATAAGATGATCAAAAGTCTCAAAAAAATGTTTCTAAATATTCCGAGTTAGATAATAATATAGAAATTGTAGTTGTTTTAGAGGATATGTTTGTTTCCAATAAAGGGAAAGTAAAGTTTAAGAGAAACTTAATGTTAAATATTCTGGGCTAAAACCTCCAAAACCTTCATCAGGTTCATTAAACTCTAAGTAAACTATATATCATAAAGGGTTTGATTATTTTTCAAAATTTGATGAGGTTGAGTGACACTATTCATTATTTTCCCAAGTTATAAGTAATATTTCAACTTATTCAAAATATACTTAGTGAAAAATCAGATTCATTCAATGTTATTATAGAATCAGTTATCCATATTGAGGAAGAGTTGAAATATTTTCAAGAAAAGTCACATAATCAAAAAAAAATCGTGTAATCAGATAGTGAAGTGGACCAACCATGTTGATGATAATATTCACAAACACGATGAACAATTTTTTGAAGTTAAGAAACTTTTGTTGGAAATTGAAGAATATTTTAACAATTTTTCTTCTGATGTATATAATTGAGTAATGTTTGTGTAATAATTCAGAGATAATACTTATGATTGGATAGATGAAGTAAAAGTTGTGAAAGAAAAGGTTCGTGATTTGGACTTAGAGAATTCTATGTTGGGATCGCGTGAAAATGAGTTGATCATTATGAGGGATGAGAATAAATAGATTTATGAGGAAGTAAAAAGATCAAATACTGAAGTCCATAACAAAGAAGTATTGAAATAAAATATCATAATGCTTGATAAGGATCAAGAAGATTTCAAAAATATGAAATCAATTGTGAAAAATCACATTAAGAAAGATTGAATACTTTATATATTTTAACTCTTAAGGTAATATTTTCAAACAATTGAATGATTGTCAAATGTGATTATATTTTCATCAAAATAAATTCTTCTTGAATGTATTCCAATTAATTTTGGATGAATGTTCTTTCTATTACATCATGAATGATTAGTTAGTTCAAAATTTATTGTTTTTTTGTTATATTTTATAATATTTTGTGAAATTTTGGATTTTTCCCATTATTTTTGTAAATCACAAAGGGGGAGAAGTTTTGTTAGTTTTATAAAGGGGGTGTATTTATTTAAAGGGAGATGATATGATTAAGTGGGATTTTTCTAAAAGGATAAAAGGATTTGTGGGAGAATTATTGATATGTATTTAAGAATTTCATAAAGAGTAGTTTTTATCTTAAGGGGAGTATGAGTACTTTCCATCGTATCATAAAAGGGTTATAAAATTAGAGGGAGTTATGAAGTATATCTCGAAAGTTCTTAATATGTAAAATGTTTGCAAGTATTTCAAGTAATAAATTTTGATTTAAATATTATGGTTTGTGCTTTCTAAAAAGGGGGATATTGTTGATTTAGAAGGTTTACTTATTACTTTCCCATTTATTTAGTTTTAGAAATCCCAAAAACCTTCTAAAAATATTATTTACTAAATTTTTATATTCCATGAACTTTAGTATGTTTTTATAGAAAATATTACTTTTTACCTTACATTGAAATAATTATAATTTATTATGAATATAAACTTATCATTATTCAATATGATCCATCATATCAAGGATGTTTCTAATTCATTAGAATGACCTCTATCCTGACCAGTGGTTAGAATTTTTTCTTTTCTATCATATTAACACAACTCATGAACATTGGTATGATATTGGTACTGATACATCAGACTGATCTTTATAAGGTTTATTGTATTGAAAAATGATAAGGAATTACATCATAACATCTTAAGATTATAATAAAATATATATAGTATTTTTTTCTATGAAAAGGAATATACTTTAGCATTTTAATGGTGCTAAACAAAACGATGTTGAACATTCAATTACAAATGACCTGTTAAGAACCAACTATCTGAGGCTGTTGCAAGAAACTCAGAAATATAATAATTGGAGCTTCAACTATAAATAAGAGGCCATTTAAGGATTTTGGAGTTGAGATACAGTTTCATAACTCAAGAATTCAGAATATTTCGTAGAATGAATTACTCATTCTTATTCTTTGTAATTCTTTACAGAGTTTTCATTATAAGGACTCCTTGTTAGGGTTGTTTCCTTTAGAACATTTTATTTTGTTTTATACATATGATAATTGTTACAATAAAGGGATTATAAGGATAGAAAGATAGTGAATTAGATCTATAGGATCAAGAGATTTTGGGTTTAGGAAATAGATGTTGATCATTGTTACGATTGAGGGCTTCTGAGGATAGGAAGATAGATCTTATTCCAATCATTGTAACAAGGGATTTCCTATTAAGGAAAGATAAAATTTACAGTAAGTATAAAGTTGTAGGTACCTTTAGTCAGGTTTTTTTGACTAAATTTACTATTATTATTAAACTATATAATTCTTTTAATATATATTTTAATTCTTTCATATGTTATAAGATTTTGTATTTATTGTTTTTACAAGTCTTTATTATACTGTGCATATTACGATAAAAAGTTTATTTTACAAATCATTATTATCATTTGTTTTATTGGTCTATCTATGATAATGATTAAAAAATAATCTAATATAATTGGAAAATATGTGATTTTTATTCTTACACTTTCATCATCAGATGATTTGTGAGTTTGATCTTTTTACTTAAAGTTGTTTTGTGTTTTTTTTGTTTAATGTTTTTACACTATAGTTCACCTCCCTCTTGTAATAGTAACCATCGTAGTTACTCTTTCAATACAAAAATAATTAAATCATGTATTGTATTATATATATAATTTTGGTTCTAAAATATATTTATAATAAACTTATACATATTATATAGGAGGTTTGAATATGTACAAAGGAATTCGAGACTTAAGGTAAGAGATTTCTAGTCTCTCTTTTAGTTCTGGGAGACATATAAAAATTCACCACTCATTTATTTTATGTGATGTATATAACTACCGTGAATGTATTTTATGATTATTATACATAAAATTATGGAGATTCACATATCTCTTTTAGGATCACTCCTTTATGGGGTTTATAGTTCAAAATTTACAAAATCGGTAAGGGATTTTTGTCTCAAATCACCTTCTTAGAGGCCTAAGTTATTTTACACACCTATCTTCTTATATGAGGTGTATATACTTCCCCATTTACATGTTATATGATGAATATTATTATTTTAATGAAATTATAAGTTTTATTTAAAGTTATTATTTTACAAGGAATATGATTTAATGTTACCAAAGTGGTAAGATCTTTATGTTACAATCTCAACATTTATTGGGACTGTTTATGATTATTCTTTAGATGATGAAATATTATGAACTATCTCTCTATAAAATCATTAAATTTATTATAATACTATTATTTATAGAGAATACATGTTTCCCTTAATTTTCTTCTCTTTATATAATAAAGAGTTTAGAATGATGTTTTTTAGAAAAATCATCTTTATTTATCTTTTCAAATGAAAACCCCTTTTCATCCAAAACCATGTTTTCTAAAACTGTTTTCAAAAAATATTTTTAACATTATTAAAATGATTAATTAAATAAAATTTTACCCATGATTTAATTTCTACAATATTTTTGAAAGGAATCTTCATGTCATTTTCCAAACAATGCTCGTTTAACTTTTACCAAAAATGTGAAAGGAATCTTTGTTCTAACATGTACGACATGAATGAAATTTCTCACCATTATGAAAATTGTTTTATTTGAATCTTCCTTTATAAAATTTCAAGTTTATTTTCAAAGAGAAGTATTTTCAAAAAAATTTATGTTTTAATTTTTTTTCAAAGTGAAAATGATATTTTCCTCAAGAAATGATTTAAATTATTTTTAAAGATTACATTATAAGTTTTCAATGTTTATTTTCAAAGAAAAGGACTTCCAAAATATTTTATAAAGTTGAGTTTTAAAAAATTATTTTCAAGGAAAAGTTATTTTCTTCATGAAATATTTCAATTGATATTTCAAAATCATTTTCCATCTAAGATGACACACTTTGATGTAACATGTTATTTTCTTAGAATATGAACCAAGGATACCATTATTATTCTTTCTCTTAATGGTTTGTTATGATAAGATGTTTATGAAACCCGTTCCTATTCCATGGGTTATACCATGTTAAAATTATTATGAAACTAACTTATTTTTTCCATGGGTTATGTTATGATGAAATGATGAAATAGTTATGAAATATGTATCTTTTCCACAGGTTATGATATGATGAAATTTTTATGAAACCAATTTCATTTCATGGGTTTTGATATGATGAATGCTTTATGATCTTATGGAACACATACATATGATTTTCATTAAGTAAAGGGTGGAAACTATATCTCCGTCCAATGAATTGGGTAAATATGGATAACTAATAAGTAAATATGTTATGTGTGCACCTGATTACATGTTCAAAATGTTATACATGAACCTAATTACATATTCACAATGTTATGTGTAAACCTGATTACATGTTCACAATGTTATGCATATACCTGATTAAATGTTCACAGTGTTATGTATGGACCTATATTTAATGTTCATATTGTTATGTGTAGACCTGTTTTCATGTCCATAAGTTTATATGAGGGATTGATTTCATGTCCTTAACTTAATGAGTGAACCTTTCTATATTTATACACGTTCACAATGTTATAAGCTAATGCGTGCACCACAAATCTATGTCTTATTCAAATATTCATGTTCTCATGGATCATGTTCTTTGATTAACTTATGATTCATGTCTTATTAACTACCAATATTTATTCCATGACTCAAGATTATTATATTTTATTTTCATGTTATTATTTTAAAATACTAGGCTCATTTTCTCATACCCTTATGTTTATGTTATACTTACATATCTCCCTTGTTTACCCTTACTGAGAACCCGATCCTACCCCTTCTTAGGTTTCCTTTCCCTAGGTTATGAAGAAAGGTTTTAAGTATTATATGTTTGTGAAGAGTACTAAAGGGGAAGTTCTTTATGGGATATGTTGAAGATCTTTCACCAAATTAGAGGATTTTGTACCTAGTCGCCACAGTCAGTAAACTATTACGATCCTCAAGTGTGTGTTTATGTAATGTATTGAATATTCATCTAAAAACATGTAGTATGTATTTATGAAAATATTAGGTCACTATAAATAGTTTCCACTCTATCATACAAATGAAACTATACGTTGCTCTATATGGGAAGAGATTCAAAACTCTAACAAACTGGGATGAAGTTAGAGAGAGGAAGCTATTATGACATAATATTATTCAAGAAATAATAGAGAAGGTTTAAACCATTCAATGATATATCAAAGAATTGAAAATTCAACAGAAGAACCATGTTGTTAATCATTGAATATATCTAGAGTTTGTGGTTAGTGATAAATAATTCCTTTGAATATCACCGTAAAATAGGGTTGTGGGATTTAGAAAGAAAGGGGCCTAAATACATCTACCCCTTTAGGATTATTGATCTCGTGGGGACTATAGATTAATGTTTATCACTTCTAAAAACCTCTCATAGGTTCATAATGTGTTCTATATATTTATTTTTAGGAAGTACATACTTGATGAATCACATGTAATTAACTCAGAATCTATGTATTTAGAAAATGATATCTCCTATAATAAAAAATTTGTGGAGATCTTGGATTGTAGAGATAAAGTTCCATAAAAAAGAATACCCACTAGGTCAAATTGTTATAGTTAAATCATAATTTTGAGTAAGACAGATGGGAACTAGAAGATGTAATGATATAAATGTACCCTCATTTGTTTTCATTTGAGTAATGAAATTTTAAGGGAAAAAATATTTGAAGGGGGAAGATTGTAACACCCCAAAATTATAGTGATAAATTTCATTTAAATCCATGATAGTCTATCTTAAATGAAACATCAAGATAAAATACACATTGCCTTATTTCATTAAGGTAGATAATTGAAACAAGAAATTAAATACAATAAAATATATCTAAATGAAACATAATTAGAAAAATTATAAATGGAATAAAACCAAAAGTAAATTAAAATATGATAAGATTGAAATATTATATATCCCAATCTATTTTAAAGATCACACCACTGATGATAAATATGTAAAGAATAAAACACATTATAAATATGATAAACATATCTAAAAATGAAATTAGAGACTAAGATGAGTGATTTTTCTGAAATCTACAAGGTTATATATATGAATGAATTATGACTGTTATATATATGGTTGTTAAGCTTATATGGTCATTGGGATTAAATGGATGTTGGGATTATATGGTTATTGATACCACCAATGGACATAAGAATAATTAATGAGATCAAGTATGAGTAGTATTTTCTTAAAACATGAACATTGCTTTTCAACGGAATGAGATATGGGATGGTCACCCGGCCAATACCCCCAAAAAATTAATTAAACAAAATGAAAGCTACAGTTGAAAAATGCGGTGTAGTGATATTATACCATCAACAAGAGTAAATGTAGATACATATTCAAGCCAACAAGTATAATACAATGAAAAGTGCACTCCAAAATATTGAGCTCACCTTCTGTCAAGTATGATCAGCACTGGGTCATCAAATCATCATCTAGAAAAATAGCTCTTAATTTCAAATCACAGAATATACCTCAAGGTATCATTAAATCCTCATATTAATCACTACTGAGCACCACCAAACTGAAAAATATAATAATTAAAAACATAAAAAAATGATAAACATTAGCTTCACACAGATTCTTAAGTCATCGCCATAGCCAAAATCTTCATTGTATGTTGTACATGCCAAGCATCACACAACCCCCTCATAAAAGATATCAAGAAGAACACAACGTCCCCCATAATAGATAGAGGAACTTTATATCGATATTCCAACAAGGAAAGAAACACTACAAAGTAGATAACCTGAAGCTTTGAAAAATGAATAATAGTCTTGAAAAAATATGGAAAACTAGTCACCACCACTAAACTAGAAAGCACTCAAGTCTGAAGTAGCAACACTTAAGAAATTGAAAAAAATAGATCAATACTTTAATCATAGAAAAAAACCAATATGAAACTAGTGTGTTCTCCATAGAACATCTAGAAAAAAAAAATGAATCCAAATAGTCTGAGAAGATAGAACAATAGTGTGCATCAAAAAGAGGAAAATCCCATAGAACGCTGTAATCCATGAGAAATAATTCACTGCACAAAAGAGTCCATCACAAGACAAAGCAACGATTACAAGAATTATAAAGAATCAATCCCAAGGTATAGCTTTAAAGTTTAAATATGGATTTATTTTGTGTTTATCCAACATCCTAATGATCACATGATTTCTAATTTCAAGTTATTTCTCAACAGCGATGATACTATCTTGATATTTCTTGAAAGTGATTGCACCTTGTTCATCCATCCACGCATCATTTTCTTCTCCCACCTCCTACTCATTGTAATCGTCATCTATGTACACATGATATTGTTTAAGTTCATCATTTTACTCATCTAAATAAGAGTTTTCAAATAGAATCACGGTTTTAGGTGGTGGGTCAATCTACTTCCTAGTGGATTAAAGAGATCTTGTGATGATTGTTCATTTGAGACAAGAATAGTATCTGCGCTTCCTCATTTTTATAGGATTTGGGGTAATGTAAACATAATCACACACCATTGGTTTTTTTCCTTTCCTAGAACTATATTTTTGGAAGCCTTCCTCAATTTTCTTAGGTTGATCATCAACCTCTAGCAAGGATTCACTAGAATCAGAAAGTTCGCCTTGCTCCTTATCTCTTAAGTCACGCGATTCAAGGTGATTCTTCTACTCCTCCACTAGGGAGAGGAACAATACTATCACTTGTGGATTTAGGTAGAGAATCAATAAATCTTGAAACTTCTATAGGATGGATTTCTGATTGAGAAGGTTGATCATTGGATACCAAAATGTCCTTATTCACATATATTTCATGCTCTCCAGTAGTAGAGGGTACACCATTAGATAATTTAAAAACATTAATCTCCTCTATTCTTGGATTGATATTTCCTTTTTCAACCAAAGAAACTTTCTTAGCCTCAGAATGTATAATTTTGTAGTCACATTCCTTCTGTTCATGCCCAAGCTTAAGGCAAGAATGACTGTAATCGAGTAGTCATTCATAAACCACATCCTAGAAGAAACCAAACTCACCATTATGAATCCATAATTAGGAAGGTATACTTAAAGACATCAATTTAAACACATATACTAGTAATTTATGGTCTTTATAGGTTTCTCATCCCTGAATCCAGCTTTAAAGGACTTCCAAGGAGCATGGAAATTGGAAATAAGGATTCTCGTTTAAATAGGTAGAGCAACAACCTAGGGAAGATGATCCATATCAGAACAATAGGGGGATTAGAAAAGGGATTGAAATCCAGGGTGCATTTGAGAACTCTCATATAACATTCCCCAAAAAACCATAATCTCATTGCCCAAAGTCTATAATAGTCATCCTCATTGGAAAGTCAAAAACAAAATTCGAAGAATTTAAGATATTGAGATAAAAACCTGAATAACCAATTGGTTTAAGAGAATTTATTAAGAATTTCAAGGATGGTCTATGGTAAGGATATTTCCCAACAAGCACAAATCATAAATCTAAAGCAAGAAGATTTACCTCATTCTCTAAGAAATAAATCACCGGATGGCCATGGTGAAAAAATTGTTTATGGTTGATGCAAAGATAGGGAACCACTACATCATTCAGTCTAGAATCGATGTTATCTAAAGATCTTTCACTAACCACATCTATGAAGGTTCTCAGAGTTGGAGTAGGGTTTCTTGGAGCTGGAGTAGGGTTTATTGTCTGGACATCCATCCTTCTCCTAAATTCATAAAACACAAAAATTATAACATAGAAATTTAATTGAAATGTATAAATAAAAGTAAAAACATTATAAAATATTTTTAGAAATGATAATAAATGGAATCAATTAGTAGATATATTCTATATGAGGCTCATTTTTTCAAGATTATAAAGGAGGTAGTATCACTAGGGTTTTCCCTAGACCAAGAGTGATTTGAACTTAAACAAGTTCTACTTGAGTGAAATCATCTATGGGAGAATTTCAAGCCTGTAGGAATCACTACATGATCCATGCTAGTTGAATCACCACCCACGACAACCACTATTTCTTATCTCACCATTATATATTATGATAAGGTCTTAAGGGGTTTTTTAATTATAATTTAGTATGATATACACATGTAATTATTAATGTAATAAATGATATATATACCTATATTTTAAATATTATATGTATTTTTATATATTTAATTTTTTATAAAGTTTAATTTTAAAGAATAAATATAATTAAATAATAGAGGTTTTATTTATAAAAATTCATTGATAAAATTCAAATATTTTTTAGTATATAAATAATCATTTTTATAGAATTTGTAATAAAACCATCTAAGGTTAACGAGATATTTTCTAAAGAATTATTTTTATGTGCAACATATTTTTTTTAAACTACTAACTAATTATTTTTATAAAATGTATTGATATTATACATTAAAAATGAATTAAAATTCATCTAATAATTATTCCATTTCAAGGAATAAGAATAAATTCATTTTTATGCTTAAAATATAATTTTCTAAAAATTATTTTATATATGTGTTTTATGTACTTATATTAAAATAAAATTTTATCACCTTTATAAATTGAATCAATTAAAATGAATTTAATATTTTTAATTATAATTTATAGATTATTTAATTTGGTCAATTTCATTTTTAGGCATAAAAATAAATTATTAAGGTAAAAATTGAGTTATAGTGGTAAAGATAAATAAGATAAAATAGTTATATTAATGGGTAAAGTCCTAAAATATCACAAAATATTATATATAAATATTTCTATGATGGAATTATATAACTCCCCTTATCTTATCCCCATTATTTTTCCACTTGGGATCCACTTTCCAGGAAAAATTACATTCCTTATTCCTTATGGGATGATTATTTGGGAAAATTCTTTTCAAGCTCACCTATAAAAGGACCCATCCTATACCCACATCAAAGTGCACCATTATTTTGTTTAAATCTTAAATCCCATCCAAAATTATCTCTATAAAAATTCTCTTTCATCTTTTTTAACCTCTGTTTATAATAATGTGTCCTGAATCTTTCATTTCTAATAGGATCTCTAAGAGAAGATTTTAGTCATCAATGTTAATTTTATCCTCTCCTTAATAATTTTCTTTATCATTTTCATCAAAATATACTTCAATATTATTTATCACCTTAATAAAATTATTTTTAAACCATTATTATTCTAATAAGATGATATAATATCTATATAATAACATACTATCATTCATTTATTTGTTATAATTCATTCTTGTTTGGGCCAATTATACCACTTATATGAATTATTCTATAATGTTCATATCAATAATGATTAATAAAACTTAAATACTAGTAATATGATGTAATAATGGTGAAATTAATGTGTTTTTTTATAAATTTTTAATTTTAACATATATAATTATATTTGTCAATACAATCAATTTTTTTTATCGAATCTAAATTCAAAAAAATAAGATTGTAACTACATTTTATGAATCATAAATAATACTTTTATAGAATAAAAATTGGACTTTAAAACAATGTAAAAAAAATATGTAACCCAGATATACATTTTGGATGTTATGAAAAATTTTCAAGGGCCAAGGTCTGAAATTGTCATTCAAAATCTATCACAAAAAAAAAACTGAATAATTAACACCTGGATATTAATTTTAACAAATAATGATTAATATATGGGTAAAAATAAATTATAAATTGAATGGTATTGAGTAAAACAAATATAAATATGGTTATGATATATAAAAATAATGAAACCAAATTGATTTCATATGAGGTTAGAGCATGTCTGACCAAGAAGGAATCTTAAGTTAGAGTATTTCGCGACTCAATCTCTTTTCCTTGAGTCATAATATCCCTTATTATACCATGTTATTATATGATATATATATTATATAATCCTACTTTTTATATGTTATTTTTTTAATTTTTATATATTTAAATTTTATTTTCATTTAAAAATCTTCTTCTTTGATGGATTTTATTCTCCATAAAAATATGACATTGTTAAGAATAATTCACATCCTCTATATTGCCTCATTTTTCACCATGCCCATATTATTTATTACTATAAATATTTTATTTTCTTATTTTTAAATCCAAAAATGTATTATCATACATACCTTTAATATTTCTCTATATCTCTATTCAAAATTAAATGTATAACCTTTTCATCGATGTGGGTTTTCTTTAAAACTTCCTAAAAAGCTTAAAAAGACATTTATTTTCAATTTTATATATTTTTTATCTTCCACTCTATATTTAATTACTTATTATTTATTTATTTTTAAGGTTACATTATTTAGGATTCTTTTAAAATACGTTTTTAAAAATTATTATGGTCACATTCTTGAAAATTATTCTTCAAAGTGACTTGTAACTTCGATTTTTTACAATATCATTAAAAAGGTTTTATGAAAAATATTTTTATGATTTATCTTATATTATTCTATATATGTCCAAAGAATTTATATCTTATGTATTAATGTTCATTATCACCCACTAAATTCTTTATGATATACTTCTTTTGGGAGATCAATTTTTTTGTATCAACTAATCTATTTCTTAATGTTATTCTATGTGATACAATTTGAAAATGTTATGTAACCCATATTATTTCCATAGGGTTTTTATGATAATATGTATGATTTATTTTTTTGGAAAAAATATGCATGGTTTATCATTATGTGATGGATGGGTTTGATATATCCCTCCAATTCATCTGGTAAAGTTTTATATCTCCAGATATTATTATGGGATATGAGTAACAATGCTCAATCCACCATGGGTTGCAGGTAGTGATACCTAATCTATTATGTTGTGTGATATATGAAGTGATGCATAATCCAATATATTATGATGGTATTATTGGTTAACCTTTACATATGTTATGAATTCTATGCTTATGTTGAAACCATATTCCTTAGTTATGTTTCCATGGTTTATGATTATTGCCACATGTTTCCATGTCATGGTATATGTGTTATGTTTCCATGATGATCCTTTTATGGTACTATATTCCCATTCCATGATCTATATTGTTCTATCATGTATTATGATTAAATATTATGATCCCATGATATTTTTAATTAGGTTTTTGTCCCATGTTTATGTTTTCTCACATGATTATGACCAAATCCTTTATGAATTGTTGATAAATTTTTCCCTTATGAAGCACTTGAGATTACTCCTTATGTTTTCCTATTTCCCCATGGAATTACATGCTAGAATACATATAGGAGGAATTAATGTATGGATATTTTTTTTGGAGATGTTTAAGAAACAATGTGAAATATGACATTTATGTAGCCAATCTTCAATGATACTAAACCTTTAGGTTCAAGGACCATGACACCCCTATGTTACTTTTATTTTAAATATTATATAATTTTGGGGTAATTTTTTTTGATTTTTTAGGCTTGAAAATTTGGTAATTAAAGAGAGTTCCCTATGTTTCAGGGTTAGTACACATGGGTTAGGAGAAATCATACTGGAAGTCTTACACAGAGGAATTTTCAATTCATTTTTTTAGTTCATAGTTAGTGTGCATGTGTACCACACATTTCATTCCAAAACATGTGATTTCCAATTCTAACCATGTGAGTAATTTTTTACTTAGGGTTTTGGAACATGACTTATACATGGTTAGGGAAAAATATGAAAGGAAATTATGCATAATTCTATATTTTTAAAAAGTGTTTTTTCACAATTTAGTAAACTATGTGACCAAAGCGTGAAATTTGTGCATATAGACTATTAGTAGATCCCACTCAGTTGGCATTTAGTTTGGTAAACCATGTGTCCTACCCATGAGAGAAACCTAGTGTCACATAAAAGATATTTTTTCAAAATAACCCTATCTATTATATGGGCTTTGGACCCCCTCTCTTCCCTTCCTCATTTGTCCAAGCCTATGTCACATGTAAAGAAGCTCCCCCATCCTTTATTTTGATGCCCATGTTCATTTATTTCAAGTAGAATCTTGTAGTAAACCCTTATTTTCAACTTTTCTCCACTTATCCTCTCCCCTACACCATTTTATATTAGGTTTAGTTTTCTACTAAAAAATATAGGGGATATGATGGCTAAGATTAGGGTTTATGGTGGTTTCAATTTAATTATTTTGGTTGCCTAGTGATTTTAGAGGACGTTTTGTTAAATGGTTGGTCCTTTACATTCGAAGGTTATTTTCTATGACTTGGTTATTATTGGTTTTAGGTTGGTGTTTTGGTGAATTTACATTAATTTACATTTCATTTAATGCTTAGTGGTTTTTAATTATTTGTTTTTAAAATTAAAAACGAAGCATGATTGTTGAGATGGAATCTTATAAATATTTTTAGAGTTTTATCACTTTCCATAAAGTTATTTTATGGTTTTCTAGTTTTCTAGAGGAATTTTTTGTGTGATAAGTGTTTTTTAAGGATCCTAATAGGCTTGTTTTTAGTAAATTTGATGATTAAATGTATCTAACCCCATTTGGGTCCCAGAAAAAGGAAATCATGGTTTAAATAGAGTTTTTTTTGAAATTAATGAAAATTTTAAATTTCCTAAAAGGTTGTAAATGGAGTGATGTATGGTTTTTATTATTTTATGAATGATTTTCCATGGACTGGCACCCTATGAAAATTTTGAAATAAATTCCTATTTGGCACTTGGTAAAAAGATTCCTTAGTATGCGGAAATGATAGTTCTTTTTATATCATGACCATCCAAGTTAGTTTTAAAGGGTTAGTTTTAATTTTATCAAATGATTTGTTGGTAATTAGACACCCCTAATATGAACCCCTTATAATGACTCATATAGGCTTCTGACCCTTCTTATTGGATGTGAAATAAATTATATTTATTGATTCTTATGGATGTTAATGAGGAGATTTCATGTTAGGGTGTTGGAGTTGAGATATGATATTTATTTATTGTGTTTCATTATTGATTTATTTGGTGATTATATGTCACGCTTGTTTCTGACCTCCACCTTTAAATTTTATAGGAATCCTAGGAAACTAAGTAATTACTAGATGAGTGATAAACTAGTTTATCTTGTGATCTAACTAGTTCCCTAGTTTATATTACTCTCTAATTAGGGGATTATGGATCTTAGAGTTTGAGGGATCCTGGGACAGATTACATGTTCAACATAAGATGAGTGCTTATAGGATGGATTTTATGAATTGGCTGGTCTAATTAGACTATCGATATGATAGACGAGTTCTTTTAGGTATCTTAGGGTTCTTATATTCCAAGTCTAAAATTATATTACTTGAGTCCTATGGATGTTTCCATGAGGCCTATTTCTTGTTAAGAAGTGTTTAGGGGATCCCATTATATACCTTGTTTTTATCCCACACAACTTTATATATTTCATAGAACCATTTATTTGGTTTTTTATTAATTTATTTTCTATTGATATTTTGGTGATGGAATGTGTTTATTTTACATTTTAGTTATGGTTTTGGTTCACTTACAAATAGATTTATAAAATGATTTATAAAGTATGAATTATATAATAAAGTGATGTGTACTTCATGAAAAGTTATTTAAAAAATGTTTCTGGAAATAGAAAATGGATTTGGAATGGTTTTCATAAGTTAAATAAACAAACATATTTCTATGGTTTCATGGTGTTTTTATAAAAAGTATTTGGTTATAAATTTGTTTTTAAAAATAATGGGGATGTTTTATGAAATTGATTATGGAATAATATTTTTTAAATCATACTTTCATGTGAAAAAATATATTTCTATTTATATTTCATACTAGTATTAAAGAAATATATTTCGAAAGGAATTTCACAAAATCTTTAGTAAAATCCTAATGGTCATGTTATTTCACACCCTATATACACCAATGGGCATATTCAACCCTCACGCTTTATTTTTGGTGTCCAATATATAATATCTTATGGAGTTTTTGTTTGGGTTGGCCTGATAAAAAATGGTATAGTATGTGGTGAGTAATGTTGGTTCAAAAAGAGATGGTTAGTGGTGGTTTGGTTTTGGTTTTTATTTTTGGATTCCATATATCGACCTTATCAGGTCAACCTCTGATTTGGTATGTGCATGGATGTGATGTTTGATTTATGATCAGTTTATGCATTGATGCAATTTGTGATATTTTTTTATTATTGTTGTTGAATATTACTCTATTTTTATTTTTCATTTATATTGAAATTGTTTATTGAATTTTCAAGGAGGTCCAATGTGTGCACTCCCCATTCTGGATTCTTGGTAGTGTTTCTGCTACTTTTTATTATTATTATACAAGGCTGTAACCATTCCAAAGTGTGTGTTATTGATACCCATGCACTAGTTGTAAGCCCATGGGGATTAGGAATTCCCTTCGGGCATAGTGGAGGGCTAGGCCATGTGATATTTTGTATTAGCTCAATCAGGTTCATTAAAAATGGTATCAGATCCCAGGTTATAAATAGGTACTAGTTTATTGAAGATCCCTCTTATTATTTTCTATGTATGATATAATGAATATATAGATGTCAAAACATGAATGGTTGGTCCAGGGAGAGTCTAGATATCTCTTTCTCGGTAAGAGCCTCAAGTTTTAATGGTTATTTAGGAATTGAATCTTGAAATTTAGTTTTTTTATTATTATTAGTGATGTATTTTGATATGATATGATGATATTTTGATCCCAATTGAGTATAATAGTGATTTTGGGAGTCTCTTTGAGCTTTTGAGGTTAAAATAGAGGAATAAACAAAGTTTCATGGTTGGATTGAACATATTAGAAAACCATAGAACCAATGGTGTTAGTTCTAGAATCCATTTTAAAGGTTATTTTATGGTTATCACATAGTTTCCAACTTTTTCATACAAACCATGAATGATTCTATCCCCCCTAAATGTGTTTTCTTCTCTACCTTTCTTTTTGAATTGATTCCAATTATGATTAGCATATATGTGAGGTTAATTAAGAGAATTTTTATGGTGAATTGATATTGTTGGGTGATGTTTTGATTGATGCACTATGCCTTTCTATTTGGAATCATGTTTTACAGAGTTGGTATTTTGTTTTTTAAAATATATATTTTTTATGGAAAAATATATTTTATGAGGTGGTTTTTTTACGAAACAATTTTTTAATAGGAATGAAAGAAACTTTGGTGCCCATGAAATGTTTTGAACGTGATTAATATTCCTATTTCATTTTGATATGGAAGATTTGTTTTAAATTAAAAGGGGGATTTTATAAGGTGTTTTAGTTTTTAAATACCAAGTGTTATGGTTTATTTGTAAGATATTTTTTATTATAATATGATGTTTCTAAATTTTTTATTTCATTATGAAGATTGATTTTTTAAAAATAAAGTATAATTGATGGAAATGATTTTAAATTAAAGTGTTTTTTATAGATATATTTTAAAATTCAAGTGAGATTCATGAAAATTTATGGTTTTATAATGGTACTCATGGAGTATTCTGAAAATAAAATAAGACTTTATAAGGTTTAAGTGGTTTTTTGTTTTGAATAAGTTGAATGTTTTAAATCATATGTTTTATTTTTGAAATGGATTTTTAAACTTATTTTTAAATATGGTGAGTTTTAAAAAGGTATTTTTTGATATTTATAATTTAAGTGTGCATGATTTTGTAAAATGATATGATATTCCTTATGAAAAGGGTAAAAATTAATTAAAATGTAAGTTTTAAGAATGCGTTGTTGTGTGTTTTTCATTAAAGAACTTATGCATTTGGGTTTTTCCCTTGGTGTGTATTGCAAATAATTGATTTTATTTTTGGAATGTAAATGGGTTATATTCATGTTTCATGCTACTTAGTTAGGCATACTTGAAAGGTATTTAGTGGATGTGAAAATTCATTCTTCTAGGATGACCCGTAGGGTAAATCCACTTTACATTTAGATGTATCTATTCTGGTTATTGACTCTACCCAAAATCTTAATAGAGTGGTCGAGATAAAAAATTATTTGTTCTAAGACTTTTTTGAGTCACCATATTCCCTTCCATGGTGATCAAGGTCCTCTTGAGGTAGTGAAGTGGTTTGGTCATTTTAGGAAATCCTATGAATTGAATTTTATGGAGTAGTCATGGGTGATTATTTGTTTTAAGATTTATGCTTATTGATTTTAGATATGATTGATGATCTTGAGGCGATTTCTATCAGATTCATTCCTTGATTATTTTTTGGTTACTCATTTTTGAGGTAATATTCATTTTATTTACGCTTAATCCTTATTATTTTATTTTTTTCTTAAGGATTGTGTGTGATGATTTATATGGATGTATTTTGATGGTTTGGACATGGGAAGGCCTTGGGTGGGTGTTTCAGGTGACTAGGATGGACATGGAACTAGTTGATATTATACACTATCTAGTGTTAGTTTAGATCTTCTTAGACTCTTAATGAGATGTAGATCTAGTTATGAGGTCCTATAATTTCCTGTCAACTCATTTTTATGACCCAAGGGTAAAACCTATAAAATTTCTCATTGATTCATGTTTCTAATTGGGATACCTTTTCCCCCCTTTATTGATATGTAATGTAGTGGATCCGATGGAATTTCCAAGTTTTTTAGGTTTTATTTAGGTTATACTTCCTTTGTGAATATGAGGTCGATTCATGGATGGTTATTGTGACTTATGGAGTAATATTTGTTCCATTAATTTCTTGGTGGTGTTTCTCTCTTTGGAGTGTTCATCCCTTGGATCACCACTTTAGAGGAAGTCTAATTGGCGAGGAGACCTGTAGTAGGTATACATCTCTCTAGAGATCGATATTTGGTGGTTATGAGTTGGTTTATGTTTGGAGATTCTTGTTTATGTTAGATGAATGGGTTTATGGTTTTTAAGAGTAATGTGTTCATCTGGTGTTCCATTATCACTAGGCCTCATAAAGTTAATGATCCTACCACCTCTTATGTTAGTGTTGAGGATTTATATTTTCCTTTTCCTTTACTTTTATCAATGAATTTTTCGTAATATAAAATGGAAGGATAGGCATTAATTGTGACATCCCCATGTCACATTTATTTTAAATATTGTATAATTTTGGGGTAATTTAAATTTTTAAAAGTTGCAGGCTTTAAACTGTGGAATTTATTGATTTTTCACTCTATTTCATGATTAGTGTTCATGAGTTAGGGGAAACCATGTGTGAAGTCCTACATAGTGGGATTTTCATTTCATTTTATTAGTTCATCGTTTGTATTCATGGGTGGTACATGGTTTGGTCCAAAACATGTGATTTTCAGTGATAACAATGAAATTCTTTTTATGCTGGAGGTGTTGGCACACAACTTGTAAAAAATTAGGGGGAATCGTGCAAGGTAACCATACATATTAATGTGGTTTTTAATAGTGGGGTTTTCATGGTTTCTGTATGGTTTGGTAAAATGTGTTGCCAAACCATGTGAGAATCTTAGAATCACTTAAAAGTTATTTTATGGAAATACCCTTATATATTTAATAGGTTTTGGACCCCCTATCTTAACCTCTTCATTCATCCAATCCTAGGTCCAATGAAAGGGAGATCTCCCCCTCCTTTCTTGATTTTTATCCCTATCTCCACTTATTTCAAGTGGTATCATATGGTAAACACTTTTTTCCTCTTATTATTCCCTTATTCTCTTCCCCACACCCTTTTCTCTTTAGATCAGTTGTCTTCGGTGAACTCTAGAGGATGCGATGTCTAAGATTATCGATCAAGGTGGTTAAAATTTAGGGTTGTATGTTTATGGCTTATAGAGGATATTTTGTTGCATGGTTGGGATTTATTCTTCAAAGGATATTCATTTCAGCTTGGTTATTCTTTATTTTAGGTAGGTGTTTTTATGCATTTCCTTTAAATTTAATTCCATTAATTTCGATATGGTTTTTAATTTTTTGGTAAAACTAAAAACTATATGTGATAGTTTTGATGAAATTTCATAAATTTATTGAGGGTTTTATCACTAGGTGTAAATGTGTTTTAAAGTTTTCTAGAGTATTTTTTTGAGTACCATGTGTTTGTGAAAAATCCCAAGAGGCTTGTTTTAAGTGAATTTGATGATTAATGGTATTTGACCTCATTTGGATCCTAAAAGAGGTGAAAGACATGTTTACATTAACTTGTTTGAAAGGAAGGAAAAGGTAAATTTTATTAAATGTTTGTAAATGGAGTGTAGTTTAGTTTTAATGGTTTTATGAATGTTTTTCCAGGTATTCGTACCCCAATCCAGTTTTGAAATAAAGGCCTTTTTGGAACTTGATAAAATGATTCCTTAGTATATGATAGTGATATTTTTTTTATAACTTGGGCTTCCAAGTTCGTTTTAAGGCTTGGTTTGAATTTTATAATACGTGTTATTGGTAATTATACACCCCTATAGTGATCCCCATATCATGACTTATATAATATTTTGAACCTTCTTATGGGATGAAAATTAAATTATATTTTTTATGCTTATACATGTGAAAGGGGATATTTTGTGAAAGGATGTTGGAGGTGATATGTGATATTTATTTATTTTGTTTAATTATCAATTTCTGTGGAGATTATATGTATTAATTATTTCTATCATCTACCTTGAAATTTGATGAGATTCCTATGAAACTAAGTAATTACTGTATTAGTTCTACACTAGTTTAGTTTTTCATCTTTCCATTGCTCTAGTTTATATTGTGTTATGTTTAGGAGATTATAGCCCATAGAGCCTTAGGGATCCCTCAATGGACTACATGGCCCATGGAAGATGAGTTCTCCTGGGATGGATTTTTTACCCCAAGTAGTTTAATCAGACTAATGAGGTGACATAAATTTTCTTTTATGCCAACCTAAGGTTCCAATATGTGAAGTGCTTCATTGTATTACATGAGTCCTAATTAGTTTCCCATGATTCCAAGTTCATATTGAGAAGTTTTTAGGGGATCCTATCGTATACCTTGTTTTTAACCCAAAAACCTTGATTGATTACATGACACCATTCCTTTGGTTGTTTATTTAGTTATTTTCTATTGATATTTTAGTGCCTATGTGTGTTTATTTTTCATGTTAGTTATGGTTTTGGTTTACTTTCAAATCAATTTATAAAATTATTTTTAATGTATGATTTAAAAAATAAAATTAATGCATACTTAATATAAAGGTGTTTGAAAAATATTTTTTGAAAGAGAAGCGGTATTTATACTTTTTCATAAATTTAATAAATTATTATCTTTTTATAGTTTCAGGGGGTTTTTAAAAAACATTAGTTATTCCTGATTTTATTTAAAGAAGGTATATGTTTCATAAAATTGATTGTGGCATGATATTTTTATTCCTCATACTCCCATGTGAAAAACCTATTTTATATTTATATTTCAAACTAGAACTAATGAAATGGATTTTTAAATGAATTACATAGATGATTTGGTGAAATACTAATGGTAATATTAGTTTACAGCCTAAATAAACTAATGGGTGTATGCATCCCTTATATTTTATTTCAGGTTCCCAGTCTATGATCCTTTATAAATTTTACATTCAGTTTGGTTCAATAACTGATGGTATGAGTTGTGGTTAGTGATCATGTCTTACAAGGAGACAGTTGGTGGTGGTTCAGTTTTGGTTTTATTTTTGGATTTTATATATCAAAATTTCTATATATTCCTTTCTTTTGGTATGTTTATAGACGTGATATTAAAATTATTTTCAATTTATGAATTAATATAATTAATGTGATTATTTTTATTAATTATGTGGTGTATTTATCTATTTTTGTTATTTAATTTATATTGAAACTATTTATTACATTTTCATAGAGGTAAAATGAATAGACACCACATTCTATATTCTTTGTAGAGTTTTTGATACTTGTTTTTATTATTATATGAAGGTGAAACCATTCCCAAGTGTGTATTCTTGATACCCAAGCATTCGTTTCTAGACCATGGGGATTGGGCCTCCCCATGCCATGTGACATGTCTGGCCAACTCATGTCTATCTTTTATAGTGATTGTGCATTTTATTTATAAGATGTAAATTTTAAATTATGGAAATGATATAAAATATATGCACGTTATTCTTAGTTCATATCATTCAGGGCACATAGTACATGACCTGGGGTAATGTATAATACATGACCATAGGACTCGTGCATGGTATATGGAATGTAGTAGTACACACCCTGATAATATATACAACACATATTGAGATAGGTTATATGATATAGGTAGTCCTCAGGTTCCACACATCATGTGGCCGAGAGTACATGCTATGTAGTTTTTAACTACATGACTCTGGGTCTTGTGTGTCATACACATTGTGTACTTTGGGAGGCACACCGTGTATATCAAAATTACATGATGATATAGTATTGATGAATTAAATGGTAGAAATATTGGGTGTACACATCATGTATATCATAGAGTGTTCCATTTACCTTTCCCCTAGTGTTGTTTTATTCAATTTCTCACCTAGGAGTTAGATTTAGATGAGAATATAGTCTATTATGAGTATTTTTCCATTTAGATTTCATTGGGGGGGGTCCCCTTCTCTATCATAGGATATTGTAAAGATTATTTGGGGATTATTTCATACTATAGATCTATGGTGACATTGATTAGATCCAAATGATAATCCAAAATGAGTGTAGGCACTACTAGAAAAATGACTTATAGCCATGGATTTATAGCCACTCTTATAAAATTCCATGGTTATAAGTTAATTTATAGCCACACTTCAAATAAAAATCGTAGAATTAGGTTATATTAATCGGTTTCCTCAAATCTCCACGGCCCCCTCTTCACGCGACCCTTCTTCCGGACGACGCCCTCTATTCTCTCCCTGATCCTCCCCCAACGGTGCCCACGTGACTCTTCTCCCCTAATGATACCCGCGTGACCTTTCTTCCTCCCCCGACGATACCCGCGCGACCCTTCTTCCTCGGTGAACCTTCTTCCCCGACGGTCCGATGCTGCCACCGAATGCAGGACATTTCACCTCCCCCGGCCGACGCTGCTTCTAGGTGGCCTCCCCACCTCCTCTTCAGCGCACCTCCGATGTGGAAACCCCCTCCCGGTGATGATACTCCTTGATTATAACTATTTTATAAATAACTTGCATAGATGTTGATCATCTTAGGGTCTCATGTAGTAGAAGTATGGTTAATAGCGATTGATTTTATGGGCTTGGAAGATGATGGAAAACATTTCTGAAGGGTTAAATCCACTTGATGTTGGTTCAATCCATGGAATACTACATAAGATTAGTGAAATTAGGTGACTGGCTTAACTACAGACCAAAAGAGGCACGCGAACAATTTCATTGGTGTCTCATAATTACTTAAGATTAGTGATCTACATAGGTGATTATTTATAGTTATTGTAATCTTAATGTATCATATAGAAAAATACAAATGAAGCATTTTTCTCCCATATACATGGGATGCAATGTCTGGAAAACAAATTTCCTTGTGATTCCATTACATTCATTCATTTCACGTTAAATTCTTACTGCAATTGATTGAATATATCCATCTATTTTGACTCAGTTTGATGAATTAATGTGAGGATTTCTTCCTAATTGTCAATATAATAAATGGTGGGAGTTTTCATTTTGGGTATTTGGTTCTACCTCTAAAATCTCTAGTGATTTAATATTCAATGATTAGAATATTTGTTGATGATTTCTCAGGAAGTGTTATTATAGAATTTTTTCAAATAAATCCTTTCAGTTTAGAAGGTAACAACTTAGGTGAAATTCCCAAATGTTATGATTTTATATTTTGATTCAGAGATTCTTGACCTCAGGAACACCTCTCCTTATGTTAACGGCTTTCCACTGGAAGTGAGGTCCTAAAACATTCATTGGGGAGAATATTCAATATTATCTAAGTAAAACCACATAAAAAATAAACAAATCCAACAAAATCATTAATATTATCATATTCATAATAAATCTATAAAAATTCCATATAAAATGGGATACAACATAAAACCAAACAACAAAACTAATCACATGAAGTAATAATCACATATTTCAAATTTAAAAAGGAATAAAAATAAAGAATTATATCTAAATCCATGGTCTTGGCTCATCCCATCCTGTTCTCCAAAACCACATCGACCGAAACAATCCTTATCCATTGTACATCCTCTGATAAACCTTAAATGTAACAAAACGTCTACATTCACACTGAGGTTCTTGTGTAAGGTTTAAATGTATTAATTTGTAGGGTCTCACTACTCACCTCTAATATACAATGAAATATTAATGTGTATGCATGAGGAAAACAATTAATGTAAATAAACATTACCACTAGACCATAATTATTTAACCCAACAATCACAACATTCGACATGTTTCATGCACTAGTTGAAATTCAATTTGATACCTAGAAAACCATTATGTATGACCATACCTACATTAGTTCCATTATATTATCTTATCCCCATGTTCCATATACACCATCTAATTAATAAAAAATGGTTATTATATTTTTAAAGACCAGAACAATATCCAATGTTTTAGGGTAGAACCTTATGTCTAGGATCTGGTCTCATCTCATCACTTGAGGATATACCACATCACTCAAGGGGGATTATCCAAAAAATCCAATCCCTCAAAGTATCTAGAACCCACTATCTCACTCAAGACATTCCCATATTCCTTCCCCATGTTACATTACAACCTAGACCCCATCTACCTCATGTGGGTCTAACCATAACCTCATCAGTCAATGTATCTCTCCTAATAACATCACAATCCAAATAATTTCCTTCTGATGCTAAGACGTTATATTAAAATTTCAGGAATGTGGTCACAACGCAGCATTTTACCATGGTATCATGGATCCTTCTCGAAGGTCATTTGTTCAGAAGCAGTGGAGAAAAGATGATATTAATATAATATGTGCAACAGTTGCATTTGGAATGGGTGTTGTTGACAATGATTTTATTAATTTTTTACAGTTAAAAATCATGTGCTCACAATATTATTTCAGCTATCAATAAACCTGATGTTCTCTTTGTGATTCACCATTCTATGCCAAAGTTTATTGAAGGATATCATCGGGTTAGTCTTCCAAATTTATATTAATGTTTTGTTTTTAATGCTATGTCCATAAGGCTGGAGTTAAAAATTGTTTGTTACATCTAATACAAAATCTATAATTATCTTCACATTCTTGATCGGGCCTGAAGCATTCTTGAGCGGGTCCGAAGCATGCATGCATACTTGGGTCTGACCAAATCATTAGGGTAAGAGTGCCACCACCATGACCGTATACTTGAGTATAAATTTAGGCTAGTTTCCAAGGGATTCCTTAAATGTGAAGGAGTTGAGTATTCTGAAATTTTTTCTCCAGTAGTTAAACACTCATTCATTTGGTTATTGCTTGATTTTGCTACTTACCATGACTTTCATATCGAAGAACTTGATGTTTGAACTTCTTTTTTACATGGTGATTTTGATGAGAAACTGTACATTAAGACTCCTCATGGTTTTGCTAATGAATTTAAATCAAATCAAGTCTGCCTACTTAATAAACCAATCAAAGGATTAAAACAGGCTTCACGACAGTGGTATAAGAAATTTAATACATTCATGCTGCAACATGGCTTTAACTGGAGTAAATTTGATGCATGTGTTTATTGTTAAGAATAACATGCTTTACCTATATTCTCATGTTGTAAAAGTATTGAAACATGTTAATGTTCCTTTTGCCCAAGAGTTAAAACTGTCACTCTCTCAATCTTCTAGCATTGTTGCTGAAACTGAACGTGTTAGTAGAATACCTTATTTTAAACAGCCGAACTTGATGTTTTTTATTCCAATTTCAATCTCCTAAAAAATTTACTTCTTCTGATAGTTTATCTTTCTTTTTTGTACTTAACCTAGTTAAAGATCACCTACCATCATGCTTTTGCATGTCAGATCAGTACACTAATGAAAGAACAATTTTATTAGTAATGGAACGACATCATGGCATGATCATTCATCCTATAATGAAAATCATTTTTAAATGTATCTGCTTCATGTTTTCTACTCAGGAAAATCCTTTGTGAGCATGGGAGAGGTTGAATCAGCCATAAAAGAAATGTTCTAGGCACCCCATATTCGAGTTAGTTTTCTTTTTAACAAGTCTGACCATTTTTTTTGTTTTGAATGTACATAATTTAGGCTTCATTTGAAAACATCTTTTGAAAATACTTAAAACACTGATCACTTATGATAATGTTTCGTTATAAGTTTTCCCAATTGCTTGTCGGTCATTTTGATTTTAATGTAGGTAATGAAAAATTGCTTCCAATTCGGTAGAATATTTTTGATGACAATGGTGTGTGAGCTTTACAAAATAGGAATGGGGGAGACTACATTCGAAATGGTGAAGTTATTGAACTTGACAAGTTTGGTTGAGAAATGTTTACATAATGAATTATGATATGAATTTTGGAAAATTTTTGTTTTTGATTAAAATGTCTCACTAACAAGCATGTTGTGATTTTTGTTAATTTAATGCAGTTAGTGGTGAGCGTCTCATGCATGTGTGTAGGCAATGGAGAAGTGTTTCTAGGGTGGGATGTGCCCTTGAGAATTTGGTGAGTAATTGTATTTCTAATTGTGTATTGAAATTATTTTCTAAAAGAGTATTAAAAGGGGTGATTGGTGCAGATGTAAGCTTGGTGAATGTAAGGAGCTTCCTTGGTTGGCCAAGTATTTATGAGAGCGTATATTTTGCGTGAGTTATAGGTCGCTGTAACGGCAAGGGATTTTGATGAAAACGGGAGACCTGTTTTTTATTTTTTAAAAATTAGGAGTTAAATAATTGAATCATTCCGCTGTTATCACTAGAGGATTACCATGTTTCTTATTTCCCAATACTATCACTCTAGGGGATTATAATAGCCATAAATATACAAGTATTTTAAACTACCTTTTTATTGAACGTTCTTTTGTAACAATGATATTGTGAAAGAAATATACAAAAGGTTTATTGTATTATTGTTGAAAAGAAAAACAACAAACTCTTGTTCAAGGAATGGATTTTCTAGGTTAAGAACAATGCCTAATCTCTATTTTTCGGATTTAAGTGCTGATGGAAGTTTACTTTATTCCCATATTTTGGTGATTTTTGATTTTTGAATAGGCAATTGAAGGTTATGTTTGAAAAATAAAGAGGTTTATTAATGATCATGTTATTTAGTATTGATATGTACACATCAATCTGAATATTATTTGTTCATTTTTGGTTATGGATTCATGTATCATTTATCATGTACAATTGACACACTGATCACATATATATATAAGAAGTCGTTATATCTCATTTTTTCCACTATTTTCTTATAGGTGATTTCTTATGATGAGGTCAGTTCTATCCACCACCATCGATGAAAATGAGTTCAACATAGGATTTGGGTAAGGTTTATTCCTTTTTTATTCTTTGGCCCAATTTTAATTAGGGAATTTGTGATTTTTGGGTTCCTTATATTCTTGCAGTGCGTTTTAGATTTCGTTGAGGTGGATTCGAGTCGCCGTTGAAGAAGGCTTACATGTGTATGAATAGGTAGGCATATACATATATAAGTTCCCCCTTTATATATATTCACTCATGGAAGTATGAATATATATATTGGGGCTAGGTGTGCTTATATATGGATATGAAAAATGCATACATGTGTAAGTGTAAAGGGGTATATGCAAGTATAAACATATATCTAAGGACTCCCTTGTGTGTATTTGTCCATGAAAATATGTACATAGGGGCTATGTGTCCTTATATATATGTGAAGTTACATATGCGTGCAAGTGGAAAAAAAGGAAGATTTAAGTTTTCGTCATCAAAAGAAAACGCGCCTTGAGGTTAAGGTAGGGTCCCTCTCCTAGCCTCTTTAAGTCAAGAATGTTTTAAATTGCAATTAGTTGACTTCTTAATTCTGCATGTTTATATTAAATTGAAATTCTTGAATAAGTGTTAGTTAAGATAATTGTTTCGTTTGATAAATAAGTCGTGGTTTTGTAATAAAACCCCTCCAACGGAGGTGCGCTGTCTGTGAAAACTCACAGTGGTATACCTTTCTTAACATTATTGCATTGATGTTTTCCTTATACTTGATGTTGTTGTTAGTCATAAAGCACACATCATACTTGACCCTTTTTATAGCCCTATAGGGGGTTTCCCTCTTTTTATTAAAACAGTTGTTTGAACCAAGACACTCTTTAAGTGTCGTTAGACTTTTAAGATGGGTCCCATGTTGTGTGACCATGTCACATGGAATGTGATATTTAAATCCAACCAAAAGCCCAGTTCTATAGCCCAGGGGTCCCACAATACCAATAATTTCAGATTAGATGTTATGTAACATGTGATTTTTCTGATCCCATGGGGTATTCCTCTAGGTATTCCTACACATTTCTAGATCTCCAAACCTCACCAAATTAGGTATATCAGGGGTCATCCAATCCTCTAGTCATCACATATTAGCAATCATTTCTTTAAATCTTCTGAGAAAACATCCTCTCATTCCATCCATATCATCCTATTTGAAACTAAGTGGAACAGATACTCCAATTCCATTCTAATCCACCTCAAAAATTCATGATAAAAATGACATAAATTGCCCTTATGAAAAAAAAGGTCAAGGAAGGCACTGATTACCCAGTGGAAAACCACCAACCGACCAATGGCCACAAAATTTTTGGTTCCAACCACCAACTATCCAGTAGTTAGTCTAGAGCCAAACCTCCCCCACTATCACTATTAATATGTTCATGGTGCTTTATAATAGCTAACTCGCGGCCCCATATACTACTTTTTAGGAACACCACATACTTCTTCCACCCTTTACTAAATCCATCCACCAAAACATAAAATTTCAATTAAAACATAATAATTTTTATTAGAAATCACCAAAATTAAATTTTAAGAACCCAAAAAAGAAATCCATAGTCACTAAAAACTATCCACTATACAATTTATCATCCATGAGAAACATTACTAAGCATCACTGGTGACTTGAGGTTTCAGGGGTTTAGAGCTACCTTCGGGCCTAATCCTTCCCTTCATAGTTTCCCATCCTTCACCTTATCTATTATTTGATACCTTGAAGTCTCATTTACCTTCTTCTTCTATGTCTTTTTTCCTGGGGTTTGACATGAATCAATTTTGAAATAACTTCTTTCAAGATTGATCACTAGAATTCAGGTTAACCAGAATGTTTCAGTATTTTTCAAATGTTTTCTAGCAGTCGAACATTATTCCCTCAAATTTTATAATTCTTTACTTCTCTAATAGAAGAATTGATCCACCGTAGGTGTACTGAATTGAGTTCTCATTGATTATTTCTCAGGTTGCATGAAGTGGTGGATCTAGCTTTGTATTTGTCCAAATATTTATGTTCTTTAAACTATTAACCATGTTTCCTCTACCAGTGGAACCTAATTGTTCAGTCTAGTAGAGACTCTCAGTTTTCATCCTAATGGATTTAGATTATCAGATTGCATCTGCCTTTTTAAAATCATTCTTTTCTTACTATTTGTAGCAACATTCTTGGAAATATTTTAGGTCAATCAGAAGATTCTTAAAGGGAAACATCTCATTCATTATTTTTTGTTTTTAGAGCTTGAACTATCTAAGAAACATCTAGAGTTTATTTGGTTCTCTGCTGAAAAACAATTCAAAGTTAAACAACACATTTTCTAGGAAACATAAAAGGAGTACTTTTCTTCCTATTTTCTTTAAGGAAATTCCATAGTGAACTGCTAGAGTCTTGGTCCAAAGGTATATTCAAGGCTTAATCTAGCACTCATCTTGATGGGGAACATGTGTTTTATGCTTCTCTAGCTAGTGAGTCACTGGATACCAAGGGTCCTTTGACACATGAAGGGGAGGTGAGGATGATCATCTAGTCACAATGTCTTTTAAACTCAGTAAGGGTACAATTCTATGAAAGTTTTGAAGATCATCATGTAAAACACCCATGTGCTTCAGATAAAACTAAGCCTAAGGAGGGATGAGTGTCTCTTACTTATTTTTCTATTTAGAAATCAGGCTCTACAGTACCTAAGAGATTTTCAAGGGTTGTAAGCAAGAATCCTAAAACATCTGAGATAAAATCCAAAGAAGGTGAGGATTATCTGTCCATGAAGACTATGAAACCTATTAAGGAAGAATCCCATGTGTGTTTAGGAGCTCAGAGTCTGCAATACGATCATGTGCGGGGGGTAGGGGAAGGGGGTGGGTGGATGGGGGTAGGGGGCAGGGGGTGGGTGGAGGGGGGTAGGGGGAAGGGTGGTGGAGGGCAGGGGGTAGGGGGGAGGTCTGTAGGGCAGGGGGCAGGGGGTAGGGGCAAGGGGGTGGGTGGAGGGGGCAGGGGGCAGGGTGGAGGGGGCAAGAAAGTATGAGGCAGGGGGGATGTCTGCAGGGAAGGGGGAGGGGGTACGGTCAGAATGTTTCCCCGCCTCCTCTCGCTCCCTTCGCCCCTGGCTGGAAGATGCTGCCCCGCAGATGTCGCTGGACCGGTCCAACACGCTACGGTCACGCCGCGGTCACGCCGTGGTCAAGACACGATAACGCCGTGGTCACACCGTGGTCACGCCGTGATTTGGCCCTGCTCCAGGACGACACCCTGTGCAGTTCACAGTGATAGTATTGCATGAGTCTTGTGATCAATGTTGAGACTGACTAATCACAAATTTTTCCTGTGTGGAAATGACCAGAATGTTGCCCCGCCTCCTCTCACTCCCTTCGCTCCGGGCCGAAAGATGTTGTCCTGCAGATGTTGCTGGACCGGGCCAACACACCGCGGTCACGCCGAGGTCACGCCGCGGTCACGCCGCAGTCACGCTGCGTTCACGCTGCGGTCATGCCGCGGTCACACCACAGTCACGCCGCGGTCACGACGTGATTTGGCCCTGCTCCAGGATGACACCCCGAGGGAGTTCCGAGTGATAATATTCCATGAGTCTTGTGATCAATGTTGAGACTGACTAATCACAATTTCTTTCGGCGGGGAGATGGCCAGAATTTTTCCCCACCTCCCCCATCTCCCTTCGCTCCTGGCCGGAAGATGCTGCCCCGCGGATGTCGCTGGACCGGGCCAACATGCCGCAGTCACGTCGTGGTCACGCCGCAGTCACGTCGCTGTAATGCCGTGATTTGGCCCTACTCCAGGACGACACCCCGCAGCGGTTCACAATGATAGTATTCCATGAGTCTTGTGATCAATGTTGAGACTGACTAATCACAATTTCTGCCTGCGGGGAGATGACTAGAATGTTGCCCCGCCTCCTCCCTCTCTCTTTTCTCCTGGACGGAAGATGCTCCCCCGCAGATGTCACTGGACCGGGCCAACATGCCGTGGTCACACCGCGGTAAGCCGCGGTCACGCCGCAGTAATGCCGTGATTTGGCCCTACTCCAGCCACATCCAGCCCACACCAGCCCCCTTCTAACTTCATTTCAGCCCGCTTCCACCATCATTCCAGCCCGCAACAGCCCCCTTTCCACCTTCAAATTATCCCTCACCATCCCCCATCACCTGCAACCAACCCCCTTCCACTAGCATTCCAGCCCCCTTCCACATGCATTCAAGCCCACACCAGCCCCCAGCCCCCTGCAATCCAGCCCGCACCAGTCACCACACTGCCACCACCCCCAGCCTCCTGCAAAACACTCATGCCAGCCCTCTTCCACCTGCAAAACAGCCCCATCCACCAGTTCCAGCCCTCTGCCACCTGCAAAACAGCCCCACTTGCAATAATTTTGCTAATGATTTTTGGAAAGGTATTCCCAATAGCAATAGGTCTGAAATTCTTTACATCCACACCATTTTCCTTCTTTGCGATCAGGGCAATAAAATTGGAGTTGATTCCATAGGGAATTGAGGCATGGTTAAAGAACTCCCTCATAGCGTTAAGGATCTCATCATGAACTATGTCCCAGTAGAACATAAAGAATTAATTTTTGAACCCATCAGGACCAACCACACTCTCAAGATTTAGAGATAAAAGGGAACTCTTAACCTCTTTCTAAATCATGTACATTCGTGAAGGCTCTATATAATTTGTAGGTGACCACTCTATTGTACTGTTTTCTATACCAAGTGTATTTCTCACCAGTGAGATTAATTTCAATGAGATTTTTGTCTTCAACCGAGGCTTTAAATTCTATCGTGGAAATAGAGGCATGAGAATGTCCAATTTTCTCACTTGAGTTGAGAATGACATTGAAGTCTCCAAGAATAAACCAAGGGTCATTAATATTAGTGCTTAGGTAAGAAAGTTCATTCCAAAGAGTTCTCCTTTCTGGGTATCTATTTTTTTCATAGAAAAAAGAGCAGAAGAGGTGTATTCCATTAGTATTAAAATTTAAAGTAAATATTTGATCAGAGACATTAAAGGTGTTAACATTTTGTAAGGAAGAGTGCAAAAAAATCCATAGAGATTCATCATTGTAGGTATTTGAGATTGCGCCAGTAAAGTTATAATTGTGTTGACACAAGTGAGAGTATTTAGGAGAATAAGAAATTTTTGGTTCAGTAATAGAAAATAACATGGGATAGTGAGTGTTAACAATTCTTTTTAGAACATTGAACGTGTCAGAGTTGGAAATACCCTGACAATTCCAAAAAAGAATCTTCATTTAAACCTGTTTTTGGAGTTAGAACTCCCTTTTTTCTTCTTTCCAGAGCCTTTATTTCTAGAATACCTTATAATGTTTTGACCATTGTTATTGTTAGTGGTATGTTCTGGTTCGTTGTTTATAGTGACATGGTTCTTATTTGTAGTTTCATTTCTTGAAGCATTCATAATTGAGTCTGTTCTGTTTGTATTACATAGCATCAAAGAAGTGGTGATTTGGTTTTTTAACAGAATACCAGGCTATTTAGAATAGTTCTTATTATCTACATATTGAACACCGTTAAAAGGTAAATTAATAGAATGAGGAGTATGAGTACCTGGGTCCTTTGAATCATCTATATCCTACTGTTTGACATCGTCCATAACTGATGTAAGGTGCCTTTTCCCGGTGGATTCAGCAAGTGCCTGCATAAGCAAGGGGCCCTGTACCGAGGGAGTGATTTTGTATGTTTTATAGGTTTTGGTGTTATGGCATCTTTTTTATCAGTGTTAGTATGTTTGGTTTGTGTCTTATCCTAAACAGACTTTGGACTAATATTAGGACTCCTGGAATTTATAGGACAACCAGTGGTCTCCATCTCATTAGGACTGTTGACAGATTTAATGTGATTAGGGTGAGAAGTATTTAGAGTTGATTCCATAGAGGTAAAATTACATGGAATCAAGGGATTAGTACAATCTTTTCCTACATCTTGAGTAGCTGAATGAGGAAAAGTGGGAAGCAGCGTACCTGGAATCACTTGCACAGTAGAAGCAGCTATTACATAGGGTGCCTGGACAGTGTCCAAAGAATCTGTGGGACACTGTTTCTGATCATCGGAGTCACTTTTATCCTGCATTTGTAGAGGAACTTGAACCGCAGGTGTGTCCTCATTTACAGATTTAAAATATTCTAAGGATTTAGTACCAGAATTAACCTTGACGGTATTTGATTGTGTCATTGTTTTAACAGAGGGAAGGGAACCTAAGCCATTTGTCTGATTGATGGTCCCATTTATTATCTCTTGAGTAGTAGTAGAAGTCAGTAGGGTGGGTTTTTGGTTCTGTCCAGAAATCATATCTGAGCAGCTGGGTTCAACCACAACTTGTAGAAAATGATCAACATTGTTCTTAGTTGCAGTGCTTAAGCTGTAATCATTGCCTTTTATGTGAACATATGGAGATATTGTATCCCTCCTACCCAGTGTGGTTTCAGTATTTTGGTGAGGTTAGAGTTGGGTACCTACTCGGATGGACAAGTACTGAGTTTTTCTTTCTCATGCTCATTATTGGATAGTCTAATAGTTTCTATAACCAGATTCTGAGTCTCTTCTTTAAGAGTTTTTTCCTTCGTGGAGTTTTCTTCCTCTTCAACTATGTCTGCCCAGGTTTTACCCGAATCATCCCCTATGTGTGTTAGGCTGTGTGATTTTTTTACCCAGATTTCAGGTTTCTTTTTGGAGGATTTAGGTATGTCCACTGTGTGAGTTTTTACTTTTTTGTTTCTCTTTATTTATCACTAGTCATTTTCAATTGGCTGATTTACTTGTTTTCTAACCACCCTACAATTGGAGATTGTATGTCCAATTATTTTACAAAGTTCACAAAAGGGAGGATTTCTCTCATATTCTATTCTAATTTCAATTTTATAATATTTAGCATTGAAATTTATCGTGTTTGGTAGCTTTGAATCTAAATTAATTTCCACCATTACCCTCGCAAAGAGTCCTAGTTCATCATTTAAAGTTCTTTGGTCGATTTTGAGAGGGGATCTGATACAGGAAACAATGTCATTTAGAAATTTTGGGTGCCAAAAAAACCAATTCAGGACATGTAGTTTAACCCAAACTTATGCCATGGTATTCCAATATGTGTGCGGGTTGAAAGCACAGTCCCATTCAATTATTCTAAGGAATCCCGGATTTAGGTTAATATTACCAGTTTTCCAAACCTTTTCTAGATAATATTATGATTTCAACAGAATGTGATAATATCCCTTGCCTATATGAATCAATTTCCAATTTTATATATTATAGTAGTGTGCAATGCGCAAATGTAAATTAGGCAATGGCCAAGGGTGGTCACCTTTGAGGTAGGAGATGCGGCCCATGACAGAGAATTTGCATAATTTCGTGCGTTGTTAAAGTGCATCTAGGTCCGCCTCCATAGAGAAACTACCATCCTCAAGACTCTTATAAAGAGGGGGCTTCGTTGAGATGTCTTTGCACAAGCCTGTATTTGCCAGTGCATCAAGAAAGGAGACCCCTTGAGATCTATTGGGGAGCGAGCGATTGCAAAGCTTTTCATCAGGGGGTCCTCTTCATGCTTTTCCGCCATATTGCATTGAGCAAGAGGGGTCTGTAACATCTGTGGATTTTAGAAGTGATGAGATTCGAACCTTCTCGATGTGAGAAAATCCTCTATGACAGTGAATCGAGATAACCGGGCCAGAGAACCCTAGCCGCTCGGGAATTTTAGAGAGAGATGGGAGACCATCTCTCTAAAGTCCCATTTTTTCCACTTAGTTCCTCATCTATATTAATATTTCCTCATATCTTACATTGGTTTAATGAATTCACTGCATGTGCTATTTCAATTTTCTTCGGAGGATGAATATTATAGATTTTGGACTCGTGGATTTTGGTCCTTTGGGGGTTTCAGAATAAAGGTTCTTAAATGGTCTCCAGACTTTTGCTTAGGTGTTGAGCCCCCCATTGTTCCTCTCTGTCTAGGGTTCCTAAATTTACCCCTTCACCTTTTCAAACAGAGTGCCTTATTTTCCATTGCTGGTCTATTTGGGATACCTATTAAGACTGACTCTGCCACTTTAAACCTTACACACCCCTCTATCGCTAGGATTTGCACCAAGGTTGATGTTTCTAAATCTTTTCCATCCCGATTCTGGATTCAAAATGGGGATAATGGTTTTATTCAAGATGTGGTCTTTGAGAATTCCCCAACTTTCTGCAAAAAATGCTCACGAATTGGTCACTCTATGAATGAATGTGTGACTCAATGTAATAACCCACAACCTCCCCCTCTCTATAAATCTATTTGGGTGGAAAGGGAAACCCCCATAATGCCCCCTGTTTCTCAGATAGTTACTACTAACTGCACTAATAACAAGAATCCCCCTGGCCTCTATAAGATTCAGCTCCCCTCCCATTATGATGCCGAGACCTTGCACATCCCCGAGACTTCTAAAAAAGGAAAGCAAGATACCTTCAATGCTGACTCACCTATTCGTGAAGTAAGCAAACCTATAAAAAGAGATACAAAGGAGGTGCAATCGAATCATGAATATCCCTTGCATGTGGACCTCATAACTTTTAAATAAGGAAAGAAAGTCTTCAATGCTGACTCACCTATTCTGGAAACAATCAAACCTATACAAAGAGATAAAGAAGAGGTGCAATCATGAATATCCCTTGCATGTAGAGATTGAAAAACCCTACCAATTGGAGGAAGACTTCCTAAATTCAAGGGCTAGGAAAGGGAAGAAAGCATTGGTTGACTCCGATGGCTTCATCACTCCAAGTGATAGAAACACCTAGAAATGTAGGGATAATTCCAATTTTAAAAGAACAATTATCACACGTTCCCTAGATTCCAACATGAAGGACCAAAACACAATACCCCCACAGCTAGGCCCCACTGAAAAAGTATCTCCCTTATCAGATGCTTCAGTAAGCTCCTCCAATTCTTCTGACTCGGATGAGTCATCCAGTGAGGATGATGAAAATTACCCAGCTTATAGAGATGCCTACATAATTCCAGAAAATCTTGATTTTCCAAATGACCTAGATGCATGGATGGATGAGAAAGACACTACTATATTTAGACAGTATAAAAATGGAGAGATGTCAGCGGATGCATATCTTGATATCAGAAAGAGGATGTTTATCAAAGTGGTAGAGGAATTTAAAAAGAATCCAAGATTTAATTTTAATGAAATCCCCTGGAAATGTTGCTGTTGAGATTATTCTGATTCTTAGAAGCAGGTTCTTCTTTGTCTTGCGCTGTTTATCTTTTTCAACTGATTCTACTCAATGGCACTATACATTGGAAGTTTGCAGACCTGCACTATGGGGTATTTGAAATGTACTCCTGCCAGTTTCAAAACATGCTTGATCATGCAGCCTTCTTGAATGAATCTGTTATGATGTTTCTTCTAGTATTTGAGATATGTTTGCTAAAGAGAAGCTTCAGTCCTTGGTTGCTTGGGTCTAATGTTAATAAAGTGTCTGTTTTCCTTGATTTCATCAAGGGATAATGTTGGGTCTTCAATGCATAAATCTGCTTTTATGTTGGGTTGGTCTCTTGAAGGACTGGTAGGGGGAGGGGGGTAACTGGAAGGGGGTGCAAGGGGTGGGGTGTCCAAGGTCTGGGGGGGTCCAGGGTCTGGGGGGGTCCAGGGTCTGGGGGGGGGGGGTCTGTCCAGGGTTTATCTGGGGGAGTTTTTCTCGGGGGTATGGGGGTGTCTAGGTTTTGGGTGGGGGGGGGGGGCAGGACTGGCAGGGGGTAGGGGGGAACTAGCAGGGGGAGGGGGGAACTAGCAGGGGGGGACTGGTAGGGGGACTGGGAAGGGGGAGGGAGGTAACTGGCAAGGGGTACAAGGGGTGGCGTGTCTAGGTTCTAGGGGGTGTCTAGGGTCTGGGGGGGGGTCTGTCCAAGGGGTCTGGGGGGAGGGGGTGTCCAGGTTTGGGGGGGGGGGGTAGGACTGGCAGGGGTAACTAGCAGGGGGAGGGGGGGAACTAGCAGGGGGAGGGGACTGGCAGGGGGGAGGGGTGTCCTGGGTCGATCTGGGGGGTGTCCAGGGTCTGTCCGGGGGTGTACAGGGTGTGTCTGGGTGGGGGTGTCCAGGATCTGTCTCGGGGGGTGTCCAGGGTCTGTCCGGGGGGTGTCTAGGGTCTGTCTGGGGGGGGGGGTGTCCAGGGTCTAGGGGGAGGTGTCTAGGGTCTGTCTGGGGGGTGTCCAGGGTCTATCCAGGAGGGGGGCTTTGCGAGGGGGGATGTCTAGGGTGGATGGTTTATGTAGGGTGGGGTGTCCAGTTTCCAGGAGGGAGGGATCTACAGGGGGTGGGCTACTGCAGGGTGGGGGGGTGCAGGGGGTGGGGGGCTATTTTTTATGGTTTTCTAGACCCTATTGCCACGGTTTTTAACCGTGTCTATATGTCTATTGCCACGGTTACAAACCGTAGCTAAAGGTCAAATGCCACAGTTTCTAATTGTGGCAATAAACTGTATCCCTACTCTAGTATAGCCACGATTCTAAACTGTGGCTATTGAGATATTACCACAGTTTTAATAGTGGATGTATACTTAGAGACACAGTTTGAACCATGGCTATAGACCTAGAGCTACGATTCCAAACCATGGCTATAATTCTAGGCCTATAGGCACGCCAAACTTAGCCACGGTTTCTCAAACCATGGCTATTACCTATAGCCACGGTTTGAGGACCTATATCCACAGTTTAAAACCATGGCTATAGCCTGAATTTCTAGTAGTGAGGGATGGTAAACCCACACTAATTATTCATATACCAAGGTGTGGGAACCTTTCATGTGTTCCCGAGTTGATTACTCTCCGGGAACTTATTGGAATTTATAGATCTATTTATAAAGGATGGAATAGTAAAAAACACAGGATTTCAGGAAAGTATTATATGATTCCCTCATCATAGTAGGGGAGTCCAAAGGTACTTAGTTTGATGTGGAACTTAAGAAAATTTCTTCCTTCCTATACACCCTAGAGTTAGAGTTGGTACATGTGGTATAAATACGAGTTTTTAAAGTTATTCATTCAATCACATTGATTTATTTCCTTTGTGTTTATATTAATTAATGTATGGAGGATACTATCTCTCCTCAATATCACCCCATGACTTTCTATGGGTGACTGACTATTTATTTTAAATCATTCTTAGTGACCCTATCAATAAATCCTATACTATGATGACCTTAAGGTTATAGTGGTATGGACTCAATATTTGTTACTCTCTAAGGATTCACATCATTATCAAGGTTTGGGTTATCCAATATATTAATGGAGAGTGATGTCATCCAAATATATGAGGTGTGGGTTCTCTATGTTAAGTAATAGTTTCTTAGATCCCCCTTCGAGGTGTGGGCTAACCATTATATGGAAGGAGAAAACACTCTCCTCCGTAGATATTGATATTTACTAAGGCACAATGTTCTCCTTATGGATCAATAACTCCCTCACAAGTTTTATGCATTTAGGTTAGGCATGTATCCCATGTTATGATTGGGAAATAACACTATGGTAGTCATGGTATTTAAGAAACATGGATAATTTAGATTCTTTGGAACATGTGGTACACAAGGTTCTCTAGGTTTCCTTTCAGCATGACACTATAGTGAAGCTAAGTTTAGTGGGTATAGAGACACCATACTACTAGTTGGTTTCCCCTTGATGAATATCTAAGTATTAAGACTCCCTTTATGGTCATTTTACCAATTAGGTGATGTGTTTTTCATTCTTGTATGAGAGGGATGGGAACTACCCCATGTAATGGGGTGAATGTCACCAATATATAGGGTTAGTAACTTCTTTAGTTGGTATGAATCACTTCCAATTAGGTATGGGTCCCCAAATTTAATCATCCTAACAATGTTAGACTTCGAGAGTGAGATGTAGAGATAGGCCTTCTATTGAATGAGGTGTTGTTTTGGGAACAAAGATACATCTGTGAGTCCAGATAATTTCCTTGTGTGTTGGGTGAGTGGTGTTTTTGGTGAATATATTATGTATCAAGGTTTGATGATCCCCCTCTTTATCATGAGATCTTCTGGATTAGACCCCTTGAATAGGACAAGTTTATTAGGGTTTCTATATCCCTTGTATTGACTGATTATTATTGATCTTCCCTATCATGAATGAGTAGGGAGGTTTTTTTCCATATGCATGTGATTTTCTATGGATTCCTCATTACATATAACGAGTGAAATATTGGGTTAACCCTAATTCCCATGTGATATTAGGTTGATGTATTATCGGGGAATGAAGTCACAACTTCTTCCTTGCCTTATACTTCCCTACCCTTTTTTTCTTATGTTAGGTGGTAGCACAATTAAACCCTTTATTATGAGCTTACCTATAGCCTTTTAACTTTTTTTGGGGAATCCTACAAGGTATTTTTATACTCACCCCTACACGAGCTTCATTCTCTCACATATTGTGTGAGTGAAAATAATGTATATATTGGTGGTGATTTTGGTGTTCTTATTAATAATAGATTATAATATTATCAGATCCCTATAGTGTTCAATGGTGGTGGTTCTTAGGTAGGTGTTGAAATGATGTGGTGATCCCCTTTTTGAAGTCACTTGTGGGTGGTTTGTATTCTAGTTTTTAGGCCTTTTATTTTTTTTATTCTGCCTATATTTGTATTATATAACATTAGGATGTTTGGTAGGTCTTATGTTCAAATTTATTAATAGATAGTTATGTATATCCTACATGTTTATGGTTATTTGGTCTAATAATGATGTATTTTTTTCATAGGTTGTATTGTCTAAGGCCTCCCATATCTATATCATGAATTCTTGGTGTTATTCACCAGCCCCTAGCCTATTAGTGTCAGGCTTGGGGTGGAACACTTGGCTTACATCATACCCAGGTGGGATCCCATTGGGTATGGTCATGTTAGACTAGTATCATAGAGGGTCTGTCTTAGGGATATAGTTTGAAGTTAAGTGTTTCATGATCTATGGTTTGGGATATTTGGGTAAACAATGAAAGAGGTTATTAAGTATTGTTTTTAGACTAGGGAACCAAACTAGGGTGTGGAAGATGACACATTCCTATAAAAGGGATCTAAAAATATGCAAACTAACTTAATTTCTTTTGGAATTATTCATAGGGTACAATTAAGTTGTTCCATGCATTATATAGTGGTGTGGGAATTGTTTTCTAATTGATGTGAAATCCTACTTCTATAGATACTTATGTGTGATGATGATGTTAATTTTAGTTATGAAAATTATTTCTCTAAAGACGTGGAACATACTTTCGATGTATGATAATATTCATGGAACCAATCATAGTATAGTGTTCTTCCCAAGTTATGTTTTTTAGATATCGTAGGGGTTTGATGCTTTTTTTTCGTAGAATGATCATAACATATGTTCAAGGATCTTAGTGGCCTTGGGTGATTTGTTTGGATGGGGTTGCTAACCCCTAGTGGTGTAGATATCAGGTAAAGGGTCCCTTATATACTCTACAAGGGTATATATGGAGTTCAGGTACTCCTCCATGAGATGGGGCATGGTTCCTTAATGCATGGGGTTGGTAACTCTCCTAAGGTCATGTTGATACTAGGAAATGGGTACCTTATTTGATATTATGGAGTTTGGTACTCCCTCATGGTTACACATATGTAAAATACCTTTTTTGGGTGAGTGATTCCTCTATTAAGGTATACAGTTAGAACTTCTTTATCCTTGATGAGCTGAGAGTCCCCCATATTGCAGTAGAGTTGGTAATCTCTTACTAGATATGGTGCATGTATTTTATCTTTAGTGATTGTTATTGTTGATGAGATATGATAGGGTAAACTTTGCATGTATGTCAGTAATCCCCCATGATATGGGGCGTGGGTCCTCTAGGGGAGGGGTAAGCACTCCCTCGATAGATATATATTTCTCATCAAGTTACAAGTATCCTATATTCATTATAGAGTTTGGTTCTCCCCCACAAATACAATATTTCATAGTATAATTCATAGCCTCATGGATTATACCTTCCGACGTCGTTTCATTACACCCTAAATCTCAATAATATGTAGGTGCCCCATACTAAAAAGTATTTATTACTCCCATATGAGACAAGGTATTAGTCCTCTATCTATAGAGGTTAGTATTCGATAGGATGTAGGGTATGTTTATTTTACCCATATTGTTAAGAACTCCCCACCCATAGTTTTGGGTACAAATTCCACCACCAGTGAGGTAGGTTATTCCCTCGATGGATTTATAGAAAATCAGTGAAGCATGGGTCCCTACCCATGGTTCAGTGATTGATGATAGTTTATCCAACAAAAGATACTATTTGTGATTTCCTAACATACAATGAATCCCCAGAATGATCCATTGATTATGGTTGGTGTAGCCTATTAGGGTCTTTTATTTTGAGAATGGTGACTATGATGAGATAGATTCTAGGATTGGGGGAATTAGATAGATGATATTTATCATATTTTCCCTCTTATGTATGTGAGACATCCTTTTTATAGATGTTTTACCCCACGATGGGGAGAGAGATGTTATATAATGATTATTGTGATGATTGTATCTCAGTATGAGGTGGATGAAATATCGATCCCCTTACTCACCTACCACCACCCAGAATTACTCACTCTAATCAGGGAGTTGAAATCTATAACCATAGATATGTGAGATATATGGTGGGATTTGATCCAGTAGCACCCAATGTGGGTAGAGATTCAATCTATGGCCTTTTTTATTTGACACTTATATTTGTTAACACCGACATGTGTTATTATCTTTTTGTAACATCTCCGATTAAGGATCCATAGATCCTAGTATAGTATTTATACTAACACATTATAATTATAGGCTCTTTTTATAGGAAATCATATACCTCCATTTCTACCATCGGTGTGAGTCGACTTTAGAAGAGAAGCTTTTATGGGTTCTTGACATGGAAGAGTGAGGCCAAGATGATATCATTGGTGATAGACGATCACCAAATATCTAGTCTCAATGGATGAAAAGATTTTTTGGGGTTTTCATGATTTATTAGATTGGTTATGGTTTACTTACATTAGGAATTGGGACCTATGAAATGAGAAACAATAACCCTCATGAAGCTAAAAACAATTATTTTGTTTGTCATCGAGATTGACTTCATGAATCATGGTTATGTTAGAGGATTCACCCTTTTATTGTGGGGTAGTGGATGAAATTTTACACATTTTATTTTCTTGGGTTATCCATCATCAAGAGTTAAAACTTTGCATCAATTTGTGTTTGGGTGTTGATACATGATTAATGGTTTCCTAGAAAATTTATTAGAATTGTCAAATTACCCATTGATTCATATAACCATTTTAGAACAAATTTTGATAGTTTTCCTTGGTGGATTTTTCTTTATCACCATATGTGATTATGATTATCTCTAGGGGATTGTCTGTGGTATACTTAATTGGATCTTGAGGAGATAAAGTAGAGGGTTTTCTATGATCCTAATAAATATTTTATAGAGGATAGATCTATGTGTACGGTGTTCTATGACGTCCTTAGATCTACAACTAGATATTTGTTGGGGTGGAGTAGATCTGTTTAATGTGATGTTGGATGATATGAGTGTTTAACTAAATGAGTTGTCAGTCGTATCTGTTATGTGGTGTTGACGCCCTCCAAATGAGCATTGAAAATTTCACAAAGGAATAAATACTTGAATATGGGTATTATTTTCCCCATAAAAGAAAAGGAAGAAGAAGGTGGCTGAGACCCATGGATCACGAAATCCTCTAAGAGACTCACAATTTTTTGAACATCATAAGTTCACATGAAAGGACCATTTGTAGTGTATATCCTACAGTTGATCCCATAGAGCCCCTTTTGATATGTCTTCCTACTCTTGTGAAGGTGCTCCAGATAGCCGGTAGTGTGATGATGGAAGCCAATCGAGTTCCCTCAGGCCACAGGATTTTTCATTGGAAAGAACCTGACAAACCATCTAAAAATACTTTTAAAATAGGAGGATAATGTCCAAAAGGAGGAGGATTCTTGCAAACATAAGGATCATGCGATGCATTATCGATGGGAAGGGTAATAATCATTAACAACATCCAAGAAAAATCCTGATACCCTCGAACCTTTTTAGGATAAAAACAAAGGAAATAAAGGGGAGGAGGAGATATCCTCTCACAGTCACTGAACGACATACAATTCACCCCTGGCAGACCATCAGACACCGCGAGACCCCAATGAAATGTCTAAATTGTCTTGCGAAATCCCACTAGATTTTCATATTCAGTGCATGAAATGCCTAGGGAATGTCCCAGAAATGTCGTGGTTGACTTTTGGATCCATAAGGGAGAATATATGAGTTTTTCCATGAAATTATTGTGAATCTCACATAGGTCCTTCTTGGACACACGATGCATCACCAAAAAAATAGAGTAATTTTCCTTGACATTACTCATGAAAACTCGCATGAATCCCAATATTTATCACATAAAACAAAGGAAATAAAAGGTAAGGAGGTGAGAGCTCTCGTGGTAATAAAATATTTCAATGAACAAAGGATTTCTATGACATGGTCTCACAAGAATCATTGACCAGATGACCTAATCTCGAGAAGGCCCATTGAAAAACCATGCTTTTCTTGCATAAAGTCTGATACAAGTCACCTAAGATCATGGAAAGGACTTTCAACCAAAACCTTGATCTCATGAAGGCCATTGGAAATTTAAATATGAATAAAATGAAGTTATTCAGCATGAAAAAAATGATTCAACAGGTTATCATTAATTAGAAATAATCCAATAAAGGAGGCATTAAGGGCAGGGATTTGTGCTCACCAAAAATTAGGCAACGTCCTCAGAAGTGGTCCAAGGTAGAGACTCATGAAGATGCAAGGCACAAGAGACCTTCGCCGACTCCATCTTGAATTATCTCTAGATACGCTGCAAAAATCAAAAAACAACTGGGGTGGTGAGGTCTATAAATCCCTAACCCTAGCCTCAATGAAGGGGTTATCCTTTTTGTATCCAGGTGTATCGATACACCCAAGCACCCAAGCATATTTATCAAAGTGGATGATCATGTGAATATTGAGTCTTCTGTCAGGTAATACATCGGTGAACATCTAGAGCTGTCATGCATCAGGCATAAAACACTTCACATGATCATTTAAATATCACACAAAGTACTTCTGGTAGGATACGTGAAAGAAATCCCACACACCTTCTAGAACATGCAAGACTTGAAATAAGCTAACACTAAAACAATATAAGGTACTCATGATATAAGTTATAAAAAAGACTAATAAATGAGAGACTTAAGATAAAGAAATATATGCTGAACTTTATGTACTTCTCATGAACTATCCAAGACATTTAATAACACCAGGACACGTCACTCAAATCATGCGACACTCCTTTGGTATACTATTTGTTTAAGGAGAAGTCACTAGGACATGTAAAAGAATGCCATACAGTGACCCCAGGCATGATGCCTGAATCTCACAAAGCCCTCTTGTCTCGTTATCCTAGTCTTATGGTGCTCTTGATACATGTTTCTTGACTCATATAGTGGCACCAGTTCAGGATAACTGAGTTCCATGGTAACACACGGGTATGTCGACTGGATCTCACAATTCCTTATAAGAATTCCATATAGGTCTTGTGATGACCTCCAAGTAGGCCATCAAGGTCTCGTGACTCCCTCTGGGAATGTAAACCAAGTCTTGGAACACTGTCTGGGCACACCAACTATGTTTCAAGATACCTTCCAGACATGTCATCTAAGACATGATATGCCTTCCAAGACATGTTACACTAACTCTCATGAAACCCTATATATGTGTCAGCCAGATCTCGTGATGAAACTAGGTAAAGTCTGTTGGATCATGCAACACCCTCTAACAAGCCATCTGAGTCCTGTGATGGTTTCTAGAACAAGCCATCTGAGTCTTGTGATGTCCTCTGGACAAGTTATCCTCAATCATGTGAAAACCCTTAGGCACACCATCCAGGATATGAAAGGTCCTCTGGAAAAGTCAAATGGATTATATGATTTTCTTTTGAAATACCATGAAAATATTCTCTTATATATCAGGTAGAAAACCTAGGAATATCAAGCAGATAACCATCACATATTTGGAAGATGAGCATACTCAGTCACAAGGGAATCCTGGGGTTTGAAAACTTCGTCCACCCTCAGTGTGTAATCCACGACCAAAGAGAAACCTCAGAGTGTAATACCCGATCAAGTGAACTATAATGACTATGATTCTTGTAATAACTAGGATATGTAGGATGTCTTATCAAGGTCCGAGCTTCATATTAAACACCCTAAGGTCCATCCCAATACATAATTCCGGCATCCATAAGCAATGAAACTGATCATATGCTATCCCTTATTTCCTACACTGATCATAGATCACACGGGATTAGGTAATTGTAGTGATCATATCATTTGAACCATGCGCCTCTACAAGGAAACAAGTAACCTCATAGTTTAATCCTCGAAAAGTGTCATAATATGATATAGCCTGAATATATGGGTGACCTAAGAGTGTAAGCCCAAAATATAAGGGATACATCAGAGTGTATTCTCCAATCAAGTAAACTACAATGACTTTGATTATTGCAATAACCAGGACATGGAGGATTCCTCTATAAGGCATGAGTCCCATATCAAAACTCTGAAGGGATGTCTCAACACTTAAGTCCCGCATTCATAATAAATGAAACTAACCATTCATCAAACCTTGTTTCTCACACCAAGAATATCTCACGTTGTCTTATGGATTTTCAATGATCATATCATTTGCATCATAAAACTTTACAAGGAAAATAGAATCCCAAGGTTTGACAACTTTTTCCACTCTCAGTGTGTAAGCCTCGACTAAAGTGTAACCTCCTAGTGTAAACCCTGATCAACTGAACTATGCAAACTCTGATTCCTTCAATAACCAGGATACGTAGGATGACTTCTTAAGTTCCAATCTCAAATAAACATCCATTTTGATGTAATCCTCACCCCTCCAAAATTTCAACCATCATAACCCAATTTCTCCCATAGAATGATCATTCTATCTCAACCCTCAATGGACTAAGAAATCAATCGAACTGTGATAAATATGATTCCTTCTATAACCATGATACATAGGATGTATCCTCGAGACTTGAGCTGAAATATCTGGTTCCTAAGTGGCCAAACATATGTTCTCTCCGAAAGAAATTAAAATTCATGAGTTTAACAAACTATATGTTTTTTGATTCCTGTAATACTTAGGATACATAAGACTATTCATAATGGACCAATACCTTCCTCAGAATATCAAACCGCCTCCCTATGTGACAAAATATTCTAACGCATCTGGTTATACATATTTATCATATAATGCATCTACCTGTAATTTTAAGAAATGGATAAAGAACCTTAGATACATATAAATGGATTTGCTAAAGAGATCCCTTCTCTATTGTTTACCAATGATATTCCCTCTCTCTTTTTTGTATAAAGAGAATTAAACTATAATATTTTTTAGGTAAATCGATCTTGTATCGAGATTAAGAATAGATTCTTGAACATATTTTAAATCTATAAGAGAGTCCAGGAGTAGGCAACAATTTCCCTCAAAAGGGTGCGATGCGATCGACCTCATATCCTCTCAACTGATGCGAGTACCTAAGCATCATTGGGTCTAAAACCCCAACTAATCGCATACCTTTGAAAATTAGGTTCGTACCTAGTTATGGATGAGGTAACCATTTGGATTTTCTGTTAAGGGTGAAAACACCCCGAAGTTAATGATTGTACAAGGTGTCACACCCCCACAATCAACTATCAGAACCAATTGAACTACCTCAGTGAGGGTCCTCCCAGCCATCTCTTTCCCATTGAAAAAGAAATGGTGAACCCGACATAAATCTATGAAATAAAAAATTATTGGTTGGAATCCATTAGGACATTTCATTTTCCACCATACGCAAATAGAAATGGAAATCCTGGTGTGAGTCTCACAAATAATAGGATGATCATTTAACCTTGTGTTAGGGAACTTTGTTTTGATATCCTAGACAAAAAAGTAGTAAGGATGACATGAACCCTATAGTTGATCCTATGTAATTGGTGTTTCTATAAGTCCATTCTCACATTGAAAAGTCCACACAAGCATAATGGCCATATTGGGAATATCAGGACCATTATATTAACCATAAATATCTGATTGAGCACATTATGCCTATAATATTGAACTAATTGGTAACCTTGTTCCTTGTTGTCTGCATGAATACAAAGACTAAAAAAATCACAATCCGAGATAATGTTTTCTTCATTCAGTATTTGTTCTGGTAATCACCTATGACACCAACCCCCAAGGGTTGCAAGATGATCTTACCTACTCAAAAACTCCAACGTTATGTGGAAAACACGATGGTTCGAAAGTACCACCAACATGGTAGGATCCCAACCATGGAAACTAACCATTAGGTCCTCCAAGTGCGTAAGATGGTGAGTTCGAATCACCCAGGGAAAGATACTGGTAATCTAGTAACCCTTATCACTACAACCAACTTCTTCAGGAGATTATCCCCATAGCACAACAACTACCGCCTTCTATGTATGATGAATGTGGACCAAGAAGCCAAATATGGCTCAAGTATGGTTCAGGGGATGCCTGGGAGGGATCCTATCAACCAATTTCACCATCACCATCCCACTGGTACCCACCAGTCGCATGTTGAGGGTACCATCTAACACACTACCGCCTATGACACCCATTCATGGGAAAAAAGGAAGGCCATCAGAGGAGGAAGGTGCTGAATATTCAGAAGAGGGATCATATACCCACTTATGCTAATGATGCCCGCCGGTATATTCCTGCAGAAACCAGCAAGTAGTATCATATCCCTGCTCACTTAGAACAAGTCTGTAGTCATATTACCACAGTAGGCATAGGGGGGGGCATATCCCTACCCCCACGCATGAAGTCCATCGACATATCCCAATGGAACCAGGAGGACAGAACTGGGTTCATTTACCTGCTTCAATCTAAGATATCTACCAACACATAGTGGATATGTAAAATGTATAGGCTTATATCCCTACACACACTTCTCTAAAATAAAAATATATTTTATCAAAATTTGAAGAAATTTTCTAACCTATTCTAGCACTATTGTAGATAAAGATGTTGGCGTGTGATGTAATACCTATAGCCAGGACATCTCAACACTTTAATCATTGTGAACAAGTGGCTATGTAGAAGTAAGCACACATTAATTATCCCATACAAGAATAATATTAAAATATTCAAATAAAGTAAGACTCATTATATCAAGATCATACTCCCATTTCAACTGGGGCTCACTAGGTGAGAGTGACACATGCCTCGGGACAGGGGCACATGCCTGTCAAAGAATTCTAGTGACATATTAAAAAGGCCTAGAATTAGGATCATATTCCCATTTTGGTCGAGGATCACCATGTGATAGGGGCACATGCCTTGGGACAGACTCATATTCATGTCAAAGAAGTCCAACAAGATACTGAAAAGGGCCAGGATCTGGAATATATTACCGTTCTGGCTAGGGATAACCATGTGACAATGGAACAAGACTCGAGACAAGCTCATATTCATGTTAGTGAATCTTCCTAGAAAATTCTAGTAGATTATGAAATCCAAGATCATATTCTTTCTTCCTCCAATGAACGACTACACCATCATCATTCCATGGAAATATAATAGGATGCTCATATCCCTTCTCCCATTAAGAATTTCCATCAGTATATTCCAGTAGGGAATGAATATACAGACCAAGATCATATTCTTTCTACAACTGGGGCTAACCAAGTGAGAGTGACAAATTCCTCGGGGCAGGCTCATATCCCTGCCAAGAAAGACCACTGGAATATTCCAAAGTCTTAGGATTGGGCTCATACTCCCATCCTGATTGAGGCTCACTAAGTGAGAATGGAACATGCCTCGGGACAGACTCATATTATTTTCAATAATGAGATAGCTCATCAGCATATTACAAAAACTTCTTAGTAGTGGTATAATACCCCTATAACCCTAGATAGTTATAAGAAGGTTTTGGAAACTGTTATATAATAGGCTCATATCCCTACAAAATTTCAAAAGGAAGTTTGGAATATTTTCACCACAATGCTAGACATTGACCATATTCCCAATCTTCTCAATGCCAGTGTCCTTGAGGTTGTTCGAGACACATTATCAACACCACAAGGGTCCATCGACTCTTTTATCTAAGCAGAAGAAGAAGATGTTCATTACCATGATAGTCCTTCTCATTGTATTGTGGAGATGGATCGTAGGGACTCTACTCCTGACATACACTATGGTCAATCTCCCCATGAAAATATCTACCATGGACAAGGAAATCCCCCCCTTTCCTAGGCACCTTCATATTGATGGGTATCCCAAACTCTGACACCTTCATATAGAGAGGTGATCAAAGCATTTGGGTCAACAGTATACAGTTACCCATCAACTTCCAGAAGCACTCCACTATAGTCAAGAGGAGACCCTTAGAATCATATTATATGGCTTGACCTGATGGAGGCATGTAATTCTGTTGAAGAGGAGTCCAACATTGACATATGTTGAGAGTTATATAGGAACAACACCCCCATCATGTTCTGGCCCCCCTCTACTTCTAGCCATGAGATCATAAATGAGTTATAAAAGGAGTGTGTGCCTTATCTACACCAAAATATGTGGGCTACTCATCAACGACTGAAGAATAGACACCTGACTTATACAGGATATGAAGTTCACCTTTAGACCATCAAAATACTATGTTTTCAGCTAGATTTTGCTGCTATCTCCATGTCCTAGGATCCAAAACTGGAAAAGCACCACACAAATCTATAGCTCACTTGATGCCATTGAATCTTGACCCTTTCGAAGATAATATCCAAAGCCACATCATGTGTCTTTATTTGAGGATGGTGTGAGTATGAAGCATTACACTTTTCCACACCAAAACCCCTTAGATTTGGTGTCCTACAATGTTGTATCCTCTATTGAAATTAGGGGACTCAATAATGATCAAGCTAGTTGGTCACTAAAATGGAATTCCCCCACTTAAAAGGTGACCATAAATCATGAATGGAGGAAAAGGATATCTAAAATGACTTCAAAATAGTCCCCTTAATGTAATAGGAGTACATTCCAAACACAAACACTGAATTTGTAATCATTCATACAACTTCCCATAAGGAATGATTCCCATCATGGGTTTCCATTGTACCCATATCCCACATAAACACAACTATGACATATCAAGCAAGCCACAATAGTAGCTTCCATATCAACCATCCATGAGTGAACCTGACTCATCGGTCCACGGAATATCTACCACCACCTCCACCTCTCAGATCATCAATTCTAAAAAGGATTTAGGATAGTTCAATAGAATCTATAAGAAATCCCCATCCCACTGGGTTGGGGGTATTTACATATCAATCACCATCACTAGGTTCATATTCCATTGAGAGGACCCTGGGGATATCAATAGTTATTCTGGATCAAACCCACCACAGTGGGATAGGGGGAATTTATATCTTTAGGTCCATCCTGAGAATCATCAAGTCCCCAATAGGAATCATTGGATCATCAACAACATGACCAATCAATGCCAATTTTATCCCCAGATGATCCCTACCCTAAAGGGATGGAGAAATTTTCTCATCATCATCACCATAGAGGGAATCCGTCTTATTCAGTTTGGGAGGAAATAATCAACAATCATCATTCTACTAGCTCCTCCCAACGTAAGATAAACCTCTGTTGGTTGGGGACCATTCGACAATCACATCTAGAAACTCCCTCGAATTCATTGATCGTAGACCAATATGGGAGGATCATACGATGAAGGTAGTCATAACTACAGGGGTTTCAATCCAAAAAGTCCCAATATGGCCAAGTGTTTGAATAACAACCTTGAAGAATGAAATGAAAAATCATCCTGTTGTGTTAAAAGTAACGGCACAACCATCATTGATCAATATGCCTATATGAATGTAGTTACTATTGACATGACATACATTCATTAAGATGCAAATTCAAAGGTCCACAACACATAAAATGTACCCCATGAGGAGGGTGATTTGGATACACCAAATGAGGATGCACACACCCGAAACCAAAGATGGATCCAAAACCTAGAACCTATGAATATCAATTTTCCACCTCCACTATGAAACATTACCAAAGAAAAGGGGAAAGTAATGAATACACCCTAGTTGGAATCCAAAAGAGTTTAGGTCCCTTCTACGGAGGAACATTTTTTTTAATATGAGAGTGAAATACAAACTCTTCGACAAATCAATGAAGAGATACTCAGGGGAAATATTCCCATCAGGTATCATCTTCAATTAGAGATGAATATTCTCCCTCATATGGTTGACCCACTAAATAGAGTGGTGTTTGAGTATTATATTGGATATGGAACCAGGAATATAGTCCACATAAATGAGGAATTCAAAAAATGATCATGAATTCCATCCATTGTGGTGACATCCTCTCCCTCATCAAGGAAATCATTCAGTCTTGGGATGAATCCAGAATCAACAGGATTTGAAAGTGGTATCACCTCCTTGGCCTTCGTTCGCTCCCTATGGACAGGAGATAGCTCAAGAATTAGTACCCTCAGAGTTTCTTAACGTCATCAAGTCCCTGGCTACTCGAATGGAATCCCTGGAAGGGAAACATGCACCAGTGCAGTCTAAGGGGAAGACATATCCCAAATGGGTGGATTACACTTTTCCTCCACCTAATTTTTGAAATCCTACCTTCTCTACCTTTGAAGCTACATAATACCCTGAACAAAATCTCACACACTTCGTATCCCAATATGGGCCATTGATGGGACCTCAAGATCAACATGAGTCAAAAAAGCTGAGGTTTTTCATACAGACTCTGACCAGGACAACATTTTCATGGTATAACAACATGCCAGTAGGATTCGTTATAGGATGGTAAGACCTTCGTCATAAGTTCCTTTATATATTCAGTTCTACACTGAGGAAAATTACGATCGTTGACCTGAAGAACAATAAGAAATGTGATAATGAGAGGGTGTATGACTTCATAGATAGATGGAAGGGTTTAACATATTCACTCCGAATCCATCTCTTACAGGAGGAACTTCTAGAACTCTATGATAAAAATCTTTAGGATGATTTGTAGACACCTTTGATCTCCATGAAGTATCCTGGTGGGTTCCATGAGTTTGCTGAAATGACACAACATCTTAAGGAAGTTATTAAGCAAACCCGATCCAAAACACAACTCCTTTGCACAACATAGGAAAAAAGGTCCGGCAAAGAAAAAGATTCATCTATCACTCTCAAACCCACAATAGCTCCCATCCAAGCACTTAGGTAGGTCCCAAACCACCCAACAACTCCTATCGAGCAGCGAAAACCACAGAATTGACCTTAGCTAGAAACACAGAGAAATCAAGGTAGATCAAGATTTTAGGAAAGGATGAAAAAATATTAATCCTTCTGAAATGAACAAGTCCCCATTTATTTCTTGGTATCCATAGACAATAACCAACTCACACTACAACAACCTAGGAATCATGATGAGGTCAACCTCACTAATTGTCCTGATTAATACCCTATTCACAGAAGGATTGGTCATAATATCAAGAACTACTTTGTCTTAAAAGAAATCCTTCAAGGCATGATCCATTCTGGATAGGCGGTGTTAGAGGAATCCTTAGAGCAGGTGTCCTGCATAATCATTTCCCAGTTAAAAGAAGAGGGTGATTGGTAGAAAGTTCTGACCAAGAATACGCAAAATCTCGACAATTGGATGACTCGAAAAATAGTTGACCAAGATCATTTTACCCTGAGAGAATAGCTACACAGACCCATAATAGCTCTTCCACCTAAGAAGGGGGCAACAGATATAACTCCCAAAGGTTGGCATGACCACTAGAAGTAGGAAGAAACAGAGGAGGAAGAGCAATATTCTGCTCCAATGAAAGATTTAACTCTTGTATACTTCTTCCATGAAACATCAGAAGCACATGAACCACCCCAAAAAATAGAATTATCATTAGACAAAGAGATCATATTTGGTTATATCAAAATGATACACTTGGACGACCCCTTCTTCTATGATTAGTATGCCCTTAAATGTGATTTTCTCACACATAACCAGGGAGTGGGAGGCTGCATGCGTTGGAACCTAGGATACAAGGGATATCGCAGACATGGTGAGACCCAATATTCTATCCATATACCTATGGAGAACATATATGCAGTTGAGACTCATCAGAAAGTACTCCAAAAGGCCCAAAAAAGGCAAGGAGGTATCCCAGAATCCTCCTGAATTTGTTTGCACCAGGTTGTATTAAATGAACACCTAGCGGGGGTTCAATTATCCAATTATCCTAGACAACGTGGAAGGTTGACATGACCTGCACCACTGTAAGAAGATATTCCCTCAACTTCTACACTAGCACCAGTCCTATCCACCTCAAATGGCTCAGCTCCCAAACCACATATCTAGGAGAAACCCCATATCACGAAGCACCAACCTCTGGAAAAAAATTATGATGTTATAAAATAGTTTTCCATTGTCCCATCCAATCTATGGAACCTGGATATTATCCATCTCTCAAACAAACTCAGGGAGGAACTTGTTGAAGCACACCAGAGCACATAGAAATTAGAGACAAAATTTGTTGCAACTGAGGTCTATCGAGTGGAGACCATGTCATCAGAATACCATGTTTTCATCTCATTCACTAATTAGGATTAGGAAGAGGTCATTCAAGAACACATTATATCCCTATACATTTTGGAAAGTCTCAATAATTTCAACGTCCAAAGGGGTCCAATTGATAATGGATCTGGGATCAACCTCATCCTAGTTCAAACCCTCTGACATTTGGGGTATGGAGAAAGGGATTTGTCTCCCAAAAATATGACTATTCAAGGGTTTTATTAGCATGAGAAAATACCTCTCAGGAAGATCAAGCTCGAAGATCAATTTTGAGATCTTACATCAGACACCGAGTTTATGGTTATCCAACAAGACACTGCATATAATGTCCTTCTTGGAAGTCCCATGCTCCGTATCCATTTACCAGTACCTTCAACATTCCATCAGTGTCTGAAGTACCCCATCAATTGAAAATTCAGCATAATGCATGGTGATAACACCCCCTTGAAGACTTGCAGAGCCACATATGATGAACCTTATTTTCACAATAAGGGAGGAAAGAAACCATTGGTGGATGATGAAATATAGGTTTCAGATCCTAAAAGATTGAGGACCACCCCTTTGAATCTCTGAATTGTGCTCTATAGTGACTATGTGCTACCCATAAATCTGGTTGAGGTCATAGAACTATTCCCTGAATTCCAAGCTCCTCATATCCTAAGTGAAAGTGTAAAAGATAATTAGCTCTGGAATCTCTTAACAATGACTCAGGCAGTAGGGGATGATAATGTGTCTTCTTGTGACCTCTCTCATCACAATAGTGTAGAAGAAGCCCCCATATTTTTGTCTTCATATGGAAATGTCTCCATAGACTCAGATATAGAAGAAGACGAGGATTGCCTTAGGAATTATCCTCCCACATTAGAGGAATGTGTCTCCACCACCATCGATGAGATCAATAAAATAAATCTGGGAATAGAAGAGGACTCTTGGCCTACTCTGATTAGTTCCACCATGCCCCTCTAAGAGAAAGAGATGTACATTGAATTCCTAAATCAACAATGATATGTGTTCACTTAGAACTATACAGAAATTCTCAAAATGGATCTAGATGTGGCTATGCACCATCTCGGCTTACCCGATGAGCATCGAGGCTTCAAGAAGATAGCCAAGAGGATTCACCCCTCCCATTCCACCAATATAGAGGTGGAGGTAGACAAGTTTATCAAATCCAACATTGTATGAGAAGTGAAATACCCAAGATGGATTTCCATTATCGTCCCTCTGAAGAAAAATAATGGATAGATTAGGGTATACATTGATTTCAGAAACCTTAATAAATATTGTACAAAGTAAGTCTTCCCTTTGCTGATAATACAAATCTTGATCAATGAAACTACTAGATTTCAAGACCTTTACTTTATGGACAGGTATTCAGGGTACAATCAGTTCAAGATGGCCCCTAAAGATGAAGAAGCCACTGCCTTCATTGCACCTCATGGGATATTTTTCTACCAGTTGACGCCCTTTAGTTTGAATATTGCTGGTGCTACATACCAATGTTTCATTCACCATATCTTCAATCCATTCCTAGGAAAGATAACTGAGTGTTATCTAGATGAAATGGTTGTCAAATCCGGACAATGATGTGATCACTTTACAAAACTTCAAACAATCTTCTATAAGCTATGACAATATAGTCTGAAGATGAATCCGTTGAAATTCACTTTTGGGGTAACATTAGGGAAGTTTTTTGGATTTGTAGTTTTACACCATGGAATTGAGGTTGACCCAGATAAAACTAGTTCTCTTTTAGCATTGTCACCCTAAGAATTATCAAATAAATGAAGGGGATCTAAGGGCACCTCAGCTACATTTAGTGTTTCATAGCCAACCTGCCCAGAAAATATCTCCCCATTCACCATGATAATAAAGAAAGGAATCTACTATAAATGGGATGATGACTTCCAAGAAGCCTTCGAATGTATCAAGTATTACTTGCTACACCCACCCGTCTCGATGCCTCCAAAGGAAGGGAGGCCACTCATATTATATGCAGCCCCCATGGAGTGCTCACTGGGTGCCCTCCTCACATATAAAAATGATGCAGGGAGAAAGAACAATATCTAATACCTCATCCCAATGATGCTAGGCAATGTGAATAGATATTCTTATATCGAGAAGAACTTCCTTGCACTCATCTTCACAGTGAAAAATATGAGGCATTACTTGCAGCACCATGAAGTCTGTCTGGTCTGTCATATTGATCCACTCAAGTAAATATTTGGTCATCCAATGTTAACTAAGTACTTGGACCGATGGGTGGTCATTCTACAACAAGATGAAATTAATTTAATACCATATAATTTAGTGAAAGTAAGTCCTATATGATTTTATTGCAGCAAATGCTGCCCTGTAAAATACATTAGAGGACACCAAACTTCTAGAGGAAGAGGTCTTATACGCCCATAACACTCCCCAAACATGGGAGATTTACTTTTATGGCCCCTCTCAGAGCCTCATTAGCACAAGGATGGAAAACCCAAAGATCAACCAGGTTGATATACAGATTGTATTTGTATCTCTAGAAAAAGCAATTTTCCCTACTCTTTCTCACTATCCAAAGGTTGCACAAATAATGAGGCCAAATAACAAGCCCTAATCACTGGGTTGGAAACTACCCCTATGACTGCACATAGCCTACTTGAATATCAAAGGGGACTCAGAACTAGTGATAAATAATATCAATGGAGAATATTCCATAAAAAAGAAATAACTAGCCCCTCTTATTAGCTACATCAGGGGACTAACGGCAGAGTTCACCCTTGATCACACATTCCATCATGTTCCCCAATCACAGAATGCTCATCCCAACACACTGGATAATACAACCACTATTCCAGCTAATCCAGATTAGAAGGAAGCAATCTTCTATATCACACATCAATAAATGGCCTCATCGATCATCGTATGTAATATAGATGAAATCAATTAGGTCAACTGTAACAAACCAAACTTTTTGAATGATAATTGTTTCCTGAAAATGTGTGTTATATTATTTTAAACTCAACAAAACTATATATATCTAATAATTATATGAGTATATTCTAAAATGTGACCATTGGGTTTTGACCATTATATGACCATTGGTCAATATGACCATTGGAAAAAATACTCGTAATAATAATTTTAACGTCATAATTAGTATTATAAATAGAAATGATAATGGTTAATTAATACAGAAAGAAGAGTCAATGGCCTCATCCAGTAGAGTCATTTTGTACGAAGACCATTTGTTAGAACATGAGAGGTAGGTAGCATCTTTGGCATTCACTCTTGACCAATCCCAATCCGAGCTTCAGCATGTTAAGCTTGAACAAAATCACATATGGGAGAAGTTCAAGTTAGTGGAAATTACCACTCAGGCGATGTTATCCGAGCCACCCCAAGAATCTATCACTATTACACATATCACCCTTAGGTCATATGTAGGTGTTATAAGGGGGTATGTGTTAAATTTGTAGTTACTTATTGTATAATCCATTTTTTTAAATAAAATTGTTGTTCCATCATTTCTGTTTTGAGTTTAGTTTTTCTTAATAAATATGACAAATTTGATAAAATAATTTTTCATGTAACAATTATACTTTTTAGAGAGATATAAATTATTATATTAAACTATTTTTTATTAATAATGTTTATTATAATGAAATAGTATTATAAAAACACTCTTATTTAATTAAAAATGATAAAATCATTTTATTTTTTTCATATGTCAGAAATTTTACTATGCATTTTTTGTCCGCTATTATTTTTAATAAGTAAATATTTTTGTAGTTAAAAGTTAAATTTATCATATTTATAGATTTATTATAAATTTAATTTTTTAAATCAGAATTTCAATATTAGGTTAGGGTGAATTTGTGATAATTTTATAAAATACTTTATTTTTTATGAATAGTGAAAATACAGTTTGAGTTTTTCGATATGTTTAATGAAATAATAACTATGTAATAATTATTTAATTAGTAATATAAAATTCTTTTAGACTATTTTGGATTAAAATAATGTAATAAGTGTCCCAAGTGGTCAATACCATGAAAATATATTACGGTAAATCCCATAGTTTTACAAATACCACTACCAAGGTGTCCAAGGAAATTAATAAAAAACTCCATCACTTGTGCTATAAATACCCACAAATTTATTTTTTCCCATTCATTCACAATTCATTATACAAGAATATGTGATATTATTACCTCCCAAGGGGTCCTCCCAAGTTTTCATCAAGCCCCCAAGGTCTTAATCTTTGAGTTTTAAGAGTCACTCTTCAAGGTAAGGGAAATCCCAACATCTCTTTTCCTTTCAAGCTCCCTTTTTATATAGTATGCCTTTCAAATTTACAAGATATGTTATTTTATCCATTTTATTATATCCCTTTATTTTATTTAAAGTATTTTATTAATGGGATACCCTTGTAACCTCTCTTTTTAATGTTTTCTAAAACCATGTTTCTTACCTGTTATGCTGCCAAATTTTTTTCTCAAAATTTCTCTCTTTTTCTCAAGAAATTATATTATATTATTTTTTGAATACCCAAACCTCTTTATTTTACAGGGGTATTTACCTAGATATAAAAATTATCTATTTTATTTTGGTATTAAAATGCATGAAATCCAACTTCCTCTTTCACAGGTTAATAACGACATTAAAATCTTATCTTTAATCACTTTTTTAAAACATTATGATTTTGATATGAAACCCATTTATTTTATTCTCCATGGGTTATTTATGAAATGTTTTATTTTGATCTATGTGGCTCAAAATAATTAATACATATGAAGGGTGTACCCTGATAGTGCTATAATGCATTGTGTAAAGAATTTAATCTCTAGAGATGACATGTTTCATGATACCTTGGTTAATAACCTTGGTAATTTTTATGACACCTCAGAGATAAACCTTGGTTATATGATTATGAATGAATCAATTAAATGTTGTATCCACATTTCCCTATTTTGATTCATTTTATGTTTACTATGATTTGTCTCTTTTTAATTTTCTCATGTCTTTATGATATTCTTCAAGTTCTTATCGATAATTATCATGATCAATTATAAATTGTTTCCCTTGCTTTCCCTTACTGGGCCTTATTCTCACCCTTTCCTTTGATGTATATCCCCAGGTTATGAGATGAAATAAATTTACTTAAGATGAATCTTGAAAAATCATTTTAAGTGGAATAGAATAATGTTTTATGTTTTCATGTATAATGGACCTTATTTGCTAGACACAAAACATTAAAAGATCCTCGGTTTGTAAAATGCTATGTAACATTAGGTAATAAAAAGGTAGTATTCCATAGTTAGTATAAAAGGATGGTTTAGTTATTTATGGAAACTAGGATTTGAAAACTTTATGGAGAACCATATAGAAAATTTTAAATATAAGAAAAATTCCTTGTATTTTGGTGAAATATTAAGTAAGTGGTTTCCAAACAAATAAATCCCTAGCTGGATACAAACAAGTGGATGTGGATCTGGCATAGATGTACCTATGGGTAACAACTCCAATAAGATACATCAGTCCTAACTCGACGTAACTTGGTATACAACAACAATCTTTGTTGAACTCCTCGTTCAACACTCCTGGGGTATATGTTTGGTTAATCACAAGATGTTTATGAACCATTATGAAGGATTTATAGAAAATGTAATTATTTATAAAGAATAACATATTTAAGCGTGATGTTTTAAGAAATAAAATTCCTTTATAATTAGAAGATTATTAAATGAAACATGTATCTCACTAATGTTTTTTTCTTTTAGAAAATGGGGGAAAATTGGAGAACCCATGTAAATGGTGAGTGTAATGGACCAGGCGCTGACGACCTTCCGATGGAAGATAGAATGGAAAAATTTATACGAATGATGAATCAACTAACTCGAGTTATGAAAAATAACTTGAATCAAATTGAGAGACCAGATTCACCTCCAAGGTAAAAAATTTCCATTGATTCCTTTATTAATCAATGACCAACTTCTTTTAGTTGATAAACTGACCCATTGATTGCTAAACAATTAATAAGCTCTGTCAAAAAGATCTTTTTTATACTCCATTGTTCAGAAAAAGAGAAAGTCACCTTGGTTGTATACCTCTTAGAGGGAGAAGATGATCAGTGGTGAAAATTTGTTTAAAACATGAAGCCCATAAAGGATATTGAAGCTATTTAGTGGAAAGATTTCAAGGGAAATTTTTTCAAAAAATATTTCCCCTATTGATGTGAATAAAAATGGAGAATGAATTACTAGAGCTAAAGAAAAAGGAAAATGAATATGTGGGAAGATATAAGATGAAATTCAAAAGAATTTCCCGTTACACCACTAGCTTTTTCATGGATCCTAATGATAATGTTGATAGATTCTTCAGTGGACTAAGACCCCATCTACGGAAGAACCTATCCAACTGATACTGTGAAAACTACGAGGAGATCACGAGGAGTGCTATGAAAGTTGAAGTAGAGTTTATAGAGACATAGATATCCCATAGATTGAATGAAAATAATAGATATTTAAAGAAAAACTTTGGGATGATCTTTGATCAGGGAATAGGAGGAAATAAAGTGTAACTTTCCTCATGAAATAAATATGATAAAAAGAATTTAGGAAACTACTTGCTCAGGAGCAGGAAATGTTACAAGTGTGGAAGATATGGCTATATTACTCAGAACTATTATAGTGAGGTAAATCCTCTACTTTTAAATAATAATGAAAAAGGGAAGATGGTGTATGACCTACCTGAAGTTCAATGCTTAAAGTGTGGATAGCTTGGGAACTTTTACAATAATTGTCTAAATATGAAGATATAGAGGGGAATCACCATCAACCTTAGCATAAGACAAAAGAGAAAGGTCATGCTTTTTTTGGCACAACATCTGTAGTTGAATCTCCAAATGATGTGGTGTCATGTACTCTCGTTGTTCTCTTACAACTAGAAATTAATTTATTTGATTCTGGTTCTAATCATTACTTTATTTCATCCATGTTTTCAAAGAATATAGAATCAATACCTGAAAATCTAGAAGTATATTTATCAGTCAAGACTCCTGGAGGGATTTTCCAAGCATCAAAGGTGTATAAAAACTCTAGTATTCACTTTAGTGAGCACAATCTCATCGCAAATCTAGTAGTCATTACTATGATAGAATTAGAAATTATACTAGGGATGGAATTGATCTCAAATTACATTTCTAATATCAACTACATAATAAATGAAATATCAGTAGTCTTAAATGGAAAACCAACTATTTTTTTCAAAGGAGAGATATCTCGACCTGGGTTTTTCCTAGAAGCACCTCCCATAGATTTCTTTATATAAATGATTAGTGAAGATGAAGATAGAAAAAAAGTATACGAATAGAGAATGTACCCATAATTTAGGAATAAATTGATGTATTTCTTGAAGAGTTACCTAGATCTCCCCTATAAAAAGAGGTAGAGTTCTTGATTGTGTCATGATTCGCTGTTTTATTTCACCCTTACACCATTGTGTTAAACTAGTTTTGTATTGAAAATTATAAAATTAATAGAAAAACTAACCTCATGTTTGATTCAATTATTTTTTATTTATCAATGTTAAAAATGTCAATGTTACTTGTTTTGATAATTACATTGTAGGTGTAGATGAATTGGAGGGCCCATGATGAAGTTCAAGAGGAATGGGCCAAACTACACAAGATCCAAGCATAATAGAGGAATCATCTGCACACTACTACTAATACATGATTTCAATTGGGATTAAATGTTTTTATAATATCTATAACTCTATTTTATACAACTTTTATGAAGTAATTGAAGCAGAATTCTTCCATTAAGAGGCCCAAATGAACCAATCTATCCAATATAATGAATACACAAAGAGTCAAAAGTTTTCTTCTATATTTTAACAATATATATTATTATATAAATTATTCAGACACAAAATATTACATGGAGATATAAAAGGTGTATTTAAATAACTTTTTAGTTTTTTAAAAAGTTATTGAAAACTATATAGATTCCACAAACCATGGACCAAGTAGATTATAGAAATCAGGGTGCCCAAAACCACCTCCCACTTTGCCTATAAATTGTCACCTTGGGCACCCCATTTGGGAGTTCAACTAGGAGGAAATTTTCTTCCATTTTGGGGTCCCAAAGGAGTCATATAATCATAATTATATGTTTTTGAGGCTATGAGAAGTTATACTTTAACATCTTATTCTTCCTCCCCTCCCATGGATTTCTAAACTTCTTATGATCACCCCGGGAGGAAAGTGATGTAATCCCGATATTCATGCTTGTATTATTTTGAATGATCTTTTTAATTCTAGATTTTATGTTGTTTTTCTTCATCCTATACTCTTATTTAATTGAGTTATATACTGGTACATCATACTCAAACTCAAATGATCATGTTTGAGGGTACCATTCCCTGTGATGTTTCACAGACTGTTCTTCCCTTTTTCTTCCCCCTTTCAGTTGTGGTGTTTGTGTGGTTGATATTGGTCAATTGAACTCAAATAAACACTTACATGGACATGTAATTTAATTTAAAGGTAACACATTGAAATAACATACAAACTTGGATAGTACATTGAGTTCTTCATGTGTTGCCTCAGTGAGTTACAATTATGAAGTCGAACACAAATCACCCAATCATCGGTGGTATTCGATGAATCATTACATGTTTTTGACTGAACCCTAGAAGGTATCCTATTTAAAACTCAATAAAATTCTGGATTTAGCTATTACAAACTAGGGATTAAAATATTATAACCCTATCTCTTGAAGTGATTAAGTATGGGCATTAGGAGATTCCCTAAGTTAATCATACTTAATCGAATCTGTCGATTTCTTCTTTCTTATATCGATTTATTTTATATGCTTCCATCTTAAATAATTTTTTTATAGAATCCCATTCCCCTTTTTTATAATAAAAATTTTATTTTTAAATTAATGATCTAAGGATCCTTCGAGATATGACCTATGGTTCTTGCTATATTGTAGAAAATCTAGTAAAACTAAACATCTAATTTGATGCGCTTGACAACGAGATCAAATCTTGGCACCGTTTCTGGGGATCCAAGATCATTTTTTTCACTTTTACTATTTTTTTACTCTGTTAAATATCCCTCTTCCCATTTTATTATTTTTGTTTTGGTTTTGGTTTTTTTGTTTTTGTGTGTTCTCTCTCTCTCTCTCTTTATCTCTCTCTCTCTTCTTATCCTCTCTCTCTATCTCTGTTTTTTGTAGTATAAAGTTATATTTTTATTTTATCCTTTCACTATTATTAAGTTATTTTATTTTATCCATCCTCCATAAGAAAAATTACGACTTACATGCATCACCTGATCAAAAAAGGAAAAATTGCTTGAATTTGACCCAAAAATTGAAAAAACACTTAACTCAAAAATTATGACATCTAGAGTAGGACAATAAAGTAACACTTAGGAACCCATTTTGGAACCTCAAGTTGTCCTTAATAAATAAAAAATTTAACCAAATCAAACCCAAGAAAACATGGCTGCAAATAACCAAACTTTAAAATAACTGAGAACCCTAGATGTAGAGTACCAACCTGCGTACATCCAATATCCTAAGGAAACAACCAACTTTGAGAAGAGATCATGACTCATCCACCTCCTTCCTAAATTCCACAGTATTACAGGTGATGACCCTAAAAAACATATCATGTATTTTTACATATTTTTCTTCACCATGAATCCCCAAAATGTGTTTTAGGACCTTATAAAGTTTAGGGCCTTACTTTTCTCCCTTGATGGTGTAGCCAAAGACTAGATATACCATTTTTCTACCAAAATTGGGGACAAGAATGACTTAAATGACTCTTTCTAGAGAATTTTTTCCTTGCCTCATGAACTGCATCAATTAGGAAATAAATTTGTGGCATTATACAATCACAAGGGGAGACCCTTCATGAATACTGGGAGAGATTCAAAAGACTTTGTTCAAGTTTACCCTACCACCAAATTATTCAAAAACTGTTAATTCAATAATTCTATTAGGGACTTATCCCCATGGATCATGGAATGATTGATGTTGTATCTGGTGGTTCCATTGTTGATAGAACTTCTTCTACCCCTCATGCACAAAAATTTGGTACACATGCAATTGCACCAACCCAAGGAGTTCATGAGGTAAGCCATTCATCCTTAGAAAAAAAGGTGGATAATTATCTTGATGAATTTTGTACCCTTATAAGTCAATTAGATCAAGAATAAGGTAACTCACACTCTTCTTATATTCCATTACATAGTGATATTTGTTATGATAACACTCATTTTTCTGACCAGTGCCCACAAATTCAGGATTCATCTGATTCCTTTGCAGTAGTTTTACTAGAGAGTCCTTTTCAGTAAGCACCACCCTTCATGAAATAACCATTTAGGCTAAATCCAAACCCCAGGTGGAAAGAACTACCACAATACTAACCAGGAGAAAACCCGATATACCCCATATAGAATTGGTATCAACAAGGACAAGGTATGAAACTTTCTTATCCCTCAACTTCTCAGAAAAATCTTCCTCATCCTACCAAATATGAAGCAATCCTTGAGGATATAGTGAATAAAATAGAAACCTAGAACCTCCAGTTCCAAAAAACCACACAATAGTCTATTCAAGACCTAAAAACTCAAGTGGGACAATTGGGAAACACCATCAGTGATATAAAACTGCAAGGTTGTGGACAAATACCTTCCTAACCAATTTATAATCCAAAAAGATAAAGGTAATGTATACACAATCACACTTTGTAGTGGTGAAGAGGTTTCTTCTTCCAATGATTCTACAAAAAATGTATGTCCCCCTCTTGAAAACTCTCTTTCTCCACCCATAAAATATTCCAATAAATAAAAACAAGACAAAAAGGGTAATCAAATTATCATTGGGTATTCCCATGAAAAATCCATTCCTCTTCCTTTCCCTCAAAATAATCTCTAAATCTAAGAAAAATTTTGATAATGAGATTGATAAATATATAATGGATACATTTAAAAATGTATAAGTTAACATTCCTTTACTGGATGCAGTTATCTGCCAAATTTTTTAAGGAACTTTGCACCCATAGATGAAGGATGAAGGGGAATGAGAGATTCAACCTGGGAAGGAATGTATCGAACTTGATTCAACCAGAAATTATAACCAAATGCAAGGATACAGGTACTTTCATGATACCTTTCACTATAGGGGATACATTATTTTCAGATGTTATGCCTGATTTAGGTGCTTCAATTAATGTAATTCCTAAATCTTTGTACACTTTTCTATAGGTTGGATAGTTTCAACTGACTGGAATCATAGTGTAACTTTCAAACCAGAGCACAACACACCCATTAGGAGTGGTCGAGGATGTCCTCATAAAAGTGAAGAATCTCATCTTCCCCGCAGACTTCTAAATTATTGAGATGGAGGATACTCATACCCAAGGACATGACCCTATCATAATTGGAATTACATTCTTGAAAAAATAAAATACAATCATAAATGTCCACAATGGTAAACTTTCCATAAAGTTTGGTAGAGAAAAGGTAAGTTTTAACATTCTTGATTCTATGAAACAACCTGTTGAAGAGCACTCCACTCTTTTTATATATTCGATGGAATTGATCTCAAATGACACACACACAAAATTCTCTCAACTCATACTCAGATTCATTTTCCTCTTCCTCACACTTGGATGATTTCAGTTTTGATTCACGTTTTTAGGGTTTTTTTGGGTTCAGAAATGGGTAGATTTTGTGCTTTAATTGATGAGTGTGTTCATTATGAGGTACCCATGACCATCTATTATTCTAAAATATCATTTCCATAGATTCTATTTCCTTATAGAATTAAAATAAGCAGATAGATAGTTTCATGGACCTCACTCCCCCTAAACCCCCTCCCTCAATCCAAAAACCACTATTGTTGGAATTAAAACCACTTCCATCTAATTTTAAATATGCCTATCTTGAGGGGATTGACCAATTTCCCATCATTATTACCAATAAAAACTCTCTACAATAGGAATAAAAAACCGCTAGACCATTTGAGAGAGTTTAAAAAGGAAATTAGATGGAAATTGGTTGATATTCCTAGGATTAGCCCATCTATTTTTATGGTAAAATTGGAAGTCAGTAAATTACTTACTTCTAGGATCATTTATCCTATATCTGATAGTAAATGGGTTATCCAAGTTCAAATTGTGCCTAAAAACTGGAATAATAGTAGTGTCTAATGAAATGAATGAATTGGTTCCAACACATGTGAAAAATAATTGGAAAGTCTGTATTAACTATCATTGACTGTATCAAGACACACGAAAGGACAACTTTACTCTACCATTCTTTGAACAAATGTTATAAAGATTGGCTGGTAAGTCCCATTATTGTTTCCTTGATGGAAATTTGGGTTATTTTTAAATCCATATAGTCCTGAAGGATCAAGAAAAGACAACATTTACCTATCCATTCAGCACATTTTCATACAGAAGGATTCCTTTTGGTCTATGTAATTCTCCCAGTACTTTTCAACGATGTATGTTGAGTATTTTTTCTAAGTACCTAGGTAATTTTATGGAAGTTTTTATGGATTATTTCATGGTTTATGGAACTTCCTTTGATGAATATTTAGAAAACTTAGGTTCTATCCTCCATTGTTTCATTGAAAAAGATCTCATATTAAATTATAATAAGTTCAATTTCATGGTTGATCTGGGGTTATTCCTTGGGAATGTTATTTCAAAAGAGGTAATTGACGTGGATAAATAAAAAATTGAATTAATTTCAACCCTTCAATATCCAAAATGTGTTCATGAGTTACGATCTTTCTTATTTTATGCTGGTTTTACTGCCAATTCATTAAAGTCATTTAGTAAGATCGTACTTCCCCTTTCTTGATTGTTGCAAAAGGTTTCTGAATTTTTATTTGATAAAAATTGTGAGGATGATTTTATTTAACTAAAAATGGGTCTCACATCACCTCCCATAATCCAACCACCAAGGTGGGATCTTTCCATCGAACATATGTGTGATGCCTCTAACTTTTCACTTGGGGCAGTTTTATCATAAAGGGTTGAAAAGTATCCTCATGTTATTGCATATGCCTCACGTACCCTTAACCCTAACCATGAAAAATACACCACCACTAAAAAATAACTCTTTTATATTGTGTTTTCCTTGGAAAATTTCTGTTCATATATTATTGGGTCAAAAATCATTGTTTTTTCCAATCATGTTGCCCTTTGTTTTCTCTTAAAGAAACCTACTGCTAAGCCCCACCTCATTTGGTGGATGCTCATACTCTAGGAGTTTGACCTTGATATTATAGATAATATAGGAGTGTAAAATGTTGTAGCTTACTAAATTATTAGGATTTACCCACCATTGGACCACCACAGTGAATCATCCCCCCCATTGAAAAATTCTTCCCTCATGGTAACCTTTTTGATGTTGTTGAACTTACCCCTTGGTATGAAGACATTATGAATTTTCTATGAACATCTAGGGTCACCAAGTTGTTCATCGGAGTGTCCCTGACCATGATTTCACCTCTGTTTTTACCTTCTGCCACACTTTAGCTTATGTGGGTGACTTTATATTTCAATGTACTGCTCGAAAGGGCCTTGATTTGGGACTTTATTGGCCAACATTTTATAGAGATGCCCATCAGGTTTGTAAGTCATGTACTCGATGTCAATTCACATAGAATATCTATAAGAGAAATGAAATTTCCCAACAACCCATGTTATTTTGTGAGATCTTCGATGCATGTGGCATTGAATTCAAAGGGACTTTTCCAAATTCATTTGGATTTGGATTCATCTTATTGGTTGTTAAATATGTGTCTAAATGGGTGGAAGAAAAGGCTACTAGGGTCGATAACTCTCGAGTTGTTGTTGATTTTGCGAGGTCCTAGATTTTCAACAGGTTTGGTTTGCCATGATTCATCATTGGTGATCAGGGTTCACATTTTTGAAACCACATCATAAAATTTTTTCTTCGTATGTATGGGGTGGTTCATAAAGTCTCTAGTTCATATCACCCCCAAACTAATGGAAAATCCTAAATGTCAAATCAATAAGTTAAGAGAATCTTGATAAAAATGGTATGACCTAATAGGAAAGATTTGATTTTGCGCTTGGATAATGCACTTTGGGCATACAGTACAACTTTTAAAACACCGATTGGAATGTCACCATATAGGATTATGTTTGTAAAGGAATGTCACCTCTTGGTGGAGGTAGATCACCATGCATATTGGGTTGTAAAGCAATGTAATATGAATCTCTCAGATGAATGTCAGCATTGGAAGTTGCAGATTATGGAGTTAGAAGAAATTTGGCATGATTCATATGAGAACTTCAGAATATATAGAGAGAAATCAAATGAAATCCATGATGGGATGATTCATCAGTGGAAGTTTCATATTGGTGAGAATGTCCTCATGTATAATTCTAGGATAAAGCTCTACCCAGGTAAGCTTCGTTCTTGATGGCTCTATCCTTATAATGTTACTGATGTTTACACTTTTGGTGCTATACAAGTCTTTCATGAGAAGAGTGGAAAGAGGTTTACTATAAATGGGAAGAGGCTCAAACACTTATATGAGGATTTTCCAAAGCATATCGTGGAGAAAATCCTACTGATGGATGTCATATATGACACCACTTAGTAGGTTGTCCCTTGTCCCAACCCTTATTTACTTTTCTATTTATTTAAAATATTTACATTGAGGGAAATATAATTTTTTAGTGTGTGGGAGGGTGACATGTCATAGTTAGGATAAAAAACAAAAAAAAACAAAAAAAATGTGTTTTAATTTTTGAGTTGTTTACTTTATTTTGTATTTTTAACAAAATTGATCTTAAAACGAATATCCAAAATAATTTTTCATGCTTGAGTTGATTGTGTGGAAAATTTCATTATTTTTTGAAAAATATTTTTCAAATTAATGTTGATATGGTATCTTTTTCTATAATTTTTATTTTCAAATAATTATTAGGTGTTTAATGGATTTTTGAATCCCATGCCTCATTAGCACTAACCAATATTTTAATCCCCTACATGAGAGGCATTCTAAGACCTTTATTTCATATTCTTCCTTTTAATCACATTCATGAGAGTCTCAGGTCAGGTAGAGAAACTAGAACTTGCCTTGATTATGTTTGAAGCCATAATATTTTACTATGCTACATTTATGATAGAGGAAATCATTCATTGAAATCCCTTTGTATAATTAACCTCTATTTTCAAATACCTTAAAATTTTATCCTTCTTAAGACTTAAAGACCATGAAATTCCTATTAAGTAGCCACATTATAAGATAATTTATCCCTACCCACCAATATATTGTGTATATTTTTGTTTTATTTTCATCAAGTGTGGGTGAGAGGGTGTTTCCATGGGAATTATTGGGAGAGAATCATTGTTATGAGTTGATATAAAGGGTACCTACATTTTCCTTTCATAGTGGGTTCACAAGCCATATTGTTTAATTGTTTTACACATATTTCCATCTTTATCAAAAACAAACTATATTTTAAAAGAATATATATCTGTACATCAAAAAAAACAAAACAAAATAAAAAAATGGAAAAAAGATGATGTTTACTCATTATTATTCATTGCTTGGTTGTGACCCACATAAATAGACAATGGGGATAGTGAGTTGGAGGTAATACACTTTGTTAGGGGATGAATGTGTACATTCATTGTGAAAACTTACTAAATTTTGACATGTTTTTTACATAAGAGATTAAACACTCCTCTTGTTACTCATATTTTTAAACATTAAATCCTACCAACCCTTGAACCTCAGAACAACATGTTGGAAGTACTGTTGAGTAGTACACTAGTTTTTGCCAGTAGAGAACTGAGAATCTTGGAAGGCATGTGGTAAGATCACATGAAATCTAGGAAAAGATTATAACACCACTTTCATATGTTCCTTGAGTGAAGAAAGAAAATTTCTACGTGAGGTAGGTTGCAACATGTTGCATGGTTGAACAAATGATGTTAAACAAATTCAAATGCAAGAGAAGAAAAATGATAGGAAAATTGATTTCATAAATGAGACATGATGGATTTAATTTAAAAGAATCTTGGATGTTTTCTCACCTTTTATTTAAAAATGGGACTTTACTAGGATATAATAATTATCCTAGGAGTGCAAATGTTTAGGTGTGGGGGTGTGATCGCACTGCGATTTGTTGTTTTATTTCACCCTTACACCATTGTGTTAAAATATTTTTGTATTCAAAATTATAAAATTAATAAAAAAATTCACTTCATTTTTTATTCAATTATTTAGTATTTATCAATTTTAAAAAGTTAAATGTTACTTGTTTTGATAATTACATTATAGATGGAGATGAATTGGAGCGCCCATGATGAAGTTCAAGAGGAATGGGCCAAACTGCGCAGGATACAAGAAAAATAGTTGACAAAACCAAACACTTATACTACTTAGTGGATCCAATTGGGCTGAAATTTTTTGAGGAGATCCATAAATATATGGGATACAACTTTTATTAAGGAACACAATCCAAATTCATATATTAAAAATCCAAAACAAACTGATCGATCAAATAGAATGAATATGCACGAAGTCAAACATTTTCCTATGTATTTTAGAAATATCTCTTATTATATACATTATACAGCCTCCAGAATTGAAATTGAGATATAAAATTTATCGGTAAAAAGATTTTTAGTTTTTTAAAAAGTTATTTAAGACTGTCTGGTTTTCCAATACCATGTACAAAGTAGATTTTTGAAATCAGGGTGCCCAAAACCACCTCCTACTTTCCCTATAAATTGGCACCTTGGGAACCCCATTTAAGAGTTTGACCAGGAGGAAAGGTGATTTCCTTTTGTGGTCCCAAAGGAGTCCTATCATCATCCCTAGAAGTTATAGAGGTTATGGTAAGTTCTAATTCAACATCTTCTTCAACCTCCTATCCCATGGATTTCTAAACTCCTCGTGATCACCTGGGGAGGAACATGATGTAATCCCGAGCTTCATGTTTGTATTATTTTGAATGATATTTTTAACTACAAGTTTTATATTTTTTTCTTCATCCCATCTTATTATTTAATTGAGTTATATACTGGTACATTATACTCAAACTCAAATTATCATGTTTGGGGGTACTGTTTTATGTGATATTTCACACATCGTTCACCCCCTTTTCTCCCCCCTTTCAATTGCGGTGTTTGTGTGGTTAATATTGGTAAATTGAACTCACATAAACAATTACATGGCCATGCACTTTAATTTCATTCTAAAACATTTAAATAACATAAAAACATTGACAATACATCTAGATCTTCATGTGTTTCCTCAGTGAGTTTAAGTTATAAAGTTGAACACAAATCACCCAATCATCAGCAATATATGATGAATCATTGTGTGTTTTAGACTGAACCCTATGAGGTATCCTATTTTAAAATAAGTAAAATTATGGTTCTAGGTATTAAAAACCAGGGATTAAAATATCATAACCTTATCTCTTGAAGCGATGAAATATGAGAATCATAAGATTCCCCAGGTTGATTACACTTTATCAAATTTGTCTATTTTTTCTTTCTTATATCGAATTAATTTATATGATTTCATATTAAATAAAAAAACCAAATTTCATAGAATCACATTCCCCTTTTTCATAATCAAATTTTTTTTTAAATTAATGATATAAGGCTCCATCGAGAGACGACCTAGGGTTCTTTCTATACTACAAAAATTCCATTAAAACTAAACATCTAATTTTCCATGCTTGATAACATGATTAGTTCTCTATTGAACTCATGACTAGTTCTAAGATGATTTCCAAGACCCCATTTAGAATAGAAAATGTGGACTTGGAAGAATTAAATAAGAAAGTCCAAGATCTTTTGGAGAAGGTGTTTATTCAGTCAAGTGTGTCTCCTTGGGGAGAACCTATTCTCTTTGTGAAGAAAAAGGATGGACTAATGCAGTTATGCATTGATTATAGAGAACTTAACCAGATCAGAGTAAAGAAAAAGTATCCTATTCCATGAATTGATTATTTATTTGACCAGATTTCTGGGGCTTGATTCTTTTCCAAGATTGATATTCAACCTGGTTATCATCAATTGAGGTTGAATAAAGAATATATTCCAAAGATATCCTTCAAATCAAGATATGGGCATTATGAGTTTGTTGTTATTCCCTTTAGATTGAATAATTATTCTGCTATTTTTATGTATTTGATTAATAGAGTCTTTAAAGACTACCTTGATAAAGTTTTATCAGTTTTTATTGATGATATTATGATATATTCCAAAATTCGAGAGGAGCATGATAACCATATAAAAGTTATATTGAAAACTCTGAGGAAGGAGAGGTTATATTGAAAGTTTAGAAAATGTGAATTTTGGTTACAAAAAAGATGCTTTCTTAGGGAACATTATAACCAATGAAGTAATCTCAGTTGAAACTATAAAGACAAAGGTTGTGGAGGAGTGTCCTCATCCTACAATAGTAACTGATATTCATAGTTTCCTTGGTTTATAAGGATATTATAAGAGGTTTTTGAAAAAAAATCATGAATTTATAATCCACTAACCAAGTTAACTCAAAAAGGGGGGTCAATTTCATCTGAAAAAATGATTATGAATAAAGTTTCCAAGATTTCATGAAGAGATTGGTTACTTCACCCATATTAACTCTACCCTCTATTAGAGAAGGATTCATTATTTTTTGCGATGTATATCTAAAATGTATTGGGTTCATCCTCATGAAAAATGACTAGGTGATTTCTTATTCATCTCAAAAGTTAAAGCCTCATGAGAAGAAATATCCTGCACATGACCTGGAGATGAATATAGTTGTTTTTTCTATGAAGATATGGAGGCACTATATTTATGGGGAGAAATGTGATATATACACAGACCATAAAAGTTTGAAGTATATTTTAATGCAAAAGGAATTGAACATGATATATATGAGACAATTAAAACTTCTTAAATAATATTATTATTCAATTCATTATCATCTTGAAAGAGGAAACAAAATATCTGATGCATTAAGTAGGAAAGATATTATCATGATGGAAATGATGATGATTCAAATAGATCTTTTGATTAAAGAACTAGTAAAAATGGACATGGAAATCATAAGGGAAGGGACATCATCAACCCTATCCATCTCAATCATCATTACTAGAGAAGATCAATAAATCCCAAAAAGAAGATCCTTTGTTATGGAAGAAGATAGTGGCTATGAAGAATGGGACACTTCTATAGTTTAATATTGATCAAGAAGGTGTAATGAAAATTTGTACTAGGATATGTGTTCCATATATTCCTAAAACAAAGAAGGATATGATGGATGAAGCTCATAGATCTAATTTATCTATACATCATAGAAGTAATAAAATGTATAAGTAACTTTATGATCATTATTGGTGCGATAACATGAAAAGGGAGATTGTAAACTACACTACAAGAAGTCTGGTGTGTCAACAGGTGAAGGGAGAAAAAAACTCCCTAAAGGGGTATTACAACCACTACCCATACTGGAATGGAAGTGAGACAATATTACTATGGACTTTGTCACTGGTCTCCTGAAAAAATACAAAGGAAATAACGTGATATGGGTTTTAGTGGACTATTTCACCAAGACTCCCCATTTTATCTTTATTCAGGAAGATTTATCTCTTCATAAACTATCTAGGATTTACATGAAGGAAGTAGTAAGGCTGCATGGGGTAGCACTTTATATCTTTTCATATCGTGATCCAAGGTTGACATCAAAATTATAGAGAAGTCTTCAACATGATTTGAATACTAAATTAAATTTTAGTATGATCGATCACCCACAAACTAATAGCTGATATAAAAGGACTATTTATACACTCAAGGACATGCTGAGAACATTCTCAATGAAATTTAAAGGTTGATGGGACCAACATCTCCCATTAATTGAGTTCTCAAACAACAGCTTCTTCCATTTGAGTATTGAAATGGAACCGTATGAAGATCCATATGGAAAACGATGTAGAACTCCTGCTTTTTGGGATGGGGTTGGTGAGAGAAATCTTCGTGGGCCTAATCTTATTCAAGAGATGACAAAAAAGGTTCATGCCATGTGGCAACACATAAAAGATTCTCAGATTTGGAAGAATAACTATGCTGAAAACCATCTAAGGGACTTAGAGTTTGATGTTGGAGACAAATTATTCCTTCAAGTTTCAACTTGGAAGAGAGACATGTAGTTTTTGAAGAAAGAGAATCTTATCCCAAAGTACATTGGCCCCTATAAAATCCTTGATCGCATAGTATTGGTGGCCTATCGACTTGAAATTCCACAAAACTTAGCTCAATTTTATGATGTTTTCCATATATCTATCTTGAGGAAGTACATACCTGATCCTTAACATGTACAAAATCTATAGGTGGTACAACTGGATCATGAAATCTCTTATGAGGAGCATCCGATTGAGATTTTTACTGTAGATACAAGGTTCTACGGAATAAGAATACCCACCTCATTAAAGTGTTGTGGAGGAACCAAAAATATGAATAAGCGTCCTAGAAACCAGAGAAGATAATGAGGAAAAAATAACATCACCTTTTCTCAACCAAGGGAATGAGATGAAATTTCAGGGACAAAAATTCTTATGGGGGGAATAATGTAATGACCCAAACTTTTTTAATGATAATTTTTTCCTAAAAATGTGTGTTATATTATTTTTTACTCCACAAAACTATATCTATCTAATAATGATATGAGTATATTTTGAAATTTGTTCATTGTGTTTCAACCATTACATGACCATTGGTCAATTATGACCATTTTTAAATATGTCTGTTGGAGATATTACTCTTAATAATAATTTTAACATTATAATTAGTATTATAAATAGAAATGGTAATGGTTAATTAATACATAAAGAATATTTGATGGCCTCATCCAGTAGAGTCATTCCATATGAAGCCCATTTGTAAAAACTTGGGAGGGAGGAAGTGTCTTTGGGCTTCACTCTTGACCAATCCCAAGATGCGGTTCAACATGTTATGTTTGAATGAAATCGCCTATGGGAGAATTTCAAGTTAGTGGAAATTACCACTCGGGCGATGTTATTCGAGCTGCCTAAAGAATATATTACTATCACACACCTCACCCTTAGGTATTATCTGGGTGTTATAAGGGGTTATGTATCAAGGCCTTAGTTACTTATATTATAATTCATTTTTAAAATAAAATTGTTGTCCCATCATTTCTGTTTTGAGTTTAGTTTTTCTCAAGAAGTATGACGAATTGGATAAATTGATTTTTTGGGTAAAAATTGTACTTTTTAGAGAGATATAAATTTTTATAAGAAAATAATTTTTTATTAATAATGTCTATTATAATTAAATAGTATTATAAAAATCTCTTATTTAATTAAAAACGACAAAATAATTGTATTTTTCTAAAGTGTTGGAAATTTTACTATACATTTTACTATGCATTTTTTGTCTACTATTATTTTTAATAAATAAGTATTTTTATATTTAAAAGTTAAGATTATCAGATTTATAGAATTATTATGATAAAATAAATTTTAATTTTGAAATTATAACATCGATATTAGGTTAGGGTGAATTTATGAGAATTTTAGAAAATACTATAGTTTTTCATGAATAGTAAAAATACATTTTGAGATTTTCTGTATGTTTAATGACATCATAACTATTTAATAATGACATAATTTTTAATATAAAATGATGAAATAATATTTTGGATTAAAATAATGTAATAGGTATCCCAAGTGGCCAATAACATGAGAAAATACCATGGGCAATCCCATGGTTTTACAAATACCACTATCGAGGTGTCCAAGGAAATTAACAAAAAACTATCTCATTTTTATATAAATACCCACACATTTATTCGTTTAAATTAATTAATAATTCATTATCAAAAAATATCTGATAGTATTACCTCCAAAAGAGTCCTCCCAAGGTGTCCTCAAGACCCCAAGGTCTCGATCATTGAGTTTTAGGAGTCACTCTTCAAGGTAAGGAAAATCTCAACTTCTTTTTTCCTTTAAAGTTCCCTTTTTATATATTATGTGTTTAAAAATTTCAATCTATGTTATTATATCCATTCTATTATACCCTTACTATATTGATATTTTTTATTAATGTGATACCCTTATACCTTATCTTTTTAATGTTTTCTAAAACCTTGTTTCTTACTCATTATGATGCCGAATTTTCTTCTCAAAATTTATCTCTTTTTCTCAAGAAATTATCTTATTTTCTATTGTGAATACACAAAAAAAATTTATTTTACAAGGGAATTCACCTATATTTTAAAATTATCTATTTTATTTTGGTATTAACATACATGAAACCCACCTTCCTTTTTCATGGGTTAATAATGACATTAAGATCTCGTCTTTAAGAACTTTTTAAAAATGTCATGATTTTGATATGAACCTATTTTTTTATTATCTGTAGGTTATTTCTAAAATGTTTTATTATGATCTATGTGGCTAAAATTAATTAATACATATTAAGGGTTCTCCCAAATATTTCTCCAATGCATTGGGTAAAGAATTTAATCTCTAGAGATGACATGTTTTATGATACCTTGGTGAATAACATTGATAATGTTTATGACACCTCGGTGATAAACCTTGGTGATATACTTATTAATTCCTCAATTAAATGTTGTAGAAAAATTTTCATGTTATTATTCATGTTATTTTTACTATTATATGCCTCTTTTTCCTTTTCGCATGCATTTATGATATTCTTCAAGTTCTTATTGATAATTCTCATGATCACTTGTAAACTGTTTCCCTTAATTTCCCTTAGTGGGCCTTATGATCACCCTTTCCTTTGATGTATTTCCCTAGGTCATGATATGAAATAAATGTACTTATAATGAACCTTGAAGAATACTTTCAAGTAGAATAGAAGAATGTTTTATGTTTACATGTATTATGTACCTTATTTCCAAGACAGTAAACATTAAAAGATCCCCACTTTGTAAATTTCTATGTAAAGTTATGTAATAAAAAGGTTGGATGCCATATAAACACAACCCTAGAAAATTTAGAACCAGTGACCACCCTTGTATGGATGGAGCCCCTAATCAGTTGTATCCAAAAAGGTACTCTCCCAGCAGACCGATCCAGAATGGAACAAATTCGACGCCATGAAGCAAACTTCACACTATAGGATGGTATAAATGAGAAGTAAATCCTCTATAAATGTGGATTTGATGAAATAATACTTAGATTCATAGAACAAGGAAAGATTTTCACCATCATGGAATAATTCCATGATGGTTCCTATGACACCCATCAATTTGGGACCAAGCTCTCACACCTGATCAGGAGGTTGAGATATTATTAGAAAACCATGATACAAGACTATGTGGAATACACCAAGAAATTTTATGCGTTCTAGATCCATGAAAACTTTATTCACCAACGCCTAGAATTGATATATACAACTAAATATTCTTGGCCATTTCCCATTTGGGTAATGCATGTCATGGGGCCATATCCCCCAACTACATCCAAGTTGTTCAAGTATATCCTTACTACCACCTACTTCTTTTCCAAATAAGATAAGTTAATAACCCTCAAAGAAGTCGGGATGAAGAACATCATTAAAATTTTAAATTTTCATATCATATCCTAGTTTAGGTCCCCTCACACAATATTGACGGACAATGACAAAAAATTCTATTCTACAGAGTTGAAGAAATTGTACCAGGACTACAACATCAATTCTAATCACTCATATCGCTATCATGTAGTGTCATATGGATAGATAGAGGAATTTAATAAGACTATGTAAAATATACTATTGAATGTGGTTAATAATGATAAAATGTTCTGGACAAATAAGCTCCTCTATTCTTTATTGGCCTATCATACCACCATGTGCACTGCCACACAGGAAACGCTATACTCACTAGTGTATGAGACCAAGGCGGTGCTACTTATAAAAGTCTAACTGCCTTCGCTTCAAATAGTAATTTGAAGAAAATTATGAGGAGATTAGAAATCACAAAAAATGGTTGGAAAAACTGGATCAGGTTGATGAGAACAAGTTGCATACATTACACAACCTCAAGGTCTATCAAAATCCGATGGCACGTGCCCTCAATAAAAAGGTTATCCTTTGTTCATTCCACAAAGGGGAACTAGTTATGGTCCTCAGAACCCCAATGATACTGGGAAAGAATCCCCTGATGCTGGAACCCAAATTGGAAGGTCCTTCCATCATACATAAGTTCTATCACAATAGGGATTATTTATTATCCAAAATGGATTGGGAACATTTCACATCACCCACAAACATGATATTTATTAAGAAATACTTCTCATGGTCGTCACCTTGGGCATCCACATCAGTGTAAGTAACCCCATTCATCTTGGTTACATGATGTTAAACTATAAAAATTATTCCTAGGTACATGATATTAAACTGTAAAAGTTTGTCCTGATTACCTGACGTTAAACTATAAAAGTTCATCCTAGTTACATGATGTTAAACTATACAAATTCATCCTGGTTACATGATGTTAAACTATAAAAGTTCATCCTGGTTACATGATGTTAAACTGTACAAGTTCTTCCTTATTACATGACGTTAAACTATATAAGTTCTTCCTAGTTACATGAAGTTAAACTGTACTGGTGTGTCCTTACCACATGACGTTAAACTGCACGACATCGATCATTCTTACTAGAGGATGATAAACTACACGAACCAATGACATCTATCTTCATTCACATCAGGTGACCTACATCCATGCCGTATGGAGTTAAACTACATGGTTCCATAATTTTTCCTTTCTTTCACATCAGGTGGTTCACTCCCTTACTATATGACGTTAAAATGAATGGAAGATGTTCTATCTATATGACACAAAACTGCAAGGGTTTTCTAGAACTATGTATTTCTTGATTCTAATTTCCAATGATATATACAGGGACACCATGATCCTATATCTTGGTCCAATGACCGCATGATACAAAATTACCCTGTATTTCTCTTAAATTCCTCTTCATTGTGAGATAAACACTTGTCGTTCCTTGTTTCTCACACAAATCATGGCTCATGAGGGCTTAGGACTTCCGACAATGGATTCCTTGCACAAACAAGGCATTACAGCTTTCTACAGGCTCATCTCGGTCACAAATGAAAGACCTTAAAAGGCACACCCTGAGTCCTCAGCACATGACGTTAAACTACATGGTTAATGTCCCTTGCATGACATAAAACTACACACTCCTATGGACCTCGCATGAGAGGACCACTACGGTTGATGTCAGTCTTCTACCACATCTCCAACTACTCTACCCCTCTTCAAATTAATGAGGCCGCATACTTTTTGCATGGCGTTAAAATTCATGGTTCTTCAATAACTATGTATGTATTGATTCTAATTTTCATAAGATACATAGAGACACATAGACTTACATCCTTGGGACTATACATCCACTTTTTCATGTTGGTCCATCTTCATCCTTACCGCATGACATTAAACTGCATGATTATTTAAGAACTACATGTGGCTAGATTCCTATCATCATAAGATATGTAATGACACCTAGATCCCCGATCATGGGCCCAAGTACAACAATCAGTGGAAAAAATTCCCATATCTCCGTATGATCTAGACCAGTGAAGAGAGAGTTTCTCATTATAGAACTACACGTGACTTGATTCTTGTCCTCATAGGATATGTAGTGACATCAAAATTTCCAACTCTAGGCCCATTGAATGACTGGAAGTTAACATTTTTATTTTAAAACGATCACAATGCACAAAGAAAGAATCATCATGGAGGTCTAAAGTAATGCAACCCCAAAGAGTCATTGACCACAAACTTTATCCCTTCACTAGGAAATGATCCCAAATTGAAAAAAGAAACCATACCACGGTTAGATGAATCCCTTGACGCCAAAAAATCTGCTACTGAATTCCCCTCCCGACATGTATGCGATATCTCCGTGTGAGACCCGATTAGAACTTTGCATCTCCTGACAGCATAGGAAATACTCCAAGGAATTATCCCCATATCCAGAAATGCCCGATATAGTAGAAGGTAATCCGTCTCCATCGAGGACACACGAATCTGCCTGTTGTAGCACATGTCCAAGCCCTTGGCCAAAGCCTGGGCCTCCGCCTGAAGAGAGTCACCCTACCTGAACGATGCAGTGAAATCTACAAATACAGACCCAGATTTGTCTCTCACGACACCTCCCCCATGCATCTCCCCCCCCCCACGCAGTGAAACGTCCGAATTTAATTTAAAACCTCCCTTTGGAGGACTCCACCGAATCCAACAACCCTTCCCAACACCAATCGACCAAAGTTCAGTAGGTAGAGGCGGTACCAGAGCACGAATCACGGGTGCTGAGTGACAGTCTAGAGATATCTGAAGCAAGTCCCTAACATTGTTATTCATTTTTAATAGAATGCAGGCAAAGGATACAGAAGAGTTTTTGTGTATACCATCATTTCTGGCCTTCCAAATTGTCCAACACCCAACACTTAGGATGATCAATCTGGCCTTTCTCTCCACCCCTTGGTTTCCAGCTTCACTAAACCATGCCTGGAGAAAGTAAACAGTAGATCCTTCATATCCATTCCAACCAAAAAAATACCCATAGGTTTTCCAAATCCCTCTGGTCCATTCACTATCATAGAAAAGATTCCCTAATGATTCTTGACTGAAATCCCTACAACACTAACACCTTGAGGCCATGTTCACCCCTATTTTCTACAGGTTATCATCGGTAGGTAGGGCCTTGTTCCACACACTCCACACCATAAAATTAAATTTTGAGGGGATATCTTTGCACCACAAGTACTCCCCCCATGGATCAACATTCCCAACACTCCTCGTCACACGATCAAAATCCTTGATGGAGAAGGCACCCAACGAAGAGCCTGTAAAAACCAACCGGTCATACTCATCTTTAATAACAATAGATATAAAAAAATTCAAATTGACTGGAATTAAAAATGGTCTGTAAGAAACGAGGGTGAGTACACGCCTCTTTAAAAGTTAAGTCCGGAGTAGGACACCTCGGGAACCACAACCTGCCCACCCCCCAGTCCTGCTGCCAGAAATTGATATTCCCCTACCCACAATCCATCAGGAGTTATGCTGAAGAATTTCCAGATATGGGAGGGTCATGTTCCATATACTCGAAGATTTCCATCTTTGAATATTCACATTTAGACCATAAACATCCTTCATGATTCTGCCCCATAAAGATCAGCCTTCCATTGCCTCCCAGGCTAACTTAGCATAGAGCCCCTGCATGGTACTTGATACGCTTCTCATGTTTATACCCCCTTTAGATAGAGGTCTTGCTAATCATTTCCCCGAAGCCCAATGGTTCCTACCTTTCATCTGACCATCCCAAATGAATGACACCATAATCCTTTCCAACTTGGAAATAACACTTTTTGGGACCTTTAGAATGGAAAGAATATGCATGGTGATAGAAACAAGAACATTGTTGACCAGAGTGATGTGGCCTCCAAAGGAGAGAAATCTATTCTTCCAGTTATGAATTCTCCCTGTAATTTTTCTTATGAGATTGTCGAAGTGATGAACCTTTAGATAAAAAGGACTAATCGGAGCTCCGAGGTATTACAAGGGGAAATATCCCCTTCCCATGCTCAAGCTGGCTCTCAATATCCTCTCCCTCCTCAAAGGAATCCCCCTTGATGTAAAGAAAAGACTTTTCTCCTTGTTCACCAGCTGCCCACTCCACTTGCAATATTCCTTCAAAATCTCATTGAGGCCCCTCACTGATCTTCTACACCCATTGATAAAAATAATGGTGTCATCTGTGAACATCAAGTGGGAAATTCCCCCTGTGGCATACCTATTGTGATAAGGAAGGATTTTACCTGAGATGAGACCCTTGTTGATGTAGATACTGAAATCATTTTGAGCAAGAATGAATAGGGTAGGGGATAAAGGATCCCCTTTCCTGAGACCCCGACATGCCTTGAAAAAACCAAAGTGCTTGCCCATGAAAGAGGTGGAAATCCAAGCTGAGCTAAAGCAGCGGAAAAGAAGGTCAATAGTCCAGTTGGATAACCCCATACAAGCCAGGAATATAAGAACAAAACCCCATTCCATCCTATCATACACCTTTCTCATGTCCAATTTAGCCACCAAATTTCCCCCGAAAGACCTGTTGTTGATGCCACTGATAATTTCTTGGACCAGCCCAATCGCACCCTGAATTGACCACCCTTTAATGAAACCATGTTGTTCTGGATTCCTCCACTCGTCCAGGTGAATGTCCAATCTCTTATTAAGAATACTATCTAGGATATTGTAAGGTAAGTTACACATACTGATGGGTCAAAATTTATCAATGTATTGAGGATTATTCACCTTTGGGATAAGAATCATTTTAGTAGCACAGGCTATACGCGGAAAATCCCCTCCCTGGAAGAAATCCTGCACAACCCGAACTAGATCCCCTTTAATAATCTCCCATGAATCCCTATAAAAAGACCCAGGAAACCCATCAGGCCCTGGAGAACTATCTAGGTTCAAGGTCCATGCTGCTTCATGCACTTCATCCTCATCAAGAAGTCCTTTTAATTCATCATCGATGACCTCCGAAACCCTGCTGGAGATACCCTCAAAAATCTCAGCATCACCACTCGGGTACCCCCTGCCATGGTAGGATTTGGATCTGCCATTAGAGATTGAATGGCTTCATTGATCATAACCCCAACTTCATCCCGATCTGTGGAGAAAGATCCATCCTCCCTGCGGATATTGGGCCTCTGGACTCGCCGATGTTCCTTGATGCAAGCATGAAAATACCCTGTATTCTGATCCCCCTCCTGAAGCCATCTCACTCGTGCTTTCTCTCTATCCACCCTTTCCTATTTAAGTAGGCTATCGGATAAAGAGTCTTTCTTCCTTCTCAGCTCATAAAAAATGGATTCATCCCACACTTTTTCCAGTCTCTTCTCCAGACAATCCACCTCCCCACTGATCTTAGTGACATCGTGGTCGCGAGTTGGGATGAATCTCCTCTATCTCCGTAGAATATTTTTAACCCGCCTAAGCTTGTTGTGAAAAGTATTCCATGGATTCCCTCGGTAGTGCGAGTCCCAAGCTTCTCTGACCACTTCTAAGAAACTTGGTTCCTGCACCCAAGATGAGGAAAACATATCTTGTTCCACTCATGGCACCCCCGCAGCAAGGGAAATGCGTAGCAGGGAATGGTCAGACAAACTCCGAGTCAAGTGAGCGACTTGGGAATCCGAGAACATGGATATAAAAGCATTATTCATCAGGAAACGGTCACGCCGACAATATGAGGGCCTCCCCCAACATTGGTTATTGCACCAGGTAAAGATACTGCCCTCAAAACCAACATCCAACAAGCCTCTTAGATCCATGAAAGAAATGAAAGAATGACTGGCATTCCTAGGGAAAGCTCCACCCCTTTTTTCTCCTTCATACTAGCCACAATGTTGAAATCTCCCCCGACAATCCAGGGAGCCGCAACAAGATTTAATCCCCCCAGACCACTCCATAAAGACTCCCTGTCCTGAGCATTGCACTTGGAATAAATAAATGAGAAGAAAAACTCTTGGATCCCCACAATTATCTTGGTGTTAAGAGACTGATCCATTGTACTCAAGAGATCAACATTGATGTGGTCTTTCCAGAACAGCCAAATGTGAGAGTTAGGAGGGTCCCCATGTAAAAAGCCACGAACTTTTAACCTCTGAGAAAACTCAAAGATGCTGCTGGATGCATGTTTTGGTTCCAAGAAGGCCACCATAGATACTCTAGGCCCATTCACAACAAGATAAATGTAAAAATTCCCCCTCATTTTGTATGGGCCAAACCTATGTATGGAGCTTCATTAAGAGCCATGTGTTGCTTGATTCCCATCACCATGGGATATGTGGTGACACCCATAATTTCATTCATGGGATTAGCTACAATACCACCATTTCAAATCAGGTTACCCACTTCCTTTCCGCATGACAATAAACTTCATGGCCCTTTAGAACCGAATGCGGTTTGATTATAATTTTCATGAGGTACATAGTGACATGTGGACTGTGGAGAAATTATTCCACCCTTGGGAACAACCAAAACATTTCCATTATTTCATGTTTGTTCATATTCATCCTCACCACATGATGTTAAAAATAATGGGATTTTAAGAACTGTGTATGGCTTGAACATCCTGGTCGAATGACATTAAAACATAACAAAAAGAACATCCTTACCCCATGATGTTAAACTACATGGAAAAATTACTTACCGCATGATGTTAAACTTCAAAGAGTATGCCCTTTCTGTAGGAAATTAAACTGCATGGAGGTTATCACTCATCATAATTCCTTATCAAAGGACTACAAGAGCCTTACCCCGGTCAACCCGCTAACATGGTTCTTCCGTCATCTTTTTAAGAACCTCAATACTTACACCAAACTTCATGTATTGAGCGCCTCAAATTACCACCCAACTTTCATTTCCCTTGAAAAAGAAAAGAGATATCTCTTCTTGAACATGCTATCAATGCAGAAGGTATTAGACTCACTAACCATAGACATCTTGGCCTAGTATAATGGGCGTTCTGATTCTTGTGATCATGATGTCAACACGATAGAATGTATCACCTGAGTGTGTTTTAGGAAATCCCCAAAATCATTATCCCATATAATTACTCATGACTTGAGAACCTTGATCCATGAATTACAACACTTTCACCTCTCACTCAAAAGGATGTTGGAGTACTCTTGATCCTGGGAATCCTAATTCAGATCTTGTGTAACATCTCTGATATTAGGTCCATAAGTATCATAACCTTAAATGGTCTACACTTTTTTCAAAGCTGTATCACCTTAAACTCTATCCAATAGTAGTTCAAATCCCAAGAACTTAAACTAAATAAGAAAGAGACAAAAAACATGTCAGGTTGAAAACCCGAAAAGGGAATCCTAAGAAAATGTCAATTCTTCACTCACTAAACCATTCATATTTAGAGTTTAGGAAAAACAATTAGGGTGAAAATAAAAGGTATAAATCTCATAGGGTCTACTCCATAGACCTAGTAAAATCCAAGATATGATCGTTGGACCCCCCTAGTCTAGGAAAAAGTTAGAGTAACAATCTGTCACATCTCCTCACCATGAGAATATGTTCTCTAGATGGTGGTTCAACTTTTAGAATGCTCCAAACCTTCTTGAATCTTACATTTTTTTATAAATTGAACTTCATTATTTAAATCTTCTTGGCCCATCACAAACCTTTCATATCCCAAGAAAAAAAAATAGATCTCTTTGATTGACTATGCTATCGATGTAGAAGGTCTTAGAACCACCAACTAGAGGCATCTTGGCCTAGTATAAAGGGATTTATGATTTTTGTGAGCTTAACATCATTGCGGTAGAACTTAACACCCCATAGTGTTTTTGAGTCATTCCTGGCATGACTGTCCCATACCTTCCTCATGATCTGAGAACTTTGGACAATGATTTACAATCTCTATAGCAGACTATTCAAGAATATTCGATATCCTCAATGTTGGATCACCATGTTTTTCATACTTTCTCAAGGATGGAATGAGACACTACACTCCCAAACCATTGATGGCCCACACCTCATGATTCAAAACTATAGGGGGTAGGGATCATTCTTCACAATATAAGAGTTGGATTGCCCTAGGGTGTTAGAACCCTTCCTGTATTTATTTCTTTCCATACCAAAATTCATTGGCCACACTCTCGAGTCTTTCTAAATCTTTCATGTCCCTTAGAAAGGGAAAGATATCCCTCTACTTGGCTATGCTATTGATGCATAAAGGCTCAGACCCAAAAACTAGAGGCATCTTGGCCTAGTATAAAAGGCTTTCCAATCCTCGTGAGCCCTGGTGACATTTTGGAAGAACCAGGAATCTCATAGTGTCATGGGACATAACTGGCATGTATACCCCATCCCATATTTAGAGACACATGATTTTCGGTTATCACTTACATCACCCACATTACAATTATCTAGGATGACCTAATATATCTAGTACTTCTACCTTAACCATATTTCCACCCATAAATATTCCATATCCCTTGGAAGGGAAAATATATCTTTTAGTTTAGTCATGATATTGATGAATAAGGGCTTAGACCCACAAACTAGGGACATCTTGGCCCAATATAAAAAGGCTTTTCAATCCTCATAATCCCTAGAAACACCACAGTGGAACTCCGCAACCCATTGTGTTTTGATTCATCCCCGATCTACCAGCCCCATATTCCATAAATTATTGGTAGTAAGACTTTAAACTACATGGAATCTCAAAGGTTTGAGCTAGAAGACCCTAAAATAGAGTACAAAAAAGGTCTTTTCTAGAAGACCCTAAACTACAATACAACAATGGTCTGATCTAGAATACCCTAAACTATAGTAAAAAAGGTTCTGATCTAGAAGAACCTAAACTGCTATACAACGAAGGTTTGAGATAGAAGACTATAAACTACATTACATAAAAGGTCCGATATAGAAGACCCTAAACGACAATACATCAAAGGTCCAAGCTAGAAGACCCTAAAATATAGTACAACAAAGGCTCAAGCTAGAAGACCATAAACTACAATACAACAAAGTTATGAGATATAAGAACCTAAAATACAGTAAAACAAAGGTCTGATCCAGAAGAACCTAAACTACAGTACAATAAAGGTCTGATCTAGAAGACCCTAAACTATAGTACACTAAAGGCCCGAGCTAGAAGACCCTAAAATACAGTACAACATAGGTTCAAACTAGAAGACACTAAAATATTGTACAAAAAAGTTTTGATCTAGAAGACCCTAAACTACAATACAAAAAAGTCCCAAGCTAGAAGACCATAAACTATAGTACAATAAAGGTCTGAGTTAGAAGACCGTAAACTATAATACAACAAAGGTATGAGATAGAAGACCCTAAACTATAGTACATAAAAGGTTAGAGCTAGAAGACATTAAAATATAGTATGAAAAAGATCCAAGCTAGAATACCCTAAACTATAGTACAATAAAGGTCCGAGCTAGAAGACCTTAAAATATAGTACAGGAAAGGTCTGATCTAGAAGAACCTAAACTAAAAGTAATATCTACTCTAATCCAAATGACCCTAAACTACAACTAAAAAGTAATTTAGTCTATAAGATCTTTTAAGTCCAGTCATATGGACCTAGTAAAATCGGTCTATGCTCACCGGTCCTATCATATTCAACAAAAGTAAGAGCACTCTCCATTTGGGACATGAATTTTACCCATTTATCCTTCTTCCAATCAAGTAATCTCAAGATAACTAGAAAAAATATGCTAGTATGGAATCTCGTGTTGGTGTGAATTCAAGAGAAATTCTTGAAAGGAATCTATTAAAGTTTAAACATTTGAATCCAGACATTCATGTTTTCTTGATATTAAACAAAGGATTGGTATCATTGGTGATTCAAATAATATAAAAACAATAAATGTTGTGTATATCATGGATGAAAAGAAACTAGATAGTAATATGGAAAGTCCAGAAAATTCATTCATATATAGTGTGAAAAATGGGGGAGGAATCTCCACATTTTGGAGTCTCTCCAAAGTCTCATAAAAAGTGGGATGCACCATAAAGGTCACACTATGATAAAAGTTGATTGACTGCACTAGAAAGGCCAAAAAGATTCTGATGAGAAGAATTAATTTAATGATGGAGTCCTGATCTCCCATCCTCTTTCACTTCTACCCGCAATACGGAGAGACTCGACAAAAGTAGTCAACTCTTCAACCCTATTCTGATTAGTGAGTAATTAGGATGATTATGTTCAATGGTCGGACTTCATACATACAATAATCTCCTCACATATCTATATTTTTGTATTCTAGATGTCCATATGATCTTTTAAATTTTGATATCAATGGATAAACTTGCTCCAAAGCCTCCGACAACTCCCTTATCTGCCTAGAAATGGGAGCCTCATCAACAAGATCATGAAAATGTATTTCAATTTCATCCAAACCCCACTGAGTCAAGAGAATTTGTGTCATGATATCATACAATGGTTTCTGATCAAAACCACCTTCCCACAAGTTATAAAATAACTAATGAAGTCAGTCCCCTTGGTCACAAGATGTTTCTAGGGGAGTCTTAGTAATCAAAGCATGAATCTATTTCTAGATCAGCCTAGGTTGTGTCTGAGCCTTTATGACTAATGAGGTAGGAATGGTAGGAGGAGGAATAACCAATTGATTCAATAAGAAAATAGGGGAAGAAACCTCATGTGACCTTCTCTCAACAGGCGTGTAATATGTAGCCTGTACTAAAGAACCAACCTCCTCAATAGATTTTGATCAACCATTAGGAAAATAATCACTGGAATGAGGTCTCTTCTTTAACATGTCACCAAGGTATTCAATCTGTTCTATCATCACCACAAAAATAGGGGTTGGAAAGGTGAAAGGATTTTCCTCATGATGGACCAACTGGCCTAGAAAACCATCCGAATAAGCTGCTACACAAGATTGTACATAATCCTATGTAAAGAATCCAGGAGAATCCTCAAGAAAAAGTATTATCTCAGACTCAAAATATTCACATGTCAGCATCATCCAAAAACGACAGATGACCCCAAGATGTCGTTCTCCTCGTACGACATCCATGGGAAGAGGGGAGGCCCCTTGGATGAAACCAAACTAATGGGAGAATCAATAGGGTGTATAAGGCTCGCAGACGATTAGCTCATCCATCATATCCATAAGAACTCTATTTCAAAGGGAGATCATATAAGACCTTTCATCAGGGGAACCACTATCATTATCAATAATTAGACCAGTAGGTGAATGATAGGGGGTAAAATCAAAGCTGTTCGATTGGATCAACGAATCTTTAACCTCAGTAGGGCTCAAATATATGGCTCCAACCCTAGAAATTTTCAGAAATATGGTACATGATAAGGAGTTAGGGATCCTGGGGGTATTGTAATAATCATAATAGTGGAAATGATCCCCTATATAGCCGAATAAAAACTGGAAGGACCCACTGATATTGTAAGGGGTGCTACCCTATTGGATATGGCCCAGGAGCTAGTAAAGGTGTGCAAGGAATATCACTGGAAAATTGAGGTGCGGTCTATCCACCAGTTTTGATGCCACAACGAGCATACTAATTCAGATTCCTGAATATGTATCCCTAACTAGGAAGATCCACCCATTCAATAATATGACCATATAGCCTACCGATCTTAGGCTCAAAGAGAGCTACTAGTTCACACAATATTCCCAAGAGGTATAATCTTTAGCCGCCAAAATGGACCAATATGAGCTATCACTATCACAAATTTACTAGGAATGGCACCAACGAGGGTGAATAATAGTTTGTTTGACTCCAATGCTACATAGGATAATATTGATCCAATAATTGAAAGAAATTAGTGAGCATATTTTCATCTCCTTATTCAATTTCTCCTTCATAATAATAATCATCTTCTTCACCAAAACCTGAGTCTTCGAAGGATCATCCTAGACATCTGCAGTCAGGGGAAAATCCTCATACATTTCTCCAAGGGTAGAATCTCTCCCAACTGATAGATGTCCCATTAGATGATGCCCACTTCACCTATTGGAATTGCAAAACAAAAACATGAGTCAAAGCAGCCTGCGGCGTTATTTATTACTTGCACATTTTTTTTCTTCCATGGGTCAACCTCCATTTATTTTCTTTGAATAAATTTAAATGCTTTGCATTTAAAGATTTGGTATATCTTTGTACTGTCATAAATGCTCTGCATTTAGTATTTTGGTCTTTCCTTGTACCGTCATAGATTCTCTGTATTTTATGTTTTGGTCTTTCTTTGTACCAACATAAATGCTAGGCATTTAATGTTGTGGGTCTATAAATTGATGTAATTGTAGCCTGAAATTTCAATTGTGAAAATTGTGAAAAATTGTGAAGTTGTGTGAAATACAAAGCTTGAAAGCTTCTTTGTGCTATGTGCCAATTTTCTACCTATTCTATTCTTCCTCTCATATTTCTCGGCTTGTATAGCCAACAAACTGGTATCAGAGGCAAGTTACCAAGATCCTCCAATTTTTAAGATGGCCGCAATCCAGCCGCAAGTTCCGAAGCTGTCCAAGGACAACTACGAAAGATGGTGCATCCAAATGAAGGCATTATTCGGGTCGCAAGAATTATGGGAGATTGTTATCGACGGTTATGTTGTACCCACTACGGCGGAAGAAGTTGCCTTCACGAATGAAGAAAAGGCGACCCTCAAAAATCAAAGAAAGAAATACAACAAGGCGTTGTTACTCCTCTATCAAGGGTTGGATGAATCAACGTTCGAAAAGATTGCCGAAGCAACATCAAGCAAGAAAGATTGGGATACCCTTGCCACCATCTTCAAAGGTGTTGATCGAGTGAAGCAGGTACGTCTTCAAACATTAAGAGCGGAATTTGAAGCGGCGCACATGAAAGAAGGTGAGAGAATCTCTGATTATTTCTCAAGATTAATTGTTATTTTTAACAATTTGAAAAGGAATGGTGAAAAAATGGAGGACATTCGAGTTATCGAAAAATCACTTCGATCTCTCACAACCAAGTTTGAGCATGTGGTTGTGGCAATCGAAGAATCAAAGGATTTGGAGAAACTGTCCATTGAAGAACTGATGGGGTCGTTGCAAGTGCATGAGCAACGGATGCAAAAGAATATCGGTTCAACAATAGAGCATGCCTTGGAGTCCAAGTTGACTCTACAAGAACAAAAGAATGGCCACACGCAACGAGGCTGTCATCGTGGAAGAGGAAGAGGGAATGGATATTATCCAAGACATCAACAAAAGCAACAAAATCCTACCAGATTTCGTGGAAGAGGGAATGGTGGAGGACGATTCATGCGCGGTCGTGGAAACGCAAAGAACATTCAATGCCACAACTGTAAGAAATTTGGCCATTATGCGTCTGATTTTTGGAGAAAAGTGGATCATGATGAACGATCCAACTATGCCGAAGCATCTCATCATGAAGAAGAAGGTACCACACTCTTCCTCGCACAAGAAAAGGCATGTGAACGACCCGATGTGTGGTATCTCGACACGGGTGCAAGCAACCACATGAGTGGTAACAAACAACTGTTCGAGGAACTCACCGAAGAATTTCGTGGCGACGTGAGTTTTGGCGACTCATCCAAGGTACTCGTGAGAGGTAAAGGTAAGATCAAAATCTATCTGAAGAATGGAGAGTCGAATTACATTTCTAATGTATATTACGTACCAAGTATGAAAAATAATATCATCAGTCTCGGCCAACTTCTTGAGAAGGGGTATGTCATACACTTGGAAAATTCTCTTTTGTCTATAAGAGATGCTCACAGGAGACTTGTCGCTCAAGTCCAAATGGCGAAGAATCGCATGTTTCCGCTGCATATCAACACAAAGGCTGAGGAGTGTCTCTTGGGACTCATGAAGAATGACTCATGGAGATGGAATCTGCGATTTGGACATCTGTATTTTAGCGGGCTTAAACTTCTATCCTCATCAAACATGGTGCATGGCTTGCCAATGATTGAAGCTCCAAATCATGTGTGTGGGGCGTGTACACTCGGCAAGCAACAAAGGAACTCATTTCCAAGTGGAGTGTCTAGAAGAGAAACAGAACCACTTCAGTTGGTTCACACTGATATCTGCGGACCACTTGAAACACTGTCACTTGGAGGTAATAGATATTTTATTACCCTTATTGATGATTTCAGAAAAAAGTTGTGGGTGTATTGCATCAAAGAAAAATCTTCCACTTTCACTATCTTTAAAACTTTTAAAGCTCATGTTGAAACTGAAAGTGGTCACAGAATCAAAGTACTCAGATCTGACAGAGGTGGAGAATACACCTCAAATGCATTTCAAGATTTTTGTAGGGAACATGGCATCAAACAGCAATACACTGCAGCCTACACGCCACAGCAGAATGGAATTGCAGAAAAGAAGAACCGCACCATCCTCGACATGACGAGGACCATGCTGAAGGAGAAAGGCTTGCCAAAGAACTTCTGGGCGGAATCAGTGGCATGTACTGCCTATCTGCTCAATCGGTGTCCAACCAAGAGCGTCAGAAACATGACACCACAAGAGGCATGGAGTGGATACAAACCGAGCGTAGCACACCTAAGAATCTTCGGGTGTGTTGCCTACGCTCAAGTTCCAGAAGCGAGAAGAAGGAATCTTGATGATCGTGGTGAAAAGTGCATCTTCATCGGCTACAGTGAAGAGTCTAAAGCCTATAAGCTCTACAATCCACTAACCAATAAATTAGTGGTGAGTAGAGATGTGGTCTTTAGCGAGGAAGAAGCTTGGAAATGGAATGATGAAGAACCAAACAAAGAGATTCCAATCGAAACCAAACAAAGAGATTCCAATCGAAACAGAAGATCCTGAAGAAAGGCGTGATCATCAGGAGCAAACGCCAGCAACACCTTCCCCGGGCACATCATCAGTACACAGGAGTCCAGGAGGACATTCCATCACTCCTGAAAGGACTCCATCAAGTCAAAATTTGGCGATCTCATCCTCACCCATGGCGCCCATAAAGATGAAAATCTTAAGAGACATTTATGAGCAAACCAAAGAGGTAAATCTTTTTTTCCTGTATGCAGATCATGAGCCTCTGATGTTTCAGGAAGCCGTAAGGGAAGAATGTTGGAGAATGGCTATGGGAGAAGAAATTTGCGCCATAGAGAAAAATGACACATGGGAGCTGACCACACTTCCTAATAGCCAGAAATCCATTGGTGTCAAATGGGTGTACAAGATCAAGCGAAATGCTAATGGTGAAATCGATCTCTACAAGGCAAGGCTCGTAGCAAAGGGGTACAAACAGAAGTATGGGGTGGACTATGAAGAAGTCTTCGCTCCGGTTGCTCGCCTTGACACTGTGAGAATGATTATCTCTCTTGCTGTTCATCACAGTTGGATGATCTACCAATTGGATGTGAAGTCTGCATTCCTGAATGGAATTCTAGAGGAAGAGGTCTATGTAGACTAGCCTGAAGGCTTTGTTATGCAAGGGGAGGAAGACAAAGTGTATCGACTGAAGAAATATATTTATGGGTTGAAGCAGGCTCCTCGTGCTTGGAATGCACACATTGACAGCTATCTTCAAGAGAACGGCTTCACCAAATGTCTATATGAGCATGCAGTTTACATCAAGAAGAATGATCGTGGTGATATAATCATTGCATGCTTGTATGTTGATGATTTGCTGTTTACAGGGAATAGTCGACAAATGTTCGATGATTTCAAGAAGGATATGTTCAAGGAGTTCGAGATGACCGACGAAGGTCTCATGTCCTTCTTTCTAGGCATAGAAGTAAAGCAACAACATGGAGGCATCTATATTTCTCAGAATAGGTATGCTAAGGAGTTTCTTGAAAAATTCAACATGGCTAATTGCAATGCTGTAAACACACCTGTGGCAATGAGCTTAAAACTCACAAAATATGGAGAAGGAAGAAGTGTTGACTCGACTCTATTCAAGAGTATAATTGGAAGCCTGAGGTATCTCATAATCACAAGGCCTGATATTGTCTATAGTGTTGGGCTTCTAAGCAGGTACATGGAAGCACCAAAATATTCCCACTGGTTAGCGGCAAAACGTATCCTCAGGTACATTAAAGGAACAATGGATTTTGGTCTTTTTTTATCCATACAATGAAGAAGAAAATCTGCATGGATACTTAGACAGTGACTGGGGAGGCGATCAAGATGAAAGAAAAAGCACCACTGGGTATGTATTTTTTCTTGGATCGACTGCTTTTACGTGGAATTCAAGGAACCAAAGTGTGGTCTCCTTGTCTACATGTGAAGCAGAGTACGTGGCGGCATCATCCACTGTTTGTGAAGGAATCTGGTTGAGAAATCTGCTAAAGGAGTTGCAGCATCCGTAGGATGGATCCTCAGTGATATATGTGGATAACAAGTCGGCAATTGAACTTGCCAAAAATCCGGTGCAGCATGGAAGAAGCAAACATATTGATACCCGATTCCATTTTTTGCGAGATCATGTGAAGCAGAAAACGATAAAATTGGAATATTGTCATACTACGGAGCAGGTGGCTGATATTTTCACAAAGGAATTACCGTCAGATGCATTCAAAAGACTCATAACGATGCTCGGAATGAAGCCGGTTTTGGTTTGAAGGGGAGTGTTGGAATTGCAAACCAAAAACATGAGTCAAAGCTGCCTGCGGCGTCATTTATTACTTGCACATTTTTTTTCTTCCATGGGTCAACCTCCATTTATTTTCTTTGAATAAATTTAAATTCTTTGCATTTAAAGATTTTGTATATCTTTGTACTGTCATAAATGCTCTGCATTTAGTATTTTGGTCTTTCCTTGTACCGTCATAGATTCTCTGTATTTTATGTTTTGGTCTTTCTTTGTACCAACATAAATGCTAGGCATTTAATGTTGTGGGTCTATAAATTGATGTAATTGTAGCCTGAAATTTCAATTGTGAAAATTGTGAAAAATTGTGAAGTTGTGTGAAATACAAAGCTTGAAAGCTTCTTTGTTCTGTGTGCCAATTTTCTACCTATTCCATTATTCCTCTCATATTTCTCGGCTTGTATAGCCAACATCACCATGGGACTAATGAATTTTTTTGGTTCCAGGGAACCAAGGGTTAATTATATCTCGAAGGAGGTCATGCTGGAGATGGATGGTGAATTGGGAGATCCACATGCTTCATAAATGAAAAAATAGTGTTATTGAAGGAATGTGAAGATGGCTTCCGCTCGCGAGAACACGCCTCACGCGCCGCCGACGATTTCAAATAATGTTACTGTTTCTTGCTCCCCCCCCCGCTTGCCGTCCTCTCGCTCTGGCTCATCCTTCGTCCCTATCAGCACCTCGACTTCCCTGTTCCCTCCGGTTTATTCGTCGCCACCCGCGACCGAGCCTTCCTGGCTGCGGGGCCCCAATGGCTTCCTTCCCCTCCCCTCCCCCGGTTCCGTGCCCCCGCTCTCGGCCCCCCGTCCTTGCTCCTTCAAAGACGCCATGTGCAACCAGCGGCTGGTTCCCCCGAGATCCTGCTTCCCGGATGTTTTCGTGCCGCCTCCGAAGGTCTCGAGGGTGAGTCGCGTCTATCCCTGGAGTTCCTGGAGTCTGCCTTCTCGATGGCGATGGCCTGCCTGGAGTGGACACTGGTGGCTCGGTTTGGGGTAGAGAAACCTTCCCTCAGGGCCTTTCAGAGCTTCGTCTCTCCTGGGGTCTTCAGTCGCCGGTGCAAATCTCTGCGGTGCACCAGAACTCCTTCTGCCCGATCCTTGCCTCGGAGGTGGATTTTGTTGAAGCGTGGTGCAAGGCCCCCGTTCCTTCAACCGTTGGAGGTTCAGCCTCTCACGATGGTCGATGGACTCCCACAGGGGCAAGGAGATCCCTTTGGCTGCGGTGTGGATCGACCTCCCGGTCTTCCTCTCCCGTTTCTGAACGGCGGCTTCCTGAAAGCTATCGGGGACGCCCTTGCAGTTTTCTCTGCTCAGACGCAAAGACCAGTAGCTGTGCGGATGCGTCGGTGGCACGCATTTGTGTGGAGCTCGATCTCTCCCTCCCTCCGCCAGAGAAGTTAGATCTTCGGGTTCAGGACTCCCTCAGCTGGAGCCAGGACGTTGCTTACTCCGTTTTCCCCAAGTTATGCTCTCACTGCCTGCTCCAAGGGCACTCCCTTCAGGTGTGTAGAGGGAGACGCCAGAGTGTCGCCATCCTCTCAAAGGTTCGGGTCCTAGAGCCCGACCATGTCCTTTGCCCAAGCCCCCTCCCCTGAAGTTTTGTCGGGGCCAGCTTCAGAGCCCCCCACGTCTGCTGCGGTTTCTCTTCCTGCCACCCCGGTTTCTGTTCTCCTCCACCCTCCTTCCCTCCAGCCTGAAGAGGTCGTGGCTGTCTGGTTGAGCTTGCCTCTCCCGATTCCCAGGTGCTTGCCCGGTCTTCCGTTGGGCCTAGCGCTATCCCCTCGTCTCGGCTCTCTGTTCCTTCAGCTCCACAGCTAGGAGGTGAGCCGACCCTTCTTCAAGCCCTCCTTATTAGGCCCTCTTCCCCCCCTCCCCAGTCCATCCTTTCAGCCCCCCCGTTGTTCCCGTCTTTTCCCAAGCTCTCTGGTCCCTGCGACACCCCCCCCCCCCCCCGCATCCTCTGGCTTGCCTCCCCCCCTATGATCCAAGCCCCCCCACCCCCCCCCCCCCGCATCCTCTGGCTTGCCTCTCCCCCTATGATCCAAGCCCTAAATTGGCCTCCTCTGAAGAGGAAAAGCAGCTGTTCAGTTCTCCCCCTGCTGTCCGGTCTATGTCCTCGTCTAAGTTATCTCCCAAAACAGTTGGGGTGTGCACCCATTCCCATTCCCGAAACCTCAAGAAGAGCTCTCTCTCCTCCTTCAAAAAGGCCTCCTCTTCTGGAGCCAGTGCCAGAACTCTCTCCTTCAAATGATTACTATTCTCTCTGGAATGCCGTGGTCTTGGGGCCTGGGCTAAGGCCGATTTCCTTGCCTCAGAAGTTAGAAAACAGAAGGTTGCGATCGTTGCAATCCTTGAGCACAAACAAAGCTTGTCGAAGCTCAGTGATTATGCATGGAAGATCCGCATGTATTGCTCCATGCATGCTGACCCATCTAACCACCATATTTGGATATTCTGGGACAAAAGCCTCTCCATCGACCTGGTGCAGTCGGGGAACCAACAAATTACATCCAAGGTGACTAAAGGGGACTCTACTATCTTTTTGTCTGCTGTTTATGGGAGTTGTGACCGAAATAAGAGGAAGGAGCTCTGGAGCGAACTCTCTGTGTTCGATCCTACCAATACCCCTTGGATCATCGGGGGTGACTTCAACGTCATTGCCAACCCGAAGGAAAATAAAGGCAGGGGCCCCTTCCAAAGGGAAGCTAGTGAAGAGATCGTTCAATTACAGGCTGGGAAAGAGCTCATCAACCTCGGTTTCTCAGGGGACCGTTTCACATGGTGCAATAATCGAAGGGTCACCCATCGCTCATGGAGCTTCCTGGATAGATGCCTTGTCAACCTTCAAGCCTCCAGTCTGTTATTGAACTCAAAAGTGAGTCATCTTGTTCAGAGTCTTTCAGACCACTCTCCTCTTCTGGTCAGCCTCTCTTCTGGCCAGGGAGGCACCGAACATTTCCGGTTTTTAAATCACTGGGCCAAGTCTCCAGAATATCATGAGCTGGTGAGTGAAGTTTGGAACGAACCATCTACACGACATCTGTGGGTTTCCATCCACAACAAGCTCCGTCAGATGAAATCCCATCTTCAGGTGTGGGGTAAAGGTTACTCCTCAGCGATGAAGAGGTTGAACGTGCCATGAAAGAAGTTGAAAGGCTTGAGGGTGATCTGGAGGAGGCCTGGGATGAACATTCGTTTAAGGTCCTTACGCACAAGAAAGAGGTCTTAGCGGAAATCTTGCCGAGACACGAACGCCTCGCTAGGGATAAATCACGCATCAAATGGCTTCAAGAGGGAGACAAAACCACCGCTTTTTTTCATGCGTGCATCAAAGAGAAGAAAAAACCGATCAATCCCAATCTCCTATTGTAAGATGGCTCATACTCAGACGACAGGGACGTGCTAGGGAACCATGCTCATTCCTTCTTCCAAGAGCTGCTGGCAGGTCCTAATCCTCTGTTTCCCAACGGTTACCCGAGCAGTGAAACAAGTTTCTTTTATGTGATCCCTATCATCTTATTGGCCCAGGATAATGAGAGGATGAATACGATGCTAGAGGAAAAAGAAGTTCATGAGGCTATGCAGATCCTTAAACCCGATAGCGCCCCAGGTCCCGATGGTTTCCCGGGCTCCTTCTACAGGGCCTCGTGGGAGGTGGTGAAAAAGGATATAGTGTCAACCAATCAAGATTTCTTCCGCGGGTAGCCTTCCAAGGGCTTCTATGACCACCTCTCTTGTGCTTCTTCAAAAAACAAGAAACCCATCCTCTATTTTACAATATCATTCGGTTAGTATGTGTAAATTCCCGTACAAAATCCTGGCCAGTGTGATCAATTCCCGTCTGTCCGTGAACCTCCCTCGATGGATTTCAATGGAGCAACACAGTTTTATCAAGGGCCGCTCATCCAATGCACTATTGATCTCGCCCAGGAGATGATCAGAGACATTAAAATCAAGACCTCTGGCTCCAATGTTGTCATCAAGTTATACATGAACAAATCTTATGACCGGGTGGAGTGGAGCTTCATCAACAAAATCCTGGCAGGTATGGGCCTCACCCCCGGGAATACTGATCTTCTTTTCAGTGTTTTAGCTCTTCATGGCTAGCAGTCACCTTCATGAGAAAGTCATACGACTTCTTCAAAGCCACTCGGGGGCTTATACAAGGTGATCCGATTTCCCCAAGTCTGTTTGTCCTCTCTCAGGATGTCCTTAGGCGACACATCAACAGACGTTTCAACAATGGAGAGCTGATCCCCTTTAAATAAAGCATGAGATCAAATCCGATCTCCCGCCTCATGTTATGAACGGTGGGATCAAATCTATCAAGGGCCTCAAGAAGTTGCTGGAGGAATATGCCCACTGGAGCGGCCAAGTGATCAACAAAGACAAAAGCACCTTCTATATCTCTAATTCCTGTGCTTCCAACCGGATCTTGGTGATTCGAAAGACTCTGGAAATGAACAGAGGGGAATTCCCCTATGAACTATCTCAGAGCCCATGTTTCTCCTCGCAGACTCCACATCAGATATTTCGATTTTCTTACCTGAAAGATTACACACCGAATTCTGAACTGGAAAAACAAGTACCTCTCTTTTGGAGGCAGAATTTACGCTTGTTAATAGTGGTGCTGCTTTCAACCCCCATTCCACGTTCTCTCTTCTACCATTTGTCCTGAAGGGGGTGATTCGTAGCATTGACAAGATAATGGTAAACTTCATTTGAGACCGCTCTTCGGAAGGGAAAAACCACTGGGCCTTCATGGCAGAAGGTTGCTCATCCGACCATTGAAGGTGGCATCAAAATCCGCTCCCTTGAAGACACTGTACTCTGCTTTCATGAAGAACTCGCCTGGGAGATTTTTGAATCAATACACTCTGTGGGAAAAACCATGCACTCCTATCATCTGCGCAACCCCCCATCAGAGGCCAGCCAAGGTTCCCGCTCTGGTCAGCCCTCCACCCCTCCTTGAAAATCTCCAACGGCACTGTCGATGGCTCGTGGGGGAGGGTGAGCTTTCTTTCTGGTACAACAACTGGACTAGAGAGGTCTTCGGGTTCCCGGGCTGCCCCGCTCCTAATATTTCCTTTCGAGAAGCGAAATGCTACACTGATTTCACCAAAGCAGTGCTGAACGATGAAGAACAGGACAACTTCAACCTCATCGATATCTCCCCGGAGGCCTGACCGATGTATCTTCACTCCTTCCTCCTCGGGGTCCTTCTCCTCTCGTGACTTCCGCATCACTCTTCCCCCTCAAGAAGGCGAGATCCCCGGTCTTGCAACCCTCTGGCCCAAGGTCCTTCCCTCGAAATTTAACTTCCTTTCATGGAGTAACCGAAACAGATCAATCCCGATGGACGAAAACATCAAATGGTGTGGGATACCTGTGGTTTCCCCGGTGCCACTACTGTATGAACCAACAAAGAAGAAATGGTGGACCACCTCTTCTTCCGAAGCGACTGGTCGAATGCTGTTTGGAGCTCCCTTGGTGAATTCACAGCCCTTGGTGTCCCTATCATGGCTGACACATCTTTTTTGGAGAGGTTGGTTCCACGGCTCGAGAGACAGGGGCCCGGAGAGGGAGGCACATACCACCATCCTGCATGCAGGGTTCTGGAGAATTTGGAATGCAAGAAACAAGGCAAGGCATGATGGAGTTTCCTCCTCTGATAGAACCATTACCATCAGAACCATTAACCTACTGCTGGATTTGGCTCGTATTTTCAAAAAATGGAAGGAAGTGCCTTCTCTCCATTTTCTTCATAGGTATTCCCACGATACCCACCTGGAACCAAGTGCCGTCAGAGGAAACTGGGTCCGATGGATCCCCCCCACCAGGGGTCTCAACTCAACACCGATGGTTCCTGCTGCACGGGGTCCTTCGCGGTGGAGGTGTGGTCTGCGACTACAAGGGGTCTGCGATACTTACTTTCTCCTCCCTCCTAGGACAAGGCTCTTACCTCCAGGCGGAGGCCTTGGCTATGGCTCCAGGGTATCATCCTATGTCATCAGAGGAACATAGACTTATCTGAAGTTGAAACTGACTCCAAAATTCTGCATGATTCTTTTTTGGCTCATAGCCCCCTCTCCTTGGTCGATTATTTACACTATCAAAAAGTGTATGGGTCTTCTTAGAAACAACACTAAAGTGATGCACTCCTGGCGAGAGGGAAACCAACTTGAAGACTACCTTGATTCCCTTAATGTTACTGGTCATGACCCTATGGTTCTCCTCAATGTGATTTCCTTGAAGCCCGAAGGGGTCAACTTGATCCGAGGGGATGACCTCGGTCCTTCACCACTTCAGACCTCTGTGAGGCTTGTTCTTGTACCCCTTGTGCCTCTTTATTTTATAAAAATTTACTCCTGATGACATGGCTTCATAAAGATTAACACTGTATAAATCATCATCAAACTCCAAACTGCTCTGTCGGACCTAGAAGGGTCATTCCCACTCATTAGGAGAAATTACCACAGGGTTGAAGATCCCATTTTTGATTACCATCCACTGCCAAGATTTTTTATATAATAGGAAAGTATACTCTAATAACTATTAAGAAATAGGTTTCTGAGAGAAGTCATGCCCATCCATGCCAAGATGATTGTTTTCCAATAGATAGGACAAACCATGGGATCAAGATGTCACTAGCTGATCATCATCAATAAATGTCATCTAAACGCAGTCAATAGAATCATACACCCAGTGAGATGGAAGATTTAAAGTATGGAAAAGGTATGGTAGCATATATCCCATAAACCAGACACATATAATAGAAGTTGATGAGATAAGAGATAATTCTGGAGCTCAGATGAGAGGAACCTCTTTAGGGTATCTTTATTGGAGTACACATGATATCAGGGATCAATATTATGATTAATAGAAGTAATGAACCTTTGAATGGCCATAGATGAGAAACCATGAGGATAACCGGAATCCATATGAAAATAATTAAGTGGCATATGTCAGATAGATAGAATAAAATCTTGTAAAAAAAGGCATAAAAGTTCCAGTAGTATCATGCGCATCACATGAATCAAGAAGGAACTCGTGAATCTCCAAAATGGATCACAAAATCACTTGACCCCCAAAGGTCTTTGAGGGTCATGTAAATCCTATAGGGCATCACAAAATCGTATCACCCTTAGAGACTTGCAATTGTGTGACCTTAGACATTGCCACATGAATCACATGATAATCAATTGATCATATGATCTAATTAGTGGATCCCGTGAAGTCCTCAAGATAATCTCAATCCTCATGAATGAAGTTCAAAAAGGTTACCAAAATATATTTTGTAACTGTTTTGGATGATCACTTGATCAAATGTCACAAACCAAATCAAGTTGACCCTGAACTGGTCACCCGAACCAACCAGCGACATAACCCAAAGGGCATTCTCGATCCCCACGGGATGGAAACTATTGCCGAGAATAAATAGAGAAACCAAGGGAATGATTTCACCAAATATAAATAAATAAACTAAATAGTGGAAATAAAAATAAAGAGTCCAATTATACATATATAAATATTCAAACTGAACATCTTTTATACATAAACTGAGAAATACAACGAACGAAACTATAGAATCCAACTGAACTTGACGAACAAAACATCTCCATGTGACCCTGAGGGTCACTCTCCAATTCCCAAAACAACCATCTACCATAGTGATTGAACTCAATATGAAATATACTCCAAAGTATAAAAACAAGTAAGAACTATAGGCGTGAGTATTAAAACTTAATATGTGTTCTCGAACAGTCAATTCTCAATGCACTTCCTTTAAAATAAAAGAAAAATCAACTTCAGGGATGAAATACAATATAAAAAGTAATCTTTTCCACTCATTTTTTCACTTTAAAATAAATCATGGTCCATTTAAATTTTTCATTTCCAAAACCATGTTCCTTTTTCCAAGAGGCACACCATTTACATTTTCAAGAAGGAAAGTGATTCTTTCATTTCTAAACTGAAACTAGAGGGTATAAAAAATTTCTAAGAGAATTTTTTCCGTAAACCTTTGAAAAGACAAACCATAAATTTCCAAATAGATACTACACACCAAGGAATATAAAATTAATCACATAATAAGGGAAATTGAAATAAGCACACAAGAGTAACCAACTAATCATGCATATCAATTATCCATCGCAACAACTAAGTTCCAATAGACATGGGTGAACCTAGGAGCTCGTGAATAATCCATAACATACTAATATATGTTGAATCATCCCATAAAGCATGCCCCACATGATGAAATCAAAAACTCCCTCACATGATCAGCCTCACCCCACATGGTACAAACTGAGGGGCACAATCCCATAGCAATAAAACTCAATATATCCCCATGCTATGGGAAATTAGCTAGTGCGTAACCTAAATACTGCAGAAATCATTCTCGGAAAATTCAATAGCTATGCCAAGTTCTCCATGTCAAGAGTATAAAAGAGGGTGATCCAAGAAATTCCAACCAACCACTCAATCACCTACACATATATAATAATTCACACAACATGCATCACTCGAGTCACCCCAAGGATTGATATCTAGAAATTTAACTCATAGTTCATAATATAAACATGTCACGAGGACTCCACAATGAGGAAATACCCCCCATTCACATTAATGGATCACAAGGACTATATAATGAGGGCATCCCATCTATTGAATATAAAACTGGAAAGGATATTATCCAAGAATAGTTTTCATAGTAAACAATTTCACCATTTTTATGAAGTTTCCAAATAGGCCTCAAGAATTATTTAAGAAACCATCAATTTTCCAAAGAACCAAAACCACCCTTCCATAAATGTACAAAAACACCATTTATAATTTCAAAATTGTTTTTATAATTTCTTCTAAACATTATCATAACACATTCAATCCAAAACCATTTTTATAAAAATTCCAAACGAGCCATTAATCACTATTAAATGTTAAACCTTTTTTTAAACCATGACACATACACTGCTTTCAATCTAGAACATTTAGAGAATCCATTTTTAGAAACCCAAACCATCTTTTCAAATGAAAAAACTTCATACATAAATCCAAAACATACTTTAAAATCCCAAAAAACTATATGTGAAATCCAACCTGGCATTTTATCAAACACTTGGTGTGAAAAATTTAAAAAAGCAATTCCATTTATTACAAAATAAGGGATAAATCATTAATTTTCACATCAAAAAAATTAAAAAGATAAAACATTAATATTTAGCATATAAGGAAGGTGATAAAAGAATGAAAACAATTATTCTTAAATTAAAAAGGCAAGTGAAAGGGAATCATACCTCAAATCACATGACTCTTCAATAACGCACACCCAAAAAAACTCCACGAAGGTTACAAGAGACAAGATCTACCAAGAGAAACATTAAACAAGAAAAACCCACAATATAAATCAAGGGAAACTTGAAGGCTTGATCCACATGACCAAGGAAGAAGAATTTCACAAGAGAAAATGGAAAGAGAAGGAAGAAAGAGAAGAGAAGAGGATAATACCACGAGAAATCTAGCCCCAAACTTGATGAATCACCTTCGATCTACCATGGAAGGAGGAGTGGAGGCTTAGAGAATAACAGGGGAGAACCCCTAGGGTTACAAAAACTAGAGGGAGGGGAAATGGGGCTTTTTGGGTTAAAAATACTGATAGGGTAGTTTAGTAATTTCATAATTTTTAATATCTAGGCAACACACACAGTTTGGTCACATGGTTTACCAAACCATACGCCAACTGTGCGACCATTACTAGAAAAAATTGGGCACCTGAAAAGTTTGACCACAAGGTTTACAAACCATGCACCAACCATGTGAAATGGTTATATCCCAAGATATTTGCATCACACATGCTTTAAGAACAGTCTGACTAATCATACGTGGGTCGTGCGCCCTCATCCAAAATAACTCCAAGGCTCATATAGTTTTCTAGAGCTTTCCGCATAGTTCCCCCTAACCATGCACGAGCTCTGAGCCATGAGGATAACACTCCAAAACTAAAAATGTAAACCCATCGTACTCAAAACTCGAGAGAAAAACCCAAGGACAAAATATAAATTAAAACATAGGTCCAAAATAAAAATATGGGTGTCAAAATTCTCCCCACCAAAATGCTTTATACCCCCAAAATCCAAAACATCTTCTAGTTGATCGATCAAAGAAAAATGATTTCCAAAATTACATAATCCAACCCCTTAAACCAAAAACATATTGACCATATTCAAAAAAAACCTATGCCTCTTTCCTAAAACAAAACAACAACTAAACCCCACATTACTAAGACAACACCATAACTACACTGGATTATCAACATGAGATACCGAAATGGACTCCCCACCATTATAACCATTAGAAATTAACTAGAACTGATCATATTTTGGATAAAACTCAATGAGACCTGAGGTGGGTCTCCACACCATTAAGAACAAACTAGCTCAACAAACAATATATGAAAATATAGAAAACCCAACACAAATTACCTCATGAACATTCCCACATGGGCCAACCACCCCCACCACAAGGGGACCTGCCAAAAGAAACTCAATCAAAACGGTACCTAAATCATGATAATAAAAAGATACAATAAGAGAATTTATATTCCACACTCTTGAATAGAGGAGAAAAGGGATGATCCAAAGCTCCCCACACCCCTGATGTTTTTCCCAACTACGTAGAAAGCTTCACTCTGAGACCTATGGAAGGAGCCATTATGTTTTAATCATCTGTGGCACCATAGCCATGATCTAATAATCACAACACGCCATGAGACTCACTTTTCCCAAAAAATACACACACAAAAATACACCATCACTTAGAATATAAGAATTTAGAATTTCTGAAATAAAGACACACTTTCATTGAAATAGAAGTTATCAAGAGATCTAAAACACCCCCTTACATTCCAACCAGAAGAGAATAACATAGGGAACAATCAATTAACAGAAGGAAACAACACAACTAAAAGAATCGTTATAATAGAAAGAGATAATATGATGAAAAAAGACACTCACAACAAAAGAAATTTTAAACTAACCCCAAAAAATCACCATACTCTTGCAAATGGGTTGAGGTGTATTTCGAAAAGGTGGATCTGGATCTATAGAGCTTCCTAGATACACCCTGATAGAACTGTTTCAAGTGACCTAAGCATCCATAGGTATGGAAGGGCCTTGAAGAATTTGGACATGATGACTTCTGGTGACCATGATCCCCACACCGATGACACATCAAGATATTTCACCTGGAGGAGGCCGATGAGAGGTCTAAAGGCCTTTTAATTCCTCTACTAGAACCACCAGTATAAAGACACTTTCCAATATCCCTACTATAATTCCACTAACCACTTCCAGGGACTGAAGGAGTGATGAATACCTCAATAATCCCTTCCATAACACCTTTAAAATGAAAAACTAGCCTCACCACACTAGAAAAAAAGTTATATTGAACTCCGACACTTTCGATTATATATCAGGATGAAGCCTACACTCAAAATATTGAGCCTTTGAGGATTTTTATAAAAACATACCTCAGTAACTATGGAACTCGATCAAAAAAGTCATAGTAGAACTCCAACATCAACCCCTTACCCTGCTCCAGACAACACATATCCATCCCCTTCCTAACCTTTGTCATCCTAGAGAAGTATTGTCGAATGAACGAAGCCTTGAAGAACTCACAGGTAAGATCTTCCTAAGGGTTATCTTGAGAGGCCAACATCCACCACTTATAGGTCAACCCTTCAATTATAAAGGTAAAAAACTTAACCTTTAATGACTCAAGAAACTCAATGAGGCTGCAGTTTTTTTTGATTTTTTGAATCCAATCTTCCGCTTCAAGATGATCCACTTGACCATAAAATAGAGGTGGATTTAACTTTTGAAACTCAAGAACTAAATCCTCATATTGATAAACTATAAAGCCTACTAATAGGGAATCACCTATAGCTACACCACAAATGTCCCTTGAATCTATTTATAAGGGAAAACTCTAAGAAACAAAAGAGATAGAAGTTCAATCAGAACCAACTCATCAACTAGAGTTCTCAAACTCAAAAAACCACATAAACAACACTTCCAAAATCACAGGAAAACAATACACACAACTACAAATCATTAAAAACATTAAAATTTTCCTCTTGAAAACACTCTCGAAATATAACAAATATAGTGTCTTGCACACTCACCAATGGTATTTTTTGGGACCTCGTAGATGAAAATTATCATGCCACCCCGAGCACTCATCAACTCATGCCAATCTGGGTACTCATCTACCCGCATCATCATCGATCCACTTTCCCACACACATCCTTGAATGTGATCACCCAAGGAAGTAGCAATGGTTAAAACAAAAAATTTCCACTTTCAAAACAAAAAGTTTAATCCACATTTTCATACTTTAATCCGCTTCCCATTTCAAAATTCAAAAAACATTTCAAAGGCCCACCAATTACCAAGTCAAAACCAATTTCAAATTCCACATTTTAATCCATTTACTAATGCTCAAAAATACAATTCCATGGAATTCCATCTGAAAATCCATCTCATCTCATTCCAAACATTTTCAGAAACTCAAAAAATCACATTTCATTAGAAATAATTTGATTAAAAACTCATTTCTTATTATTTAAAACAAATTTACAAAAATTTCTTGAAAATAAAATTATTATTTTCAATAAAAAAATTTCAATAACTCCATATTTTGATTATAAAAATACAATCATGTTAAACCATTTCTGTTTCACCCCAAAGGGTAATTTTATAAAAATTTATTTTTCAAAATCCTTCATCAATGTTTATTATGAAAATCCATTTTCCACTTTCAAAAAATCCAACTGTTAACACTAAAACCTATGTTCAAATTTCCAAAACAAGAGTTCTAAAATAATTTTTTCAGAATCAAGGAATACCCAAAACAATCCACAAGGGGAAACTAGTTTCGATGGGTGACTTGACCATATGGTTGGTGACCATATACCAAAAACACCACCACTATAGAGAGTCTTCAGGACCATGTCCCTAGATTAACATGGCTTTCTAGTCCTATGATCTCATTGTTACCACTAGATCAACTCCCCTTTTTATATCCCAATTACCAAACAAAATCAGAAGAACCAAAGGAACCAACAAAACTGGACTTCCCATGGTAACCCAACTCTTGGTATTGAAAGTGTTAGCCATACACTCCCTCATACCTACACCCCGAGGTTCCAAAAATCCTAATCCATCTACCTTGACATATAAAATTAACAAAGGTAAATTTAAAATCTAGGTCATCCAATGGATACTTCTCTTATACCATTTTTTCACGAATCAACTTGGGTGGACCCCAAACCAGTCACCCGAATCGATCCACGAAATAGCCCGAAGGGGGTTCCTGATCCCCATGGGCTAACCACTAGTGTTGGGCATCAATAGAGAAACCAAGGGAATTATTTCACCGAATATAAATGAATAAAATAAATAGAAAAATGATTAAAAAAATAATACCATTATATATATATATATATATCAATATCCAAACTAAACATATTTTATACATAAACTAAAAAATACAAAGAACTATACAACAAACTGCATCTGAACCTGACAAACACAACATCTCCATGTGACCCCGAAGGTCAATCTATGATACCCAAACCATCCATTTCCCCTAAATATTGAACTAAATATGAAACCTACACCAAAGGATAAAAACAAGAAAGAACTATAGGTATGAGTACTAAAACTTAGTATTCGTTCCTAAACAATCTATTCCCAATGCACATCCTTTAAAATAAAAGAAACATCAACTTTAGGTTTGAAATACAATATAAAAATTAAGATTTTATACATATTTTTCCACTTTAAAATAAATCATGCTCCATTGTTCCTTTTCATTTCCAAAACCAAGTACATTTTTTCCCAAGAAGCAACAATTTACATTTTTAAGTGGGAAAGTGATGTTTTCATTTCAAAATCAGAATAAGAGGGTATAAAACATTTCCAAGAGAAATATTTTTCCATAAACCTTTGAAAAGAAAACCCATCAATTTCTAAAGATATAAAATACACCAAGGAACATCACATTGATCACATAGTAATGGAAATGGAAATGAGCACACAAGAGTAACCAACCAATCATACATCTCAATCATTCATCACAACAACTAAGTTCCAATAGACATGGGTAAACCTATGATCTTGTGAATAATACAAAACATACTAATAAATGTTGATGTATCCCAAAAAACATGACTCACTCGATGACATAAAAAACTCCATCACACGCTCAAACACACCCCACATAGTAAAGACCGAGGGGCACAATCCCATAGAAATAAAACTCAGTATATCTCCATGCTATGAGCCACTATCAAGTGCATAACCTAACTAGTGTAATAATCATTCTCATAAAATTCAATAGCTATGCCAGGTTCACCATGTCAATAGTATATAAGAGGGTAGGCCAACTGATTCTAATTGAGCATCCAATCATATACACATATATAATAATTTACACAATATGCATCACCCTAGTCACCCCAAGGATCAATCTCTTTCCTTTCTAATCATAGGTTACAAAGTAAATTGGTCATGAGGACTCCACAATAAGGAAGTCCCACCCATTCACATGAATGGATCACAAGGATTCCACAATGAGGAAATCACATCCATTCATCATATTCATGGAAATGAGATTATCCAAGAAGATTTTTCATAGTAAACACTTTCACCATTTTTTACGAATTTTCCAAATAGAACTCAATAATTATTTATAAAACCATAACATTTCTAAAAAACCAAAACCACCCTTCCAAAATGAATCAAAAACACCATTTTTCATTTCACAATCATTTTAAAAATTTCTTCTAAACATTCACATCACACTTTCAAGCCAAATAAATTTTTATAAAAATAAAAAAATGGGCCATTAATCACCATTACATGTCAACCCATTTTTCAAACCACAAAAAAATACATCAATTTCAACCAAAAACATTTATAGAACACCCTTTTAGAAACCCAAAAAATATTTTCAAATGCCTAAACATCATCCAAAAATCCAAACCACACTTTACAATCCAAAAAAACCACATGTGAAAGCCAACCAGGAATTTTATCAAACACTTGGTGTGAAACATGTAAAAAAGAAATTAAATTTATCACAAAACATGGGATAAATCACCAATTTTCACATCAAAAAAACATTCCAAAGACCACACATTAATATTTAGAATATAAATAAGGTGTGAAAAGCATAAAACCAATACTTATTAAATTAAAAAGGCAAGTACAAGGGAAAGCTACCTCAAATCACATGACACTTCAACAACGTACACCTGAATCAACTCCAAAAATGTTCCAAGAGAATATGATCTACCAAGAGAAACATTAAACAAGTAACCCCCCCCCCACATAAATCAATGGAAACATGATGCCTAGATCCACATGACCGTGGAAGAAGAATTTCTCAAGAGAAAATGGAAAGAGAAGGAATAAAGATAAGAGGATAAGAGAATACCTTGGAAAATATACCACCAAACTTGAAAAATAACCTTAGATATACAATGGAAGGAGGAGTGGAGGCTTGTAGAATAAGTGGGGAGTAACCGTAGGGTCGCTCGAACTATAGGGAGTGGAAATAAGGCGTTTTGGGTTAAAAATATTGAAAGGGAAGTTTACGAATTTCATAAATTTTAAGATATGGGAAGCTCGCATGGTTTGGCCACAAAGTTTACCAAACTGTGCGCTAACCATGCACCCCTTACTAGAAACACATAAGTACCTTAATGGTTTGGATACATGGTTTACAAAACATGCACCAACTGTGTGAAATGATTCTATCCTGAGATAGTGACTTCCTACATGCTTTAAGAACAGTTTTACTAACAATGCGTGGGTCATTTTCCCTAAAAAAAATCACTCTAAGTATCGTATAATTTATTGTAGCATTTTGTATGGTTCCCTCTAACAGTGCGCAAACCATATACCAAGAGGAAAAAACTCTGAAACAGAAAATTTAAACATGTCACATATAGCATCCCGCCTTTTTATGACATAAACTTTCATTACATTTTACAAAACCGAGGATCTTTAAGGTTTAGTGTCTTGGAAACCAGGAACTTAAAACATAAAAACATAGAAAATTATTCTTAAACACTTGAAAGGCTTCTCCTCATGTTCATCCTAGGTTCATTACTGCATCTCATAACCTGGGGACATACATCAAAAGAAAGGGTGAGCAAAAGGCCCAGTAAGGGAAACCAGAGAAACATTTAACATGTGAACTTGAGATACATCAACTATTTCATGAAAAAGAACTTTAAGGCATGAGAAAGAAATCATGAGGAATATCATAATAAAAATAAAATTTTTCATAACTTGAATATGTGGCTGAAACATTTAATATAGACAATCATGAACATATCACCAAGGTCCATCCCCAAGGTGTCATTTGAAAATTACCAAGGTTATTCACCAAGATATCGTGAAAATTGTAATCTCTAGTGGTTACATCATTACCCAATTCATTGGAGCGCTATCAGGGCGCACCCTTAAATTTGCCTTTATTATCATGTGATCCACATATATCATCATAAAACATTTCATAAATGACCCATATAGCATAAAATAAATGGGTTTCATTTCATAATCATAACGTTTTAAAAACTGTTTTAAAGACATGATCTTTACGTCAATTTAAACCCATGAAAAGGGAAAGAGGGTTTCATGTATGTAAATACCAGAATTTAAAATAGAACATTTTGGTATATATGTGAATACCCATATAGAAGTTAGAGCTTTGAGTATTCACTTAATCAAAATAAAATATCTTTAGAAAAAAGAGAGAGACATTTTGAGACGAAAATTCTGCAGCATAACGGCTATGTTACAAGGTTTTTAGAAAACATTGAAAAGAGAGGGGACATGGGTCAAACATTCATAAATAACCCATAAAACAGTAGAGGGACAGAATATAAGGGATTTAAGAACATGGTAATTAAATTTGAAAATGTACCATATGAAATGAATAACATGAAAGGAAGAAAAAAAATAAGATTTCTCTTATGAAAATTCGGCAGCCTAACAGCGTTACATAAACTTCAACCAAAAATGAATTGATGAGATCAAATCGGGTCTCTCATCATATAAACATAAATTATCAGTATTATAGGTATAGATATCATACCCCAACATAATCAAAATGAACTTGAAATACTTGACATTAAAGTAGATCTTGAAAATGAGAAGGGTGAAAGAACCCCTTAGAAATTCGGCAGCCTAACGGCGCCACTTAAACATCAACAAAAATGAATTGATGAGATCAAATAGGGTATCTCATCATATGAACATAAAAGATCAGTATGATATATTTATAGATCATAACCCAACATAATAAAAAGGAACTTGAAAGACTTGACATGAAAGTAGATCTTTGAAAACGAGAAGGGTGAAAGAACCCCTTAGAAATTCAGCAGCCTAACGGCGCCACTTAAAATTCAACAAAAATGAATTGATGAGATCAAATAGGGTCTCTAATCATATGAACATAAATGATCAGTATGATAGGTATATAGATCATACACCAACATAATCAAAAGGAACTTGAAAGACCTGACATTAAAGTAGATCTTGAAAACGAGAAGGGTGAAAGAACCACTTAAAAATTCGGCAGCCTAACGGTGCCACTTAAAACTTCAAAATACTGAATTGAAGAGATGAAATGGGGTCTCTCATAATATTATCATAAAATATCAGTATGATAAATTTAGAGATCATACCCCAACATAATAAAAAGGAACTTGAAAGAATTTACATGAAGGTAGAACTTCAAAACGAGAAGGGTGAAGAACCACTTAAAAATTCGGCAGCCTAACGACGCCACTTAAACTTCAAAATACTGAATTGAAGAGATAAAATGGTGTATCTCATCATATGATCATAAAAGATCAGTATGATAAATTTAGAGATCATAACCCAACATAATAAAAAGGAACTTGAAAGAATTGACATGAAAGTAGAACATCAAAACGAGAAGGGTGAAGAACCACTTAAAAATTTGGCAGCCTAACGACGCCACTTAAATTTCAAAATACTGAATTGAAGAGATCAAATGAGGTCTCTCATCATATGATCATAAAATATCAGTATGATAAATTTAGAGATCATACCCCCAACATAATAAAAAGGAACTTGAAATACTTTACATGAAAATAGATCTTGAAAAATGAGAAGGGAGAAAGAATCTGTTACAAAATTTCGGCAGCCTAACGGCGCCACTTAAAACTTCATAAAACGAAATAATGAGAGTAAGAGGGGATTTATCATTATGTGAACATGAAAATGGCAGTAAGAGGAGTATAAAAGAACATCCTCCAACATAAGAACATAGATCATAAAAGGAATGACATAAAAGAGATTACTTGAAAAGAAAGAGAGAGGTTGGATCCCTTACCTTAAAACGTAACTCTTAAAACTCAAAGGTTGGGACCTTGAGGGAATGGGGGCACCTTGGGAGTACTCCTTGGGAGGTAATTAGGCCATAACTTCGTTGGGGGAGAGTGGGGAGTCGAATGGATGAGAGGATGTCTTGGTATTTATAGGGAAAGTGAGGGGACAAGGCATTAATGGCCAAGGGACACCTCATTAGTGGTTTTGGAAAAACCATGGGCTTGACCATGGTATTTTCCCATGGTATTGGCCACTTGGGACACCTCATATGTTATCTTACTATTAATAAGTCGACCATATTGATTACATACTTAATACATCATTTAATGATGTCATTAAACACCTGTAACTTAAAAACTGTATTTTCACTATTCATCGAAAATTCAACTTTCTCAGAATAATCACAAAATTTCACCTTAACCAAATATCAATGCTCTGATTTCAAAAATGAAATCCATTTTATAAAATTAATTTTCTAAATATTTTTAATTAAATTTTTAATTAAAAAAAACACTATTCACTGAAAATTTATTTTTATCAGAAAAATCCCCAAAAATTACCTTAACATAATATCGATGCTCTGAGTTCAAAAATGAAGTCCATTTTATAAAAATAATTTTCTAATTATTTTTAATTAAATTTTTTATTAAAAAACACTATTCACCTGAAAAAAACCAATACTTGAATAATAATTTATGAAACCTTTATTTAACCATTTTATTGAATCACATTACTTAATCAAAGTGCCTAGCTTATTTTAATACTTTCTTTAAGTGAGATTACTAATCCATTTGTACACATTACTAATCCTAATCATAAAATCACTATTCATAATTTACTATTCATCAAAAATCAAGTTGATCTTATTAGAATGTAAATTTTGTACTGAACATAATTGTAGAAGACCATTTTTTGAAAATCATTACACATTTTTAATTATTTAAGGTTTTCATAAACCTTTTTAAAATATACATTTTCTAAAATTCATCAAAAATATGCATACTATATTTATCCGGACATTTGAAAAGTCATAAACATCATCATAAGAAGAAATACCAATTTTTATTTAAAACAAAGGATTACACAAGGCAGTTACGGTCTCCTAACATAGACCTGAATCACACTAGCATATGACCTAAGTGTAAGGTGCGCTAAGGTGAGAGAATCCGAGGGAGGCTCAACCAACATCGCACAAGTAGTAATTTCTATCAGTTTGAACTTATCGCAAAGGTGATTCTGTTCTAGCTTCACATGATGAAGTTCGGCTTGGGTTTGGTCTAGAGCAAAGCCCAGTGGTGCTACCTCCTTCCCAAGTTCTATTAGATGGGATTCGATCGGTCCAAGACTACTGGGTGAGGCCATCGAATCTTCTTTCTACAATAATTAACCAAGATTACTTGTATTTAGAGACAATAATCAAAACGTTTAGTTTCCAGCAGTCATATTGACCAATGGTCATATAACAGTCAAAACCCAACGGTCTCATTTTAATTATACTCATGTTATCAAATGAAACATTTTTGTTGAGTATAAAAATAAAATAAAATAACACATAAATTAGGAAACAAGATTTATTCAAAATTTTGGGTCGTTAAAATCTTCCCCCCTTAAGAAATTGCATCCTCGCAATTTTTAAAATTGGGTTTTGAAATTTCATTGAAAGTCCCACATCGGAAAAGGAGTTAGTAAAACTATTACTTTAAAAGAAAGAAAGGGAAGTACAAAGGTCACCTGAGTTAACCCACAATAGGATTCCATGTAGGAAAACGTGGACATGGCGGAGAAAACAAAGGGCCAAGTTTTGAGGGAGAGTGATAGAAAACATGATTAGGAGAAAGTTAACCATAAGAAAATCCCAAACTTATGATGTGTGTAAATGGTCTTTGATTACCTAGTAGGAAACGTAAACCAACAATGTTTTCATTTTACGTTCCTTTTAATAATTTTGAGGAATTCATTTACAACATAGAACATAAGAAAATATAACTACCTTCATGTAGAGTTTCATCCTTTAATAAGTCGCTACCAACACTAATCTTTTCTCCAAACGATGAGCATTCAAAACTACTTGGTCTCATCAAATCACAAGAATCATCTTCTAGAGAATCACATAATCCACAAAAGATTAACTATCTATTTCTTCTATCTTTAAACATTATCCCAAAAATAGAAAGGGTAAGGTAAAACAACTCTTCAAAAAAAGAAAGAATCCCAAAGGAATGGAAACTACTTTTAAATCTTCAAAGTTCCATCGTACTACCCAAAGTTCATCATAGACCATTCCATAAATAATGGTCCTTAAAATTCCTCAAAATAAACCAAACTAAGATTGAAACCCAAATACCAGAAGGATTTGATAACATATAGTCTTCCAAAATAAACTTCATTGTTCATCTCCAAACAACATCAACCACTCCTAATATCTTATAACAAAAGTATCTAACCTAAACATATTTTACCCAAGATAGGTTAATCATTCCCATAAGTAACCTAAATTACTATAAGTCCACCTTAAATTTATTAATTCTTCAAAATATAAGTCAGCCTTACTCCTCAATGAAAATACCGTAGTAATCTATTTACCTCGATCATATAGGGTCCCCAAAATAGTGAACATCTTCCAAAATAATAATAATCTTTTAATCCCCTAATCATCCCTGTCATATTAATACGGAAATCGTCGCATTTCCTATCACATTGGTTGTTGGGACACGTTCTTCCATTTCCCACCATTAACTAAGAAGAGAAAGTATAATTAGAGGCTTAAATACTTAACCAATAATCATGAAAAGGAACTTAAATCATATTAGGATAACTTGTAGAAGAAAAGTATACCCTAACTTGTGATCCCCTAGATTCCAATCTAGGTTATCCATGATCATATATTCTTATGTGAATCTTGATTTTATTTCATCTTGGTTCCTTTAACAATGGTTCATACTAAGCTTATGAATTTACCAAAGCATATCCCCCGGGAGTGTCGTAACCAAGAGTGCAGCAAATCCCATTTTCATGTACCAGTTCCTGTTCGAGTCTAGCTCAAAGCGGTGTTTTCGGGTTTTACCCCTATGTACATCTGTGCCAGAGCCACCTCTACCTGCTCGTATCCAGACATGGATGTATTTGCTTGGCAACCCCTTACTCAATACTCACCAAAATACCAGGAAGATTTCCTATATTTAAACTTTTCTATAGGGTTCTTCCTAGAGTTTTCATATCCTAATTTTCAAAAATAACTAAACCATACTTTGATACCAACTATAGCATCCCGCATTTTTATGACATAAACTTTCACTACATTTTACAAAACCGAGGATCTTTAAGGTTTAGTGTCTTGGAAACCAGGAACTTAAAACATAAAAACATAAAACATTCTTCTTAAACACTTGAAAGGCTTCTCCTCATGTTCATCCTACGTTCATTACTGCATCTCATAACCTGGGGACATACATCAAAAGAAAGGGTGAGCAGAAGGCCCAGTAAGGGAAACCAGAGAAACATTTAACATGTGAACTTGAGATACATCAACTATGTCATGAAAAAGAACTTTAAGGCATAAGAAAGAAATCATGAGGCATATCATAATAAAAATAACATTTTTCATAACTTGAAGATGTGGCTGCAACATTTAATATAGACAATCATGAACATATCACCAAGGTCCATCCCCAAGGTGTCATTTGAAAATTACCAAGGTTATTCACCAAGATATCGTGAAAATTGTAATATCTAGTGGTTACATCATTACCCAATGCATTGGAGCGCTATCAGAGAGTACCCTTAAATTTTCCTTTATTATCATGTGAGCCACATATATCATCATAAAACATTTCATAAATGAACCATATAGCATAAAATAAATGGGTTTCATTTCATAATCATAACGTTTTAAAAACTTCTTTAAAGACATGATCTTTACGTCACTTTAAACCCACGAAAAGGGAAAGTGGGTTTCATGTATGTAAATACCAGAATTTAAAATAGAACATTTTGGTATATATGTGAATACCCATATAGAAGGTAGAGCTTTGAGTATTCACTTAATCAAAATAAAATATCTTTAGAAAAAAGAGAGAGACATTTTGAGACGAAAATTCTGCAGCATAACGGCTATGTTACAAGGTTTTTAGAAAACATTGAAAAGAGAGGGGACATGGGTCAAACATTCATAAATGACCCATAAAACAGTAGAGGGACAGAATATAAGGGATTTAAGAACATGGTAATGAAATTTTAAAATGTTCCATATGAAATGAAGAACATGAAAGGAAGACAAAAATAAGATTTCTCTTATGAAAATTCGGCAGCCTAACAGCGTTACATAAACTTCAACCAAAAATGAATTGATGAGATCAAATCGGGTATCTCATCATATGAACATAAATGATCAGTATGATAGGTATAGAGATCATACCCCAACATAATAAAAAGGAACTTGAAAGACTTGACATTAAAGTAGATCTTGAAAACGAGAAGGGTGAAAGAACCCCTTAGAAATTTGGCAGCCTAACGGCGCCACTTAAACATCAACAAAAATAAATTGATGAGATCAAATAGGGTCTCTCATCATATGAATAGAAAATATAAGTATGATAGATTTAGTGATCATACCCCATAATAATAAAAAGGAACTTGAAATAATTGACATGAAAGTAGATCTTTGAAAACGAGAAGGGTGAAAGAACCCCTTAGAAATTCGGCAGCCTAACGGCGCCACTTAAACTTCAACAAAAATGAATTGATGAGATCAAATAGGGTCTCTCATCATATGAACATAAATGATCAGTATGATAGGTATAGAGATCATACCCCAACATAATAAAAAGGAACTTGAAAGACTTGACATTAAAGTATATCTTGAAAACGAGAAGGGTGAAAGAACCACTCAAAAATTCGGCAGCCTAACGGTGCCAATTAAAACTTCAAAATACTGAATTGAAGAGATCAAATGGGGTATCTCGTCATATGATCATAAAAGACCAGTATGATAAATTTAGAGATCATACACCAAAATAATAAAAAGGAACTTGAAATAATTGACATGAAAGTAGAACTTCAAAACGAGAAGGGTGAAGAACCACTTAAAAATTCGACAGCCTAACGGCGCCACTTAAACTTCAAAATACTGAATTGAAGAGATCAAATGGTGTATCTCATCATATGATCATAAAATATCAGTATGATAAATTTAGAGATCATACCTTAACATAATAAAAAGGAACTTGAAATAATTGACATGAAAGTAGAACATCAAAACGAGAAGAGTGAAGAACCACTTAAAAATTTGGCAGCCTAACGACGCCACTTAAACTTCAAAATACTGAATTGAAGAGATAAAATGGGGTATCTCATAATATGATCATAAAAGATCAGTATGATAAATTTAGAGATAATACCCCAAAATAATAAAAAGGAACTTGAAATACTTTACATGAAAATAGATCTTGAAAAATGAGAAGGGAGAAAGAATCCGTTACAAAATTTCGGCAGCCTAACGGCGCCACTTAAAACTTCATAAAACAAAATAATGAGAGTAAGAGGGGATGTATCATTATGTGAACATTAAAATGGAAGTAATAGGAGTATAAAAGAACATCCTACAACATAAGAACATGGAGCATGAAATGAATGACATAAAAGAGATTACTTGAAAAGAAAGAGAGAGGTCAGATCCCTTACCTTAAAACGTAACTCTTAAAACTCAAAGGTTGGGACCTTGAGGGCCTGGGGGCACCTTGGGAGGACTTGGGAGGTAATGAGACCATAAATTCGTTGGGGGAGAGTGGGGAGTCTAATGGATTAGAGTATGGCTTGGTATTTATAGGGAAAGTGAGGGGACAAGGCATTAATGGCCAAGGGACACCTCATTAGTGGTTTTGGCAAAACCATGGGCTTGCCCATGGTATTTGCCCATGGTATTGGCCACTTGGGAAACCTCATACCTTATCTTACTATTAATAAGTCGAACATATTGATTACATACTTAATACATCATTTAATGATGTCATTAAACACCCGTAACTTAAAAACTGTATTTTCACTATTCATCGAAAATTCAACTTTCTCAGAATAATACCAAAATTTCACCTTAACCAAATATCAATGCTCTGATTTCAAAAATGAAATCCATTTTATAAAAATAATTTTATAAATATTTTTAATTAAATTTTTAATTAAAAAAAACACTATTCACTGAAAATTCATTTTTATCAGAAAAATCCCCAAAAATTACCTTAACATAATATCGATGCTCTGAGTTCAAAAATGAAGTCCATTTTATAAAAATAATTTTCTAATTATTTTTAATTAATTTTTTTTATTAAAAAACACTATTCACCTGAAAAAAACTAATACTTGAATAATAATTTATGAAACCGTTATTTAACCATTTTATTGAATCACATTACTTAATCAAAGTGCCTAGCTTATTTTAATACTTTCTTTAAGTGAGATTACTAATCCATTTGGACAAATTACTAATCCTAATCATAAAATCACTATTCATAATTTACTATTCATCAAAAATCAAGTTGATCTTATTAGACTCTAAATTTCGTACTGAACATAATTGTAGAAGACCATTTTTTGAAAATCATTACACATTTTTAATTATTTAAGGTTTTCATAAACCTTTTTAAAATATACATTTTCTAAAATTCATCAAAAATATGCATACTATATTTATCCGGACATTTGAAAAGTCATAAACATCATCATAAGAAGAAATCCCAATTTTTATTTAAAACAAAGGATTACACAAGGCAGTTACGGTCTCCTAACATAGCCTTGAATCACACCAGCATAGGACCTAAGTGTAAGGTGCGCTAAGGTGAGAGAATCCGAGGGAGGCTCGGCCAACATCGCACGAGTAGTAATTTCTATCAGTTTGAACTTCTCGCAAAGGCGATTCCGTTCTAGCTTCACACGATGAAGTTCGGCTTGGGTTTGGTCCAGAGCAAAGCCCAGTGGTGCTACCTCCTTCCCAAGTTCTATTAGATGGGCTTCGATCGGTCCAAGACTACTGGGTGAGGCCATCGAATCTTCTTTCTACAATAATTAACCAATATTACTTGTATTTAGAGACAATAATCAAAACGTTTAGTTTCCAGCGGTCATATTGACCAATGGTCATATAACATTCAAAACCCAACGGTCTCATTTTAATTATACTCATGTTATCAAATGAAACATTTTTGTTGAGTATAAAAATAAAATAAAATAACACATAAATTAAGAAACAAGATTTATTCAAAATTTCGGGTCGTTACATCACACCCGATACACGATAGAAAAACCCAAGGCCAAAAGATAAACTGAGAAAAAGGTCCAAAATAAAAAACCGAGTGTGATAGAAAAGGTGGTCTTGTGGGAAAGATCTGGTGATGAAGGCTCACAAAAAGATCTCATGATTAGGTTTTGTGGAACAATCTTGCATTTGAGGCACGTGGCAGAAGAAAAACAAGAGGACTCTGGAGAAGTAGTATCTGGTAAAATGAATTGATATCCATCCCAATATATTTAAGGAATTTTGTGGAATACCAAGAATTACCTGAGATACCAAATGTCTCCCAAGACATCAATTCATGACACCACTATATTATCAGTATGGTATTTACTTTCCTCTGAACCAAGCTAATTTCCTTGAAGATGTCACTCTTAAGAGGGGACATTTGTTGACACCCAAAAAACGAGCATTGAAAAAATCAAAATGGAATAAATACTTGAATATGGGTATTATTTTCCCTATAAAATTAAAGGAAGAAGGTGGATGAGACCCATGGATCGTGAAAGCCTCTATGAGAATCGTGATCACATGACCACCATAAAGTCATGCGAAAGGACTATGTGCATCACATATCTTTCAGTGGACCCCACAGAGCCCCATTGGAAAAATCCCTATTCTCTTACGAAGGCACTCCGAACAGCCAATAGTCACACCGTGGAAACCGACCGAGTTCCCCCAAGCCACATGGGGTTTCAATGGCAAGTGCATGACAAATCATTTAAAAATAATTCAAAAATTTGATGAGAATATCCAAATACTGGAGGCTTTTTGTGGATTTAAGGATCAATGAATCACCGATGAGAAGGGTAATAATCCTCATCAACATTCAACAAAACTTGTGAGACCCCCAAACCTTTGTAGGATAAAAACAAAGTAAATAAATAGGAGGAGGTGGGATCCTCTTGCGGTCACTGAAAGACACATGATGTGCCCCTGAAAGTCTGCAATACATCGTGATACCCCAACTACATTCCCACAACATCTCACGAAATCCAACCATCTTTTCATCCTTAGTGCGTGAATGGCCTCAGGCATGTCCATGCAACGTTGTGATTCCCTTTTGGATCTCTAAGGACAAACAGATGGGTTTGTCCAGGAAATGCTTGTGAATATCTCATAGGTACTTCTTGGTCACATGACGTATCACTGAAAAAAAGAGTAATTATTCTTGAAATTATTCATGAAAACTCACATGACTCCCAACCTTTATCACATAAAAAAATAAAATAAAAGTGAATTAGGTGAGATATCTCGCGATCATAAAATATTGTGGTGCGCAAAGGATTTTTGTGACATGGTCTCACAAGACTTCTGGACAAGCCGGCCTGATTCCACGAAGTCCCCTTGAAAAAAAATGCTTGTCTTGTGGAAAGTACCAGAAAAGTCACTCAATATCACATAAAGACCTTTCAATAGGCGTCCTGGTCTCATTAAGGGCCTTGGACATGTCAATATGAAAATAATGAAGTCTTTCGACATACCCGCATTATTCAATAAGTCCTCATCAATTGAAAAAATTCTAATAAAGGAGGTGTTTATGGGATGGACTTTCACTAATAGAAAATTAGGTGACACTCTCAGAAGCAGTTTATGATAGAGACTCGTGAAGATGTGTGGCACTAGAGACCTTCAATAACTAAATATAGGATTCATGCAAGATACTTCACACAAACCAGTGAATAACTAGGGTGGAGAGGTTTATAAATTCCCCACCCCAACCTCAAATAAAGGGTTGTCCTTTTCACATCTAGTCACATTGGCACACCCATGCACCATAGAAGATTTCTTAGACCAGCTGATTACATGACCGATAAGTCCCCAGTCATGTAATACATTAGTGAATAGAAATAACTATCATGCACCGGGCATAAAGAACTTCACATGATAATTTAAAGATCATTCGAAGGACTTCTGGTAGGATACGTGAAGTACAACCCACACACCTCCCATAATATGCAAGACTTGAAATAATATAACACTAAACAAATATAATGAACTCATTATATAAGGATAGAACAAAGAGTAATAAATGGGAGACTTAAGAAAAATACTTATATGTTGAACCTTTAGTGCTTCAAATGAACTATCCTAGACACACGACAACACTAGGGAACATCACTCATATCATGAGACACTCCTTTGGTATACTATTCAGATCATGTGAAGTCCCTTGGAAATGTCAAAGCAAGTCATAAGGTGCACCTAGGAATGCCACCCAGATATCATGAATACCTTTGGGCTCGTCATACTCGTATTGTGGTGCACTTCAAACATGGTGCCTAACTCATATAATGGCTCCAGTTCAGGACAACTGATTTCTATGGTATCCCCTGGGTATGTCGACTGGATCTTGCGATGCCCCCCCAGGCATGCCATCCAAGTCCCACGATGCCCTCTTGGCATGCCATCTAGGCCTCGCGATGCCCTCCGGGCATGCCATCCAGGTCTCATGACGACCTCTGGGCACACCATCCTTGTTTTCTGATACCTCCCAGACATGTCATCAAAGACATGTGATTCCCTATGAGATATGTCAAACAACCTCTCATGAAACCCACTATATGTATCATCCAATTATCATGAGGAAACCAGGGGAAAGTTAGTTAGATAATGTATCACCCTCTAGAAGATCTATCCAGGTTATGCGTTGGATTCCAGGACATGCCATCTGAGTCTTGTGATGTCCTTTGAACAAGTTATCCTGGATCATTAAAAAAGCCTTATAAATTCCGTTAAGGACATGTGAATTCCTCAATACAAGTTAACTGAATCATATTATTTTCTTTTTACATACTAGGAAAACCTTCTCTAACATATCAGGAAGACAACCTAGGCATGTCAAGTGAACAACCAACACATATAAGAAAGAATAGAAGACCAGTTCAAAAGGGAATCCTAGGGTTTGACAACTTTTTCCACCCTTAGCGTGTAAGCCTAAAACAAAGGGAAACCTCATAGTGTAAGCCTCAATCATGTGAACTATGGTGACTCTGATTCTTGCAATAACTAGGATATGTAGGATACCTTATCAAGGTCCAAGAATGATATTAAACACCCAAGGGCCATCCCAGTACCTAACTACCATATTCTTATGTAGTAAAACTAATCATCTTCCATACCAAATTTTCCAAACCAAGAATATCTCATGTGGCCTTAGAGAATTGAAGTGATCATATAATTTTCGCCGTGAGCCTCTAAAAGGACACATATGAACTCATAGTGTAAGCCCCGATCATCAGCATAATATGATATACCCCACATATACGGGCAACCTCATAGTGTAAGCCCCAAATACAAGGGAAATGTCAAAGTGTAAGCCCTAATAAAGTAAACTACTATGAATCTAATTTTTTTCAATAACTAGTACTTTTAGGAAACCTATATAAGGCCTGATCCCCATATGAAATCTTCAAAGGGCAGTCCCATCACTTACGTCCCACATTCACAAGCAATGAGACTGGCCATTTTTCACCCATTGTTTCTCACAATGAGCATAGATTATGTGGGATTAGGGAGTTGAAATGATCATATCATTGGCATCATACACCTTTACAAGGACAAGGGCATCCCAAGGTTTGAAAACTTTTTCCACTCTAAGTGTGTAAGGCCCGACCAAAGGGAAAACTCCGGGTGTAATCCACAATCAATTGAACTATGAGAACTATGATTCCTGTAATAACCAAGATATATAGGACACCTTCTTAAGGCCTGTTCTAAAGTAAACATCCCTTTTTTATTTAATCCTCAACCCTCCAAAATTTCAATAATTGTAACCCAATTGGTCCCATGGATTGATCATTCCATTTTAAACCTCATTGAACTGAGAAATCAATCAAACTATGATAACTATGATTCCTACCATAACCAGGACATGTAGGACGTCACCTAGAGACCTGAGCTCAAATATATGGTGTGTCAGTGCCCACACATATTTCCTCTCCACAAGATGTTAAACTGAACATGCTTCATGAACTAAATTGGTCTTGATTCCTATAATAACCATGATACACAGGACGCCTAATAATGGATCAATACCCTCCTCAGAATATTAAACCTCCCCCCTACATAATAGAATATTATGAAGCATCTTGTTATAAGGATTCATCATACGAGGAAGCCACCTACCAATCTCAAAAATTTATTAAGAACTTCAAAAATATACAGATGGATTCTCTAAAGATATCCCTTCTCATTTATTAAACATTGATATTCCTTATCTATTGTGTATAAATCACTACTACAACCTGCCCCTTTATCAGCGCTAAAAACTAGCATTAACAGCGCTAGAAAAGCACTGTTAATTCCGGCGTAGATAAAGGGGTCCTTTATCAGTGCGTGGTGGAGCGCTGATAAAGGTCAACTATATCAGTGCTTCTCGGAGCACTAATACAGGGTCCCTTTATCAGTGCTCCTCTAGCGCTGTTAAAGGTGTCCTTTATCAGCGCTAAAAAAGCGCTGATAAAGGCCCCAACGCCTGCACCTAAAAAACAGTACCTACACACCTGCACACCAGAATACCTGCACAAAGTAGCACATGCACACCTACACACCATAGTACCCGCACCCAATATTTTGACTGACAACGGTATATACATTTACTTAACATCATGAATACAAAAAAAACGCATTGCTATATACATTTCAAACATTGTTTAACATGGTTACATTTACAATTATTCAACAACAGTTATAAACATTCATGTTTCATCCTTTGATATCCGTGATCCACTCTCGATGGTATTTGTTTCCGAACAAAGCATCCGAACTCAAGGAAAAAAATTCACCTATATAAGAAAACAAATATTATGTTAGTAATGCAATAATGAAAGAAATTAAAACAGTAATATGAAAGAATACATTAATATGGAAATGTGAAACTAAAATATTAAATTTTAAACTCAAAAGTTTTCATTTTGATAACAATGAAAGGGAATAATGTAAAATCAATATGTTTTTGATTGATTTATCTCATTTAATAAATACTGATTCTTTATCTAATGAAAAGCTTTACCGGTCATATCGTGCGTCAGATTGAGGTGAGGTCAATTCGTACACGTCAAAAATGACTCATGGATCATTGTCCTAAAGTATCAAAACAATCCGAAGGCGTTTGCTCGGTTTGGCGTATGTCATTGGTGTTGTTTTCCAAAGTTTATGTCATTTTCAAACTGACATCAGACACTTTTAGCCATACCGGTCACACCGTGCGTCGGATTGAGGTGTGGTCGATTCGTACACATCAAAAATGACTCGTGGATCGTTTTCCTAAAGTATCAAAACTATCCGAAGGCATTTTCTTGGTTTGGCATATGTCATTGGTGTTGTTTTCCACATTTTATGTCATTTTCAAACTGATATCAGACACTTTAAGCCATACCGGTCACACCGTGCGTCGGATTGAGGTGCGGTTGATTCTTAAACGTCAAAAATGACTCGTGGATCGTTGTCCTAAAGTATCAAAACAATCCGAAGGCGTTTTCTCGGTTTGGCGTATGTCATTGGTGTTGTTTTCCAAAGTTTATGTCATTTTCAAACTCATATCAGACACTTTTAGCCATACCGGTCACACCGTGCGTCAGATTGAGGTGCGGTCGATTCTTACACGTCAAAAATGACTCATGGATCGTTGTACTAAAGTATCAAAACAATACGAAGGCGTTTGCTCGGTTTGGTGTATGTCATTGGTGTTGTTTTCCAAAGTTTGTCATTTTCAAACTGATATCAGACAATTTTAGACATACCGGTCACACCGTGCGTCGGATTGAGGTGTGGTCGATTCATACACGTCAAAAATGACTCGTGGATCGTTGTCCTAAAGTATCAAAACAATATGAAGGCGTTTTCTCGGTTTGGAGTATGTCATTGGTGTTTTTTTCCAAATTTTGTCATTTTCAAACTGATATCAGACAATTTTAGCCATACCGGTCACACCGTGAGTCGGATTGAGGTGCGGTCGATTCTTACACATCAAAAATGACTCGTGTATCGTTTTCCTCAAGTATGAAAACAATCCGAAGGCGTTTTCTCGGTTTGTCGTATGTCATTGGTGTTGTTTTCCAAAGTTTATGTCATTTTCAAACTGCTATCAGACAATTTTAGCCATACCGGTCACACCGTGCGTCGGATTGAGGTGAGGTCGATTCGTACACGTCAAAAATGACTCGTAGATAGTTTTACTAAAGTATCAAAACAATAAAAAGGCATTTTCTCAGTTTGGCGTATGTCATTGGTGTTGTTTTCCAAAGTTTATGTCATTTTCAAACTGATATCAGAAAATTTTAGCCATACCGGTCACACCGTGCGTCGTATTGAGGTGAGGTCAATTCATACACGTCAAAAATGACTCGTGGATCGTTTTCCTAAAGTATCAAAACAATCCGAAGGCGTTTTCTTAGTTTGGCGTATGTCATTGGTGTTGTCTTCCAAAGTTTATGTCATTTTCAAACTGATATCAGACAATTTTAGCCATACCGGTCACACCGTGCATCAGATTGAGGTGAGTTCAATTCATACACGTCACAAATGACTCTTGGATCGTTGTCCTAAAGTATCAAAACAATCTGAAGGCGTTTTCACGGTTTGGCGTATGTCATTGGTGTTGTTTTCCAAAGTTTATGTCATTTTCAAACTGATATCAGACAATTTTAGCCATACCGGTCACACCGTGCGTCGGATTGAGGTGCGGTCGATTCGTACACGTCACAAATGACTCGTGGATTGTTTTCCTAAAGTATCAAAACAATACGAAGGCGTTTTCTCGGTTTGGCGTATGTCATTGGTGTTGTTTTCCAAAGTTTGTCATTTTCAAACTGATATCAGACAATTTTAGCCATACCGGTCACACCGTGCATCGGATTGAGGTGTGTTCAATTAGTACACGGAAAAAATGACTCGTGGATCGTTGTCCTAAAGTATCAAAACAATCCGAAGGCATTTTCTCAGTTTGGCATGTGTCATTGGTGTTTTTTTCCAAATTTTCTTTCAATTTGAAACTGATATCAGACACTTTTAGCCATACCGGTCACACCATGCGTCGGATTGAGGTGCGGTCAATTCGTACACGTCAAAAATGACTCGTGGATCGTTGTACTAAAGTATCAAAACAATCTGAATGAGTTTTCTTGGTTTGGAGTATGTCATTGGTGTTGTTTTCCAAATTTTCTCTCAATTTGAAACTGATATCAGACACTCTTAGCCATACCGGTCACAATGTGCGTCGGATTGAGGTGTGGTCGATTCGTACACGTCACAAATGACTCGTGGATCGTTGTCCTAAAGTATCAAAACAATTCAAAGGCGTTTTCTCAGTTTGGCGTATGTCATTGGTGTTGTTTTCCAAAGTTTATGTCATTTTCAAACTGATATCAGACAATTTTAGCCATACCAGTCACACCGTGCGTCGGATTGAGGTGCGGTCGATTCGTACACGTCAAAAATGACTCTTGGATCATTTTCCTAAAGTATGAAAACAATCCGAACGCGTTTTCTCGGTTTGGCGTATGTCATTGGTGTTGTTTTCCAAAGTGTATGTCATTTTCAAACCCATATCAGACAATTTTAGCCATACCGGTCACACCGTGCGTCGGATTGGGGTGTGGTCGATTCGTACACGTCACAAATGACTCGTGTATCGTTGTACTAAAGTATCAAAACAATCCGAAGGCGTTTTCTTGGTTTGGCGTATGTCATTGGTGTTGTTTTCCAAAGTTTATGTCATTTTCAAACTAAGTAGTAGGAATTCACTAATCTAAGGATATGAAACATAAGAAAGGGAGATCATAGATGCTCAATAAGTGTAAAGGGAGATATCAATGACCATATAAAGATAACATAAGTATTAGTAATTCACCTTCATTGTCCTATTTGTTTACATTCTTCGATCAGGTACGCTGCCCATTCGTTTCTAAAGACATTTATATCATCTTCTGAATAGGAGTTTTTGCGACAGTCATAGTAGTAATGAAAAAATATAAATACACAAAGGATTAATAATTATTTTAAATAAAGTAGTAATTATTTTTAAAAATACCTCTTCAGGGATGCTAGTTTGTCCATGAAATACGATCTCTTTCATAAATTTACAAACATAATAACCACAGTCCTTGTCAATTGTTTTTTTCGGACACTGCAGAAACATCGAGAAAAATAAGTAATTTATTTTGATATGTATTTGGATAGTGAAATATAATTATATATACCCAGATACTTCTCCATTTGTAGATCTTGTGGGCATTGTCGTCCTTACGCCCTGGATTCATTCCAGCCTTTAGACGATATTCATACATCGCCCTATCATAACAAAATCCTCATTAAAAGATAATATAAATTATATAACTAGATATTTAGTTCTAAAATGTTGGATCTAGTGTATTACAAATTGACAATCGCCATCATGTGTGGTCGGTTAGTTGGATATCCATGCAGTGAATCCAGAAAATAAATCTTTGGAGTATCCAAATTGACTGCAATGAGCATCCAATGTTCCCTAAAAACACAAAAAGAAATAAGTACTGATATAAATGAAAATATAATTGATATGATTAAAATGTAGAGTTTTACCCTTGCATCGTTGGTATTAAAAAGAGCATGTCATTTGTAATTCTTATTTGAAACGTTCTGAGCAGATTTGACATCAATTCAGCCTGAAAATTAGAATCTATTTCTGTTTGTTGTGTATAAATGGTGTGAGGACTAATGAGTCCAAATTTGTATTCATGGGCAAATCCCTTAAATTGTTTTTCATATATACGCCTGTGAAAAATATGAGATGTATTTATCCACAATTATCAAAGTATATCAGCTTTTGTAAAATCAAATCATGAAAACATACCTCATGTATACATTTATAACTGAGGCGCCTAGCCAGTCGTATGTGATGATCTCAGAAACAGCGTCTGCACTAACGAAATCCATTGTTTCCTCTCCATACATATCTTTTTCACAAATAATTGTATGATTATTTCCATCTTTCATTTTCGTATCCACATGAGCTTGCAATGATATTAAATGTGGATATAGAACGGGCGGGGTGAACGTGCTCTCAGTAGATCGTTTTGATTGGTTGGTTGATCCAATCTTGGAGCCGCTCTTTCGTTGTAGCTTCTCCATTTTATCCTTCTGTAATAACATTCATCGGTTCAGCCATTTTCTAATTTAATGTTAAAGGTTCTGCTTGAAAAATGAACTGGAAATGAATACCTCCTGCTCGACGTGTTTTTTTACAAGATTCGACGGCCATGCAACGAATGTTCCAATAGATTTTTCCACCGTATGAATGTCGTCATCGTCATTTGGCACAGGTAGCCCGGCTCATGATCTACGTTAATCGACACTTTGACATGACCGGTTGGAAGTGGTCTGGAGTGTAGCATGTCATTCTGCATATTGAACACCGTAGCCCTCGCTACAAGGCGATGGGTGGGAGTTGACAGATATAAATCACAGTCATTTTCACCCTGCAGAATATCATTAAATGAAAGGTATCAGTGTCTATGTGATTCTCATCTCACAAAAAAGAATATTATAACATTGATTACCTCGGTTAAGTCAGGTCTTTGAGGGGAATGGATCGCCTCAAAGCTGGTGAGGGGTGGATCTTCTCGCGGGGGTTGTTCTTGAGTTGTTTGTTCTCTTCACCTCTCCTCCATCAAACTCTTTAGCATCTCTCCCTGAGTTTGGATTAGTTCTTCAAGGGTATCTACTTTATCTCTCATTACATTCAATTCTTTAGTTTGTTCATCCTCTTGTTTTTTTTCTTAAAATATGTCTTGGGTGACACCCCAAAACCCACACCTCTGATGCGGCCATACTGTTCTGGCTGTTTCAAGGCCGTTGAAAGTATGTCTGCATCCGGTGCGGGTGTTGATGTTTCCTGTGACTATGTCAAATAGAAAATATGAAAAAATAAGTAAGCATCGTTATGTAATAGTGATTTAAAGCAAAACAAGTTTATATTATGTCATACTTACACATGTTTCCCACACTTTTTGTGTGTTTTCATCTATCAGTTTCCCCTCTTTATTAACATGAGCCTCCTTCCATAGCACATGGCGTGGAATGGAAGTGACTTGAGATTTTGCTTCATCAATCTGCTTATAAATAGAGAAACATGGTTACAGTGTTGTTTTATGTCACATAAAATTATTACAGTACTTTTAAAATACATACCAATTGTTTTTCAATTGAAGCGTACCCCAACCTTGCTTTACGGTAGGGGTACGCTGGTTTTGCTGCCCGTTCTTTATTTTCAACACTCAGTTGCTGTTTCATAAATAAAAACCTATCAATCAATGTGATGAATACAAGCAACGTTACACAACGTGTAACCAAACATAATGTACCTGAAAATTCTTGTCCGCACGACGGTTGCAAAACGCATCCCACGTTCCTTGGGATATCAAGTGTGCATAAATAGGAGGCGGGTGCAGCTTGATTTTCCCTTCGGCATCTTTCAGATGATTTTTCGTTAAAATGGTGCGAAAAGCCTCTATGAATCCTTCCTGCCAGTCTGAAAAAATACTCTTTGTGCGAAACATCTACTATAAATGCACTCTGCAAGAGATGATGAAGGGTTAGTCAATATTTCAATATTTTATTTTATTTTAATAAATTAAATAGATGATATCGTAATGTTACCATAATCTCTTCCCACATTAATGTTTTCAACCCGCTGACAACATGGTGCCACGAATCTACGTCAATCGGCACGCGTTGTCGAGTGACGATTCCAATGTAGCTATTAAACATGACTTTCTTGGGGTTTACATGCTGGCCTAGCTTATTCCATCCCACCTCATATTTGATGCCTTTTGCTTTTTCCTTAAGTATTTTTGCTAAAACTGTCAAAATATGGCGCACCTGTTTTTTTTGTGTCGTTGGGGTTTCATCGCCTACCGTTTCCTCAGTTTCTGCATCATCATTATGTTTCTCCGAAGCACTAGCTTCGGCACTGACACCAGCTGCAACAGGTTGAGAGACCTGTTGTACGTCAGCAGTGGGACCAGCTGCAACAGGTTGAGAGACCTATTGTCTCTCAGCAGTGGGACCAGCTGCAACAAGTTGAGAGACCTGTTGTACGTCAGTAGTGGGACCAGCTGCAACAGGTTGAGAGACGTGTTGTGTCTCGGGATTGGGTGCATCAGCAGGTGAAGTAGTCATTATCTGCAGAACTGGTTTAAAATTTAAGTTAGATCACATAAAAGCAGCAGCGAATAGATAATAACATAATGTAACACAATCTATATTACAATAAAAATCAGTAACCTGATTATTGAACTCCCTTTTTTTTAAAAGGCTGAAGGGATTTGACCCCTCTATCAACTATCCATATCCCTTCATTGTGGTCTCCTCTGACATACAAAACGTCGTCTACATTGGGACCACTGCGAAATGATTGCGAAATCCCAATTAAAGGATCATATTCCTTTGAATTTTCATCTGACCCTTCAGCTGTTTTGGTCGATAACAGAACAATTGGCCAGTTTCGGTTTGCGGGATCGGGAACATAAAATACTTGCACTGCCTGTGATGCCATTATAATTGGTTCGTCTTTTTCCCCTTCCTTACTAAAATCAACTTTCACAAATCCCAAATCATCTATTTTAACAGCAATCCTGTTATCAACCCACTTGCATTGAAATATCGGAACTTGAAATTCCGTATAATCCAACTCCCATATTTGTTTGATGATGCCAAAGTATGACATATTCGCATAAATTGGATTTCTGTCCTTAGCACCGGAAACATGCATCGCTTCAGCCACAAGTGTAACCCCACTATTATGCATGGTACTGTCTTCATCATGTTCATTAGTATAAAATGTATAACCATTAACTACATAAGCATTGTAAGACAATGCATACACACTTGGTCCTCCGGCTAGCCATCGAAGTCGTTCCGAAATAGACTTTGGATTTTCATCTGACTCCTTCAAAATATGATCTTGAAACCATCCTATAAACTGTCGATTATGTGTATTTGATATCCATTTTTCATCCCTTGATGGATTCAATTGCCTAAGAATTTCTTTGTGGATTTCAACATATGGGTCAACGTCCAAACTGTTATGAAAAACATAAAGGTGGTCCTGCTCCCGATCTGTAATATTGATTGTGACAACCTTTCTTCTAGAAATTCCTTCACCCTCTAACCGCCCAGTGTGACGAGATTTCGGTAAGCCAATGCTTTCCACACCAGATAAGTATTCGGTACAGAATTCAACGGCCTCCTCAACAATATATCACTCTGCAATACAACCCTCTGTCCGACTTCGATTTTTGACATACCCTTTCAAAATATTTATATACCGTTCAATGGGGTACATCCATCTGTAATGTACAGGACCACATAGTCGAATCTCTCTCACCAAGTGGACCATCAAATGAACCATCATATCAAAAAATTAAGGCGGGAAGAACATTTCTAATTCACATAATATGACGGCAATTTCTTTTTCCATAGCTGGCAATTTCGCCGGATCTATAACTTTGCTACATATAGCTTTGAAGAAGAAACACAGTTTCGTTAATGTATGGTGGACATTCTTGGGTAAAATGCAACGTAAAGCAATTGGAATGAGATTTTTCATCAAAACATGACAGTCATGTGATTTCAGACCTTTTAACTTCAAGTCGCTCATTGACACAAGGTTACTGATATTTGATGAATACCCCTCTGGAACCTTTACGTCATTCAAGAAGTTGCACAACTGATATCTCTCCTGCCTGGAAAGAGTGTAAGCAGCAGGAGGAAGAAATGTTCATTTTTCACCCTTTACTGGTGCCAACTCTTATCGTATTCCCATCTCAACCATGTCCAACCTAGCCTTAATTCCATCTTTTGTTTTTCCAGATGTATTTAGAAACGTGCCGATAACACTGTCAAATACATTTTTTTCTACATGCATAACATCAATAAAATGTCTTACATACAGACAATTCCAGTATTGTAATTCAAAAAAAATTGATCTCTTTTTCCAACCAATTTTTGTAAGGTTTTTCGAAGCCGGTTTACCAAAAGTAGTGTCCAAATTTTTAACTTTCCCAAACAATTGATCTCCTTTTAGTGGAGATGGTGTTGTACATTCTTCTGAACTTCCATCGAATGATGTCTTCCAAGAACGGTACTTATGTCATCGTGGTAGAAATCTGCGATGTCCTAGAAACACGGTTTTCGATGAATGTTTCAACCTAATTGATTGTGTACCTTCTTCGCAAACGAGATAGCCTTGAGTTCCTTTAATGCTATATCCTAACAAATTTCCATAAGCTGGGAAGTCATTTATCGTCCCATACAACATGACTCTCAAAGTGAAATCTTACTTTATGTAAGCATCATACAATGTAACACCTGAATCCCATAATAATTTCAAATCTTCGATCAATGGAGCTAAATAAACATCAATATCATTACCCGGTTGTTTTGGTCCTGATATAAGCATAGATAACATGATGTATTTTTGTTTCATGCATAACCATGGTGGTAAGTTATAATTTATCAACATAACCGGCCATGTACTGTGACTACTGCTTTGAAAACCAAAAGGATTCACTCCATTTGTAGATAACGCAAGACGAAGGTTTCTCGACTCGTTTCCCAATTAAGGATACTCATGATCGATTCTCTTCCACTGAGGAGAGTCTGTCGGGTGACGCAGTATCCCATATTTAATTCTTGTATCTGCATGCCATGTTAATTGTTCTGCAGTCTCCTCACTTCCATATAGGCGTCTAAACCTTGGAATTATTGGAAAGTACCATACAACTTTAGTAGGACTGGATTCATCTTTCTTGTATCGATAAGCACCAAACTTTGGGCATTCTTTAAGTGATTTGTGGTCCTTGCGAAACAGTATACAGTCATTCGGGCAGGCGTGTATTCTTTCAGAGATCATACCCATAGAGCATAGCATTCGTTTGGCATCGTATGTTCGGCTCGGGAGCTCATTGTATTCTGGGAGCATGTCATTCAAGAGGGAAAGTAGTTTCTTAAAACTGTCGTCACTCCACCCGTTATCTTCTTTCAAATTATACAGCTTCAGTACGGCTGACAATGCTGTATATTTAGTGCAACCAGCATACAATGACATCTTTGCACAACTTTTTAACTTCTCAAACAATTTTGGGCAATCACGAAGTTCATCTTTGAAGGTCCTTGTCATTTTCTCAATACGATCTTCATCATCATTCACATCTGTAATCACATCCTCCATACGGTCATCTTCATTGTTCATGTTTGTAATCATATCAGATGATCCATAAAACGCAGTGTCACCCCAGTCACTACCTACATTCGTTGTTTCCCCGTGTTTATTCCAACATGTATAACTTTGATCTATTCTGTGACAGATCAAGTGTTCTTCCAACTCATCTAGACTAATTTATTTTGAATAACAACAGCGTAAACACGGACAAAGGATTTGAGAAGAGTCACATGCATGATCTATTGCAAACTTGATAAATTCTTTCACGCCTTCTTCATACTCTTTTGTCAACCGATTGGCATTCATCCATTCTTTATTTATATTCATCCTATTTAAAATCCATTGGATAAGTATATAGGTTAAAGGAGAAGGAATATGAGTATAATTTAGATACAAAACAAGATACTTAAAGGAAATAAAGGAATAAATAAATACCAAAATAAAAAATATATTGGGAACCACTACAATCCCCAAGCCTCACATCATCTAGATCTCTAAAACCTAGTAGTGCAGGACACTCAACCAAACAGGCCAAATACACAATAAGGACTGAAATCTCTCACCTATCCACTTTTCATAACAAATATAATCACTACTCAAAATCAATGTCCCTATTAGTAGTATCATAGACCTCACTACTATGTTATTCATGCTGTTATACAGTTGTTATTTTAAAATGAAGGGCTGAAATGAATCCTAAGAAAGGCCTTAATACATTAAAACCAATGTTTAGAAAGGAAAACCATTAAAGGTTTGGATCAATAAGCTATTAAGAATGAAGACCATCATTTCAACGTCACCATCCAACAGAAGCACATGATGTAGTGAAACACTCATCGCATGAGAGCATCATATTATTTATCAGTGTCTTACATGGTATAGCCTCATAATATTTACATGGTAATATTCCATACTATAAATAGTCTCAAGAGATGGCTCATGTACCATTTCAATATATAGGTTTGTTCTGGGTCAGTATACACATCCAGCCTATCAACAACCTTACAAAGTTATACCCACCCAAGTATTCACATCCCCAAGGGGGTTGTTCACACACTTTAGGTTCAATTAAATAAGGACAAGGGCTCTGATGTATCACTAGTTCCATGTGTGGCCTATGGGAACAAATACATAAAAGTCACAGAATGTATTCCAAGAGGTCTCTGGGTTCCCCCTAACAAGGTCCTCTAAGTCACACTCACTCTAATAACACCCATTAAGGAATTTATAAATCCATAAAGAAATTACCAGGACCACATACCTATTTTATATGTTTCTACTATTTTAATTCCAAGTTGAAAACTTTTCCTAGGCTCGCTAAGCCTCGTCCATTTGTCTACCCCAAGATCAACTCATCAATATAGCTCCTTCCTCTCTCCAAAAAACCAAAATTATTAAATTATAACATTTATAATTAATTATCCAAATCAATTTAAACTTGTTATATTCACTAGAAACTCATCTTGTGGACTTTTCATGTTAGAACCAAGACCAAAAATCCATATAAGATCTGAAGTGGGATCTTAGTGCCATCTTAGGAAAAATACCCAACCAAACCAAATCCATAGACAACATTATATAATTTGATCCAATATCCCTGAAAACTACAAAAGGAAACACAAATCCTTCATAATGATTGGTGACTTGCAGATACCATCATGATGCCTCTTATGTTAATCCCTAACTAAAATCCACCTCACATGTTTTGTATGAAATCATGAAAAAATGGTATGTTAATCCCTAACTAAAATCCACCTCACATGGTTTCCTCTAAGATATCCCATGGTTAACCTTCACTAACCATGAAAGTCAACTATGTGATTTAGAAAGAGGACTGAAAACCTCCTCATGCTCAAGGTTCTACATTGTTTCTCAGAAAATATGAACACAAAGCCATGTTTCATTTGAAAAATCTCCAAAAAACATCATATAAAACTAAAATAAATCTTGTGAGACTCACCTGAGTACTTGAGGCACCTCTCAAACCGCGGTGGAGGAGGAGGCAGCAGAGTAGGAAGAGGAGGAGGAGGAGGAGGCGCCGGTGGAGGAGGAGGATGAGGCAGCGGACTAGGAGGAGGAGGAGGAAGCGCCGGTGGAGGAGGAGGAGGACGAGGCTGCGGTGGAGGAGAAGTAGGAGGAGGAGGAGGAGCAGAGGAGGAGGAGGAGGCGGAGGCAGCGAAGGCAGCGGAGGAGGGGGAGGATGAGGCCGATGGAGGGGAGGAGGAGCAGGAGTAGAGGAGGAGGAGGAGGCGGCGGCGGAGGAGGAGGAGGCAACGGAGGCAGCGGAGGAGGAGGAGGAGGCTGCGGTGGAGGAGGAGGCCACGGTGGAGGAGGAGGCACCGACGGTAGTGCAGAGGCAGGGCGGAGGCAGCGGAGGCAGCGGCGGCAGCGGAGGAGGAGGAGGATGAGGCCGGTGGAGGAGGGTGAGGCCGAAGGAGGAGGAGGAGGAGGAGCAGGAGCAGAGGAGGAGGCGGCGGCCGCAGCGGAGGAGGAGGAGGCGGCGGCCGCAGAGGCACCGGCGTGACCGCGGCGTGACCGTGGCATGACCACGGAGGAGGAGGCAGCCGCGGAGGCACCGGCGGCACCGACGGAGGAGGAGGAGGCATCGACGGAGGAGGAGGAGGCCGTGGTGGAGGAGGAGGTACCGACGGCAGCGCAGAGGCAGGGCGGAGGCAGCGGAGGCAGCGGAGGCAGCAGAGGAGGAGGAGGATGAGGCCGGTGGAGGAGAAGGAGGAGGAGCAGGAGCAGAGGAAGAGGCGGCGGCCGCGACGGAGGAGGAGGAGGCGGCGGCCGCAGAGGCACCGGCGTGACCGCGGCGTGACCGCGGCGTGACCGTGGAGGAGGAGGCGGCCACGAAGGCACCGGCGGCACCGGCGGAGGAGGAGGAGGCATCGGCAGAGGAGGAGGAGGCCGCGGTGGAGGAGGAGGCACCGACGGCAACGCAGAGGCAGGGCGGAGGCAGGACGGAGGCAACTGAGGCAGCGGAGGTAGCGGAGGAGGAGGAGGATGAGGCCGGTGGTGGTGGAGGAGGAGGATCAGGAGAAGAGGAGGAGGCGACGGCCGCGGTGGTGGAGGAGGAGGCGGTGTCCGCAGAGGCACCGGCGTGACCGCGGCGTGACCGCGGCGTGATCGCGGCGTGACCGCGGCGTGATCGCGGCGTGACCGCGGCGTGACCGCGGCGTGACCGCAGCGTGACCGCGGCGTGACTGTGGAGGATGGGGAGACGTGGAGGCACTGGCGGCACCGGCGGAGGAGGAGGAGGCATCGGTGGAGGAGGAGGAGGCCGCGGTGGAGGAGGAGGCACCAGCGGCTGGGCGGAGGCAGGGCGGAGGCAGGGCGGAGGCAGCGAAGGCAATGGAGGAGGAGGATGAGGCCGGTGGAGGGGAGGAGGAGCAGGAGCAGAGGAGGAGGAGGCGGCCGCGGCGGAGGAGGAGGTGGTAGCGGAGGCAGCAGAGGAGGCGGAGGAGGCCGTGGTGGAGGAGGAGGAGGCCGCGGTGGAGGAGGAGGCACCGACGGTAGTGCAGAGGCAGGGAAGAGGCAGGGCGGAGGCAGCGGAGGCAGCGGAGGCAGCGGAGGAGGAGGAGGATGAGGCCGGTGGAGGAGGAGGAGGAGGAGCAGGAGCAGAGGAGGAGGAGGCGGCTGCGGCGGCGGAGGGGGAGGCAGCGGCCGCGGAGGCACCGGTGTGACCGCGGCGTGACCGCGGCGTGACCGCGGAGGAGGAGGCGTCCGCGGAGGCACCGACGACACCGGTGGAGGAGGAGGAGGCATCGGTGGAGGAGGAGGAGGCCGCGGTGGAGGAGGAGGCATCGGCGGCAGCGCAGAGGCAGGGCGGAGGCAGCAGAGGCAGCGGAGGCAGTGGAGGAGGAGGAGGATGAGGCTGGTGGAGGAGGAGGAGGAGGAGCAGGAGAAGAGGAGGAGGAGGCGGAGGTGGCGGCGGAGGAGGAGGCGACGGCCGCAGAGGCACCGGCGTGACCGCGGTGTGACCGCGGCGTGACCGCGGCGTGACCGCGGCGTGACCGCGGCGTGACCGCGGCGTGACCGCGGCGTGACCGCGGCGTGACCGCAGCGTGACCGCAGCGTGACTGCGGTGTGACCGTGGAGGAGGAGGAGACGTGGAGGCACTGGTGGCACCAGCGGAGGAGGAGGAGGCATCGGTGGAGGAGGAGGAGGCCGTGGTGGTGGAGGAGGCACCAGAGGCACCGGCGGCAGCGCGGAGGCAGGGCGGAGGCAGGGCAGAGGCAGGGCGGAGGCAGCAAAGGCAGCAGAGGAGGAGGATGAGGCCGGTGGAGGGGAGGAGCAGGAGCAGAGGAGGAGGCGGCGGCCGTGGCGGAGGAGGAGGAGGTAGCGGAGGTGGCGGAGGAGGAGGAGGAGGCCGCGGTGGAGGAGGAGGAGGCCGCAGTGGAGGAGGAGGCACCAGCAGCAGCATAGAGGCAGGGTGGAGGCAGGGCGGAGGCAGCGAAGGTAGCGGAGGCAGCAGAGGAGGAGGAGGATGAGGCCGGTGGAGGAGGAGAAGGAGGAGCAGGAGCAGAGGAGGAGGCGGCGGCCGCGGCGGAGGAGGAGGAGGCGGTGGCCGCGGAGGCACCGGCGTGACCGCGGCATGACCGCGGCGTGACCGCGGCGTGACCGCGGCGTGACCGCGGCGTGACCGTGGCGTGACCGCGGCGTGACCGCGGCGTGACCGCGGCGTGACCGCGGCGTGACCGCGGCGTGACCGCGGCGTGACCGCGGCGTGACCGCGGCGTGACCGCGGCGTGACCGCGGCGTGACCGCGGCGTGAAAACCACCACCTTCCTTACCTAATGAAGGTGTATCAGGAGGACATATTCAGATCTCAAAAAGATCAATCAATTCCAAGGAGGGTTCCTGCTAACCTTCATTGTTAGGATTATCATACAGGCACTGATCAACCTTCTGGTGAGGGAACCTCATGACAGATATCCATCTCGGATGCCCATGCACAGGATCTACTAAGGAAGAATCATCAGAAAAGGAATGCATAGGATATCTAGGAGAGGTCTAATATCCCCGCTCCTACTAACAACACCCGCCAACATACTCTATCATGGAACCACCATCAGGCTCACATCACTACTCCCTAGGAATAAGTATATGGGCATATTCCTGCAGAACACATGGGGGACGCTCATATTGCTACCCACATGAATGAATCCTGTCGACATATCTCGATGGAACATGGAAGATTAATGTGGGAACATATCCCCACTTCAATAAAAGACATCTGTCAATAGGCTATGGAAACATAGAAAATATAATATTATATTTATTCACACACTTTGTTAAAGTTCCAATACATTTTAACAACAACTGAAGAGCTCCACCAACATATCCTAACATTATTGGAGGTGATGGGATAACTGCATACTCTTATCCCTATAGCCAAGACAACTCAACACTCTGATTATCATTATCAAGTTGTTTTACTTGAGAAATCCTACATTCTTTATTCCACTTGGGATGATTAGCAGCATACACTGATGAAGGGTGAGACATCAAACAGGGCTCATAATCCCACTCTAACCTTGGCAAAACATGTGATAGTATAACATACCTTAGGAGGTGGAGGTCGCGGTGGAGGAGGAGGCCGCGATGGAGGAGGCACCGGCGGCGGAGGAGGAGGCACCGGCGGAGGAGGAGGAGGTCGCAGTGGAGGAGGAGTCACCGGCGGCAGCGGCGCGGAGGCAGGGCGGAGGCACCGGAGGCACCAGAGGAGGAGGAGGATGAGTCCGGTGGAGGAGGAGGAGGAGGACCAGAAGCAGAGGAGGAGGCGGCAGCCGCGGCAGAGGAGGAGGAGGCGGCGGCAACGGCACAGACGAGGGCTTCCGCGAGAGCTTGATTGTGTGCGGGGAGGAGGAAGAGGACCCACAGGTTTTTAACAAATCCACGGGACCCTTTTTCAGCGCTAGTAAAAAGCGCTGATAAAGGGTGTATTTATTAGCGCTAAAATGAAAAGCGCTGATAAATACAACCTTTATCAGCGCTAACAAAAGCGCTGATAAATGGGAGGACCATTATTAGTGCTGATAAAGGGGACCTTTATCAGCACTTTTCCGTTAGCGCTGATAAAGGCAGGCGCATGCCTTGCCCAGTTTTGTGGTAGTGAATAGAATTAAACTGTAATCATTTTTTTGGGTAAATAGTAGCATATTGATATTAGGATGAAATTTACGAAAATATATTAAATCTATAAAAGAGACCTCGAGTAGGAAATAATTCCCCTCAAAAGGGTGCAATGAGCCTGAACTCCCATCCTCTTGACCAATGCAAGTCCCTAAACGTCGTTGGGTCTGGGAACCTAGCTGATCCCATGCCTTTGGAAAGTAGGTCTATACCTATTTATAGATGAGGAAACTATTGGGTGTTTCTATTAAGAGTGACAAAAAACTAATGTTAATTATTGTACAAGGCGTTAGACCCCCAAAAATCAACCATCAGGCCCAACTGAACCCACCTTAGTGAGGGTACCCTCTATCATATATTTCTCATCGAAACATGCATCATATTGGGTGTGTGAAAAGGAAAATTGTTTTGACAATAGTTTTGTTAAAGTCATTTGTGTCTTGGGTGGAAGGATACCTGGGGTTCGAAGCATACAAATTAGGTTATCTAAAGTGGATTATAACCTTGAAAATTTTGATGAGGAAATCATGTTTTTATTTTCATTATTGGAAAGGGTTGGATGAGAAGATTTATGTTATCTTTGTTCCCTAATATAGAAAATTTCTATTTTAATGTTTTCTAGCTAATAATTAGAAGTGGTGTAAGATCCTTATGATGTTGTATGGTTATCTTGTTGAGGAACCCACTGATTTTTTTGATATGATTATATTATATTGGTATGAGAATATTTTAGGTCTCCTTACAAAAGGAGGGGAGATTGATTCCATCATAGAACATATTTGGGTTAATTAACCATATCTAATTGATACTGATGGTTTGTGTATTTTATTTACGATGGTGTTTATGGTAATCCTAATATTGGAGGATAAAGGCTTCAGGTGGAAAATTATTGATGAGATTTATAGAAGGAGAGTTGGGATTATGTTGGGAGGTTCCCCTTGGATTGTTTTAGGTTGCTTGTTATTCATAGAGGTATGAGAATATTATTAATGAAACTTCTTATTTGATTGATGGGAAGGGGATTCATTCCCAAGTAGGTTGTGTTCTAGATATGCATAGATTTTGGGACCTTAAGGAGATGGAGGATCTCATATGAGGGTGTTTTATCATCCCTCATGAGGATGGTTTATGGAATTCTTGAGAAGCCACTTGGGCCATTTATATTTTCAAGGATAAAAATTATTGAAGAAGGGGAGGATATAGTTATCTAGGTGTTTCCTATATGGAGGACTAGATTATTTTTGAATTCTATATCCCCAAACCTTTGAGGATGTTTAAATGGTAAATTTATCTAGTAAAAATCCTCAAAACCATTTTATGAGGGTTCTATTGGTCTAAAGATGGGACATTTTCCCTTGGGTTGAGATTTTTTAGGATTCCAAGTTGGGATAATTTTTCATATATATATTATTTATTAAATAAAAAATTATTATCCCACACATTCAAACATCGATATCTCATAAATAGAGCTCTAGATGGAAATTTTTATTTTGAAGTTGATTATAGAATAGTCAGTTTTACCTAGGTGGGGTATAAACTCCAACCGAGTTTTGTGCCCTGTGTCGAGCCATTAATATATCCTTATTTTAATTTTAATTTTAACTTTATTTACCCGACATAGAATTAACATAATTCACACATTGAAGGGGAGACTCTCCTCATTGAAATTAGGGATCTGTAGGGAGAAGGGGGAGAGGGAGGAATCTCATCTAAGGAGGCTGAATAGTGCCAAAGTGGGATGAAGTTGAGTTGGAGTGTGGATTACTGATGTGAGAGCCTCAAAGATCTTATGATTTTCATTGATACAAGACTTGTTATTTCTATTTTTTCCTCATACTTGTTTATTAATCATTTTATTTTTTTTGGGATCATGACTGCTACTACGTGGAAAAAGGCCAATAGAGGGGTGATTAGAAATAAAATGGGTGGATTGAGCTCATATGTAGAGTTTTTTCACTCAGAATTCACGATCACATGGAATTTATTTCAACGAACACATTTCTTGTAGTTATTTGATGCATCTAGGGTAGAGTATGGATATTCAAATGATGTGTAGTTCATGTAAAAATTCCATACAGGGCCCGTAGTTCATGAACCTAAGTGTGGCACAGTATATGGACATAAACCCCATGAGAGGTACATGAAATATTATAATAGATTCCATATATATCTACATGATATGGATTGAGTCAGGTTATGTGACATAGGTAGTCCTTGAACTACACACTTCATGTGGCCAATAGTACATTTCATGAAGTTTTCAACTACACAACTCAAGGTATTGTGTGTCATATACCCTATTTACTCTTGGTGGCACATAATGTATATAAAGATTAAAATATGATATGATAGTGTTATATGGAAAAGTGTACATATTGGGTTCACACACCATGTATATTATACTTTACACCATTTACTTTTCCCTTAGTGGTGTTTTGTGTAATTTCTCACCCTTGAGTCAAATTTGGCTAAGAAGATAATCCATTCTGAGTATTTTTTCATGTAGATCATGTTGGGGGATCTTCATCACTATAAAATGGTTATTATAGATATTATTTAAGGTTTATTTCATATCATATATCTACATATATATATTTATTGGATCTATGTGATGATCTAGAATTAGTGTGAGGATGATAACCCCTGGAAGTATTCAAATATTGAGGAATGAGACCCTTATATGTGCTCTTGAGTTTGGTACTCTTTGAGATCTAGTTAGAAGTTGAAAATTTGTTAATAAAATATAAAATTGTAGTGAACATATAATTTTGATATAGTCTTCAATGATACCCTCAATACAACTTGTGATTTTGAAGGGGATTAGTTTGATTTGAAAATTAATGGTATTTCATTTTTCCTATACACACTAGAGTTAGAGTTGGTGCTTGTGATTTGGATAGTAGGATAGAAAATTAATTATTTACCCATGGTGTTCTATAGTATTCATAGCCATATTACTTCATATACATTGGATACCATCACTCTCATGTACTACCCCATGAGTGGCCATAGGGGATTGAGTAATTATTTCAGATCATTCTTAGTGGACCTATCACTGAATTCTCGACTATGGTGATCATGAGGTGAGAGAGGTATGGACTTGGGATTTGGTACTACCTTGGGATTTTCATCAATATCAAGTTTTAGTTCATCCATTATATTTATAGAGTTAGTAATCCCCTTGATATATGGGATGTGGTTTCTCCATACTAAGATATAATTCTTCATACCCCCATAATGGTGTGGGATAACCATTATATGGAAGGAGAGAATACTCTCCCTAATATATCTTTATAATTAGTGAGTTTCAGGGTCCTCCATAGGGTTTGGTAACTCATTTATCAATTTTATGTATTTTAGAGAGGCATGGTTCCCCTATTATGATTACAGAATGGTGATATGATGGTTATAGTATTTGGTCAACATAAATATTTCAGATGCTTGGGTACTTGAGGTGAACATGGTGCACCAGGTTCCCCTTTGGTATGCTACTCTGGTGGATTTGAGATGAGTGAGTGGGGATACATGTTACTACTTGTTGGTTCCCCCATTAAATCATATATGGGACTCATGAATTCTTTTATGGTCTCTATGATGATAAAGTGGTGAATTTTACCCTCTTGTATGATGGGGTTGTGAACTCCCCATGAAACAGGGTGTTGGTTACCCATTTGTGGGGTTCCTAACTCCCTTGACCGGTATGAATATCTTTCAGTGAGGTGTAAATCCAAAAATTTTATCATTATAGTGGTTATTTACATTGATAGTGATATTTTCAGATACGCCTTGTATGGCATGAGAAATTTTTATAATAATAATGATACACCAGTGTGTCTGGATCATCACCCTGCTTATTGGGTGATTGTTGATGTTAGTTAATTTAGTGTGTCTCATAATTTAAGGATCCCATATTTATCATGTGATATTCTTAATCTGACCACCTTGGTATAATGGGGTGACCTGGGTTGTAACTTCTCTTATGTTGTCTTATTGTCGTTAATATTCTAAGTCATAGATGAGAAGGGAGGTGTTTTCTCCTAAGGAATTGTATTTTTTCATGGAGTCATTGTTCCATAGAATGAGTGGACTATTTGTTTATCCCTTATTCCATTGTGATATTGGGTTGAGGTATTATTGTGGATTAAAGACACAACTTCTTCCATTTTTTATGCCTCCCTGCTATTTTGGCTTGGGTTTGGTGGTGACCCGACTCATACATTTCTTATGAGATGACACATATATTATTACCATTTTTGGTGCATCTTACCTATTATTTTTATACTCATAATTTCATGGGATTTTTTCCCAAACATATCATGTCTATTAATATGACATATATATTGGTGGAGATTTAAGTGGGTGCATATATATTTGATTCAAAACTTAGCAGAGCCCTGGGGTATCTGATACTAGCGGTTTCTAGTTTTTGTTGGCATGATTTGGTGATCCCCCCTTTCTAGTTGCTTATGGTTAATTTTTATTTAGATTTGTTTGGCCTTGTATATTTCTATTTTGTACCAAAATTTGTATCATGTACCTTTATCCTATTTAATATGTATTTCATGTATATTTTGTTTTATATATCTATGTATATCCTACATGATTATGATTATTTAGTTGGATAGTGAGGTATTTTAATCATTGGTTGTATTGTCTAGGGACCCCCATATATTTATCATGACTTATTGGTAATAGTCACCAGACCGTATCCTATTTGAAGTAGGATTTGGGTGGTATACTCATCTTACCAGTGACCTAGGTTGGGTCACGGTGGGTTGGGCTGGGTTGTATCAGATTTTTATTAAAGATGGTTTGATTCAGAGATAGAGATAAGATTTAGGTGTCTCATGAGATTTGGTTTAGGACATATGTGGAAACTATGAATGTGATGGTTAGGTCTAATTTTTAGACATGGTAACCCAACAAGGGTGTGGAGATCAATACATTCCTACATAAGGACTTTAAAAATATTCAAACTAACTTAAGTACACATGGAATTGTTCACTGAGTACAATTAGGTTAGTCCGTACATCTTATAATGACCTGAGAATTGTTTTTTGATTGAAGTTACACCCTACTTCCTAATATGTCAAAATGATAAGAGGACATCAATTTTCCTTATGATAATAATTTCTATAGGGGTTCAGAAAAACCTTCTGTGGATTATGAGAGTAATGAGACCACTCATAATAGATTGTGTTTCTTGGGTGAACCTCTTATGATATCCCAGAGGATTGATTCCTAGGGAGTTTTATAGGAATGAACATAGAATAGGGATGGAGATGTTAATTTTATTGGAAGATTTTATTGGATGAGTTTTTAACCCATTGGTGTTATAGATTCTCTGGAAAGGGTCCCCCACATACTCTATGGGGTGGATATGGAGTTCAAGAACTCCCCCATGAGATAGGAAATGAGTCCTCCATTCTTAGGGTTGGTAACAACCCTGGGGATATGTTGGTATTATGGAGTGATCCACTCATTTGGGATTGTAGATTTCGGTACTACCCTATATATATAAGATCAAAAAATATCATCCATGGGTGCATGAGTCCTACATTTAGGATTGGGGTTGGTACTCCCTAAGTCCCGAAGAGGTACGAGTCCATTATATTATGATGGAGCTGGTACTCCCATATTAGATAGGTCATGGGTAATCCATCTATAGTGGTTTTTTTTCTTTATGAGATAGGATGGGGTACATTTTCAATGTAAATCAGTACTCTCCCATGAGATTGGGCATGGGTCCTCTATGGGAGGGTTTGGTACTCCTTCAGCTGATGTACATTTCTCAGTGATTTGTGAGCCCCCATATTCATTTTGGAGTTTGGTGATCCCTCACAAATACAAGTGAACAAACTATTGTTCATAGGTACATGGATTATCCCTTTAGGCATGGTTTTAGTACTCCATCAATCCCATCAAGTCATGGGTCCCCCATACTATAGAGGAGTCAGTACCCCCTATGAGATATGGAATAGTTCCTCCATCTATATTGGTTTATGTTAAACATGATGTTAGGTAAAATTATTTTATCTTTGTGGTTAGGTACTATACTTACTAGTTAGGGAATGGATTCCTCCACTTGTGAGGTTAGTTTATCCCTTGAATGATTTATAGTCCCTAGATGTAGTATGAGTTCCTCACTATGATTCAATGATGATGAGAGTTTAGCCAGCATGTGGTGTTGTTTGTGATCTCTTGATCAAGAGTTTATCTCAACGATGATCCTTTGATTGAGGTTTATGTAGCTTATTGAGATATTTTATTCTAGGTATGGTGTCTATGATGATTTTGATCACAATATAGGTAGCCTTATCTATATGATATTGATTTTATTTTCCCCCTTGTGTATGCGATTCATCTTTTTTGGAGATGTCTTATCCCACAATGGGTAAAAAATGATTAATGGCGATTGTAGTGATGATTGCCTCTTAGTTTTAAAAGGAAGAAGTATCAATCTCCATTATACCCCACCACCTATAAGAAGACCTCACCCATTATGTGAGTTAGTAGCTAGGAGTGAGGAGAAGTGAGATATATGGAGGAATTTGAATAGAAAACACCTATCATAGGTTGAGATTTGATATGTTTATTTTTTTGATTTGCTTATTTTATTTTTTTGCACCGGTTCATAAAATTATCTCACTGTTACATTATCATATAGGGAGATAGAGATCCTATTGAAATTTTTATACCAGGTTTTTATACTAGAAACCCTACTGAAGGTGACAATCTACCCTCAATTCTTCTATCCACATGAGTCAGATTTTTCATAGAGATTTTTTTGGGATCCCACCATAGTGAAGTGAGGCCCTATGATGATATCATTAGTGAAGTATGATAAAAAAAATATGAGTTTGGGTATATTTTTGTCTTTGTGGGGTGTTTTTGGATTGACTAGATGGGTCATGGCCCACTTACATTTGAAGTTGGACACATGTAAAGGGAAAGGACAATCCTCAGGTAGCTATAACTAGTTCTTTCCTTTCCACACTTTATAAATTCAAAGAAACCTTTTGTTAAAAGATTTATATATATATATTTATATATTTTTTAGAAGGTAAAATACACTAAAACTCATATTTAATCATGTGATATGATTTATATCACATTATGTGATATATATAGTGTTGATCAATATGCATGTTATATAGGGATATTAAGATTACTTTATTTGTGTACCTTTTATGCAGTGTGATGAATTGAATCCACTAGAACCCCTCCTAGGTCAGTTGTGTAGCCAAGTGTGACCCCCAATGCCTGATTCTAATAAGTCACAAGTTGGTGACTAGCACCGAGGGTATATAAATGAAATATGTATGGAGTTACCCACTTTAATCCCAAGAAAGAAATAAAATACATATATGACACCAAACACTACAAATGATGCAACGAACCGAATCCAGAGCCCCTCAAATGGAGCCTCGTGCCCGGTTCGCCACATGACCTCAAGTGCATTTCCCCAAATGCCAGAGGCTGCCGACTAGCAGCAAGGGCCTTGGTAAGTTATTGGGGAAACTATGCCCTCATTTGATAAAGTATACAAGGTACAAGAAATAACAGTCAATAGCGGAAGTAGTAAACAACATAAAAAAGATGAAACTAAACATCGGAAGCAATGTATAATATAATAATGATGCAGCATGGTACATGTATCTAAGGAAAGCAGAAAACACAACAATGTGCTGAAATACAATTGAGAAAAAAGCACTAAAAGTAAACAACAACTCCAGTAGCATCGCAAGCCTAAGCTCGGTCTTATGCTCTGCAGCTACATCCAGCAATCATGTACCTGAAATAGAAGGGCCACAATCCCTATTCACACCTGCAACCATATAACCTATTTGGGAAGAAATGCAGGACCCAAACAGGGTGTGAGACTAATCTCAGTAGGCAATCGCCACAAGATATGTGCCCTACTGTCAGTGAGAATTATAGCCAAAGTAAAGGAAATAAATGCAGTAGAGAAACAAGAGTACTCTAAAGTAACCAATCCTTCCAATATCCATTCACATTTATTTATTAATTTAATACAATCATTTAATTATCAACCAAGGAATCTAGAAAACAGCTCTATATTTCCAAGGCAAAGCAAGTAATACAACAAATATCTCAGCAGACTACCTAAACAGCAAGCAGTACAAAACCCAAGCTTGTTCTTTGGCTTGGTGGAATCGTCAAAACCAACCAAACAATATTCAAGGTGACTCTCTGGGTGGCTCACACTAGCAGACCCTTCTAGTCAAGTAAACATACAAAGGCACAGACACTCTGGGAAGCTCTCACCATCAATTCTCATGCGGTCTTGAAACGATAGATATAGACTCTCTGAGGAAGAACTTACGACTAATTCCCCTTATATTCTTGATACGTAACTAAGGAAACTCTAAGGAAGCACAAAGTCCCATTCCCGTAGGTCCTGCGAACGGTACTAATTATAACAGACTCTTTAGGGAATACCTTAATCGTCAATTCCCTCTTTAGTCTACCACACCAGGTTCCCACAACCTTGAGTAGTGTAGTCATGCATAATCGACTGTTAGCAGCCCAAAGTAAGCTCAACAAAATACTTGTCTAATAGCTAAAATTCATTAAAAGCATATAAACAATAGGCAATACATGCAATCAATTATATCAGGGCAGGAAAACAATGCAACAAGGTATGCCTCACAGGAAATCTAAGCCAAACGGTGATAAACAGCCAAAATAGGAGGAAAACCCATGGGGTGATCCTCAAACAAGCTAACAATCAATTATCAATCATTTAATAACCTCAAGTGTATATGAAATCTAAGTCAGATAATAATACAGGATCAAAACCCTAACCTGAGATACCTGATACATGGGTATCCGACACTTTTGCACCAAAAACTCAAAGACATTCAATGTAGGGAAACAAACCACCTACCTTGATCCTAGTAGATCGATATACTTGAACCACGAGGCTTTATTATATTTAGAACATCTAATATATATGAAAACGCACAAAACGTTCAACCCACGATAACTTAAGAAAGAAGAGGAATTGGGAAACAAAGCTCTAGGAGAAGGGAGAACTTACGACTGCGATCCCAACGTAGTCGAAGACGGTCGATTCGGAGAACGGACGGAGGTTCGGAGGCTTGGAGAAGATCCGCGGCTGTATGGAATGCTCTCGGTCGAAGAACCTGAAGAAGGAGATGGTTATGTCGATGAGACGCGACCCCGGTCTGTTTAATGAAAAAAATACACGGCGTGTACTTCTGAAGTACACGGTGTGTACTCAGCTTTTCCGTACTCCACTTTAAGCGGCATCCACATCACCCCTACACACCGTGTGTGTGGTCCGGACACGGCCATCACACGGTCTCGAGTGGAAAAGGAGTACACGACGTGTACTTCAAAAATTTCCAGAAAATCCTCTTTTTCCCAAAAATGACCAGAAAGGGGAAAACGTACCTGAAAAGAAGGTCTGGTTTCTTACAAATGAAGCATACCAAAAATCCACAAAATAATATAAATATTCATCTGATGTCAAGCAATAAAAACAAATCCAAAATTCAATACCAAGAAAAAAAAGACAACTTATAAGATGACAATAAGACTCTCCCAATTTTAACAAATCACCACTTCATAATCTAGTAAATTTGAACCTGATCTCCAATACTATTTTAAAAATATATAAATACAGAATGTAGAACTGAGGATGATCCTAAAAGTATACTCAATAGGTTCCACCCCAAAAACTCTCAAATCGAATTTGAAGAATCATACTAAAGATTTAGTGAATAAATAGTGAAACTGACATTTGTTACCATCCTAAGTCTTCTATAAACCCATATCACCCCATGTTCACTCACCAAATGTATATATATTATAAGTATTTTAAAAAACGAATATATAGAAAATAAAATCCCTTGAATCTAATTATCTAAAAATTTAGTCATCCTCATGTCTCAATGACATACATCATAGAGATTTCATTCTTTATCATGCCCAAATACCATAACCTCGTACCAAAACCACGTACCATATCCATATTCCATGAACAAGTACTACAATTTCGTTCCAAAATCAAATCCACCACATATAACAGCCACAAACACCACCATGATTAGAAGGGTGGATGAGATAACACCATTTAATAAGGGAAAATTTTGGGATATGTGGTTGTGGTTATGATATGTGGTTCTGATATGTGGTTCTGATTTGCATCAAGTTCCCAATATTGACTGGGTGAATTACAATGCAATGTTATATATTACCCTGTCCGTTTTATCAGCATCATGGTGAATAATGGATCATTTTACCTATTCAAGTGGGTGAGATATCACAAACCATCTTAGAGTGGTCAATATCCCCCTAATGAACCAAGGGTGGATGAGATAACACCATTTAATAAGGGTGGATGATTTACAACCACTAACCAGCTCTAGGTGGATGTAGAACCACCACATTACAAGCAACTAAAAATAAGAATAATTCATCATTTAAAATCAATATAAAGTATTTATATTTATAAACACATTAATGATTATTCTCTTAAGCCATCAACCCGTTTCAAGGTCCTATTCCTAGGCCAAATCACCTCTAGACTAGATTGTTCTCAAGCCAATACTCACTAAGGAATATAATAAGGCACTACACTAAGATCCTAGGGTTAGATATCAATCATAGGCATACATATCAGGTCAAAAATTTTGGATTCCCATTTTAGTTAACATGAGGTATGGTCATCGATATCCAATGGTGTCAACACACACCTCCCATAGAACACTCAAGACCTTATTGGGCTCTACATGTAATATCAGAATTTAAAGAAACCAATTTAAATTAATTTTATGGAATAAAAAGAACTCAAATTTCCTGTATTTCATATGATGAATTAAATGTATGTAAATACTATTATAAAATAAATGGACCACCTACTCGGGTCTTGCAGTGTTCTTGGCATTAAAATCCAAAAACTAATTCCACCTCAATTAGTCAAAATAGGGAATCCTGAAAACAACCCCACCACATTTAGTCTTAACTGATGATATAAAGAAATACAACATGAGAAGTAGAGGAAATATAAAAGAGGATTGGTAGAATTATATTTAGAAATACTACAAGTTGTTTTAATCTCAATTTCAACAAAAAATGAAGTAGATCCCAACTTGAAAGTGGAGAAAAAAAAGGGTAAGGGGAAAATGAGGCACACCAAAGAAAATGAGGTGAAATTACCTTAAATCAGGTTTTACCATTTAAAAATTTAATTTAATTTAACTAAAACCTTAAAAACTACAAATGTTAAACATTGTGATATGACCGCAATGGTCACAGAACAACAACCCTATTGGCGTTTCACTATGATATGAACTATAGGGTCACAATGTGATAATCCATCCTATGAAAGAACCATAAAAATTAAACCTACCCACCATGGGTTAGGACGTGGTGTGAACCTCCCCATCATGGCATAATTCCCTCCTATTGTCTAGGGATTAACAACATATCTCACCTCTCTATGGGACAACAGTCTCCACTAGCCTGTTTTCATAGCGTAACACTGATATTCTATGCCATGATAACCCCCCTTGACAAGGCCTTCATGGAACAACATAGGGATTATTGTGTGACCAACCACCTATAAATAAAAATAATCAAACCCATGATAAAAATTACTCTTATATTTCCTTCACCGTGGTTTAACCCTTTTATAATATGGTGTGATTCAAGATTCTCTAAAAAATTCAATCTTACATAACCCAAAACTACTCTTACACAACCCTCATCATTTCACAATGCCCAATGTTGTGGAAATTCCCTCAACCTATAGTATAATTTATGCCCAAAACTAGGGATAACTCTATAAACCAACCCCCAAGCCCCACCAACACCTCTAATATCTAAAAAACACCATAATACACAATATTTAGTGAAAATTAAATAATTTTTTTACCTCATACAAATGAAGGGTGTTACAACCTTCCCACCATATAATATCTCATCCCTGAGATGCACTGTTGAGAATCACTAAGTATTATTGGAAAATATTGTGGAAACTATACTTAAATACAAGAATCTTTCTTCTAAGTATCCTTTTGGATATGTCCCTACTGCCACTACACCTATACCATAGATATTTCCTTTTCCATGTGGAGTCTTCTTTCTCCAAAACACAATATGAATTGACCATTCATCAATTATACATATTGAGATAGATCAGTAAAATCGACATTGATCATATGAGAAGATCCAAGATGAAATCTCCATTGCTAAGATACTTGGAATACATTGCATATAGAACTATATCTCTATGTATGCACTAAATCATGTGCAATGATGCTGATCCTCATATCATCCACAAATGGATCCATGAACTTGGGAGCTATCTTACCATGCTTTCAAATACTCATATTTCCTAAATAAGGAAAAACAAATAAAAATACTAAGATTCCCAACTATAACTCAAAAGGAAAGAGTGTCTTGTTAGAATACTATCTCTTCCTTCTCAAATATGTCTCTAAAAACTTCATGATCAGTTGAATATGCTCAGACATCTTCAGCATGAGACTCAACCTAATGACAACTGAATCTTTTATCTCTAGCTAACACATAGGTTATCAAAATTGTCTACCATATAAAGCCTCAAAAGGAACCATTTTAATTGATTATTGTTAATTATTATAATAATAAAATTCTATAAGAACTTTATGATTGTCCCAAAATTTGTAAAAATTAAGGACATATGCCTGAAATATGTCTTTAAACACCAACATGGTATTCTTTGACCACATATTAGTATAAGGATGGTAAAAAATGATAAAATACTCCTATATATCAAGATATTTTTCTAACCATAACTAGAAATATGATGTAAAATATGTATCCTAACCAAAAAAAATAATCCTCAATACCCCATGGAGATGGACTATCTCCCAAAAAAATATACTCCCAAACTCATCAACAGAATATGTCTCCTGGATTGGTAAGAAATGTGTGATCTTTATCAATTGGTCTACGATAACTCAATACATCACTACTATGAGAAAAACACAAAGATACCATCAAAAATCCATATTCATGTCATCCCAATTCCAATTGAGAATGGGTAATGACTAAAGAAGACATGTGGGCCATAGATGCTTGGAATTTACCTCTTTATGGTCAAAGGATCACAAAAAAACCCCATTATATCCTTATTTATCTTGGTCCACCAATACTGCATCCAGATATATCAATACATCTTGGTAAGCTCAGAGTGAACAACCCATCACAAGGCATGTGAACCTCAAATTATATCATCTTGTATACTTATAAAGATTACAATATGGCCTCAAGCATAAAGAAACTCATCAGAATATAGAGACAAATTAAGTGGTGTCTCCTCAACATATATATTATTACTTGTCACTAAGAAGTATAATTCATATCATAAACTCTCCTTAACTCACTCAAGGAGTGAGGATGTCATAGAAAAGGATGTCAGGACCACTCTCCCCCAACTCTCCAGAATATCAAGGTGCATCTTAGCTAACAGGATAATCAACTTTCATTGGATATGAGCTTCTTGAACCACCTATACACAAGTCTTATTAATCAATTAATTAACTATGAAATTTCAATTTCCAGGGGTATATTCCATCACGAAATTGAACGAACACAGGTACTCAACCCACATATTTTATCAAGGTTTTTTTCCCTTTGAGAAAATATAGACCCAGTGCTCTTATATTTTCTATATACCATGAACCTATAAAAAATAGATCATGGAGAGAATATCTCTTTGTACACACTACCGCCAACAGCTATACATCATGCCTTGGGTAGTTTCTCTCATGCAACCTTAGATTTCTATACCCATAAGCAACCACTCACCCATTCTATAATAGAAAATCCCCAAGACTGACTTCTGAAGCTTCACAATACAATATATACTCTTTACAAAGATTATTTAAGGTTAGTATTGACATAGATATAAATCTATCTTTTATATCCTAAAATGATCTCTTATAAGATTTTATCCACACAAACATCACCCCTTTATTGGCCAAGGCCATCATCAGCACTGCCAAGCTAGAGAAGTCCTCGATGAACCTATGTTAGTAACTATAAAAACCTATAAAACCATGAATCTTTAAAACATTCTTGTTCTACTACTAGGAAACCATATCCACAATCTCCTATGGGTCTACTAATTTGATAGAATCTGATATCATGTTCTCTAAGAATCACACCTCACTGGTTTAGAACTAACACTTTTAGAGCTTAACATATATAAAATTCCCCCTTAGTGTACTCAGAAAAATATTTAATAGATAATGTATTCCTCTCTTGACCAAGAGTACATCAGAATATCATAAATGAATATGACAATTAATGAATAAAAATAAGGATAAATGACACTATTCATTATGTCTATGAGCATTTTTGAGGTATTTTTTATCATTAATGTGTGGAAAATTAGATGGAATCACTCACAAATGAGTATAAATAAAGCTCAAATATATATTAGAGAACCACCTGACTCCTCTCAAATAACATATCATGTCATTAATACAAGGAATATGATACTAGTTCTTAACTATCCCCTAGATCAACCCTCAGTAGTCCACACATAATCACAATGATCTCTTTGGATTCTTAGAGAATAACATATGAGCACCCAGAAAGGATATTCTCAGGTGAATAAATACCTTCACTTATAGATCCTTAAGCTAAGCCTTCATCTCCTAATTATCTACAGGATTTTGACTATAAGTTAAAATAAATATAGGATTAATACTAGACATAAGATCAATTATAAAATTGATCACTCACTCAGGTGGTATCCCCAATAAATCCTCAGGAAACACTTCCTAGAAATGATCAATTATAATTATAACCATATGATTCATATCTCAATTACTCAAAGAAATATTAGCCAACTAGGTCATGATTGCCCCTACTTTTGATGTACAGGTCTCAAATGACCTTCCTACAGATCAAAATCACCGATATAGGTGTAATAACCACCCTATGAAAATGTTAAAGACACCTTTTAGTGATAAAAATCGATGGGTGATCGATAACAAGTCAAACAATCTATCCCAAGGATCACATCAAAACTACATATCTTTAACACGAAGAAGTCCCAAAAAAACTACATCTATCAATCACAACAATGCAATCTGGGAATCTTTGGATACCTTTTTATATCACCCCTAAGGGTGTATCAATAGAAAACACCCCATAAAAGTACACTAAAACAAGCCCCAAATCATTGACTAGCTGAGAATATATGAATTTTTACGACTCAACCATATAATAAGCAGGACCTATGTTCAATTACACAAGAATCATACCATAAATTTTCAATGGATCCCCGCCCTGCAGAACATGACTCTACTTGATTAAAACTGACCAGAATCTTGTCCCTTAGATCATGTCGCCTAACTTCCTTGAAGGGAATCATCCTACTCTCACAACTTCCCATGACATGAGGTACCATGACCACCTCCCTGACCTGAATGGCTAGAGGACCCCTAACTTTCCAACTGTTTTTTCATTTCTATCCCTACTTCGATCCCTAGGTCTAAATATATTTGTGATCTCTATTCATACAAGTTGTGACACTAAAAAACCTCTATAAACTCACCATCTCCCTAGAGTATTGTACCTCCTTTGGTTTTCTATCACTAAAAATCGAAAGAATTTTCTGCTGGTCACACTAGTAGAACTTGATTGTGGACCTCCCTCTCAAAGGAAGTGACGAATCCCTACCCTGGATACTCTGTATGTATCCACCTGAGAAAGACTCATCAAAACTATTATTCTTACTACCTAAAGACCCTCTCCTAGACTCGGAAGAATAATTATGTCACCCAGATGATATACCCTCAGTCTGGTTCTACTCTATAATCAAGGTCTGATTTAAGACCCCTAAAAAGTATGTTATCCAAAAGATTTTCACCTAGGATTGAATAGAGTGCTTCAACACATTGTAAAAATCCCTTTCCCTAGTAGTATCATCAAATAATATAATAGGTGATAATTTTATCATATTATTAAATAGAGTGTCATCATCCATAACTTACATGCCTTATGTACTAGAAACATGAACTCCCTTGTCAACCCTCAAAGTCTCTAAGAAGATGAAATCAAAGAAGCACGACTAAAATTTCTTCCAAGACATACCTATATGATATTATTACTAGACCAATAAGTCCTAATAGAACTCACTAGTCCTATAATAATATAGGCATAAATATTCACCCACTTATCAAGGTATGTATCAAGGTGTTCAAATATGGTTTACATAGATATTATCCATAACTTGACGGTTTAAATCCCACCCTCCCCAAAAAGAGAAGGTGGATGCTATAACTGAAACTCATGAGTTTTATTAGACATGGTATACATGATTATCAGGGTCCCATACCACATAGAATGTAATACTTAAAGGCTCTCTATGAGTTACTGATTGATGGAGGAACATACTCAACCAGTGGCTCTAGATCCACTTATGATGGGGAATGCATATCCCAGACCTCCTAACGCTCAATGAGAGGTCACCTTGGGGGAATATCTCTAAAAATACCAATCAAATGACTCATAATACAATTATATCACTAGTCTAGATATCATAATTTAGGGTAATAAATAACAGTCACACACCACTCTACCCTAAAAACACACCCTACAATAAAAGGGTCTCACATAAAGTCTTGAGTTTAGACTAACCTACCCACTACTAGGTCAAGTGAAATATCATAAAGGGTCTCAAAATAGTTATAATAATGGGTAGGTCAAGTAGAGTTTCACCAGGAAAATATATAATAAAACTCTATATATGTAATTGTTGACACTTTAAATGACCCAACCCTATCTCATATCCAAAATATCAACCATAAGTATAATGAACCAAACTTTTATCAATGGAATTTATACCTTATTATAATAATTTAATATATTATAAATCACATATAATCACTTTTTTACCATGATAAAAACTTTATAAATTAAGAATTAATGAAATGAGAAGTATTTCAGGAATATAAGAAACCAATATCGATGAAATAGTAACTTGACCATAGGAATAATAATATGAAACTTATGAATAGTAAACAATCCAAATGAATAGTAACCTCACACATGAAATTATAAATAAAATTTATTCATCTTATAAATAAAATAATGGTATAATTATATCATAGTATAACTAAGTAAATATTTTGAAAATTAATAATTAAGTGTTGGCATTTTTGTAAGTAATAAATATTTAATTACAATTTTATGATTAATTTAATAATTTAAAAGAAAATTTATTTTCATAAAATTTATTCATAAATTAAAATATTATGTCTTGTTATTTGGAGATAATTTTATAAGACCTTAAGTAATTTTTCAAAGTGTTATAAAATCAGTTTTAATTCAAAAATCAATATTTTCCAAGTAATTAATGATTTTAATAAAAAATGAAATTAATCATATTTAGAAAATTATTTTCATAAAATAGAGTTTATTTTTTAATTATATACATCAAAAAATTATTAGGGTTAATTTTTGGGATTTTTCTAAAATACTTAAATCTTCGGTGAATAGTAAAATATAACAATTTACACTATAAATACATAATATGATAAATAAACTATTCGTAATGTCATTAATGATGTAAGAACCAAAATTTAGAACTTTCATTCAATATTTTAAAAATTTTGTGATATTTCTTAAACTATTCATAGTCTTGATCCAAAATAATAAACTAATGTGTAAAATATTGAGAAAACACCCCTCTCCTCCACTATAAATACCACCCCTCACCCCCTCTTCTCCTCACACCTCTCAAGCTTCAATACTTTTCCAAATTCTTCCCAAAACTCTTACCTAGCCCCTCCCAAACGTCCATGAGATCTTTTTCTCATCAAATTACCAATCATAGGTTCCTTGAGGAGGATCTCAAGAGGTGAATTCAAGAGGTAAATCCTCTCTCTTTTTCATTAAATTTCCTTTCATTTTAAATTTATTTTCTTTTTATATCCTAAAATTCCTTCATAAAAATTGAATTATAGACCAATTAAAATACATATAATGGAATTATATCATGTTAATGGAACTTACATCATTAAATTCCTCCCTCTCACGTTTTTTTATAAAATTGAAATCAGAACCCGTGATGTGTCAATTTACCAACATTATGGGTGATGAAATTTTATTTTTCTTAAAAACCTTCAAGGATATTAATAAAACCATTAAATTGTTTAAAACATATTTAAATTTTTATGACAAAACTCTCTTTATTTTCTATAACTAACATTTATACATAATACTAAATGATAAAACAAAGAGAGTTCGTTGTGATCGAAAAACCACCAAAATTAACATAAAACAATCATCATTAGATTTTATCTAATGAATCATCCTCATGGTATATATCAAAATCCTTTTTAAGATAATTTAATATTTTTTAGTATCATTAATAACAAATAATAAAAATTATGTATTTTCATCCTTATTTTAAGCAAACTTCCATTCATGTATACAAACAAACTGATCATGAAAACTATGAAAACGAACACTCCAGAACAAAAAAATTAAACTCTATAACTCATCCAAAGGCCCATAAATTAACTTAGTAAAACCATAATGAATCAAATTCATTTATAAAAGGTTATTTATTTTTTAATTAATTAATCTAATGTGATTATATAGGATATTAAAGTGAAGGAAGTATCCAGACTGATGTTAAAGGGAATTCTTGAACCTAACTCTCTTTCTTTGGGTTTTCCCTCATTTACCCAATTTTCAGTATGGATATTCCATATAAATCATTTATTTGTAATTATATTATCTTTTATTGGATATAAATTTCTTCTACTTGAGTTTATAAAAAACAAAATGTTCTCAAAAAGAACTCTTCTTTCAAAAAACACACCTTTTACTTCTCAATATTGTTGCATCTTCACTCAAGATTGATGATTCATATATCAAGTATGTTATTCCCCATTTCATTTGGGAACCCATTTCTTATGAATTTATTTTTATTAAATTAAACACATTCCTTTCAATGGGTTATTTTATGTATAATATTCACATATATTCTATGTGGCATGCATGATAATGTAAATATTATGTTGTGACAAGTGCACCCAGAATTATATAGAAAAATGTAAATGTTATGATGTGATGGGTGCACCCATAATTATATATAACTCCAATTAATTGGGTAATGTGAATAACCTCATGATATAAAAGTTAAAAATTCATGAACATGATGCTATCTTTGTTCATAACTATGTGTGGCAGTTGACCACTAAGACATGATGTTTAATTTTTATGCATTTCCACATTCCAAGTCCTTTATTAATGATTAATCTCATGATTATGACCTTATTCCTATATTTTTATGATAATTATTATGCTCAAACCATGTTATATTGTTTAATATTCTTATCTATACTCTTACTATGATTTTATCTCACCCCTTTTTGATGTATATCCTCAGGTGGTTACATGTACTAAGGAAAATTCAAGGGCCAATAAGAAGCTATAGAAGAAGGAATTAAATAAATGTTTATGTTTCATGTTTTAAAAGTTATGTATGGTCCTATTTGGTCCAAGAAACTAAACCTTTGGATGCTTGTTGTGTAATTTTTTCATGTTTTTTATCATTAAAATGAGGTAATAGTAATTTATGAAAAGCAGGGTCTCTATAGTTGGTATCAGAGGATGGTTTAGTTAATTTTGGAATTAGGATTAGAGAACCTTATTGAAACCCACAATATTAAACTATGTATATGTATGCACAAAAAAAATATTTTCTAAACTTAGGTATCCCACAAATATTCCTTTAGACTTAATTTCATAAAGGAATAAATTATTTATTGATGACTTGTTGACTTATTTTTTAATAACATTTTCTATTTTAGAAAAGGGTGGGAACCAAGAGAAACCTGGCCAAAAACTTGTGAGAGGTACAATACAGTGATTGCTCGAATGACATCCCCAATGCTTTGGGAGGTGGAGTTCAAAATTTCATGGTGATTATTACCTAGATATCTCTGGTTATGAACAATAAACTGAATAAGGTGGAATTTCCTCCTTCACCAAAGAGGGAGAAAATGGCTATTGAGTGTTTTATGCATCAACGACCACCAATATTTAGTAGGTCTTCAAATACACTAGTTGTAGAAAAGTGGGTCAACTCGATGGAGATGATCTTTTATGTTCTTCACTATTTTGAGATGGGGAAGGATAGTCTTTATATTTATCATATAGATGGAGAGGCCAATCAATGGAGGGATTTGTTTAATAACACTAAGCTGAGGGACAAAATTGAAGAGATGGAGTGGGAAGAATTTAAGATAATTTTTCATGAAAAGTATTTACCTTGAAATATTTGTAAAAATATATAGAGAGAATTCATATATTTGAAGCAAAAGGAAGGATAATCTATCATGGCCAACAAAGAAAATTTCATAAGGCTTGCAAGGTACACATCAGGTTTTGTTATCAACAATGATATCAAAGTTGATATATTATTTAGTGTTTTAAAACCACACCTTCGAAAGGTTTTTGAAATTAGATATTGTTGGAGTTATGAAGAAGTTTTTCAATGTTCTCTCAATGTGGAGATGGATTTTGGATAATGGTTCAATGAATATTGTGATAAGAAACAAAAGATGGAGTTTCAAGATGGAGGATCTAACAAGAAAGGTGGAAAGAAAACCCAAACACCCACATGCCAAAAATGTGGTAAGAGGCATCATGGGAACTTCCTCAAAGGGATGGGGAGATGCTTCAAGTGTGGGAGAGAAGGACACAAATATCATGAATTTTGAAAGGACATAAGGAAGTAGGACAATGTGGTAGAGGAAAGGAGAGAACCATCCACGGTTAAATGCTACAATTGTAGGGAGAAAGGGAACTATACAAGTTAGTGTACTAAACCTCAAGTTCACGAGGGTAATTAGCATCATCATCCACTAAATCCAAAAGAGTAAGGGAAGTATTATGCCATCAATACTGTGAAAGTGGATCAAGAAAATGAATTCATACAAGGTACACTTCCTAGTTACTCAATAATGGAAAAATTATTATTTGATTATGGATCTACGCATTCCTTTATATCTTGAAACTTTTCTAGAACTATTGAATTGCCACCCCAAAACCTTGAAGTAGAGATATCCATAAAAACACCTAGTGGTGAAATTATTGCAACCCAAGTGTTGGAATCTTATCCTATTGGCGTATGTGGGAAGATTATTCTAGTGAATCTCGTAGTACTTCCCTTGGTGTAATTTGATGCTATAATGGGTATGGATTGGCTCTCATTATATAAATCACATATAAAATATTAGGAAAAGGATATATCATTTCATATTATGATCCATCCCATGCTCCTATAAAAATTCAAGGAATATCATGAATCTTCTTTGTAAAATCCTTCAATGGTGTGGGTTTTGATTCCATATGAAGAAGTATACCTTACTCAAATGGTTGAGTCAAAGGAATGTATCAACCTAGGGAAAATGTCCATTGTGAGAGAGTATAATGATTTATTTTCTAAAGAGTTATCCAGACTACCCCCATATCATGAGTTATAGTTATCAATAGAACTCATACCTAAAGCTACTCCTATATCAAAGTGTCCATATAGGATGGATCCTTTAAAACTGTAGGAGTTAAAGAAGTAGCTACAAGAGCACTTGGACAAAGGGTTCATATGACCTAGTGCATCACCTTGGGGTGTTCCAAAGCTCTTTTTCAAGAATGATGGATAAATGAGGATATGTATTGATTATTGAGAACTCAACAAGATCACTATAAATAAAAAATATCATCTTATAATGATTGATGACTTGTTCGATCAGTTATGAGGAGCTTAATACTTCTCAAAGGTGGATCTCCATTCTGGATATCATCATATAAAGTTGAAGAAGGAAGATATTCAGAAAAATACCTTCCATACAAGGTACATGCACTATGAGTTAATGGGTATGACCTTAAAACTTATTATTTCCCCTATGATATTTAGGGATTTGATGAATAGAGTCTTTAGACATTACCTCGACAAATTTTTGGTAGTGTTTATTTATGACATTCTCAGCTACTCCAAGGGCAAGGAGGAACATTAAGAATATATAAGGCTTGTGTTGGTGACATTGAGGAAGGAGAACTTGTATGACAAGTTCAGCAAGAGTGACTTTTGGATGCAGCAAGTCACATTCTTGGGACATGTGATCACATGTGAGGGAAATTCTATAAAACCTTAAAAAAAGCAATTAAGGAATAGACCAGACCCTCTAGTGTCACAAAAATCCACAGTTTTCTTGGATTAGCTGGGTATTGCCAATGTTTTGTGAGAAATTTCTCACAATTTTTAATCCTAATAACTAACAAAAATGTTCAATATCTGGGAAAATCCCATTCCTAAAAAAATAAAATTAAAAATCAAAGAGAGTAACATTACAAGGGGAATTACATAACCAAGAGTGGAAGACACCATACATATCCAAATCAACCAAGTGAGAAAAATAGTCTGGGGCAATAAAAGACCACCACAAACATGCCTCCGCAATTGAATTCTTTGACAAGGAATCCACAAATTGATTCACCTCCCTGTAGACAAGGGTGACATCAAGTTGTATTTGATCAATTAAACCGATGAACTCAATCCAATCCAAGATAAGTTTCCAAGGTAAATTCCTGGATCAATTATTTAATAGATGAACAACAACAGTGGAGTCATATTTCACCCAAATATATCTCCATCCATGGTGGATGTCATATTTGATAGTTTTGATCATCACCCACAATTCAGCTTCAATGGAAAATCCATTCCTAATGACATGGCAGAAGAATCCTTTAACGAAGCCCCGATGAGTGTGAAAACACCACCACAACCCGATGGACCTAGTGTAATTGTAGATGACCCATCAATATTCACTTTCAAGTAAGAATATATTGGTGGAATCTGCCTGATGTGTTTAAGAACAAATGGTTTCCTTACCCTACCAGTGACAATAAAATATTTCAAAATAACAAGGTCAGTGACATCATTATTCATTGATCCGGTTTGGACCTTAGAGACTACCATGAATTCCCTACAAATGGTTGTGATTATTGCTCTCAAATAGGTAGGATGATTATCAAAGACAATGTCATTTCTTGCCTTCCAAATGTAAGCAATGCCAACAGCAATTGCAATGTACAATATGACCTTTTTATGCATACTATGACCAGAGGAGAGAGTGGAGATCATTGCATCATCCATGCTGTCCAAATTTATTCTAAAGTTAAACATATCCTGGATTTATGTCCATAGCCTACTAGTAAAGATACATGATATGAATGTATAATCATAAGACTCATCAAAATTCAAACAGAAATAGAAAATATAATCCAATTGTAGTCCTGCACGCTGATAAGACCCTTGAAGAGGCAGCTAGCGCTTCCAGATTTTCCATAGAAACAACATATGAGAGGGGAAGAGATTCCAGTGCCTAAAATTCTACAACCAAGTAAGAACACAAGATCTTCCTGTACAATTTTTCTTGTAAATCTCGCACATAGTGAGTTTCCCATACAGGTTAGGAGTCCAGATAAGAATATCCCTATCAGTATACTGGTGCCGATGAATGTTACACCAGATATAGGAGGAAAGGAGCTCCTTCAGCATGCCAATGTGCTGGATATCCCGAATAGCCATATATTGTATGCTTAAAGGGGTAGCGAACTATTTAGTAATCAGGTTATCCATCCAAGGTTTGGACCAAAGACTGAGGTTGGATAGCTTAGAAACCAGTCATCTTTAGCACTACATGAGACCATTATATAAAGATTTAAGGGCTCTCCAGATTGAAGATGGAACATACATGTGGCATCCATTTTGTAGTTTCGATAAGAACCTGTTGGACATAAATTCAAAAGTAACATCATTGTAAGTAAGTAGATTCCAAACAAATTTTGTGAGGAAAGATTTATTAAAGATTATCAGATCCTTTATACCCAACCCACCCATCTCGGTTGGTTTGATGTAGTCTTTCCAAGAAACTATAATGAGCTTCCTTTCTTCGATGGATCAAGTTCATATAAAGTTTCTAATTAGAGATTGCAACTCTTTGATGATGGACTTAGGCCATCTATAAATAGAAAATGCATAGACAAACATTAAGGTTATCACCAAGTTCACCAAAAAATTTATACCCACTTGGGACATGGTCTTCCCCTTCCAGGTTGATAGAAAAATCCCACTAACTAAGTTAACAAGGAAAGGGGTAAAGTATGTATGGAATAATGAATGTGAGGAACACTTCAAAGAGCTAAATATAAGGATGATCACTACACCTATACAAACATTACCAAAAAGTGTAGAAAGTTTTGTGATATATAGTGATGCATGAAAGAAATGATCGGGTTTTGTACTCATGAAAAATGATAATATGATATCCTACACCTCACAACAGTTGAAGATCCATGAGAAGAACTACCATACGCATGATCTAGAGCTAGCAGCTATGATTTTTTCCTTGAAAATATGGCAGCTCTACCTCTATGGTGAGAAGTGTGGCATATATACCAATCAAAAGAGCTTAAATTATATATTCACACAGAAAGAGATCAAAATTATTCAAATAACATGATTAGATCTAATCAAATACTATGAATGCTCTATTCACTATCATCTTGACAAGGTAAACAAGGTAGCTAATTCTCTAAGTAGAAAATAAAATTCTACTCTATCCATGTTGTGAATCGGAAAAGACATTATATTCATGGATATGAAAAAGATGGATTTTGAAATCATTATGGAAGGGAACATATCCCACCTTTCCCAAATTATTGCCCAACCATCTATCCAAGAGAAGATTAAAGAGGCACAATGTGATTATCTGAATTTACAAAAGATTTGAATGTAGTAAAGAAAGGGAAGCTACAAGAGTTCCATATCGATGACGATGGCGTGACTTGGTATCGAATAAGTCCCTATGTGCTTTAATCACCTGGGATAAAGAAGAAGCTATTGGACAATAAACATAACTCAAATTTCCCTATCCATCATGGTAGTACCAAGATGTACTGTGATCCCTGAGAACAATTCTAGTGGTACAAAATGAATAATAAGATTGTGGAGTATATATTAAGGTGGTTGACATGTTAAAAAGTTAAAGCAGAGCAACATAAGTATAATGGGATAATGCAACCATTTCCTATACCCATATGGAAATGGAAGAATGTCACTATGGACATTGTCACAGGTCTCCAAAAGAAATCCAATGGAAATAATGTGATATGGGCTATGGTGGACCGACTCACCATGACTGACCACTTTATCGCTATTCAGGAAGATCTCTTTCTTGAACATCTTGTAAATATATATGTTAAGGAAGTGGTGATGATTTATGGAGTTCCACTATCAATTGTCTATGATCGTGATCCTAGGATCACGTCAAAATTCTGGAGGATTATCCAACATTATTTGACTAATGAATTAAATTTCAGCATGAACTATCACCCCCAAAATGATGTCTAATATGAAATTACCATTTAGATGCTCGAAGATATTCCAAGAGCCTACTATTTAGAATTCAAATGTGAATGGGATCATAATCTCCCATTGGTTGAGTTCTGATAAAATAATAGCTTCCACCTGAGTATTAAATGGCCCTATATGAAGATCTATATGGAAAGTGATGTAGAAATACAACCTTTTGGGATGAATTTGGAAAAGGAAATCTACATGGACCCGATCTTGCACAAGAGATGAAAAAGAAGGTTCAATCCACCAAACAACATATCAAAGCTACCTAAAGTCAGAAAAAGAGTTATGCTGAAAATTGTTGAAGGGACTTGGTAGTTAATGTTGGGAATAAAGTCTTCCTTAGAATATCACCATGGAAGAGAGTCATGCAGTTTATAAAGAAAGGTATTCTAAGCCCAAGGTACATTGGCCCCTTTGAGATCCTGATCGCATTGGAGATATGACATATCAACTTGAACTTCCACCAAATAAGGATCAAGTTCATGATGTGTTCCATATATCACTCCTAGGGAAGTACATACCAGATCCCTCACATGTACTAAAATTAGAGGTGGTGCAATAGGAGGATAATCTCTCATACAAGGAGCAGGTGATAAAGATTATGTACCAGATAGATAAGGTTATACGAAACAAGAAAACCCACCTTGTAAAAGTGTTTTGGAGGAACCATAAGTATTAATAAGAAACTTGGGAACCATAGGAGGTGGTGAAGGAGACGTACCCTCACCTATTTATGTAAAAAAAAATTTGAGGGTGAAATTTAAATACGGGGAAGAATGTAATGACCCAAACTTTTATCAATAGAATTTATCACTTATTATAGTAATTTCATATAGTATAAATCACATATAATCACTTTTAGACCATGATAAAAACTTTATAAATGAAGAATTAATGGAATAAGAAGTATTTATAGAAGTTAAGGAACCAATATCGATGAAATAACAACTTGACCTTAGGAATAGTAATATGAACCTTATGAATAGTAAACCATCCAAATGAATAGTAACCTCACACATGAAATTATAAATAAAATTTATGCATCTTATAAATAAAATAATGGCACAATTATATCATAGTATAAGTAAGTAAATATTTTAAAAAATTATTAATTAAGTGTTAGCATTTTTTTAAGTCATAAATATTTAATTACACTTTTATGATTAATTTGAAAATTTAAAAGAAAATTTATTTTCATAAAATTTATTCATCAATTAATTTTTTTATTGTTATTTTAATATAATTTTATGATACCTTATGTAATTTTTCAAAGTGTTATAAAATCAGTTCTAATTATAAAATCTGTATTTTTCCTAGTAAATGATGATTTTAATTAAAAATTAAATTACTCATATTTAGAAAATTGTTTTCATAAAATGGATTCAATTTTTTAATTCTACACATTAAAAAATCATTAAAGTGTTTTTTTGGGATTTTTCTGAAATACATGTATTTTTGGTGAATAGTAAAATACGATAATTTACACTATAAATACATTTTAAGCAAAATACACTATTCCTAAAATCATGCATGATTTAAGAACCCAAATATAGATTTATCCTTAATTATTTTAATATTTTTATGATAATTCTCAAACTATTCATATTCTTGAACCAAAATAATAAACTAATGATTAAAATATTGAGAAAACACCCCTCTCCTCCACTATAAATACCACCATCACCCCCTCTTCCCCTCACACATCTCATGATTCAAGACTTATCCAAATTATTCCAAAACCATTTCCCTATCCCCCCACATCTAGGAGCTCTTGGTCTCACAAAACTACCAAGCCAAGGTTCTTTGAGGAGGATCCCAAGAGGAGAATTCAAGAGGTAAATCATCTCTCTTTTTCTTTTAATTTCCTTTGATTTTAAATTTATTTTCTTATTCTATCATCAACTCTCTTCATTCAAACGAAATGAAAACTCTGTTACCTTACATATACTATAATTATATCATGTTAATGGAATATACATCATTAAAATCCTCCCTCCCACTCTTTTTTTATAAAAATGAAATCGTCGCCTATGATGTGTCAATTTACCGACATCATGGGCGATGCACTTTCATTATCCTTAAACACCTTAAAAGATATTTATAAAACAATTAAATAGTTTAAAATGTATTTTAATGTGTATTATACAACCCTCTTTATGTTATGTAACTAACATTTATACATAATACTAAATGATAAAACAAAGTGAGTTCATTGTGATTGAAAAACTGCCAAAATTTACCTAAAATGATCATTATTAATTTTTATTTAATGAATCATCCTCTTGGTATATATCCAAATACTTTGTAAGATAATTTAAGATTATGGAGGATCATTAATAAAAAATAATAAAAATTATGGATGTTCATCCTCATTTTAAATGAACTTCTATTCATGTATACAAATGAACCGATCATTAAAACTATAAAAACGAACACCCCCGAATGACAAAACTAAACTCTATAACTCATAAAATGACCCATAAATGAACTTATTAAAACCATAATGAGTCTAATTCATTTATAAAAGGTTATTTATTGGTTAATTAATAAATTTAATGTTATTATATGGGATATTAATGTGAAGGAATCTTTTAAACTCATGGTAAAGGTAATTCTTGAACCCAACTCTCTTTCTTTGGGTTTTCCCTCATTAACCCCCATTTTTAGTATGGATATTCCATAAAAATAATTTATTCATAATTATATTATATTTTCTAGGATATAAATTTCTTCTACTTTAGTTTATGAAAGACACAATGATTTCCAAAATACCTCTTCTTTCAAAAAAAACACATTTTACTTCTTGAGATTGTTTCATCTTCACTCAAGATTGATGATTCATATATCAAGTATGTTATTCCCTATTTAATTTGAGAAACTAATGTTTATGAATGTATACTTACGAAATGAAACCCATTCCTTTCCATGGGTTATTTTATATCCAATATTGATATATGTTATATGTGGAATACATGATAATGTAAATATTATGATGTGATAGGTGCACCTAGAATTATATAGCACAATGTAAATGTTATGATGTGACAGGTGTTCCTGGAATTATATAGTTCTAAAATGAATTGGGTAATTTGAAGAAACTCGTGATATAAATTTAAATATTCTTGAACATGATGCTATCTTTGTTCACAACTATGTGTGGTAGTTGACCACTAAGACACGACGTTTCATTTTTATGCATTGCCACATTCCAAGTATTTTCTTAGTGCTTACCCTCATGATTATGATCATATTCATATGTTATTATGATAATGATTATGATCACCCCATGTTATATTATTTCATTTTATTATCTATCCTCTTACTAGGATTTTATCTCACCCATTTTTGATTTACATCCTTAGGTGGTTACATGTACTAAGGAGAATCCAAGGGCCAATAATAAGGTAGAGAATAAGTAATTAAATTAATTTTTAAGTTTCATGTTGTAAAAGTTAAGTATGGTCCTAGTTTTACCAAGACACTAAAACTTTGGATCCTCATTTTGTAATGTTTTTATATTGTTTATCATTAAAATTAAGTAATAGTAATGTAAGAAAAATATGGTTTCTATAATAAGAAATCCTACAAGTTTTATGCATGCCTTGAATGTGAAAAATAATGCATTAACCCATGCATATTTCAACCTTTTTCCAAGAATAAAGACCCATAAATCAAAAATACCAATCAAAATTTATCATATTTTGGAAAATAACATAATCATAAAAGAAAACACTAAGAATAAAATTCTCATACAAGGTAACTTAGACTTCCCTCATAAGTGGGTTAGATACTACTAGGAACAGGATTTTTAACAATCCATAAAAACATCCCATATCATATATACCATATTCCAAATAGTAAGAAAAAATTAAATCAAGTCTCTAATCTTAGTTTTTAGCATCCCTATTCCGGTTCACCTTCATCATGAATGAATCAGGTGCCACACACCTCAAGAGAACCTTCTTAAATACCAGATACTGTTGACTACTGGAGAGGTTTGACATATAATTGATAGGGAGACTATATCATTAGGTCCGTATAAACATAAAAACATTATATAATTAATAATAATTGGCATCCAACCTAGTATAATATTAGAATAATATAAAAAACATAGCTAAATTTCAGAAAACCGTTAATATCAACAAAATATTGTTTGAAAATAAAGTACTATACATTTCATACAAGAAATAAAATGTAAAAAAGGTCTCTCATGAGTAGATTATATAGAAATGGGTCAAAAAATTTATAAAAGTAATGGAGAAATTAACAAAACTAGTCCCAAATCCAAGCATGGTCCCCTATCCGAACACTGAATTCTTATCATCCAAAACATACCAAGTAGTGGGGCCCTTTACCTTACATTGGTCATGAAACATAAACTTTGCCCAGGTAAAATGGCACTTGATAACTATGTGATTGAAACTCAATATGACACCACCAATGTCATTCCTAACCATTCTAGTAAATATTTGTGCATGCTTGATATGAAGTGTTAGATAAAAAAATAAAAAAATAACTTGTCACCATTCCAAGTGATTACACCAAATCATGGGTGACCATACCTTCTTTATCTAGTGTTGGAATGGGATTATATACCCATTTTATAGACACACTCAAAGGATGAATAATACATAATTCCTCATAATAATCATGGTAAATGAGAACTCACTATAAATTGTGCTAAGTAAATTATGAATCACCATTACAACCTATCATAGTGAATGATCCATCACTAATTTATTACCAAGGGAGAATAAGGAATCACCTATGAATGAGGCATAACCAATCCCAGGAAAATGATACAAAAAAATTTCCATCTTTCGTGGTAATTATACCACTAACACACATACCAAGTGGACTATAAACCACCAATACAACTCACTAGAGGTGGAATATACACCACCAAAATCAAATATTTTGTGGGAAATGATCCACTAAATATGATATCAAAGTGTATGATTAACCTCCAATACTGCACCTCTAGGTGAAAAATGTACCACATGTTTCACTTCCTTGGTGTTTGGTCTACCACCAACATCAATTTCCAAGTGGATGATACACCACCATCACAATTCTCTAGGTGGATGAGGCACCACCAAGACCAATCCCTTAGGTGGATGATGTGCCATCATATAAAATCTCTATTGGATGGTTTACCACTAAACCAATATGAAAAAGTGGATGAAGTTCCACCACTTTATTAACCTCATGATGAATGATGGATCACTGACCCTATTTTGTTGGATGAGTTACCACCAACTAGATTAAAGTGATCGATACATAACTAATTCACCATGGGTGGATGAGTTAACAACATTAATTATCTCTAGGTGGATGAGGCACCACCACATACCATGAAACCAGTTAGATGAAAAGTTCATTATTTAAAATCAATATAAAGAATTTATAATTATCAACACATCAAGGATTATGATCTTAATACATCAACCAACATCAATGTCCCATTCTTATGCAACTCACCTTTACCCTAACTATTTATCGAACTAATATTCACCAAGGAATACACTAGGGAACTACAATAGGCTCCCAGGGTTGGATCTCAAGCATAAAAACCCATATTGGGTCCAATTTCATGGATTCACATTTCAATTAATATGAGGTATAGTTAATAGTAACAAATGGTGTCAACACACACATTATAAAAAAAATCACCACCTTCCCGAGATCTAATTAGGATATCATAATTTAATTAAAATAATTTAAATAATTTTTAGGGAATACACAATATATTTTAATTTCCTTTATTTGGTATGATGCATGCAATACATGTGAATATTATCCATAAATCAAGGGACCACCTACCTAGTTTTTATAGGACCTTTCTTATAGAAATCCACCAACTGATTTGACCTCAATAATTTGAAATTGGGAAACCTAATAAAACCTCACATTAGGGATTCTTTGAAGATACATGATGATATAATGAGAGAAATAGATAAAGGATTAAATAGGAGTGGTAGAATCACTTGTGATGACCATATAAGATGATAAAATCTTGATTCCCAAAACAAAATGAGGATACCAAAACTTAGAAGAGTAGAAAAGAAAATGGAAGGGGAAATGTGAATGTGAATTATAAAATGAGTAGAAAATACCTTAATTATGTTTTCACATTTAGAAATTTAATTTAACTAAATTAAAACATAAAAAAATTATATAAGAAGAGAGTTGTGGCTTGACCCCAATTGTTATGATGAAACAAACCTTCCAAGATTTCACCATGGAATAACCTATAGGTTCAAAACATGATTCTCAACCCTAGGAAAACCCATTATAATTTGACCTTCCCTACCTAGGTCACACTGTAATCTGATCCTTCCCATCATTTCACAACCACATCCCATCAACCAGGGATTCATAGTCCGACCCTTATCTTCATATAACAATGCACCCTCAGTAAAATTGATTCAAATCATATCCCAGATTCAATATGGAACAATATATCCCCCTATAAGTAGTTCTTCAAAGTGAAACACTAGGTTTGTGTTGTGATTTGTTTCTAGTAGAGAAAATTAATCTTAAGCATGCCAGAATTTACTCTTACATATCCTTTTCCATGATCTATATTTATTACACCATGAATTGACCCAAAAAACACTTACAATTTTAATGTTATTCAACCAAAAAACTATTCTTACACAATCCTCATAAAAATTTAATTCCTTATGCTATGGCATGATCCTCGTCTGATAGCAAAATTTCAGCCTGAACATGGGGATAACTCCCCAAAACTGACGTATGACCCTCCATTACCACCTATAATAGCCAAAAAACAGTTTAATACATAATAATTAGTGAAAATGAAATTGAATTCATAATTTTTATGGATGTGTGGTGTTATAATGAACCATAATATACTAACCAAGTAATAAAGAGAATAATACCAATCACTTCAACTCAAAATAAAATCCGAAATTACTAAAAGAAAATTTTTTAAGACAACTTCTACCATTAAACCTACATCCATGACTCCCAATCCTATTTAAATTCCTCTAAACCATAATTTATCAATAATATTTGTACCAAATTAATTACCTAGACATTAAACAACTTCTCTTAATAGTTTTGGATCTCTATAGGTTATTCTATAAAAATGTGACTTTATTGATGTCCAACTCACTGTAAAAAATTATATGAGATTCATCATGAATATATCTATGAAACTTTGATACACGGAATACATCACAAACTCAATATTATCTAACACATCAAAAAGTTCTAAAAACCCAAGTGGAAAGATTACCACCTCTATCGAACCTTTAATTATACTGATGAGGATAAACCTTTAAGAATATATGATTAAAAAACTCATACTCCATGGCTATTATAATCTAATCTAAATAAAATTTCTATCAATATTGGGTCTTCATCTTCTAATTTTAAATCACCAACAATTTTTCCATCATACTCTGCACTAAATATTTCCCAATAATCATAGACTCCCCAGTCTCAATCCTACACAAAAGTGATCTACATGGACGACCATATAACAATTCAAAAAATATCATTATAATTTATGAGTGATAGATATTATTATATTTAAAAGAAAAAATTATAAAATTATTTGACCTTGAACCTCTAAAATCAAGGACACATGCACATAGGATGTCCTCTAATGTCTGGACGATCTGTTTTATCATCCCATATATCTAAGGATAAAATGTCTTGATAGGGAATAAATATGATGCAAAATCAAACTAAAAAACCTTAAAAATTCATAAAGTAATGTGGGGATATTGATAAAAAATGATCATCCCTAGAACCTTGTGAATGTACACTTCCTTTCCTAAATAGATCCTTACCAACATTTCCACCACACGTGACTCATTAATTTATGAGAACCTAGGTGACTTCATTAATGAATCTAAAATAACCAAAATATCACCATATAATCTCAAAAATTGTGGAAAACCTATAATGAAATCCATAAAAATATCATATCATTTCCTCTATGGAACATCCAAGGGCTCTAAAAACCAATTGGAACATGATTCTCTTCTTTAACTCGCAGATAGACAATGAATCAATACATGATTTCCACCACCAAATTCTTCACAATGAGCCCCCAAAAATACCCCTTGAAGGAATGATACATATTATAAATACCAATTCTACCAGATTTTATCTATGGAACTCAGGTAGAACCACCACTTTCGATACCCATAAATCAAAGGAATCCACATTAAACAACACCTGATTATAACTATCCTCAGTCTATCCATCAAGAGTATATCTATGGATAATACAATATCTCTATACTTAGACATTAGGATCACCCAACTTATATTTATATATCTATTGAAATAAAGGAGAGTAAATAAACATATAATATAGTAAAACTATATAATTTATATTTTTTATGTCTAAATGTAAATCCAAAGGCTCTTTCACTACCATCTACTTGTTACTATCATCATGAACATAATCATCATACATCTTCTTTCTCAATTCATCAGTTACTACTTTACCTTTCCCTAGAGTGTAATAAAATTTGAATTCCTTATCCTATAATAACTCCACCCATGTTCATTGATGAAAATTAAAATACCACTAAGAGAATACATACCATTGGATTTTGTGATTTTTTAAGACAAAAAAATTTCTCCAATATGAAAATGATTCCAAAACATTGAAGAAAATACCATAGATACAAGCTTAAGATCATGGGTGGAATAATTACGTTCATGTGTATGTAGATTCCTGGACCCATAAGATATCATTTATTTCTCTTACATATATACATATACCATTCCAAGATGATAAGAACCAGATTAAACCCCAAACAAGATTTCTTCCTTAAGTAAACAAATAATATAAGCTCTAATAAAATTATCTTTTAAATAATTAAATATTTCTTGATACTAATCTATCCATATGAATGCCTAATATTTCATAGTAAAAGTAGTAAAAGGATCCATGATCTAATAAAAATTAGGCATCAATGTATCTTTATTACCCACTAAACCAAGAAAGTTATGTACCTCAACAATGTTCTTGGGGATTATCTAATAAACGACAACATCAATCTTAGATGTCTAAACCGATATGCCTCACTGATACATTACATGGCCAAGTTAGTACACATCATGAATCCTATCACACCTTGAACATTATTTAATTTATTATTTTATATATTTATTTATTTCTACTTATTATTGAGGTTAGAGTATTTTGATTTTGGAATTCTTTAAAAATTTAAGAATTTTTTATGGAACACATGAGCACATGGTTAGGGTAAACCATGTGATGACCATGCGAGTGTTTCTAAAAATTTTAGCAGATAAATTTTCAATTTTATCATACGGTTTATAAAATAGTGTATCCAAACCATGAAGTGTCTCCCAAGTGTATCCAGTGAGGGGCACATGGTTGGTGTGTGATTTGGTAAACTATACAGTCAAACTATGTGACCTACCAAAAAATTTGAAAATTTTGAAATTATTATCCTATAATCCTCGATTTTAACCTCCCTTTACCCTTATTTCCCCAATTCCATGCAACAAACAAAATAAGTATCCCTAGGTGTGACCCCCTCCTTTTCCTCATTGTTTTTATAAAAATTATCCTTCAATTTCTAGAAAGTTCTTCTTGATTTGAGATTTTTCCCATTATCTCTATTTATCCTTCCTTCTTTAATGTTTATTCCCATTTATATTATTATGTGATAGTTTTAGATGAACCATAGATGTGGTATTGGTCCTAAATATTTATGTTTATGTTTCCTAGGGTGTATGTATTCCTCTTTGAAGCTTTTTCTATCTATATTTAAAGGTTTCACATCATCTATACTTGACCTAAGTAAGTGTTTCTATGCCTTTTATTTTTCTCAACATGAAATTTTGTGCTTAAAGTTTCTAAAATTATTTTCCTTAATTATTATACATTCTATGTGTCAATATAATTACCTAAGAAAATTCCTTAATGGGATTGGTATTTTAGAAAGGGAAATTTCAACTCACCATTAATTTTTCATGGGAGGTTCATGGGTTTTGTGGGGTTGTTTATTGGGACTTCCTTCTTAATTTATTTTAATATGTATTTTTATTTTTTTATATTTTTAGTAAATATACATGTTTTTAGTGCTTGTATAATTGTTTGATATGGTCAATACTTGGAGTCCTTATGGTTTACTGATCTTAGTGGGTTTCAAAATGGGATTTCCCCTTGATTTCAAAGTAGTTTCAGATTATATTAAATTTAAAAATGATTTCAAATGGATTTTTAATGTTTAATTTATATAGGATGATATTGATTCCTATTTGGATTTTTAAAAAGGATATTTTAAAAATATTGGGTTTTAAATAGTTTTCAAAACTAGATTTCAAAATGATGACACTAGTTTGGAAACTCAAGAACCTATTTTCACTTCATATATATGATTCATTATTAATTGAGATACACACTTGAATAAGACCCATGGAACCTAATTTATATAAAATTTTTATTTTATTGTTGTATATGTCTATGTGGATTTAATTAGGTATTAGGTAAGAAGGGTGTATAGGGGTGGGTGGCGGTACAATATAGGAATGGTTTGCCTTATGATTTATTATTGGTGTGTGTATTGTATGATACACATCCATATTCAATCTATATTAGTAATATCATTGGAAAACTAGGTGTTTAGTGAGATATTGGGAGATTATTTCTATACTTTCCCTTAACGAGATGAACTTCTATCCTCTATATTAGAACAAGTACTGACTAGTGTAATTCCACTAATGAGGCTAGTTGAGAGTAAGTTGGTTGGTTATAGACTATGGATGTATCAATAGGCCAATAGATGATTCAAGCTGAGTATGTTTAGGATTGTCTCATGAGCTTTTTATATGTTTCCCATGATTATATACACATTAATTACCTTCTTTATTACAATAATTGATTATGATTTTAGTTTATTAGTTTTATTTTTTCCAAAATGATATATACCATCTATTACAATCTCTTTAATAGATGATTTAAATATATCTATATTCAGTAGTTATTTATTTATACCCACCATTGGTTTATGAATAATTTTGATCATGTTTTATCTAAATGTTTGTTTCTTTATATCTCTTCTACTTAGATGGATTTATTTTGTTAATATTTTATTTGGGGTTTGTTAAGTTCATTTCTAAGGGATTATTTTTCAAAAGTGTGTCAAAAAATAGTTTTGGGAAATAGTATTTTAAAAACATTTTTAAAAATAAAATCTAAATGTCTTATTTCAATCATTACTTAGTTTTAACAGAGGGAGTGAGTTATGTTCATGTATTAATTTTATTAAATTTTTAAAAAACCTATTTTAAAAAAAATTATTTTAATCTATCCATTATAAATGTTTTAAAAAGTAAATGCATGGACTCCTTGGTGAAATCTAATTAGGCTTTTAGCTTACACCCTACATGAACCACTGAGTGTTTATAAATTTAGTGGATCTTTTTTAGGTTCAGGCTTAGGATCATTGAGAATTTATAGCTTGATAAATTATTCTTTCTTAGTCTCTAATAGAGTGGTTAGTGTTCGTATGGTTGGATGGTGATATTCGAGTCATGTAGAGATCAAATTAGTTATTTTGGGTTTTATTTTGAACTATTTATAGATCGACCTAGTTGGCCTTCATTTTGTATTTTGGTTCTATCTATTTTCTATATTTAAGTTTAGTTGAATGTTAATTTATATTATTCCCTATTTGGATTATTTGTAAGTTAGAACTATTTATTTCATTTTAAATGGATGTCTAATGTTTTGGAATCACCATACCGGATTCTAGATTGAAATACATAGCGTGTTAAACACTATTTATTTAGGAGAAATCATTATAGTAATTTTATTTAATTCCCTAACACTTTTTTCTAGCCCACAGGGATTAGGGATGTCCATTGGTCCTTTCTATAGGCTGGTTTGGTTGCCCTAATTAGGGGTATCCTAGGATAGTTTGTGAAAAAATTATATCACAAAACCCTTTCTATTTGGTAATTCGAGTAGTATAGAGATATGATCATTAGAACATAGGTGATAAGCCATTAGTATTATATAGATATAATCTATTTGGTAATGTTATGTGTATTGTTTTATAGATTATTTAGATTTTGGGGTGAAAATAGGAGTTGAAATAAAGGTGCACAGTTAGATCAGACAACCTATTAAACTATGTTGATCCCATGCACATGATTCTAAGAATATCAATGTAGTAATTTCATGGTTGGTGCATGGTCTACCAAACTGTGAAGATAAACCATGCACAACCACGAACCCATCTAATTTTTTCCCTCTTCTACTGTGAATTTACTTTTGGTTATGAGTATTTACTATTTGAGACTGATTAGAGATAGTTTTTATGAGGTTTTTTTCTATTTGGTTTTATTTTTTTGATATTTGTTTTGAAAAACTTGGTTTAAAAGGTAATAGGAGTAGTTTTTAAAATTTATAAGAAGTTTTTTGAAGCATATTTTGAAAAAAAAACTATATATTTTGGATTATGAAATTGATTTCAAAAGGAATTTGTGATTAAAGACTTGTTCTTCAAGTGAAATGTCATGATTTTGAAAAATGGTTTAGAGGTGAAATTTGAAATTTTAATTAGAGTGGTTATTTTTCAAAAAGTTTTTAATAATTTTGATTGAATAAGTTATTTTATTTTGAGAGAGTTGGAATTTAAAAGTTTTTGATGGATTAATATTTTTTTATTTAGGTTATGCATCCTAGAAGACTCTCCAAGGATCATAGGAAATCTGTATTGTGGAGTGCTTCTCCCCCAAGTGCTTCCTAGGGTTCAGATGTGATCTTTCATACTATATACCCTACCAAGGATTTAGGTGGAGTGGTAGAGATGATCTCTTATATGTTCTCTCTTGTATTCTATGGTGATCAATGACCTCAAGATGATATATAGTGAATATATAAAATTGAAGGATCCTTTAATTAACTGAAAAATATTGAAGCCTCATGAGTGAAAACTGTTTCGAACTTATTCAAAGTATCAATCTAGGAATGGTGGAGGACCATCATTCCACTTCAAATAAAGAATCGTATATATTGGGAGTTATTTAATACCACATTAATTCAATGGAATTTTTTTACCAAGGTGAATTTAGAGGGGATGTTGGATCCTATGAGCCTCTATCAAAGATATTAGTTAGTGAAAAAGTATTTCACCTATTTTAATTGGTTGGTTTCCTTTTCTCATGAGTTATTGTTCAAGGACATGATAAAGGTTCCTATTTTTTTGATTGGTCTTGGTCCAAACCTTAGATCTAGAATTTATTTTTCAATCTATATTTGTTTGAGGATGTGGTCAATATGGATAAGTGGAGTTGATCTTAAGGGTTCATCCCACCAGGGTTGGTTACACTATCCCTTTTTGTGTTAGTGAGGGTTCAAAATCCTATAAGAAGTGGAATAAGGATGGATATAGGTTTGGAAATTAGAGTGGTTTGGTAGATCTTTTTATCTAGTTTTTATTCCTCTAGTGAATAAACGATCCATTGTGTGTCATTAGTGTGGTTATCTTGGGTATTTAATCCATCCATTTCAAAATTCATGACATCCTACCATAATTATAGTCATTTGGTAAATATAAAAAAGTTATATAGGATTGGGTGCCAATAAAAAAATAACACCTATCTTAACTTGAATATCAGTGGTTGTATGAAGGTTCTTTCTCAAGGTACAAAATTTTGTTTCCCCTGTTCCTATAAATTTTCTTAGTCTATTGATATGTTATTTCATTATTTGGGTTATTCATCTCTTTTTTCTATTTTTTAGAGAATTATATTCATTTTATGTAATTATAGATGATCTTTCAAGTTTATTGGTCAGTTTTGGGTTCCCTTATTTGAATGTATGGGTGGTAATTTGATGTTTTTTCACTAGAGTTATTAGTTTTTTTACCCACTATGATAAATGGAAGTCTTATATAGTGGGGAGACCTATTAAAACCCTTTGACTTTGTATTATTACTGTTGAATCATTTATCTTTGTTTTCTTTTTAGAGCTTCATTACTGGGTTGTGGTCTTGAATATGATTTTATTCTTTAGAGTATCGTGTTTAATTTAGTGTGGTATAATGTATTTTGGGCCTTCATTATTCATGTCTTTCTTTGGAATCTTAGTTAATTTCTTAGGGTAAAAAGTGTTATGGTGGGGGAGAATCATCACACCCCAATCTTTATTTTTCTTATTAATTTATATATTTATATATTTTTGTTCTTTTCCTTATGTTTTGCGTCTTTTTATTTTGAAATTCATCAAAAAATTAATATTTTTTCCCAGACCATTATTAGCACATAGTTAGCGTAAGTTGTGAAATGACCATGTGAGTGTATCTACATTTTTTAGTAGAGAAGTTCACATAGTTAGTGCACAGTTTATACAACCATGTGGTTCCTCCTAAGTGTGTCTACTAAGGGGTGTATGGTTGGTACATGATTTGGTAAAATGTGTATCTAAACCATATGACCCGCCTAGAACCTTAAAATTTTGAAAATTATTATCTTACCATCCTCGATTTTAACCTCCCTAACACCACATATCCCCCATTATATGCAAAACCTAGACCGTGGATCCATAGGCATGACACCACTCCTTTATCCTTGATTTTTATGGACTACCCTTTGATTTGTGAAAAGTTATTCTTGGTTTGACATTCCTTTATCTCCATGGTATTTTTTATTTATGATTTCTTCCATATTCTCTTATTGTGGGATGGTGTTGGTTGAACCCTATGTGAGGTATTGGTCCTAAATATTTTTGATTTTTTTCCCAAGGTGTTAATATTCATCTTTAGACCTTTACTTATTCATATTCAAAGATTTCTCATCATTTTCTCTTGACCACGGTAGGTGTTTTCATGCCTTTGATTTTTCTCAACATTCCATGTAACATCCAGGCATGGATTCCATTAAACTAGCACCCCAATCCAGTTTCCCACATAACCTCAAATGCACATCTCTATATGCTATATGTTATCAACTAGTAGATAGTGTCTAATATGGAACTATGAGGAGACTATATAGCAATATCAGAGTACACAACCAGAAGTAAATAACCAAACATCATACACTTTAAAAAACCTGTAAAGAATAAACAAACTCAGATATAATCATGATGTAATAAAATGAAAATACATTGAAGGACTATACATCCATGGAATACATATAACATCAATCACTCACTAGGTCAATCACACATAAAAAATAAAAATATAAAAATAAATACATAAGAATCTATTACCAACTCTGATCCATTTCACATACCCAGTCTCCAGTACCCTATTGATTTGCTCCATCTCAATCATTAGACTCCACATGAGCAACCCATTCAATCATAAAATCCTAGGGATTTACCCCATCTATCAAGAATCTTGGCTCAACCTGAAAGCAGACATAAGTTCTACATGAAAACTAAGGTGCACATACAGGGGGTGAGAAAAAAATATCTGTATGACACCCCAATGTTGAACCTATAGCCTATTTCCATTAGTGCGTGCTCATTAAATATACTCAGCTAAGCTGAAACATAACTGAAATAAAATTAAAATAAAACCACCGTTGGTCCTTGAGTCTGTGAATCTGATCAAACATAACTAATTTAGCCAATACTAGAATATCTCTTTGAATTTATATATGAACATGAATTTCAAATAACCTATGGGCTCTATCTCCAAGGCATCCCTAACTATTCATCTCAACTCTGTGACCTTTCCCCTGGTAGTCCTATCACCCAAGATCCTAATATATGGAATCCATTATCATGTCCACATGACCCCATTTGTTATCTCATCCTTGGTACCTAGACACATCAGTACAACATCAATCTCACTTATCATAATGATAGTGCATGGAGAATCAAGATAGTACCTAACCATACATCAACACTGGTAGTTCCAAAAGTGTCTGTCTAGCACCAACCAAAAGATGAGGACCCTCAACCCTAAATCCTTTTTCTTTATGGTATTCCATTGCTGCCTAGATAATCACTTTGCAATATAAAACATCGACTATGCTATCAGTTTTCAGAGCCTCAATCTAATATTTGATCTATTTAGTGTACTACTCATTCTTGGGGCCTTGGATCGACATTTTGATCACATATGAGGGTTTTCATATCCACCATCTCATCAATATAAAAAATAAATGTTTTTGGAACCTTAGTACAATACTCAAACCATAAAAACTATCAATACTGATATGAAACATCTTGTCCAACCTCATATCTTATAGGTGTGGTGTGTCATTTCCAACCAACCCTACCTTAGATGTGGAACATCATGTCAGACATCCAGAACCATGCATGGGGAATGTCATGTATAATTCTATCAACCTCATATGTGGAGTGTCAGGCCAGACATATAGATCTATATCTATAGAACCTCATGTCCGACCCTATTAGTGTTGGAAACAAATATCATTTAAACCCATATCCAAAATATGGAAGCCCAATTATATCATAGTATCCCTATGGTGTACCACCACCAAGAATTAACACATCAAGGGTTGGTTAAACTCCCAAGCCCATAATCACCTCTCAACCTCAATAGCTCATACATGGGTCTGGTTCCCAAGGAAAACTCATAACAAAAACTTTTCAACACTCATACCCACTCAGGGTCAATCTATCAATTAGGAACCCACATGGCCCTCTGAGTGAGTACACATGCCGAGTCATCCATCATGGGATCCTCTAAACTAGTACAAGGGTGGAGGAACCGTACTTTGGATCCTATAGGTAAACACATAAGAGAAGATATATCTAACATCAATTAGTGGGCTCCAAATGATCCTTGATCAATAACAAAACCAAAGGGGAATCGAAAAGAAATCACACCTACATGGGTATTCACTGTAACACCCTGAGATTTTGTGAACTATATTTTTTGAATTAATTTAATATTTTTTATATTATTAATTTCATGAAACAATGAATATACGTTTTCATATGAAATAACCAAGTTATTATTTCTTTGTATGCTACACCACGTTAATCTTTCATTATATGCTACACCAAGATAATCTTGTGCTACACACAACATCGACTTGGCTTGTGTTACACAAAACACTAAGTTATAAAATTAATTTTAGACACATTTAAAAATTGAATTAGATATAATAAACATAATATTTTAATTCATAATGAAAAAAATAGATTATGTGGATTTTTTTATTTTTCTGAAATATTTTATCTTGGATGAATAGTGAAAAAAACTGAATTTTAAGCGAAAAATGTTTTTCATATAATTTATTTATATAGTTAAATAATAGTTTAATTTTAATTTAAAGATTAATTAGATCCATTTTATATCAATTAGTAAAATTTATGTCATTAGTACCAATTTCACATTAAAATTGAAAACAAAAACAGTTCAAACTTTTGACTTTTCTTCTTAAAAACTCATTGTCTCGCAGCATCTACAGGATTAACTTTAAACTTAATTTAGAGAATTTTTTGAATTTAATTTTAAAAAATGTAAATACATAGTTTTAATAAGTATAGTATTTATATTATAATAATATCAACTTAGTTTTTGACCAAAAATATTAGTGAAAGTAACTAAAATTAATTCCAGCGATTAAGGTAAAATTAATCTTAACAATGGAATAAACCTTAAACTTAAGGGCCAAAATGACGTAGAAAATTATTCAAAATACCTTTTATGCCAATATTTTGACTATATACCCTCTTGGTTCGAATCTTAAAATTTAGCAAGATACTATTCCATGAAAATGACCAATATAATAAGTTATGTAAAGAAAAAGAAAAAAAAGAACCTTAATTATCTTTAACATATTTAAAGATTTAAAATATGGAAGAAGCTACATAGTTTTGGTTATAAAAATTATTTTGGAAGGTAAATTATTTTCTTTCCTGATAATTTAACTATAATTTTTAGAGATTAATTAGTTACATTCAACTCTTAACAAACACTAACACATGTATTATTTAGTTAACTATTAAATAAAATTGATGATGCTAGAAACATTAGAAGGGAAGTAAATTTAATGAGTTATCATGTTCCATTATATTTTTATATGAATATATATTGTTACAAAATGTGAAACAAATATATTTTAATTAAAATATTATTTTTATATCTTTTAATTTAAATTAAATAAACAATATCAAAATTTACATTAATGTAATATTATAAGAAATGATAATTTAAAAAATGGTCTGAAATTAATAAAAATATTATTTTCTAAAATTTTATTTGAATGTGTTATTAAATATAAAATAAGGTCCATTCATGTACTAGATTATCTTTTATAATTAAAATATTTACCTATAGATAGTAAAAACATTGTTAATGCGGTTTGGGTTAAAAAGGTGATTTGACATGTTACATGTGCTTCTTCTAAAATTAATTTCCAACACACATGGAATTTATATTTTTTAAATTAGATATAATATTTATAATTTATTGGTTCTATATTTTATAATAAATCTCACTTTAATTTAGTCTTAATGGTAAAATTACTTAGGATAGAAAACTAGTTACTTTAATAAAAACTAAAATGATAAAAATAATGAAACTTAGCAGTTAAGGAACAAAATTATAAATATAGAATTATTTTCATGTGGTGGAAATTTTTATCAACTATAATTTCAATTTAATCCATTATTAGTTCTTTTCTGAAGCATGTGAGGTAAGGGATACCTCCCAATAGTGTTTACCTTTTGGTATTTACAAGAATGCCACACCTCCTCCTCTATAAAATGGAATTAGATATTCCCCTTCCTTATACCTCTCAAGACACTTTATCTTATACAAAACCCACCCAAATAAGATACAAAAATAAATCCTATAAACTTGTAAGACTCAATTTTGGTTGAAATCCAACCAAAGAATCCCTTTGGTGCAAACTAAAAGAGTTACTCAAAGAAGAGGTAACAACCTTCCACAAGCTCTTTAATTTTATTTTAATACTCTACCACCTCAATTATTCTTATTCCATGATTATATAATAAACTAAGTATCCTAAATTTACTAATTTATTTTTATTATAAGTATTTGACCTACACTTATTGACAATTACATCTAATGGGTAACAAACTTACTGTTCGTGTGTATGGTGGACTATCGTCTCACGAAGCGATGTTGTTCATTTTTCCTTTACCACCTCTAATTGGTGGGAATTATGATAGAAATACTATTATTATATGATATATATGATATTTATGATGCTTTTATGATTATATAATTATTATATAAGACATTCCTTCATGATGTCTATTTTGTGTAAATATGATAACTTCATTTGTGGACGTGTGGACTACCGCCTCCTCAAAGCGATGTTATTTGTTAACACTTTAAAGGTAATGTATTAAGGATGATTTTAGTGAAATTATATGATATATATGACATAATAATTCTACTTTAATGATATAATATATATATACATATATTTCATTTATTTTATTTCTATTAATTTGATAATAAAATGGAAACAACGTTAATGAGTACGTACGACCTACCGTCTCCATGAACGGTGTATGCCATTTCATATTTTATCTTTTATAAATTTTTATAAATACTTATATAATTAATATATATGATATTTATATCATGTTTTACATTCTGGAAATCTATAATTCATGACATAAGTAAGAGGATGAAGAATAAAAATTCAAAACATATATGTATAACAAAGCAGTTATTACCCGAAACATTACCTTAACATGGAATTATTAATAAATGAGTAATATAAATTCCTAATTAAATCATATATTTTTCTACGGTATATTTATTAGAAAATTATAATTATTATACAGGAGTTTTATACATGTAACGCCCCGACCCCAGTTACCCAGAGTCGGTGCATTATTACATAACATTGGCATGATCACAAGAAAGATCAAATCTCGAAAGACCGATTGGTTTAGTAGCCTTGGAAACACTAGATATATTCATAAGTTTTACATTACATCATAAAATGAAAAACTACTACTACAACATAATGTTTCCACAATCCACACTATTAACCCCTCATAAAATCCCTGCAGGTCATTCATAACTTACTTCTTCACATCCTGGGAAAAATAAAACATAGAAAAGGGGTGAGCTCAAATGCCCAGTAAGGATAACAATATAGCGGAAACTTTCATAAATAAGAATAAACATTTAAGGCAATGTATAACTAAAACAAAAGCCTTTTAAATATGAACTTTCAACATGGTATGGCATAAATAAAATGAAATAATGCCATTTACTTATTCACATGGATATTCTACTAATCGAATAATCACATGCAAAAATCAATAACCACTTTCATAATGTTGGAATGCATAATGCCAGACTATCATAACCACATAGCCAAGGCCTCGTGCCAAGACTACAAATAAAATTTTGTCAAGGCCTTGTGCCAAGACACTAGTTTGTCTCATGAGACCTACCGATGCATCGAGGAGCTATAGCGGGCTCCACCCGTCACATATTAAGTCCAATGCATTCCCATATGAAAAGGTTTAAACATAACATAAACATTCATATTAAAACTAGCATATGAAATGTCAATACTTTCACCATAAACTATGAATGGTATAAAAATAGCACATCCACAGTCAAACATATCACAAAACCTTCAATACAATATAGAAGTTTTGTATCATAATAAATCAACTTCAAATAATCTTAAAATCCATCAAAGGATGTTGACATAGATGAAATCAAAATTCTTTTTAAAGAAATATCTCCTTTTATTTTGAAATAATTTAATATCCATATAAAATAAAACATTTTCTTTGAAAATATTCTTATAAGCTTGTAAGGGAAGCTTTGAAGATTTTATAACGGCGGAAAATAGACGCACCCGCCGTTAAAAAAACATTCTTACCTTAATTCTGTCGAAAAGGTTAAAAAGGACCTTGTTTTGAAAACGACCGAAAGATTCCTTTATAAACCACTTATAAAAGTCAAAAAGGGTATAAATGACTTTAACTCATATTCTAGTAAATAGTAAAAATGTTTTGAAATGCATTTTTAAGAAACATGGATGTGGATGATAAAGAGATCCCATTAGATTATTACGTATAAACAACCTTGGATAATGAAGAGGTTGTAAAGTAAACCCTTACCTTGTACTTTTCCTTGGTTGGGGTAGGTTAACCTCCTGTATAATGGTGAAATAGTTGTTATTAAATTATACAAGAATCATATATAATAATATGATATCATATATGATCTTTTAACATTGATTTGTTAATAATATCTTAGAATTATCGTCGTTTCGGGAGTTAACTTACTCATTTTCTTTTATATGTTTTGTTACATAAGCCATGGTTGTTGTATCTTATTCATATCCAGAATGATATCTAGTCCTTAAACATCATTTTTAAATCATCAAATGATAATTATACTTGAATGGATACGATGGAGAATGAATCTCATCGCGTTCGTGGAGACGGTAGTCCGTACGTACGCACGAGCGACAATATCATTCTTTTGATATTAAAATAATATATAAATGGATGGTATATCATATATACAGAATCATTAACATGTTATATTTATTATTTACATGAGTTACACATCATTATTATACCCATCCAAATAATATTATATTGAATAACAATTACACCACGACGTGGAGACGGTAGTCCGTACGTACGCACGTATGGTGACATGTTATTCAAAGGGTGGATAGAATACTGAATATGGTTGTACCATATTTATAATAACATCACAGTATATGTGAGATACTGGAGTTATTATTTTAGAATGGTAAGAACAAAGGAAGAAGAAGTGGAAGAAGAAATGAACTTGGAGAAGGGTGGTGAAATCATTACCTCTTCTTCGGGTTCTTCCTTTTGATTTGATCAAAAGGGCTCCTTAGGTTGGCTTTCTGATCAAACTAAGGCCTCTAGGTTGTATTGAGGGATGTTGGTAGAGTATTTGGGCAGAGTTTGGCCGAACCAAAAGGCTTTTAAGGTGTGAAGAAATGAGAAGGAGGAGTGCCCTTTTATAAGAGGGGTGAGGGGCACCTTTGGAAAAGCTAGAAATATTAATTTATAATAAATTCATATTCGGTTTATAATGGCTCCAAAGCTTATTATTCAAAGGTTAAGGTGGGGATAGGTCGAAAACCACTCAACCAATAGAATTTAGACAGGTTTGGGTACTTATATTAACCTTATATTTAAGTATTAAATCTAAGTTAATTAGTTTCACTTTTACAATGTCTCTTTGTATTTTTATATAATATGGTTAATAAACTTACTATATACATACAAGAGACCCCAAAGTGGTACATTAATGATGAAACTATCATTATATAAGTCTATTGGCCGAACCTTAGATTTTTAGGAATTTAATATCAATTAATAATATAATATTTGTTTTAAGAACTCTTTTATGTCAATTTTGACACTATTCAATAGTTGATTTTTGTGAAACTCATAAAAGATTGATTACTTCGAAAAAAGTCAATTAAATCAATCCTAATATATCATATTATCCTAGAAAATTAGTTTAATTCATTAAAAGTTTCATATTATATTTATTTGGGTATTTATAATATCAATTATTTTAATTTTTCACTATTATAGTAATTACTGCATCATCATTGTGTCATAAATAAAATAACTTATTTAATGTCTAAAAATTATAAATAAAATATCATTATGTAGGAAATCGTTTTATATTTCTAATGAATATTTATAATCTAAAATCCAACATATATAACCCTATGTAAAAATTGTTTTTCTAAAAGATATATGTTTGTGTCATTTTTGTATTCATTTTAACTTAATTAAAATAAAGTGTCATTATCACTTACAAGTGGATCCATGGGGTCCCAAAATAGACCCAAATATTCCCATGGTCGACCATGTATCAACCAATAGGGTTAAGACACGTTTTAGGGTAATTTAGTATTATTATAATATTATTTTTTAACCCTTATTTACCGGATTTACCCTTAACCATGGTAAATAAAATATTTACCGCCGTAATTATTCAAAATGTCTAAAAATAAAAGTTACCTATTTACACAATTTGAACATCCTGATTCCAAATATGGAATCCATTTTCCTAAATTCAAAACACAGAAGTTGCAGAAATTAATTTAAAATTAATTCCCGCTGTCAAAACAAAAAGCGTGTTTTTAAGAGATAATAACTATCAAAAGATTGACACTCGTTTATGTTCGGTTTAATTGTAAAATTATGTCCAATGACCAACATTATATTAAATGGTAAAAATATATTGTAAATATACTTTAAAACCACTCAAATTCATAATTTATCACTATTAATTATTTTGATTAAAAAAGTTGTTTTTAATTAAAACTTAGTAATTTTCACTATTCATCAAAATATGAAAGTTATCCGAAATGTACCAAAATTTCACCTTAGGCTAAATTCGATATTCCGAATCCAAAAATGAAGTCCATTTTCAAATATAAAATATATATAATTTCAAAAAGTAGGTATTACTATTCATAACGGCTAGTTTGATTAGTTATGGTGTGTTAGAACTCGGTGTTGCGTACAACACACGCTATCACATTATTCAAAGAGAAGCGTACCGTAGAAGCTTGGGGTTTTACATTCTCCCCTCCTTAAAATAATTGCGTCCTCTCAATTTCTAGGGTATTACTGTATAAAAAGACTCAGGTGGTTCTTCATCATAAGTTCCTCGGGTTCCCACGTTGCCTCTTCCATCTTATGGTTTCTCCACAAAACTTTTACCAGACGCGTCGTCCGGTTTCTCAGCACTTGTTCTCTCGTATCAAGAATCTTGACGGGCTCTTCGCAATAAGACAGATCAGGTTCCAGTTCTAATTTCTCATAGGTGAGTATATGCGTCGGATCATGCATGTATTTCCTCAATAGAGATACGTGGAACACATCGTGAACTTTGGAGAGACTTGGCGGCATTGGCAATCGGTAAGCTACAACCCCAATTCGTTCTAGAATTTCGAAAGGTCCGATGTACCTGGGACTCAATTTACCTTTCTTACCAAAACGTATGACTCCCTTCCACGGAGATACCTTCAGAAAAACATGATCACCGACTTGAAATTCCAAATCCTTCCTTCGATTATCGGCATAGCTCTTCTGCCTACTTTGAGCTGCTTTGATGTGATTTTGGATTACTTTCACCTTTTCCACCGTTTCCTCCACCAGTTCTGGGCCTACAAGTTTTCTTTCACCAACGTCATCCCAACAGGTTGGTGTACGACATCTCTTTCCGTATAACGCTTCATATGGTGCCATCTGAATACTCGAATGGAAGCTATTGTTATATGAAAATTCTACCAAAGGTAAATATTGATCCCACATACCCTGAAAGTCAAGTGAGCAAGATCTCAACATGTCTTCTAAGGTTTGAATAGTCCGTTCTGATTGTCCGTCTGTCTGAGGGTGGTAAGCAATGCTCAAATGAAGTTCAGTATCCAGGGATTTCTGAAGACTTCCAGAATCTTGAAGTAAAACGGGGATCACGATCAGAAACAATCGATAGGGGTACTCCATGAAGTCTCACAACTTCATTAATATATAGTCTTGCTAGACGTTCCAGGGGTAGATCTTCTCTTATAGCAAGAAAATGTGCTGTCTTGGTAAGACGATCAACAATAACCCATATTGCATCGTTCCTTCTAGGAGTCTTTGGTAGCCCCATGACAAAGTCCATCGTAACATTGTCCCATTTCCACTCCGGTATGGGAAGAGGTTGCATGACTCCTCCAGGCTGTTGCCTTCCAGCTTTCACTTGTTGACAAATCATACATCTTGACACAAAATCAGCAATCTCCCTCTTCATGTTGTCCCAACAAAAATCTTCCTTCAAATCTCTATATATTTTGGTGCTCCCAGGGTGTATAGAGAAATTGGAACTATGAGCATCATCCAACAATTCCCTTTTTAGATCAGGTATATTGGGAACACAAAGTCTCTTCCCGAATTTCAAAATTCCATCTTCATACACAAAGTCTCTCAATCTCCCATCATTCACAGCTTTAATCTTCTTTTGGAATTCTTCATCATCGGTCTGAGAACTCTTAATCCTTTCTAGTAAAGATGGTTTGACAACCATTTGAAAAAGAATTGATGTTTCACCTTCCCTGGTTATTCCCATGTCCATATTCACTAGATCCATGAAAATTGGATCCCTTTCAATTCTCATATTGTTCAAAACTCCATGGTCTTTTCTAATCAAAGCATCTGCCACCTTGTTTGCCTTTCCTGGGTGGTAGTGTATCGTACAATCATAATCCTTGAGTAATTCAAGCCATCTCCTTTGCCTCATGTTGAGTTCTTTTTGTGAGAAAATATACTTCAAACTCTTGTGATCAGTATAAATCTCACATTTTTCACCATAGAGGTAGTGCCTCCATATCTTCAAAGCAAAGATCACTGCTGCTAACTCAAGATCATGAGTAGGATAGTTTTGTTCATGAATTTTCAACTGTCGTGATGCATAGGCAATAACTCTATCATTCTGCATAAGGACACAGCCAAGTCCTTATTTAGATGCATCACTATAAATAACGAACCCATCATTCCCCGATGGTAGAGTCAATATAGGAGCATTGAATAATCTTCTCTTCAGTTCTTCGAAACATTCTTCACACTCTTTTTTCCAAACAAATTTAACCCCTTTACATGTGAGCTTCGTTAATGGGTTAGCCAATCGGGCAAAATTCTGGACGAAACGTCGATAATAACCTGCCAAACCAATAAAACTACGTACCTCAGTTATACTCGTAGGTGCTGGCCATTCTTGGATTGCCTTGGTCTTAGAAGGATCAACAGAGATTCCATCTTTAGAGACAATATGGCCAAGAAAAGAAATCTCCTGAAGCCAGAATTCACACTTGCTAAACTTCCCATATAATTCATGCCTCCTCAGAGTCTTCAAGATAATGCGCAAGTGATTTTCATGATCTTCGTAGGTTTTGGAGTATACCAAGATATCATCAATAAATACCACCACAAATTCATCGAGATACTCCTTGAAAACTCTATTCATTAGATCCATGAATACAGAGGGTGCATTAGTCAATCCAAACGGCATTACAGTAAACTCGTAATGCCCGTACCTGGTTCGAAATGCTGTTTTCGGAATGTCTTCCTTCTTCACACACAACTGATGGTATCCAGATCGAAGGTCAATCTTTGAAAAGTATTGAGATCCATGCAGTTGGTCAAATAAATCATCAATATGAGGTAGGGGATACTTGTTCTTTATCGTTATAGCATTGATCTCCCTGTAGTCGATACATAACCTCATAGATCCATCTTTCTTTTTAACAAAAAGAACAGGGGCTCCCCATGGAGAAAAACTAGTGCGAATAAATCCCTTATTACTCAATTTCTCTAGTTGTTTCTTTAGTTCGACTAACTCTACAGTGGCCATTCTATAAGGGGTCTTCGATATAGGCCTTGATCCAGGAATCAAATCAATAGAAAACTCAACTTCTCGTTCTGGAGGATGTCCAGGTAAATCTTCCGGAAATACATCTACAAATTCTTTCACAACAGGTACATCCTCTATTTGAACATTCCTTTCCTCACCGACAGTTATTTCATTCTCTTCCTCCCCAATAATTGAATTAAGTTGAGCTACTGGGGGTGGATCTAAATAAGAATTAGGTGGTGATGATTCTGCTCTAAAAATAAGGTGCTCCTTATCATTATCATCAAGAATCGTAACCTCTTTCTTCTTACAATAAACTTTCGCATCATAGTCTGAAAGCCATTCCATACCGAGGATTATATCAAACTCAATCATAGGTATGACGATGAAATCAGAAGATAAAGAAAATTTATGTGCTCTAATGGGGACTGATTCACAAAACTTTGTTGCAACGATACTTCCCTTAGGAGTTTTAACTGACAACTCCCTTATTAAATCAAATTGGAAATATCTAATTTTCTTAGCAAACTGGGAAGATATGAAACAATGCGATGATCCAGAATCAAATAATGTATTTGCTAAACTTGAGGAAACCATTAAATTACCTGACACCACGTCTTTCGGAGCTTCTACCTCAGCAGTAGTGATAGCATAAGCCTGGCCTTGATCCCTTGGCCTTTTCTGAGGTAAGTTCTCCTGATGCTTAGGACATGCATTTGCATAATGCCCCATCTCCCTGCAATTGTAGCACTGAACGTTGGTAGCTTCCTTCTTCCCCTTGCAATCATGAGCTTGGTGGCCTTTTTCACCACACTTGTAACAGACTCCCATTCCCTTCAAGCAAGTACCAGGATGTTTCTTCCCGCATTTACCACAAGATGGATATTCAACCTTTCCCTTCTTCCCCTTATTTCCATTCCCAGATTGATCAACAGGTCTCTTCTTCTCTTGGTTTGCTTTAAATTCATAAGACTTAGAGAATTCCTTTTCGGTCTTGATAGCACATGAGACAATGTCTTCGTATGATGAAAAGGATTGTGAGACTAACGCTCGACGGAGAAATGGTTTTAACCCATCAAAGAAACGATCAATCTTACTTCTTGGGTTACGAATATAATCACCAGCGTACCTTGCTAACCTTGTAAAGTTAGCCTCATACTTTGTGACATTCTCATCATCCTTTTGTCTCAGACTCAGAAATTGCCTTTCCATATCTGCTCGATGGTCGCGAGGGAAGTATTTTTCTAAAAACAGATCTTTGAACTCCCTCCATTCCATATTTGATACTTCATCATCTTCCTTCGTATTTTGGATCAATGACCACCATTGATCAGCATCTCCAGTGAGGCGGTAAACTACCATGATAACTTTTTCCCTTTCACTGCTCCCCAAAGCCTGAAATATTTTCTCTAGGGAAATTATCCATTGCTCAGCTACTAAGGGATTTGTATTCCCATTGAACGTTGGTGGTTGTTGCCTCATGAATCGATCTAACATTGATCCTCCACGCTACGGATCAGGGTGCTCCATACGGGTAAGGTTATTATTCATAACCTGAGTAAGTTGTCCCAGTATGGTGATTAGCTGATCAACACCAGTTGCATCACCAGCCCCACTATAATTATCTTGAGCAGGAGGGCAATCCCTACATGGAGTGCGTGCATTGATACGGTTTCCATTTCTTCCACTAGGCGCCATTTCTAAACAATGTCATAAACTAGATCAGTTTATGAATCAAAATACATAATCCCATACTTATAAAACACTTAACATAAATTGAACAATTTATGGATATAATCCATAATCATAAGAATGTTTTCTTTGAGGAAGTATATACTCATAATCCCTTCAAAATGATTTGTAAAGAAAATGAGAGTTATCCTAAGAATATCCCCCGAGAGTGTCGTATCCAAGAGTGCAGCAAGGCCCGTTGTCGTGCACCAGTTCCCGTTCGAGTCTATCTCAAAGCGGTGTTTTCGGGTTTTACCCCTAGGTACATCTGTGCCAGAGCCGCCTCTACCTGCTCGTATCCAGACAGGGATGTATTGCTTGTAAAACTCACAAAATCTCTACAATACCAAAATTCTAGGAAGTTCTTCTATACTAATCCTCAAAGTTCATCTTAGGTCTACGTGCTCTAATCAGAGTTTATCTAAATCTAGCTTCCAAGGTTTGTACTAAACTTCCTCTGATACCAACTGTAACGCCCCGACCCCAGTTACCCAGAGTCGGTGCATTATTACATAACATTGGCATGATCACAAGAAAGATCAAATCTCGAAAGACCGATTGGTTTAGTAGCCTTGGAAACACTAGATATATTCATAAGTTTTACATTACATCATAAAATGAAAAACTACTACTACAACATAATGTTTCCACAATCCACACTATTAACCCCTCATAAAATCCCTGCAGGTCATTCATAACTTACTTCTTCACATCCTGGGAAAAATAAAACATAGAAAAGGGGTGAGCTCAAATGCCCAGTAAGGATAACAATATAGCGGAAACTTTCATAAATAAGAATAAACATTTAAGGCAATGTATAACTAAAACAAAAGCCTTTTAAATATGAACTTTCAACATGGTATGGAATAAATAAAATGAAATAATGCCATTTACTTATTCACATGGATATTCTACTAATCGAATAATCACATGCAAAAATCAATAACCACTTTCATAATGTTGGAATGCATAATGCCAGACTATCATAACCACATTGCCAAGGCCTCGTGCCAAGACTACAAATAAAATTTTGTCAAGGCCTTGTGCCAAGACACTAGTTTGTCTCATGAGACCTACCGATGCATCGAGGAGCTATAGCGGGCTCCACCCGTCACATATTAAGTCCAATGCATTCCCATATGAAAAGGTTTAAACATAACATAAACATTCATATTAAAACTAGCATATGAAATGTCAATACTTTCACCATAAACTATGAATGGTATAAAAATAGCACATCCACAGTCAAACATATCACAAAAACTTCAATACAATATAGAAGTTTTGTATCATAATAAATCAACTTCAAATAATCTTAAAATCCATCAAAGGATGTTGACATAGATGAAATCAAAATTCTTTTTAAAGAAATATCTCCTTTTATTTTGAAATAATTTAAGATCCATATAAAATAAAACATTTTCTTTGAAAATATTCTTATAAGCTTGTAAGGTAAGCTTTGAAGATTTTATAACGGCGGAAAATAGCCGCACCTGCCGTTAAAAAAAACATTCTTACCTTAATTCTGTCGAAAAGGTTAAAAAGGACCTTGTTTTGAAAACGACCGAAAGATTCCTTTATAAACCACTTATAAAAGTCAAAAAGGGTATAAATGACTTTAACTCATATTCTAGTAAATAGTAAAAATGTTTTGAAATGCATTTTTAAGAAACATGGATGTGGATGATAAAGAGATCCCAGTAGATTATTACGTATAAACAACCTTGGATAATGAAGAGGTTGTAAAGTAAACCCTTACCTTGTACTTTTCCTTGGTTGGGGTAGGTTAACCTCCTGTATAATGGTGAAATAGTTGTTATTAAATTATACAAGAATCATATATAATAATATGATATCATATATGATCTTTTAACATTGATTTGTTAATAATATCTTAGAATTATCGTCGTTTCGGGAGTTAACTTACTCATTTTATTTTATATGTTTTGTTACATAAGCCATGGTTGTTGTATCTTATTCATATCCAGAATGATATCTAGTCCTTAAACATCATTTTTAAATCATCAAATGATAATTATACTTGAATGGATACGATGGAGAATGAATCTCATCGCGTTCGTGGAGACGGTAGTCCGTACGTACGCACGAGCGACAATATCATTCTTTTGATATTAAAATAATATATAAATGGATGGTATATCATATATACAGAATCATTAACATGTTATATTTATTATTTACATGAGTTACACATCATTATTATACCCATCCAAATAATATTATATTGAATAACAATTACACCACGACGTGGAGACGGTAGTCCGTACGTACGCACGTATGGTGACATGTTATTCAAAGGGTGGATAGAATACTGAATATGGTTGTACCATATTTATAATAACATCACAGTATATGTGAGATACTGTAGTTATTATTTTATAATGGTAAGAACAAAGGAAGAAGAAGTGGAAGAAGAAATGAACTTGGAGAAGGGTGGTGAAATCATTACCTCTTCTTCGGGTTCTTCCTTTTGATTTGATCAAAAGGGATCCTTAGGTTGGATTTCTGATCAAACTAAGGCCTCTAGGTTGTATTGAGAGATGTTGGGAGAGTATTTGGGCAGAGTTTGGCCGAACCAAAAGGCTTTGAAGGTGTGAAGAAATGAGAAGGAGGAGTGCCCTTTTATAAGAGGGGTGAGGGGCACCTTTGGAAAAGCTAGAAATATTAATTTATAATAAATTCATATTCGGTTTATAATGGCTCCAAAGCTTATTATTCAAAGTTTAAGGTGGGGATAGGTCGAAAACCACTCAACCAATAGAATTTAGACAGGTTTGGGTACTTATATTAACCTTATCTTTAAGTATTAACTCTAAGTTAATTAGTTTCACTTTTACAATGTCTCTTTGTATTTTTATATAATATGGTTAATAAACTTACTATATACATCCAAGAGACCCCCAAGTGGTACATTAATGATGAAACTATCATTATATAAGTCTCTTGGCCGAACCTTAGATTTTTAGGACTTTAATATCAATTAATAATATAATATTTGTTTTAAGAACTCTTTTATGTCAATTTTGACACTATTCAATAGTTGATTTTTGTGAAACTCATAAAAGATTGATTACTTCGAAAAAAGTCAATTAAATCAATCCTAATATATCATATTATCCTAGAAAATTAGTTTAATTCATTAAAAGTTTCATATTATATTTATTTGGGTATTTATAATATCAATTATTTTAATTTTTCACTATTATAGTAATTACTGCATCATCATTGTGTCATAAATAAAATAAATTATTTAATGTATAAAAATTATAAATAAAATATCATTATTTAGGAAATCTTTTTAGATTTCTAATGAATATTTATAATCTAAAATACAACATATATAACCCTATGTAACAATTGTTTTTCTAAAAGATATATGCTTGTGTCATTTTTGTATTCATTTTAACTTAATTAAAATAAAGTGTCATTATCACTTTCAAGTGGATCCATGGGGTCCCCAAATAGACCCAAAGATTCCCATGGTCGACCATGTATCAACCAATAGGGTTAAGACACGTTTTAGGGTAATTTAGTATTATTATAATATTATTTTTTAACCCTTATTTACCGGATTTACCCTTAACCATGGTAAATAAAATATTTACCGCCGTAATTATTCAAAATGTCTAAAAATAAAAGTTACCTATTTACACAATTTGAACATCCTGATTCCAAATATGGAATCCATTTTCCTAAATTCAAAACACATAAGTGGCAGAAATTAATTTAAAATTAATTCCCGCTGTCAAAACAAAAAGCGTGTTTTTAAGAGATAATAACTATCAAAAGATTGACACTCGTTTATGTTCGGTTTAATTGTAAAATTATGTCCAATGACCAACATTATATTAAATGGTAAAAATATATTCTAAATATACTTTAAAACCACTCAAATTCATAATTTTTCACTATTAATTATTTTGATTAAAAAAGTTGTTTTTAATTAAAACTTAGTAATTTTCACTATTCATCAAAATATGAAAGTTATCCGAAATGTACCAAAATTTCACCTTAGGCTAAATTAGATATTCAGAATCAAAAAATGAAGTCCATTTTCAAATATAAAATATATATAATTTCAAAAAGTAGGTATTACTATTCATAACGGCTAGTTTGATTAGTTATGGTGTGTTAGAACTCGGTGTTGCGTACAACACACGCTATCACATTATTCAAAGAGAAGCGTACCGTAGAAGCTTGGGGTGTTACAATACATGTATGAATAAATTCAATAATTAAGGTAAGGGTTTATCTCATCTCACGTTTATTTCTATGGATATATGCTATATTCACCACTTGTTCTTCTTATGTGGTGTATATAATTCCATATGAAAATTTATATCACGAATTTAATTTATTTCATGATATTAAAATTTTCTTTTGATGTTATTATTTCATGGATCTCATGATTCAAAAGTTAGTCATGTAGTAAGGGGATCTCGAGTCTCACTTTTATTTCTATGAGACTTATGCCTTATTCACCACTCATTTCTTTGTGTGGTATATATACTGACCTTGAATGTGTTATGTGATTATTATTATTAAATTTATGGATATTTCAAAAAACATTTCATGATCTCTCTTGCATGGGGTTTATACTTCAAAAGTTACCAAATCGGTAAAGCAATTTTTCCCAATATTCCTTCTTTGGGACACATGTTATGTTATGCACCTATAGTTTTTATAGGATTTATATACCACTATTTGACATGTTAAATCATTAATATCCTTATTTTAATTATTTTATAGGCTTAATATAATGTTTTTACTTCATGGGGATTACAATTTAAATGTTTCAAAGTGGTATGGGACACTTTGAAATGTTTAAAGATTATTTCCCTTAATAAATGTTTTAAATGATCCTTTAAAAATTATTTTACATCTAAGTTTAAATAATTTGATATAGTTTATTCTTTATTGTGTATAGGATCCAATAACACCATTATTATTTTTTATTTTATTGGTTTATGTTTATAGTGCCATGTTCCTTAAAAAAATTGTTTCTCTTCCATGGGTTATACCATGATAAAATACTTATGAAACCCACTCCTTTTCATGGGTTATTATATGATGAAATTATTTTTAATCCTATTTATCTTCCTTAGGTTATGATAAGATGAAGTTTTTATAATATCCATTTGGTTTCATGGGTTATGAAATGATATTTATGAAACACATTTATTTTTATGGGTCATAATATGATGATTTTTTTGGAACATGGATGTATGATTTTATAATGTGATGGGTGGGACCTATATCTACCTCCAATGAATTTGGTAAAGATTTATATCTCATGAGTATGATAGGGTAGTAATGATAAGTGAGCTATGTTTAGTACGATAGGGATTGAATGAGTAGTTAACTCAGTTCTGTATGAAAGGGTTAGAATGAGTAGTGAACTCAGTTCAGTATGATTGGGTATGAACAAAGAGTGAGCTTAGTTCAGTATGACAGGGATATAATGAGAATGAAATCGATTCAGTAATATAGGAGTATAATGGGAAGTTAACCTAGTTCAATAATACAGGGATGGAATGGGAAGTGAACCCATTTCAATAATACCGAGATGGAATAGGAAGTGAACCAGGTTTAGTAATATAGGCATGGAACATGAAGTGAACCTAGTTCAGTAATACAGGGATTGAACGAGGAGTAAAACCTGTTCAATAAAGGACTTTATCCACTAATATGGTCTTAGAAGTAATCATTTAATACTATGGAAATCATTTTTTTGTTTATGTGTCAGCCAAAATGTTTTTATCTTATTCTTATGTTACGATCTCATGGATTATGCTCTTGATTCACTTATGATTCATGTATTATGAACTGTAAATATTTATTCTATAACTCATGATTATGATCTTTGATATGTAGGGTATGATCTTCAAATATTACTCTCTTGTTCTCATACTCTTATTTTCATGTTATGCTTATATATCTCTATTATTTACCCTTAATGAGTATCTGATATCACCACTTTTCTTATGTTTCCTTTCCCCATGTTATGAAGAATGTTTTTAATTAGGAGTGCTAAAGGGGTTGATCTTTATGGGAGACTTTGGAGATCTTCAACCATGTTAGAATATATTGTGTTCCATGTTTCCAAATACACTAAACTATTATAGTCCTTGAGCAAGTATTTTTGTAATGTGATGAATATTAATCTAAAATGATGTAATATCCATGTATGATAAGCCTGGGTTGCTACAGTAGGTATTAAAGGAAGGGTTTAGTCAACATTTGGAAACTAAGAAGAAGAATATTTAGTGATATCTCTAGTGATATTTAAAAGGATATGTATAGGTATGTCTCTAAGGATAAGTCAAAGTATAAGAAAATGTCCTGGAATTTTGTTAAAGGATAGAGCGAGTGGTTTCTTAGAAATACATCCTAATCTGGATACTACAAGTGGATGTGGATTTGGTACAGATGTACATAGGGGTAAAAACCCCCAAAAAACTGTATTGAGATAGAATCAATCAAGAACTAGTGCATGAAAATGAGCCTTTCTACACACCTAGTTTGATACACTTATGAAATATTTTTTGGGAAATCAAAAACTCTTTATATACCATTATGAAGAATTTAAATTGATGATGACTATGAATAACCTAGGATAAATCTAAAGTTTCATAGATTAAGAAGTAAGGTGTCATGATTTAGATGTCCTATAAGTAGTTTTTCATGATTATATGGTTCCCCAATATGATGGCTATTTCTTACTCTATAATTTTTTGTATTAGTCAATGGATGTAACCTGAAGGAACCATGTTAATGGGGAATGAAATAGATAATGAAATGATTTCACTCATGAGCAATAAAATGTTTTGGGAGATGGAATTAAAAACCACATTTTTATACTCACAAAAATTTCTCCATCTATGAATCATGGTGAACGTCCAAATAAGAATATGAGGGAACAACAATTTATTGAGTCCTTAATGAGGAAAACCCTCCTTATTTCAGTGGTTACACTGACCCATGAGTTAATGAGTAATTGATCAGTACAACTAAAAAGATAATTTCAGTTTTACCGTGTTCATAAAATGAAAAATTCACTCTAGATGTCTACCATTTATAAGGTGAGGTGGATCAATGGTGGAATATTATTAAGAATATGATGTGATAAGATGAAATGGACTCCATATATTGGGATGAGTTTAAGAACTTATTTTTCAATAAGTACTTTCCTCATTTTTTCCATATTAATATGGGAAAAATAATTCCTAGAGATTAAGTAGGAGAATGATGAATCTGTTGGTTCATATGAAACAAATTTTATAAGGCTTTCAAGGAACTCTTTAGGTATTATCATCCAACCTAAAATAAATATTGATAAATTCATTGGTGTTTTGGAACCTAGTATTCAAAAGGACTTGGATATTAGAGACATTAGTAGATATGAAGAATTTTTTTGATGTTATATCATGGTGGAAATGGAGGTCGGAGTTACGTGACTATTTCATGGCGTTGATAAGAAAAGGAATATGGAGTTAAAATGAAAATATAAAGAATAAGGAGAGAAAATTATGATATTTAATTTATGATAAATGTTTGGGAATAATAAAGGAGAAAATTATCTTAAGGGTGCTACTAAATTTTTTAATTGTGTAAGTGAAGGTCATCGGGAAACTGATTGCCGAATTGATGGGAAGAAGTTAGATAACGGTGTGACTAGAGAGAATGTTGCACATAATGAACCTACCACACTCAATTTTTTCAATTTCAAGGATATTTGACATTATACAAATCAATTACCAAATATAAGGGTGAACATGGATGTTAATACACAAAAAAAACTAGAGGAAAAAGAAAAAATGGAAATCTTATTCAATCATAATGGATTAAGAGAATTATGTTAATTAGAGAACACTAATCCTTATCTCCTTAGTTAGGAATTTGGTTTTTGATTTTGTATGAATAAGACATATAAAAATCTTATTATTCATCCTTTTGTTATATTTGATGTGATTTTATCCCTCTACATGGATTTCTATATAATAAAACTAAACTTTATATTCTAGTGGTATAAGGATATACCAAAGTTTTCCACTGAAAATGTTGTTGGCATAAGATAAGATCTTATTTAAGGAATGAAAGGTAAATAATATTTTTGAATGGTTACAAGGTATAACCTTTTATGAAATGTATTAAACTAATATTCATATGATGTTTCATAAATTAATGTATTATCTCTCCCTATGAGGAGTTATGCATATTGGATAACTTGTGATAACCTTTTTTTTGTGGTAAAGACATATGAAGTGACCTATCATTATATTTATGGATCTCATGACCCCATAATGCTTCCAGAATGGAAAATTAACCTTCATTTATTGGAATAAGAGATAAAGTGGAAGTTGATAAAGCCACAACAAAGGGTAAGGTTTTCTTGAAATCATGTCAGTAAATATTCTCATGAATATTCTTTAACATTTGGAAAAGGGTATTTAAATAAAATTCTATCAATTTAGAATCATTTTTGATGATTACAATGACATTTTTCAATCCTATTTGGGTTATTGATTTGTGATTGTTAACTTTATCATAGTTGTGTTCTCTATCACTCTCCATCAGAACTTGATAGTTAGATTTCTCTTCAATATCCTTGTTTTCACTTTCCACCCATGTTCTCCTATACGGAAACCTAGTTATGAGTTACTTTGGGTAACCATTATGTTTCTAAATTCACATTTTCAATGGAAGTTTTATTATTAATTTTTAAAATGTGAGTTTATATTAATGTAACTTTCAAGTATTAAACCTTTGATAACCCAAACTAATTTCGAGGGAGAAATTCATTGGGGGGGGGATTAAACGCACAGATATTTGGGGTTTTTTTTCAAATTAATTTAATATTTTTGATATTATTAATTTCATTAAACAATAAATATATATTTGGATATATGAAATCATAAATTTATTCTTTATTTTTTATGATACACTAAGTTAAGCTTTCGTTATACGCTACACCAAGACAAACTTGTGTTACATGCAACTCTGACTTGGCCTGCATTACACGCAAAAATGAGTTATAAAATTAATTTCAGAAGCATTTATAAATTGAATTAGATATAATAAGAATAATATTTTAATTCATATTTCCGAAATTATCTTATGTTTAATTTTTGGGATTTTTATGAAATATTTCTTTTTTGGATGAATAGTGAAAAATAATGAAATTTTAATTGAAAACTGCTTTGTCATCTAATTTATATATTTAACTCATATTTAAATTTTTATTTAAATTTAATTATATAAATTTTACATAAATTAATAAAAAAATTTAATTGGAACCAGTTTCACATTGAAATTGGATATAAAAATAATTCAAACTTTTTACCTTTTCTCCTTAAAAACCTGTTGGTTACAGTGTTTGTGGGATTAATTTTAAACATAAAATTTTCACATTTATGAATTGAATTTTGAAAAATTTAAATAAATAATTTTAATAATTATAATATTTATAGTATAATAATATTAAATCATTTTTTGACCAAAAATATTAGTGAAAGTAATTAAAACTAATTACAGTGATTAAGGTAAAATCGAGCTTAACAAGGGACTAAACCTTAAACTTTAGGGAAAAAATGACCTATAAAATTTTCCAAAATCCATTTTTTGACAATATTTTGACCATATCCCTACTTGGTTCTAATGTTATGATTTAGTGGGATAATAGTCCATGAAAATGACCTATTTAATAAGTTAATTAAATAAATAGAAAAAAGGAACCTTCCTTACCTTTAACATTTATAAAGCTTTCGAGTATGGAAGATGATACATATTTTTGGATATAAAACTTATTTTGAAAGGTAAATGATTTTATTTTTCATGATAATTTAAATATAATTTTTAGAGGTGAATTATTTACATTAAACTATTAACAAATGCTAATGCATGTATTATTTAGTTAATAACTAAATAAAATAGATGATCTTAAAAATATTAGAAGGGAAATAAATTTAACGAATTATTTAGTTAATTTTTTTATATGGATATATAATTTTTAACAAATTTTAACTTAATATATTCTAATTCAAATATTTTTTTCATATCTTTAGATTAAAATTAAATAAATAATTTCAAAATTGACATTAATGTTATTTTACAATAAATAATATTTTATTAAATGATATAAAATTAATAAAATACATATATTCTTCCAAGTAATATTTAGGTGTTTTTAAATATATAATATTTTCCATTAATGGACCAAATTATCTTTTATAATTAACATATTGACCCACAGATAGTAAAAACATTGTTATCACGGTTCTAGTTAAAGTAGTGTTTTTGCTCATTACATGTTCTTGTTTTAAAATTAATTCCCACCACACATGAGATTTATATTTTATAAATTATCTATAACATTTATAATTAATTTATTCAATATTTTAAAATAAAAATCACTTTAATTTAGTCTTAATGGTTAAATTAATTAGGATGGAAAACTAGCTACTTTAATAAAAAATAAAATGATAAAAATAATGAAACATAGAAGTTAAAGAACAAAATTTAAAAAATACACTTATTTTGGTATGGTGGAGGTTTTTATTGACCATAATTCCCATTTAATACATTATTTTTCCATTTTTTAGGCACATGAGTTAATGGATACCTCCCAATAGTGTTTATCTTTTGGTATTTACAAGAATGCCACTCCTCCTCTTCTATAAAAAGAAATTCAATATTCTCCTTCCTTACACCTCTCAATCCACTTTTTATCTTCCAAAACCGACCAAAATAAGCTCCAAAAATCCCTTATATAAACCTATAATCCTCAATATGGGAATAAATCTAACCAATGAAACCCTTTGGTGAAAATGAAAATGAGTTACTCAAAGAAGAGGTAACATCCTTCCACAAGATCTTTTATTTTATTTTAATTGTCCACCACCTCAATTACTCTTATTACATGATTATATAATAGCCTCAATATCATAAATGTACATATATGTTTTTATTATAATTTTAGACCTAAAATTACACACACTTCCGTCTAATGGGTAACAAACTTACCGTTCATGTGTACGGTGAACTACCGCCTCACGAAATAACGTTGTTTGTTTTTCCTTTACCACCAATAATGAGTGGGAATTATGATAGACATAATGTTTTTATATGATATATATTATATTTAATATGTATTTAATATTCTTTAATTACTATTTAAAACATAATTTAATGCTTTCCATTTGTATAAATACGATAACCTCATTTTTGGATGTGTGGGCTACACCTCCTCAAAGTGATGTGATTCGTTCACAATTTAAATGGAATGTATTGAGGATGATTTTAGTGGAATTATATGATATATGTGACATAGGAATTATAATATAATTATATTATATAAATATATATACATATATTTAATTTAATTACTTTCTTTCAATACCACAATAAAATGAAAACAATGTTCATGCATACGTACAACCTACCGACTCCATTAATGGTGTATTCCATTTCATATTTTTATCATTGATATATTAGTATAAATAATTATATAAATAATATATATGATATTTATATCATGTTTTACATTCTATAAATGAGTAATTCATGTCATAAGTAATATGATCAAGAATAATAAGTCAAAACATATATGAAAAACAAAACGATTATTACCCGAAATGTTACATTGATAAGGAATTGTTAATAAATGGGGAATTTAAACCCATAAGTAAATAATATATGGTATGGTATATAATAATATGGTAATATTTTATATGTATAATAATATTATATTTATTATATATTAGTTTTGAATGTGTCTGTAGAAAGTCAATAATTAAGGTAAGGGTTTATCTCTCTCACTTTTATTTCTATGAGATATATGCTATATTCACCACTTATTTTTGTTGTGTGGTGTATATACTACCATGTGAAATGTTATATAATTAATTTAATTTATTTAATTTCATTAAAATTTTCAATTGATATTATTCATTCACAAATCTCAGAATTTAAAAGTTACTCGATAGTAAGGGGATCTCTAGTCTTGCTTTTATTTCTGTGAGACTTATGACTTATTCACCACTTTTTTCTTTGTGTGGTGTATAAAATGACCATGAATTTGTTCTATGATTCACATTATAAAATTTATGGGTATTTAGATATCCATTTCATGATCTCACTTTCGTAGGATTTATGGTTCAAAAGTTACCAAATCGGTAAAATAATTTAGTCTCAATTTGACTTCTTTGGGACACATGTTATGTTATAAACCTATAGTATTTTATGGGATTTATATAATACCAATTTAAATTTTATATCATTAATATACTTATTTTCATTATTTTATAATCTTTATGTAAGGTTATTACTTCTTGGGGATAATGATATAAATGTTTCAAAGTGGTCTAGGATACTTTAAAATATTTAAAGATTATTTTCCTCAAGAAATGTTTTAAATTATAATTTCAAAATTATTTTACATATAATTTGAAATCATTTGATATAATTTATGATTTATTATGGATATTATTTAAGAACACCATTCTTATTCTTTATTTTATTAGTTTATGTTTATGATGACATGTTTCTTATGATACTCGTTTCTCTAACACGAGTTATACCATGATAAAATACTTGTGAAAACCACTCCTTTTAATGGGTTATTCTATAATGAAATTATTTTTCAAGACTTTATATTTTCCATATGTTATTATATAATGAAGTGTCTATAAAATCCATTTGGTTTCATGGGTTATGATGTGATTTTTATGAAACCCATCTATCTTATGGGTCATGATATAATGAATGTTTTATTATTTTGTGGCACATGGTAGTATGATTTAATTATGTGATGGGTGGGACCTATATATCCCTACAATGAATTGAGAAATTATTTATATCTCATGAGTATGACTGGGATATAACATGGAGTGAACTTGGTTTAGTACGTTAGGGCTGTAATGGGGAGTGAACTCGGTTTAGTGTGACAGGGCTGGAACGAGGAGTGAAGTTGGTTCTGTATGAAAGGGATGTAATGAGAAGTGAACTCAATTCAGTATGATTGGGATAGAATAGGAATGAACCTGAATTAGTATTGCGATGATGTAATGGGATGTTAACCTAGTTTAGTAATAGAGGACTGGAACGAGTATTGAACCCAGTTTAGTAATACAGGCCGAGAATGAGAAGTGAACCCAATTATGTATTACAGGCTTGGAATGGGAAGTAAACCTGGTTTAGTAGTATATGTCTAGAATGGGGAGTGAAATTGGATAAATAAAATAATTTTTCTATTTATATATCCTTGAAAATAAGCCATGACTACCATGGAAATCTTTTTTTAATGTTTATATGTCTACCACAAATTCCATGTATTATTCGTATGTTATGCTCTCATGGATCATTATCTTGATTACCTTATGATTAATGTCTTATGAGATACTAATATTTATGCCATGACTCATGATTATGATCTTTGATATGTAGGGTATGATCTTAAAATGTTATTGTTTTATTCTCATTCTCTTATGCTAATGTTATGCTTACACATCTTCTTTATTTACCCTTACTAAGATTCTAAGCTCACCCCTTTATTATGTTTCCATTCCCCATTTTATGAAGAAATATACTAAGTAGGAGTACTAAAGGGGGAGATATTTATGGAAGACTTTGTAGATAATTCATGAAGTTAGATGATATTATGTTTCATGTTTCCAAAGACACTAAAATATTACGGTCCTCATGCATGCATTTTTGTAATGTTCTGAATATTAATCTAAAATGTTGTAATATCCATGTATGCTAATACAAAGTTTATCTATTCACAATTTTACTTATGACCAACTCAAAATTAGGACTTGAAAAGGGCTCCTCATCATAAGACAAACCACGATACTTATGCATTCTCAACCATCTAATACAAAAACCACTGAGTAATTGATCAGTAATCATCCCACAAGGAAATCATCACGAGTATATCTGACTCATATCAATAACTGTTGACGCTCCTTTCGTCATAGAATATAAATATTGGAAAATGGAAATGACTTAGCACAAATTGATCCATCCTTTGAAGAAAATATCAAAAATAGACAAAGGGATGAACAAGGAAAATATTTCCCATAAGTCTCCCAAGTTCCCCCGTAGCCACGCAAGTCCACTTGCGCGACGCATTATGGTCGCGCAAGTGACTTGCGCGACCTAAGTGATAACTGCCCGGGGTCTTCTCCTGCCTATAAATAGACCCTGTGGCCCCCGCCCCATTCGGGAGGATTTTTTTCCAGAAACTCATATTTGAGATCCCGGTGCCCTAGTCTCTTCTCAAAGCTTCCGGAACACTTCTAAGGTAATTTCTTACCTAAAACGGAAGATCTAAAGAGGGGGAGGAAGGCCTAAGTGTTGAAACTCATCAAAACTTGCGCGCCTAGGTGGATAGCCCTTAAGGGAAATGGCCACACTTGCGTGCCGCCTTACTCCTTCAATAGAAATTGCGTGCCCTTCTTCTGGAAGAACCTCAAGAGGATTCTAAAGGATTTAATGAAGAGTCGCTCAAGTATTACCCTGCTGGTTAATAGTCGCGCAAGAACATCATGTGTCGCGCAGGCGTATACCTGCGCGACCAGGACTTGCGCGCCCACGCAGTACCTGCGCGCCTGCCAGGACTTGCGCGCCCCTGCATTTTTGGGTGCCTTTATTGCCCATTTTACCCCTCTTAAGCCATTACACCATTCCTATTCAAGATTCTGTCTTCAAAACACTCTTCAAATCCATTTATGGCATGATTTCTTGATTTGACTTCCTTATATGAAAGGAATTCTATGGAATATCACTCAAAACCTAGTGATTTACACATCTTTATGTCATTAAAGATTGAGATTTCATTCATTCAACCTCATCCTTTAAGATGAGAGAACCCTTAACCTGGGTCTCCTTTTCAGGAATAATCCCCAGTCATAAGTCCTCTAATATGGGCATCCTCTTTAGGAGTAAGCCCCAAGTCCCTTAATTTTTGGGCATCCTTTTTTAGGAGTAAGTCCCAGATCTCCTAACCTGGGCTTCCTTTTCAGGAGTAAGCCCCAGTCTCAAATATGGGAATCCTCCTTAGGAGTAATCCCCAGTCACCTAAATTTGGGAATCCTCCTCAGGAGTAATACCCAAACCTTAGATCCCCTAACCTGGGCTTCCTTTTCAGGAGTAAGCCCTAGTCTCAAATATGGGAATCCTCCTTAAGAGTAAGCCCCAGTCCCCTAAATTTGGGCATCCTTCTCAGGAGTAAGCCCCAAACCTTAGATCCCCTAACCTGGGCTTCCTTTTCAGGAGTAAGCCCCATTCTCAAATTTGGGCATCCTCCTCAGGAGTAATCCCCAAACCTTAATTCCCTTAACCTGGGCCTCCTTTTCAAGAGTAAGCCCCAATCATAATCCTTAACCTGAGCCTCCTTTTTAGGAGTAAGCCCCAATCTCAAATCTGGGCATCCTCCTTAGGAGTAAGCCCCAGTCTTAATTTCTCTTAACTAGTCCTAATTTACCTTTGATCTGGGATTCCTTTTCAGGAGTAAAACCCAATCATAAGTCTTATCCTAATTTGGGCCTCCTTTTCAGAAGTAAGCCCCATGTTAGAGTATTCAAAATCTCCATAAAGCACATATACCTTTATGGACCATGTTCCTGGATTTCTTCCTTAAAGTAAATCCTAACTTTCATTTATCTGGGCAGTCATACATACATAAGCCCCACATTATTTCTTATGACTGCATCTTTCATGGCACAATTGTCTAATTTTTACCAGTACCTCTTGTTTCTCACACCGAGCATGACTCACGTGAGCTTAGAGTGTAAAAGTAATTATGACATCCTTCTTTGAGCCATCAATCATAAACATAATACTCCCTTACTCAAACTACATGGGTTCTGATTCCTTTTCTAAACAAAGGATACGTAGGTAGCCCATCTACGAGTTCGATCCCAGCTCTAAAATAATCCATGTCCTTCTGAATGATAATAAACTTCAAGTGCCCCACTAAGTGGCTTTAAAACCAGCATGGTCATCATAATGATCAAGAGACTTATATATAAATGTGTCGAAGGGTACCATTGACCAAGAATCTCTAATAAATATAGATGATTCTCTATCGATGAAGAACCTCTAATACATACAAAAGATTCTCTAAATTTCCTACATATTTAAACATTGATTGTTAGATCTGAAGGAAAGCTCATTTTATACTTGGTAATGTAATAAGGACTCATGAACATAACTTAAATATATAAAGAGAGTCCCAGAGTAGACAATAATTCCCCTAAAAAAGGTGTGATGAGTCCGACCTCCCATCCTCTCGACCAATGAAAATTCCTAAGCCTCATCAGTCCACAAACTAATGAGAACCTACCTTTGGAAAGTAGGTCCGAATGGATGTGGAATCATTGGATGTTTCCAGTTCTACGACCAAACCCGTTAGAAACTGATTGGAATGTTTGAACCTCCCATAAAAGGCGATCATCCCCAGATTCTGAGGGAAACAAAAATGGTGAACCCGACGTGAATCCTTAACCAAGTTAAAATGATGTTTTACCTATTTGTTAGGCCCCTATTTAAAACTCAATGAGAGGGACAACAAAAAAAATCATTGACATATGTGCTCTTCTAAAATATTTAGTGGATAAATTTTTCTTGATTACGTCTGTTATATCAAATAGGCACTCTTTTACCAAGATCTTCTTTCATTTCTAGAATGGCTGCTCTCAAGTTCATACCTGTGAATACTGCTGCAACAAATGCCACTGCTGCTACTCCTGCTGGATCGTCATCTGCTCTTAGGATGATATCACCTACTTAGCGTCTTCAACACTGGGTATCAAACGCACTGGTTAAGGAGTACTGTCAACACGGTACCATCCCAACTCTGGAGGCTGCCCGACAAGCCCTCCAAGTAAACAACTCACATCGGTCGTCCAGACAACGACGACCAGTGATCAAGAAGCAGGCGGTGCTGACTACCGTCTCCAACCGTTTTGGGTCATTATCCCCAAAATGAAATCAACATTCACTCCCTTATTCTGGGGAGGTGAATGAGCAGGTCCCTCAAGACCTTAATTCAAACAGATAGGAGTCCTTCCTGAGGGCTCCCACCAACAATCGCCGCTAGACTCATGCGGCAGTGCACCCTCAACATGATGAGGGTACCGACTCCAGGTGTTCGGCTCAGGTTCCTCGAACCCGGGCAAGCAAGACGAACCACCAGAGGCGGAATCCGGTCAACAGTGAGCAGGTTCTCATCTCTGCCATCTCTGGATAAGTCCACCAACCTAACTTGGTGGAAAGAAACGAGTAGGCACATACACCTACCCGTTTTAAACCCGATGTCCAGCAGACTCGTCTGGAAGCATCACGCCAATCCCACCCGGCAATTCCGGCGGAGTACTATAGGCAGGAACATACACTTGTTTATACATCATCAGCTAGTCAGCAGGCTCGTCTGACTACATATGATGGATCTCGTCAACCACGTTTGACGAAGTGCAATCAGCAGGCACATACACCTGCTGGTATTAATCAAGCCTACCAATAGTCTCGCTTGGTAGCATTCGGAGAAGTTAGTCGGAAAGCCCCGACAAAAAATAGGAGGCAGACTCAACTCTCTTCCCCCACAATTGAGTACTGTCGGGATTCACTGATAGGAAAAGGAGGACAGGAGCCAGCACATACACTTGCTCCAAGCCCAAAATGGACGTATATTCCCGTTCCGGCAGCTGAAGTCACCAAGCATATTCTATCAATGGTGAAAGAGCAGAAGAAAATCCCTGCTCATATTTTGGATGCCTTCTAGGATATTATAACAACTTTAGCGGCATCTTAGGGAAAGACACATAAATATATCCCTACCATTGGAGTGATACATCAACAATTCACTCCAGAACAGACACAGACATCTGTTCCAGTCCAAGAGGGTTGTGGGGCATACTCCCCCATATCATATGGACAACCAAGTCAGGCACATACACCTAATTTGAGAGTAGATCATCAGCCTAACCTAGCCATCTTTCCTGATCAGGCACATATACCTGCTCAGAGCAGCCACTTTCGTCAACAAGTGGTTTCCAGGGCGAGTAAGAAGGCATCTAAGAAAAAGACCCGCCCATCACAATCCAGAGATCAAGTGCCAATCTATAACAAGGCCTTGCTCAATGATGGAGTTTTTGAAGCCCTCAGACAATTATCTATTGGAATTCAAGATTCTACTCCCTCAGTTCCCAATAGTGGGAACATTAATTCCGAAGGTCTTCAACAGACACTTCCTCATGAAGGCTTGCTTCATGACAATTTGGTCGATCTCGAAGTTTCATCTTCAGATGAGAGCCACAGGAACCCTATGTGTGGTCAGAAGACCAAGGAGTAATAGATCTCATCTTTTGTTATAACCCATTATGGTGGTCCTCCCTATGATGATGAATTTCGCTGCGAAAGTCCTCTCCGTAGTAGTGATGCACATTGCCCGGAAAATGCTTCAGTGGACAATGTAGTGCAGAGAAATCCCTCTTATCTTATGGCACTTGCAAATGCGAAACCAGTCATGTCTGAAGCTTCATCGCTAGTAGGTGAAATAATTTCTCAATCAGAAGATAGCCCAGGGTGTAGGTCATTCTCCGAACCACCCCTAAGTCATGCATCTTCTAGTTTGATCAATGATTTCTATACCAATCCTGTTGAATCCAATGAAGCAACAAGGAAACACCAACTTTGGTCAAATCAGGTAGAAGAATATTCATCAAATGATAAAGAGGAAATGTTAAATATGAGAAAACAACTGGCGAAAGGTGAAGTGCCAGTCATGTTTTGGCCTCTGGCTGACTCTCAGTATAATATTCCAGAAATGTTGACAGAAGATGAAATTCATGATATTCGTCTCAACATATGGAAAACTCTTTTTCAGTTGAAAAATAAAGTTTTATCTTATGATGAATATGAAAATCATCCTAAGATAATAGAAGGGTTACAACGTCAGATTGATTTGGCGTCTCTATCAGTCTCTCGATATCCGAAGGCTGAAAAGCAGCAGAGATCCCTTCAACGTTCATGCTTAGGCGCACTAAGAAGATTGTGTCAGTTAATTTCCAATTCCCCATCTGGTATTTGTGTCAGAGGATGGGGTGTTCATGGAGCACTACATTTCACGGTGCTCCCCAGTCAGCAAAGCCCGCCGAAAATGGTCTCATGAAATGTTATTGCCAATGGTCGGCCACAGTCAATGGGCTTTGTTTGTTATCAAAATATTGCTCAAGAACAGGATTCAACTAGTTCGTCTAAAAATCAAGCATACAGAGAACAAGTTGTTGAATTACTCCTACATCAAGCAAATGAGAATATTGAACAGGTCTCTCGTTTGAAGCAACCACGTCACCAAGTGACAGAAGTGTCAGAAATCATCCAACGGTCTTTTGAACCGGGTGATAAAAGCGGATACAGGTTAATGCATCCAGCTAATTTTCAGACTAAGGTCCGCAAGATCAGGAGGACTTTCAAGAATGTCTCAGACATAGCATGTCAAGAACCACCCCAGCTCACCAGACTGGGGACTCTTTCAAACCAACCCTCGGAATCAACAAAAAGGATTCGGGGAGTTGAGCGAGAACAGCAGGAACATCCCCAGTCCACTGGACCGGGGACTTTTTCAAATCATCAATCCCCTCCTCAGAGAAAGTCGGTCTTTTCTCGATTGGGGAAGAAACCTCAAGAGGAACGAAGAACCAAATTATCAGGAGATTCCCTCCAAATTACGGTTCGTCAAGAAGTTCCTGAGGGATTGAATCAACAAAAGGCAATGTCTCATCAAATACATGGAAGAAGACAATATCACAGAAATGCTGATAGAAGGGATGCGATGAGTTATGCATCGATTAATGTCATCAATGCCGTTGTTTCTGATCCACCAGATGAGGCTCACTCAGGGAACTCAGATGAAGAGGTTCCTGCTCAAGAAGATGTATGCACCGACACAAATGTAGAAGGTGTGCGTACACAAAGTCAAAGGATTACTCAAAACATAAGTAACCCTTCGAGTAACCCACTTCCCCCTCTCCGAAAAGGATCCAACAAAGGGAAGGGAAAGAACCAGGTTACATATCCTTCCTCTGGAGAAGGTCAATCGCTCTCACTAGAGCATAGGTTTGCACAACAGGAGGAAGAAATGAAGGAATTAATAAGGTTGAATGCAGAACTACTTCAGAGTAGTATTCTTCTTAAGCATAATAGAGTCATTCAACCAAAGGAATTTGTTGCAGGTACTGAGATGGATCAAGAATATCCTCCTCTATCAGTACACCCTCACAGGTCTAATCCTACGGGTCAAGTACAACAACAGTTGATAGTGCTACCATCAGTTGCAGCGCTAATTGCCACATCTATCCAAGCTCCATTCATTGCACCTACCTAAGTCCAAGTTCAACCGGATGTTTCTCAAAAGTTAATAACTACTATTGAGTCATTAACAACTCGGTTAGAAACTATGGAAGGGAAGTGTGCGCAAGTTCAACCAGAAAAGAAAGTTTACCCTGAATGGGTAGATTCAATTTCTCCTCCATCTAGTTTTGGGAACCATGTATTCCCTATTTTCAATGGATCAGGTGATCCTGAACAACATTTGACGCATTATGTGTCTTGTTGCAATCCTATGATGGGAACTTCAGAGCAGCAAGAAGCAGTGCAACTCAGATGCTTCGTGCGAACCTTACAAGGACCAGCTTTTGTTTGGTATAAATGTTTGCAATCCCAGTCAATTACCGGATGGGAGGATCTTCACCAAAAATTCCTCCTTTAGTTTAGTTCAACTTTTCCAAAGACAACAGTTTTCGATCTTACAAACTGTAAGCAAAGGGAGAATGAAAGGGTCTCTTATTTCATTGCTCGATGGAAGGTATTAACATATTCCTTGAGTTTAGCACTCCCTCAAGAAGAATTTTTGCCAATCTGTGTGGCAAATCTGCATGATGAATTACGCACGCCGTTAATCCGTGTGAAATACACAGGAGGGTTTCGAGACCTTACTTCAATCGCTCAGTAGATTGAAGATTCCCTTATATAGGCTAAGGCTAAATCTCGTGTAATTCCATCAGCTCCAGGAAGGAGAATGGGTAAAACAGAAACTGCTACAGTTATGCTTAAACAAGCACCTGTAACTATTTCTACCTCAAAACCTTCATCTTCTCGAAGGTCTCCACCTTCTGAGCGCTAACAACAAAGGCCTTTTCATCCAGATGATCAAAAAGATCAAAGATGAAAACAATTTGAGGATCTGAAGGGCAAAAAATACTCTTTCTGAAATGAACAAGTTTCTGGTTATTTCATTTCAGCTCTGGAAAACAATTTGGTTCAATTGCAAATACCCAAGAGGCCAAACAAGAAAGGAGATGAAGACCGTCCTAATTATTGCCCTTTTCATCAAATGTTGGGGCATCCCATCCAGGAGTGTTTTGTCTTCAAATACCTCTTACAAAAGATGGTCGACTCGGGACAAGTCACATTGAAAGGCTCCTCAGCCCAGGTAGCATGTGTCAATGCTATAGTTCCAGAGGAGAAAGGTGAATGGAAAGAAGTCAAAAGCAAAAATGAACAGAAGTATGATGATTGGATGGTCAAAAAGAAAATAAATCGAACTCATTATATTTTGCGAACACAATTAAGGAAACCAATTGTGTCGTCTACCATGAATGTTGTAGCAAAACCCTCTTCATTAGAGGGAAAGTCCTCAAAGAAATGACATGATTCAAAGAAAGAAAAAGAATCAGAATAAGATGAGTATGTTTCAAAGCCTAATTTTTCTTTGACTTTGGCAGACTTCATGCCATCTACTTCAAAGCCACGGGCACCGCCCCACCAAACGGCACAACCTGAATGGGCTAATCAGGTAGAGTCTTCATCAGATGAAGAGTTAATCTTTGGTTCTGTTGATATGATTCAATTAATAGATCCATATGCCAGTTACAGTTTCGATTTCAATGAGCCTGAATTCCCTGTATCAAATAGAGGAATCAGAGGAAGTTACAGGGGATCAAGATACAGTGGAAGATGTGGATCTTTCAGAAGCCACTATTCCAATTCTACCCCTGCTAGAACTGTGTACGCAGCAGAAACTCATGGTAGAGCCCTTCAGCGAGCTCAGCAAGAACAAGCAAGTTCTTCTACCAATAGCAAATTCAGTCCTGGCACAGTTATTTTGGAAGACCGGTTGAAGGTTCCATATTATTCCTCTCAGCAAGTAAATGGATCTAATCTGTCTAATCTTCCAAAACTAGGAATATTGCCAACTCCTATCCCAATACAAGATGCATCAATTTCCAAAGCATCTTCTTCCAAGGTACCTGCTAAACCACATATTCCTGTTGGGAAACGCAGACCTTTGGATAAAAAGTATGATGTATTGAAACACTTGGCCCAAGTACTAGCCAAGTTATCAATTCTGGATGCTTTGAATTTGTCAAAAGATCTTCGGGAATCACTCACCGAGGCTTTGTCAAGTCCTCAGGAGTTTGAAACTGAAATTGATGCAGCTGAAGTCTATCACATAGAGAATAATCCTGTAGAATTCCATGCAATAATATCTTTTACTGATAAAGATGAAGATGATGTTGTGCATGGGAATATCAGACCTTTGTATTTATCTGGCAAGGTCAATGGTGTAGACATCCGAAGAGCTTTCATTGGCAATGGTTCAGGAGTCAACCTCATGCCCATTCGTACACTTCAACGATTGGGCCTCACATAATCTGATTTATCTCCTTCTACCATGATGTTACAAGGATATGATAAAAATGAACAAGAACCATTGGGTGAAGTTACACTTAGAACTCAGTTTGGAGATCTTGTATCCAATTCAGATTTCATGATTGTTGATCAAGACTCAGCTTTCAACGTCTTTCTTAGAAGACCCTGGCTACATTAGCATGCGACTATCCCTTCATCATACAATCAATGTCTCAAATATTGTTTCGATGGTCAATTTGGGACATTGTATGGTGATAAGGCCTCGTTCAATACATGTGAGTCTCAATACATTGAGGCAGAATTCTATCACATGAAGGGAAAGGAGAAATCCATAACAAAGGATATTACCAAAGTTAATGCTCCATATGGTTTGGAAAAAATTCCTGTAAATCCATTTACACATGTGAGTACAGATTATGTGTTGCCTATCAGTCAAATTGACAAGATAGACCCAAATCGAAATACTCTTATGGAAAGATCCATAATGTCAATTACGGCAATCGAGCTAGACAACATGGGAGAAATTGGTAATCTACCAAGCAGTGATGAAAGCACAAATGGTGACGTCTTCATTTCATCTGCTAAAATCCAGCAAGTCTATGCTTCGCCAATTAGGCCATAAGAAGTTATAGCAACATCAGAGGTGAACAATGATGTCGATTCTCAATCCATCATCTCATCTTTATTACCCAAAGAAGACTCTTCATCATCAATCGGGTCATAAATGGAAGATTCTTCTTCAAGATATGCAAATTTTGACATTTCTTCGGATCATGAGAATTCTACTTTATCATCTACTATGCAAGTATAAAAGGAAGAAATAACACATGATGAAGAAGAAGAGGAAGATCTCAGAGATGCTCCTCTAGCATTTGAAGAGGGTATCGCTACCACTGTAGATGAACTCAGAAAAATAAATTTGGGTACAAAGGAAGATCCACACCCCACTTTAATCAGTGCATCCATGACCCTTGAAGAGCAAGATATGTATATTTCTTTTCTAAAGAAAAATAGATATATTTTTGCTTGGAAATATACAGAAATGCCTGGGCTTGATCCTGATGTTGCTACTCATCATTTGGGTTTACCAGAATAACATCAAGGATTTAAGCAAGCCGCGAGAAGAACACACCCAACTTATGCTTCCAAAATTGAAGCTGAAGTGGATAAGATTATCAAAGATAACTTCATCATAGAAGTTCAGTATCCCACGTGGTTGGGTAATATTGTCCCTGTAAAGAAGAATAATGGACAAATTAGAGTTTACATCAATTTCAGAGATCTAAATTGGCATTTTCCTAAAGATGATTTCCCAGTTCCGATTACAGAAATTTTAATTGATGCAACAGCTAGCTATGAAGCACTTTCCTTCATGGATGGATATTCTGGATATAATCAGATCTGAATTGCCCCAGAAGATGAGGAATCAACAGCCTTCAGAGCCCCTCAGGGTGTGTTTTGCTACAGGGTAATGCCCTTTGGCTTAAAGAATGCAGGTGCAACTTATCAGCGGGCCATGCATCGTATCTTCAAACCCTTCTTAGGGAAGTTTGTTGAATGATATGTAGACGATTTGGTAGTTAAATCCAAACAACTTTATAATCACTTGGCTTATTTGGAAGTCATATTCTGCAAGCTTCGACAACATAATTTGAAGATGAACCCCTTAAAATGTGCTTTTGGGGAACCTCAGGAAAATTTCTCGGCTTTGTTGTACGCCATCGTGGTATTGAAGTCGATCCTGAGAAGACCAAGTCAATCCTTGGTATGTCACCTCCTCAAAATTTAAAAGAATTAAGAGGACTTCAAGGACACTTAGCCTATATTCGGCGTTTCATCACCAATTTAGCAGGAAAAAGTTTACCCTTCACCAAATTGATGAAGAAGGGGGTCACTTACCAGTGGACTGAAGAATGTCAAGAAGCATTAGATATTCTCAAGAAATACCTCTTGAGTCCACCGGTACTCATGCCACATGTTGAAGGAAGACCACTTATCCTCTATGTGACAGCTCTAGAGTGATCATTGGGTGCCTTTCTTGCTCAAAAGAATGATGCTGGGAATGAAAATAGTCTCTACTATCTCAGTCGAACCATGCTTGAAGCAGAAACCCAGTATTCAAGTATTGAGAAGTGCTTCCTGACATTAATCTTTGCAGTTCAGAAGTTGAGACACTTCATGCAACATCACGAGGTCCAATTGGTATCTCGTAATAACCCGCTCAAATTTATCCAAAGTCATCCAATGCTTATAGGACGTCGGGCAAGGTGGGAAGTTATTTTGCAGCAATTTGACATTCAATATGTGTCTGAAAAGGCGATAAAGGGCCAAGATTTGGCTGATTTCCTAGTTGAACACCCTTCAGTGGAAGACACATCTTCAGATATTGAACTCCCTAATGAGGAAGTCTTCTATATTCAAGAAATTCCTCAGGCATGGGAAATGTATTTTGATGGTGCTTCCAGAAGTCCAACAGGGAGGAAAATGGAAAATCCTAAATTCAACAAAGTTGTCTTAGGAATTGTGCTCATTTCTCCATAAAAGGCAGTGTTACCTTATTCCTTCTTATTTTGGGAAGGTGGTACTAATAATGAAGTAGAATACCAAGCTCTCATCGTAGGTTTGGAATTAGCACTTCAAGCACAAGTGAATCACTTAAAGGTGAAATGTGATTCAGACCTGGTAATCAAACAAGCCAATGGGGATTATGCCATCAGAAAAGAAGAACTAATCCCTTTGTATGATTACGTCAGAGAGTTAATGGTGGAATTTCCTTTGGAACTGACATTTTCTTATTTCCCAAGATCACAAAATGCTCAAGCTGATGCATTGGCTAATATAGCCACAACTCTGGAAGATCCAAATCGGGACGAGACAACCATCAATATTGCCCACCGTCGTGAAATTTCTCCTTATGTTCGAATCAGAATAGAGGAAATTAATGAAATTTGTCCCATCCATGAACCGTATGGTCATACTACAGGATGGATGTCACCTATCAGGGAATACCTTCAAAATGGAACACTTCCACCTGATAGAGATGAGAAAGAACAAATCCAGCAACGTGTGGTTAATTTTACTCTTTATGATAGCCTAGATCACATAGAAAAAATTCTCTACAAATATAGTTTTGATGGAGTTCTCTTCATAAGCATTGATGGTGAAGAGACAATGACTGTCATGAAAGAAGTGCATGCAGGAGTCTGTGGTGCCCACCAGTCTGGACATAGATTGTCTGATCAAATTCGAAGGCTTGGATACTTTTGGCCTTCAATGATACGAGATTGTGTTGATTTCACAAAGAAGTGTCATTCATGCCAAGTACATGACAACTTCATTCATCAACCTCCAGAGTTGATTCATATAGCTAAATACTCGTGGCCATTTGCCACATGGGGGATGGATGTGGTGGGACCTTACCCTTCAGCTACGGCCAAGCAGTTTAAGTACATTCTTACTGCTACTGACTTCTTTTCCAAATGGCTAGAGGCAATACCTCTCAAGGAAGTTAGTTACAAATGTTTTGTTAGCTTCATCAAGTATAACATCATTACCAAATTTAGTGTCTCTCATACCATATTGACGGACAATGGCACCAATTTCTGTTCAACCGAGATGAAGAAGTTGTATCAAGAATACAACATCAAATCCAACCATTCATCTTGGTATCATGCAGCGGCCAATGGACAGATAGAAGCCTTTAACAAAGACTCTTTCAAATATACTACAAAAGATGGTGGATAAAGATATGAGGTCATGGTCTGATAAACTCTTTCATGCTTTATGGGCTTATCGGACTACCACCCGCACTGCAACTCGGTCAACTCCATATTCATTGGTATATGGAACGGAAGCTGTCTTGCCCATTGAAGTTCAATTACCCTCACTCAGAGTATCCATTTGCGATCAGTCATCTACAGATGAGCAATCTCAAAAGCGATTGAATGAATTGGAACGGTTAGATGAGAAAAGATTGTGCACTTTGAACCACTTGGAAATCTATCAGACTCGAATAGCACGAGCTTTTAACAAAAAAGTTCATCTTCGGTCATTCACTCATGGAGAATTGGTATTAGTTCTCAGAACTCCAATGATACCAGGAAAGAAACCTCCCAAGCTTGAGCCAAAATGGGAAGGAACTTATTCAATACATAGGGTCTAATCCAATGGAGATTATTCATTAATCTCGATGGATGGAGAACTCATCACTACTCTAACCAAAGCCAAATTTTTGAAGAAGTATTTTGTATAAACTGCAAATTACCTTATGTCCCTATAACATGACACTAAACTGTGCAGCACCAATTCGTCCTTGCTATATGACGTTAAACTATACAGTAATGATCCAGTATGACCTTAAACTGCATCATCAACGGTCCATGCATGTGACCCTAAACTATTTTCAAGTATGTCCCTGCAACATGACACTAAACTGTGCAGCACCAGTTCGTCCTTGCTATATGACGTTAAACTATACAGCAATGGTCCATTATGACCTTAAACTGCATCATCAACGGTCCATGCATATGACCCTAAACTATTTGCAAGTATGTCCCTGCAACATGACACTAAACTGTGCAGCACCAGTTCGTCCTTACTATATGACGTTAAACTATACAGCAATGGTCCAGTATGACTTTAAACTGCAACTTCGTCCCACATGACGTTAAACTATGAAAAAGTTCCCTAAATGGTCCAGTATGACCTTAAACTGCAACTAGGTCCTGTATGACCTTAAACTGAATCATCAACGGTCCATGCATATGACCCTAAACTATTTCTGAGTCCCTTACGTCCAGCAAGACGTTAAACTGTAAAGTCCTAACTACATGACACTAAACTGTATAGAAGTCCCTTACGTCTGGAAAGAAGTTAAACTACATAAGCATCAAAGGTCATGTATGACCTTAAACTATTCGCACTTTCGTCCAACATGATGCTAAACTGTGGAAAAAATCCCCAATGTGTCCAACATGACGTTAAATGGTGTACTCTTTTGTCCTCACTGCATGACATTAAAATGCACAGTCCCCATTTCGTCCAACATGACGTTAAACTCTATTGTCCCCATCATCCTAACTACATGATGCTAAACTGTACAGAAAGTCTGTGATACGTCTTACATGACATTAAACTGTACTTTTGTCCCTGCTACATGACACTAAACTATACAGCACCAATAGTTCTAACTGCAAGACTTTAAACTGCATAGTCCCTTCATACGTTCTACATGACATTAAACTATGTATTGTTAAGGTTGTTGCTACCTCTTGTTTCTCACACCGAGTATGACTCACGTGAGCTTAGAGAAAACCTCAAATATAACACTCTCTCTGGGCTACTAACCATGTGTAAGTCCCAACATCATTTTTTTAGGTTGTTTTCCCCAAGAACAACTTGATCATTAATTCATTTCTTAATTTAACTACACGAACTTTGATCCTTGACTTCTAGGCTCGGTATGTAGGGAACCTCCCAAGGTTCAACCCCAAAACCAATCTCCTCACATCGGTTCACCTACATCTCATATGATGTTGATTCATGAAACCGACCCTAGAATCAATATATTTACATTGGTTCACTTTCATCCTTGTTATACGACGTTAAACTATACAACACTTTTGTCCAGTATGACAATAAACTACAATATTCTTTGATAACCTCACCTGAGAGGGAACCATTATTTTCATTGATTTTTTTCAATCATGTTTCATTTCAAGGACTACGGGCATACATGGTAATTCCTGAACCTTTTATCTTGGGTTAAACCATTATTGCACTAAAGTCCCCTTTCACCCTTCACATGTACGAACCAAATTTGTACAGAGGGTATTTCTAGAACTATGTGGGCTTGATTCCCATCCTTATGGGATACGTAGGAACGTTTGAGTGTTCCTCGAATCCAGCCCCAAGTCTTTGGGCCTAACCCCAAATTCCATTTTCAGTCCCTTGGCTGAAAAGTCCCCATGAAAACGCACACTGTGTATTTCTTACAATGGTCCAAGCTCTATGACCCTAAACTAAGATCTCTAATCCTTTTTCCCCCACGACGTTAAACTATAGTTTAAGAACTACGTATGGCTTGATTCTCATCCTTATGGTATACGTAGTGAAGTCCAACATTTCAATTCATGACCCAGCCACAACATGATTATGGTTAGCATTGATCTATGTATCTCTGTATACATTGAACAATACCCATATTTACGTGTCATAATCCTAACCTTAAATATTTTCAGATCCTCATAACCCTTTTCATGACTTCTAGTCACAAAAATGTCAAATTTCTGAGATTTATTTTGTCTGATTATGCAGCACGTCCCATAGGAGGCCTTGCATAAACAGTCTACATAACAGACTTGTTATCCAAAAGATACTATTATTTGACTATGCAGCCAATGCCCTTAGGTGGCCCTACATAATTCAACCCCCTAACGGGTTTTTTGGATAGTGGTAACTTCATTCTTGGGAAGAATGCCTCTTTTGTCCTTATTTGTCTCAAATGACACTATGTAGGGATCAAAAAAAATAGACATCCTTAACATATTTGTCCCATATCCTGTTTCATGATCTGAAAGTATTCAAGTATATGGTTTATATTCTTCTTCCCTACGTTTGGATCAGACCTTTGTAGGAGTGATATTCATCCAGTTCTTCGATAATCTTGTTTGGAAATATCTTCTCCATATTCAAGTACCTCTTTCCATACAACAAACTCTATACGTTGGAAGATTTGATTCTCCATAAACTTTCACTGGCTTTTAACACTAGGAAAGTAAATTTCTGAGAGTTCTTTTGCTTGACTATGCAGCATGTGCCCATAGGCAGCCTTGCATAAACAGTCTACATAACAGACTTGTTATCCAAAAGATACTATTTTATTTAACTATACAGAAAATGCCCTTAGGTGGCCCTGCATAATTCAACCCCCTAACGGGTTTGTTAAATAATAGTAACTTCATTCTTGGAAACTACTTCTTCTAATGCCTTTTAGCTCTTTTTCATATCATTCCTCAGATTCAAATATTCTTAAGCCATAGTTTACATTTTTTTCCCTCATACTTTAGTATGGTAATATGTTTTCAGATGAATTTTCAAGGAATTGAGTCAATTATAATCCATTTAGGTCAAAGCTATTTCGAACTTAAACATTAGCCTTTGTATGTCTGACATGCATGACTTTAAACTCCCAGATTTCTTGTTTTTTCTTTTTCACCTCAGAGTCAAATCATCTATTCTCTCCAGATCCAACTCTGAGGGGGGACTTTTGTTGACGCTCCTTTCTTCACAGAATATAAAGATCGGAAAAGGGAAACGACTTAGCAAAAATTGATCCATCCTTTGAAGAAAATATCAAAAATCGACAAAGGGATGAACAAGGAGAAGATTGCCCATAAGTCGCGCAAGTTCCCCCATAGCCGCACAAGTCCACTTGCGCGACCTAAGTGATAACCGCTCGGGGTCTTATCCTGCCTATAAATAGACCCTGTGGACCCCCATTCAGAAGGATTTTTTTCCAGAAACTCAGATTTGAGCTCCCGGCATCCTAGTCTCTTCTCAAAGCTTCTAGAACACTTCTAATGTAATTTATTACCTAGAACGGAAGATCTAAAGAGGGGGAGGAAGGCCTAAGTGTTGAAACTCGACAACACTTGCGCGCCTAGGTGGCCAGACCTTAAGGGAAATGGCCACACTTACGTTCCTCCTTACTCCTTAAATAGAAATTGCACGCCCTTCTTCTGGAATAACCACAATAGGATTATAATGGCTTTAATGAAGACTCGCTCAAGTATTACCCTGCTGGTTAACCGTCGTGCAAGTACATCATGTGTTGCGCAGGCATATACCTGCGCAACCAGGACTTGTGCGCCCACACAGTACCTGCACACTTGCCAAGACTTGCGTGCCCCTGCCTTTTTCGGTGCCTTTCTTGCCCATTTTACCCCTCTTAAGCCATTACACCTTTCCTATTCAAGATTCAGTCTTCAAAACACTCTTCAAAGCCATTTATGGCATGAATTCTTGATTTGAATTCCTTATCTGAAAGGAATTATTGGTAATATCTCTCAAAACCTAGTGATTTACACATATTTATGTCACTAAAGATTGAGATTTCATTCATTCAACCTCATCCTTTAAGATTAGAGAATCCTTAACATGGGACTCCTTTTCAGGAATAATCCCCAACCATAAGTCCTCCAATATGGGCATCCTCTTTAGGAGTAAGCCCCAAGTCCCTTAATTTTTGGGCATCCTTTTTTAGGAGTAAGCCCCAGATCCCCTAACCTGGGATTCCTTTTCAGGAGTAAGCCCCAGTCTCAAATATGGGCATCCTCCTTAGGAGTAAGCCCCAGTCCCCTAAATTTGGCCATCCTCCTCAGGAGTAATCCCCAAACCTTAGATCCCCTAACCTGGTCTTCCTTTTCAGGAGTAAGCCTCAGTCTCAAATATGGGCATCCTCCTTAGGAGTAATCCCCAGTCCCCTAAATTTGGGCATCCTCCTTAGGAGTAAGCCCCAAACCTTAGATCCCCTAACCTGGGCTTCCTTTTCAGGAGTAAGCCCCAGTCTCAAATTTAGGCATCCTCCTCAGGAGTAAGCCCAAAACCTTAATTACCTTAACCTAGGCCTCCTTTTCAAGAGTAATCCCCAGTCATAATCCTTAACCTGGGCCTCCTTTTCAGGAGTAAGCCCCAGTCTCAAATCTGGGCATCCTCCTTAGGAGTAAGCCCGAGTCTTAATTTCTCTTAACCAGTCCTAATTTACCTTTGATCTGGGATTTCTTTTCAGGAGTAAAACCCAATCATAAGTCTTCTCCTAATTTGGGCCTCCTTTTCAGGAGTAATCCCCATGTTAGAGTATTCAAAATCTCCATGAAGCACATATACCTTTATGGACCCTGTTCCTGGATTTCTTCCTTAAAGTAAATCCTAACCTTCATTTATCTGGGCAGTCATACATACATAAGACCCACATTATTTCTTATGATTGCATCTTTCATGGAACAATTGTCTATTTTTTACCAATACCTCTTCTTTCTCACACCGAGCATGACTCACGTGAGCTTAGAGTGTAAAAGTAATTATGACATCCTTCTTTGAGCCATCAATCATAAACATCATACTCCCTTACTCGAACTACGTGGGTTCTGATTCCTTTTCTAAACAAAGGATACGTAGGTAGCCCGTCTACAGGTTCGATCCCAACTCTAAAATAATCCATGTCCTTCTAAATGAAAATAAACTTCAAGTGCCCCACTGAGTGGCTTTAAAACCGGCATGGTCATCATAATGATCAAGAGACTTCTGTATAAATGTGTCGAAGGGTACCATTGACCAAGAATCTCTAATAAATATATATGATTCTCTATCGATGAAGAACCTAGAATACATACAAAATATTCTCTGAATTTCCTAGATATTTAATCATTGATTGTTAGATCTGAAGGAAAGCTCATTTTATACTTGGTAATGTAATAAGGATTCATGAACATAACTTAAATCTATAAAGAGAGTCCCGAAGTAGAAAATAATTCCCCTCAAAAAGGTGTGATGAGTCCGACCTCCCATCCTCTCGACCAATGCAAATTCCTAAGCCTCATCAGTCCACAAACTAATGAGAACCTACCTTTGGAAAGTAGGTCCGAATGGATGTGGAATCATTGGATGTTTCCGGTTCTACGAACAAACCCGTTAGAAATCGATCGGAATGTTTGAACCTCCCATGAAAGGCGGTCAACCCCAGATTCCAAGGGAAACAATAACTCAAAGTCAGATGACCTTAACCGAGATCCCATGACCTCAACTTATCATTGGGGTCCAACAACTCTAGTCACAAAACCCAAGAGATGAACCTCAACATCTAAAACCTTGAGCAACCGGTCTTGAAATTTAAGGACAAACAAATATTTTCTCATAGAGACTATGAATGATTATTAATACTATGATCCATACAAATGAACCTAAAACATGTTACCATGGTGCAATAAAGCCAGGATGATCACCAAGGTCACAACCCTTACTCATGACTCACAACTCAAAACCCAACCCCGAATGATTATAAATCCAAACCTTAAATAAATACTCCTAATAAAATATATTATTCCAAAACACCACTCAAATAGATTCTAAACACCAAAAGTGTTTCAAAATTTATACATATATGAAAAAATTCTTAGAATGGACCACTAAAAAGTCCAATTCTAAATCAAGGGCACAAAACACCCAAAACCTCATTGTTGGAAAAAGGTTATGGTGTGTACATATGAGTACATAATTATTACTCTTAAATTTGCACATATATACATAATTATACATGGATAGAGGATACATGGGGTCTTCTTGTGTACTAATACACACCTATGGTGTACATGGGGTTTGCTAGTGTACTATTATATGGCCATATACCCCTCATATGGGGTGTCTGCTGAAGTACATGGCCACATGGCCATGTCCCACTACATGGAATTAACTCTCCAGAACTTCATATACCCATGTACTCTACCACATGTTCATGAACATGGCCATGTACTACTACATGGTGTGTACTTAAAGTGCATGATGTGTACTTCAGAAAACCCACTCTTCCCATTACAAGGCCATATGTCCATGTACTGCCATGTGGCCATGTAATACTATAAAGACTGTACTTCAAGTAAACGGTGTTTACTTTCGAAAACTCCATCTTATTTAAATGATAATAATACAAGGTGTGTGTTCTTAAAACCACAAGTCATGTACTCAGGTTTTTTGAATGGGAAACCCCTATGAAACTCCCAAAACCCTCATTTTACCTGATTAAGCATAGATTGGCCCCCATGGGGTCCTTAGTAGTCATAATAGGATAGTAAGCCTTGAAAAAAACATTTATGGGGATTTAAGAATATAACTCAAAAACTTTCCTACCTCATAGTGTAAATACTAAATCTTTGGGTTCCAATCTTCCCCAAAAGTTGTTGCGCCTTGATTTGAACTCAATCTCTTTCATTGATGAAGTTCGATGGTAACTCTATCCTCATTTACTCTTGGTATAGACTCTATATTCAAGGTAGAAAATATCCTCATTCTTATATTCATATTAAGCCCAAAATGGGGGGTGGGTGGGTGGTTGGGTCTAATTAATTAATTAATTAATTAAAATCCCATTTAACACCTGTCCCGAGTCTAAGAACCTGTAGTGGGTTTATACCTTTCCTAGAAAAAACCCCCCATTCAAGACTCAACCACTAAGTCTGAATCTCAATATAAAACAATATTTAAATAATATCTCCACTTGAAACCACATGAATATTTTAGTATTTTATTAATTAAATATTAAATATTCTTCCAAAAAATCAAACAGTTCAGAATTCCACATAACTCCCATCCTAGGGTAAAAACCCTATTGTGGGACCAATAGAGTGGTCATAAAAATTAGACGAGATCATATGATAGTGGAAAACGACCATTTTACCCCTCATGAGTATATGAAAGTAAAAAATTCGAATTTCTACACAATTTTACAATCCTAAAAAACTTGACTCTCTACAACCTCCCTACCATAAAACTTATCATCCTTACAAATTGTTAGTTGTATTACAACCATAAATCCTCACTGACATCGGTTATCAAACCATGATCAACTCATTGCTTTCCACTCAAACACGCCAACTGAGTTTCTCTTCATAGCTCTAATAATAATGTGTACAACTCATCCAAGGTTAATCCACCACATTACACTATCAAGAAACCACTAGGACTATGCATAAATTTACCCATCCATCATGAGACGTCCCAACATCATTTAAAACTCATTGTCATACTCATGTTGCTCCCCATTATATAACTCATCCAACAATGACATATTTTGATACCTGAAACTTTCCACCATCATAGTTTCTTATCAAAACACATCCATAACATTCCACCAACATGCTTGATGTGTTTCCCACTACATCCTTGACCCTACCCACAAAATGGTCACATTACTACAACTAATCCAATAGTCTCCATCATAGGAATTTTTTTATCATCACATCACAACTGAACAACATTTTCATTTCCCATTCCCCAATGATAGTTGGACCTCCGAATTGGACATGCCTGTATCACTCCGACCATAGTTAAAAAACAAAACATCAACTATCACCTATTCCTGACATTCCAGAACAACACCCATGGTATTTTACAATATCTAATCTATCATGAGGACCTCACTCATAGAAGGCTTATGGTGTTATTCCCACCATAAAATTTTACATACACCGCTCCATGAGCATAAACTCCTAGGATTTTCATTTATCAAACCAAAGCAACATCAACATAGATTGGTGTATAATCAATTCTATCTCAACATACTTAGGATAATGTCAAAGTATTGGGAATGATCATCTATAAACTGAGAGTACACTAATATGTTTTCAATGAATATAACTACAACCTCATCTATTCCTATATAATCATAGTTCTATCATGAAGGCCAGGTCACCATGCCCACAAGCTTATCATCACACCCACATAGGCTCTCACCCTATGCATGTATTCTTTAACAATTCAAGAAAATTGGGTGTATGATCCCATAAAATTTGTTCCACAACCCAAATTTCACAACGTGTCACTACACATGCTTCCAAGATCCCATCAATAGTTAATCATTACTTGATTTTGTGTTACCCAACTAGAAAACCTAATTCCAACTCTAACAAGTCACATCTTACAAAAACACAGCTCATAATCCCTAAGTACATATCCTCGAGAAACTCTTATGCTTATGATCTAGCTTAGTACCATCAGAAAAAACCCACCTACATAACCTTTACTCATGCTAGACACCTAAATGAATCTTACCCTCTTGAAATAAACCACAAGGATGATACACTAGAAAAAAGTGATTATTTACAAAACAAAATGCATCTGTAACACCTAATCCCCATACTAGGTTTCATATCTCATGATCCAATATCAAAAGTCCCAAAACATCCATTTTTGACTCACACAACCAAAATCACACACACACAAATTGTTCGAACCCACTCACGAGTCACCCTTGAAAATTAAACAACACCAAATCCTTAAATTGGAGTCGCATCAAGAAGGTCACTAGGTTCTCCCACCTAGACCCACTAGTCAAGTCCTGTGTCAAGTCACTAGGTCAAACCACAAAGTTATACACCAAAATATTTAAAGCCACAACTCACGAGCAACAAACAAGACCTCATCCTAAAATCACAAGACATAAACATGCCAAAAAATACATCTCTAGGGTATCATATATAAAATATGTCACAGTCAAGATAAACACCCATAACCAAGGAACATGTATTCTCTAAACATTTTCACCTCATAATGCTCCCTAGAGGACCAATCCCTATATATCAACAAATATACATAGACTCGAATCTAAAAAAACCACCAATAAGGGGTCCAATATTCATATACCTATACCAAAACGACCCACCAGGGTCATTGTACCTACTGTGTATGATGAAAAAATTAACATACCCCTTAATCAACCATCAATCATCTAACTATTGATCCACATAACCTTACATCAGAAATATATACATAAAATCACACACTATAAGGCCTATAACATGTGTATCCTATGTTCCTACCATGATTTATGAGGCACCACTTGCATCTATAGGCCAAGAGTCAAAACAGAATCACATGGATCTTACAAATTTGACAATATCCAGAAATACATAATTGTCTAGAACACCCAAACCTCATGTACATTTAATATGTTTAAAATCATATACAATCGTAACATTAAATACCAAGAACATTAATCATAGACTTGGTAACCAATAATTATTACCGGAATAAGTGTTCACAATGTGCCTATTCGATATCCATCATAGGATCTAACACATTCCTTTATCTCTATTCTTTTAAACCCCAAAGAGTAAATTAGGAAAGTAATGGTTTTGATTCCACTTTGTAACATCCCATCCCAGATGTGACTATACTGGTTCCCCAAGCCTGTTCTCCCCAAGACCACAAGTCTTCCTCCTCACATGTCATAGGTTGCCGACTAGTAGCGGAGGTCTAATAAGTAACTATGACGAGACTATACCCTCATATCAGAGTGCACAACTAGAATTGGATAACCAAACATCATACAAATTCGATGACATGGAAATAATAGATAAACTAAGAAAAAATATATTGTAATAAAATGAAAACACAGTAAATTCTGGAACAACCATTACATACATACCAAATCTATTTCCCACTGGGATGATCACATATGAAAAATAAACAACTGAAAAATAAATACATTAGGCTCTGCTAACAACTTCAATCCTCTCAACCCTGGGACCTTTCCCTTGGTAGTCCTACCACCCAAGATCTTAATTTATATAAACCTTTATCATGTACTCATGACTCCATTTTCTATCCCAAACCTAGTACTTAGATGCATCAATCTAATATAAATATCATGTATGAAAATGGAAGTTCTCGGAGAATCATCCCAGTGCCTAACTATACATCAACACCAATGGTGACTAGAGAATTTGTCTAGAACCAGCATAAAGACGAGGATCCTCATTCCAATATCCTATTTCTTAGGGAAAGATATTTCTACCTAGAGAATCACTCTGTAATATAAACCATATATTATACTATTTTTTTCTAGGGCCTCATTCTGACAACTATTCCACATAGTATAATGCACATGCCTGGAGCCTCAGTTTGGAATATCGATTGTATATAGGGATCACCATATCCACCATCTTAAGAATATAAAAAATCATGATGTCTATAACCTTGGTCCAACACTTATACCATAAAAACTATTAGTACCAATAGAGAATGTATTGTCCAACATCATATCAGACGTGCATGAAGAATCATGTACAACCTACCACATATCATATGTGGATTGTCATGTTAGACAACTAGAACCATTCAAGGAGAATTTCATGTCCAACTTGATCAACCTTGGATGTGGATATTCAGGTTACACATTCAAAACTATATATGTGGAACCTCATGTTTAACCCCCTTAGTGATGGAAATCCATATAATTTAAACCTGGATCCAAAACATGGTATCCCAATTATATCAAAATATCCCACATGGAAGACCATAAATAACTACTAACATATGAAGTTCCATATTAACACCCAATCCCATCGTCAAATGTCAGCTTCAATAGCTCATACATCAGTACAAGTCCCAAATAACACTTGAAACCAAAAATTCCCAACACCCAAACCTTCTTAGGGTTGTTCAATCAATTGGGAATCCACTTTTTCCTATGATTCAACACAAAAGCAGGGGAATCCCTCCTTGGATCCATGAAACTAGTACAAGGGTGGATGTATCCCACTTTGGATACTCTAGGTAAAATCACAAGTGAAGATATCCCTAACATCCATCAGTACACTCCATCCGATCTTCGATCAACAATGCACCCAAAGTGGTATCCAAAGGAAAGAACTTATACAAATGAATTCACAATAGTCCTCATGAACACCACAAAAGTAGGACCCAACAAGGGTTCCTCATCATAAGCCAAACCATGCCACTCAGGCATTCTTAACCACTGACTACAACAACCACCAAGTACTCAATCATTAATCAGAACACTAGGGAATCCTCTTGATTCACTCAAACTCGCTAAAAAACTCAATGGAACCAAAATATATTTGTGATCCCATGGAATCAACTCAACCAAAGTATCCAATAGGTCGGGTCACCAAAGCCAGGAGATGAACCCCAAATGCTCTAATTTTGAGCAACTAGTCCCAACATGTAGGAAGAAACCAAGATCTCTTTAGAGAGACTAATAATAATACGTCCTCTTAAAATACACCCCAAGTAACCTCAAATATATTGTTATGGTGAATTCAATCTATGCCGTTCACTAAGCTCACAACCATCACCATCACTCAGGCCTCACATCTCAAAACCTAACCCCTATGAGTATTTTTGAATCCAAACCTCAAAGAAATCCTCCAAATGAAATATCATAGTAAAAAACCCATCCAAATATAGTCTAAATTCTTGATAGGTTCCCACTATCATGATTTACATGAAAAACTTTTATAATGGACTACTCACAAGTCCAATTTGAACTCTATGGAAAAAACACCCAAAACCCCCTTGCTGAAAAAGTACATGGTGTGTACTTCTGAATACACAACATATATATATAAATCTACAACAATCCATGTCATTATACATGGAAAGAGTAAAATGGTTTCTTCTTGTAACACCCCAAGCTTCCATGGTACGCTTCTCTTTCAATAATGCAATAGCTTCCATTGTACGCAAGTTCGAGATTCTAACACACTGCGACCAATAAATGTAGCTGTTATAAATAGTAATAACCACTTTTTGAAATTATATAAATTTTATATTTCAAAATGGACTTCATTTTTGGATTCGGAATATCTAAATTAGCCTATGTTGAATTTTTGGTATTTTTCTGAGAACTTCTAATTTTCGATGAATAGTGAAAAATACTTAAAAACAACTTTTTTAATAAAAATAATTTATAGTGATAAATTATACTATTGAGTGGTTTTAAAGTATAATATACTTTTACAATTTTATCCAATGGTGGTCATTAGAATTAATTTCACTTTGAAATTGGACATAAACAATTGTCAATCTTTTGATTGATATTCTTTCTTAAAAACACGCTATTTGTTTTGACAATGGGATTTAATTATAAAAATAATTAATGAAACTTTTATGTTTTGAATTTGTTAAAATGGACATAATTATTTAATTTGGAATATCAAATATAGCTTAGAGTTAATTTTTTGTTTTTTTCTGAAAAACACCATTTTTTGATGAATAGTGAAACCACTAAGTGGTAGTTTAAAAACTAATTTTTCGTGTAAATGAAACATTACTACTTCTGTGTATTGAATTTCAAAAATATGACATACATGGTTGTCATTATGAAGAAAAATGTGGTTCAATGAGATGAAAATAATTTTCAGTGAATAGTAACTTTTAAGTTTTATTAATCGCGATTAAAGGTAATTAGTGAAATTTAAGGTAAAAATGATATTATAAAAATATGAAAATATCTTGACACTTGTCCTACCCTTATTGGATGAGTCATGGCCGACCAAGACAATCCATGGGTCAACTTGGGGACCCCATGGAGCCACTTGGGTAAGAAAATGACATTAATAACTTTTTATTTAAAGTAAAAATAAAATTGTCACAAACATGTGTTGTTTTACTAAAACAATTATTACATGGGGTTATATAAGGTAAATTTTCGACTATAAATATTCATTGGAAATATAAAAAGATTTACTAAATCATTATATTTTTTTTATAATTTTTAGACGTTAAATAAATTAATTTTTTTTGACACCATGATGATGCAGCGATTACCTCATTAATTAACGATTTAAATAAAATGAAAAGATAATGTAAAATATAAGACATTCACTTTTCAAAAACCTATTGTATGGGTATATTTAGAACCCTTATCACCTTATCCTAGAAATATATAATTTTGGGACCTTTAAAATCTGAAACTCATTATATAATAATGTAACATTTCATGACTTTCCAAGAGTGCCCCTCCTCTCCTCTTATAAAAGGCCCCCACCTGTACCACCTTATTCACACCATCAAAGCCATTTGTCTCGGCCAACCTCTACCCAAATAATCTCTCAAATTCCATATCTTACTCCTAGAAGCCTCACTTTGGGAAGAAGTCTTCCCAAGGAAGCCTTTGTCTCAAATCAAAAAGAGTTACCCGATTTTGAGGTAATGATTTCTATTATGTTCTTTTGTTTTATTTTGCTTCTCCAACCCCTTAAACTCTTTTTATTACTTTATTTTTTAACAACACCAGTATCTTAAATATACTAGTATGTTTTTATGAGAATTATTTTATTTAAACTTACACATACCTTCATCTAATGGTTAAAGAACATACTGTTTCTGTGGGTGGCGAATTACTGCCTCACGAAACGATGATTGTTCAATCTTATTTTAACACATCTCATGGTGGCCATTAATATGTCACTATATTTATATATGATATATATTATGTTAATTTTTTCCTTATGCTTCTGTATTTTTCATTTATGGCATACCTTTATGATTTCCATTATGGGTAAACACGATAATTTCATTTTAGGAAGTGCGGACTACCGCTCCCTCAAAGTGATTTGAATCGTTAATGCCATATGTGGGACATGAAAAGGATGGAGTAAATGATATTATATATGATATTATACTGGAATTATAATACACATTTATATCATTATGATCTCATTCCATTAAATACGAAATAGAAATGAAAGTAGCGTTCATGCGTACGTACGGCTTACCGTCTCCATGAACGGTGCATTTCATTTCTTAACTCTAAATGTTATGTAATATTATAAATGCACATATATACTGGATATATATGATTTATATTATATCTACATCATGAATATAATTCTGGATATAATGGATATTTTACCACATGAACAACTTGTAATTATAAGAAGTTTATTTTTGACTCAATTACCAAAGATCGACAAAACGACCGTTATTAACTTAAATAATTACATAATGTTCATAACATGGTAATAAGTGATATAAAAGGAATTATGAACTTGAAAAAGGTTCTTAAGAAATTAGAAATTAGCTCTAGTTTATTATTCAGGATGTTAAAGAACGGTCGAGTCAAGTCGGACACGAGGTAAGGGACTTCGTCTCAATCTCCTTTCATTGAGGCATATTTTGTTTTATACACAAATTTCTTTTATACGGTGTATAAAACCCTTTGACTTTTACGTTTATTCAAAAGGAATATTTTTATATGAAGCATTATACTAAACGACAAAAAGGAATGTTTTTTTGTCCTACGTATGCGGCGACAATGACTTCTCCTCCGCCGTGACCATTATTTGGGTTTCGACTTCCTCTACAAGCCATAACTTTTTTTAAATGAAAAATAAATACCATGTTTTACTTTTCTTTTAATTTGGTATTGAAAATGGTTTTGATAAATGGTTTTATTATATCAATGTGTTGTATTGATATCTTGTGATTGAAATATGGAAATTTTATGTTTCCTTTAGGCATGTTTTATGTGATACGATTATGTTATAGTTTATGATATGTTTAAACATTTTCAAATAAGGAATGCATTGGACTTAATAAGTGACGGGTGGATCCCGCTATAGCTAATCAATGCATCGGTAGGTATCATGAGACAAACTAGTGTCTTGGCATGAGGCCTTGAAAAAATCTTATTTGTAGTATTGGCACGAGGCCTTAGCTACGTGGTTATGATAGTCTTGCATTATGCATTCCATCATTATGAAAGTGGTTATTGATATTGAATGTGATTATTAGACTAGTAGAATGTCCATGTGAATAAGTAAATGGAATTATTTCATTTTAATTTTTCCATAATATGCTGAAGTTCAAGTTTAAAAGACTTTTGTTTTAGTTATACATTGCCTTAAATGTTTATGTTTATTTATGAAAGTTTCCGCTATATTGTTATCCTTACTGAGCATCCGAGCTCACCCCTTTCAATGTTTTAATTTTACCAGGATGTGAAGAATTATTTAATGAATGACCTGCAGGGATAGTCAGAAGGGGATATGAGTGTGGACTATGGAGACCACGTTATTTTAGTTTTTCACTTTATAATGTAATGTAACGTTTATGAATGTATCTAGTGTTTGAAAGGCTACTAAACAAATCGGTCTTTCGAGACTTGATATTTTGTGATCATGCCAATGTTACATAATAATGCACCAACTCTTGGTAACTAGGGTCAGAGTGTTACACTTCTCTTGTACTACTACATGGCCCATGCATACATGGGTTCTTCCCATGTACTACTACACAACCATGTACCCCTCACATGGGGTGTCTGTCCAAGTACATGGACACATGGGAATGTCCTAATACATGAAATGTACTCATAGAAAATGATGTGTACTATTGAAAAAATTATCTTCCCATGTTCTTTTCCACATATATTGGTACATGGCTAAGTACTACTACATGGTATGTACTTAAAGTACACGACATGCACTTCCAAAAACTCAATCTTCTCAGTTACACGACCCCATGGATATGTACCGCCAAATTTCCATATACTACTACATGAAGTGAACTCCAACTACATGGAATGTACTTACAAAAAATTCTTCTTCCCTGAATGGGAATAAAACAAGACATGCTTTCTTAAAACCACATGTCTTTTTGTTGGAGTTTCAGAATGAGAAACACCTCTGAACCTCCCAAAACCACCATTTTCCCTGACTAGGTATCGATTAACCCACATGGGGTCCCTATAAGTCATACTATGTATCTAAAACATGAAAATAACACATTTATGGGGATCAATACATGTAACTAAAAAATCATACCACCTTGTGGAGTAAACGCTAAAAATTTGGGTCCAAATCTGCTCCCATAAGCTGCTGCACCTCGATTCAGACTCGATCACCACCATGGAAAAAGTCCAGCAGAACTTCTCTCCCCCTTCCCTCTTGGTATGGATTCCACATGTAAGGGAGAATCCCTCCCCCTTCTACCATGTGTTGGAAACCTAGGGGGGGTATCTCATTAATTAATTAATTAAAATCCCATTTAACACTTGTCCCAAGTCCCAAAACCTGACATAGGTTTATACCTTACCTAGACAAACCCCCCATACTGGACTCAATCAAAAATTTAGAATCTCAATTTGATTCTCTCTTCAAAGTGTATCACCACATGAACCCATGTGAATATTTTAATACTTAATTTATTAAATATTAAATATTCTTCCAATACTCGAACGATATTTAATTTCAAAAAACTATTTTCCTAGAGTAAATGCCCTATTTTAGGACCAAATAAGTGGTTATAAAAGTTATATAATATAATATACTAGGTGAAAATGACTATTTTACCCCTAACGTGCACCCAAAAGTGAAAATTCAAATTTCTGCACAATTTCACAATCCTAAAAAACTCAGGTCTGTACATGTCATGTTGTTCTTGAGGTTTATAAAATGGTTTCCTTAAATATTATTCAATCTATAATTTAATGTAATTTCCAATAAATATTTTTAGAGGGATTCGTATTTTTAAAACGTTGATTTCAAAACACTATTGGTTTTTCATGGGAGGTTCCTGGGTTTTGAGGGGTTATGGATTTGGAAATTCATTTTAATGGACTTTAACATGAATTTTAATTTCATTTTTAGATTTTTTATTAATATTACATGTTTATTATTCTTTTATAATTGGTTAGTAAGGTTATCCCTTGGTGTACTTATGGTTTATTAATATTGGTGTGTTTAGAAAAAGGATTTCCCATTGATTTTAAAGTGGGTTCAAATGCTATTTGATTTTGAAATGGGTTTTAAATTTTTTTAAAGTTGAATTTATATAGGATGATCTGGAGGCCTATTTGGAACTTTTAAATGGAGTTTTGAATAATATTTTTTTAAATGGTTTTTAAAATGAGATTTTAAAATGTTAAAACTGGTTTAGAAACCCAAGGCCCAATTAAAACTTTATACAAATTATTCCCTATTCATTGAGGCACAACCATGACTAATCCCTATGGAACCTCATTCATATATGATTTTATATGATTTTTTATGTATATATGGATTAAATATGGGGCTTATGTAAAAATTTTGTACGAGGGTGGGTTGAGGTATGATATGGGCATGACTTTCTATAAGATTTATTATTTTTGTGTCTGGTATGCCACACATCTATCCTCACCCTCTATTACTAGTATCATGGGGATCCTGGGAATATAATGAGATATTGTTTCTACCTTGTACAAAAGAGATGAAATTTTATCCTCTAGATTTAGACCAATATCGACTAGAGGGATTCCACCAGTGAGGCCAATTAAGATTAAGATGGTTGGTTATAGACTAGGTATATTTCAATAGGCTAATAGATGATTCTACTAGAGTACATCTAGGATCATATTAGGCGATGATTAAGAGTTACCCATGATTATATACACATTAGTTATCTTATTTTTTATGATACTTGAATATTTATTTTCTTTATTAGTTTCATTTTTTCTATCCTAATATATACCATCTATTCTTATCACTTTCATGTTTCATTTAAATGTATCATTGTTTAGTATTTATTTATTTATTCCTTATATTGGTTTATTACTTATTATGATCTTGGTTTATCTGTATTTTTTTCATTTTATTTCTACTACTTATTTGGATTTATTTGGTTGATGTTTTATTTGTGATGCATTGATTAATTTCTATTTTTTTCAACATGTAGTCTAGAAATATTTTTGGAAATGTGTATTTTAAAAGGGTGTTTTATAGAAAAAGATAAATATTTTATTTTAAGAATTATTTAGTTTAAAAAGGAGGAGTGAGTTATGTTCAATATTCATTTAATTAAAGTTATACAAAATGTATTTTAAAATATCATATTTCAAACAAGAATTTTTGGAATTTTTAAAAAATGATATACATAGACTCCTTAGTCAAAATATATTGGGTTGTTATATCACACTCTAGTTACACCACTCAATGTCTATAGACTGAGTGGATCTATTGTAGGTTCAGGTTCAAGATTGTTTGGAAGTCCCATATTATGGGATTATTATATCTTGGTTACTCATGGAGTGATTGGTGTTTATATGGTTTTATAGGGACATCAAAATCATGTAGATATCATGTTTTGTATTTTGGGTTTTATGTATTGACCTCGTGTGAATCCATTTTTTTGTTTTTCATCTATTCACTATGTTTAAGTTTAGTTGGATGTTTATTTTTATTATTCCATATTTGGTTATTTTGTAATTTAAAATTTTTTATTTCATTTTTCATAGACATCCAATGTAAGGAACCACCAAGCCAGATTATTGGTAGAATTATGTTGTGTGTTAAACATTATATATTCTAGAAAAATCATTCTCACGAGTGTATCTTTATTCCAAAAATATTATTTCCATCCAATAGGGATCATGAATTCCCTTTGTACCTTTCCATAGGTAGATTTAGGTGATCCGATTTGGGGTTCTGTAGGTTGGTCATGACACACCCATAACTTTCACTTGGAAAACTTTCTATACAACTGATATTGTCGAAGGATATCCAAGATAGTCCTCAAATACTATGATTTCTCATCCTCTATTCTTGAATATACTATTTTGTTATTAATAACACCACCATGATTTGATCCAGAATCTCACAACACACAAAATTCATCAACACCGTGAATAATTTCAGTATATTCATGACTCCAAAGAGAATCTCTACAAATTCATAATGCACATAATGACACATGATGATGGACTTTTTCATGTCCTCGTCCTTTACCCATATCTGATGATATCCTATTTGTATGTAAATCTTCAAGAACTATATATATCCCTTTAGTTTATAAAAAATTTACTCAATACTTAGGAGTGGATAATAGTTCTTCACCATTGGTTGGTTCAACTCTTCAACATTCACAAAAAATCACAATCCACTATCCTCTTTCTTCAAAAAATACTATATCTCTCCAAGGAGAAACACAAGGTTTCATGAAACCCTTAATTAATAGTCCATTTATCTAAATATATATATCCTATATCTTTGAAGAAACTATACTATAATAAGACATAGAAATAAGAGAAACACTGGGATATGAAACTTTCTTAAACATGATTCCACGTCAAGGGGTTAATTGCACAACCATTTTAAGAAAAATATACAAGAATTACTATATAAATCTCATATACCCATTTCATACACCTCTATTGAACTCAATATAATTTTTACTTGTTATAAAAAATAGTTCTTAAATATAAAAAATATATCTAATGATCTTTCTCACAAATACATGCCATATATTCACCTTCCAAATATTAAAATATTACACCTATCTAATAGAAACATTTTTTTTCATAGAGTACAATAAAATTATTCCAAGGATGAAATCATGTGATTGAATATATAATAATAATAACTTCTAATAATTTGATATTTCCCAATCATTAACTCACACCCCCCAATACACCTCCGTGAAAATATACTAGGCTCTAATTGGTATAGATAACATCAAGAGTTTATAAAGCCTATTCATTTTAAATCCAAATTATTTTAATAAAGTATTATAAATAAAATAGTATAAATCTTATATATTTATCAATACATAACCTAATAAAAAATATTAATGGATAAAACCTCAAATGATCTTCAATCTTTTTAGTGTAGGTAAGTCTGTAAGGTACAACTACCAATGTCTTGTACGTCATCATTGTTTCCCTTTATGTTGACCACCTCCTCATCCACTCATATCCCATGGTACCTGAGGTTGGGGAATATATCTAGGATATACAATACCTTTTTTATATGATTTATATGATCTGAAATCCTGATGTATCGACTATTGCTGATAGAGTCAAGGGGGGAACTATTGTTGGTGTTGCATCTAAAACTATAAGGGTACATATGAAATTTCACCATTGGTATTCACATTAACTAATTTTTAAGGTTAGACACATATAATATATATTTCCCAATCCACCACATTAAACAAACACCATTCAAGAGTTCCTCGTATATGTATGAGAACTAATATCCCCAAAGAAATGGGGGAAACAGGGCTTAGGGATATTACTCATAGGTCTGAACCTTTATTGACCTAATAATTAACATTGCCTCTTATGATATACACTCCTAGGTAATATTTTATGAAATCCATTCTAATGTGAATCTATTTATGCTAAAAGTCTTCTCAATCTCTTCATATTTCATTATCACCTTAGTGTAAGTCAAAAATGTAATAAGGATGACTTATCACTGAACCTATGGATGAAAATATTCCTTAGAAAAGAATTCTCTCACCTTATCATCTGGTAAGATGTTATAAGAATAACAATAAAGGTTCATAAAACAAACTATAAACTCATATACTATAGAAATTATCAATCAAAATTAATGTAGCTCCTCCACCTAGTTTCCTTTTATATCATAGATATAAACTCTAAATGAAACTAACTCCTAAAATTCTCCCAAGTAACCATTAACTCATCATGATTTATAACATAAAGGATACACCAATTCTAATATGAAAATCACAATAAACAAACCATTAAAGGAATAAAATAATATATCTATTCATAAATGAAACCAAAAGTAAACTCAATCTATCTCAGAGGTCTCCTTGTCCCTTGATTAGAAATAGATCATCTATCTATTGTTAGGTTCCATCATTATAAATCTTTCAAGGTCACTCTCTAAGAATTATCTTCTCTAGGATCAACTTTTCAATGATTAGATAGAGAATCATGTTGCACCACTCCTATCTAAATTATGTGAGGTCTTCATCCACCAACCAAGTCTAGAAGCATAAAAAATCTCCATCCCATGATATAAAATAATTTCGAGTATGTTAAATTTAAATTAATTTTTATTTATCTATAAATATTTTCCAATTAAAATAGATATGAAAACAAGGGTAATGTGTGTACCACACATAGGTTTCTACCCTAAAATTGTTATAATTTTTTTTAAGTATGTTTAGTAGAATTTTGGGATTTATAGATCTGATTTAAGAGACCCTTATATGTCCTAGATGATATCCCTAGACTACATCATATGCTATGATCAAATGATACAATTACTTTACCAAACCGATTCCTCGCTAGTGGCTACTCAAAACATGATCCTAAAAGAAAATCTATCTCTAATACCACTATATCATGAACCAAATCCACTAAAACCCTTCTTAGGTCGGTACTGAATCCAAGTATGACCTTTGAATCCCACCTACAATAAGATTCTAGATGGTGACTAACATCAAGTTATAAAAATGAAATACAAGATGCATTTCCATATTTAATATTAGGAAAAAAGAAGATCCACCAATCAACACCAAACAACACAAATGAAATAAACCAAAAATCCCAATAATAATATAAATATTCATGTAATTTAATACAACAAAAAAAACTCATAAAATCATTTCCATAAAAATAATAGAACTCATAAGATGATAAAAAAGGATCATATAATGTTAATCAGTCACCATGTTATAAGCTAGTAAATTCTATCTTGATATCCAACACCATCTTGAAAATATAAGCATATTAAATCATGAATATATAGAAAAGGAGGTAACCCACATCCATTTTCCCACTAATCTACTAACCCTTACATCCCAACAACATATTTATTGATTCTTCCATTCCTTTTCATATCCAATTACCACAAACTTATACCAAAACAAGATACCAAAATGAAGTACCAAAACAACATAAAATATCCAAGTACACCATGTATCAAAACCACCACTACTTTGATAATAAAAAGGATGTGTGAGAGGGTGGGAGTAGTCATTAATTAGTTTCCATCATAAAATAAATGTTTGGGGTTCACATGGTTCAAAAAATATAATATGGGCATTGATTATGTAATTCAAATCAGGTGGTGGTGAATTAGAAATAAAAAAAACAATGACATACCATATCTCAAAAACCCCATACTGCGGTCCACATCCAATCTAGACACCCCTATAACCATCCCATTATCACATTACCTCTACCAAAAAATTATTTATGCCACTTATAACCATAAAATAGTAAATACATTAACCAAACAATTCATTTTATAAAATCATTAATTTATTCATTTTTACAATTCACTTCATCATTTAATTAATTAATTCATACCACTTATTCCGACTCATTAAAAACATTAAACACTTAAATTTCAACACTATATCCATTAACTTCATTTTATTTTATTTCTAAACACATATATCCTATTCCACTATTTTCTATTAAGTTTAGCCATTCTTATATTCCATATTTATATCTAGGGATAAACTAGACTCATCAATAAAACAATATTAACCATACTATATAATTGAATCAAGAGTACCATAATACCACCTACTCATTACAACTGCATATCCTCTATAGTTTCATGGATATCACAATAATTATTGAAAATTAAAAATAATATCTTATATAACGCAATGACTTCATACCCCTCCTAGATTCAATTTATTTATATAATTATATCAATCTAAACTACTTATTAAAATAAATGTAAATCATAAAAATTATCCATTAACAATAGTAAAATAATGATAATCTCTAAATAAAATAGCATAATCGATGCTTGATTCACAATTTAATTAAAGGATGAAGCTAGATTCTCAAAATCCCATGTATTTATTAAAACCTTACAATGAATCTATAACTAAAAAATACCTATTTTAGTCCTCCACCAACCACTTTAAAAGAATCTTGATAGAATATAAGTTAGATAAAAGATGAATGAACTGGGGAAAGATTACTTCAATTCTAGTGGACGAGGTCTCTTGGAAGAAAAAAATCAATTGTTTTACAATATGTGGTTTGTGAAATCTAAAAAAACTCCCAAGACCACAAATAGATGTATAAGAAGAAAAGAAAACAAATGTAAAAAGAGAAAGCACTCAAATTTATAAATAAAAATAATAATTTAAAAATCATGACGTAATGGTACTCATTACTGTGAAAAAAATGTCATTCAATTGAAAATAATAAAATCACAATATAATCCCTTTTATCTACCCTTAAATATAATAACCATAATACTTTAAAACTCAATGATATAAAACCATATTTTGGCATAATTCTTGCCTTTTCACCATAATATACATGGTCAAAGGGTTGGTTCTTGATTCATAACATAATCCACTATGTATTTAAAATTAATACCCACTTACTTTTTAAACAATAATCCACCCAAATTAATTATATCATAATGGATAATACCATGGAAAAATATATAATACCATAGGGAAATGTGTAAATCCCTTAAATATCATAACCTAATAATTTTTCCATAATGAACAGATGGGACAATAAAATACTTAAACACACCTTTTTATGATGTAATTTAACACATTGTTCCATAATGATAAAAACCATGATGTAATTTATAAGGTGTAATGGAAAACATTGACAACTCCCTCAAGATTAAATATTTAGAAAAATATTCACCTCATAAGGAAATCATGGAGTAATTAAAATCATTATAATGAGATTTTTAAAATAGATAGAATTTCACCGAAAACTTAACTATTCTACTCCCTCTTCCTTATAAAACATCCCCAACACAAAAAATAATAGATTAATTGATTATTAAGACCTATACATGTAGACTATCACATTATTCAATTTAGACATAATTATATATTGTATTTATTGAAGTGTAAATTATATTAAGTGTGGAAGTGTTCGAAGATCATTTTAGTTAAACAAATCATATGTCATAATGTATAATGTATATTACTAAGGGTTAAACAAACATTTTTAAAGTTAAAAAACTCAAAGATAATATTTTATTAACGAATGAGGTCTATAAAAGGGAGTTCATTGATTTATTTAGGGATAAATTGATATAAGATTCAGTTATATTGGTAAAAAAACATTATATCTTATTACTATATTTACTATATATGTTTTATTAACATAACATGGGAAATAAGTAATGTTATTAAAAATTAGTTTGGAAATTTTACATTTTTTGGATATTATTTAGAGGCAAAAACATGTTGGTTGATTCTAAGTAATCACCATTAACCACTTGAGTTAAATATCATTATGTAAAATGTAAGTAGTATTTATATTCTTTGTACTTTTATCTTTCCTTATACTAAATGATATTGTTAAGGGGTATTATGTTTTTTCTATTATTACACATGTTATATATCATTAAAACATATAAATGGTATTAGTGTCATATTTTGTGAAGGATTGGATAATCTTTAAAATGATGTTATTTGAAAATATAAAAAATAATCAATATTTTAGGGATATATATGATGATGTCATTATTTGTGATATATAATGGACTAATCTAGTTTATTTATAGTCTTATTGTGGAAAACATATGTGATATTTTTACTTGCGAGATGCATAGGTCATATACTACAAAAGAGAGCATCATATCACTATGGTGAAATACAAATATCATTGGTAGTGACACAAATCATATTTTTTTTGTTTTCCTATATTACTAGGAGTGATATAGTGATTTTTTCATCCATGAAATCATAACGAGAACAATGATATTATATAAATACATAGTGATAGTGGTAATTTATATATCATAGGGTGTGACATAGAGAAATATATCTATGTGATAAAAGGGTAAAAATATTTGATAACATTGTGCCTTGAGCTGGGATATAAGGACACCTATATCGAGGGAATTGATATGGAGATATCACTGTCTATTATATAGTTATAAAATAATAATTATTTTATAGATTATATGAATAATTTATAATGTGTTCATAAATTATTAGGTAATTAAAATATAAAATGTTTATATTGGTATTTATGAAATGTTCATAAGTTTTATAATATAAAATATCCATATCATTGCCACATTTTTTAAATTTATTTAGACCATTCCAAAAGTAGTTTTGGTTGATGGAATCAAGGTCTGGATAAATATAAAATAAACCTTATTTACATAATATAGTTTTTTTCATTATTAATATTAAATTTAAATAAGATGAATATTAAATTTTTAATATTTAAATTGTTTGGTTTAATGTGAGATGTGATGTAGCAATAGGATTCTCTCAGCACATGATAAAATCGAGATATGATTCTATGTCCACCATCATATGAGGGAATGGAGATGAGGGATTCTTATAGTTACTATACAAGTGTAATTCTATTTTCTTGGGTATTTCTTAACTGGTTTATTCTTTCATAATCAACTTGTTTGTTCACTACATCTTGTATCCTTCTCATGTTGTTGAAGATTAATCCACTATACAGTTCTTGCATGTTATCAGTCCTCATTTTAGTGTTATAATATATGAATCGGATGTCATTAAATTTTATCTTTACTATGGATAGGTTCATGTTTTTGTTTTCACTAGATTTGGGTTTCCCATCATGAGATGGGTTGAAAGAGTCTCATCTTCTTCACACTAGTGGGGTTTATAAATGACTAATTTGAGTTGATTCCTTCATAGGGAATCTTGGCCCAAGATACAATTGATGGGCATATTCCTATGACGTTCCAAGTATGATATTGGATTAGAGATGATATGGTTGTTTTAGGGACCTATGTTCATCTAAATAAGTGTATTCATCACTACTTGCATTCAAGGGATTTTTTATTATGTACTTTCATTTTTTAATTGAGGCTTGGTTCATGTTTATCTACTTATAGAACAATTTTCGTATAATGATATCAAGTATATGGTATGAGTTAGCTAATATATGAAGATAAAAGGTTATGTTATTCTCAGAAGGAGGTCACAATGTGTGTTAATATCCCTTGAAAGTGATGGGTTTCTATAGATTGATTAACACTTAATAAAAATAGTGGAAATGAACAGAAACCTTATTTCTTAATATATACCATTATTGAAACCAAAACCATGATATATATATATATATAAACCAATATTTTTGTTTACCTTACACTAAAGTGTTTCTTCATATCTTTAATTCAATATAATTGATAAATATAACTCAAGGGAAACCATCAAACTCCCCACTCTATAGTGTATCCATGAGTCAAAACCAAATCTCCTGATGCTTGGGTGGAATAATCCTCACATCCATGATATGATAATACCTCACTAGGAAAATTATGAATAATAAATAGAGCATCATAGGGAATAAATATATTAAACCAAGCCATGGGAAAACTCACATTACCATCTCATGAGAACTACCTTCTAATATATCTTTAGTCCAGACTATATGCATTAACTCATACATTCATAACATACGAGTTAATACATTTCTATTTCAATATATTTAACCTTTTGGATGAGTGAATTTATCATATAATTGATACTTTGTTTCTCCCATACATTTAATGGAATCATTAAGTATAAGTGATTAGTATGTTATTATATAAAATTTGACTACCTAAACATGTCATAGCCTCTGCAAATTAATCTTAGTAAATGATTTATGGAAAATCTAGTGTCATATTTTCACTATAATATTCCTTATGATATGACAAAAATAAGGCATATGATATTCCTTAAAACCATTCATGTCATTAAAAATGACATGTGTATATTATACACAACTTTATAGGGCTTTATGGTATATATATTTCAATCTCTTGCTTGCCCTAAATCCTTATAAACATAGTTCTATTTCACCTTATATCATATCAAAGAGAATAACTTACTAAATTATATCCAAAATCCCTTTTGGATATCTTCTAAAATAATGTTGTAAATATACCATTAACTTCACCAGGTATCACATAATATGTAATACCTTGAGAATAATCATCCAAAAATCCTTTTGGATAAACTCTAAAACACTTTTAGAGAATCTCTCTTAGTCAAACTCCATCCCCATTCATTGAGCCAAAAAATTATAACCCCTTGATCCTTTATATAATTGATAAAAATATGAATTACAGAATTTATAAATATAAGTAAACAGAAGCCTCCAACAAAGAATCATCACTACTCAAGAAACTAAGGGATCTATACTGATCTTTACAAAACACATGTATCTTTATACATGTGTGCACTGGCTACATCATATATAAGAATGAATTTTCATATGATCCCTTTGTCAAAAATATTGAGTGGCCATAAAGCAAGATTTATGTCACTCCCACATAAACAACTTATATATTCTCGATTCTTTGAGTATTGGTTGATTAGGTTGAGGACTACATCACATGTCATTCACCTTTATGAATAAACACAACATATTCTCTTCACACAATAGATAAGAACATAAAATATGTTATCTAGGTACAACCGTACACTTAAATAGTCTATCTCAATTGATGTCACATATTTCATGCTCATCATATCAGAGAACAGAGAAAATCTTGGTTAATATCTAACTGATGAATTGATCAGTAACATACCTTACCTCCCCCAATATAGTAATGCCTCAAGGCTTTCATAATAAAATAATAAAAGTATTAATGTTATCATGAAAAGTTTATAACAAAAATCAAGTGTTGGGTACACCAAATATGATCCATTCACCCTTAATATACTAAATTCATAGTGTATAGCACTCCATGTGGTATACTACATGGGTCTTCTAATGAACAAAACCCATTTTGTGCCTCATTTGAATATTATGTATACAAGTATAAGAATACCAATCATTTTAAAATTAATATTTTATCATAACATATACTAATTATTAACTAACATCTGTTTAGGATTAATCAAATTCATACTCTATGAGGTCAATTTTCATTTGACATCACACCACACACACCCACACATGCAACCAATGTGAAAGAATGATAAAGTGGAGTTTTCCTTTTGTATAACATTATATATTTAAATTATTAAACTCCTTTAATAATTTTAACAAAACCATAAATAAGTTATTGTTAAAAAATCATATATCATAGATTTCAAAATCAACCTTATGTTTTCTACACCTTATGGGGGTTTGCTAAAGTCATTACATCACTATGTAATTCATACCACATCACTATGTGACCACCTGATAACATAATCCCAATAAAAATTTTAGTGAGTAACATCTATAAATAAATATATTTTTTATAATAGTCACACATGGGAATCCTATTCCAAATTTTTAAATCCTTGAACAAATATTCATACCACTTAATTTTATAATATCCAATGTCATGATCTTAATTACTTTCATTATTTAATTATAACTCTTTCCAAGTACATTATCATTATCATCATATTTGAAATCCTTTAAATCAATCATTTACCTAAAAATATTTTGGTAAATAATATTACTATTAAATTAATCTTTTACCAATATACCCTAACCCTTTTAGAGTATTAATTGAAATCCACATTAAAGATAGGAATAATATTTATTTGTTAATTTTAAACTTATCGATCAAAATCTACTCCCACTAGACTCTTAGACACTATATTATCTTTACAATATCATGATACTATACAAAAAAGCTTTTTTGTTAGGCAATAAATATAATTTCCTTTATGTAGGAAAATTTAAGAAATAAATAATTTCATCTGTGTATCATATGGTAATCTATGTCTTTTTAGAATTACTCAAGTTATAGAGTTTGATGAATCATAAACCATGTGTATTAAAACGATCATATCATATTGTTTATAAAAACTCTTTGTTAGTAAAAAAATAACTTATTATATAAGATAAATGAGATGAAGATACAAATCATTTAATTTGATCTATCTAAGACTGATATATTATATTACATCTATTACACAATCAAGAAACCCATTTCCATATAATTAGAATGAAAAATAAAATCTTTATTAGTCAATTCCCTAACTATGAATTCTCATATATTAACAACACTTTTTAAACTCACAATTGGTATGATATATCCTTACAAATAATAAAATTAATTACTATAACACCAGCACCTGACATGGAAATTCCATGAAGTTTATCATAACCCTTAAAATATTTTGGACAATTAAAAATCGTGGAATCATTAATATAATATACTAATAACACATTTATGTTTCAATGGCCTATATTGGATACTTGAAGAAAAATTACATGACTATCAAAGTATGTTTTCTTATTCCAGGTTGAACTTTTACCCACTTGTACTGTTGATACACCACTATAATATTATCATCACAAGCCCAGTTAAAACATCATTAAACTTTGATAAAATAGGTTAAAATTTTCTTGAATGCATTCAAATTGTGAGGAAATTTCTAAAAGATAAAACTAAATGAATTCCTTAACCATAATACACCTTAGAGAAAACATATAGTCTCACAAAGTCATTAATATATCTAATCATATTGAATATATGAGTGAAAAATAAAGTCCCAAAGATATCTTTCATATAATTCATTTTTAACCTTAAGTGAATCATTATATGATTCTCATTAACATCTAGATTCACCCATTCAAAACATTAATTGTTGGTTTATTAGTAAGGGGTTCTCTAACACATTATATTTTCTAACTTATGTTTCCAATCTAAGACGTTTATTAAATCATGAGTTTTATTTTCTATGATTTATTTGAATGTTATGTTTTTTGATAACAACTCTACTTATCTATAATAAAAGCTTTTATCAGATGAGTATCATGTTTTATATAAATTTAATATGTAATTTTATTAAATGTTCTCCCACTAAAATGATTAACCATTTTAGAGTTACCATATCCATTAGTGGAAAAGGATCCAAATTTTTCTAAGATTTGGGTTGTTATATCTTTTATCCTATCACTTATATATTTTTGTAGGCTATTTTTCTAATTATATCATATATGAATCTTGGATGGTAGAGTAGAAAACTCTTTTCCCAATCCAATATTTAGATAAACTGAAAAACATTACTTTGGTAACCTTATCCTATCAAGTTATATCTACTATTTTTAACCTAAATGAAACAACAATAATGGGAACCTAATACTATTAGGGTCAATTATTAATTGTTTTTCATATGTAAGATAATTTAGGAGCACCTAGCTCTGGCATGGCCTACTTAGTTGGATGATCAATGTCCTGCCAAGTGTTCACTTTGGAGTAAATATAAAACTTAATATTTTAAAGGGGATTTAATCTCACCATATTATATCATGTATTCCCTTTAATTATATGAATTCTAAAAATGATTTAGTTTTGAATAATATTCCTTCCACCATATCAATATGTTCAAACCATATTGATGTGAAACTCTTTATATAACTCATACCTTGTGTTACTAACCCAAATCAAAATCCAACAATATTTATACATATCTAAATGCATCCCATGTGTAAGGTACATGAATATTTTTCATGTAAAATTTTATAATCATATGAAATCAACCAACACCATACTTTCTAGTCAAGGAATAAGCTTCAAGGCTAGTAAGTAGTCCAACCCTGAGTCCCTCTACCTAAGGATATTATACTCAAGAGATACATTAATTCGATCAAAATTCTAACACCTAATATATATAAACTATACTTAACCTTTAAATTTGAGCTCATAACCTAGTATAATCCAAATTCAAGGAAGAAGAAAACTAAATCCATTGTAATACCTAATATGCAACTCTTTAAATGCATGAATTGGAATTTATAGAATCTTTTTAACATTTAAACAAAATAATACATGAAAATTAGTAATATAAAAATTATAATCATAAATATAGAAGAGAATAATTAAATAAATGGAAAATTCATATATTTAAACATGAGATAAACAATGTATGAGAAATTTATAAATCAATCTATTATAAACACACTATAATTAGCCATAAATTATGGACATTCCATAATTAAGTAAACATTGAAATTTTATATTTATTTTTATAATATAAAACCATTAATATTATTTATTATATAAAATTTTTACTTAAATATATGATATTAGATGAAGTATAAAAATATTATATCCCAATTCTATTATGTAAATAATTTATCAAATATAAATATCATAGTATTAATATTAGTTATACCTTGATCATATCAATTATTAAAACACATTTTCATATGTTTTAAATAATTCCTAAAATAAATCATTTTAATTAGAAAAATTAAAATTAAAAATTATGAGAAATTCATGAATTAAACATAAAATCTTTTATATTTATCCTTATTTTTTTAATTTATAAAATTTATAAACTGTACTTATAATTTTTATATAAACCATTTATATCTATATTATAAGAGTTTCCATATAAATTTATAAAGTTATTTTTATATTAAAATTTAATATTATGGATATATATTTAATAAATGTTATAAAAACATTTAATATATTAATTTTAAGAATTTTATAATTAATTAATTTACAAACCTTTTTAAAATTAAATAAATTTCTCAAGTACTATTTTACAAAAATTTATAAAAAATTTATAAATTATTTTATTCAATTCATAATTGAAATATAAGACTTTTGTTTCTCTTTATATTTTATTTAATGATATAGGCTATGGCAACTTTAGGTGATATCAATAATAAAAAATTATTTATAATGCAACTCGTTTATGAAAAAATAGTGGAGTGAGGTCTGTATGAGCTTAACTCTATACATAAGCGCCTACATGAGATTAAAATGGAAATCTAGATATCACATGCTATGATAGGGTATGCATAGGATAAAACATCTTGCAGTGGTCTATATTTGAGTAACTCATGGAGAAGCCAATCATGACATACAATATAAATTCTGCACAAGGTAAAACATGTGTGCAATAGTCTAGCTATCATATTTTATAACAAGTGATGATATTGTTGATATAATACAATACTTTATTTTATGACACTTCATTGATACTATCATACACTATGACATCCAATATCACATTCTATGATATATTAAAATTTTAAATTTCTTAACAGAGTCTCCACCTATGATATCCTATATCATATGGCATAACCTGATCACTACCTATGATGTCTTATATCATATGTCCTAATAGAGAACAAAATATTTATCATATTCAATGATAGATATTATGATACTAAAAATTATATCTATTTTTTATTTCAAACATGATTTATAAATCAAATAACATGGTAAGGCTCTGATACGATAGATGGATTTCTAAGGATCAATTAACATTTAATAATACAACTCAAATCACATGAAAAATATTTTTCCAAAAAATACCATGCTTGAAACTAAAACCATGATATATATATATATCTATAATGTAGAAACGTGTGGTGTTATTTATACTATAGATTTGTTTATTCAAACATCATTCAATATTCCTGATAAAGATCACTCAATGGTAGCCATGAAACTCCCCTCTCCATGGTGTATCCATGGGTTGAAACTGAATTTATTAACACTTGGTGGGATCATCCTCACCTCCATGGTAAACTATTTCTTCACTAGAAAAATAATGAAGAATGAAGAGATATTTGTAGGGAATATAGATATTTGACTGATGAATGGAAAAGCTCACATACCCATATCATGGGTACTTTCTTCTTATATATCACTCTTCCTGACTATATGAATTAACTCATATGTTTATAACATTTGAATTAATGAATTTTTATTATAATATATAAAACCTCACATGTGAGTGAATTTATCACATAAATTAAATTTTATTTATCCTATCCATTTAATGATAGAAATTATTGGAATATATCTATATGTTTTCATATAAAGTTAAGATTCACAAGTATGTCATAGCCATGAAAAATGAATCATTGTAAATGATTCAAGGAAAAGGAAATGATATATTATCACTATAATATGACTTATGATAAAAAAATAAGGAATAATATATTACTTAAAAAAATTAATGTAATACCATACAATACATACATATCATACACCATGATATAAGACTTTAGGGAATATATTCTTTAAAAATCTCATTATGTTTTGGTCTTGGTCAATTCTCAGGGATCCCTTCTCAGACAACATTGATTTTTAGTGATGGAATAGTTTGGGGTCACATTGGAATATACTTGTGTCATGAAATTTGGTTAAGTCATTTAATGTGGTTGATCTATTAATTCTTGATTGGATAAACCTTTCAATAGATGGGAATGATATTTGGGGGGGGGGGGTTGGTGTTTTTTCCCAGTTTTCAATAAATGTTTATGTTATTCATAGTGGTCCACTAGATATTTCTCATGTTTTTATAAGTGGTTACTTTCATCATATTTGATGATTCTATATAAGTTCATCAAGGTTTACTAATGGAAACATCATCTTTTTAGAAATTATGGTTGGAACATGCTTCATTGATGAAACATGTGTGATCAAATCAAGGCTTGTTTCCTAAGATCTATCAATTTTAGGTGATGAAAACATGATTTATTTAGTGCGAGTAATGGTGTGGGAATGTTGGGTTATTGTTTTTTTTATTAAAAGAGTTTTTTGATATTTTGTTGAGTTCATGAAGAAGATGGTGTGAAGTAAAGACAAATTTAAGTGGATATATTTTTTATGTTGTATTTTTTATCAATTCATAAATCATATTCAAACTCACGTGATATATTGTGAGGTGAATGTTTTTGGTTGTTTGGTGGTTTATTAAATAGGCCTGAAGATGTTCAAGGATGAATTAAAGGAATTATAGAAGTTGGAGTTATTTATGAAAAACAATAAATTAATGGTGGTTGTGTATGAGTCATATTATTACCTATGTATAAGATATTTCAAACTGGGGTTAGAGATTTGGAAAAGGTAGAGGAAATGTATGAGTCATTCAACACTACGTACGAGTCATTTGAAGACTATCACATGAATCATTTTAAATTATGTATGATTCATTAAAGAGGTTTATATATGTTAAACTTAATATTAATATTATTTAATTGAAAATGAGCCTAAGTTTTAAAGCTACATATAAGTGTTTTGGGACTCCATACGAGTCATTACAAACTATATATGAGTTATTTAGATTCATGTACCATTCGTAGGACTCTGCATAAGATACATTTATTATATCATGTGTTTTATGAATATTTCCATGTGATTTATCTATGTATAATTCATTTAAACATATAAAGACACACACTTAGAAATTTTTTTTGGTAATTTTATTGATTGAAAATATCAGTTACAAATTTTTTATTCTGAAGAAAATATAAATTTAGGAAATTATTTGTGATATATTATTTATATAATTAAATCCAAATGATTGAATTTTGATTAAAGATTATGTTCAAAGATCTCACACTATAAAGGGTAGTTCCATGTCATGCTCTAAATGCTACTATACGTGCGAGGAGGCCGAATCCAAGGAAATAACTATGATGGTTTTCATTGAAGTTTGAAAGAGAATAATGAGATGAAATTTTTGTATGAAGTGGAGGATAATATTCTCACTGAATATTAGAGGGGATTTCAAAGGAAAATATTTTAAATTCATAACTATAATAAAATTGGAGAATAATTTAGAAGTATTTAATTGAGTTATTGAGAATAAAAGAGTTCATAGAATTTTCAGAATAAATTTATTGAAATAATATTTGCTAATATTAAGTAAATATAAAAGGAGACAATGAATAAGAAGATAAGATTTGAGAAATTATAAGAACAATTAATACAATACAACACTAAACACATATTGTATCTTAGAGATATAAAATAAGAATAAAAGGAAAATAAGTAGTTCTTACTCACTGCTATGCAAGAAAAAGAAGAGGATAAAGAACATGCTTGCAATAATGCTAGTTGGGATGAAAGAAAAAGTGAAATGGAAACATGATTGAGGTCCACATTGGTGGAAGAATATTGTTATTATAAAAACCATTATACATCATTGTAACTTTATGAAAATTACACACGCTATTGGGAGAATATAGTGTAAATCATATTTATGGAAATTTATTACTTTCTGTAATCCATAGGTTTCTACTAGTGGATAGTTTGATCATGAGTTTTTCAAGATCAATATAAGGATTAGATACTTTTATTGAGTATTGAAACTTGTAAATTAGTTTTATGCCTTACTATGTGTGTGCACGTGTATGTCTTCCAACAAAGTCAAATCATTTTAATTAGTAATAAAGGTTTTTAAAAATGGAAAACATAAATGAATTCTAAATCACTAATTCACCCCCAAACCTCAAGTAGTTCAATAATCATGGTGGTAATTTTTCAATTTGTATCAGGGAACAAGTTCCTTTCCCTGAATCACTATTGTTTGAAGGTTGAATAAGACATGTTCTATCATGTTGAATATTTAGACATTGTTTTTTTTTGTTTTGAATTATGCATAATTCTAATTCAATGGATAGTAAAGGTATACTAATGTTTTATGGGAAAAATTACCACATCTGAAAAGATTGAATACTACCTTATCCTTTATCAATAAGCTTGGATGGATTAGAGGATGAAACCACTGGATTTACTCTTCATAATAAAGGTATTGTTATGTCATAAAATGATTGAATGAATCTTGAGAATGATGGATATTCAAGGAATTCTATTTTTTCTTCCCTCATTGAGAGGGAGTTCTTGAAAGTAAAAGAAATTAAGACAATAAAAGGATTATATGTTAAAATAGAGAATGTTTATGAAGGAATTACCATAGTAAAGTGATAAAAACTAAAAATTTAATGATTAAAATACGAATACCTAAAGATGAAAAATAATGAATATATAGAAGATTTCTTCACAAGGGTAATTTTTTTTGATAATTATCAAAATATTTGGTGATAAGTTAGAGTATTAAATTTTTATTAAGAATATACTACATATATTTCAAGATAGGTTTGATGTTAAGGTCTCAGCCCTTGAAGATAGAGATATAGGTACAATTCCTCTAATTTAATTACATAGTATTATCATAACCTATGATATGAGTAAGGAAAATGTTTCCAAGAAGAATGGTAAGGCTGAAAATTAAATCTATTTTAAAGCCGCAAATAAAGGGAGAAGATAGAAAAAAAGTAAATGATGAAGGAACTAGTTATTCTGACTTAGAAGAAGAAGTGTTTTGAAAATTTAATGAAATTATATCTCTTTTCTATAGAAATGTTAGAAGAAGAATTGGAAATTATAAAGGCAATATTATACTAAATTTATTCAATTTTGTAACTATTGGACACTTTGCAGCAAATTTTTTAATATTAGAAGAAGAAGAAGCTAGTGATGAGGAAGAAAAAATAAAAAAGAACATCATTAAAGAAGAATGTTGACAAGTCAAATCCTATTTTTAAAGGTAAGAGTAGAAAGTTATCTAAATATAAATAAAGAAACTTCTTATCTATGTGTGAAGGAATTTATGATTGTGAAGATAAATAGTAAGTTGAGTCTTTTAATGATAAATTTGATGATAAGCAACTCATTGCTAAGGTGAATAATGAAAACATCACTGGTGATGAAAGTAGTGATTTTTGTAGAAAAGAATAAGAAACATGGATGAAGTTTATATTTAATATATAGTTGAAATAATTCATCTCAAAAATTTAAAATCTTTAAAAATAGGGCAGGAAGTTTAAGAAATTTATTAATCTTTCAACAATATGGAATATGTTCATACAGAAGAGAAATCCAAGTTGCTAAAATTGGTTGATGACTAAATACATTAATTCATGTTGAGAATAATTTTAAAATGAAGATGGAGAATAAAATAAATGAAAAATAGTAGGATATTTAACTTGTATAATAAAATATGGTCGAAGCTAAATTATAATTAAAAAAATCTAGATCCAATTTTAAATATCCCATTCAAGAAGTTAGGAAATGATCAAAGAAGAAATATGGAACACCCATGCTTCAATTATAGCAAGTGAACATTATATTTTAATTAAAATATAATAAAATGAACATTTTTATATCTCATGGCCCAAAAATTATAATTTTATTTTTTGAATATCGATTTTGAACTTATTAGATCAAATAATCCATGAATGAGTTTTTGAAAATTTCCCTAAGAAATAATCTTTTAGGTGTAATTGAAAATGTCATATTTCACTATTAATACTTTTATTTATAATAAATTTTTATAATACATATAATTAATTATGTATCTACTATCAATTTTATAGAAATAAAGATAATATCATTTAAAGGTAAACGTGATATTTTTCAGAAAATTGTTCTTAAATGAAAAAATGTGTTTCTATTTTAATTAATTTTAAAAAAATTAAAAGTGAATGATTTAAATGAAATTTAATGAATATATATCTATGTATATTAATTTAAATACATATAATTAGGATTAATATTCATATATTTATTTAAATATCATCTTTTTCTCAAGAAATGCATTTCATAAAAAATCTTTTTTTCCCCACGTTTTGTGGGTTTATATTTAAATTAAATTCTGCCACTTCTTTTAATTAAATTTGATAAAGTGGATTATATATTATGAATAATAATAATTAATAATAGTTAATAAGTTTAACTTAATTTTTTTTCATAACATATAGTAAAAATAGTAAAAATTTATTACCACACTTAAGGTCAAAATAGGTTTTTTGAGGGTTAATATAAAAAGATTAGGGTTAGAATAAAATAAAAACTTACTTAAACCTATTTTTTGGTTTTATTTTTTAATTAAACTTATAAAATACTAAGATGAGTCATTTTGGAACCATTTTTTCATGAAAGTTATTTAATAATATTTTAAAATTTTGAAAATTTACATGTGTGCCACTCGCTGCATTTATAAAATGGAACCTCCTCCCCTCCCTTAATCACACCCGTTGAGACATTTATCTTTACCAAAACCTATAAACATTTGTCTCTAGCATACTTAGACATGTTTTAGAAGTTATTTTTGTAAATACCCAGAAATTTCCATGAAATTTTTTTTTCCTTAATTTCTTTGGGATTTTACAAGAACGCAGTTTCTAACGGTACCTGATTCCGAGGCGCGGTGTGCCCGGAATCATTTTCCGAAGTTTAGCTTGGGTGCGTTCAGTGAACGAACGAGCGGGTTTTTCTAACTTTTGAACCGGTGCTCGGAATTGAAATCTGAGGGCACCGATGGAACCACAGCGCCAATAATTGCTTAAGAAGACCTTTTCTGAAGGTGCTTTTTCTCAGGAGGAGTTGTTTAAAATTTGGGGTGTAAGTGAAGAATAAAATAAAATTTGCAATCCAATTTTATTTCTTTTCTTCTAAGTAGATTTATCCTTGTGTGGAAGTTGGGTTGGTAACCCCCCTTGGGAGAATAAAGGAGAGGTGGGGCCCACACGAGCCCCCACCTTTTCACATTCCCCATAACCCCTTGAAACTCCCCTTTAATGTGAGACCACTCACCTCCCCCTCTCTCCTCTTTAATCATGCCAACTCTCTTCATTAATTTAAGTGGTTTGAGTTTTGAATTTTGAGACTTGGTTATGTGAATAAAAATAATAGCATGAGCTATTATTTTATTTTGGGAGCATTTGGTGTGTTGGGAAAACTTTGGGGGAGAGCTCTTGAGTTTTTGAAGAACACTGACTCTCCGACGAAGAACGCCTCTTCGACGAAGAACGCCTCCGACGGAGAACGCGAAGACACCGACGACGTGCCTTCTTTTCTTCTTCCTCCGCGTCAAGGGAGGAGACACCACCGCGGGGAACGCCGCCATCGACGACGAATCTTCCTCTGATGACAACAGAATCGGCACCGATCTTCCGCGACGATCGATCATCGTGACACTAGCCTCTTTCCATGGCTCGATGACATGCGACATCTTTTTGAGGTAGGGGATTAATTGTTTTTGTTCGTGAATATTTTCGTCGCCTTTCATCGTTCTCTAATTTGGCCGCCTGTTATCGCAATAACGGGAGGAGGTCGGACCGCACGAACACATCCGAATCTCCTCTCCCTTTGTTGTTTTCTTCGTTGTGGCATGAACAAAGGCGGCGCGGTGCAACGACACCGCGCAGAAACAAGAAAGAACGCGACGAAGAAGCTCAGCGCCGTCGCGTTGTGTCGTTGAGGCCGAACGAAACCACGGCCGGAGACGGGGCCGTGGAGGCAATTCGAAAACTCTGCTGGTTGATCATTGTGCGTGGAATGACGAGCGATGACAAACGGGGCTGAAAAATCAAATTTAAGCCTCTGTAGTGAAGGTCGGGTCCCGGGAGGACCGTTGGCGAAGACGGAAAGCAAAACGGACCATCGGACCACGTCTGGTGGTCCGCGGAAGAGCCTTCCGGCGCGCCGCCATGAAGGCCCACCGCGGCTGAAGCCACGACGGCAGGCACTGGTTCCGCAGCCACGTGGGGCCATGGGGGAGACTGGGGGTCGTAACCCCCAGATATCAAAGGAAGTGGCCCCACGTGGGGGCCGCGACTTCATTCAAGGGGGGCAACCGCACCCCCCCTGTTCCGCTCAGCCGGACAGCTGAGCAGGCCACGCAGCCGCGCCAGCACGGTAGGCCAACCGGCCGGGCCACGCCGAGGCCGGGCCGAGCCACGGCCTAGTGGTCCGGACCCGGACCCGGGTCGGGTCGAGCCGATTCGGGCTGACCAAGGGGGTCTCGGGTCGGGTAGGACCGGGCCCGAACCCCCTATTTTTGGGAAGTTTTCATTCAAACACCCATATCTTTGGCTATGGACCTCCGATTGATGCACCGTCAGCAGAGATACGATCCTTGGATCGAGGCGGTGGTTTCGGTATATTAAACTCAAGGTTTCAGAGAACTTTGTGTACAACTGGGTTGGTTTGAACCTGAAATGAATCGGGCCCTCGAAGCGGTAACACTTATAACTTGAGCTCCGGACATCCGATAGACGTACCATCGACTTTGTTGGATTCCTCTTGATGAGAAAGAACTTTTGGAATACTTTACCTGAGTTTTGGACGCAGATTGATAGTGGTCGGGTTGGATTGAACCCGAAATCCAACCGGGCCCATGGAACAGAAAAGCTGATAACTTTCAGACCGAACGTCCGTTTGACGAACCGTCAGCGACGTTGGTGATCACGTTAAAAAAATAGTACCTATGAGTATACCCTATGAGATTTCTGGGTACAGTTGAGATATGTCCAGGTTGGTTCGCACACGAAACCAACCAGGCCCCTGGGACGAAAATGCTAATAACTCACAGACCGGGCGTCCGATTGACGCGCCGTCTATTGCGTTGAGACCCCTATGACGAGGCGGTACTTTGAGATAATTCTTCATGGGACTTTGAGATACTTTTAGTATCGACCAGTAGCTCTTGGAGTGGACCCTCCCAGAGATGAGCGTACGGAGTACAGAGACCGTGTAGCCGGCTGAGACCTGACGGCTGCTTGACCGAATCGACATGGAGTGAGTCGACTAGCCCAGTGGACAGAGCACTACTTTTTTTGGGTGAAGACCCGTGGAGGACAGAGAACTATAGTGTTTGGGTGCAGACCCGCGGTACTCGTCCGGAGAGTACCTCTGCAGGCTATTAGGGGGGATGCACTACTGTGTTTGGGTGGCAGACCCCTGCGGGTAGCACTACTGTGTTTGGGTGGCTGAACGGCGGTACTCTACAGGAGAAGTACCTCAGTAGTCTTAGGTTAGTGAGTAGTACCTCGGAGTCATGACAGGATCACTGTACAGTCCAGATACGGGGCTCTTCAGCAGTTATGGTTTCGATTAGGAAAATCCTGGTTTGAGCTGAGTCTATGACCTTTGTGTTCACCTCATGATTGAGATGGGTCAGTTGATAACTTAGGTATATGTATGGGCATATACCTAGGTAGTGGTTATCCTTTGATTTCATAATCTTTGTGTTTCCTCATGATTGAGATGTGTTACTTGATAACCTAGGTATATGTATGGGCATATACCTAGGCAGAGGTTATCTGTTGAGATCTTTCTTTCTGCTTATCCTTGTTGGATTTAGTGAGACCTTGAGGGTCTCGGGGTCCCTACTGAGTATCGTTATACTCAACCCTGCACAGGCTATGCCCGCACCTCGTTGTGTTGGTTGCAGACGATAGGCAGTGCTGACAGAGACCGAGTGTTCGAGGACGGGACGGTACCCGGAGGTGGACCTCACGACGAGTCAGTATCTGGAGGTGGACTTCACAACGATACGACACTTAGAGGAGGCTGACGGGTGAGGGCGTTGTGGAGGCTATCTGTACCTACCCTTCTAGTAGGATCCGTGGTGGAAGATCTAGGAGCTGCGATATCTATACCTACCCTTCAGGTAGGATCCGAGGAGGACGACCCGAGAGCTGATTCTGTTCTTCCAGTTGTTGTCTTTTTCTGTTGTACTTTCAGTTGGGTTTGTATTCTGGCCCACTTACTTTTCATCACTTCTTTTTTTTCTTAGTGTATTACTTCCGCTTTTACTCTATGATGTTTTATTTATTTTTATAAAGGCAATGTCTTCCCAGTTATCAGGATTTATGCCTTTGGTGCTAGTCGCCATCCCCTGGCCTATGGAAGGCGGGCTTGGGGTAGTCACGACACGGGTCCGAGGACGGGTCGTGACAAATTGGTATCAGAGGAGTCGGTTCTACTACAGAACTTATAAATCTTATATTTCCTTTCTGTGAAGAAATAGTGTTAAGGGTACCGAGTGTGGTATTCAGTTCAGGGAGTCCAGTGTTGGTGCGGCGGCCGACGTATCCGTACACCAGGACCCTGACTACTGATTTCCGACTTTATGCACGAAAAACATTGATTGCGTGTGTGTTTCCAAAAGTTTTAAAGTCAGCTTGAACCAATTCATCTCACCAGGTATAAACCGTTGACCATGTCTCATTTGTTCATGATGTCTCCACACAGATAGTCAGTTGGAGTTCCGAGAGAGTACTCGATGACGGCCCACAGAGCGACGAGGCTCTAGTGTGGGGCCCTTTTTACTATGTTGGCACCCTCGAGTGGTGTACCAGCAGCACCACCACCTGTTGGGCAGCATATTCCACCAGCCATACTAGCGAACTATGCACGCTGGTAGATCACATTGCATGAGTTCCAGCAGCAGCGCCCTCCGAGGTTACGAGGCAAGGCAGATTCCCAGACAGTAGAGCACTGGCTGGATGCGATTGCTAGAGTTTTCTTCCTAGCTGAGACATTATTAGAGTGGATGTTGGACTTTTCTACTAGTGTTTTCCAGTGAATGACCATGAGGATGGTCCGCATAGTGATGAGGCTTTGGTACGTGGACCAATGCCTGAGATAATGCCTTCGGGTAGTGTGTCAGCTATACATCACTACCTATTGGTTAGCAGTTACAACCAGCGGTACCAGTAGGTTACACATGTAGGCTTACTTCCTTACACGTGTTCTAACATCAGATACCCTCAAGTTACGAGGCGATCCCGAATCACAGGCGGCTGAGGACTGGCTTGAGGAAGTGGCTGCGAGTTTTCTAGAGCTTTTACAGCTTCGGCAGGATGACATATCAGTAGCTGAGTATTCATCGAGGCATACCGATCGTTCTTGGTACTTGATGACTACAATATGATCAGTTATAGAGAGCTCGGACCTCATATCTAGGTGTGTTTAAAGGATATCCGAGTAAGAACTCTTTCCTCTATGCATTCCTACTTATGTTAGGGTGCTAAAGAGAACCTTTGTGGTTGAATGTTCTTTGGCCGATCGGTTATAGCCAGTGAAAGTTAGCAGTGGGAAGATGTGAATTGGCGTCAGTCTCAGAGACTTAGACATGTAAAATGTTTCAAGAAGAGGAAGTGTTAAGGACAGATAAATCTGTAGAGTAGCAGATGTGGAGGCAGATCTAGGAGAGAAGCATGGGGTGGTGTATATATCAACATGTTACAACCACCCGCCTTTGTTGTTCCCTCCAGGATCAGGGAGATGGAGGTTAGTGGAAGAGAGTAGCTGCTTGAGGTCAAGGAGTGTGACCCAATGGCTCTAAGAATGATTTGAGGGATAGTCTGTGTCTACTACAATTTTCCGTAGTAACATACGTTGATACAAATCATTCCTTCCTTCCACGAATCTTGTCCCAGACCAAGAGTTTCTAGTTAAGCCGTTGAATTGAACCTCACGTCTGGAGATACCTTGGGAGGAGACTCGATAATCAAACTTACGCCGACAGTGTGGTTTGACCCATGAGGCGAGAGTTTCGGTTGGAATCTCTTGGTGGCAGCATCAAGGCCTTACGACGTTGGTCTCGATATGGATTGGATTCACAGTTCATGCTCAGATTGACTGTATTAGGAAAAAAGGTTGTGGTTTATCTACAACGTTGGGATGGGGTTTTCCTTGGTCGGAGAAAAGGAAAACCCAGGCAGCACAGGATGGAATCATGCATAGGAGGGTGCGGCTGATCACTGTTGATTTGGTCAACCTTACCCTCGTGGCATTAAGAGTTTTGTGTTTCAGTTCTAATCAGGAAAGGGAGACCTCTAGAGTTCGAGGATGACGATCACTTCCTTATACGGGTCTCACCTCGACGAGGTTTACGAAGATGTGGCCGAGGCGGCAAGTTATCTCCGAAGTTCAACGGACCTTTCTAGGTCCTCAGAAGGGTATGAGAGGTGGTTTACCGCTTGACCTTTCCACCTCAGTTTCACCGGGTGCATAAAATCATCCACGTACCTTAGTTAAAGAGATACGTGCATAATCCTTCACACATCATCACTCTCAGGTATTTGGACGTCGATGACTGGATGACTTCCACAGGGATCCAGTAGGGGTTGAGGATTGATAGGAGTGGGTCCTATGGGGACGGTCGATTCCTATTGTGCGCTTTCGCTGGTATCACGAGAACCCCTAGGTGAGCACATGGGAGCGGAAGGCTCATATGCGTGCTCAGTACCACTTTTGTTTCCCTAGTTTGTGTTATAGCTTTACGGGGACGTAAAGCCCGGAGGTGGGAGTAATTTAAAGTCCCGGAAATTTCAAGGAAATTTTTTTTCCTTAATTTATTTGGGATTTTACAAAAACGCAGTTTCTGACGGCACCTGATTCCAAGGCCCGGTGTGCCTGGAATCATTTTCCGAAGTTTAGCTCGGGTACGTTCAGTGAATGAACGAGCCAGTTTTTCTAACTTTTGAACTGGTGCTTGGAATTGAAATCTGAGGGTACCGATGGAACCGCAACGCTGGTAATTTCTTAAGAAGACCTTTTCCGAAGGTGCGTTTGCTCGGGAGGAGTTGTTTAAAATTTGTGGTGTAAGTGAAGAATAAAATAAAATTTGTAATCCAATTTTATTTTTTTTCTTATAAGTATATTTATCCTTGTGTGGAAGTTGGTTTGGTAACTCCCCTTGGGAGAATAAAGGAGAGGTGGGGCCCACACGAGCCCCCACCTTTTCACATTCCCCATAACCCCTTGAAACTCCCCTTTAATGTGAGACCACTCACCTCCCCCTCTCTCCTCTTTAATCATGCCAAATCTCTTCATTAATTTAAGCAGTTTGAGTTTTGAATTTTGAGACTTGGTTATGTGAATAAAAATAATTGCATGAGCTATTATTTTATTTTGGGAGCATTTGGTGTGTTGGGAAAACTTTGGGGGATAGCTCTTGAGTTTTTGAAGAACACCGACTCTCCGACGAAGAACGCCTCTTCGAAGAAGAACACCTCCGACAGAGAACACAAAGACACTGACGACGTTCCTTCTCTTCTTCTTCCTCCGCGTCAAGGGAGGAGACACCACCGTGGGGAACATTGCCATCGACGATGGCTCTTCCTCCGATGACAATGAAATCAACACCGATCTTCCGCGACGATCGATCATCGCGACGCTAGCCTCTTTCCATGTCTCGATGACATGCGACGTCTTTTCGAGGTAGGGGATTAATTATTTTTGTTCGTGAATATTTTCGTCGCCTTTCATCGTTCTCTAATTTGGCCGCCTGTTATCGCAATAACGGGAGGAGGTCGGACCACATGAAAATGGCCGACTCTCCTCCCCCATTGTTGTTTTGTTCATTGCGGCATGAACAAAGGCGGCGCGGTGCAACGACACCGCGTGGAAACAAGAAAGAACGTGACAAAGAAGAGCGCCGCCGGCACGCCGTGCTGTTGAGGCCGAACGAAACCGCGGCCAAAGATGGGGCCGCGAAGGCGATTCGAAAACTCCATTGGTTGATCGTTGTGCGCGGAATGACGAGTGACGACAAACAGGGCCGCAAAGTCAACTTGAAGCCTCCGCATTGAATGTCGGGTCCCGGGAGGACCGTTGGCGAAGACGGAAAGCAGAACGGACCACCGGAACGTGTCCAGTGTTCCGCGGAAGGGCCTTCCGGCATGCCACACCGGCCCGGTGGCACCGGTGGCCAGAGGTGGCGGCCGGCACCAGCCGTCCGCTAGGAGGCGGCGGCGCCCGGCGCGCCGCCAGGAAGGCCCACCGCGGCTGAAGCCGCAGCGGCAGGCACCGGTCCCGCGGCCGCGCAGGACCATGGGGGAGACCGAGGGTCGTAACCCCTGGCTATCAAAGGAAGCGGCACCCACGTGGGGGTTGCGGCTTCATTAAAGGGGGGAAACTGCACCCCCTTGTTCCGCTCAGCCGGACAGCCGAGCAGGCCCCGCGGCCGCGCCAGCGCGGCAGGCCAACCGGCCGGGCCGCGCCCAGGCCGGGCCGGGCCGTGCTAGTTGGGCCAGGCCACACCCTAGTGGGCCGGACCCAGAACCTGGTCGGGTCGCGCTGGTTCGGGCCGACCCAGGGGGTCTCGGGCCGGGTCGGACCGGGCCCGAACCCCCCATTTTCGGGCACGTTTCGTTCCAACGCCCATATCTTGGGATACCGACTTCCGATCGATGCACCGTCAGCTGAAGTGCGATCCTTGGATCGATACGGTCGTTTTGGTATATTACACTTAAGGTTTCGAAGAAATTTTGGTACGGTTGGGTTGGTTCGAACCCGAAACCAACCGGACCCTCGAAGCGGTAACACTTATAACATGAGCTCCGGACGTCCGATAGACGTACCGTCGACTTTTTTGGATTCCTCTTGATGAGATGGAACTTTTGGCATACTTTTCCTGAGTTTTGGACGTAGATGAATAGTTGCCGGGTTGGATTGAACCCGAATTCCAACCGGGCCCCTAGAACGGAAAAGCTGATAACTTTCAAACCGAACGTCCATTTGACGAACCGTCAGCGGTGTTGCTGATCACGTTAAAAAAAGGTCCCTATGAGTATACCCTATGGGAGTTCGGGGTACAGTTGAGATACGACCGAGTTGGTTCACACACGAAACCAACCGGGTCCCTGGGGCGAAAAGGCTGGTAACTCACAGACCGGGCGTCCGATTGACGCGTCATTTGTTGCATTGAGACCCCTAAGACGAGGCGGTCCTTTGAGATACTTCTTCGTGAGAATTTTAGATACTTGGAGTATATACCAGTAGCTCGTGGAGCGGACCCTCCTGGAGATGAGCGTATGGAGTACGGAGATCGTGTAGCCGGCTGAGACCTGACGACTGCTTGACCGACTCGACTTGAAGTGATTCGACTAGCCCAGGGGACAGAGCACTACTTTGTTTGGGTGAAGACCCATTGCGGATGGAGAACTACAGTTTTTGGGTGCAGACCCACGGTACTTGTCTCGAGAGTACCTCTGCAGGCTATTAGGGGGGATGCACTACTGTGTTTGGGTGGCAGACCCCGGCGGGTAGCACTACTGTGTTTGGGTGGCTGACCCGCGGTACTCAACAGGAGGAGTAACTCAGCAGTCTTAGGTTAGTGAGCAGTACCTCAGAGTCATGACAGGATCACTGTACACTCCAGAGACGGGGCTCTTCAGCAGTTACGGTTTCAATAATGAAAATACTGGTTTGAGCTGAGTCTATGACCTTTGTGTTTACCTCATGATTGAGATGGGTCACTTGATAAGTTAGGTATATGTATGGGAATATACCTAGGTAGTGGTTATCTTTTGATTTCATAATCTTTGTGTTTCCTCATGATTGAGATGGGTTACTTGATAACTTAGTTATATGTATGGGCATATACCTAGGTAGAGGTTATCTGTTGAGATCTTTCTTTGTGGTTATCCTTGTTGGATTTAGTGAGACCTTGAGGGTCTCGGGGTCCCTACTAAGTATCGTTATACTCACCCCTGCATGGGATATGACCGCACCTCTGTCACGACCCGCCCTCGGGGTCCGTGTCGTGACTACCCCAAGCCCGCCTTCCATAGGCCAGGGGCTGGCGACTAGCACCAAGGCGTAAATCCCGGTAAAAAGGGAAGGCATTGCCTTTGAAAAGTAACAAACACCACAGAGTAAGCAAGCGGAAAGTAAACACTAAACAAAGCAGAGTACAACTGAAAGTGCGGAAGAGTAAATGGGCCAGAATACAAACCCAAACTAAAAGTAAAGTACAACTCGAAAGGGAAAACAGCAACTGAAAAGTAAAAGCCGCTACACCGAGCTGTCCACTGGAAATCCCACCTGAAGGGTGGGTACAGATAGCTCCTCTGCTCCACGGGTCCCGCCGTCCGCTCCGTGCACGTCCCGCCCAGTGGTCCAGCTCCGGGTACCGTCCCGCTCTGCAAGCCTCAGCTAAGGTCAACGTTGTCTGTCGTCTGCAACCAACACAACGTAGTGCGGGCAAAGCCCGTGCAGGGGTGAGTATAAGCTACTCAGTAGGGACCCCGAGACCCCTGAAGGTCTCTCAAATCCTCAAAGGATAAACCACGAAGAAAAGTAACAATCACGAAGTAATAACCGACACTGCTTAGGTATATGCCCATACATATACTTAAGTCATCAATTCAAATACGCTCTAACCTCCGAGCCCAAGTACAACTCAGTCCACACAGGAAAGTAAACGTATTCCACACAGGAAAGCAAAACGTAATCCACACAGGATTGCACAACACAATCCACACAGGAAAGCAATAGGATTCAGCTCACACAGGTATACTTCTTCAGAGGACGATAAAGATGATCACTGATCCATCTAAGTCGTCGGACCCACGAAGGATCGATAGGTAACTAACCCCCGCAATGACCCACACAGGATCGGGCCCACACAGGACCTGTAGGCGCTGTCTCACACAGAACCGCTGAGTGCAAGGACCCACACAGGATCGGGCCCACACAGGACCTGTAGCACTGATCCACGTAGGATCGCTGAGTGCTGAAGTCGTCGTCGTCGAATCCACACAGGATCTCTGTACTGTCGTCGTCGCAGTCACAGTAGTAGTAGTAGTCGTAGCAGTAGAACAGTCGCAGCCAGCACTAGGGTTCCCGCACATAGCAAGCTCGTTCGGAGGGTCCGCTCCACGAGCCGAGAGGCTGATACATCAACTGTCACGAAGACCAGAGTTGATGTATCCAAAAGTTCCGTATCGTCAACAGGAACTCAACGCAACAGACGGCGCGTCGATCGGACGCCCGGTCTGAGAGTTATTGGCATTTTCGTCTCCGGGGCCCGGTTGGTTTTTAAGGCAAAACCAACCCGACCGTACTCCAACTGCGTCCAAACCTCGGGCGGAGTATGCCAAAAGATCCGTCTCACTAAGAGGAACACAACGCGACTGACGGCGCGTCAATCGGACGTTCGTAGCTCAAGATATGAGCGTTTCCGCTCCGAAGGCCCGGTTGGTTTCGTGAACGAACCAACCCGGCCGAACACAAAGTAAACCGAAACCTTGAGTGCGATATACCGAAACGACCGTCTCAATCCAAGGATCGCGTTGCTGCAGACGGTTCGTCATTCGGAGGTCCGAGGCTCAAGATATGGCCAAAAGACCGGAACTGGTTCGAAACGGGGGGGTCCGGGTCCGGGCCGACCCGGCCCGACCCCCCCCCCCCCCCTGGGGCGGTCCGGCGGCGCCGCGGCGGCGCGGCGGCGCGGAGGCGCGGAGGCCGCGGGGGCCGCGGCGGCCTGTCGCCGCGAGGTGGGCACGCGGGGGGCTAAGCCCCCGCTGATTGAAGGCGGCGCGGCCTTTGTGCCGCGCCTTTGCAACAAAACGGCCCCCACGTGGGGGCCGGTTTTGGAGAAATAAACCGGGGGGCTGCTGCCCCCCCCCCCTTCATGGAACCGCCCCCCTCTTTAAGAGGGGGGTTTTATACGCTGGCCGGGGGATTAATTCCCCCGGTTTAACGTCATCCGGCCGGCCAGCTGGCCGGCCGGTTTTCTCCAACGGGACTGGAAATTCCGGTCCCCCCTTCGGCTTTCGACGCCGGCGGCCCGGCCGCCGGTCTTCTCTTCCCACCGCGGCCCGGAACCGGCCGCGGTCTCCTCGTCCCGCCGCGGCCCGGAACCGGCCGCGGTGTTCGTCGTCCGGCGCGGTGCGACGGCACCGCGCCCCTTCGCCGTGCCTTGATTCCTTTCAACGCGGCGCGACGGCGTCACGTTCTTGAAGATTCTTCCTCGGCGTGGCGCGACGGCGCCGTGTAAAATATTTGCACGATTATCCGCGTGGTGCGACGGCACCACGCCACTTGCTTTGCACGATTATCCGCGTGGTGCGACGGCACCACGCCACTTGCTTCCACCCGCAAGAATAAACAAGAATGATGGAGGGGGTTCGGCCGTGTTCGTGCGGTCCGGCCCCCTCACGTTAAAATAATAACGCAACTTTAAATAATTCAAAGCCACACGTTAGACTTGCTAAATTCACGATCAAGAATAAAATAATTAAACCAAAAAGAAATCAACAACCCCTACCTTGGTATAAGGTTCGAAGATTTGTCTACGTTCCGCGGAAGACGACGTCGCGGAGGTCGGGCGTCACGGTCGTCGTCCGTCAAATCCGTTGACGAAGGAATGCGTCCGATGCGATACGTCGTTGGCGAAACTTCTCAAGTCGACGAAGGAAAACCGAGGAGGAAGCGGTGTTTCCCTTTCTTTGACGTGGAGAGAAGATAGAACGGCGTGTCGGTGTTCTTCGCGTTCTTCAAGGAGGAAGATGAAGTTCTTCAAAGTGTAGAACTCTTCTTCTCTCAAATCTCCACACAACACAGCAACTCCCAAAATAAAATAAGCTACACCTTATTTTATTTTCACTTTGCCAACCTTTCAAAATTCAAAAGTTGAATTCATTACATTCATTAAAAAAAATTAAATGAAGAGATAAGTTGGCAAGAATTAATGTAGGGGAGAGTCACATAATTTAAGAGGGGGTTTAGAGGGGTTATGGAATTTGAAAAGGTGGGGGCTCGTGTGGGCCCCACCTCCCTCATAACCACACATGGGAAGTTGGGTGGTTGTGGGCCCCACCAACAACTTCCCATGAGAGAGTCTAACCACCACGAATAAAATAAAATCCACACACAATTTTATTTTACTTATCTTTTAATCCCCAAAACTAACCTCCAACCCGCAACAAACGCAACTTCCGAAAAGGTCTCTTTAAGCGAATATCGGTGCTGCGAGTTCATCGGTGCCCTCAGATTTCAATTCCGAGCACCGGATCAAAAGTTAGGAAATCCCGCTCGTTCGTTCACTGAACGTACCCGAGCCAAACTTCGGAAATTGATTCCGGGCACTCCGAGCCTCAGAATCAGGTGCCGTCTGAAACCGCGCTCTTGTAAAATTCTAAAAAAAATTAAGAAAAAAATTTCCTTGAATTTTACGGGTCTTTACATTACTCCCACCTCAGGGCTTTACGTCCCCGTAAAGATACATCAAAAACTAGGGAAACAAATGAGGGTACTGAGCACGCATCTGAGCCTCCCGCTCCCATGTGCTCTCCTGGAGATTCCCGTGCCGCCATCTGATGCGCACAAGAGGAATCGATCGCCCACGCAGGACCCGCTCCTGTCGATCCTCTATCTCCACTGGGACCTCCGCAAAAGTTGCCCCATTGTCAACGTCAAGCTCCCCATGGTCAATGATGTGCGTCGGGTCGTGCACGTATCTCCTCAGCTGGGATACGTGGAAGACGTCGTGTACCCGGTGCAACTGAGGTGGTAGAGCCAGGCGATAAGCCACCTCACCAACCCTGCTGAGGACCTGGAAGGGTCCGATGAACCGCGGAGATAACTTGCCGCCTCGGCCAAATCTCCGAATACCACGTCGAGGTGAGACCCGCAAGAAGACGTGGTCGCCATCCTCGAACTCCAGTGGCCTCCGCCTCCTGTCAGCATATGACTTCTGCCGGCTCTGAGCTGTCCTCATCCACTCCTGGATGACCTGGACCTTCTCTGTCGTGGCCTGGACCATCTCCGGTCCCACGAGTGCTGACTCCCCAGGGTCTGTCCAGCACAAAGGAGATCTACATGGTCGGCCGTACAACGCCTCGTACGGTGCCATCCCGATGGTGGAGTGGTAGCTGTTGTTTTATGCGAACTCCACCAAGGGTAGGTGGTCCTCCCAGCTACAACCAAAGTCGAGGACACATGCGCGGAGCATGTCCTCGAGAGTCTGAATGGTCCTCTCCGTCTGACCATCCATCTGAGGGTGAAAAGCTGTGCTAAGACGTAGCTGCGTCCCGAACGCCTCCTGCAACCCCTTCCAAAGCCGGGAAGTAAAGCGGGCATCTTGATCGGAGACGATAGATGATGGCATGCCGTGGAGCCGCACAATCTCCTAAACGTAGAGACGTCCCAAGCTCTCTACTGAGCCCTGCTCTCTGATGGGTAAGAAGTATGCCGACTTGGTGAGTCGGTCAAAAATCACCCAGATGGAGTCGTGACCTCTGGAAGTGCGTGGAAGTACAGTCACGAAGTCCATAGATATGCCGTCCCACTTCCACTCCGGAACCTCCAAGGGCTGTACCAAGCCCGCTGGTACCTGATGCTCTGCCTTCACCTGCTGGCAGGTGAGGCATCGAGAAACGAACTCTTCTACAGCCTTCTTCATGCCCGGCCACCAGTGCTCTCGTCTGAGGTACTGGTACATCTTCGCCACTCCAGGATGTACCGCCAAAGGAGAAGTGTGAAACTCTCTCAGCACTTCCTCTCGCAAAGCAACTGGTACCATGGTACGTCCTCTGAAAAGGATGCCGTGCTCTGCTCCAAGGGAGAAACCATCAGGTGCCTGTCCCGAGGATATCTGTGCACTCCGTGTCTCATAGTCAGCGTCCTCACGCTGTGCCTCTCTGACCCGCTGCAGTAGTGGAGGAGTGACTGTGAGAGATTGAAGAAAGGCTGCTCCATCTCTATCCACGAAGGATATCTGCAAAGAGGCTAGCTGCTCCGTCACCTCCTCAAGTAGCTGAATGCCCGTCCTCCTGCTGAGGGCATCGGCTACTACGTTCCCCTTACCAGGAGTATAGACTATCTCAAAGTCATAGTCCTGGAGGAACTCGAGCCATCGCCGCTGTCTCAGGTTCAGGTCCTTCTGCGAGAAGATATACCTGAGACTCTGATGATCGGAAAAGACTGTAAAGCGCTCGCCCATCAGATAGTGTCGCCATGTCTTCAGAGCGAAGACCACTGCTGCTAACTCCAGGTCATGGGTAGCGTAGTTCTGCTCATGCGGCCTCAACTGACGTGATCCATAGGCGATCACGGCCCGCTCCTGCATCAGAACACATCCGAGTCCGGTCCCTGATGCATCGCAGTAGACTACGTACCCTACTCCCTCCTCAGGCAACCTAAACATAGGTGCACAGGTCAATCTCTGTCTCAGCTCCTGGAAGCTCTGATGACATCTGTCTGTCCATACGAAGGGTTTCCCCTTCTTCATCAAAGCTGTGAGTGATGCCGCAACTCTAGAGAAGTCTGGCACGAATCTCCGATAGTATCCAGCTAGTCCCAAGAAACTCCGAACCTCAGTCACGCTCCTGGGTGGCTCCCAAGCTAACACAGCCTCAATCTTTGCGGGATCCACTGCAAATCCCGCCTCAGAGATAACGTGTCCCAAAAAGTGGACCTCACGTATCCAGAACTGGCACTTCGAGAGCTTACCATAAAGCTGGTGCTCTCGTAGTGTGTCAAGAACAACTCGCAAGTGATAGGCGTGCTCCTCCTCTGTCGTAGAGTAAATCAGAATGTCGTCGATGAAGACCACGACGAACCGATCGAGGTATGGCTGAAAGATCCTGTTCATGAGAGCCATGAACACTGCTGGGGCATTGGTTACACTGAAAGGCATAACCAAGAACTCATAGTGGCCATACCGACATCTGAAAGCTGTCTTCTGCACATCCTCGTCTCTGACTCTGAGCTGATTATAGCCTGACCTGAGGTCTATCTTCGAGAACCACCGTGCTCACTTGAGCTGATCAAAGAGGTCATCAATCCTCGGTAGCGGATAATTGTTCCTCACTGTCACTTGGTTCAGGCGACGATAGTCAAAACAAAGTCGTAAGCTCCCGTCCGCCTTCTTGACGAACAATATCGGGGAAGCCCAGGGTGAAACACTGGGTCGGATGAACCCCTTGCCCTGCAAGTCCTCCAACTGTACCCGTAGCTCTCGAAGCTCGGCGGGGGCCATCCGATATGCTGGAGTGGATATCGGGGCTGTCCCGGGGTACAAGTCAATATAAAAGTCTACCTCTCTGCGAGGAGGTAGCCTTGGAACGTCGTCGGGAAAAACGTCCGCAAACTGATCCACCACTGCAGGAAAACCAGGACTCCGCACGTCAACTGCTCCAAGGATGAGGCTAGCCAACTGATGAGTGATGGGCTGTCCTCTCCTCCGCGGAAGTCCATCCTGTGCTGCTAAGGCTCCCTTCTCGCCGGTGAAGGTGAACCTGCTCCCGTCGGTGCGTACACATCGCACCTTGCGCCTAAAACAGTCAATCTGTGCATGGACCGTAGATAGCCAATCCATGCCCAAGATGACGTCGTAAGGCCTCAACGCTGCTACAAGAAGATCCCAGCCGAAGCTCTCGCCTCCTAGAGTAAGCTCACACTGCCGGCACCAGTGCGTGATCGTCGAGTCTGCTCCCGTAGGAGTCTCTAGCCGTAAGGATCGAGCCAACGGCTCTGTCAGAATCTCCGAGCTCCGAACAAGGGCAGCGGCTATGAAAGAGTGACTCGCTCCTGTGTCTATAAGAACTGTAGCAAGGGTGGAATAGACACAGATAGTACCTCGAATCATCTCGGGTGCGCCGTGGTCGTAGGCCTCTGCTGCCTGGAGCTGTGCCTGTCGCTGCCCGCCAGCTCCCTGTGGTCGGGGTGGACCTCCTAGTGGTGGTGGTGGCAGAGCCTCAAAGCGTCGCCCTCCACCGGCTGCTCGTCCAGCTCCTCTGCCTCGTCCGCCTCCTCCCTGCGGACCGCCACGGTCGACCCTCTGCCTCTGCCTCGGTGGTCCCTCAACCGACTGCTGCTCCTCGGCACGGCGGGTCGGGCAGTCGCGAGCCATGTGGCCCTGCCCGCCGCACGAGTAGCACTGTCTGCCTCTCGTAAGACTGGCTCCGCGCTGTGTGCCCCGCACTGCTGAGCCAGTGCCCTGAGATCGTCTGCCTGAAGGTCTGGTCTGTCTGGACCCCTGAGTCATCCGTCGACTGCCTGCTGCAGATGACTCTACCACGTGCCGCCCCGCGGTGGGTCTCTGTGCTGGTGTAGACTCAGCAAGGAAACTCTCAATCAGAAGAGCCCGCTCCAGTACTCCTGTCTGAGTCGGTATGCTGAGGGAGATCAGCGATGCCCTGATCTCGTGTCTCAAACCCTGCTCGAAGGTCCGGGCCTGGAAGAATGGGTCCCGTACCATGTCGGTCGAGTAGCGCGAGATATCGGTAAATCTCGCCGAGTACTGAGCGACCGTCATGCTGCCCTGCCGCAGCTGTAGAAGTTCCTGGATACGCACCGCACGAAGGGTGGCTGGGACGAACTCCGAGCGGAAAAGGCTCTCAAAGTCCGTCCAAAGAAGAGATGCCTCATCGTGCACCTGGAGCATCAAGCTCCACCATCGTCCTGCTGCTGCGTGTAGTAGGCTCGCAGCGAGGATCACCATGAGGTTTGCTGGTGTCCTCACTAGCCTAAACACTCGAACCACTGCCTCCAGCCAGTCCTCTGCTGCCTGGGGATCCGTCTCCCCGCGGAACCTAGGCGGTCGCTGGCGCTGAAACTCATGCAGTGCGCTGAGGCGACGTGCATCGTCAGCGGCTGCTGCTGGAAGCATCGGGGGCTCGGCGGGTAAAGCTACCGCCGGTGCCACTACTGGCAAAGGGCCCTGCACCGAGGCCTCGTCGCTCGGTGGGCTGTCGTCTCGCTCGACTCTCGGAACCCTAGCTGGCTGTCGCCGTGGGGCCATCCTGAAAAGGAAACAGGTGCGCCACGGTTAGAACAGTATACCTGGTGAGCTGATATAAGTAATGACAAAGAAAACTTTGAAACACACACGCAATCAATGTTTTCATGCATTAAGTCGGAAATCAGAAGTCAGGGTCCTGGTGTACGGATACGTCGGCCGCCGCACCAACACTGGACTCCCTGGACTGATAACCACACTCAATACGCTAAACATTATTGCTTCACATAGAAAAGATCAGAGTTCACGGTAGAACCGAACTCCTCTGATACCAATTTGTCACGACCCGCCCTCGGGGTCCGTGCCGTGACTACCCCAAGCCCGCATTCCATAGGCCAGGGGCTGGCGACTAGCACCAAGGCGTAAATCCCGGTAAAAAGGGAAGGCATTGCCTTTGAAAAGTAACAAACACCACAGAGTAAGCAAGCGGAAAGTAAACACTAAACAAAGCAGAGTACGACTGAAAGTGCGGAAGAGTAAATGGGCCAGAATACAAACCCAAACTAAAAGTAAAGTACAACTCGAAAGGGAAAACAGCAACTGAAAAGTAAAAGCCGCTACACCGAGATGTCCACTGGAAATCCCACCTGAAGGGTGGGTACAAGTAGCTCCTCTGCTCCACGGGTCCCGCCGTCCGCTCCGTGCACGTCCCGCCCAGTGGTCCACCTCCGGGTACCGTCCCGCTCTGCAAGCCTCAACTAAGGTCAACGCTGTCCGTCGTCTGCAACCAACACAACGTAGTGCGGGCAAAGCCCGTGCAGGGGTGAGTATAAGCTACTCAGTAGGGACCCCGAGACCCCTGAAGGTCTCTCAAATCCTCAAAGGATAAACCACGAAGAAAAGTAACAATCACGAAGTAATAACCGACACTGCTTAGGTATATGCCCATACATATACTTAAGTCATCAATTCAAATACGCTCTAACCTCCGAGCCCAAGTACAACTCAGTCCACACAGGAAAGTAAACGTATTCCACACAGGAAAGCAAAACGTAATCCACACAGGATTGCACAACACAATCTACACAGGAAAGCAATAGGATTCAGCTCACACAGGTATACTTCTTCAGAGGACGATAAAGATGATCACTGATCCATCTAAGTCGTCGGACCCACGAAGGATCGATAGGTAACTAACCCCCGCAATGACCCACACAGGATCGGGCCCACACAGGACCTGTAGGCGCTGGCTCACACAGCACCGCTGAGCGCAAGGACCCACACAGGATCGGGCCCACACAGGACCTGTAGCACTGATCCACGTAGGATCGCTGAGTGCTGAAGTCGTCGTCGTCGAATCCACACAGGATCTCTGTACTGTCGTCGTCACAGTCACAGTAGCAGTAGTAGTCGTAGCAGTAGAACAGTCGCAGCCAGCACTAGGGTTCCCGCACATAGCAAGCTCGTTCGGAGGGTCCGCTCCACGAGCCGAGAGGCTGATACATCAACTGTCACGAAGACCAGAGTTGATGTATCCAAAAGTTCCGTATCGTCAACAGGAACTCAACGCAACAGACGGCGCGTCGATCGGACGCCCGGTCTGAGAGTTATTGGCATTTTCGTCTCCGGGGCCCGGTTGGTTTTTTAGGAAAAACCAACCCGACCATACTCCACCTGCATCCAAACCTCGGGCGGAGTATGCCAAAAGATCTGTCTCACTAAGAGGAACACAACGCGACTGACGGCGCGTCAATCGGACGTTCGTAGCTCAAGATATGAGCGTTTCCGCTCCGAAGGCCCGGTTGGTTTCGTGAACGAACCAACCCGGCCGAACTCAAAGTAAACCGAAACCTTGAGTGAGATATACCGAAACGACCGTCTCAATCCAAGGATCGCGTTTCCGTAGACGGTTCGTCATTCGGAGGTCCGAGGCTCAAGATATGGCCAAAAGACCAGAACTGGTTCGAAACGGGGGGGTCCGGGTCCGGGCCGACGCGGCCCGACCCCCCCCCCCCCCTGGGGCGGTCCGGCGGCGCGGCGGCACAGAGGCGCGGCGGCGCGGAGGCCGCGGCGGCCGCGGCGGCCTGTCGCTGCGAGGTGGGCACGCGGGGGGCTAAGCCCCCGCTGATTGAAGGCGGCGCGGCCTTTGTGCCGCGCCTTTGCAACAAAACGGCCCCCACGTGGGGGCCGGTTTTGGAGAAATAAACCGGGGGGCTGCTGCCCCCCCCCCTTCATGGAACCGCCCCCCTCTTTAAGAGGGGGGTTTTATACGCTGGCCGGGGCATTAATTCCCCCGGTTTAACGTCATCCGGCCGGCCAGCTGGCCGGCCGGTTTTCTCCAACGGGACCGGAAATTCCGGTCCCCCCTTCGGCTTCCGACGCCGGCGGCCCGGCCGCCGGTCTTCTCTTCCCACCGCGGCCTGGAACCGGCTGCGGTCTCCTCGTCCCGCCGCGGCCCAGAACCGGCCGCGGTGTTCGTCGTCCGGCGCGGTGCGACGGCACCGCGCCCCTTCGCCGTGCCTTGATTCCTTTCAACGCGGCGCGACGGCGTCGCGTTCTTGAAGATTCTTCCTCGGCGTGGCGCGACGGCACCGCGTAAAATATTTGCACGATTATCCGCGTGGTGCGACGGCACCACGCCACTTTCTTTGCACGATTATCCGCGTGGTGCGACGGCACCACGCCACTTGCTTCCACCCGCAAGAATAAACAAGAATGATGGAGGGGGTTCGGCCGTGTTCGTGCGGTCCGGCCCCCTCATGTTAAAATAATAACGCAACTTTAAATAATTCAAAGCCACACGTTAGACTTGCTAAATTCACGATCAAGAATAAAATAATTAAACCAAAAAGAAATCAACAACCCCTACCTTGGTATAAGGTTCGAAGATTTGTCTACGTTCCGCGGAAGACGACGTCGCGGAGGTCGGGCGTCGCGGTCGTCGTTCGTCAAATCCGTTGACGAAGGAATGCGTCCGATGCGATACGTCGTTGGCGAAACTTCTCAAGTCGACGAAGGAAAACCGAGGAGGAAGCGGTGTTTCCCTTTCTTTGACGTGGAGATAAGATAGAACGGCGTGTCGGTGTTCTTCGCGTTCTTCAAGGAGGAAGATGAAGTTCTTCAAAGTGTAGAACTCTTCTTCTCTCAAATCTCCACACAACACAACAACTCCCAAAATAAAATAAGCTACACCTTATTTTATTTTCACTTTGCCAACCTTTCAAAATTCAAAAGTTGAATTCATTACATTCTTTAAAAAAAATTAAATGAAGAGATAAGTTGGCAAGAATTAATGTAGGGGAGAGTCACATAATTTAAGAGGGGGTTTAGAGGGGTTAGGGAATTTGAAAAGGTGGGGGCTCGTGTGGGCCCCACCTCCCTCATAACCACACATGGGAAGTTGGGTGGTTGTGGGCCCCACCAACAACTTCCCATGAGAGAGTCTAACCACCACGAATAAAATAAAATCCACACACAATTTTATTTTACTTATCTTTTAATCCCCAAAACTAACCTCCAACCCGCAACAAACGCAACTTCCGAAAAGGTCTCTTTAAGCGAATATCGGTGCTGCGAGTTCATCGGTGCCCTCGGATATCAATTCCGAGCACCGGATCAAAAGTTAGGAAATCCCGCTCGTTCGTTCACTGAACGTACCCGAGCCAAACTTCGGAAATTGATTCCGGGCACTCCGGGCCTCGGAATCAGGTGCCGTCTGAAACCGCGCTCTTGTAAAATTCTAAAGAAAATTAAGAAAAAATTTTCCTTGAATTTTACGGGTCTTTACAACCTCGCTGTGTTGGTTGCAGACGACGGGCAATGCTGACAGAGGCCGAGTGTTCGAGGACGGAACTGTACCCGGAGGTGGACCTCATGACGAGTCAGTATCTGGAGGTAGACTTCACAACGAGACGACACTTGGAGGAGGTTGACGGGCGAGAGCGTTGTGGAGGCTATCTGTACCTACCCTTCAGGTAGGATCCATGGTGGATGATCCAGGAGCTACGCTATCTGTACCTACCTTCAGGTAGGATCCGAGGAGGACGACCCAGGAGCTGCTTCTGTTCTTCTGGCTGTTGTCTTTTTCTGTTGTACTTTCAGTTGGGTTTGTATTCTGGCCCACTTACTTTTCAGCACTTATTTTTTTCTTAGTGTATTACTTCCGCTTGTACTCTGTGATGTTTTGTTTATTTTTATTAAGGAAATGCCTTCCCAGTTATCTGGATTTACTCCTTTGGTGCTAGTCGCCAGCCCCTGGCCTATGGAAGGTGGGCTTGGGGTAGTCACGACACGGGCCTAAGGACGGGTCGTGACAATTTTCTTCCAAAAATACAAAACCTAGGTTCCTTGAGAATAAATTTAAAGGTGGTTTCTCTAATAGAACATAATCATCTTAACCAAGATCTTTCTTGTTTAATTATTCTTTTACAAACATCAATTATGTCTTAAAAGTTTCAATATAATAAAACTAGTATATAATATATACTTATATGTTATTATTTTTAGGATATAATATTTATCCTTTTCCTTATCCATCAAATGGAAAACAAAACCATCACTTGTGTGTATGGTGGACTACCGCCTCGTGAATTGATGTAATCGACTTCCAAAACCACCTCACATGAAAAGTGAAAATGATGGAAATATTTTATTTATATGATACTTATGAAATAATATTTATTCTAAAAATTTTATATATCTTATAATTCCTTACCCATTATCCCATTAAAAAATGTTAACGCCATTCGTGCATAGGTACGACTAACCATCTCCACGAAGCGATGTGATTTATTTCCATGTTCAACTTTCTAGAATGATTATAACAATGAATCTAGTAAATAAATATTCTAATTATAACATTAATATAATTTTATATATGATGGAAATATATACTATGAATAAGAATTGTCACTTCGGTGACAAAACACACAAGAGAAAACAAAACAATAAACACCCAAAATAATCATAATAAGGAATGATTATTAATTAAAGGATGATAAGATTTTATAATAGGATCATTTATTATATTATAAATATAAATATGGGTATTTTATTAATTAGTAACATGTTTAAAACCTTTATAAATGTGGATAAATCATGTTCAACTAAGGGGAAGCACGAGGTAAGAGGTTTTTTAACTCAATTTCCATTAATTGAGTTATACTTATACTTAAATGAATATGTTATGCTGTGATTATATATGAAATTAAGTATGATTATATTATGTTGTATTTAAAATTTATTTATGTGAATTTAATTTTTTTACACATAATCACATCACTGATTAAATTCTCACTCCAATGGCATGATCTTTGTAAGGGATTCCATAACTCATTTTCTTTTAATAGGGTTATATTACTTCTTCATTGTATTTGATATGATAAGATTATGTGTGTAATGAAATTTGGTTATTTTATGTTTTATTTAGACTTCCTTAAGTTGGATTTAAATTATAAACCCATAATCACTTCATTTATTAATTTTCACTTCAATGTTATGTTCATTGTAGTAGATTTCATCTCAATTTCCATTCCATTGAAACATATTTGGCAGTATGAACCTATTTATTTTTTTGTAGTTTATATAAGGACACATTTATGTACTTAAAATGAATATATATTTATTCATTATGATTAAATATTTAATTTAATTATACTATTTAAATAGGGTTCAATTTAAAAGTCACCAAAGAGGTAAGAATTTATTTAATAATCTCTATTTGTAGGATTCCTATTATTTTCATTGAAGGAATATTATAATCTGTCTTTCATAAAATTGATATATTTTATTATCCTATAAATATTTAAGGACATTCAATATTTTCTTAAAAAACTTTCCCTTCTTTTGAAATTGATTCAAGGAAATAAATTTTTAAAATAAAAGCTGATCTTATTTCACTTTTTGATTGGGTATATTTTTCTTCCATGTCCACATTTTTCAAAATCATATTATAAAAGTTATGTTTATTTACACAAATTATTTATTAAGGAGATTTTATGTTATCCTATAATTTTTAGAAGGTTTTAAAAGAACCACTATAATGTTTTTTCGAAAGGATCATTTTTAACATTCTTTATAAAAAGTCATAAGGAATTATTTTTTTAACTTATACATTGTTAACGAACATTCTCACCACCATAACTATTTGAAAATATTTAGATTATTCTTAAATAATTCTAAAAAAATTACCTATCCCAATGGTTTTAAACCATTGGGATGGACCCCAAAATTGTAGGGATAACCTATCCCAATGGTTTTGGAAACCGTTGTTTTATGGGTCGTCGAGATAGCCCTATACCAACAGTTTCTAATGAACTGTTGGTATAACGTGGTTTGGATTTCAATATACCAATAGTTGATTTTAAACTATTGGTAAATGCCTATACCAAGGGTTTAAAACTATTTGTATATCTCAATACTAATGGTTCAAACCAATGTTATAGGCATTTACGAATGGTTCAGAACCATTGGTATAGATCTATACCAACAATTCAGTTTGAACCTTTAGAATAAAGGTATACTAATGGTTTAAAAACCATTGGTATTGACCCAAGAAAACTCATCAGCTATCATCACTACACTGCTCAATCACTGCACCTTCAATCACATATATTCAACAAAACATAGAAAATACTGATCACATAGAAAATACTCACTCCACTACCCACTCACTACACCCACACTGCCTGCTCACCAACACTACACACACCTCCACTACCCACTCATCCCACTCACCTACACTTCCCACTCGATCCACTAACCAAGCACTACCCATTCACCCCACTATCCATGAATTTCCCACTCACTCCACCTACACTACCAACTCACCTGTACTACCCACACCTCCACTGCCCACTCACTATACTTGCACTACGCACACACATGCACTTACCACACCTGTAATGAAAATAGCCCCACTTACCAGTCACAACACCTGCAATAAAAACTTAATAAAATAGTCAAAACAACACCTGTAATGAAATAAGAACACCACTATAACTACTACATTAAATCAATGATAACAAACACACAAAATATCACATATATTCATTCACACTAAATCATAAAACTACTAATTCAATAAATACAAGTAAAAAATGCAAAAGATTGATATGTCCCTAATCACCATCACTGTCCTCACAATCATCTCCATTGTCATCCTTTTACTCGTTCTCATCCTCTTCCTTGTCCCCGGCCCACCATCATCCTCACCCTATTCCTCATGGTCATCCTCACCATCGCCATCACTAGGAATGTAATCATCCAGACCACCACTAAGACTACTTCCCGATGCTCTATAAGACATATGAATCCTGGACATATATGAATCACAAGACATAGAGATATCTTGTGGATGTAATGGAAATAATACTTCCACATGTTTAAAAAAAGTGTTTTCTATTTGAGCTCATTCATCCCCCAATATGGTCATCTTTTTTCTTTTTCTTCCTTAACCTCATCCTGTGCTACCCATTCCAAATCGATGTTACTAGAACCTGAACCTGAAGTGGGAAAATACTCTTCCCTGGTTGACAATGTACTCTTCCATGGTGCTCATCTCCCAAAACATGATGTAAGTGATCGTTTGGGCCCAAGTTTTCAAGTTCCTAAGTATCAAGGGCCTCCAAAGAAGACTGTTAAAAATATAAACAAACTAAAAAGTTAAAAAATAGATATTAAAAATTGAAATCAACAAAGTAAAACTTAAAATTCACTACTATGTATGTTTATTTACCGTACTTCCATATTTTTTTCTTGAGAAAACCAGTTTTTCTCGATGCACACATCCTTTAATATTTAAAACATCCCTCTAAAATGAAATTATTATGCTACTTTTAATCAGATAAAAAAATAAAAAATATATTCCATATTCAATTCTAATAACAATAATATTAAATGATTTAATAGTGAAAACATAATCACCAGATCATGGAGGTATAAACATGGGATAATCATCAAGTATGAAAATATGCTGATTTTCACATGATTCAACTAAAACTGAATTAGATTAGTAGAAAAAATGCCTTTTCATCCTTTATAAAATTTAATCATTGCATAACCATTTTCAAAGATTCAATATATAGAAAACCCAACCATAATAAAATAGTTTCTCACCATAACAAAATAATATAATGAAAAGAAAGAACATATTAAAATTTATAAAAATACTTAATGTTCTTAAGAGAAGAAACATAATTAATTTTTGATTTATTAAAATAAAAAAGAAGAAAAATAGTTGATGAACAATAATTATAATTAAACTAGATATGATGTTTATTATAGATATCATCAAAATATCAAATAAAGTGGTAAAGAAATTATGTTTAATGTTCTTTGGTCCATTTGATCATACATTCAAGGGTAAGATACACCATGATGTTTCCACTATAAAAAAAGAGTATATGGGATTTATATGTATGATATATAAGGGTTCTCATAGTCTAGTGAAATCTAACTAAGAACTAGTAACCATGCGTTAAATAAGTGATTACCATCTAATTCTTAATAGTTGATATGTAGGGGTTTATATATAAGGGTTGTGAGTTAACAACTTCTCGGTAAGGATAAAATCTATAATATTTGAGGGCTTCCCTATGGTAAAGGGGATGCATACGGGTTTTTCTATGTACGATATATAAAGGTTACTATACCTAACCTGATGATATGTAATGGTTGCTTTGATATATAAGGGTTTAGAAAAATTATAAACCTAAGAATATAAGGGTTAATATATAATGGTAACAAGAATCACCATGTGATACATTATGTTATATCATATTATATATAAGGATAACTCTAGGCCACCCTATGGTATGAAAATTTTGATTTGGATGATACTTTAGCGTCACTTTATACATAATTTTCCATATGTAAGGGTTAATATTAGGTGAGAATTAAGGGTTACAAACATTGAAAAAAATTAGAAAATTAAGGAAATTTATATAGGTTAACTAGGAGGAATCTTCATGTACTCTACTAAATTGCATCAACTCTAGAAGCTCAAAATGAGTCTCAAGAACCAGCAAGAGAGAACCTCATATTATATAACAACACCATATCTTTATTCCCTATTGAATAAGAACATAAACGTTAGTGTAACTCTCTCAATATCCCCCTTTAGTGGATAAAATCAACAAATTAGGAAACCCCATAGAGTGAATCAACCAAAAAAATGATATTTTACCATGAACTAAAGTTATTCCATTAGAAAATGATGGATTAGTGGGAAATTACACACACCTATCTGGGTGGATAACTTTATATAATTTAGACAACACACCTTGCATCAAAATATCCAAAAGATATGGATAGAGTATCTCTGAAGAACACAGAACACATGTCACTTGGAGTGATTCAAGAAGAACAAATAAATGAGTGTCGTATGTGCTTCCTCTCTTGGTTCGACATCGTAGTCTATCCCAAAGTACAAATATATGTCATAACATCCTTGTTTTTTTAAATTTTTCCTGAAAATTCCTAAAAAAATTCAACAATTCAAAAGTAAGTATTATTCAAAATCATGGTAATATTCATTTAAAAACCTCAAATTTGATCATTACCTTGAACTCATTACTCATCCAATGATTAATAATTTCCTCATAATATTCTATAAGGTAGTTATCCATGATAAGTGTGACCTATAAATCTATTCCAACTCTAGCATGCCAACCACTATACAATTCTTTCTTATAGCCTCTCTAGATCTCACATAATTCCCTAATTCATGCTAGCCTTATAGCCCCACCATTGAGAAAACTAAAACGAAGCTGGAACCAAAATATTAATTCAAATAAATACAGTAATAATATAACATTAAATCAAATGAATATTTTTACCCATAATTATTCCAAATTGTTATCCTTTATTTCTTTCAGAAGGTGTTTCCTGGAGAGTTGATGGTTGGGGATGATGTAGGAGTATTTGGAAAGCATCTTAAAAAAACATCTACATTCCTATCATGTTTTTCCAACCATTTGTTTGTCTTCATTGTACTCCACCATCAACTGCATGTAGTGGTTCCACACCACACACATGTATGTATGCCCTCACCGCTTATCAGTAGATCTAGCTGTTAAAAAAGAAAAAATATATTATATCAATATATATTATAATTAAATTTACTTGGGTTCTATAAGTATACCCGAGGCAACCTGATTAGTGGGCATCAATGGATCCCTAGTTACTGAAGGAACATCAACTTGTATAGATGAAGAGGGTCCATGTTTATGCTCCACAAGGTCAAAAAGTGTCAGAGCAATAGTGGAAGAATTTTGAATGGAGTAGCATAGGGAGAAATAAGTAAAAGGAAAAGAATATGGAACAGATGGTTGTGAAAATTAATAATAAGGTTGAGGAGTAGGAATAATCGGCGGATATGGGAAAGAGAGGCGGGGGGGGGGTCTCAGGTGAAAATGGAGGTTCAAACATTGGTGGTCGAAACATCTTGGGTGTCTTTAACCACACTGCAGAATCATGAAGTGTGGTATATAGTACATCTGTGGGAGGGATGGGTTGTGATCAGGCTCGTTGATTAGAGTGCCTAGCTATATTACCACCCCCTCCAATCTATAGCTTGAGCACTAGAACCAGTAGGATAGTCAATGAAAAACTGGTTCCTTGGTGGTGTAAGATGATTAAAATTTAAAAAGAAAATTAACCACATGACATTATATGTTATTGATATATATTTTCTAAATAAAATACTCTCAATGGTCACTAGAGGAGGGAATTCCATCTCACTCATTAGGATATTGTTGTCTGCATTATTTTTTCTTCATTTCTCTTGATTGTTTTTAATTTCTTGCATTTTAAAACAAATATGGAATTAATTATATATCTATAACTAATGTGTAACTGAAACAAGAAAGAATATGCGACATGAATTAATTATGGAATACCACTTGTGAAACCAAATATATGATACACAGTGATATAAAAAACATTTTATATCTACTGGGAATAATATCAAAACAATAAGCATGTCATAGAAAAACAATATATTCAAATTAACATGTTTATCATGGGTTTGATATAGTTTTCTTCTATTTTAAACTCGATCCAATTCAATTTTTCTTTGGTCATTGGGTTCATTCTGGTCAATTGAATATTTCATTTTTCCATTTCTATATGTCTTAGGTTATTTGGTTCATTTTTTTCATTTGATGAGGTCATTTCTCCATTTTTATTTTCTTACGTTAGTTGGTTCATATTTTGGGTTAGGTCATTTTTCCATTTTTTGTGATGTCATTATTTTCATTGGTTTTTATTTTAATATCAATTAGTTTAATATAACCAATTATATTCATCTTGTTTTTTATTACAATTTAACTCTTTCAATTTTGTTTGGTTTGGTAGGTTTTAATATAGTTCAATACAATATTAAAAAATTAAACTCAAATAAAACCACAACCAGTAAATATTTAAAATTAACATAAATGTATAGTTAGATTCAAAATATTTGTAATCAATAGTAAATCAATTTTTATAGCACCAACCTCAATAACCCAGGTTGATCTAAACCAAAATAACTGAGAACACAGATAGATGATTATATATATTTTACATGACAACTTTAGCTTCGAACTCAACTCTAAAACTTGAAGTATTGGAGTCATAATAAGTAATAAATGGATCAGGGACAATGGGAGCAGTGATGGTGTTAATACCATCATCACCATCATTAAAAATATTTCTTGGGATTACTTTAATAATGGAACCAAATTCAGTTTGAAGATGATCTTTGACATAAAAAACGTGTTTCTCCATTGATTCCAGTATATATGGTTCATTAGTAAAAAGAATGTGAGTCATGTCAATAACTCTAAATCCACAATCATCAATAAATGTGTCATGCCTCATCATTGAATCAAACCACTGGCATTTCATTCGAGTGACTCGACCATGAGAGTAATAATCCAATATTATCTTTTTCTAAAGTAATCCATAATAAGATACATTTTCTCAATGATGTATACTATTTAATGTACTATAATAACATTTAGTTGTGGTAGTTAACATAACACCATCATGTTGTTCTCTCATTTTATTTTCTTATTCAGTGATAATAAATCTGTACCCACTAATGACAATTTATTTTCATTCATGAACCATAAAATTAGATGCAAGATCCAAAGTTCTCATTTCCTCAAAGATAGATCCAGTAAGAAAAATTAATACATAAAATATAAAAGAATATTAAACATAATTAAATATTGATTTTATTAAGTTATTATATTAATATTTCTATCTTCAATTTAATCAAAGAAGAAAACTCTTTATTATGAAAAGTCTCTCCCTTATCAATGATAAAGAATGATTCTTTCTATTTAACATTTGTGTATGTTCTATACTGAAAAAAATAGAAATAGTTTAACATATAAGTAAAATTACATGATAAGGAATATGATATATATGTTCAATTTACTTACTATATATATTCATCAAAAAAATCACAGTTAAACAAAATTATGTAATGTGCCATCTCCCGCTCTTCAAGGCTTAATGTAGTCATTGTATATGATCTGGGAATTCTCCCTGTTTGGGGAAGTTATGGAAAACTGGGTTGAATTTTCTCATAATATTCTTCTTCATTTATCATTGGGGTTTTCTGTATCGTAGTCATATCAGGAAAATACATTGAATAGAAATCCTTAAATTCCTGAGCTATGTAACCTTTGAAGATAGAACCTTTAGGGTGATTTTTGATTTGAATATAAGACTTCAATGTGAACATGTATATTTAAATTGGATACATCCAACAAAAAGAAACAGGTCCTATGAGAAGTATTTAGGTTGGAATATGGATATTTAGATGCATCATGCATGTTAAAAATGATGGAGGAAATATTTTCTATAACTCCCACAAAATTAATGGTACATATGCCAACATTTTTTTCAAGAAAGACTTTGAAAAATTATTAGCACACAGATCTCTAAAGAACTAGAACAACTGAATAACTAACACCATTATGTTATTGTATAGAAGTTGATGGATTTCTATTTTAATAAAATAATATAGAGGGATGTGATAATTATGAGTCTTCAAAGATTTCATCTTGAACTATTTTCTATTAACCCATTTTGATATGTTGCTTGAATAGCCACCTGGAACTTTAATAGTTGCTATTACTTCTAGAAATTGATTTTTTTCTACAGGTATCATCACATATAAATCACACAGAACATTCCATTTATTTTCCTTGATACACACTTGATGCAATTCTGGTCTGATTCCCCAATCCCCCAAGTCACGTCATGATCATAAATCATTTTTTTTCATTCCCTTTACATTTAGAAGAATTGAAAGAAAAATTTTACTTATATTATTTTCAATGTGAATTACATCTAAGAAATGACATAATAAATTTGTTGACCAATATGGAAAATCAAATAAGATACTCTTATCCTTCCAATTTTAACAAGTTTTAGTGGAAATATTCTTCCTCTTTCTAGATTTTAGCCGACCCTTCATTGATGAAAAGCCAAAATCTCATAATTTTTTAATCACATCAGTTATAAACATATGATTATGTGGATTTTTGATCTCCATGGTATTTTCAAATCTTTGAATATTATTCCTATATGGATTGTCTATTGGATAGAATTGTTGATGTCCTATAAAACTGAAACTATAGTGATATTTTAGTCTTATGGATCATGTATTCTTTATACAAATAGGACATTATTGTTTTTCCCTTTGTGTTCAATACATACATTATTTCATAATCCGTAATATCATTGATCATCCATATAAGCACAACACGCATATGAAATAATTCTTTATAACATGCATTATATGTGTGCACACCCAAATTACAAGGAGGTTTTAAATCATTTATTAAAGGTTTCATGTATACATATATATCATTGATGAGATAAGAAGGTCTAGATATTATTATACTCATGAAAGTGAAAGGTTTTTTCATACACATCCATGTAGGACAGTTATAAAAGTTTAAGAAAACTAGCCATGTTTGTGTGATGTAAGCATCTGCCTAAATGAATTAAAACTGTCACATGAAAGGACCAGCCTCACATTACACACATTAGCTGTAAAATCAAGATATCAAGCATAAAATCCCTTCCATGAAAAGCCATATGCAAGGTAAACCAACTCATAATTATCCTTTTTTCTCTTGGTATCATGGCATCACATTTTTATTGATATTTCATTAGTCATGAAGAGATTCATATGTTTGGGGATTAATAGAAAGTTCAAAATTACTTTTTATTGCACATGGGATGGTGTTCCGTTAGTTTTTGGCTTCTATCGGGATGTACCAAATTTTATACAACCCTTCCATTTAGAAGTTTCCTCCCAAAATAAGATGCAATATTTTGGGAAAGAACGATTTCTTTTGAAAATCGAAGTTCTTCAACTAACATCCATGACATATAGTGGTTTGAGAGAATTTCTGTATCATCTAGAAGAAAGTATTTCGAAAAGGTAAGAATGTAATTGATGGAAGTATTAAAAATCCCACACATTGTTTTGCCATGAAATAATCAGATTAAAAATACCATCTTCTTCATTTTACCACACTTTTGATATACTAGAGTTGTGGCTTCATCATTCAATTTTTTTCATTTTTTCAACATCATCATTTTAATTATAAGTATCATGTGTGATCATATCAAAGTCTTCTTGGGTTATCATACCTTCCTTCTATTGTTGAAAAATAAATGAAAAATAATCATTAAATAAATTATTCAATCCAGTCCTCTCATTTGGATCTTGAGAATTTAGAGATTACATTTTCTCTCCATTATGATACCACACATAGTAGTTTTTTTGAAAACCATATCTTGGTATATGGTAGCTAGCTTCTTCATGGATCAACCAACATTTTCCAACACAATGATAACCTGGGAAATGTGTGTGGCCACTATCTAAAGCAATTTAAAATAAAAAATCTAAAAATATATCCAACTTGTTTAGAAAATTTCTTAAGATTATATCAGTTTCATACATCCAACTTTTATCCATTATATAAAAAAAATTTACATTTTATTTTGTAAAAGCAATTAAATAATATTTAAGTTTAATCGAAAAAATATTTGAGGAAATGAGAAATATTAAACATCTATGAAACCATAAATTCCATGCTATTCTATATGAGAATCATAATATAAAATACACTGAAATACTATATATATAAAAAAAATACTATAAATATAAAACCATGATATTGAATTCCATTATATCACTGAGTAATAATATGTCAAATCCATCATGGGTCAAGGATTTAAATTAATAACCTTTTTCTTATGGAATATAAATACCTATGGGTGTTATTTAAATTATATTTCCTATGTATATAATAACATCTATCAATACATCTATTGATAACCCCCATAATAAGGACTATATAATCCATCAAAAGATCAAAATTTGACCACTAAAACTCCATACTCTATGTCCCTCACCTCCTCTAGTAAATTTCGATTACACAGTACTCATATAAAAGGATTTTTACACATATTAGATATTCCTATGAATAATTTTAGTGTAATATGTTTACACATTTTAGATATTCATATTAAATAATTTTTATTTTATTATAATTACGTGATGTATATGGAAATATTACATGTTGTGTACATCAAAATAATTCCATAATATACATTATTCATATATTTAAAAAATGTAATGTATATATAAATATTTTTAAGACTATGTAGATTTACTCAGAAAACAACACATCCTTTATATCATGATGTTACATTTAGGTATATATTCTATTTTATTACATAGTACACCTCCCCAATCAATCAAAATATTTCATAGATTCCCTATCTTATGGCTGAAAACATTTTATGAATGGATGATCATATGGATGACTAACATCTATATGTGTTGGTTTTCAATTTAATGTAATTCATTATTACATAGGTTATTTAGATATACCTTTTAATGGAAAATAATTTGATGACCTTTATATATTCACTTCCTATTTGTCATTTATTGGCTTGTGTTTACCCTGTTATTTTATATATCAAAAAACACCTAGTTCCCATCACTTACAAGTGATTAAAAATTAATAAAGAAAGGTGCTCCTAGGAATATGATGGCTGCACCGGACCACATAAAGATAAAACCATCAAATGATAATACACTGGTTAATGGTGTAATGATTCAACTCTACACTAACCCTGGCTAATGGAGTTATTTCAAATGGTTTTTGTTCCAATTTATCATATGCTCAATAAATAGACTAGGAGTGACATCTCAAGGTGATGAAACATGTTTATTTTATATTATCTCATGGTTATTCAACCTGAAGAGAATATAAAAAAAAATCCTAAATCAAACCACATGATCAAAATAAATTAAATTCCTACAAAATTAAGAATTTGCGGTGATGTTTTAGATAGAAGGACATAGTTGATATAATACCTCAAAGATTTGGAGATCACTGATTTAATATTGAATAATCCTCAAATTAAATAACATATGAGATCACTTGGATGGTTGGGATGAAAGGAATGTACCTATAGCTGGATTTCATGATTAGATCTAAAAGGGAGGAGGGGATACATGCACACCGCTGCTGGTTCTAGATTAGATTCAGATAGGATGGAAGATAGGGCTCATAGGAGGTAGACGTGCATGCTACTGCTAATTCTGGAGGAAGGAGGGGAGAGGAACACATGTTGCTGCTTATTCAAAAGGGAGGAGGAGAGCCTCACACACACTTTTGTTGGTTCTGGATGTAGGATGGGAGACGCACGTGCCACTAGGGTTAGAGAAACCGGAATGGAGGAGGGGAGGGATCCCGATGGGAGGAGGGGATTTGGGTTTAGATCATGATAGGGAGGAATAGGTGGGCCATAGTTTTGATGGAGGATTTTATAATGGTTTGTAAAAAAAGTTGGGATAAATTAGCTTTCCAAACAATTATTTGAAAACTATTGGGAAAGACTCGGCTAAAATAGCATATCCCAACATTTTTGGGAAACTATTTGGATAGGTGCATTGGTATAACCAACTATTCTAGTAGTAAAAGTTTTAAATGGTTTTAAAAATAACTCCTTAATGAAAAATTATTTTAAATTTTAACTTCTATTTTATTTTACTCTACAAAACACATAAATTTATTAAAAACTTGTATTTATAAAAAATTGATATCTTATTAATTCTGTGGTCATTAACATTCTATTGAAACATTCACATTCTTATGATCATATTTCATTGTAAATTAAATATTTATTAAATAAACACATTATTGGTATCATGGATATTCGTATTTCCAAAACAATATACCATTTCTACATATGGTGTTTTACTATGAAAGTTATTTCATTGAATGGGGAAATATTACTATTCAATATTCATATCTCAATACAGATATTTATAGATAAGAAATATTGTTTTTGAATTAAAATGATCATTCAATATATGAGGAATGCATTGGACATGCTGTGATGGGTTGAGACCTATGATAGATAACCCCTCAATGCATCAATAGGTCTCATGATACAAACCATTTGTCAAGCCTTATTGTAACAGAATGACCCGAGTCAACCAAGATAGTCACCCAAGTTATCCAATTATGGGGTGAGGTATAAAAAGGATACCAAAACAAGTTTTGAATGTAAGGAAAACTAGATATACATCTAGTGTATGCATATGAAATAAAAGTTGATAAAACTAAGACAAACAGATGAATTGAGAACTATAAAAATTATAGATTAACAAGTCTCCATGTGACCAACCATCACCTCCAAACCAACCCAAAGAAAAAAATGACATAAAGAGAATCCAACATGTTACATAATTCCCTTACCCTTACCTGTACCCTACAAAATAAGGATTAAATCATCCCAAAGGTATAAGTAGGGTGTTAGAAACAGATCCCTGTAAGAAGCTACAGAATAATCTATACATGTGGTAATATCATGAATTCAAAGGTTCTAGATTTGAAACCAAATAGTTTTATATGAATTTTTATCAATAAAAAAATTTGATAACATTTATCAAACAATCCTTTGGTTTCTCAAAAATGTTATATAATGTTTTCAAAATCCATAAACAATACAATCTTAAAATAAAGTAGGTAAATAAAAAAATGTAAATATACTTGTTATCCAACATCCATAAGATAGTCAACCATTCAATAAAAAACAACAATTCACCTTCCAGTCATGATCTAACCCATGGGAAAATAAGCACTAGACCCTCATGAGCCTAAACAGCATAAGGTTGGATCAAACTAACATCGAGTCCTTTTACAGTCCATCCACATACAAGAGGATACCTCATCGTGGTGTCACACACACTAAGGCTATCCCAGTGTCTGTCTTGACTCGCCCAAGGTTCTTACTCTGCAATGTATTAGAATTTCAATTTTAAAAACCATCCTATTTTTTTAAACCTTTTCAAAGCTAAGATATTATTCTTCAGAGTTGGAAAATCCATTTTTCTCCAAATCAAGGAAATTCCATTTTTAAAGAAAAAACCCCTCTAAAACACGACCCATATCCTTTTCAGTTTCAACACATGATATCAAATTTCAAATCTTGTTGAATCAATAATAAAAATAGGAAATTCAATAAATTATAATTCTTTGATAGATTCACTTACATAAAGGGTGTATAAAACCTAATCACCTTCGATAATGGGGATTGGAAACCACAAGATATTCCTTTGAAATACAAGGCATGAAAAGTGTCTATAAAAGATTGATAGGAAACATGATCTGATAAAAAAATCCATATAAAAATTGGTTCTATAAACTATAAATATGGAAGAAACCAAAACTAATGCTTACCTAAAGGGATGAAATGACCATCCTTGTTGATCAACTGCTGAATGGATCGATTTGGAGGGAAAAGGATCACAAAATATATCCTAGGGTAGGAGCTATGGCTGAATGGAGGAGGCTGAAAAGGAGAATGAATCATCAAAAACTCATATAATTCCTTAAAATAAGAAACATGAATAATTACACACTGTTTAAAAACTTACATGCCAATAAATTCTTTCATTTAAAATTACAAAAAAAAACACTCATTGCCTTTTTAATTAAAAACTGATTTTTCACATTACATGACATGTGACCCTTACACAACGTGTAAAATTATCACACGGCATATTCATTTCACATGAACCATCTAATGACCATTAAACGTCCTAAAATCCCATTACACATCATGTACCTTTGTAGAGAATATCATAAATAGTAAGTTTATGAAGAAAATTCCAACAGATCCATGAAATCACCATTAAAAGTATCCTTCCAAATTCATGGTGGGTAATACTTGCCCAATGAAAAATGAAACCAAAAGAAAATATTGGAACATAACTGACCAAAAGTTAAGGGGGTATTACAATCTCCCCACCATAAAATATTTATGTCCCTAGAAAGTGCTCAAGATCCTAGATCTGCAAAAAGAGAAGGCCACTACTACCTCATCAACGACTCCATCTCCCATGAATTGTAGTGATTCTGTCTACACTGACATAGTACTCAAACTAGGGGGATTATTTTACCACATAGTACCTTATCTTGGTGATCCATAATCTGAACTAGATGCTCAACCAAAGTGTTATCGTGTTTAAGAAATACACACTCCAAACCTGTTCACATGGGAAGGATCTTTTATATACCACCTCAACTGGGAAACATAAAACATAATTTCTATTGAATTCATACTAAAAAGAAAGTACAACTGGTAGGCCACCATCCCCAGTTTCTCAAGGATCTCAAAGGGGCCTAAAAACCTTGGTGAAAAAAATACCCTACTTACCCAACCGACGATGTCCCAAGTAAGGTGAAACTTTAAAAAAAACACAATCACCAACCACAAACTCTAGTAGACACTACCAGCCTTCCAAATTAGATTTCTGAAGACTATGTGATGTGATAAAATTCCTCTGGATAAAATTCACATTCTCTATTTCCTCTTAAAATAGACTCAACCCAACCAAGGACCATTTTCCGAACTCTGTCCATCACAAGGAATATCAACATGGATGCCTATAAAAATTCTAAATGCGAGCCGTCCTAATTGATTCTTGATAACTATTGTTAATGGAAAACTCAACCAAAGTCAAATTCATGTCCCATGATCCACTGAAATCAATCACACAATCTCAGAGCATAACCTCAAAAAACTAGATAGTTCTCTCTATTTTCCATCAGTCTACATATGATAATCTGTGATAAATTTAAACTTGGATCTCATTTTCTTTTATAAACCTTTCTATAATATGGATACAAACCTTGGGTTTTTTTCTAGATCAACCATATAGGTAACCCCATGAATTCTCAAAATATATTATACATAAAAGTCCCCAAGATGTTCTACTTTCACCATTTCCTTTATTGGTAATAAATGTGCGGATTTAGTGAGTCTGTCGATAATCACCCAAATTTTATTCTTCCTACTTGGAGTATGTGGTAAAAATATGATGAAATCTAAGGAAATTTCATCCAAATTCCATAAAGAAATGGGTAAAGGCTACAACAAACCTCAATGTCTCTAGTGTTTCACCTTAACCCTCTAGAAAATGAGACCTCGTGATACAAATTCTATAACTAACCACCTCATCTCCAGACACTAATATTTATATCTCAAATCATGGTACATATTTGTATCCCTAGGATACACAAACCAACACAACTAGTTTACACTATCTAAAAACTCCTATATTAGGGAAATTAGAATAACCAACCTTCCACAAAAGCATAAAGATCCACAAGGAGACTGAGACCGCTCACCCGAGGTCTCCCCACAATTTAGGATTTCTACTAAGCATCAAATCTCGGTGTATATCATATAATAAATTCAAAATTTCACATAAAAATATGAATAAAACTTTATCAAATACAATAAAAACTATACATGGACATACTTTACTCCCAAACTCATCTCAGTAAACAAACTCATCAGATACAACTCTTTAGTTGATTCATTCATTACTTGGACTGGTAATCTTATTCTCTGTGCATCGAGAACCACATTTCCTTTCCTGGGGGTATTTATGATATCAAAACAAAAGGTCTAAAGATACTCAACCTAGAATATCTATTTCATGTTCAAATCCCTCTGAGTGAAATCATACATTAGGCTTTTGTGATCAGAATACACTACAAATTTCTCCCCAAAATGATAGTGATTATATGTCTTGAGTGCATACATTACCACTACCAACTCAAGATCATGGGTAGGATAACTCTTATCATGAGGGTGTAACTATCATGATCAATAAGCAACCACATATTTTACTATCATCGATAAATATACTAAACCCATACCCGAGGCATTACATAAAACATCTTAACCCAAACCTGGTGCTGGGAGAATCAAAACTGGTGTTAAAGACAATCTCACTTTTATCTCCTCAAAAGAGTTATCCCATTTTTTCCCACTCAAAATTTACTTTCTTATGTGTCAAATCTTTCATAAGATATGAAATCTTGGAGAAGTCCCAAACAACCCACCTATAATAACCAGCCAACCCAAAGAATTTTTGGATCTCAAACACATTTCTTAAATTTTATAAGGAAATAACTGCCTATACCTTTTCAGAATCCACCGAGATTCCCCACTCAAGTATCAAATGCCCCAAAAAAATCACCACTCAGATCCAAAAATCACACTTGGAAAGTTTACCATATAGATGATTTTCTTTCAATGTTCAAAGAATGATCTCTAAATGGTCCACATGTTCCTCCTCTGACTTGGAGTACACCATGATATCATTTAAGAATGCAACAAAAAATGAGTTTAAGAACTGATGAAAGATCTGGTTCATCAAATCCATAAATACCAAAGGATCATTAGTGAGTCTAAATGGCGTAAAAAGAATATAGAAATTACCATATCAACTCCGAAACACTTTCTTGGGTATGTCCTTTTCTTAAACTCTCAACTGATGGACCCTGACCATAGTTCAATCTTAAAAAATCAATGAGCCCCTCTAAGATGATTGAAGAGATCATCAATTTTGGGTAAAGGGTACTTGTTCTTAATGGTCACCTAATTCAACTTTCGATAATCAATTCAAAGACTAGGACTTCTATCTAACTTCTTAATAAAGTGTAAAAGAAAAGCCCATAGGGACATGCTAGGGTGAATAAATCTTATTTCCTCTATGTCCTCAATCCGAACCTTACATTTCATAAACTCAGCAAGTTCCATTAGATATAATTTCATACAAATGGTCATCATTCAAGGGAGAAGGTTAGTAGTAAAAATGACCTCTCTTTGTGGTAGTAAACCATAAAAATCATCGAGAAAAACCTTAAAATACACACACACAACAACAGGCATTTGAACACCCAAGAAAGGGTCAATTACTTTAAGAAAAATTACTAAAAACTAGCATGAGATTATACTAGTATAAGTAACAACATTCCTCACCCTTCATGATCTAGAGTTCCACTCACCCTGGAAAACATGAGTGACCCCATCGATAGATAATAACTATACATGATGGAGAAAAAAGTATATCTGGTACTTTACACTAATCATCCAATACATGCTAATAATGAAGTCTAAGTTTTCAAGATAAATCAATAAGAAGTCCCAAACCACCTTAAAGTTCGCAATCACCACCCGACACACTAGGCACATGAAACCTTGTTCATACCTCTTTCCCCATGGCATGAAAAGATCCAATATGAATATAATAAGTTCCAAACACAAAACCAACATAAAACTAACTTTGATGATATAAAAGAAGTAATAGAACCTATATCAAACAAATCTATCACCATAGAAGATGAAATAAAACATATATATCTAATATTAGATGTCTCTTCTTTAGATTAATACAGTGAACACTCTACATCAAAAAGTCATCCATAATTATCCACCTAGACTTCCCACTTTTCCCAATAATGAGATCCACCACCCTTGGAATAATCAACGTGAACCTGCAATGCCTTGGAGAAAGTGGATCCCACCTCACTACCTGGGAACATCCTATCACAGAAACATTTCTGATGGCTAGATCTCCCACGAAGATGAAAATTCCTATGAACCTCCATTCAATGAGACATGGTATGACCACACCTACCACACTGGTAGAATATAACATGTTGTTACCCTAAGGAATCCCCTAAAACTATTCCTATATAAACCTAACCTATATTACACTTCCTTTTCTAACCAGAAGAAGTGGCTTGGCTAAATGCTGCACCAACTGAAGCTCTACCCAAACATATCCCTTCAGTTATGTATACCACATCTAAATCTACATTTTCCAATACCTTTACAAAGTTCAGAAGGTAGAAATGAAATAGCATCAACCGAATATCATCCTTCATCCCCATCTCAAACCTCTAGTACATTAGGTAAACATTAGTGAAAAAATCTGATTCAATATACACCAAATCAGAAAAAAGGGTGGAGTACACCAGGATAGTATGCTCCCCTTTCTCCAAGGTTAGAAACTCCCAGTTCTTTTTCTCATGTAAAGTCTCATGATAGAACATATGATTAAATATTTTATAGAAAGAAACATAGGTATGACCCTAATGAAACTTACCCTACACTATTGAGTCCAACCATCTTCTTCTTGGACTCTTGAGAATATACCTGGAAAAAACCACCTGAGAAACTTCAAGATTCTTCAAAAATTTGATGATCCTCTCAATTTATTTAAGCCACTGTTCTGATTATTGGGTTCCTTTGTCACCATGTAAGAAAGGTGGATGCTGCTTGGTAAATTTCAAGCCACGATCCACTACACATTCTAGATTCACAAAAATCACTTAACCTTGAGTCTGAAGGGAATAAATGACTACTTCAACCAAAGCAGGATTCACTAGGGGATCAGCCTGCTAAACCTTCCTCATTGCTTCCTTTATCATATTTGAATGAGCTCTTATGAAAGTCATTTTTTGTTAAACACAAGTCAATAACTAACCAGTCACGAGAAAACTCCAAAACCATTTAACCAACTTCGTGAATGCAAAAAAAATTATTTAAAATAATAATAATTTAAATCAATTAAGAATTCTACCACAAAATTCAACACCATTTGAAAGGAAAAATTCTTTCTAAATAAACTCCCCACTTAGTTAATTTAAATAAACATACAAAAAGTCCCCAATATTATTAGATAGGTCAATTTAAATATATTTTCCAAACAATTCATCCAAACTAACCGAAATACCAGGCCTCAAACTTATTAAAAAAATTCACCACCCATGGAAACTCGAAATTAGTCATGGGAGTGAGCTGACCAGGACCCTTTTCCACACCAACTATCCAAATTCTGATGATCCCACTCTTGTCTACCCCATACATAAACTAATATAGGAAGTTATTTCACACTTCAAGATGAGTAAACCTAGTGATACAAAATTTTAATAGACCAACCCCAGTCAACTAAACCATTCATCCAAGTAATCCCATTATGGGGTGAGGTATAACAATGATAACAAAACATGTCTTGAATACAAGAAAAAAATACATACAGCCAAAGTACAAAGAGTAAACAAAAATAGATATAACTAATCCAAATTTCTAAACCAAAAAGTAAAAAAAATATAGACTAACAAGTCTCAATGTGACAAATCGTCACCACCAAACCAACCGAAACCGAAACAACCACATAAAGAGAAGCCAACATGCTACAAAATTCCATTTCCTTTACCCATGGCCTGCAAAAGAAGGTCTACATACACCCAAAGGTATAATTAGGGTGTGATAAATAGAGACCTATAGAAAACCACCATGAAATATCTACAAGTTATAATATCAATAATTCACAAGTTATAGGATTAAAACAAAATAGTTTTACAAGTATTTTTATCAATAAAACAATTTGAAAACTTTTTTAAAACAATACTAGGGTTTTACAAAAACTGAATATCATATCTTCCAAATCCAAAAACAAGTTATTCATAAAAAAATGTATGTAAACATATCTAAATATAAATATACAAGTGATCCAACATCCATGAAAAAACCTATCATGCAATAAACAACCATAAACAACAATTCACCTTCTATTTATGATCTATTCTATAGGTTAATATATACTAGACTCTCATGAGAATACAATGCATAAAGTTAGATCAAAATAACACCGAGTTATACCATAGTCCATCAATATACAATAGGTTACCTCTTAGTGGTGTTACACACACTGAGGATACTCATTTCTATTTCATTAAACACCCAAGGTTCCCACAATGAAATGTTTTTCAATTTCTATTTTAGAAGCCATTCTCGCATTTTTATAAAACCATTTCAAATTCAAGCCAATTGGATTTAGGGTTTGAAAATCCATTTTTCTCCAAATCAAGGTATTTCGGTTTTCAAATAAAAATAGATTTAAAACACAAACTCATTACCTTTTCAACTTCAACACGTGAAATTTCATTTAGAATCTCAAGGAACCACAAGAACAATATAAAAGTCAATACAATAGAATCCTTGGACAAATATACCTACCTCAAGGAAATAGAAAACCTACTTTGATAATGGGGATTGTAAACCACAAGATTTTCTTTCGTAACACAGGTCATGAAAAGAGACTATAAAGGATTGAAATAAAACACGATCCGATTACAAATCCCTCCTGAAATATGTGCCAAAAACTAGAAACAAGGAAGAAATTGAAAGGATTTCTTACCCAAAGAGACGAAATGCTTAGCCATGTTAATCAACCACTGAACGTAGTGATCCAGAAGGAAAATATTCACCCAAAATCTCTTAGGTAAAGATATTTGGCCAAGAGTAGGATGCTAAAAAATATAATGAAGCATCAAACACCTATATGATTCCTTGAAAGAAGAAACTCAAAGAATTACACAAAATTAAATACTTTAAAAATTGTGAAATTATTTTATTTTATGTTTTGTTGAAAAACCCATCTCCTTTTAAATTAAAAACTGATTGTCACATTACATGCCATGTAACCCTTACATGACTTGTAAAATTATCATGTGGTGTATTTTGTTCATGGTATTTGTTCAGTGTCCATTACACATTGTGAAATCTTATTCCATATCATGTAACTACCCATCAAACAGAAGAATCTATAGGTTTATGATGAAAATTACAAAAAATCCCAGACATCACCATTATAGGTATCCTCTTAATTTCACAGTCAGAAATACTTGCCAAATGAAAAAGGAAACCAATATCAAATATTATAAAATACACGATAGAAAGGTAACAGGACATTACACTTATTAAATGGGTTTTTAGTGTGTAAATACACATCGATTAAACTATATTGGAATAAGAACTTTATGGTAAATATACCATGATGTTTGAGATCTTAACATCCAACATTAAGCATTTAATTTATTAAGAAGTTTTTTAATTACTATCCATGATATTACTGCAATGATATTATCCATGAACGCATTTCATGCCCAAGTTATTCATTAAATGGAATGTGTTTTTAGTTATTTACCTTGAAATATTGATTATACCTTATTTAATCATGATAGATTCCATAGTACATAACCCATAATGAGCATTTTAGTTCACCCTTATTTTTTTTGCTTTCCCTCGGACATGAAGAAAGAATCTTGGAATGAGTTCAAGGATGCATAATATTAATTTCACTATGTTTTCGTATTTTAAATACATTGTAAAATGAGAAGCTTGATTTTATATGGTTCTTCTATACAACTAAACTGATCGATCCTTGGTGATGTGATACCATATATTTTATGCCAATGTAATAATGTAGTTACTGAATCTAGGTCACTAGAGTTAGTTAAAATCCAATGAATACTAGAAAAAAACCATTCTCAAAAGGATAAAATATTTTTTAAAATATTGGTGAAATATATGAGAAGAAGAATCAAGTTAAGTAGACAATGTATTTGGATAAATGAGGTGAATCTCAAAAATATAAAAAATATTGGAACCCAAAATCAAACTCCAAAAATGCTACAACTGGGGAATTTGGAAAGGATGTAAATAATCCTATGTTTAATATAATGATGTTGGGAGATCATAATAATTTTTTTTGCAAAAATTATATAAAATTGTTGGTCAAAATAAGGAATAAATAGTGTGAGATTATCAAAAACCTGGTTTTTTACATAAGAAAGTATAACTTTTGTGGATAATGTTGCAACTCTGGAGGCTTTGGGTATATAACATGATTTTTTTGGTTCAAAAATCAATATTCCTAAGAAACTAATTTTTTTGGAGGAATTATTTTAGGTGAGGTTATCCCACTCAAATAAGGCAAGTTTAGAGGAATGAAATAAATTATAGACTAAATACTCAGAATAGATTTTAACATCTTGAAGATGTTTTTGGGAGATCAAAAAGCTGGGCCACTATTCTAATGTTTTTCTCACCATGATACTAGCACAACTAAGTATGAATAACAATACTGATAAGAATGAATAGAAGAATGAGAAAGGAAAATAAAAGGATCTTATTGTGGAAGATTCAATTAAGGATTCATAAGAGGAATTCCCATGGGTATTGTATAGTGTATATTCTTCTCATAGGATAAGAGACCTAAAATTATTAAATAATGTTGAAGATTTCAAGGATTACTTAGAGACCTTTGGTAATGATGGGTCAATAAATATAAAAGTATTTGGTTCATCTATGATTATAAAGGAGAATATTATGTCTAAGAATATTTTATATGTTGATGTGATGAAACACAACCTATTAGGTGTTTCTCAGATCTATGATGAAGGAAATAAGAAAATCTAAAAAAATATGGTTTTATGTTGAAAAGGTTAGAAGATGGAAGATTTGTGACAAGATGATAATGAAGAAAGGGTAATTTTTTTCAATTAGGAAATGATCATAATTTATGCTACTTGAGTATGAAATAAGAGAATAAGTTATGAAATAGAAATGTTATCTATATTTTAAAAAGTAACAAGAGAAATATTACCCAAAAATAAAGTTTTCATGATGTTCCTATGATAAAGAGTGAAAGGAACTAGATGTTCTCTATATTCTAGAATGGAAAATTTTTAAATTCTTCACATAAGAAATTTGAGATACATACATCTCATCACTTTGAGTTTATTAATTCTGATATCTATGGGCCCATGAGAAAGAAAGAAATAAAATTAGATAAGTAATTTCTTCCATTATTGATTAATTCACTCTCATTAATTTCATTATATTTTTGAAGTATAAACTAGATTCTTTTAATATGTTCAGTAGTTTCAAGATAAGTTCTAAAACTTATTTTGGTTACTATTTGAAGAATATTTGAAAAGATAATAGAGTTGAGTAGACTAATAGAAGATTTGAATATTTCCTTTATAATAAAATTATTCTCCATGAACTCAATGCATCATATACACCATTTCAAAATGGTGTGGCTAAATGAAATCATATAATCTTAGTGTAGATGGATTAAACCATGTTGATAGAATACAAAAAATATGTTTATTTTTAGAGACAATCCATTAGATAATCTATTTATACTAAAAATTGATGCTTTTATAGGACAAATTCAGATACATCCCCATATGACATGAATTAAAAAAACATATAATTTTAATGTATCTTATAGTATCTTTTAGACCATTCATATTCAATGTCAAAGGTAAAAATATGGGTAAGTTTGAACAAAGCGGCATTGAGAGTATTTTCCAAGGTTATCCTCTAAATATAATATTATATAACTATTATATCAAATAACCATGGAAGATTATTCATTTTTATGATGTGATTGTGATGGTAAATTCAATTAAATAAGACCCACATGGAGCATATTGCTTTATAAGTAATGAATATGAATTTATTTTGGTTAAACTATGAGATAAATTTCAGAAAAAAGTTGAAAAATTAAGAAGTAGTATAAGTTGAAGATGATTATTTATCTAACAATAGTGGTTATAAGAAACATTTATTACCTCATACAAGTCCAAGAATATAGGTGGATGTTCAAAATATCATTGTAGATCAAGTAAAACAATTTTAAACCTAGAGAACCCTGAGAAAAAAACCCACAACTCATTACATTCTCAAGTTTAACTAAGAGATGTTAATGGATATTTATATGATTTAGAGTGTAAGGATTCAATGAAAGAATAATTGTATTAGATACAGAAGAATATAAATTTAGAGTTGTTACCATATCTAGAAAAAATATTTTTATTTGAACTAAATGGGTTTTCCAGAACAAGTTGAACAAAAGGGGGAAGTTGTAAGAAGAAAATAAATATTTATGTGTAAATGATATTCTCAAGTTGAACTAATTGATTTGGATGATACCTTTTAACATTTTGGAAGGCTAAAAACCCTTATAATTTTTCTTTTTATTACCACACAATGTTAATAAAAGATATTCCAAATAGAGTTTAAGTCGGTATTTCTCAATGGTTATTTGGAAGAAGAGTTTTATATTGAAAAAACTTATAGATTATTTCTTGGTGAAGAAGAGTATTGTGTTTATAGGTTAAATAAGGCTTTATTTGGGTTAAAAAAACCCAATATCATGGTATTCCATGCTATATTTATACTTTAAGAAGTTTAAGTTTAGAAAAAAATAGTGGATATGAACATCTACATAAAAGATAACAAAGAGGTATCTCTTGTTATTATCATTTTAATATATGATATTATCATTATTGGAAATGGGAAAAGAGTTTGTAAATAATTTTTTTATATATGAAGAATGTATTTAAAATATCCTTAATTGGGGAGATGATATAATTTTTGGGTTGAAAAAACTCTCAAGAGGAAGATCAAATATTTCTTTCTCAAGAGAAGTATACTTGAGTTCTTCTAAATAAGTTTGTCATGAATGATTAAAAGATGGTTTACACTACCATTTTAGTGGGAATTATACTATCCCAACACCCCATATCACTGATTGGTGTCCATATTGATGGTTACCACTATACCTCTAGCACACCTCCCCATGCGCTAGATTATGCCGACTAACAATGGGGTTCTAATGTGATACTATGGGGAGACTATAACCTATATTTCAAAGTGTTCAGTAATAGGATAAATAATAAAACGTCATATATCAAAAAATACAATGAATTTAGAAGTAGATAAATATATACAGACCAAAATAAATAAATAAATTTCACAATGGACAAAAAAACAATTCCATATATACATCAGACAACCCATTGGTCTAATTACACATACATACCAGAATAAAATAAAAATGAAAACACTGGTTCCACAACAACCCCAAGAAGTACCTAATCCCTAGATAAATGTAATTATCTGAAAAATTATACTCAATCAAACTCATCCCTCATCCTAAATTGTACCTACAATTGAGTGAATGTCTTCTCAGGTACCAATGTATAGTGATGGCCCGATCAGGGTGTGAGAAAAAATATTTGTAGTGCACCACCAAAAAGTCCCATACTGACCAAAATAAGTCATGATATATGTATGTGATATGCTCAAATAATGTAAATAAATACAAATTAATCACCATATTTCCTTGGTCCCATGGCCCTGATTTATCATACATGCTTCAGCTGGATGCCTGAGTGTCTTTGATCATGTCATAGAATTGTGCCAACCATAATAATAACTCTCGATCCAACTCCATGGTAGCCAGAAATATATCATCCCAAACCTCTCTCCATGGTGAATTTTCTTAGTCATCATAGACCCCCTTATGAGAGTTTTATCATATAGTTAATAAGTATAAACTATCAAAAAAATAAAAGCTAATATCACCCCAATATATCATACCAGACATGCCTTAGTAGATAGAATTCCCCTGACAGATCAAATGCTATGAGATCCCACCAAAATACCACTACTAGGATAGCATGTGATGGTCAACCTCATCATATAGGTTCTAAATCCATGGAAACCCATCCACATATGAGCTCCAACTATGTAGAATCCCTATAGATAATCACATACCTTCACCATAGGAGTTTTTTCATCAAGGTCATAATTCATATAGTCATATTAGTCAACCTCCACTATAGGAGTTTCCATATCCAAGGAATATGACCTATAATCATTTAATCCCTCCTCTATGAGAGTTTCCATCCAGCATTAAGACACATTAAGGCATATAAAATATTAAGAATTAGTATAAAAATTATAAACATGGGTGGAAAATACCCAACCTTCTAGGAAACCCATGGTTTGACTCCCCAGAGAACTACCCAGCTCATCACAACCTTAACAGGCTCAAAATATTGATCAGGGATCTAAATTAAAACCAATTATTATCACAACTCTTACCCATAAACACCCTCTTACTAAGGGCACTAGTCATAGGTGTACTTACTAGGATCCCTCTATCTCAATATAGTAGGGGCACCCTCGCATGGGTCCTAGGTTATAGTCACAGTCTTAAGTCATCACCCAACACCCTTAGACATCACATCACTCAACAACAACAAATGGGTAGAATGACCTATCCAACTACACCGGGTCTTTCGACAAGGGTAACAACCAAGATATGTCCCATTACCCATTCTGGTCCTCCAAACCCATCTTCTATCCCAACTTATTTATGGTATACCTATGGTATATCCACCTAGGCTTGGTCACACCAGATAGGAGAGGATATTTTATCCCACTATCACTTTGACGAGCTACAGTAACTCAAACCATAAAAGGAAAAGGGTTCTACTAATGCCTACTAGCCTAGGAAAACTATCCCAACCTCACCTCTATATTAGTGGTGTCTTAATACCCTATGCACAACTATACAATCAATTCAAGTATAAACTAACATCTTAGAAGGTATAGAGTCCAAACAATATCTCAACAATCCTAAACTTGATTTTTGGAAGATGATACATCAAGACAACACACAAGTTTTTTTACGACCCTTGGTGATTGTTCCTTTAATTAAACCAATTAGTTTATTTTAAAAAAATCCTATTTAATTAAATTAACCATAGAACTACCCTCATGGAATGCCTGATTATCCAACTACATGTAAATAAAATGTAAAATCAATAGGGGAGGTACGTGAGACATCCTAACTTTTACCAAGGCATTCCTCATTTACACTTAAGGCTTGAAAACAACTACCACTACCCATCCAAGAGAATTCGACCTCATCTATTCTCAACCAAGCCCATATCATTGTATTGAGCTCCCACTTAATTCCAAACATTAATAATCAATTTATTAGAACATTTATAATTAATTAAATAATTCAACTTAATTGCAGGATAAATCTAGATAAATCACTAGGTTGTCATGATGCACTTGAACCACCTCCAACAACACCCCATGGGTTTGTCCCATGTCCCATCCCTACATCAAGTAAAATACCTAACATCTAACACCAAATAAATAGGCATTTAAATTAATTATTAATAAAAACCCTAATAATATTGATGAAAAAACATACCTTAACTAGAATAATGAGCCACCATTTGTTGAAGGCATCCTATGACATACTCTTCCTCGAAAGAGAAATAACCCTATCATGATTGTATGATTCTACCATAATCTAATGAAATTATAACTAAATCCCTATCTAGGGGAACACAAAATTAGAAAAAAATAAAGGGAGATGTCTAAGAATTTTACCAGAGTGAAAGACACACCTCAAATTAGAGAATAAAGGGCTAAAAACACCTCAAATCATAGGGGGATAAAAGGGGGAAGAGGAAGAGAGACACTTGTCCATGAATTACAGAGGGGTGAAGAAGATAGGGGGTATCTTCTTAAAACCCATAGGGGAAATTTTCCTTTTCCCACTTTTAATGGAATGTACAGTTTGGCCACATGGTTTTCCAAATCATGCAAGTAGAACTACCTCAAGCCATCAACCTCACATGATAATTTCATGTGGTTTAACAGACCAAATGATAACCATGAGATATTCCTATAATTTTCTATAGACACTCACATGGTTTATTAGGACCTTCTACATGGGTTTTTAAACTTTGTGCCTATGTATTTGGGGTTGCATAGTTGGGGTTCATGGTTAACACTAAAAGTGCGCCCTATGATGCCTTCCTAAAAATCTTGAAATCCAAACCCCAAACCCCTGATATGCTCCCAAAACCTCAAAACCCTCTAATTAAAACTATTCTAAGTCAAAATTGGACCCGTTGAGGTGCTCCAACTATTATAATTATATTTTGAAACTTTGATAAAAATTAAACCCATCCCATAGTTAAAAATTAAAATTCCTTCTGAAAAATTTAACTCACATGAAAAAAGGATCTTACAATATCATCACCTTAATACTTATTATCCTAGAAAAGCCTCTATATGAATTATCTTGCATATCCCAACCTATCTCAGTTTTGGATTCTGGATCAAACTACTATATTCCACCTCTGAACACTCTACATGCCTCTATATCATCACTTTGAACAAAATGAGTTTAAATCTCAAAACCACGAGCCAATGCTCATATCCACTACTGAAAAAACAAGAAAAAACTTAAACAAACCTATCTAAACTATAATGTGAACATGTTATCATCTAATTTATCCTCAATCCAAGGTGGTTCCCACTATAGGAATTAATAAGAGGAGGGAAATTATAATCCATGGAACTACCCACCCTCAAAAACTACAACCAAACCACTCATATCACATTCCAATGATCTTCCTGAAAGTGTTTCCAAAACTACCACCCATTCACATATGAGAGCACCAATCCTAGTTCTCAATTATGATTTGAATTGGTTAAAGTCTAATAAAATATGGTCAATGTTTAATCATGTCAAAATTTCTTTAAAAAGACCCTACTAAATTTCAAAATGCACATGTTGTATCCTATATGATATGAATGATTCATTTACTGATAGACTACATCAAATTATACATGGATATAATATTCAGACCTCTTTCATCTAAACTTTCCCAAAAATTCTAAGCGACTCTCACAGACCCGCTCGTATTCCCCGATCATGATGTCTTTATCCTCGTAGGCATCCCATGATCATATTGATACACAAAAAAAAAATTGGATTGAATTATGGTGTAAAACCATGATCTAATCCTTGATCGAACTATTCCTCCATCATTCCCTAACACAATAATCGTTGCATTATGGATCTAATACTTTCTAATCATCACAACCAACATGAGACCAATGCCCATGTTTGGACTTCACCTGATTCTATATTTGAACCTATACCCAGAATTCACAGAGGAATCCAGTAATAATCATTTGCATTTATCCACCAAAAAATAAAATCTAAATGAACATTATACACTCCCATGATGTTCCTCATGCATGGTTGACATGATCACGACCAAGATCCTAGTCTCCACCTTAGGAGAATTATTATTGTATCATTATTGAAAAACTCCCAATCACCATAGACCATGCCCCATACATCACTAAACATAATTAATGGTGTGGCCATCCCTGATGACTCATGAGAATCACCTCAATAGGTTCCCTCACCAAATGTGTGTCATTCTTTATGATCCATGCTCATCTACTTCCAAACCCCAACACTACATCTCCCTGATAATGTATATCATGTTCCAGCCTCGGGTAAATTACCCCATGATACCTGATCCATTTCTGACATACCCTATCCTATGGAGGAACATTCTAAAACCTCATCAAATCCCCAAACCATCAGTCCCATAAGTATTAGATGAACCTCCTTGACCACCATCCCATCCTTGGTTTCTCTATAATTCCAATACCAAACTCATTATCATGTGAGTCATACCACACCAAGAAAATATGACCATGCTCCATGGAACATCAGTCTCGACATTCTAGGAGATATCTGAAATCTCCTCTTTAAAATAAGGCAACTTAACCATGGTATGATTCATCCCACAACCACCCACTTACAGGTGTCATCCCAACAATGCATGTGACCATCATTAGTCTACGATGTTCCAACCACATAAACACATCTAGATGTTACCCAACACCATTCCAACCATGATTTTTTACCTAGGATCTACTACACTACTAAAATCACACCCACCAATCAACACAGTTAGGATCCCAAAAATTCATACCAATCGAATCTAGTCTCGATTCCCAGTCACCTGAGGTGCCTACTTGGAAACCAGTGGGATCATCTTGCATAGGTCACATACTCAGTAACAACTCACATGTACCAATCTCATCATGAGTATACATCCATGATCACTACCTCTAAAGGCACCACAAAAAACCTATGATTACCTCTATAAAGGTTTCCCTCTAACCATATAACCTAGTAACCAACTAAGGTATTGGTCAAAGCTAAGGGTACCCAGGTCACCCTCCTAGCCCTAACAGTCAAGTTTCTCTCAAAGGTCACTTATTATAGGACTCCATAGATTCTTCCATATCAACCTGCAATAACTCATGTGACCAAAATACACTCACGAGGTCTCACATATAATGACATAACACACTATCCACTAACCAAAACTTGGGAACACAACCTCATGAGAACCCACCAATGGGTCTTCTCCCTTAAGGATCATGTATCATTAGTCAACCCTTCCCATATCTTCCAATATCATCCTAAATGACCCATGCCAAGTGAAAAAACAAACATAAGGTTTAGTTAATTAGAATTAAATTCCAACCTATATGGGAAAACAACAAAAAGGTCGTTACTAGTCACTTTAAATAACTAAACCTAAAAAACCCCATAATGGGTATAACACTTAGGAACTATGTGTTGTACTAACCCACTAGGGTCACTACACCTCTTATGAGCAAGGACCACATCATCCACATTGTCAATGAGCATATAACCATAGATACACATGACATGACATTAATATGTATGAAATTCATCCTAGATGAGTTGAATTACACTAAGTAAATATATGGTAAAATGATGTTTAAGTAGTCATGGAAACTTTAAATAACCAAACCTCAGTCTTTAGTGATAAAAAACACACCATCATGCCTATATTTCATGTGAATCCTACATGCTATATATAATGAATGATATGGTTCTGGCCTATATAGTCCAAGAGTCAAATCTAGACCACTGACCTCTTGAAAATGGTCTAGGATCCATAAATACACAATAATAAAGAAACTAGAACATTATGTGGGTCATTCAAAGTAAAAATCATATCCAATTATAATATCAAAAACTAAAACAGTGATCCCATTTCCATGGTAAGCTAGAATTCCTATCAGAATGGGTGTTCTCGATGCACTAGTTTGACATCCATAATATGCTCCAACAAATTCTTAAATCTATTTTCTACCATATTCCAAACTAGTAAGAAAAAAAAGAAAAAGAATGATCTAATACCACTTTGTAGCATCCCGCCACCCCTGACCACTAATTGGTACCTAGACAGATGATCACCACTATAAGGACCGACCTTAAAACATACATAATCTTGAATTAGGTTAATTTTTCACATTGAGGATATTTTCAAGTTTAGATTTTTAGAGAATTAGATCATAACTATTACATTTCTTAAAAAAAACAAAGTAAAAACTTCTACTCTGTTTCCATTTTTTTCACAAAACAAAAACTCTTGAAAAAAAGTGTCATGTCTAGTTCCATGTTTAAGATAGAATGACCTTTCTTTGATCCCATCCTTGACCCTATTCTTCTTAAAGTCATGTGAAAAATATTTCAAAACTTGGGATGAGCATTAAAAGCTCTGTAAGGGATACACAAAGAAGGAAAACTGTTAGTTTTTTCAAAACAACAAGTAAACCATGAATACTTTAACATAAGTAATAATTTTCACCTTTATGAAGTAGTAAATACTCTTCACTGAATAAAATATTACTACTTACCCTTTTGTAACCAAAATATTACCATAAAACCCATATAAATAACACATAACGTATAAAGGTAACTTGGGACATAAACATACTTAAATGGAATAACCATACAGTCTACTTCCACACATATCACTAAATGGAATAACCATACGGCCGACTTCCATACCCAATGAATTGGAGGTTATAACATAACCACCCATCCTGGTTTATCACGGCACCACCCGTCATTTGGTTTATCATGTAACCACCCGTCAAATGTCCAAGTACCATTATAAAATCATAACACATAAAACAAATATAATGGAAAGAAAACATTTACACATTTCAATCACAATATATCACTTAAATATATTGACATAAAAAATCCTTTATCAAAACCATTTTAAATATCAAAATACATAAAATAGTATATGGTATTTATTTTCCTTTAAAAAAACATTACAGCTTGTTAAGGAAGCCAAAGAACAAATAATACTCACGGCGGCAGAATGGTCGTTGTCACCGCTTACGTTAAAAGAAACATTACTTTTTGTCATTTAGTAAAACACTTCATAAAAAAATATTACCTTTGAAAATTCAAGGGTTTTTATACATAATATAATATTAATTTGTGTATTAAAACAAAATATGCCTCAATGAAAGGAGATTGAGACGAAGTCGCTTACCTCGTGTCCGACTTGACCCGTTTGTTCTTTAATCTCCTGAATAATAAAATAAAGTTAATTTATACTTTCTTAAGAAGATTTTTAAAGTTTATTATTCATTTTATATCACTTATTACCATGTTATAAACATTATTTAATCATTTAAGTTAATAACGTTCATTTTGTCGATATTTGGTACTTGAGTAAAAAACGAACACCTTATATTTATAAGTTGTCCATGTTGTCAATAGTCCATTATATCCAGAATTATATTCATTATTTAGATATAATATATATAATATATATCCAGTATATATATATATATATATATTTATAACAGTACATATCATTTGGAGGTATGAAATGAAATGCATCGTTCATGGAGACGGTAAGTCGTACGCACGCATGGATGCTACTTTAATTTCTATTTCTTATTTTAATAGAATTAAAACACAATGATATATTGGTATATTATAATTACAGTATAATATCATATATAATATCATTAAATTCATCCTTTATAAGTCCCATATAAGGAATTAATGAGTCATATCACTTTGTGGGGGCGGTAGTCCGCACTTCCTCAAATGAAATTATCACGTTTACCCATAATGGAAACAATAAGGGTATAATATAAAAGAAAAATAAAGAAGCATAAAAAACATAAACATAATATATATCATATATAAATAAATTTTCATCTTATTGGCCACCATGAGAGTCAGTAGGAGATAATCGAGCAATCATCATTCCGTGAGGCGTTAGTTTTTCATCCAGAGAAATAGTATGTTCTTCACCCATTAGATGGAGGTGTGTGTAAGTGTATTTAGAATAATTCTCATAAAAAATCCTATTATATTGATGATACTGGTTTTGTTATAAAATAAATGAATAAAAAAGAGTTTAGGGGTGGGAGAAGTAAAATAAAAGAAAAGAAGTTAAGAGAAACTGTTACCTTTAATTTGGGAAACTCCCTTTGGTTTGAACCAAACTGGCTTGTTGAAGTGACTTCTGCCTAAGTTAAGGCTTCTAGGAGGGGGAGAGGGATGTAGAGGGATTAATTGGGAAGAGTTTTGAAGAGAAAAAAGGCTTGAGAGGTGTGAGGAATTGGTTAGAAATGGTCTCCTTTTATAAGGGGGAGGAGGGTCTCTTTAGGAAAGTGTGAAATATTATTTTATTATATAATGATATTCGGTTTCTAAAGGTCCAAAAATCATTAGAGTAGAAGATAAGATGACTAATGGTAAAAATAAAATCATCCAATAATAATTAGATAGGTTTGGGATGTTATTTTAATATTTATAATCTTATTTATTTAAATGGTTTATTAACGAGGTAAACACTGCATCATTATTGTGTCATAAACAATTTAATTTATTAAATTTATAAAAATTATAAAAAATACCATGATTTAGGAAATATTTTTAGATTTAAAATTAATATTTATAGTCAAAAAGATAATTTATATAATAGCATATAAAAATTAATTTACAAAATGATTTTTGTTTATGGTATTTTTGCCTTTACTTTAAATTAATTAATCTAAAGTGTCATTATCATTCACAAGTGGCTCCATGGGGTCCCAAAATTGACCCAAGGATGCCCATGGTCGGACATTACTCATTAAATAAGGTTTGGACAAGTGTTAAGGTAATTTTAAATTATTATAATATTCTTTTTACCTTGAATTACCCTATTTACCTTTAACTGCGGTAAATAAAAGTCAAAAGTTACTATTCATCAAAAATTATTTTCATCTTATTGAACCACATTTTACTTACTAATAAAAAAAATTTATGTCATATTTTTTAAATTCAATTCATAGAAGTGGTAAAATATCATTTAAATGAAAAATTCAGTTTTTTTAACTACTACAAAGTGGTTTAACTATTCATCAAAAATTGACGTTTTTTAGAAAAATATCAAAAATTCAGCCTAAGATATATTTGATAATCTGAATTAATAAATGATGCATTTTTTACCAAATTCTAAACATAGAAGTTTAATTAATTAATTTAAAATTAATTCCCCTTTTTAAAACAAATAGCATGTTTTTAAGAAACAATAACTATCAAAAGATTGACACTTGTTTATGTCCAAATTAAAAGTGAAATTAATTACAATAACCAAAATTTGATTAAATAGTAAAAATATTTTCTAATTAAACTTTAAAACCAAGTAAAAAGATAATATAACCATATAAATAAATTAGATTAAAACTCAATTTTGAATTAAAATACAATATTTTTCACTATTCATTAAAAAATGAACTTCATCAGAAAAATTACAAAAATTTACATAAAGTAATTTTTGATGTCCCCATTCTAAAGAAGGATTTTATTTGGTAAAATATAATGTATTAAAGTGACCAAAACTAGATTTAAAGAGGATTCACCATTAAAAGGTGGTAAATCGACCTTTTAATGTAAATTATGCTTAAAATTAGATTCATTCATATTTTAAGCCTCTAATTTTTATTGGATAAATGTAAATACATTTAAAAAACATGTATAATAATATTGTAGTTAGTTTTGTTCATTCTCGGAAATACGATGGCTAGGAGTTAACTTCTATTGAAAATAATAATATTATATTATTAGTGTGCAACGTAAGATTTCAAAGAAACCCGTTGTTGCATATCGAGTACGCTATCGAACATAGAAACCCATTTAAAGTTAAATTAATATTTCATTCAAAAATATTAATAAATATGAAAATATCTTATTCTTCATTTACCTGGGATGTTAAATCCTTCCCCCTTTTGGAAATTGCGTCCTCTGCAATTTTTATTCACTTATCAAAATAAGTGGGGGTATTTATCCCTCATAGCATTTTCAGATTCCCAAGTTGCCTCTTCAACCATATGGTTTTTTCACAAAACCTTTACCTATTGAATTACCTTATTCCGAAACACTTGCTCTCTTCGGTCAAGAATCTGGACTAGTTTTTCTTCATAAGAGAGATTCTCTTCCAACGAAACTACCTCTGGCCTCAAAACATGCGATGAATCTGGTATATACTTTCTCAACATCGAAACATGAAAAACATTGTGTACCTGGGATAAACTTGGAGGTAAAGCCACTATGTATGAAACTAATCCAACTTTATCTAGGATTTCATAAGTTCCAATGAACCTCGGACTCAACTTTCCCTTCATACCAAAACGCATCACACTTTTCCATGGATAAACATTGAGAAAGACATGATCAAATACCTCAAAAGAAATATCCTTCCTTCAATTATTCACATAACTTTTTTATCTGCTCTGAGCTGTTCTCATGTGCTTCTGAATCAGCTAAACTTTATATGCCATCTCTTTTACAAAATCTGGTCCCATCAGCTTCCTTTCACCTATTTCATCCCAAAATGCTGGATTTCGACAATGCTTTCCATATAATGCCTCAAATGGATCCATCTGTATACTGGAATGAAAACTGTTATTAAAAGAAAATTCAACCAAAGAAAGATGTTGGTCCCAACTTCCCTGGTAATCCAGTGAACAAGCACGTAGCATATCCTCCACGATCTGAATTGTTCATTCTGACTGCCCATCTGATTGAGGATGAAAAGATGTACTAAAATTTAATTCAGTACCCAAAGACTTTTGAAGACCTTACCAAAAGTTAGAAGTAAACCTGATATCACGATCATATACAATGGAGAGTGGAACTCCATGAAACCTGACTATCTCTTTAACATACAACCATGAAATTTGTTCTAGAGACAAAGTATCTCGAATATGATGGAAATGAGCAGATTTAGTCAATCGATCTACTATAACCCAGATTTCATTATTATCTCGAGATGTCTTCGGTAATCCCACAACAAAGTCCATGGATATATTTTCCCATTTCCAGTCTAGCACCAGTAATGACTGAAGAATCCCTTTTGGTAACTACCGCTCTGATTTAACCTACTAATAATTCAAACACTTCACAGTAAAATCAGCAATATCTCTTTCCATTACATCCCACAAGTAATACTCCTAAAGATCTCTGTACATCTTAGTACAACCAGGATGAACTAAAAATGAGTAACTATGATCATCACATAACAACTCATTCTTCATAAGTGAATTACAAGGCATGCATAATATTTTCCCAAACATAAAAACACAATCATTATCATCATTAAAATTAGGCAACTTACCCTTCTGAACCAACTCTGCCTTTTTCTACAACTCACTGTCTTCTTTTTGTACTTTCTTAATTCTTTCTGATAGAGATGATTTCACTAACACCTAAAAAAAATCAGAAGAATTTCCTACACCAACACCTTCTATTCCAAAGTTAATCAAATCAAAAAACCAAGGATATCGTTCCAAATGTAGCATGGTTAATGAGACATTACTTTTTCGACTCAAGCCATCAGCCACTTTATTTTCTTTTCCCGGATGGTAATGGATCGTGCAATCATAATCCTTAATTAATTCCATCCATATCCTCTATCTCATGTTCAATTATTTCTGAGTGAATATATACTTTAAACTTTTGTGGTCAGTATATATATATATCACATTTTACTCCATAAAAACGATGCCTCCAAATTTTTAATGCAAAAACAACAGCATCTAATTCCAAATCATGTGTAGGGTAATTTAACTCATGAGGTTTTAACTGACGTGATGCATAAAAAATTACCTGATCATTTTACATAAGGAAACATCCAAGTCCTTTTAATGAAGCATCACCATAAATTACAAACTCACCATTTCTGGAAGGCGGTGCCCAAACTAGAGCATTCACCAATCTCCTTTTCAATTCCTGAAAACAATCATCACATTCTTTTGTCCAAATGAACTTAACACCTTTTCATGTTAACTTAGTCATTGGACTAGATAACTGTGAAAAATTCTCAACAAACCTTCGGTAATAACCTGCCAAACCAAAAAAACTATGGATCTCGGTTATATTTGGGGGTCTTGGACATTCTTTAACAACTATTGTTTTTTCCGGATCGACAGTTATGACATTTTTTTAAATAATGTGACCAAGAAAATAAATTTGTTGTAACCAAAACTCACACTTGCTGAATTTACCATAAAGTTTATTTTCTTTTATGGTTTTGAAGAAAATACTTAAATGACATTCATGCTCCTATTTACTTTTAGAATAAACCAAAACATCACCAATAAACACAACCACCTTTTATCACCTGAATCAACTGATCCATCACTATAGTAAACTGTTCAGTTCTGATTCTGACCATCTTAGGATGCTGATTTGGAAGGTCATTTCCCTCTGTATGACTTCCTATCACAACCGCCCTGTTTTATATACTAAAAACCATTCTCAACACAAAAATATCTTAGGTGAATCAACATGGTAATCTTTAAATGCTATATCAATCCAATATTAACATAAATTAATTTATGGATATTAGTTTAACAGTACCCAAAATCCTGAAGTTGTTTAAATTGACCTCTGATACCAACTATAAGGACCCCAGTCTTAAAACATTGATAATCTGGAATTAGGTTAATAATTCACATTTAGTATCTTTCCAGGTTTAGAGTTTTATAGAATTAGATCATAACTATTACATTTTTTTCCAAAAAAAACAAAGTATAAACTTCTACTCAATTTCCATTTTTTTCACAAAACAAAAACTCTTGAAAAAAAGAGTCATGTATAGTTCCATGTTTAAGATAGCATGACTTTTCTGTGATCCCATACTTGACCCTATTCTTCTTTAAGTCATGTGAAAAACATTTCAAAATTTGGGATGAGCATAAAAATCTTAGTAAGGGATACACAAAGAAGGAAAACTATTAGTTTTTTCAAAACAACAAGTAAACCATGAATACTTTAACATAACTAATACTTTTCACCTTTATGAAGTAGTAAATACTATTCACTGAATAAAAGATCACTACTTACCCTTTTGTAACCAAAATATTACCGTAAAACCCATATAAAGAACACATAACATATAAAGGTAACTTGAGACATAAACATACTTAAATGGAATAACCATATGGCCGACTTCCACACATATCACTAAATGGAATATCCATACGGCCGACTTCCATAGCCAATGCATTGGAGGTTATTACGTAACCACCCATCCTGGTTTATCATGGAACCACCCATCATTTGGTTTATCAAGAAACCACACATAAAATGTCCAAGTACCATTATAAAATCATAACACATAAAACAAATATAAAGGAAAGAAAACATTTAAACATTTCAATCACAATATATCACTTAAATATATTGACATAACAAATCCATTATCAAAACCATTTTCAATACAAAAATATATAAAAGATTATATGGTTTTTATTTTCCTTTAAAAAAACATTACAGGTTGTTAAGGAAGCCAAAGAACAAATAATACTCGCGGCGGAAGAAAGGTCATTGTTACCGCTTACGTTAAAAGAAACATTCATTTTTTTTGTTTAGTAAAACTCTTCGTAGAAAAATATTCCCTTTGAAAAGTCAAGGGTGTTTATACGGTGTATAAAATAAAGTTGTGTATTAAAACAAAATATAACTCAATTAAAGGAGATTGAGACGAAGTCCCTTACCTCGTGTCCGACTTGACTCATTCGTTCTTTAATATCCTGAATAACAAACTAAATTTAATTTCTAATTTTTTAAAAAACTTTTTCTAGTTTATTATTATTTTTATATCACTTATTACCATGTTATAAACATTATGTAATCATTTATGTTAATAACATTTGTTTTGTCGATATTTGGTACTAGAGTAAAAGATGAACACCTTATATTTACAAGTTGTCCATGTTGTCAATAGTCCATTATATCCAAAATGATATTCATTATTTAGATATCATATATATTATATATATCCAGTATATATATTTATATATATTTATAATAGTACATATTATTTGGAGGTAATAAATGAAATGCACCGTTCATGGTGATGGTAAGCCGTACGCGCACATGAACGCTACTTTCATTTCTATTTCTTATTTTAATGGAATTAAAACATAATGATACATTGGTATATTATAATTCCAGTATAATATCATATATAATATCATTAACTTCATCCTTTATATGTCCCACATAAGGTATTAACGAGTCATATCACTTTTGAGGGGGTGGTAGTCCACACTTCCTCAATTGAAATTATCACGTTTACCTATAATGGAAACCATAAAGGTATGATATAAAAGAAAAACACATAAGAATAAATAAAACATAAACATAATATATATCATATATAAATATAGAGTCATCTTAATGGCCACCATGAGAGGCTGTAGGAGATAATCGAACAATCATCGTTTCGTGAGGCGTTAGTTTTCCATCCACAGAAACAGTATGTTCTACACCCATTAGATGGAGGTACTTGTAAGTGTAGTTAGAATAATTCTCATAAAACATCCTAGTATATTGAGGATACTGGTGTTGTTATAAAATAAAGGAATAAAAAATATTTTAGGGGTTGGATAAGTAAAATAAAAGAAAAGAAGTTAAGAGAAACTGTTACCTTTAATTTGGGTAACTCCCTTTGGTTTGAACCAAAATGGTTTGTTGAAGTGGCTTATGCCTAAGATAAGGCTTCTATGAGGAGGATAGGGATTTAGGGAGCTTAATTGGGTAGATTTTTGATGAGAAAAATGGCTTGAGATCTGTGAGTAATTGGTTAGAAATGGTCTCCGTTTATAAGGGGGAGGAGGGGGTCTTTAGGAAAGTGTGAAAATATTATTTTATTATATAATAATATTCGGTTTCTAAAGGTCAAAAAATAATTAGATTCAAATATAAGATGATTCATGGTCTAAATGAAATCATCCAATGATAATTGGATAGGTTTTGGATGTTATTTTAATATTTATAATCTTATTTATTTAAAGGATTTATTAATAAGGTAAACAGTGCATCATTATTGTGTCATAAACAATTTAATTAATTCAATGTCTAATAATTATAAAACAAATACCAATATGTTTTAAATATCTTTAGCTTTAAATTGAATATTTATAGTCAAAAAGATAATTTATATAACATCATATAAAAATTAATTTACTAAGATATTTTTGTTTATGTCATTTTTGCCTTTACTTTAAATTAATTAATCTAAATTGTCATTATCATTCATAAGTGGTTCCATGGGGTCCAAAAATCGACCCAAGGATTCCCATGGTCGGAAATTACTCATCCAATAAGTTCAATACAAGTGTTAAGTTAATTTTGAATTATTATAATATTCTTTTTACCTTGAATTACCCTATTTACCTTTAACTGCGGTAAATAAAAGTCAAAAGTTACTATTCACCCAAAATTATTTTCATCTTATTGAACAAAATTTTACTTACTAATAACAACCATGTATCTCGGATTTTCGAAATTAAATTTACAGAAATGGTAAAATTTTCATTCAAATGAAAAAGTCAATTTTTTAACTACTACTAAGTGGTTTCACTATTCATCAAAATTGATGTTTTTCAGAAAAATACCAAAAATTCAGCCTAATATATATATTTAATATTTATAATTCAAAAATGATATCTATTTTACCAAATTATAAACATAGAAGTTGAATTAATCAATTTAAAATTAATTCCCGTTGTTAAAACAAATAGCGTGTTTTTAAGAAACAATAACTATCAAAAGATTGAGACTTGTTTATGTCCAAATTCAAAGTGAAATTAATTCCAATGGCCAAAATTGGATTAAATGATAGAAATATATTCTAATTATACTTTAAAACCAAGTAAAAAAATAATATAACCATATAAATAAATTATATTAAAACACAGTTTTTAATTAAAATACAATATTTTCATTATTCATTAAAAAATGAACTTTATCGGAAAAATTCCAAAAATTTACACAAAGTAAATTTTGATGTCCCAATTCTAAATAAGGATTTTATTTGGTCAAATAGAATTTATTAAAGTGACCAAAAATATATTTAAATAGGGTTCTCCATTAAAAGGTGGTAAATCGACCTTTTAATGTAAATTATGCTTAAAATTAGATTCATTCACATTTTAAGCCTATAATATTTATTGGATAAATGTAAATACATTTTAAAAACATGTATAATCATATTTTAGTTAGTTTTGTTCATTCCCACCAATACAACGTCTAGGAGTTAACTTCCATTTAAAATAATAATATTATATTATTAGTGTGCAACATAAGATTTCAAATAAACTCGTTGTTGCGTATCAAGTACGCTATCGAATATAGAAACCCCTTTAAAGTAAAATTAATATTTAATTCACAGATATTAATAAATATGAAAATCTCTTATTCTTAATTTAACTGGGATGTTACATCCACTACTCCTTAGGTTCACCCCCCATACACCAGAGGATGCCAACTAGCAGCCGGAGTCCAAGGTGGTATTATGGGGGAGACTATACAACTTATATTAGAATGTGAAGTAACATGATAAATAACCAAACATCATCCAATAAAAAATAAACTAAATGTAGAAGTACATAAATATAAAAAGACTAAAATAAATTAATTAATTTACTTAAATGAGCGAACAAGTATGATATACATACATCCGACCTCCCATTGGGTTGATTACATAAACAGAGCATAGTAAAAGAAAAATTAAATTGTTGGATCCATTATATCCCCAAGACGTACCTCATCCCAATCTTTGTTTACTCATTCGAGTCATACCACTCAATCAAAATCAAGCCTCATCCCAACTTGTACTTATAACCAAGTGAATTTCTTCTTGGGTACCCATGTGCAGTAGAAGATTGAGTATCGTGTGAGGACCAAACTCAGTTGGAAACTACCAATTTGGTCCTATAATAACCAGAAAATTCCATGATATGTTCATGTGACATGATTAGAAAAAGTAAATATAAAGAAATAAATCACCATTAATCCTTGGGTCTATAACCCCAATCGACCATACCTAATTTCAACCAATGCTGAAGTGTCTCTTAGCACATACTGAAATCATGCCAACCACAATATTGACCTGGGATCTACCTCCATGGAAGATCGAGACATAGTATCATAATCCTCCCCCCATGGGGAGTTTTCTTAGTCATCACGAACCTCCCCTGTGAGAGTTTTTTCATCTAGGGTATAATAAAAACGTATCAAAAAACTAGAGCTAATCTCATATTGTTATACCAAACTATTCATGCCTCAAAATATAGAAGGCCCTCAAAAACTCATAGGCCATGAGCCCACATTAGAATACCCCCATTAAAAAAACATGTGATAGTCCTCATAATCACCAAGGCTCTAAATCCTTGGAATCCCATCAACATTCAAGTTACAACTATGTAGAATCCCCATAAAGTATCACATACCTCCCCTTTGTGAGTTTTTTTATTCGGAGAATACTACCTATAGGTATCTCATCCAACCTCGCTTATAAGAGATTCCACATCTATGGAATATTCCCAACTAGAATTTCAGTCCCACCCTATGGGAGTCTCCACCCAATAGTCAAACACCGTAATGAATATACCACATCAAGGATAAATATAAAAATTATAAACATGTGTTTCCATGCTCCCAACCCACTAGGAAACCCATGGTAGGATTAACTGGAGCACAACCCATTTCATCACATCCTAAATTGGCTAAAAATATCAATCTTGGTTCCAATGTTACACCTGTGATCATCTCAAACCTCACCCATAACCATCCTCTCATTAGGGTGACAATCCACATGTGTAAATATTAGGATCCCCTTGGTATTAGTATAGTAGGGTAATCCTCACATGTGTCCTCATTCTTAGTTATGGTCTCAATTTATCACCTAACACCGTAGGACATTGTGCCACTCAATGTTTCCGACATGGTATCACGACCTAGATGACTATACGAGGTATCTCCACAAGGGTAATAACCAAGAGATGGTCCACATACTATCTCATTCATCTAGGCCCCTACGGGTCTTTATTCTAACCCAAACTAATTATATTATGTCAAAGTTCTATCCACCTAGTCTTGGTCACAATGGATGGAAGAGGATCATTCATCCTTCCCTCGACCCGAGGAGCTAAAATAGTTTGAAGCATACAGGGAAAGGTGTCCTATAAGACCAATATACACTAGGAACACTAGACCAACCTCACCTCTATCTTGTAGGTGTCCCAAGTCCCTATCCATAGTTGTGACGTCAAGTTAAGTCTGTCCTCACCTCTCAAGAAGTTTGGAGTCCAAATGGTATCTCAATAATCCCAACCTTGACCATCAGTAGTAGAGGAATCAAGCTAGAACACAAGGGTTGTTCAAGAACTTTGGCACTCATCCATTTTATTAAACCAGTTAATTTAACTAAAAAAATTATATTTAATTAAATTAACCATCGAACCATCCTAATGGAATGCCTTATAATCTACATACACATAAAAAACAGAAATTCCGTAGGGAAAGCATGGGAGACCACCTACCTTTTACCAAAACTTTCCCAATTTACTCCCAAGGGTTGGAATCAATTACCAAGGCTCGTCCAATCCCATCCAGTCTCATCCATGCTTATACAAGCTCACCTCATCATCCTGATCTCTTAACTCACACCAAAGATAAATAATCTATGAATTATAACATATATAAATAATTAATTAAATTTTAACATCATATAAATCTGTAATGACCCTAACCCCAGTTCCCCAAAGGCGGTGTCTTACTTTCTTGAATTGGTATAGAAATAATATTTGAATCCCAAAGGACTGATCAGTTTAGCAGTTCTGTAAACCAGATTACATACTTGAAACATACATTACAATTGAAACTATAAAATACAACATAGTCAATCATTTGAGAACACACATATTCTCTTAGATTAGACATTAATATTAGTAATAATAAAAATCATAACATCGAGGGAAAAAAATAAAACATAATAAAGGGGTGAGATCATATTCTCATGTAAGGATAAGAATATAGTAGAAGTTATCATAAACCAACATAAACAATAATACAAGGTGAATAGCTGACAACAATTTCAATTTAAACATAATCTTGAGCATAATATGGAAGTAAGAAAAGGTGATCAAATAACTCCACATAAATTATCAAATAATAAATATACATAACCCTGGATATTCAACTAGTCACTGATGCTGTTAATATTTTCATGTCTTATTATATACTCCCTTTACTGATTTTATATGAAATGTGCATAATTTGTGTGAAATATTAATGTTTTAATATTAAGTATAATTTTTGAGCATTTTTAGAAGTAGTCCAATTGATTCAGTTTAATTTTTTAATAATAACTATCACTATACTGATCCCAATTGTGTGGTTATTATTTTTTATTATTCCCCTTTAAATATACAACATTTATTTAGAAGGTACCATGATCCAATTCTACCATTTGAATGGTCATATGGTCCTCACAAACAAGACCAAAGAATCTGTGAAGAAACTGGACTATTCATAAAGATTTATTTACTGGGATAAATAAAGAAGTCCAAATTCCATTATTCTGCTCCATAGTTCGTGGGACAATGAAAGGAGTCTTGGATAAAAATTTCAAGGCCCAAATCCAAACACAAGGGGCCCAACATATGCCTTAAAGTCCAGCCCACCATTCTGGACGAGAAATGAAATCAGTACAGTATTCATGACATATCTCATGATGTAAGAATCCAATCAAGATGAGATTTTTCAGTGTGAAATAGGCGATATAGGAGGCCGACTTTTTTGAATAAATAATTTGGTTTTGAAGGAATATTCCTATTGAAAACCCCTTTCACATTTTGGACTTCAAAAAGACTGGATTGAAATGAACAAATTAAAATTGTTTAATCAACCGAACATAACTTTGGATAAATATGTCCAAATGACTCCAAATTTTGAGATTAGTTGTCCACCATTATTATCTACAACTTTTAAGAATGAGATTTCTCAATATTTGGATTTCTGAATAGCCAACCTGGCGATGGAATTGGAGAGACAGATTGGGAATGCAAACAGTCCACTCCTTGGGCTATAAATACTCTCCCCTTCTCTCCTTGAGAGGGGTTGGCATTTCAGAAAGGAAGAGATCATATTTTCCCGACCAAAGCCTTTCCAAAGGATTTGGAGGACCTTCCATACTCATGTTTTCACTTGATAGACCTTTCCTCCTCTCTTTTCTTTCACTTACTTTCGTGTTCTTCGTTTTTGTAATCTTGTAAGTCTCTTTCTTTTTAATTATGTTTTAATGCAAGTTACTTCATAAATATCTCTTATTCTCATACAACTTCGGTAGTTTCATATTAATGTTCTAAAAATAGTTTAAATCCAGTTGAATCTCCTTCCATTAATTTTCTTCCTCATTCAATTGAAAATCTGTTTTTAATTATCATCATTGTTCGTGTGTGTGTGTTCGATGTACCACTCTTTTCTAATCCGTTTATTTTTCTTCTATTCTTAATTTATCATCATAATTATTATAACCACACTATTAAACACCCAAATGGATGAGAAAATATATCATTGGGGTGAGTCAAAATTTAGGGACGTTAAGTGATTGAGGGTATTTTCTCGATGAGTATTCGTTAATTTAACATTGTGTATGTTGGACTTAATATGTCATGGATTAATGAAATTTTTTGTTTAGCATGTGATTTACATGGATTATTGGAACCATAAATACACTAACATAAACAAGTACTGATTGATATTAGAATCCTAGTTAATTTAAGGCTTGTATTAAAGATTTAACACTTAGGAATTCAAATTGACGTCATCTTGTGAAGTGGGTGTTAATTTAAATGCAATATAAATAAAAGCTCAAGGATATCACAAGCTTAACTCCCTAATAATGAACTCACCCCAATCTTTATCAATTTATTAAATCAATTATAGTCAATAAATCATTTCAATTAATCTCTGCAAACAAACCCCCCTAATCAAAATACAATCATATAAAAACAAACGACTATTACAAAGTATCATCGCCGAGGATTTGACCCAAGTGCTACTATACACATTAGCAGAGAACCGAAACATTGACCAGTCGATAGACGAAAATCGGCCGTGTGTTTCAAATGGAGTCATTTTCATGGATGGTTCTTTATGTAGTCATTATTTTCTGATTTATTGTAATAAAAAACAAAAAAAACAAAATTTAAAAAAAAATTTGAAAAAAACACAATGAAAAACCCGTCTTCTCATAAAAATCATAAACAAAAAAAATATAAAAAAACCAATATTCCTATTTCTTCCAAAATCTCGGTGAATTCCCCATAGCCTTCCAAACAATCCCTCAGATTTTTTTAAACCTTAAATTGATCGAACACTTCACCAAATTAGGAGGAACATAATATTTAATCAAATAATTAAAGAACCAGTCCTTATCCAACCAGTTGAATTAGATATGGCCAATCCAAGGGAACAAAAACTTAAAGAACACACTGCCCTTGATATGAATTACCAACCTCTTGGTATTCAATATCCAAACATAGAGCCTGACTTCAAACTCAAATCAGGTTTGATTCGTCTTCTTCCTCATTTCCACGGGCTAGCCGGTGAGGATCCACATCTCCACCTTAAAGAGTTCCAAGTAGTGTGCTCTACCATGAAGCCTCAAGGGATTTATGAGGAAAAAATCAAACTCTAAGCATTCCCTTTCTCCCTAGCCGACTCCACCAAGTCATGGCTCTACTACCTTTCTCCTGGTTCCATAACCACATGTAATGACATGAAGTGACTCTTCTTAGAGAAATTCTTTCCTGCTTCTCGTACTACTTCTATTCGAAAGGAAATAAGTGGTATACGTCAATTCCCAAGTGAATCACTCCATGAGTACTGGGAGAGGTTTAAAAAGCTTGTGGAAACCTATCCACACCATCAAATCCCTAACCAACTCTTGATCCAATACTTCTATGAGGGGTTATTGGCTATGGAGATAACTCTCATTAATGCCGCAAGTGGCGGCGCTCTTTTTGATAAAACTCCTGCAGCTGCAAGAGATCTCATAAGTAACATGGCTGCAAACACACAAAAATTCCATACTCGAGCACATTATCAAGTCAAACAAGCCCAAGATAATCAATCAATTGAGCCGAACAAGATGAATGAGTGGATGAGTGAACTTACAGGTCTTGTGCGACAACTAGTTGTGGCTACCAAATCTCTAACCTCGTCCTCTCCACAATCAATGTTTCCGGGGCATGTCAAAAACTATGGAATCTGCAACTCTCCATCTCATCCAACTGACACATGTCCACAACTTCAAGAGGATAAATCTGATTCATCTGGACCAATGGAGCACAATGCAGCATATGCTCAGTGGAACACCAGCCATCAACAATCAGGTCAGTTCATTAGAAACTTCAACCAACCTCACTCTGATCCCTTCTCTTCTTCCTATAACCAAGGCCTTAGGTATGGTAATCTCATATCTCATCCCCCTCAATTCCCTCCTCAAAACCCAAACCAGTTTCAATATGGTCAAGGTGTTGGTAACTTCCAAAAACATTATCCTTTTATTCCTCAACCCCAAAGGAACAATCCTCATCCTGGATTCCATTATCCTAGTGAGCCTTCCCAATTCAAAACCAATAAAATCGCTTTCCTAAGAACCAAAATCTAGGTAATCCCAATCCAGGACAAGCCTCTTATTCCAAGAAACCATGGGAAAGTGAAGTGGAAGATCTTGCCTCTTCCACCCGTTCCAGCCTCAAGAACATTGAAATCCAAATTGTTCAACTTGCATCCCACCTTAGTCAGTAGCAACCATCTAATTATTCCTAACTTCCAGCTCAACCATTACCCAACCCCAAGGGTAATGTAAGTGAAATTTCACTTAGATCAAGAAATCAAATTTCTATGCCTCAAGATAAGTCCTCAAACCCTCCTTTGAATGTTGACCTATAAAATGAAAAGAAAAAAATCTTGAAAAGAAACCTGAAACAATTCCATCACCTCCTTCCATTCCACTTAGGAATCCAATTCCTTTTCCTGAAGCTGTTTCTAATCCAAAGAAGTCCTATGAACCTGATCCTGAAATGCTCGACATGTTTAGACGTGTTGAAGTCAACATTACTCTCTTAGATTCCATCAAAAAAATTCCTAAGTATGCCAAGTTTCTTAAAGAATTGTGCACCCACAAGAGGAAACTTAGGAACTTTGAAAATGTTTCCACCTAGAAATCTATTCCCATAAAGTGTAAAGATCAAGGGACCTTTACGGTTCCATGCGAAATTAGAAGTTCCAAATTCGATGATGCACTCATAGATTTCGGATAATTAATTAATGTCATGCCCAAATCCATCTTCTCCAACCTTGGTCTAGGTCCCTTACATCCAACGGGTGTTGTCATTCAATTAGCCAATCAAAGCACTGCTAGTCCTGAGGGAATAATTGAGGATGTCCTTGTTCGTGTGAATGATCTTATCTTCCCTGCTGATTTCTATGTCCTTGACATGGAAGGTGAGACAAACTCTTCTCGATCTCCCCTAATTCTAGGAAGACCATTCCTCATGACTACTAGAACTAATATTGATGTCCATTCGGGAATCTTATCCATGGAATTTGGTGAACAACTAGTCAAGTTCAACATTTTCCAAGCCATGTGATACCCATCTGAGGATCACTCTGCATTCTCAATCCATGCTTCCAAGGACACTTATAAGAGTCAATTGAACCCCATTCCATCTTGTCATTCTTGTTCTACTGATAGAGGAGTTTGTGAATATTACATCCTCATTAACCAAGTCATAAACGGAGAAGTTGATGTTGACATTACAAATGAAAACTCCATTGATCTAAAGGATCTTGAAAAATCTTTAGAATCTCATCTTGCCTCTGACATCCACTTCTCCAGCTTGGATGATAATGAGGAAAATGAACTAGAATTCTCATTTTTTGATTCATTTCAGTTTATCCAACATTCATCATTTCCTATCCGTGATTCTAAAAATTAGGTTATATGTGAGGTTAACCCTAAAAAAATGTTTTTATCTTGTCCCAATGAGAGTGAAGGTTGTGTGATTTGTTCCGTAATTAATAAAGTGATCGCTGTTGAGGTTGAAATTGACCATTATTTGGCGAACAACATTGAAATAAAGGATATTGAAAATTGTATTCAGTCTTATGACTCCACTGATCCCCATTACTCTACATCGGTAAGTGATGAAATAAATGAGTCAAAAAAAATTGGGATCTCATACTGTGGTTTTGTGTTATCTGATCCTTACAAAAATGAACCATCAAAATTGAGCCATCTTCCTGAATTTACAAGCATAGAAAACCAGCACTTTGTGGATAACATCATTCCTCAAGTTGAAGACCAAAGTGAGGATATAAATATTCTCTTTCCACCCCCATTGAATTGCAAGCACACCAACAAGTATGGGAAGAAATTATCCAATGAATCGTTAGGCCTCCCAAATAAAAAGTTTTTCTGGAAGCACACTAGAGTTGAGAAAATACGATGGCCACCGTCCGACTATGGGTAGTCCACTACAACTGTCTAGATATAGACAAATAAATGCAGCGCTTCTTGGGAGGCAACCCATGTTTTTTTTACTTTTATGAAATTTTAATTTCTTTTAAATTTTTCATTAGATGAATAATGAATTTTCTTTTTCAGGTAACTTCCCACAGTCCTGGAACCACCTCGACTTCCATCGGATCCCAAACTTCTACAGTTGACCCACTACTGGATGGAGATGGAAACCCAGCAAATCCAAACCAGGGGGCACCTCTTTCCCTTTAACTCTCTCTCTCTATCTTCCTCCCTCTACCTATTTCTTCATCTTCCTCTCTCTTTCTTTTTTTTACCACTTTCTTTATCAAAACCTTTATTTTTCACTTTCTCTTTTTGTGTCTATGTATCTTTATTAAAAACTAAAAAAAACCTAAACAAAAACAAAGCAAGAAAAAGCATCATAAAAAAATATATATATACAAAAAAATAAAGAGTCATGATTACTCACCTTACAATTTTCAAATTTTGTCCAACTATTTTGGGGAGTCAAAAGACATGTTTTCATCTCAATTTTTTTATTTTCATTATAAATTTGGATAAAGAATTTTGTGTCAAAATTAACAAATTTTGAATGCTCAATTTTTTATTTGGATAATGATTTTCCCAAACCATGAGGAACAACATTTTCTTTCATACCAAGGCCACCTATGGCCATCTTTTCAAAATGTGTGTTTTCACCCTTATTTGTGAGTCTTGAGTTTGTGGAACTTTGAGCTTAATTTCCTACCTTAGTGTGCATTAATATGATAGAGGCATTTTCTGAACCACATGAGAATCACAATATCCAAATAGCCTCCCATTTCCCTTACATTAACCCTCATTTTGATATCCCCTTCGAGCCTATGAAAACATTTTCTTTGATAGCCACATTAAAATCCAAATACCTTTTCCCACCCAATATCAACATGGATTTTCATTGCATAATTTTTTGAAATTTAAGTGTGGTGGGAATGGATTTCATTGTTTGGGTACCTTATTATTGATTTTTAACGAGTTATCATCTACTTGAGGGAAAGCATCTATTTCAGTGTGGGGGAGAGGTTGTCATTAAGTGTGTTTTGGGGAATGTAATGTACTTCCAATTTTGTAATTTTGTAAATTTTATTGACAAGTGTTCAAAAAAATGATGAAAAAAAATCAAATAAAAAAATAATTATTTTTTAAAAAAATGGGTTGTGTCTTGGGTAGGTCAAAAATCACTTTTCCTAAACCTTTGATCTTGTTATAACTATTACAATTAGTGTCGTGAGGAGACCAAACATGGGTTGGGATATGAGTGTGAGATCTGTTCCAAGGTCAACTTTCAAAAAAACAAAGAAAAAAAGGAAAAGAAAAAAAAGAACACTTGAATTATATTCTTATGTCATTTAAAAAAGTTTTATGGTTTGTAAATATTTCATCTTCTCATTTTCTTAATATTTTCTTCCACTATTGTGTCTTTCTTCACACAACCATTCCCTTTTAAATATGTGTTTTCATCTCCTTCCATGTTTTATTTCAAAAAAAAATGTGCATTGCTTTTTCTATGTTGGTGTTTTACCCACTTTTTTATATATTTTGGATATCATCTTCCTCCGTCCCATAGCCACAGAAAACCCCCTTAAAAATAACTCTTTATTATTTTTCACTTTGGATAGGTATTGGAAGCTGAGAGCTCTTTCAAACTCTAAGATGTTTACTTTTGGTTGGTGAAAGAGTGAACCTCCAAAAATGAATTTTATCATCTCGAGAGGTGTGAGTTTTGAGTGTCCACATTTTCCATTTCTAAATTTGAGAATGAAAAAATGAATAATTTTTGGAACATTTTTTCTATGACAAGTTGTGGTGGAATTCAAAATTGATGATTGAAATAGTCTAAACATCCCCTGATTGAAGAAAACAAAATTTTAATATTTGTTGGTGAGTGAAAATGATTTTGTCATGTTTTTATATTTGTTGCACATGAGGACATGAACAAGACTAAGTGTGGGGGAGTTAATGTTGTTAATATTTTCATATCTTATTATACACTCCCTTTACTGATTTTATATGAAATGTGCATAATTTTTGTGAAATATTAATGTTTTAATATTAAGTATAATTTTTGAGCATTTTTAGAAGTAGTCCAATTGACTCAGTTTACTGTTTTAATAATAACTATCACTATAAGGATCAAAATTGTGTGGTTCTTGTTTTTTAGGATTCCCATTTAAATATAAAACATTACTTTAGAAGGTACCATGAGCCAATTCTGCCATTGGAAGGGTCATATGGTCCTCACAAACAAGACCAAAGAATCTGTTAAGAAACTGGACTATTCATGAAGATTGATTTACTGGGCTAAATACAGAAGTCCAAATTCCATTACTATCCACCATAGTTCTTGGGACAATGTAAGGAGTCTTGGATTAAAATTTTAATTCAAAAATCCAAACACAAGGGGCCCAACATATGCCTTGAAGTCCAGCCCACCATTCTGGACGAGAAATAAAATCAGTACAGTATTCATGACATATCTCATTATGTAAGCATCAAATCAAGCTGAGATTTTTCAGTGTAAAATAGGAGATATAAGTGGCCGAATCTTTTGAAAAAATAATTCGGTTTGGAAGGCATATTACTATTCAAAAACCCTTTCACATTTTGGAATTCAAAAAGACTGGATTGAAATGGACAGGTTAAATATTGTTAATAAACCGGACATAACATTGGATACATCTGTCCAAATGAATCCAAATTTTGCGAGTAGTCGGAAAACTTTATTATATACAACTTTGAAGAAGGGTATTTATCCTTATTCGGTTGTTTGAATAGCCAACATGGATATGCAATTGGAGGGACAGATTGGAATTCAAATAGTCCACTCCTTGGGCTATAAATACTCTCCCCTTCTCTCCTTGAAAGGGGTTGGAATTTTAGAAGAGAGGAGATCATATTGGCATGACCAAATCCTTGAAAAAGTATTGGGATGTAACAAACTGAGATTTTATAAGATACATTCTTTTTAATTTCATTCATATCTTCTATTGTACGACACACCAAGATTATCTTGCGCTATACGCAACACTGTATTAGCTTGCAGTATACACAACACTTTTCTTGGCTCTTGTTACACACAATTTCAAGTTCGTTTGATAGAAGTTATTTTATGCAACATTGAGTGTATATATATATATATATATTCAATGTATAAATAAAATATGGTTGTATTCTGTTAAACGAAACAACAAAGGATTCTTGCGCAACACGCAACCCTGACTTGGCTTGCATTACACGCAATCACGACCTTCCTCGATAGCGTGTGTTGTACGCAATACTGGGTTTTAATAAACAACGATATATTATTATAATATTATCATGAACTAGCCGTTATGAATAGTGTTAACTAAATTTTGAATTTTATAACATTATTATTCATCTTACACATTTCAAGAGCATGGTATAAGAACAAAATAAATTTTTCGGGTAAAATAAGTATTTTTCAAAAAATGCAGTTTTGCCGCCTTTTGATGGCGCACCCACTTTAAATCTAGTTTTTGACATGTTTATAAGTTCAATTTGACAAAATAAAATTCTTCTTTTGAATCAGGATATAAAAATTTACATTAGATAAAGTTTTTATATTTTTCCGATAACTTTCATATTTTAATCAATAGTAAAAACACGATATATTTTAATTAAAAACAACTTTTTTCATCATAATATCTTATGTGGTTAAATAATAATATTGAATGGTATAAATAGAATATATTTTTACCATTTAATATAATGTATGACATTAGCATTGATTTTACCTTGAATTCGTAGGTTAAATCAATTCAATCTTTTACAATGTTTTAAAGAAAACCCGTTTTCTTTCGACAACGAGATTAATTTTAATTTAATTTCTGCAACTTTTGTGTATTGAATTTGGAAAAATTGATTCCATATTTGGAATCAGTGGATCCAAATTATGTTAATAAGCTACTTTTTATTTTTGGGAATTATGAATAGTAACTACGGTAAATTTTATTTACCATAGTTAAAGGTAAATCAGGTAATTAAGGGTAAATATAATATTTTAAAATTACCCTCACAAATGTAAAAATCCTATTGGATGACTAAAAGTAGACCCATATCACCTAATTATCGAATTATATTCATTTAATTAAATTTTTTCAATGAAAATAATTTAATTATTATTAAAACCAAAGAATGTGACAACATGTCACTTTCTTAAATATTATAAGTATAATAATTTTAATCTAGTGATAAACTTCATGAAACTTCGAACATGAATAGTCTCCAGAAATCTAATAAAATTATCTACATCATAGGAATTTATTTAGAATTTTTAGGGATTAAATAATTATCATTTATTATGACACAATGATGATGCAGGGATTGTCTTATTAATGAAATATTGACATAATTGATGTTATAAATTCCCAAATAAATGTAATTTGAGACTTTTTATGACTTAAACTAATTTTCTAGGTTAATATGACATGTGTTTGCTGATTTAAGTAACTTTGTTTGAACTTATCATTCTGTTATGAATTTCATAAAAATCATGTACCAAATAGTGTCAAAATTGACATAAATTAGTTTTTAAAACAAATATTATATTATTTATTGTTATTTTATTCCTAAAAATAATGGTTCGTCCAAATGACTTAAATAAGATTATATATATTAATAATAAACAACTTGGGGTTCTTTTTGCTTGATATAGTAAGTTTATTAACCATATAGTGTAAGAAAACAAAAAGACACGGTATAAGTTAAATTATTTAACTTAGAGTTAAATCTAATTGATAAGGTTAAAATAATAACCTAAACTTGTCTAAATACTATTGTATGAGAGGATTTAGACCCATACCCACCTTATCCTAGAAATAAATCAATTTGGAACTATTTAAAAACGAACTTAACTTTATAATAAAATAATATTTTTAGTTATTCCAAAGGTGCCCCTCTCCTCCCTTATAAAAGGGCACCTCCTCCCTCTCTTCCTCACACAACTTTCAGCCTTCAATCTCGGACAAACCCTGCCAAATTCTCTTCTCAACTTCCCTAGAAACATCCTAGAGGTTCTGGTATTCCTCAAAGACCAATTTTAGTGCCCTAAGAGGAGGTCTCAAAGAGGCGTTTCAAAGAAGAGGTAATTTCCGTTACCGATTCTTTCACCTTTATTTCTTATTCCACTTCTTCTTATTAGGTTGTTTCATTATGAAGTAATAACATAATTATCAATAATATACTGATATGTTATTATAAGTATGAAACAATCCTATTTCACCATCTTTCCATCCTACGGAAAACAAAATCACCTCGCGTGCGTACGTACGGAATACCGTCTCCACGCCGTGGTGAAATCTATTTTCCACCACCACCTTACTTGGATGGGTATAATGGTGTAAATAATAACTATATATTATTATTTTAAAGTGATATTGATTCTGAAATAGTATACATACACTCCAATACAGTCCCACGATCATTAGAACGATATCATCGCTCGTGCGTACGTACGGACTACCGTCTCCACGACGCGATGAGATTCATTCTCCACTTTAACCATTCATGAATGATTATAAAGTATATATAATAAGTAATCATGAAATATATGACATAATAATGATACTGAATTTATGTGTATATATATGTATGTCATCTACTTAATTCCGTTCAACTCAATAAGGAAACGAAAACAGCGTTCATGCGTACGTACGGCCTACCGTCTTCATGAACGGTGTATTTCTTTCCATTTACTAATTTATTATATATATGTATATTATGAATATATATATATATATATATATATATATATATCATGTTTTATATTCTGGAATTAAGTAATAATGATCTAATTAATCATATGAATAATTACAAGTCAAAACACGGACGACAAATGAAACAATTTTACCCAAAACACTCTTTAACATGGAATTTACAAAAGAACGGGTAATATAAAGTCATAAGTGAACCATATATGATATAATAAAAATTAATATGATTCTTTAATAAGTCAATGACATTATTTAAATCATTATACAGGAGGTTCGGACACTTACGAAGCAAATCGGACCTAAGGTAAGGGAAATATCACAATCTCATTTTTATCTGAGCTTGTTTATACTTTGGAATTTATTGGGGTGCATTTTATCATCCACATCCATTTTTCCTAAATATTTAATATTATGTCCATCCACCTACAATTGTTTAAATCCTATTTTACCCTTAGGTGAGTTTTTAGTAAAAGATATGAAAGGAATCTTTTGACGTTTTTCGTACGAGGTACTTTTTTGACTTTTCCGACAAAAGTACGGGAAGAATGTTTTTTTTAACTTATACAGCATGAATGGATTTTTAAAACATTATTTCCAAAAAGTTTCCTTTACAAGTTTTCAAGTTTATTTTTTAATCAACTTCTTTTAGTTTAAAATTTTATGACATGTTTAGAAAGGAAAAGTGTTTTTTAAGTAGGAAGGATATTTTCCTCAAGAATGAAGTTCAAGTGTTTTATCAAAATTATTTTCCATCTAAGATAATAAAGGGTTATATTTTTATCCCTATTATTACATTGATTTGATTATGTTGTGATGGAATTATTTTTATGAATTCCTTTATCGTATATGAATTGTTTTATGATGTCATGATGTTTAAGATTCCCATTTTTATTACATGGGTTATGCAATGATGTATGATTTAAGATTTTGTGGCACACATAAGAATGGTATCATTATGAGATGGGTGGGACCTATATCTCCCTCCAATTCATTGGGTAAAGATTTTATATCTCATGAGATAGACATGGCTGGAATGGTAGGTTATACCGGTTCAGTGAAACAGGACTGAAACGAGGGTGACTCAGTTCAGAAAGGGACATTGTCCACTAAGAAAGTCTTGGCAATGAGTCTTGACTAACAAGAAATGATTATCTATGATTATGTGTGCATGACACAAAGTTTAATGTTTTAAGTTATGATTATTGTGATTACATTTCACTGCCATGATTTATCCCATGTTATGAAATTATGCTCTCTTTTGTAGGTTAAGATTTTCAAAATGTTATGTTCTTATGATGTGATTGATATTTCTTTTGTTTACCCTTACTGAGCATTTGAGCTCACCCTTTTATGTTTTCTTTTCCCTAGGATATAAAGAAAGGTTTTAGGTATAAAAAAAGAAGATCTTTATGGGAGATGTTGAAGATCTTTCACCAGGATTAGAAGATTATATTCCGAGTTTCCAAAGACACTAAACTATTACGATCCTTGTGTGTGTGTTTTTGTTATGTACTAAGTATTCCGCAAATGTAATGTAATGTCAATGTACGTCAGGCATCGGGTCTCTATAGTTGGTATCAGAGGAAAGGTTTAGTCATCCTTTGGAAACTAGGATGAGAAAACGTTAGTGAGATCCCTAGAGACATTTCTAAGGTATGTCTAGGGATGTCCCTAAGGATAAGTATACGTATAGGATATAGTCCTAGAACTATGATAACGATCTTAGAATTTAACCTAAGATGTTAGATATTGAGGGTACTCCCCTTTACTATGTTGTTTTCTCTAGAATTATTTTTGCCTCTCACAAGATTCTTTTTGTGTTTTAGTTAATGGAGGGAACCAGAAAGAATTCGGTTAGCATTTAATCCAATGGACAAATTGGTGACTATGAGCAACAAAATTCTGTAATGCCTAGAGAGAAAGATATTGTGATTACGCCAAATCAGTCATCGCGATGTATGATTAACAAGGTGAAATTTAGTTGTATGCCTAATTCATCAAATAAGAGGAAGATAGACTTTTATGCATGTTCACATGTTGAGGAGAATAAAGAAAGAAATATTGAGATTTCTAAAGAAGGGAAGAAGAACCTTGAAGAATACCTCAAATGGAGGGACATATGTTATCTGTGTGGAGAAAAGGGACATAGAGTGAAAGACTGTTATGGAGTTCAATGTCTTATTTTTGGAGAACATGGGCATTACCCAACTCAATGCCCTGACCTAAAAAGTTACTTCTAAATCAAGGAAGGACTTATTCTAGGACAATCATTGAAGTGGATGGACTAAAGTGTTTATGTATTGGTATTCAAGAATAATGTTGTTGAGGTACTTTTATGGTGTATTGGAATATTTATGTATTGGTCTAATGTGGTATTCAAAGTGATTGAGGTATTTTTGAAAAAAAGATGATATGCGCATAATGAAGGGAAAATGAGAAAATGAAATATTTGACAGTATTCATGAGCTCATGATTGATATAAGGACTAAGTGATATCATGGTTTGAGTATATAGAATTTTGAGGATTTTGGTATGTGGAAGGTGTTAACTTTTAACTGCATTCATTTTTTCACTAAGGTTCAATGGGTATTCAAGAGAATACATGATTAAGGACTTTGAATGTTTGGAATGTGACCAACGAAACATATCTTATGACATATGGGGATCAACGATGGTATTAAATCTATGGTAATCGTTTTCACTATGTTATGAGAGTGGACTGCAGTATTATGGATAAGCCTAAAGATTGGAATGGATTATGTTAGTATTGTTTAAGGATAGAAGTTTTTTCGATATTATTGATGGGATGTTATAGTAATATAGTTTTAGAAAAAGGACAACCTGCAGGACGGGCGACAACCCATCGCGTCGGACAAGGCTGTGGGAATCGAACCCACAACCGAAGTGCGACTGGCCTTTATCGCCTACCACTGGCCTACAGGAAGTCCCTGTTTAGTAGAAACTAGTTTTATTATATTAAGCAGTATGATATATGAAGTATAAGTCCATTTTAGGAACCATATATGATTAATCTCACTATAGAATGACTTATGTATATTTAACAACTTTTGCTAACCTTTTGTTTGAGATAGATGGAATGACCCGTCATTCTATCACATGATCTGCTAACACTTCGCGAATAACAAATTCAACTTCATTTATTTAAGAGATGAAGTGGAAATTGTTCAAGGCATGAACAACAGTGAGATTGTACCAAAATAAAGTAAGTATTTATTCTAATTCAAATTCTTCAACTTTAGGGAAACAATCTTGAAAACCAAAAATGTTGTCTTAGTGCTCTTATATCTGATGAATCAGATGGTACCTTAGATCGTCACAAATTTATGGCTTTGCGATTTTTGGATTTTTCATATCCATGTCCTCTACCACTCTCCATCAGAACTTGATGGTTATATTTTTCTTCCATATCCATATTTTCACCTATGTTATTCTACGTGGAAACCCCGTGATGAGTTAATTTGGGTAACCGTTACATTTCATACTTTAGTTTTTAAAAGCCATGTTTTGGTATTCCTTTTTACGATGTGGGTTTCTATTAAACAAACTTTCGAGTAGTAAACCATTTATAACCCCGAAGAATTTCGAGGGCGAAATTCATTTTAAGGGGGGTAGAATGTAACAACCCGAGATTTTATAAGATACATTCTTTTTAATTTTATTCATATCTTCTATTGTACGACACACCAAGATTATCTTGCGCTATACGCAACACTGTATTAGCTTGCAGTATACGCAACACTTTTCTTGGCTCTTGTTACACACAATTTCAAGTTCGTTTGATAGAAGTTATTCTACGCAACATTGAGTGTATATATATATATATATTCAATGTATAAATAAAATATGGTTGGATTCTGTTATACGAAACAACGAAGGAGTCTTGCGCAACACGCAACCCTGACTTGGCTTGCATTACACGCAATCGCGACCTTCCTCGATAGCGTGTGTTGTACGCAATACTGGGTTTTAATAAACAATGATATATTATTATAATATGGTCATGAACTAGCCGTTATGAATAGTGTTAACTAATTTTTGAATTTTATAACATTATTATTCATCTTATACATTTCTAGAGCATGGTATAAGAACAAAATAATTTTTTCGGGTAAAATAAGTATTTTTCAAAAAATGCAGTTTTGCCGCCTTTTGATGGCGCACCCACTTTAAATCTAGTTTTTGAAATGTTTATAAGTTCAATTTGACAAAATAAAATTCTTCTTTTGAATCAGGATATAAAAATTTACATTAGATAAAGTTTTGATATTTTTCCGATAACTTTCATATTTTAATGAATAGTAAAAACATGCTATATTTTAATTAAAAACAACTTTTTTCATCGTAATATCTTATGTGGTTAAATTATAATATTGAATGGTTTTAAAGTATAAATAGAATATATTTTTACCATTTAATATAATGTATGACATTAGCATTGGTTTTACCTTGAATTCGTAGGTTAAATCAATTCAATCTTTTACAATGTTTTAAAGAAAACCCGTTTTCTTTCGACAACGAGATTAATTTTAATTTAATTTCTGCAACTTTTGTGTATTTAATTTGGAAAAATGGAATCCATATTTGGAATCAGTGGATCCAAATTATGTTAATAAGCTACTTTCTATTTTTGGGAATTATGAATAGTAACTACGGTAAATTTTATTTACCATAGTTAAAGGTAAATCGGGTAATTAAGGGTAAATATAATATTTTAAAATTACCCTAAAAAATTTAAAAATCCTATTGTATGACTAAAAGTCGACCCATATCACCTAAGGGTCAGATTAGATTCATTTAATTATATTTTTTTAATGAAAATAATTTAATTATTATTAAAACCAAAGAATGTGACAACATGTCACTTTCTTAAATCTTATAAGTATAATAATTTTAATCTAGTGATAAACTTCATGAAACTTCAAACATAAATAGTCTCCAGAAAGCTAATACAATTATATACATCATAGGAATTTATTTAGAATTTTTAGGGATTAAATAATTATCATTTATTATGACACAAAGATGATGCAGTAATTGTCTTATTAATGAAATATTGACATAATTGATGTTATAAATGCCCAAATAAATGTAATTTTAGACTTTTTGTGACTTACACTAATTTTCTAGGTTAATATGACATGTTATTGTTGATTTAATTAACTTGGTTTGAACTTATCATTCTGTTATGAATTTCATAAAAATCATGTACCAAATAGTGTCAAAATTGACATAAATTAGTTTTTAAAACAAATATTATATTATTTATTGTTATTTTATTCCTAAAAATCATGGTTCGGCCAAATGACTTAGATAAGATTATATATATTAATAATAAACAACTTTCGGTTTTTTTGGCTTGATATAGTATGTTTATTAACCATATAGTGTAAAAAAACAAAAAGACACGGTAAAAGTTAAATTATTTAACTTAGAGTTAAATATAATTGATAAGGGTAAAATAATAACCCAAACTTGTCTAAATCCTATTGGATGAGAGTATTTCGACCAATAACCACCTTATCCTAGAAATAAATCAATTTGGAGCTATTTAAAACCGAACTTAACTTTATAATAAAATAATATTTTTAGTTATTCCGAAGGTGCCCCTCTCCTCCCTTATAAAAGGGCACCTCCTCCCTCTCTTCCTCACACAACTTTGACCTTCAAGCTCGGCCAACCCCTGAAAAATTCTCTTCTCCACTTCCCTAGAAACATCCTAGAGGTTCTGGTCTTCCTCAAAGACCAATTTTAGTGCCCTAAGAGGAGGTCACAAAGAGGCGCTTCAAAGAAGAGGTAATTTCCGTTACCGATTCTTTCACCTTTATTTCTTCTTCCACTTCTTCTTTTTAGGGTGTTTCATTATGAAGTAATAACATCATTATCACTCATATACTGATATGTTATTATAAGTATGAAACAATCCTATTTCACCATCTTTCCATCCTACAGAAAACAAAATCACCGTGCGTGCGTACGTACGGAATACCGTCTCCACACCGTGGTGAAATATATTTTCCACCACCACCTTACTTGGATGGGTATAATGGTGTAAATAATAACTATATATTATTATTTTAAAGTGATATTGATTCTGAAATAGTATACATACACTCCAATACAGTCCCACGATCATGAGAACGATATCATCGCTCGTGCGTACGTACGGACTACCATCTCCACGACGCGATGAGATTCATTCTCCACTTTAACCATTCATGAATGATTATAAAGTATATATGATTAGTAATCATGAAATATATAACATAATAATGATACTGTATTTATGTGTATATATATGTATGTCATCTACTTAATTCCGTTCAACTCAATAAGGAAACGAAAACAGCGTTCATGCGTACGTATGGCCTACCGTCTCCATGAATGGTGTATTTCTTTCCATTTACTGATTTATTATATATATGTATATTCTGAATATATATATATATATATATATATATATATAAATCATGTTTTATATTCTGGAATTAAGTAATCATGATCTAAGTAATCATATGAATAATTACAAGTCAAAACACGGACGACAAATGAAACAATTTTACCCAAAACGCTCTTTAACATGGAATTTACAAAAGAACGGGTAATATAAAGTCATAAGTGAAACATATATGATATCATAACAATGAATATGATTCTGTAATAAGTCAATGACATTATTTAAATCATTATACAGGAGGTTCAGACACTTACGAAGCAAATCGGACCTAAGGTAAGGGAAATATCACAATCTCATTTTTTTCCGAGATTGTTTATACTTTGGAATTTACTAGGGTGCATTTTATCATCCACATACATGTTTCCTCAATATGTAATATTATTTCCATCCACCCACTATTGTTTAAATCCTATTTTACCCTTCGGTGAGTTTTTAGTAAAAGATATGAAAGGATTCTTTTGACGTTTTTCGTACGAGGTACTTTTTTGACTTTTCCGACAAAAGTACGGGAAGAATGTTTTTTTAACTTATACGACATGAATGGATTTTTAAAAAATTATTTCCAAAAATTTCCGTTTACAAATTTTCAAGTTTATTTTTAATCAACTTCTTTTAGTTTAAAATTGTATGACATGTTTAGAAAGGAAAAGTGTTTTTAAGTAGAAAGGATATTTTCCTCAAGAATGAAGTTCAAGTGTTTTATCAAAATTATTTTCTATCTAAGATAATAAAGGGTTCTGTTTTTATACCTATTATTACATTGATTTGATTATGTTGTGATGGAATTATTTTTATGAATTCCTTTATCATATATGAATTGTTTTATGATGTCATGATGTTTAAGATTCCCATTTTTATTACATGGGTTATGCAATGATGTATGATTTATGATTTTGTGGCACACATAAGAATGGTATCATTATGAGATGGGTGGGACCTATATCTCCCTCCAATGCATTGGGTAAATATTTTATATCTCATGAGATAGACATGGATGGAATGGTAGGTTATACCGGTTCAGTGAAACAGGACTGAAACGAGGGTGACTCGGTTCAGAAAGGGACTTTGTCCACTAAGATAGTCTTGGCAATGAGTCTTGACTAACAAGAAATGATTCTCTATGATTATGTGTGAATGCCACAAAGTTTAATGTTTTAAGTTATGATTATTGTGATTACATTTCACTGCCATGATTTATCCCATGTTATGAAATTATGCTCTCTTTTGTAGGTTAAGATTTTCAAAATGTTATGTTCTTATGATGTGATTGATATTTCTTTTGTTTACCCTTACTGAGCATTTGAGCTCACCCTTTTATGTTTTCTTTTCCCCAGGATATAAAGAAAGGTTTTAGGTATAAAAAAAATAAGATCTTTATGGGAGATGTTGAAGATGTTTCACCAGGATTAGTAGATTATATTCCGAGTTTCCAAAGACACTAAACTATTACGATCCTTGTCTGTGTGTTTTTGTTATGTACTAAGTATTCCGCAAATGTAATGTAATGTCAATGTACGTCAGGCATCGGGTCTCTACAGTTGGTATCAGAGGAAAGGTTTAGTCAATCTTTGGAAACTAGGATGCGAAAACGTTAGTGAGATCCCTAGAGGCATTTCTAAGGTATGTCTAGGGATGTCCCTAAGGATAAGTATATGTATAGGATATAGTCCTAGAACTACGGTAACAATATTAGAATTTAACCTAAGATGTTAGATATTGAGGGTACTCCCCCTTTACTATGTTGTTTTCTCTAGCATGATTTTTTCCTCTCACAAGATTCTTTTTGTGTTTTAGTTAATGGAGGGAACCAGAAAGAATTCGGTTAGCATTGAATCCAATGGACAAATTGGTGACTATGAGCAACAAAATTGTGTAATGCCTAGAGAGAAAGATATTGTGATTATGCCAAATCAGTCATCGTGATATATGATTAACAAGGTGAAATTTAGTGGTATGCCTAATTCATCAAATAATAGGAAGATAGACTTTTATGCATGTTCGCATGTTGAGGAGCATGAAGAAAGATAGATTGAGATTTCTAAAGAAGGGAAGAAGAACCTTGAGGAATACCTCAAATGGAGGGACATATGTTATCTGTGTGGAGAAAAGGGACATAGAGTGACAAACTGTTATGGAGTTCAATGTCTTATTTGTGGAGAACATGGGCATTACCCAACTCAATGCCTTGACCTAAAAAGTTACTTCTAAATCAAGGAAGGACTTATTCCAGGACAATCATTGAAGTGGATGGACTGAAGTGTTTATGTATTGGTATTCAAGAATAATGTTGTTGAGGTACTTTTATGGTGTATTTTAATATTTATGTATTGGTCTAATGTGGTATTCAAAGTGATTGAGGTATTTTTGAAAAAAAGATGATATGCGCATAATGAAGGGAAAATGAGAAAATGAAATATTTGACAGTATTCATGAGCTCATGATTGATATAAGGACTAAGTGATATCATGGTTTGAGTATATAGAATTTTGAGTATTTTGGTATGTGGAAGGTGTTAACTTTTAACAGCATTCATGTTTTCACTAAGGTTCAATGGGTATTCAAGAGAATACATGATTAAGGACTTTGAATGTTTGGAATGTGACCAACAAAACATATCTTATGACATATGGGGATCAACGATGGTATTAAATCTCTGGTAATCGTTTTCACTATGTTATGAGAGAGTGGACTGCAGTATTATGGATAAGCCTAAAGATTGGAATGTATTATGTTAGTATTGTTTAAGTATAGAAGTTTTTTCGATATTATTGATGGGATGTTATAGTAATATAGTTTTAGAAAAAGGACAACTTGCAGGACGGGCGACAACCCATCGCGTCGGACAAGGCTGTGGGAATCGAACCCACAACCGAAGTGCGACTGGCCTTTATCGCCTACCACTGGCCTACAGGAAGTCCCTGTTTAGTAGAAACTAGTTTTATTATATTAAGCAGTATGATATATGAAGTATAAGTCCATTTTAGGAACCATATATGATTAATCTCACTATAGAATGACTTATGTATATTTAATAACTTTTGCTAACCTTTTGTTTGAGACAGATGGAATGACCCGTCATTCTATCACATGATCTTCTAACACTTCACGAATAACAAATTCAACTTCATTTATTTAAGAGATGAAGTGGAAATTGTTCAAGGCATGAACAACAGTGAGATTGTACCAAAATAAAGTAAGTATTTATTCTAATTCAAATTTTTCAACTTTAGGGAAACAATCTTGAAAACCAAAAATGTTGTCTTAGTGCTCTTATATCTGATGAATCAGATGGTACCTTAGATCGTCACAAATTTATGGCTTTGCGATTGTTGGATTTTTCATAGCCATGTCCTCTACCACTCTCCATCAGAACTTGATGGTTAGATTTTTCTTCCATATCCATATTTTCACCTATGTTCTTCTACGTGGAAACCTCGTGATGAGTTAATTTGGGTAACCGTTACATTTCATAATTTATTTTTTAAAATCCATGTTTTGGTATTCCTTTTTACGATGTGGGTTTCTATTAAACAAGCTTTCGAGTAGTAAACCATTTATAACCCCGACGAATTTCGAGGGCGAAATTCATTTTAAGGGGGGTAGAATGTAACAACCTGATATTTTATAAGATACATTCTTTTTAATTTCATTCATATCCTCTATTGTACGACACACCAAGATTATCTTGCACTATACGCAACACTGTATTAGCTTGCAATATACACAACACTTTTCTTGGCTCTTGTTACACACAATTTCAAGTTCGTTTGATAGAAGTTATTCTACGCAACATTGAGTGTATATATATATATATATTCAATGTATAAATAAAATATGGTTGGATTCTGTTATACGAAACAACGAAGGATTCTTGCGCAACACGCAACCCTAACTTGGCTTGCATTACACGCAATCACGACCTTCCTCGATAGCGTGTGTTGTACGCAATACTGGGTTTTAATAAACAACAATATATTATTATAATATTGTCATGAACTAGCCGTTATGAATAGTGTTAACTAAATTTTGAATTTTATAACATTATTATTCATCTTATACATTTCTAGAGCATGGTATAAGAACAAAATAAATTTTTCGGGTAAAATAAGTATTTTTCAAAAAATGCAGTTTTGCTGCCTTTTGATGGCGCACCCACTTTAAATCTAGTTTTTGACAAGTTTATAAGTTCAATTTGACAAAATAAAATTCTTCTTTTGAATCAGGATATAAAAATTTACATTAGATAAAGTTTTGATATTTTTCCGATAACTTTCATATTTTAATGAATAGTAAAAACACGCTATATTTTAATTAAAAACAACTTTTTTCATCGTAATATCTTATGTGGTTAAATTATAATATTGAATGGTTTTAAAGTATAAATAGAATATATTTTTACCATTTAATATAATGTATGACATTAGCATTGATTTTACCTTGAATTCGTAGGTTAAATCAATTCAATCTTTTACAATGTTTTAAAGAAAACCCGTTTTCTTTCGACAACGGGATTAATTTTAATTTAATTTATGCAACTTTTGTGTATTGAATTTGGAAAAATGGATTCCATATTTGGAATCAGTGGATCCAAATTATGTTAATAATCTACTTTTTATTTTTGTTAATTATGAATAGTAACTACGGTAAATATTATTTACCATAATTAAAGGTAAATCAGGCAATTAAGGGTAAATATAATATTTTAAAATTACCCTAACAAATGTAAAAATCCTATTGGATGACTAAAAGTAGACCCATATCACCTAAGGATCGGATTAGATTCATTTAATTAAATTTTTTCAATGAAAATAATTTAATTTTTATTAAAACCAAAGAATGTGACAACATGTCACTTTCTTAAATCTTATAAGTATAATAATTTTAATCTAGTGATAAAATTCATGAAACTTCGAACATGAATAGTATCCAGAAATATAATACAATTATCTACATCAAAGGAATTTATTTAGAATTTTTAGGGATTAAATAATTATCATTTATTATGACACAAAGATGATGCAGTAATTGTCTTATTAATGAAATATTGACCTAATTGAAGTTATAAATGCCAAAATAAATGTAATTTGAGACTTTTTGTGACTTAAACTAATTTTATAGGTTAATATGAGATGTTATTGTTGATTTAAGTAACTTGTTTCGAACTTATCATTCTGTTATGAATTTCATAAAAATCTTGTACCAAATAGTGTCAAAATTTACATAAATTAGTTTTTAAAACAAATATTATATTATTTATTGTTATTTTATTTTTAAAAATCAAGGTTCGACCAAATGACTTAGGTAAGATTATATATATTGATAATAAACAACTTGGGGTTCTTTTGTCTTGATATAGTAAGTTTATTAACCATATAGTGTAAGAAAACAAAAAGACACGGTAAAAGTTAAATTATTTAACTTAGAGTTAAATCTAATTGATAAGGTTAAAATAATAACCTAAACTTGTCTAAATCCTATTGGATGAGAGGAGTTAGACCCATACCCACCTTATCCTAGAAATAAATCAATTTGGAGCTATTTAAAAATGAACTTAACTTTATAATAAAATAATATTTTTAGTTATTTCAAAGGTGCCCCTCTCCTGCCTTATAAAAGGGCACCTCCTCCCTCTCTTTCTCACACAACTTTGAGCCTCAAAGCTCGGACAACCCCTGAAAAATTCTCTTCTCCACTTCCCTAGAAACATCCTAGAGGTTCTGGTCTTCCTAAAAGACCAATTTTAGTTCCCTAAGAGGAGGTCTCAAAGAGGCACTTCAAAGAAGAGGTAATTTCCGTTACCGATTCTTTTACCTTTATTTCTTCTTCCACTTCTTCTTATTAGGTTGTTTCATTATGAAGTAATAAAATCATTATCACTCATATACTTATATGTTATTATATGTATTAAACAATCCTATTTCACCATCTTTCCATCCTACGGAAAACAAAATCACCGCGCGTGCGTACGTACGGAATACCGTCTCCACGCCGTGGTGAAATCTATTTTCCACCACCACCTTACTTGGATGGGTATAATGGTGTAAATAATAACTATATATTATTATTTTAAAGTGATATTGATTATTAAATAGTATACATACACTCCAATACAGTCCCACGATCATGAGAACGATATCATCGTTCGTGCGTACGTACGGACTACCGTCTCCACGACGCGATGAGATTCATTCTCCACTTTAACCATTAATGAATGATTATAAAGTATATATAATAAGTAATCATGAAATATATGACATAATAATGATACTGGATTTATGTGTATATATATGTATGTCATCTAATTAATTCCGTTCAACTCAATAAGGAAATGAAAACAACGTTCATGCGTACGTACGGCCTACCGTCTCCATGAACGGTGTATTTCTCTCCATTTACTGATTTATTATATATATGTATATTCTGAATATATATATATATATAAATCATGTTTTATATTCTGTAATTAATTAATCATGATCTAAGTAATCATATGAATAATTACAAGTCAAAACATGGACGACAAATGAAACAATTTTACCCAAAACACTCTTTAACATGGAATTTACAAAAGAACAGGTAATATAAAGTCATAAGTGAACCATATATGATATCATAACAATGAATATGATTCTTTAATAAGTCAATGACATTATTTAAATCATTATACAGGAGGTTCGGACACTTACGAAGCAAATCGGACCTAAGGTAAGGGAAATATCACAATCTCATTTTTATCCGAGATTGTTTATACTTTGGAATTTACTGGGGTGCATTTTATCATCCACATCCATGTTTCCTCAATATTTAATATTATTTACATCCACCTACAGTTGTTTAAATCCTATTTTACCCTTCGGTGAGTTTTTAGTAAAAGATATGAAAGGAATCTTTTGACGTTTTTCGTACGAGGTACTTTTTTGACTTTTTCGAAAAAAGTACGGGAAGAATGTTTTTTTAACTTATACAGCATGAATGGATTTTTAAAACATTATTTCCAAAAAGTTTCCTTTACAAGTTTTCAAGTTTATTTTTAATCAACTTCTTTTAGTTTAAAATTGTGTGACATGTTTAGAAAGGAAAAGTGTTTTTTAAGTAGAAATGATATTTTCCTCAAGAATGAAGTTCGAGTGTTTTATCAAAATTATTTTCCATCTAATATAATAAAGGGTTCTGTTTTTATCCCTATTATTACATTGATTTGATTATGTTGTGATGGAATTATTTTTATGAATTCCTTTATCATATATGAATTGTTTTATGATGTCATGATGTTTAAGATTCCCATTTTTATTACATGGGTTATGCAATGATGTATGATTTAAGATTTTGTGGCACACATAAGAATGGTATCATTATGAGATGGGTGGGACCTATATCTTCCTCCAATGCATTGGGTAAAGATTTTATATCTCATGAGATAGACATGGCTGGAATGGTAGGTTATACCGGTTCAGTGAAACAGGACTGAAATGAGGGTGACTCGGTTCAGAAAGGGACTTTGTCCACTAAGATAGTCTTGGCAATGAGTCTTGACTAACAAGAAATGATTATCTATGATTATGTGTTCATGGCACAAAGTTTAATGTTTTAAGTTATGATTATTGTGATTACATTTCACTGCCATGATTTATCCGATTTTATGAAATTATGCTCTCTTTTGTAGGTTAAGATTTTCAAAATGTTATGTTCTTATGATGTGATTGATATTTCTTTTGTTTACCCTTACTGAGCATTTGAGCTCACCCTTTTATGTTTTCTTTTCCCCAGGATATAAAGAAAGGTTTTAGGTATAAAAAAAAGAAGATCTTTATGGGAGATGTTGAAGATCTTTTACCAGGATTAGAAGATTACATTCTGAGTTTCCAAAGACACTAAACTATTACGATCCTTGTGTGTGTGTTTTTGTTATGTACTAAGTATTCCGAAATGTAATGTAATGTAAATGTACGTCAGGCATCGGGTATCTACATGGGAGGACCTGAAATACTCATGTTTTCACCTGAGAGACCTTTCCTCCTCTCTTTGTTTTCACTTACTTTCGTGTTCTTCGTTTTTTTAATCTTGTAAGTCTCTTTCTTTTTAATTATGTTTTAATACAAGTTACTTCTTCAATATCTTTTATTATCATTCACCTTATGTAGTTTCATTTTAATGTTATTAAAATGGTTTAAATTCAGTTGAATACCATTCCCATCTTTTGTTTCCTCATTCTATCGAAAATCCGTTTTTAATTATCATCATTGTTCGTGTGTGTGTGTGTTTGACGTACCACTCTTTTCTAATCCCTTTATTTTTCTTCTATTATTAATTTATCATCATAATTATTATAACCAGACTATTAAAAACCCAAAATGGATGAGTAAATATCTCATTGGGGTGAGTCAAAATTTAGGGATGTTAAGTGACTGAGAGTATTTGCTCGATGAGTATTCATTAATTTAACATTGTGTATGTTGGACTTAATATGTCATGGATTAATGACATTTTTTTTAGAATGTGGTTTCCATGGATTATTGGAACCCTAAATACACTACCATAAACAAGTACTGATTAAGATTAGAATCCTAGTTACGTTAAGTCTTGGATTAATGCTTTAACACTTAGGAATTCTAATCGACGTCAACTTGTGAAGTGAGTGTTAATTTAAAAACAATATAAAGCAAAGCTCAAGGATATCACAATATTAACTCCCTAATAATGAACTCACCCCAATATTTATAAATTTATTAAATCAATTATAGTCAATCAATCATTTCAATTAAGCTCTGAAAACAAACCCCCCTAATAAAAATACAATCAACTTAAAACAAACGACTATGACAAAGTATCATCGCCGAGGATTTGACTCGAGTGCTGCTATACACATTAGCAGAGCACCGGAACTTTGACTGGTCGATAGGAGAGAATCAGCCGCATGTTTCAGTCACATAATCTCATGGATTATCAATAACTAGTCTCATAAATAAAGAATGCATAATGTGGGACACCATAAACATACCATCAAGGATTTAACCAAGACACCATACATAATCGGGTAAGGCATTAGCCAAAACCCAAACTAGTTTGTCTCATAAGACCTTATGATGCATCAAGGGGCTATATTGGGCCTCGTTCGACACTTACCAAGACCAATTAATTCCCCACAAGAATAAATAATACAACTAAAAAAATCAATAACTATTCTTATTGAAAGAACTAGTCGTATAGAATATATATACTTCCCCAGTAAAAAAAGAGATGATGAATGGTATTATTAGAGTAAATCCTCAACAAAAGATTCAACAAAGGATGTTGACATAGATGAAAGTACTTTAAATGATATCATTGAAATGTTCTTGAGGAAAATAATCATTAATCATTCCAAAGTCTCCCATACTACTTTCAATCATTAGAATTATAAGCCCCATGAAAGAATAACTTTAAATTAAACTTATAATATGATAGGGATAAGGAGGTTCATGATATAAAATGTCAAAGGATAAGTATATACAAAACACAACAATAATAAGTGGTGAATAAACTATATTTCTCACTAAAGTAAATGTGAGATGAGAAAATACTTACCACTTTGTAATCATTCATTTAAAATACAATGAATTTATAAAAGAAAATATTTTATTTGAAAATAAACTTGTAAACTTGTAAATAAATAATCAAAACATTAGGGTGTCATGATGTAGGGAAATATTGTTTATTATGTATAATTTAAAAAACATTCATTTTACTTTTTTATTAAAAGTACCTTGTTTTGGAAAATGACAGGAAGATTACTTTTAATTTTTTTTTGTAAAAATTAAAAAGGGGGTAAAAAGAAATTTAAAAAAACATTTCATAATAGTAAAAAAAATTTTAAAAAAAGTTTTATAAAACACTATCATATAAGATAAACATTCCCTAGTACAGACATAAGAAAAAAATATCAAATAATGACAAGATTTTGAAATAACCCCTTACCACTTTATAATTAGTAGAATCATATTCCCCATTAATTAAAATTATATAGATATGAAAATACCATAATATTCAGAATAATACTCATAAAATACATTCCTGGATAGTGTATACACCACCCAAAATAAACAATTAGTGTATATGGCATGTGTCCTACAGAAATAAATGTGATATAAATATCCCCTAACCTTGCACATTACATTATTTGAATGTGATTTAACATTATTTATAATATTTCAAATCGTTTAATTAATTTATACTAGAACCATATCCATTTTTAAGGTATAATATATGATCATATTAAAAAGTTTTTTTAATAATATTTCATTATTACCCTTGTTTCAGGGTTATTTGCTTCATTTTGCTTTGCATGTATTGTTATGTAAGTCCTATTTATTATGAATAGGATATATTTATTTCATTTCCAAAATTAAATTAAGTTCATAGATATCATATTTTTTCATTATATTAAATTTTATAATCATTATTTAACGGATAACATGGAAAATAAATCTCATCCCGTCGTGGAGACGGTAGGTCATACATACGCACGAGCAACAATATCATCCACTTAATGGTTAATATGTGAGAAACATAATGGTATATTAACTATTAATAATAAATATCAAAACATAATTACTATATATATATATATATATCAATTATTTCCATCTAAGTAATGTGGTGTTGAAAAACATTTTGCACTATAGTGTGGAGATGGTAAGCCGTACGTACGAATGCGTGGTATTTTCATATTTCATAATATGAATAAGAGGTGGAATATAGTTTTCCATAATAATAATAATAAAATATGATCATATATATGATATTTGAGTTATTACTTTATAATAGATACAACACATGAAGAGGTTGTAGAATAATAAATGAACTTGAATGAGTTGGTAAAAATGATTACCATCTTTTTTAGAATAATTTCTTTAGATATATTCTTAAGGGATCTAGGGATGGTATTTTTGGAAGACCAGGACCTAAAAAATATTTATAAGGATGTTGGGAGGATAAATGGGTAGTTTTGGTCGTGATAGAAGTCTCAAAGTGGAGTGAGGAAGTGAGGGAATATGTGCCCTTTTATAATTGAGGTGAGAGGAACTTTTGGAAACACTCAAAATATTAAATTAATATAAATTAATTTTCAATTCAAAAATGGATCCAAAGTGATTTATTTCAAATATAATATAATTATAGGTCTAAATAATCTCATACAATAATTGTTTAACAAGTTTATGTCATATTATTACCCTTATCTTATGGCATTAACCCTTAGATAAAACCTTTAAACCTTACCATGACAACTTACCTTTTTACTATTTAAGGGTTAATATAGTTACTATAAAATGTCAAAAGTACCATAAATGTATCATTTATGATATATTTATCCTTAAAAACCCATTTTCTAAATTTTAGATATTTAGTAATTTTATATAATTTAATAAAATATTATATATTTTAAAATATCATTAATGTCAATTTTGACCGTATTCATTTCTTGAAATTTTTAAAATATAAAAACACAAGATAAATATTCAAAATAACCTTTAATATATCCATAATCTGTCTAGGTGTTATATAAAATTTATTTATGACATTAATTATATCAAATTTTATTTATTTTAATATTTTTAATAACTTTTATTTGACATGTCCATTAATTAAAAAATTAGTCCATAAACATTATGCAAACCATTATTTTGATTAATTATTATCTAAAAATTAAAAATAAATTATAATTATAAATATAAACATTTTATATTTCTAATGATTATTTATAGCTGAATTTATCTTCGGTATGAACCTATATTAAAAATGATATATTTATTAAATATATGAGTATGACATCTTTAATGTTTATTTAAATAAAATAAAATAAATGTAATACTCTCTTCCAAGTGGATAAAAATGATTTTAATCTTAGACCAAGGATTATTTTTGCCTATAAACACTCATAAAATTAAATTTTTACAAGTGTTTTGGTAATTTTTTTTAAATATTTATAATATTATTTTCACCCTTGATTACTCGAGTTATATTTAACCGTGTTAATAAACAATTACTAAAGTTACTATTCATAAATGTTAAAAATAAAATAAAACTCTATACCTATGTTGGACCTAATTATTCCAAATATGGGATCCATTTTTCAAAATTCATAACAAAAAATTTGTAGTAATTAATATAAAATTAATCTCATTGACAGAATGAGAAATAAAATTAAACTGAAAAATTTGAATGAATGAAATGTTTTTACATATAATTTCAATGTTAAATTGATTCCAGTATCATAAATTGGATTAAATTATAATTTTTTTGTAATTATACTTTAAAACCAATTAAAAATATAATTTAACACTTTAAATTATTTAGACAAAAAAGTTGTTTTCAATTAAAATGCTATATTTTATCACAGTTTATAAAAACATGAAACTAATCCAAAGAATAAAAAACATTCAACAAAAATGAATTTTTATATTCAAATTGAAAATAAGGAGTTCGTTTTTTAAAATATAATTTATAAAAGTATGAAAAAAATAGATTTAAAACAAGTACGCTATTAGAAGAAGGCAAAACTACCTTTTTAGAAAAAAAAGTTTCTTATGTAAAATTAGATTTATTCTTATATCACATCTAGAAAACACATAAAATGAGTCTTAAACATTACATTGAATTTATTTTCTATATATTTCACTAATATAGTCCAAAAAGTGTGCTTTTTTTATTTTACTGGTATAAAACACACTTGTGTGCATTTAAATAGTTTTTATAAAAACATATTATTTATATTAAATTGGTTTTTATATTTATTTTCAATTAATTAGTAACCAATGAATTCAATAATATATTTTCATAATTTATTTAACCCCATTTATAACCACTAATTTAATGTCTAGGAGATAATTTAATTTTAAATAAAAATATTAATAGTATATCATAAGTTTGTTTAAGCTCAGTGGTGTGTGAAACCTAAGCTATTGAAATGATTAAATATAAAAATATACATGACATAAAATCTTGATGTGTTACATTTTACCCTCCTTCAATAGATTTCATCCACTACAGGAATGGGAGGTTTTCCCCATGGTTCTTTACCAACAGTTTTCTTAAACCATTGGTAAAGCAGGGCCAGGAAACCCTTTACCAATAGTTTTTAAAAACCGTTGGTAAATTTTTACCCCCAAATACAGTCAGCCACACCTCTCCCTCATTCGCGACAGAACCCTAAATCTGCAGTGCTCGGCTTCTCTCGCGACTTCTCCCATCCGAACCGCTGAAACTCCATCAGATTTATCTCAAATTAGGTATTTTATTCTTTATACACATAAAATATTATAGTGGTACCTTGTTTTTATTGTTATTCATCTAATATTTTAGTTTTAAGTTTTTATTTTTATGTGTATATCATTTTTTTGTGTTTTTATTTAATATAGACTTTCTCCATTCCAATCCATTTAATTAATTAAATCTTTAACCCTCCACCGAAGAAGAAACATCTCAAATTCATTGCGGTTGGATTCCAGATTTTCTAAGTATGTGGTTTTATGTGTTTTCTTCATCTTGTAATTAATTATTACTTGGAAATTTATTTATATGTGTTTATTAATTTTTAGCAAAGTTTCTAAGAATATTTTCCTTGAAATTTCTTGTGAAATATTATTTAACCCTATTCTCATTGAATTGAACAAGTCATGAATTTGATGACTATAATTTTGACATCTTTCAAGTATTTATGAATTATTGAATTCCATGAGTGTTTAGATTTATCCTATGTAATGTAATTTGTTATAGTATACTTGTTATGTGACTACGTTTGGTATTTAGTAACATATGAGATAACCGGTGTGTGAGAATGTGTTGTGAAAGAGATTTCATGGTTGGTTCAAGATTATATTTACGTTTTGAGCCTATTAATGAGTTGTTTTAAATATATTTTGAGATATTTACCTTATGTTTATTGGTGAAAACTGGGAGTTGTAGAGGTGGTTCATGATTAAGACATATAATTTCTGCTAAACATGTGGATAAACCATGCATAGTAGTGAATTATTGAAATGTTTTATGTTTTTAGTCCTTTTTTATTTGGAGTTTCTTTTGATGTTGATGTTTCTTATAGATACCTATAATGGGAATTTATTTTAGTTTCTAAATTGGCTGAGACTCCCCCACCATGCACAGTGTATGAAACCTCTACCCTTATTTAATCATTATGTTTACACAGCCTATGCAACCTCTACCCTCATTTAATCAGTGAACTCAAGTCATTAATTCAAGCCTTCATTCTCACTAGCATGTAAGAAATTGAATGATGTATACCCATCCTCATATGATTTTTTTACCTTATATAGTTTCCAACATATGGAATACGAGCTTTTGAATTCATCAGTTAACCAAGATCATATATTCCATTTCCCCCAAGATGACTGTACTAATATAACTTTAGGGTCAATTAAATATGGTTCTCATTGTACATTGTATATTGTGTGTCCTTCTTGGCCAATACTCACTTTTATGAGGGTGGGGTGCCTTTCACTAGCCATGCTGGCATGTGTAGACATCCATAAAAATGTTAGATAAGTCACAGGTTTAATTCAGTAATGTTGTTATCATTGACATACTTTATTATTAATATCAAATTTAAAAATAAATTTTTTCTGTCTATACTTTATGATATTAAATCTTTTTTACAAGCCATGAACAACCTATTAGTGTAGAATCCTAAAATTTATTCACCCATGGGGTGCGCTTGACTTGGGGAAGTAATTGGGTAATGAAAGGTATGTCTATAGAGGTATCAATAATGAGTTATTGAACATGAGTGAATGATTTGGGATTCCTATAACACATAATGGGACCTTATTCATGTGCCTATTATAGGCCTAATGAAAATGAACATAAATAAATTTTAATTTAATTTTTGAGTACTTGTTCTTTACATTATTTTAATAGTTCACTACATCGACTAGAAACTTCTTCCTTTATCATTTACTTAAATGTATTTTCTATTAAAGTTAAATCCTATTGAATTGTTTATGACAAAATGACTTATATAAATTCTTTTTACAGAATGGATAGAAGTTGGATGTATGAATCCGATCGGATCTCAAGTGATTTTCAAAACAATTTAGAGAGCTTTATAGATTTTTCATTTCATAATACTTCAGATAGTGGTTGCATACACTTCCCATGTTCCAATTGTGTTGGTAGACCTTGGTTGAGCCGTGAAGAAGTCAGCTACCACATAACCAAATATGGGTTTCTAGAAAACTACTTTGTGTGGTATCACAATGGGGAGAAAATGAAATCTCAAATTGGTTAAGATCGAAATGAAAGGACTGGAATGAAGAATTTTTTAGATGATCGGTTTCCATTTATTAGTGATCATGAAAAAGAAAGGATTTTGACTCAAGAAGACTTTGATATGAGGACATATGATGTATCTAGTGAAAATGATGATATTGATAGGGTGAAAAAATCAAATGATGCGGCCACAACTCCAGTATATCGACAATGTGATAAAATGAAAAAGCTGTAATTTTTAATCCGATTGTTTAATGGGAAAACTATGTATGAGATTTATAATACAAAAATCGATTACATTCTTACCCTCTTGAAGGATTTACTTCAAGATTATGTAGATATTACCTCAAACCACTATATTTCATGGAATTTAGTTGAGGAACTTGGATTTTCAAGAAAAAAAATTCATTCTTGCCCGAAATATTTCAGTTTATTCTCGGAGGAAACCACTGAACGAAATGATTGTATAAAATGTGGCACATCCCACTGGAAGTAAAAATATGATGGAACACCATCCCGCATTCCACAAGAAAGTAATATGGAACTTTCCATTGATCCCCAGACTCCAGAATATTTTTATGTCTGATGACATATCAATAAAAATGATATGACATGATACCAAGAGAAAGAAGACTAATGATGAGTTGGTTCATCCTGTAGATGGATTTTCATGGCAGTGATTTGATGCTCGACATCCTGATTTTGCAGCTGACATGCGTAATGTGAGGATGGGTCTTTCATGCGACAGTTTTAATCCGTTTGGGCAGATTCTTACTTCACACAACACATGGCCAGTTTTTATACACATTTATAATATTCTCCCATGGTTGTGTATGAAAAAACCTTTCACTTTCATGACTATACTCATATCTGGTCCTTCTGATCCCGACATTGATATTTATGTATACATGAAACCTTTAATAAAAGAGTTGAAACTTCTTGGGGATGTGGGTGTGCGCACATATGATGCATGTTCGAAAGAAATATTTCAGATGCGTGCTACGCTTATGTGGACGATCAATGATTTTCCGGCTTATGCAATGATTTCTGGATGGAGCAGAAAGGGAAAATTGTCATGTCTAATTTGTATGAAGAATACACGATCCAAAAGACTAAAACATCGCTATAGTTTTAGTTTTATGGGACATCAACAATTCTTTCCAAAGGATCATCTATATAGAATGAGTCGTTGAATATATGATAATACCATAGAGACCAATGAACCAACTCAGTGTATGTCTGGAATTGATGTGCTTAATGAATTGAAAGATTTCAGTTTTTCATTCGAGAAAGGTCAAATGAAATCTGGAAAGAGAAATAATGTTTCCATTGAAACCTGTTACAATTGGAGGAAGAGGAGTATCTTTTTTATTTGTCTTATTAGACAACCAATTTCTTACGTCATTGCTTATACATAATGCATATTGAAAAGAATATATGCGAAATTTTGCTTTCGTTTCTTCTAAATGTCAAGGGGAAGACAAAAGATGATTTACGATCTCGGCGTGACTTGGTGGATTGGGGCATCAGACCAGAATTGCATCCTGTGCGTATCAGTGAAAATAAATGGAAACTTCCATGTGCTTCTTATGTGATGAAACCTATGGAAAAAAACAATATCTGGAAGTATTAGTGACTATTAGATTTCCTGATGGCTATTCAAGAAACATATCTAAACGGGTCAACAGAAGACAATTGAAGCTAAAATCTTTGAAGACTCATGATTATCACGTTCTACTACATGAGTTTCTTCCGATAGCAATCCGTCATCTTTTGTACAATAATTTAAGGGTGACTGTTATTTGGTTGTTCCATTTTTTATAGATCTTTGTTCTAATAAGTTTTCCAAGTATTTCTTGCAAACAAATGTTGACAGACGCCCCATTAATTTTGTTTGAGTTAGAGAAAATATTTCCGCCATCATTTTTCACATGCATGCTGCATCTAACTATCCATATTCCCACTAAAATACTTCTCAGAGGACCGGTTTCTTTTTGTTGGTTATCTAACTGAACGAAATATGTACACATTAAAGTATTATGTCCGAAATAGGAATTATCCTGAAGGTTCTATCATGAACGATTACTTGGCTCAAGAATGTATAGATTTCTGATCAATGTATTTGTTTGATCTTACTACAAGAATGAACAGACCAATGAGAAATGAAGAAGAATGGTATGAGAAAATTGAACCCAGTTTTCCATCACGTCCTCAAACAAGAGGAATTTTTGGATCATAAACATTGAAGACATTAATCCATGAAGAGCGGGAGATGGAACATCGCACAATTTTGTTCAACTGTGATTTTTTCGATGACTATACCAGGTAAATAAATTAAATATATATATCTTACATATATATCTGTTAAACTATTCATATTTTATATCTATAGGGAACATAAAACAATGATAAATATAAAACATCCATCTTTATCTTTGAGAAGGAGAGAGACATTGCATAGCAAAGAGTTTTCTGCTTGGTTAAAATTGAAGGTAAAAATATTACTGTTTAAAATAATTATATCAATATTTAATTAAGTTTAATAGTCATTTATATTACAGGTATTGAGTTTGTCTTCTGACTCGGTCTTTGAGGAAATAAGATCTTTGGCTTTTGGTCCTAATACCATGGTTCATGAGTGTAAATAAATTGTTATCAATGGGTACAAATTTATTGTTACTGGATGAGAAAAGAACATAAGAACACAACATGATGGTGTTATGGTTATTGCCACAGCAGATTGTTATGCCAGTGCATCAGAAAGTATACCTCGATTAAAAAATGTGGGTTATTAGGGAGTCATTGAGAAAATAATAATACTGTATTATTACTCTCATGGACGAGTCACAATGATGAAATGACATTGGTTTGATTCGATGAAGAGACATGGCACATTTATTGATGATTGTGGATTTTGAGTAATTAATATGACTCACACTCTTGCTACCGAAGAACCATATGTGTTGGCAGCAATGGCTAAACGATTTTTTTATGTCAAAGACCTACTTTGACCTGAATTTGGTGTCATAGTTGAAGTAATTCCAAGACATATTTTTGATGATGGTGATGATGTAATTGACACTGTCCCTAGTTCCATTAGAACCAATCCATTTATTTCTTTTGATTAATCCAATAGCTCAATTGTCAGAGTTGATTGTGAACCTGAAGTTGTGGTTGAAAATATATAGAACCATTCATCCATGTTCTAAATTATTTTGGTTTACCTCAAGTTGTGTTGTTAAGGTTGGTAATATTCAAATTCATTTAGTATTGATCACAAATATGTTTTAGCTGACTTGACAGTTATGTGAAATTTCAATGTTTATTGGTTGCTGTTTTATTTGAATTGTATTTTCTAATTTGGAATTTAACTGTATTAAAACCTAGTCAAACAATATTTCTAACTTGGTGAACATTACAACTTGTATGATTTATTAAATCCATTCAAGCTCTTTTAAAAAAATTGATAGTTAAATTACCAATAAATCCCCCTATTCCCTCATATATTTAGTTTTTTGGGTTACACATTAGTTTCCTTTTTCTAATTAATTACATATTTGTTTTCAAAAGAATGGAAATGCTTCCAATTGAAGAGGGACGAAGGAAAAAAATGATGGAGAAAAATCATTGAATGACAGAGATGGTATTTCCACCATTAGTGCCTGTAGTGAGTACTTTATTTCAAATATATATATTTCAAGAATATATAATGTCTTGTGATTAATTTTTTTGTAAACATTTTTGTAGGACCCACCTATATGTTGACAGTTATTTGACGAGGATCCTAGTACTGGTCCTAGTACTCAGGCCGGTGGTACGAGGAGGGTTCGTACCAGAGGTGGACGAGCAGCTTCACGTACCCGACTAGACCCTGCCCCTCCCACTAACATGTCATCCTTCCCACATTCTAATCCTGGTGTGTCGTTAGGGACACACAAGATATTTAGGCCTCCCATGTTTTCACCACCTTTTTCATCTTCTGGTCATACAGCTGTCCCATCTTCTTTTCCTTATACTTATGTCTCTCTGAGCTTCTATAATCCATCATCTTCGACTCCTGTTCCACCACAGGGTGTTCCATCAATTTCTATAGATCCAGCGGCACCCAGCGATCATACTGGCCCAAGTATATTTATAGAACCCTAACAAAATTTTATACCAATATTTATTTTCATTATAACATGTTTTGATGAAATATTTGTTTTTCTTTCATGACAGATACATCTACTGACAGGAGGAGGGGGTGGGGGCGTACACGCATGCATGCGGTGTGGAACTGCCGCACACAGATAATGGTGCATTACAATGAAGACAACCAAATGGTTGAGAAAATAGGGAAACAATGTCGGAGTTTTTTTGGCGATGCTTGCCAAATACTCCAACATCATTCTCACCAGCACACTATCATGGAGACAGTTGCCACATGAGGTCAAGGATAGAGCTTGGGTAGAGGTATGGCTAAAAAAATCGGTTGTATTTAATGCCATGAATTATTTTATTATTTATATGAATTAATATTTTGGTGTCAGCTTTGATTTAATTTTCCCGATGGTGAGGGTGCACGACCGGAACATCTAAAGGATTTAGGTGAGCTTTGGAGAGCCTACAAGCATGATTTGTATATTGGCTGGCGTGCTAGAGTTGGCATTGAGTTAGAGGCTGTACCAGTCGTGGATTATTGTCCTATAGAGTAGTATCGGCAGATGATTACTCATTGGATGACTGCTCAGTTTAAGGTATTAATTATATTTGAGGTATTTAAATAATAACTTTCATGTTTTTCATTAATATTATACTTTTCATTATCTAATTTTATTTAGGAATTATCTGGAAAAAATTAAAAAAACATTGATGCAAAAAAATACCTTCACACACTGGGACGTACTACAATGCCAGATCATGAGAGGAAGCTGGTATGACAATTGTTTATAAGTTTTATTTACAACTTACAATTTATTTTGTTTACTCAATTATTTAATCATTTTCTAAAGTATTCATATAACTTTAGTTTTAAATGTCATTGTAGAGGAAGGAACTGAATATTGAAGGATGTGTGCCTCGATAAAAACTGTTTTTCTCGAGTAGACGGAAAAAGGATGGAAGTGCCGTCAACAAACCGACTCAATAGAAGATTATAAATTTTAATATGCTGATTTTATATTTTAATATCTATTTTGTAACTTAATATTATATTTATATTTGTAAAATGTTGCTTTAGAGGCCCTCGATTCCCAAAAACAAGACAATTTTGGGCCAACTGATCACTTACATCAGGTGTTGGGAGAGGAGTATTCTGGAAGAGTACGCTGCCGACCTAGGATAGCCCCGACGAAGTATTGGCCCTCGTAAAGTATGAGTTTTAGTTCCACCAAGCTGCAGCATGTTAGGGAACAGGTATAACAGGCTGACAAAAGGGCCATAGAGACGACATAATAGTCTGCTAGGGAAAACAATGCATTTATGAAATTTATTGAAGTTCTACGTCCAACACTTCCACCAGAGGCTAGCCCAACTTTTGATGAATATATTTCATCAATAAATTCTATATATGTTTCACCAAGTTGTAGTTATAGTGGTGGTCCATATGATGTCCAACCTGACGATGATGATGGCGAAAAGTTTGATGTGGAAGAGGAGGGAGATGAGGAGGGTAAGGCGGAGGAGGAGGGCGAGGGCAAGGAGGAGGGCGAGGACGATGATGAGGACAATGATGACCACGATGATGAGGGTGATGGTTATGGTGATGATAGTGATGGTGATATGGGACAAATTGATCTGTTACATTTTTGAATAATATTACTGAGATTTGATGTTTAATCTATTCTAGTTGTTGGTTTTATCTAGACCCATAGTATAGTATTGGAGTTGAGTTATTTTTATATATTGTCTGTTTTCATGGATGTTGATGTCTTTTAGTGTTTGCAGTGTATCTTGAGAATGTTTTTAGAGTTTTGTGTGTTTGGGAACTCCATGGACAGCCCCCCTCCTTCCTGGACCCTGGACAACCCCCCACCATCCTCCTTGGACCCCGGACAGCACCCCAGATAGCCCCCCCCCCGGACACCCCCACCCTCCTCCTTGGTCCCCAGATAGCCCCCCGGAATCCCCTCGGACATCCCCCTAGATAGACCCCCCCCCCGGACAGCCCCCCCCCCCACCCTCCTCCTTGGACACCATACATCCCCCCAAACACCCCTCAGACAGCCCCCCACCCTCCTCCTTGGTCCCCGGACAACCCCCCGGACAGCCCCCCGGACAGTCCCCCAACCCTCCTCCCTGGACCTTGGACAGCCCCCCCCCCTGACAGCTCCCCCTCCTCCCTGGACCCCCAGACAGCCCCCCACCCTCCTTGATTTGACATTCCTTTTTTTATTTCTCTGATCATGCAATGTTATTTAGGATTATTCCATTTTTGTATGTCTTGAATTATATGAATGTCTTGGTAATCTTATTATCTCATGCTCATCAAATTCATGTGATGATATGCTTTAATTTGAATACAAATACTTGTTGTACATTCTCCATGTTATGTGAATTATTCCTTGTTTGATTTGGTTTACTTTTCAATTGTTAGGATAAGACATGGGTTACATGTTAAGGACTCAAGGACGGACTCGTCATGCTCAAGGAATTTAGACTTGAAATTCTAGGATGTATGATTTGGTTTTTAGGTGAGGGCTACCAGGATGGTTTCTATTACTCATGAGTGATACTGGTTCCTTGAAGAAAAACCGAGGACATTTCTATTTTACAAGATGGTAATACCATGCCTCAGGTGTGGCCGACACCACTCAAAATGTCTCAGGTTTATTTGAAATAGACAACATTTTAAGTGAAAATAACAACTGGCATACGGAAAACTGACCAAACGCATTCGGATTGTGTTTATACTTTAGGAAAATGATCCATGGGTCATTTTTGATGTGTATGAGTCAACCCCATCTAAATCTGAGGCACGGTGTGGCTGGTAGCACTCTAACTGTGTCTCTTTTGTTTAAAATGGATGGGATTTTAAGTGAAAAGAACAACTGGCAAATGGAAAACTGACCAAACACATTCGGATTCTATTGATACTGCATAAAAATGATCTATGGGTCATATGTGATGTGTACGAGTCAACCTCGGCTCAATCCGAGTCGTGGTGTGGTCAGGATCACTCTAAGTGTCTCTCTTATGTTTAAAATGGACAACATTTTAAGTACATATGGAAAATCGACCAAACAGATTATGATTATGTTTATACTTTTGAAAAATGATCCATGGGTCATATGTGACGTGTATAAGTCAACCCCGCTTCAATATGAGATTTAGTGTGGCCGGCACCATTCGAAGTGTCTTACTTTTGTTTGAAATGGATAACATTTTAAGTGAAAAGTACAACTGACATACGGAAAACTGACCAAACGCATTTGGATTATGTTGATACTTTATTACAATGATTCTTGGGTCATTTGTGACATGTAAAAGTCAACTCTGCCTCAATCCGAGGCCCGGTGTGGCCGAAACCACTCAAAGTGTCTTAGGTTTATTTGAAATGGGCAACATTTTAAGCGAAAATAACAACTAGCATACAAAAAACCAACCAAATGCATTTGGATTGTGTTTATACTTTATAATAATGATCCATGGGTCATATGTGACGTGTATGAGTCAACCCCGCCTTAATCTGAGGAACGGTGTTGCAGGAACCACTCAAAGTGTCTTTTTTTTGTTTAAAATAGACATCATTTTAAGTGAAAACAACAACTGACATACGTAAAACTGACCAAACGCTTTCAGAATGTGTTAAAACTTTAGGAAAACGTTCCATGAGTCATTTTTGATGTGTACGAGTCAACCCCACCTCAACATGAGGCCCGTTGTGGCTGGAGCCACTCAAAGTGTCTCAGGTTTATTTGAAATGGACAACATTTTAAGTGAAAATAAAAACTAGCATATAGAAAACTGACCAAATGCATTAGGATTGTGTTGATACTTTAGAAAAACGATCCATGAGTCATATGTGACATGTATGAGTCAACCTCGCCTCAATCTGAGGCCCGGTGCGATCGAAACCACTAACAGTGTCTCTCTTTTGTTTCAAAAGGACATCATTTTAAGTGAAAACAACAACTGACATACAAAAAACTGACCAAACACATTCTGATTCCATTGAAACTTTAGGGAAACTATCCATGAGTCATATTTGACGTGTACAAGTCAACCCAGCCTCAATCCGAGAAGTTTTGTGGCCGACAACACTTGAACTGTCTCTCTATAGTTTAAAATGGACTTCATTTTAATTGAAAACAACAACTGACATACGATAAACTGACCAAACTAATTCATATTCGGATGAAACTTTAGGAAAAAGATATATGGGTCATATGTGACGTGTACGAGTCAACCTCTCCTCATTCCTAGTCGCAGTGTGGCTGGGATCACTGTAAGTGTCTCTCATTTGTTTAAAATGGACAACATTTTAAGTACATAAGGAAAATTGACCAAACAGATTATGATCGTGTTGATACTTTAGAACAACAATACATGGGTCATATATGACGTGAAAGAGTCAACCATGCCTCAATCCGGGGTGCGGTGTGGCCGACACCACTCAAAGTGTCTCTCTTTTGTTTAAAATAGACAAGATTTTAAGTGAAAACAACAACTGACATACGGAAAACCGACCAAATGAATTAGGTTTCTATTGAAACATTAGGAAAACAATCCATGGGTCATATGTGCTATGTAAAATTCAACCTCGCCTCAATCTGAGGTGTGGTGTGGCAGGCACCACTCAAAGTGTCTCTTTTTTGTTTCAAAAGGACATCATTTTAAGTGAAAACAACAACTGACATACGGAAAACCGACCTAACGCATTCAGATTCCGTTGAAACAATAGGAAAACGATTCATGGGTCATATGTGATGTGTATGAGTCAACCCCTCCTCAATACAAGGTGTGATGTGGATGACACCACTCAGAGTGTCACGTTTATTTGAAATGGAAAACATTTTAATTAAAAACCACCGGCATACAGAAAACTGACCAAATGCCTTTAGAATGTGTTGAAACTTTAGAAAAATGATCATTGCGTCATATGTGACGTGTAAGAGTCAACCCCACCTTAATCCGAGTCATGTTGTGGCCGGAACCACTCAAAGTGTCCCATTTTTTTTGAAATGAACAACATTTTAAGTGACAATAAATGACATACGGAAGACCATCCAAATGATTTTGAAATATGTTGATACTTTAGGACAACAATACATGGGTTATTTGTGACGTGTATGAGTCAACCTCACCTCAATCCGAGGCATGATGTGGTCGATATCACTCCAAGTGTATGTATTCTGTTTAAAATGGACATCATTTCTAGAAAAAAACATTTACATGTGTATGTTTAAATGAATTATGTATGTTTATAATTATGTTATGAATTCCGATTTAATTCTTGATACGTATAGTTCCAAGTGTATGTATTCTGTTTAAAATGGACATCATTTCTAGAAAAAACACATTTAAATGTGTATATTTAAATGAATTATGTATGTTTATAATTAAGTTATAAATTCTGATTTAATTCTGGATGTGTATAGTTCCAGATGAATTATGTGTTAAATGTGTATAAGTTTGTTCTATATATGTATGTGTTAGTTGGTTATTGTAGGTACAAGGAGATTGGAGAATTACCAGTGTTGTGCAAATTGCACCAAATTGTAGGCTGCTGTGTAAATTGCAAGCTGCTGTGCAAATTGCAGGCTGCTGTGCTATTTGTATAGCATAGCCTATGCCAACGGTTTCAAACCGTTGGCATAGGATTCATAGAATATTTTTACCCACGGTTCAAAGGGAACCGTTGGTAAAAATACATTCCCAACGGTTTTAGAAACCGTTGGGAACCATGGGAAAATGTTGGTTTTCCCAATGGTTCAAGGGAAACTGTTGGTAAAAACTTTTCCTAATGGTTTAGAGAATCATTGGGGTAGGCTAATTTTTCTAACCTATCCCAATGGTTCTATGTAAATCGTTGGGAAAAGCTATCCCAATGGCTTACTTATCAATGATTCCCAGAACCGTTGGTATAAGGTATACCAACGATTCTCTGGCCTTTCCCAACGGTTCAGAACCATTGGTAAATCCTCCTTTTCCAGTAGTGATCCTCATAATTTTTTAATTTGGGTTGTTAACTAATGTTTGAATTTTCAAATTACCTTTATTGAAAACACACATATAGATAAGTATTAATGAAAACTTCTACTCAAAAGAGAGAAAGGGAAGTGTTAAATTCACCTAATATAACACATACTAAGATTCCATGTACAACAATTTGGACATGGAAGAGAAAAATAACTCTCAAAGACTAATAGAGAGTGATATAGAACATGATCATGGTAAAGTTAACCATAAAAAAACCATAAATTTGTAATGTGTTAAAATTCCATTGATAAAAGTAAATAGATAACCTTTTTGTTTCAAACTAATTTCCCCAAAGTTAAGAAATTAATTTACTTCAAAGACTAAGAACATAAGGAAACATACTTACGTGACAAGTAGAGTTTTATCCTTTAATAAATTTCTACCAAAAACTCATCTATTTCTCAAAATGATGAGTTCTAAGATGAATCTTTCATGAATGAAGAACTCTGATCAACTTATATGGATCAACAAATTGACAAACGTATAACTATATAATCCTCCTATATTTGTACCAAAATCAAAACCAAAATGTTTAGGTTAAAATAAGTTAATTCCCTAAAAATAATAAAACTTTTAATGATGAAAAACAACTTTAATCTCTAAAATTCAACAGTAATACCAAATTTCTAACATAGATCATTCAAAAAATAACTATCCTTCCTAAAAAATATTCTAGAGTAATATTTAAACCCAAAAATCAGAAGTATTTTATCACATAGTCTTCCTAATAAAATTAATCACTCTTAATGTCACATACCAAATATTTAATTTCCTAAATCATAAAATATCCAAGATATGATAACCATTTCAATAAATAAATAGAATCACCATAATTCTACAAAAAAATCATATTTGACTCCAAAATATAATTCAACCTTTATTCCTCATAATATTATGTTTACCTTAATCTTATAGCATTCCCAAAATAGTTAATGTCTTCTGAAATAACATTAATTACTTAATCACCAAATCATTTTCCCATCCCAAGGTCATCTATTGGATAATATAATGTCCCAAAAATCAAAATAACCTTTATCCATTAGATATTTTAACTAAAAAATGTCACAATAATTAGGAATTCACAAAGGCTAGTGGTAGACATTGCACCCCTGTCTCACTTTGGTTGTGGGTTCAAACACTATGGCATTGCCGGACGCGATAGGTTGTCACCCGACCAGTGGGTTGTCATTTATCTAAAACTATATTAATATTATCCATAAATGAGATAAAAATCCTAAAAAATAACCTAAATATATTCAACCTTAAAGAAATTTTTTAGCCATAAAGGTTATCTCATATGATTCATTTTTTATTCCCAATAATATAAATACCCATAGTTACCTTAAATTTAAAGATCATATAAACCCTAATGGTTATCCTTTCCTCTAAACATATGTCCATAAAATTCAAAGGCATTATTACTTAAATAATGTTTTCACACAAACTAAACCAATGGGTTTTGTTCCACAATCTATGTTTTCTTAATTCTACTTCCCAAGGTTTTTACTAACTTTCTTTGATATCGAGTATAAGGACCCTGAACCCAGTTTCCCAGATCTAGTTCCGTAGTTTGTTATATTTGTATAGATTCAAGATTCAAATCCCAAAAGACCGGCTAGTTTAGTAGTTTTTGAAGCTAGATTACCTACTTGAATCATACATTACAATTGAATTTATAAAATTCAACATAGTAAATACTTTTAGAAAACCCATATTCTCCTCGATTAACCTTGAATTTCAGTCATCATAAACTTCTTGAAATCTTGAGTAAAAATAAAACATAAGAAAGGGGTGATCTTAGATAATCAATGTGGATAAACATACAACATAATATATCATAAACAAAAATAAACAATAAGAAAAGGTGAATAACTAACAAAACATTCCATTTGAACATAATATTGACCATAAAATGGCATGAATAAAATTTGATCAAATAAATCCTTATTAATAATCACATGATAATGATACATAACCATGGACATTCTAATAGTCGAATAATCACATGGATTATCAACAACTAATCTCATAAATAATGAATGTATAATGCATGACATCATAAACATACCATCAAGGCTTCGTCCAAGGAACCATACATAATGAAAAAATATAACATAAGAAAGGGGTGATGTCAGATAGTCCGTAATGATAATTATACAACCGAATCTATAAAAAAAACAGTAAGGAAAGGTGAATAACTAACCAAACATTCCATTTAAACATAATCAAGGGCATAATATGGGAGGAATACAAGATGATTGAAAACTGCATATAAATAATCATGTGATAAAGATACATAACCAGTGATATTTTACTAGTAAAATAATGACATGGATTTTCAATAAATAATAACATAATGAAGGAATTCTAAATATGAGACAACATTAACATACTATCAAAGCTTTATACAAGACACCAAACATAACTGAGTAAGGAATTATCCAAAACCCAAAATACTTTATCTCATGACACATAACAATGCATTGAGGGGCTATAGCAGGCCTCGATCTATGCTTACTAAGTCTAATGCATTCCTCACATGAATAAATAATACAACTAGAAATCAATAACTATATATACTAGAAGAACTAGTCTTACATAATATCAATAATTCTGTAACAAAACAATGAAATATGTTTGATGGTAATATTAGAGTATATCCTCAACAAAGGATGTTGACACAGATGAAAATACTTTTAATGATATCATAGAAGTGTTCTTGAGGAAAATAATATTTAAACATTCCAAAGCATCCCATACCACTTCGAAGCATTTGAATTTTAAGCCCTATGAAGGAATAACATTAAATGAAACTTATAATATCATTATAATAAGTATATTAATGATATAACATGTCAAATGATAATTATTTACACCACACAATAAAAATAAGTGGTGAATAAGGCATATATCACTAAGAAGTAAAAGTGAGATGATAAAATCCTTACTACATTGTAATCATTTTTTTAAAATACCGCACATTTATAAAAGAAAATATTTTCTTGGAAAATAACCTTGTAAAATTTTAAATAAATATAAAAAACATTAGGGTTTCATGATTGTGGGAAATAACGTTCATGCCGTATAAGTTCCAAAACACCCCTTTTACTTTTTTTTATGAAAAGTACCTTTTTTGAAAAAGGCATGATGATTCCTTTTGAAGAATTTTTTACAAAGTTAAAAATGGGTTAAAATAACTTCAAAAAATCATTAGAGAATATTAAAAACATTTTTGAAACCATTATTAGAAAAAACTGACATAGAAGAGAAGTATTCTCGTGTGGATACATAAGTAAAAACTATCTCAAATAACGATGAGATTGTGAAATAAAATCTTACCATTTTATAATCAGTAGAATCATATACCCCATGAAATAAAATTATATGGATATGAAAATACCATAATATTTATAATAATACTTATAAAATACATTCATGTGAAGTATATACACCATAAAAAATAAACAAGTAGTGTATATGGCATGCATCCCACAGAAATAAAAGTGAAAAAAATCCCCTTAACTTACACTTTATTTTAGTTTAAAATTATTTAACCCATGTATAATGATTTAAATATTTGTATTAATTAATAATAGAAACTTATTCATATTAATTATATCATATATGATCATCTTATATCATTTTGTTAATAATATTTCATTATTACCCTTGTTTCGGGTGTAGATGGCATCATTTTCCCATGCATGTTTTGTCGTGTATGTCATGTTTCATATGCATAGGATATATTAATTTTATCTGTATAATGATATTAAGTCCATAGATATAATATTTATTCATTATATATATTTTTATAATCATTCTTAAATGTTTAACATGGAAAACTAATCTCATCATATTGTGGAGACGGTAGGTCGTACGTACGCACGAGCGACGATATCATTCCCTTAATGGTGAAAGAGTATGGAACTGGTTTGTATATTAACTATATAGAATCAATATCATGTCATAATTAATATATATATATATATATCCATTATTTCCATCATTATATCCATCCAAGTAATCTGGTGAGGAAAAACATATTACACCACAACGTGAAGACGGTAAGCCGTACATACACATGCATGGTGTTTTTGTTTTTCATAGGATGGATAAGAGGTTGAATATTGTTTTCCAATAATAGTATTAATATATAATAATATATATGATATTTTATTTATTACTTTAGAGTATAAAACAACACATGATGATGAAGTAGAATAATAAATGAACCTGAATGAGTTGGTAAAAATAATTACCTTCTTCATTGGAAGACTTATTTAGATCTATCCTTAAGGGATCCCGGGATGGTATTTTTGGAATACCAGGACCTATAGAACTTGGATATGGATTGTTTAGGAGAAATGGATTGGTTTTGGTATAACTATAAGTATAAATTTTGTGTTAGTAAGTGAGGAAGGATGTTCTCTTTTATAATTGAGGTCAGGGGCACTTTTGGAAAACCATGAAAATATTAAATTAATATAAATTAATTTTAAATTAAAAATGGATCAAAATTGATTTATTTCAAAGATAAGATGATTATTTGTATAAATAATCTAATTTAATCATTTTTAAACAAGTTTAGGTCATATTATTACCCTTATCTTTTGGCATTAACCCTTAGATAAACCCTTTAACTCTTACTGTGACAACTTTCTTTTTCACTCTTTAAGAGTTAATAATATTACTATAAAACCTCAAAATAACCATAAATGAAACATTTATGACATAATTAACCTTATACTAATCAGTTTTCTAAAGTTTATTTTTGTTATTAATTTTAAATCATTTAATAAAATAATATTTATATTAAAATATTATTAATGTCAATTTTGAAACTATTCATTTCATGATTTTTTAAAAATATAAAAAAAGATAACATTGAAAAAAACATTTAATACATCCCTAATATATATAGTTCATGTAGAAATTTTTTATGAAATTAATTATATAAAATTATATTTATTTTAATATTTTTAATAACATTTATTTGATATGTCCATTAATTACTCTGAATGGCCCGAAGGCCTTCTATTTATATTCATATTTGGTAATCCACCTTTTAAGGGTTGAAGGGTAAACAATAAATGGACCTTAGGCTTTGTGAAATTACATTAAGAGGAGGTCTTAGAAGAATCCATCCAGACTATAACTACTTCGAACTGCTCCTCCCCATTATTTATTTCCGAATGTCATCTCTCCACCTTCGCATGGCTGTTCGGATAAGCTTCATGTGCAAGCACATGCTAGTCTTGATGGAATGTTCCATAACATATAATTCTTCCATATCTATTATCTCTTCTCTAGTGAATGAACCTTCTCTAAATCCTCAACTGGAGTCTACTCCTTGTAGAGTCTACCTAGTCTATTAAGCACAATTTCATGTGGCCCGAAGGCCTTGAGGTGGCCTGAAGTCCTTGAGGTGGATCGAAGGCCTGGAGGTGGCCCACAATCCTTACTGGACCAAATTCCATGGGTGGACCAAAGGACTTGAAGGACCTGATAACCAAACTAGTTTCCTGAAAGCCAAAACAGATGAATAGTTCTGTCTACTACAGTTACTCCATCATCATTGGGAAAGCCATTAATTTATTTTGTTCTTAAATTAAAAATTATGAATAAATTATCATGATAAATATAAAAATTTTATATTTAAAATGAAAATTTATAGTGGAATTTATCTTCTACATAACCTTATATTAAAAGTTATATAGTTATAAAATATATGATTATGACATCTTTAACTTTTCTTTAAATAGAATATAATAAATATCATACTCTCATACAGGTTTCTTAAGAAGGTTGCAATCTTTAACCAAGGATGATTTTGGTATACACCCACTCATAAAGTGATTTTTGGAAAAGTTTTAGGGTATTGTTTCTCATATTTTTAATATTATGTTCACCCTTAATTACTCGAATCACCTTTAACCTTATTAATAAAAAATTAATAAAGTCATAATTTTTTTTTAAAAACCTATTTAAAAATTTTGGAACTACTTATTTAAAATATTAAATCCATTTTTCAAAATTAAAAACACTAAATTTTCAGTGATTATTTTAAAATTAATCGTGTTGACAGAATGATAAAACAAGTTTTTTAAAGTGAAAAAATTCAAATGTTTAAAAAACTTTTACTTCCAATTTCAAAGTGAAATTGATTTAAATGACCTAAATTGGATTAAATGATATAAAATTTATCTAATTATACTTTAAAACGAATAAAAATATAATTTAACACTATAAATATATTAGATTAACAATCAATTTTGAATTAAAATGCAACATTTTATAACTATTCATCAAAACATGAAACTTATCAGAAAAATACCAAAAAATTCAAACAAATTAAATTTTTATATTATGATTTAAAATAATAATTTTATTTGTTCATATATAATATAAAAAAATTTAAAAATTGGATTTACAACATGTTCCCCATTAAAAGATGACAAAACCACCTTTTTAGAAAAATACTTCTCTTATGCGTAAATTTGGATTTGTTCTTATATCATGTATAAGAAACAAATAATATGAATATTAAACATTATATAGATTATATTTTATAGGTATTTCATTAATATATTCCAAAAAGTTTGATTTGTTCACTTTATTGGTATAAAACACACTTGTACGTATTTAAATAGTTTTTTTTTAAAATTCCTTTATATTAAATTGGTTTTTACATTTATTTATAATTAATTGTTAACAAATGAATTAATTAATATATTTTCATATGTTAGTTAACCATATTTATAATCAATAATTTAATGTCTAGGAGATAATTGTATTTCAAATAATAATATTAATAGTGTATAATAAGTTCGTTTAAGCTCAGTGTTGCATGCAACATAAGCTATTTAAGTGACTAAATTTAAAAAGATACATAAAATAAAATAATGGGGTGTTACAAAATCCATATAACACATAGTGTTATTGGACCTCAAAAAAACTACCTCCAGCAGCACCCCATGGGTCTGTCTCACATCCTCGACCCTACGTTGGGTGAAATCCCATACATCTAAAACCAAATAAATTGAAATTTTATTTAATTTAAAAAAAACCCTAAAACATTTGATGGTACAATGTATCTCATCCAAAATGATGAGCCACCACATAAAAATGGTGTCAAAGGTCACCCTCTTCCTTGGTAGAGAAATATCCCCATCATTCTTAAACAATTCCACCATGCTCTGGCTGAATCAAAACCAAATACCCATATAGGGAAACCCAATATTAGAAAAGAAAAAATGGGGAGGACCAAAGAGCATACCAGAGTCTACTACACACCTCAAAACACTAAATAATGGCCTCAAACACCCCAAACCATGGAGTTATAAAAGGGGAAAGAGGGGGATATCCACTTTCCCATGTTCAATAGAAGGAAGAAGAAGAGTGGTGGTTTACCTCTTAAAACACCTAGGGTAAAGGGGTCTTTTCCAACTTTTAATGGTCCATATAGTTTAGTCCCATGGTTTGGTTGTGCGGTTTGGTTTCCGACCATACAGGAATCACTACCTCAAGCTACCCACCTCACACGATTATGGTACATAATTTAATAGATCATCCACCAATTTTGAGACATGTATACAACTTACTATAGACACTCACATGGTTTCCTGAGACATACCACACAGTTTCTCAAATAGTGTTCCTAAGTAATATAGGCTAAATGGTTGGGGTGCATGGTTAACACTAACCATGCGCCTACCAAATGACCTAGTATAACTTCTAAAAAAACTTTAAACATGATCTCTCAACCCATTGAATAATATCAAAACCTCCTAAACCTATAAGGAAATTCATTACAATTCTAAATTGGTCCTTTTTAAGAGTTTCAACACATAGAATTCCATTCTTATCCTCTGATCATAATTTGAAGAATATAATGATTTAAAATTCAAATTCCTTCTAAAATTTTCAACTCATTCATACATTTGACATTATGGGAAATAATTTTTCTAAATATATAGAAGGAAACTATGTGTATCAACTAGAATTATAGAAGAAAAATGTGATTCTATTATACTAGAATGATTTAAGGCCAGATATTTTCTATGTTTTTACACTTTGTTACAAGTATCAAAGTACAATAAATGAGTCTCATTTATTGGATAGAAATATGATTCTCAAGTATATCAATGGAATAACTAATTTTTGGATAAGATATGACCACAAAGAATAACTAAATATTTTTTGTTATAAAGATGCATATTGGGATGGAAATGTTAATGATGGAAGATCAACATACGGTGGATTTTTCTTCATAAGATATAGGATTGTAGGCCGATACACTAATAAAAAAAGTTCTAATACCTTGATCACTATTGAAGAATATTATGTATCTTCAATTAATGAAACAACCCATTTGATGTGGATGATAACTCAATTAGAAGATCACATTGTTTAATTGATGCTTACACTACCTATTGGATGTGATAATGAAAGTCCTAACAATTTATAAAGAAATATATTTCAACATTCAAGATCAAATGAAATTTATATAATGTATCACTTCATCAATGAGCTTGTTGGGGAAAATTTGTTAATGATAGAATTTATTCCTATAAAGGAGAAAGTGATTGATATTTTTACTAAATCATTTCCAAAATATGCTATTCAATTTTTGAGGTTGATGATGGGAAAATAACGCCATTCCTATCAGGGATAAGGTATGGTGATTCAGCCCCTATATTATCTTGTTATTTAGATTCTTGTTGTAAAAGGGGGAGAAAAATGAAAATATAAATCTCCTTATGTAATTCCATTATGTATTTACAAATTTTAAAAGGTGGGGCCATTATATTACACACACTACAAGAGAAAACGGTCTGGGGACTCGACCCCATGACCAGTGCCCCACATCCCAGCCCCCCAGCCACCCCAGCCACTTGCAGGGGGCATTATGGACAAAAAAAATTTATTTACAAAGGGGCATTGAATTATTTTAGAGAGAATTTATTTTTCAATATTTTACTAATGGGGGAGAGATATATTATTTCTTGGTGTATGCATTTATATTGAGTTATTAGAAAAAGAAAAGGATGAGGGATAACAAGTGAGTATCCTTATGAAATCTTTTAATATTTTAATTGAGAATGAATACATGAATCTATTTATATACAGGTATCAAATATTTTTTTTTGAGTTGAAGGTTTAGAGTTGTAACGATTCACTATTGATCTCTCATGATATTTCAAGTGGTATCAAAGGATAATAGCGATAGTGGTATCAAATATTAAGAATATTTTATATTTTTAAAAGTTTTTTCATGAGGTCCAAAAGCTATGAAGTTATGAATGTAAATCACGATTTATAGAAAACATGGTTTTATTATTATTCAATGTTCTTGTTTCCTATAGAGAGTTCACTCAAGTAGGCTTAAAATTATTGAATTATGGTTCATTTAGATGTGTTTTGAGTTTAAATTAGATTAATGTTCCTTGGTTTATAATAAATATTAAAGGTGGATATTGGTGAGATCAAGAGCTTCTTGTAAGTTTCGGGGTTTATGAAGAATTTGTGAAGTGAAGATTATATGATGTTGATAATTTTATTATGGTGGATTTTTTTTCAATGCCTAAATAATATTCAAAATCACATAATATATTGTGAGGTGATGTTTTTTGGATATTTTGATGTGTATTAAATAGAAATAAAGACGTTCACAAGTGAATTAGAGGATATTTTAATTTGGAGTTGTTTTTGAAAAAATGGACAAGGAATGGTGGTTGTGTATGAGCCATTATAATAATCTTGTATGAATTATTTTAAACCAGAGTAAGATATTTGGAAAAGGTAGAGGTAAATTATGAGTTTTTTAGAAATTTTTATGAGTTATTTGAAGAACACAATATAAATCATATGAAATTCTATATGAGTTATTTTAGAGGTGAGTATGAGTAAATCTAAACCTCCATATGATTCAAATGAAAATGTGACTTTGGAATCTATGTATGAGTGTTTTGGGACTCTGTATGAGTCATTAAACACTATGTATGAGTCATTAAGATTTGCATATGAGTCATGGTACTTTGTGTATGATTCATTTTTTTAAAGTATGTTTCAGAACTAATTTCATATGAATCATATACATATGAGTCATTCAAACATATGAACAACCACTATTCGAGAATTATTGGGAATTCTATATATTGAAAATATGAGTTTCAAGAATATTTATTTTAAAGGAAATGTAAAATTAGGTGAGTCATTATGATCTATTATTCATTGAATTAAATCATAATAACATAATTATTATTCAAGATAATATTTTAGGATTCTATGATAAAAAGGGGAGTGTTACATCATGTTATAAATATTTTCATATGTATATAGAGGCTGGGTAAAATGAAATGTATGTATTAGTTTTAATTTATGTTTTAAAGATAATAATGAGCCTAAATTTTTGGTAGAATAGATGAGATGCTTGTAGAAAAATCTTAGAGGTAATTTAAAATAAAAATATTTGAAATTCAATTCTAAAATAAAATCGGAGAATAATTCATAACTATTGACCTTTGTTATTAAGAAGACCAAAGTTTTTATAATTTAAATAAATTATTTATACAAAAATAATATTCACTAATATTCAATGAATTGTGAGAGGAATAGATAAACTATATCATTGAATACTTATTGTATCAAAGAGAGATAGAGATATATGAATAGAAGAAAAAGAAGTTATTGCTTTTTGATGTGAATGAAAAGGAAGATAAAGAAGAAAAAATTGAACTGGTAAAGGTTGGGAATATAGAAGCAACACAATGGTGATACGATTGAAGTCTACATTGGTGGAGGAATCTTTGGTTGTTACAAAAACTATTCTGTATCATTATAACTATGCAGGATGCACATACACTATTAGGATACTATAGTGTAGTGAATGTTCATGGATAATCCATGGTTTTTGTAATCCATAGGTTATCACTAATGGAAAATGTAATCATGGGGTTTTCTAGAAACTGTTAAGGGTTAACTACATTCTTTGAGTAGTGAAGCATATAAATCATCCATGTCCCTTGTTCTGTGTGTGATTTGTGAGTCCTGTAGAAAAGTATGATTAATTTAATGGTAATGGAGGTAGTTAAATAGGGAAAATATTAAAAAAAATCAAAATCCCGGATTCATCCCAAGTGATTTCATTGACTATGGTGGTAGTTATTCATTGTGGTGTTGGAATGGTCAATTGTTTTGGAGTTAACCCTTTCAGGATAACACCCCACATTTGTTCAATTTATACTAAGTTAATTTTACCTTTGGATGAATCACTTATGAATATCCCACTTTGTGCATGGTTTGTATTTATTGTCAAATGATTTTAACTAGTTGTGAAGGATATTCAATGAGATATGAAGATATCAGTATATTCAAAATGATAAATTAGTTACAAAGTTAATATATCTTGGATAATGTTGTCATGTCTTGATAAATAAAGAAATATCTTTTGAAAACATTGAGTTTCAAGGTGATTCTGTGAGAATTGTTATGGATTCATTAGATGACATTGGATGTCATGGTTGAATAATTCTCCCAGTTAAACCAGATTATACTTTGATAATTTTTATTTTACATGTATCATCGGTTATTTGGAGAACTTATGATTCAAACCTTATGGAGGAAAGGGGGAGTAAATATGCCTCCAATAATATTCAGGTTTTATTGAAAAAATTATGGTGCAGGAAGACATGCAATTTTCAACACTTTCCTCAGAAAATCTGATGATTCTAAATGTTATCAATCATTGTTTAAATATCACGAAATATGGGGTTCATGATGAAAGAAATCAAGTGGAATTGGAATGAGGTGAATTATGGTACAAGATGCTTGAAGCTTTAATTATACAATAATTTTTTCTTATTGATAAATCCAGATGACCGCAAATCAGTATGGTTGGAATTTTCTGAAGAGGGTATTTAAGGTGGTGCCTTTTTCTAGTGTTTTCCAAATTTTTGGTCCTCCAAATTTGGTATTTGTTTTATATAAAAGGAAAGAGTTTCCATAATGGAATCCACAAAACATTGTTTATAGACCGCGAAGGATAGTTCATAGAATGCATAGAAGGTACGTGGAGCAGTGAAGGAAAATAATAAAAGGATTCCTCATAATAGTGCTATGTGGACTGTGAAGTGTGGTGCACAAACCGCATAAGAGAAATGGTTCGTGGGAGGACCAAAGCTCATGTAAGGATTTAAGTTCGTGGTGAACGATCATCATTTGAATATGAGAGGGTGTGATCCAGTTTCAAATGGAATCAGCCTCTATGAGGAATAAAAGCACTACGTGGATTATAGAGGTAAAATAGTTTGTGGAAGAGGTCAGCCACTATGAAGGGAGAAAGATGCTATGTGAACCGCAAATAGAAAAATAGTTCATTGTAGGAGTATAGTCCATGGTAAGGGATGTAGCACATTGAAATTTGGGTAAATCAGAATATTGGGATTTTGGACTTACTTTTCTATATAATGGACTCTAATCCCACTTAGGGAAGCAATTCCACGAAAGGGAAGAAGACATTCAACGAAGTCAAAATGCGAAAGGAGTTTTACGGGGTGTTGTATCTCACAAATGAAAAAGGGACATAAAGGAGAGTTAGTCTGTGGATCAAGGGGAGTCCGTGAAACAGTGGTAGTTCACAGATAAAAGAGGTTTTCCATGAGTTATTAGTAGTACATGGAAGAATCAATTGTCCATGAAATTAGTGTAAATCCACACAAGAGAAATTCATCCATGAATAAGGGGAAATCCACAAAAGATAAAGTAGTCTATGAAGAAGGGATAGTCCATGGATGTGAAAACCATCTACAAAGGAAGGTTGATCTAAAGGTGAAAAAGAATATATGCAAAGTAGGGATGGGTCACAAAAGAAGAGGGCGACCATGACACACATGCTCTATGTGGTGCAAGGAAGTTCATAAGAACATTTTGTGGACACAAATTTTAGTGAAAATTTATGAAGGTAAGATAGTTCAAAGTGGATACATGATATTTCATGGTGGGTACAAGGAAGTTCGAAAAAGGAATAAAAAATTTTGTGAAATGAATTTCCAAAAATTAACATTACATGGAAGGGAAATGATACTAAATTCACTGATGATATCATGTATCTAAGAAGAAGAATAAAATTATGAGGATGATAAGTTTATTTGATATTCAATGATTTAATAATCAAAAATAAAAATTGTGATTCCATCAAGAATAATAAGAAGAAACCTCAGTGCATTTGGTCTTGCACTGAAGAAGAAAGATAAAGGAAGAGAAAAAGATCTGGTGACCAAATTGATATCATTTGAATATAGTTTGTGTCAGAGAATATCTAGTGTTCATCAATCCACAAAAAATTTATATTATTGTGATTATTAAAAGAAGAATAATTTCCAAATACCAAGTTTTCTTATGGCAATAAGTAAGAAGAGTTTCTGGTATACAACTGTGCAAGTAACAATGTGAATAAGAATGATGGCGAAGAATAAAGAAACACTGTTTCATCAGACATGACTCAACTATTGGAGGACTTTATTGGTGTTAAAAACCCTCACCAATAAAGATAACTATCTTGGGAGGTATTATAAAGATCTTTCCAAGTGAATTAAATAGTATTGTCTTGGGAGGTAGTATAAAGATTTATCCAAGAGCTATAAAACACACACTGTTGGATTATTTACATAGTTCCACACAAGTGTAAGGGTATATCCTACTCATTGTATTCTAAACAAAAGGATTATTTTATAGTGGATTGTTTGGTATTGGATTATTTCCAAAACATATCAAGGATATAGCTTCTCTATTTGATTAGTGAAGCTTGTAAAAATATCTTGTGCTATCTTCACTTCTTTTATATACTTACATGTGACATGAAAAGAGAAGAAGAGGATCATGATCCTAATTGGTCTAAGAGGAAATGCTATAAAAATTTACAATTGGTTAAAAAACTCCCCAACACTGATTCACTACCCTCTTTATGATAAGAATATCCAAAACTAGTCCTTATAATTGGTATCAAATCCACATTACACCTCTGTTACATTCTATATAGTGAAGTTATTCTCTTCTAGAGACTTGAATTCTTTCCTATGTCAACAATGAAGTCCAATTTTGATGAAGATTAATTTATCTCTGAGCAGAATTCTATATCTACCAAGACCATGATAGAAAGGAATAATAAAGAGAAAATAAAATTAAAGAAGTTACTCTTTTCTAAAGAAGAGGTAGTATATGTTTATATATATAGTTCTAACAAAGATTATATATCATAATTGTAAAGTAATGAGAAGGTGGATCATGTTACCACCAATAAGATAGATAACCTTCCTACCTCTAGTGATAAGAAGGTATGTGTTAGTACAGTCAAAAACATTCCCATGATAAATATGCTAGCACAAGTTGTGATTTTGATCAATCTATAACTTCTCAAGATTTATCAATTGATATATTAAGAGTTATTCTACAATATATTCTTAAAGAAAGAGCATCCATTTTATGTGGTGTATTTCAATGTATACAGGAAGAGATCACCCAGATGGAAGAAGAAGCTGATATTTTAGAGAATAACTTGCAAAAAAAAATATTGAGTGTCTAAATCTCTCAAGATATATTAAAAATTTTAAATAAAAGAATAGGTAACTTGAGATAAGTTCCTCAAAATGGCTCAAAGTTTTTTAAGGGAAAGAGGAAGTTAAAAATACTCTATAAGAAAAGATCCATGCACTAGAAGATAAATTGAAAAATAGCACCGATGTAAATGGTTTATAATTAGAAAAAATATCCAAGAAGATCAAGGAACTTGACTCTTTGATTTAGGACAAAGTTAATCTACATGAATATTAAGCTAAGGGAATGAATATGGTCTTTTAAGAGAATATGATTATGATCTAAGATCTGAAAATCATCCTCAATATGAAATATATAGACTTGTAAGCTCATTTGGCCAATCTTGAGAAGACACATATTGACAATTCACAAAAGAAGGAAACAATAAGAACAAAAAGGTACCATCCATACCATCTTATACCAATGTTTTTAAATCTATTTTCACAAACAGTGCAAGTTTGAGGAAAATTATTAAATAATTATAAATGAAGAATGGTGAGAAAAAGCCTACCACCATGACTATAGTGGATAGGAAAACGAATGTTTCTATTTATTCCCAATAGAAATCACAAAAAAACATGAAGAAGAACCAACATTATGATATCGAAAATATCATTAAATCAAGATTCGTGGGTCAATGGTGGTGTGGAAATAGATTTAGGAACTATGCATTAAATTGTTGGTACAATCCTTATAATGTAAAAGTACAAAGGAATATCATCTTGATGGGGGAGAAATCTAGAGAAGTAGAAGCAACATACATAGGTCCATAAGCATTTGTATACTGCAGAATGTTTTGGAATGATGGATAACATCTGGGATGTACTCAATTGTAGTGGTCACAAGGTTGATACATGCTCATTTAAACATATATCTAAATCTAGAAATAAAATAAGATCACAAAACCTAACATGGAATGAAGAAGAAAGCTCGGGATGATATCAGAAGAACGTTGTCAATAAAAATTATCCCAAGAAGATATAAAAGAAGAATGGTGAAAAAATAATGGATTATAATCCAAGAAGGTGAAGGGGATTGCATCCAAAAGAACTAATAAAATGTATGACACTCAGAAGAACCCATGTGGAAGATAAAAACTTACTGCCACAGTTATTAATGACATGTTAGTTACCCGACCTGAAGATTTGGAAAGAATGAGAAAAATATAATATGCACAAGATAAGTCTAGTATAAGAGGAAATAGAAAGACTACACATGATGAAGAAAAAGTGAATGATTGGTTGCAAAAAAAAGTAAAATCTTGTGTTAAAGAAGTTCTATGTGAGAGGTTAAAGAAATTTGGCCACATTGAAATTTATTTTAACCTTATTACCAAAATAAGAAGCAGTCCTAAAAGGAGTAGTGATATATCATCCATCAATACTGTTGAGAATACAAGTTCTCTATACACAGTAGAAGAGGATTTGAATAGATCCATTCCACCTCAAGATAAATGAGAAAATAAGTTTATATGTGAAGGCATGATGACTAGATCAAATGGAGAATATTTTCTAAGAAAAACATCTCAACCATTATGTTCATATTAATGGAACAAGGAGGATACAAAATATTCCATTAAATCATTGTGTATTGTATTTTTTTTATAATATAGTGAATTAAAGGTGAAACAAGTTCTTAGGGGGAGAACGTGAGAAGTAGCGAGTGACATCAATTATTGATAGAAAATCTAAAGAAATTACCATCTTTGAATGATTCCTTAATTGATATTTAAATATGAATATGATGGAGTATCATCCTTGATGAAGATAAATAATTTGATTTCCTATTATGGATAGCTAGGATTAAGAATATTCCAACTTGTTTTGATCTTATTTATGGTTATTCAAAAGAAAAAATGTTCTAGAATATCATTCTTGAAGAAGATGTTAATGATGTGCAATTTGGATAGTTATAAGTAGATAATCCATTCAATTGTATTCTCCATACTAGAATTTCTTGATATCCATTCCTAATGAGGCCACCATTATGAATAATATGATGAGTTTCTTCCTTGAGGGGGAGATAAATGAAGAAGCTACCAGAATGTTTATTTCAATTCATATCAAATATAATTATTTTGTAATTTTTTTTGAAGATCATGTCATTGTAAAAGGTAAGTCTCTCTTAATCTCTTATCCTTGGTTATAAAAAAACATGTTACAAAGGGGGAGAAATTGAATTATTAAGTGAAATAAGAAGAATTTAATTTCCTCAAGGACACTTATCCTTTATATTGCACATGAATGTTTTTGATCTATTTGTTGAAGTGAGTGCATGAGTTTTATGTAGATTGTTCTTAAAAATATTTATCTCACATTTTGTTATTACAATATGGAATGAAAGTGAAAAACACTTGATGAAAAGTATATAAACTCTCATTTCTTTAGGTATCATTATGAGTTGGTAATGGATAGATTTTTTGTCTAAATCAAATCCTCTGGTTTTCTACATCGATCACAGCTCAAGTAGACTTAGAGTGGAATGATGGGTGAAAAATTGATTAAGTATGTACTGATACCCTTTTTTGATGAATGTTTTATTTCTTGTCATTAAGGGGGGGGGGAGAAAGTGAAAGGAATGTTATACATGTAAATGGGAGAGAGAATATAATATTTCCACATATTTACACATTCATTTGGAAGGAACGTTGAAGGTATTTCCAAAAAATACAAAGGGTGAGATTGAAGATACCAATTTGTTTATGTTTTGTATTTGTTTTCAAATGATTTCCATTGTTTATCAATGGCGTTCAATGAGATATGAAGATCTCATTTTAGTCAATATGATTAAGTTGTTCCAAAGTTAATGAAGCATGGATAATGCCATCAATTCTTGATAATTGATGAAATATCTTTTGAAGAATATGAGTTTCAAAGTTATGTCTTGAGAATTTTTATGGATTCATTAGATGAAATTGGATTTCATGATTAAATAATTATCCTAGGTAAACTAGATGATGATTTTCTAGTTTTATTTTACATATATCATAATTTGTTTCTAGAACTAGTGATGAAATCCTTATGAAGGAAAGGGGGAGTGAACATGCCTCCAATCATATTTGGGTCTGATTAGAAAGACTTATGTTTCTAGAATATAGGGAAGTTTCAATAATTTCCTTAGAAAATAGGAAAATGCTAAAGTGATTGATCAATGTTTAAATATCTCAAAATAAGGGGTATGTGAGGAAAGAAATCAAGTTGAATTGGAATGAGGTGAATTCTAGTAGAAGATTCATGAAGCTTTAATGATATGTCAATTTGTCTTCATTGATAATTCCATATGGCCGTAAATCATTATGGTTGGAGTTTTCTGAAGTAGTTGTTTAAGGTGGTGCTATTTTCCAGTGTTTTCCAAATTTTTCGGCATCAAAATCAAGAATTGTTTATGGAACAGAAAAGATTTTTCACAAAGAAGTCCTCAATGCATTGTTCGTGGACTGTAGAGGATAGTTCGTGGACAACATAGGAGGTACACAACGTGGCAATGGAAAATTAGAAAAGAAAGGATTCTTCATACCAACACTATGTGTACCGTGAAGTTCAGTATGTGGACTATGCAGAAGAAATGGTTTGCAAGAGGACTGTATTTCGCAGAGGGATTGAAGTTCATGATGAAGGAGTGTCATTTGTGGCTGAGAGGCAGTGATCCATTTGTGGATGGAATCATCCACCATGAGAAAGAAAGTCACTTCACAGACCACCGAGGGAAAATATTTCTTTGAAGAGTTCATCCACCATGAAGGGAGAAAGATTCTATGTAGACCGCGAAAGGAAAAATGGTTCATGGTAGGAGCATAGTCCGAGGTGAAGGCTGTAAGACATTGAAAATTTGGGTGAATATGATTAGTGGGATTGTCATATATATTTGCCTATATAAAGGACCCTAATAAAATTATTAAGGATGATATCAGATTTTATTAGAAGATATCATCACTGGTGGATGAATTTGGATAAGTCCAGAAGAGTTCATAGGGAATCAATTTTTTAAATTCAGAATGTCAAAGGAGTTTTGCGAGGCACTATTGACCATAAAAGATAAAGGGATATAGAGGATAGTTAGTTCGTAGAGTAAGGGGATTCTAGAGAACAAAGTCAGTTTACAGAGTAAATAGGTAGTCTGCGAAGCATCAGTAGCCCGCAGAAGAATCAGCAGTCTATGAAAGAAGGGGAAATCTGCGGAAGAGAAAGAAATCCATGAGGAAGGGATTGTATACAGAAGAAAAAGTCATCCATGAAGAAGGGAAGATCCATGGAATAGAAGGATTCTTGATAATCAAGGACAATATGTGGGTGAAAAGCCCATATGCGAAGCCGGACTGATCTGTAGAAGAGGGTGACCACAAAGCACTTATGCCATGCAGTGTAAGGCATTTTGTGGGAATAGTTTGCAGAGATAGTTCGCAAAGGGAATAATGTTCGAAGAGGATACAATACAGTTCATGATGGGTATAAAGAAGTTCACAAAAAGACTAAAATAGTTTTTGAAATCAATTTTCTCAGTCTAACAGTACGTGGATGAGAATTGATACTATATTCCATGATGATATTGTGTAACAATGAATAAGAATCAAATTATGATGATGCTATGTTCACCTAATCTTCATTGATTTAATAATCACAAAGTATGTTTTTGATTCCAGCAAGAATAAGAAGAAGATATATTTTTGCATTTGGTCTTGCATTGAAGAATAATGAAGAAATAAGAGAATACGATCTGGTGACCAAATTGATATCACTTGATTATAATTTGGGTTAAATAAAATCCAATGTTCATTAGTCCACAATACATTTATGTTATTGTGACTGATATAATAAAATTATTTTGAAACTACCAAGTTTAATTTTGGGAATAAGGAAGAAGATTTTCTTTCATGTTTTTGTGCTAGTAACAAAGTGAAGAAGAAAGATGTGGATGAATAAATCAGAACTGGAAGATAAGACATGACTCAAATGGTGGAGGGATTTCTTAGGGTTACAAAACCTCATCAATAAGGAGAATACTGTTATGGGAGGCAGTATAAATATCCATCCAAGGTTTATAAAAAGGACTATCTTTGGAGGCAGTATAAATATCCAACCAAGTGCTATAAAACATGCACTATTGGATTGTTTACATAGTGCCACACAAGTGTAAGGGTATATCCTACTCGTTGTATTCCACACAAAAGGATTATTTTCTTGTGTATTGTGTGGTTTTGTATTATTTCCAAACCATACAAAGGAAATATATTCTCTTATTGTGTAGTGAAACTTGTAAAAATATCATGTTCTATCTTTACTGCTTTCATATACCTACATGCGATAGGAAAAGATAATAAGAGGATCAAGATCCTAATAGGTCTAATAGGTATAGGGATAAAATGTTAAAATTGGTTTATAAATTCCCAAACACTGATTTACCCCCCTCTCAATGTTAGGAATATACCAAAATAGTTTTTTAACTTCCATAATATTCAATTTTGTGGTGCCTCCTCCGGTTGGGTGGTTTTGTATAATGTGGATGTGTGAGGATTTTTTGGTTTTGTTTTGGTTTTGGGATACGAAATGTTTTCCTAGTATCTTTGGTCTCTCAAGGGGTTTTGTAATTTGTTAGTGCATTCAGAATACATTTTCAATTTGTTCCAAATATTTGAATTATTTATTATTTATTTAATGTCTTATTTAAATATTCATATAAATGATTTTTTTTATTTTATAAATATTTGTATAATTTAATGTATTTATATTGTTTTTATAAATATCATATCACGAATTTAAGATGTTTTATGCTAGTTATATTGCAAAATTTAATTTATGGTCATCCAAAATTAGTGAATTATTAGTTAAAATTCTAAAATGGGAGTTTATTATAACTTTTTTATATATTTAAATTTAAAATTATATAGAAATTAAGATCCCTATTGAGTAATAATCTATGTTTCTTGAGACTTTGAGTCATATTTTTCATTCGTTTGGGGACTGTGGCTCGATTATAAAAGGGTTAGGGATGAATTCCTATCACACTCTATATACTACAGAGTATGAGTTTGGTTTTATATGATTTTAATTCATTACATGAAATATTTTCATGTACATTATGTATGAGATGAATATGAATAAATATTGAAAATTATAATTTTTTTATTGTGGAAGAATAACACAGATCATTAATTTTTTAAGAGTTTTATATTAACATGATTGAAACATGCTAATTTAGATGAATACATAAAAAACATAAATTAATTCATTATAAGAAGTCTTATATATAGGGACTTCATGTGATAAATATATTAAATTTCCAGATATTTAAAAAGAATTTAAAATATTAAGGTGTTATAATCCTTTAAAAGAAAAGAAATGTCAAGACCTAGATTATCTATGTGGGAAGGTTATGTTAATGTTGGTTTCCTATATATTATCATGTGTCAAACAAGCAGGGGATAAGTTAACCTAGTGGGATTAAGTGCCCATAAAAAATTCTGAGTTTTGGGATGAACTTGGTTGGGTGACCTTAATTGGTTCAATTGCTTTAAGGAATGTATTTGAGGTAATTAATTTGATTAATATGGGAAGGATATTGTCTAATCAACTATCCAAGATTTATATATGAAATAATTTGTATGATTTCCTTTTTTAAATAGCCACGTGAGGTGATAAATGTAAAATCAATCTCAAATATTAGTGAAATGTGGATTTTATCCCACTAATAGGTGTGATTTATGAGGCCATCATTTAGTAATAGAATATTCAATAAACATACTTATTAGATATTTTTATAAAACATGATACTCACACGATAAATATTTTTTTTGTTTTAGATTAGAGTGACATTAAACAAAAACTTATTTTTGTGATCTTTTCAAGATTTATTTATAAACCTAGAGATTTTTATTATTACTTGATAATTGTTCTTAGATATAAATCGAAACATTTTAATCCTGAATAATCAAATTTTATAGTAATTTTTTTTGGATAAAGGGTAGTAGGAATCAATTATGCATTATATATATATGTTTAAATGTATAAAGACTAATAAATAGAATATAACTAGTTAATGGGGAAATAAATTTATGTGTTGGTTTGGGAACATGACACTACTAAAAAAAAGGCTTTAACAACTAAAAAGATATATCACTATATCCCTTAAATGGCCATCAAAAGACTAAAAGGGGGTCACTTTTGGAAGGTTGTTAAAGGCTTACGCTACCTTTAATTAGAAGTAACTAAAAAACTCTGAAAAAAATTTAGGGAAAATTTAGAGACCATTGGTTTTCCATCCCTATAATATTATTAGTGACCCCAAATAGATATTGACTACCAAATGATGATCACTACAAACCAAAATGAAAAATACATAGAAATAATTCGAATTTCAACCATAATTTCAAAATATTAAATGATTTATATATCATAATAATTCAAACTATTTTATAATAATTTTATTAATATAAAAATAACTAACATTAAACAAATTATCCATTAAAACACAACTATCATCCTCTAATCTGAATGATAATTGAATTTAGAGTTGATGTCTGCAAAATAAAAAAAAGTAAAAATTAATGTTGACTACCCATTTGGTATTTTAACTATATGTAGTTATTTTATATTATAGAAAACAACTTTTTTTTATAAAAAAAATTAATTAATTATTCTATGAAAACCATATGCCTGATTGATGCGAGATTCATTCATATAGGTCAAAAACTAACAAATAATTATTATTCTAAAATTTCATGACAATCCATGTTATTTTCTCAATTTTGATTATTTTACTTGTTTTAATCAATTTTAAATAGAAAAACATACTTTTAGTCATTCTAATCACACCACATGAAAAATTGAAACACTACCCATTCATATATATAAAAAATTAATTGATGATATTTTCATAGATTTTCATGATAATCATAGTTTTTTTCATGGTTTTGATTATTTGTTTCACATTTTTAAAACATTTAAAGTCTATAAAATACTATTTTAGACCACAAATCATGTTATATTGATGTTTCATTTATTCTTATCAGTTAAAAATTAATCAGATATTATTTTCTAGGATGTCATGATAATTTAAGATCATTTTCTTTGTTTTGATTATTTTACTTGATTGTAATCACTTTATAATATAAATTTTTTTTATCCATTTTGAAAAAATAGTTTATTGGATTGATATGAAATTCATTCATACAATTCATAAATTAATCACAGAATATTTTTCATATATTCTATGACATTAAAATTCATTTACTTGATTTAGATTATCAAACACACATTCTTAACCACTTATAAATAAAAACCACTTTTGGTAATTCCAACCACACCACTCATTACATTATAAATTAATTTATTTATTAAATTCACAAGTTAATCAAGGCCCATTTTCCTTGAATATTACAAAAAAACAAGACTATTTCCTTAGTTTTGAATGTCTTACTTGTTTTTACTCAAATTTAAATAGAAAAACACACATTCAGCCATTCCAAAAAATCTATACATAAAATTGATTTTTTTCATTAATATATTTCATGGAGTATTTATAGATCATTGTTTTAGGATTTCATACCAATTATATTTTATTTTATCAGTTTTAAGTGTTTGACACAATTTTTTAACAAGATAAAATCTTCAAAAATATATCTTTCATCGTTCTGACCGCACTATATATCGAATTGATGTGTTATACATACATATATAATTGTTTTATTAAAGTTAAATGTCCTACTATTTTATAACAATAAAAGGCTATTTGATTAGTTTTGATAGTTTCACTTATTTTTAATCAATTTTTAATCTAAAACTATTTTTTGGTCACTCTGACCACACCATTCATCACATTGATGTTTCTTTTACTCCTATATTTGAAAAGTTAATCACAAATAATTTTCATAGGATTTAATGAAGATTTGTTTTTTTTAGTTTTATTAATTTGATGAACATTTGTAATCATTGTTAAAAATAAAAAACAATTATGATCATTCTATGCAAGCTATATTTTGGAATGACTTGCTATTAAAACCTACGACCCAAAAATTATTCAACAATCACTATCCTATAGTTTCATGATAATATAGTACATTTTTCTTAGTTTATCATTTTTTACATTCTTTTAATTATTTTAAAATAGAGAAATAAAATTTTAATCATTCCTTCCACATAGCTTGTCATATGGACATGTCATTTATTCCTGTATTTCAAAAATTCATTAACGAATATTTTCTTGGGATTTTATGATAATTAGACATTGTTTTCTTTTTTTTAACCATTTGAAACATATTTTTAAATAGTTAAAAATAAGTAAAAATGATAGTTTATTCATTTCTACCACACTACTCTTTGGATTGACATAATATTTATTTCTAAATTTCAAAAACTAATTAATTATTGTTTTTATTATATTTTATGATAATCAGATTTTGTTTTTTTATTTTTGACTATTCCATTTATTTTTAATAATTTTTTAATATAAACTACGTTTTTGGTAATTATGACCATAAAAAACATCATATTGATGAAATGTTCATTATTTATATGTAATCTATTATTTTATGATAATTTTACTACAATTACAAGATAATCATAGGTTTTTAGCTTAGTTTTAGACATTTGGTTTGAATTTTTAGTCACTTTTAAATATAAAAACACACTTTAAGCCATTATTATCGTACAAAATTTCATATTAATATATTGTTCATTCATATAGTTTAAAAAGTAATCGAATATATTTTTTATGAATTTCATGACAAGATATGTTTTTTGAGGGTTTTGACCATTTCACCTTTTTAATCACTTTTAAATTAAAATAATTCACCTTCAGTAATCTAGGCTACAACACTCATTAAATTGATATATTATTCAGTATTATATGTCATAAATTAATCTAAGATCTTTTTCAAAGGATTTTATGACAATCAAATTCTGTTTTCATGATGTTAACTCTTTAATGTACATTTTTCTACAATTTAAAATATAAATAAATACCCTTTAGGTCAGTCCAAATACACCACAATTTAGATTGTTGTTCTATTTAATCATATGTTTCAAAAATTAATCAAATATCATTATTTGAGGATTTCATGAAAATCCAAAGTCATTTTCTCAGTGTTGAGTATTTTCTTATTTACAACCATTTTTTAATCTAAAACATCTATTTTAGTCATTCTGACCACACTATATATTATATTGAGAAAAATTCTTTTATATATGCCACAAATTAACCAGTGATCATTTTTCTATTATTTCAAAATAACCAGAGGTTGTTTCCTTGGTTTTGAACATTCGATGAATGTTTTTAATCACTTTCAATTAGTAAAATTCACTTTCTATCATTACAAAGCACTACACATCAAATGGATATGTAATTATTTCCTATTGGTCATAAATTAATCAATGGTCATTTTCCTATAATTCTATAAAATTTTGGGATTGTTTTTTATTCTTTTCATTATTTTGGTTTTCTAATCACTTTTAAATTGAAAAGTTAACTTTAAATCATTCCAACCACTTCACACATAATATTAAAATGATGTTAAAAATTTATCAACAATACCTATAATAGGATTTCAAGACAATATTAGGTTTTTTTCTTGGTTTGGATCATTTTATAGATGTTTTTAAACACTTTAAAATATATAAAAAATCTTTTTGTCCATTTCAACCACACTATATGTAAAATTTATGTGTATTTTATTCATAAAAACAAAAAATTAATTAGCGATTATTACACTAGAATTTCAAAATAGTTTAGGGTTGTTTTCTCAGTTTTTTTCACTTATTTTCAATCATTTTTTAATTTAAAATCGTTTTTTAGTCATTTGGACTCCATTGAATTTCATATTTGTATTCTATTTATTCAAATATGTTACAAATTAATCAATAATCCTTAATTTAAAGTTTCATAAAAATCGATGTTATTTGTTCTATTTTAACCATTCCAGTTTTTTAAAATAGAAAAATAAATTTTTCTTTAAAAATCCATTTTCAATGCTAAAAAACAACTACAATTGTAATTCTAGAATTATATATTAAATAATGTAAAATTTGGGGAACATGCCTCATACACTCGACAAAACATACATAAACTCACCTGTGGACTTGTGATAAGGACTAGTAAAAGTATCTAGCTCTTAAAATAAATAAATATTAAATATTATAAGAATAATAAATTAAATTATTAAAAATAAAATTTATAGAATTTTTTGCTCATGATGTCAGGACCAAGGCATTATCAATGAGTTTATGTCCTTGTCCATAATTTTTCACCACCACCAATTTTAAGCATGCCCCAAGATGATCAAATTTCTATTCATACTCTATTTGTGTCTATATAAACCAAGAATCTATTTCATGGTACATGAACTACATCATGAAATTTAACTCAATCTTTGTGCACATCCCTATAACAATATATAAACTCACTACTTTCGATCACACTATTGAAGTTTATGGGAAACCCATTCCATATGTAAATAAATAACCATGCCAATCATGGCCCATAAATCATAAGAACATCCTATCTCTATGGGTGGGAATCTGTCACTGGTCTTCTAAATGTTTTTCCAACTCAATTTCAAATATCAAATATGGAATATGAATGTTCTTAATTATAAAAAAATATTATTTTAAAATATAAAGTACTTAAAATGATTTTGATAACATTAGGATCACTAACCTGATGATTCCTTATGTACGCTATAATTTTATTAGAGGGATCACCTTACTATCATAACTAAATTTGCAGAAAACAAATTATATATGCATATTTATGTCATATGAGAACATATAGTATTTTAATGAAAAATTAATTTTAAACATACATCATGTCAAATTTTTGATACATGTTGAGTGTTAGGTTTACAAGGTGCCCTTTTTAGTGACCTATTACATGAATGATGACCTAAGTCGGCGAATATTATGTATATTCTATGGAAAATAACCTTTTTATTTCACAAATATTTCATTAATGGAACAACATTTAACAATACATAGGATATTTTTTAGGTTCATGGTCATGGAAATTAGGAATATAATACATGGACAACAAAAAAAATAGAGAAAAAAATCTTCTAATCCACTTGAAAGGATTCTTTATAGGTTCATCCTAAATTACTTTTATTCCATCTTATATCCTAGGGGCATACTTCAAAGAAGGAGGTGAACATTAATCCCAGTAAGTAAATAAACATAGGAGATACTGATCATGTTACCATGATTTATATCAACAATGCATGATCATATGAACATGAGGTATATCATAAAATATTTAAGATTAATCATAACATCAAAATGTGGATAGAACATTTAAATGAGACATTCTTAATCATATCATCAAGGTTTATCATCAGGGATTCATAATTCATAATTATCAATGTTATTCACCAAGTTATCATAAAGCATGTCATCTTTAGTGATCGGTTATTTAACCAATGCATTAGAGTGCTATCAGGGTTCACCCTTCATATGTTATAAATTATGTGATCAACATTGATCATAATAAATCATTTTAACAATTACCTATGGAGGATAAAGAATGGGTTTTATATAAAATCATTGAGTATATAAGTGCTTAAATATAAGAAAATTATTTAATATTTAAACAATGAGAAGGTAATATGGGTTCAATATATGAAAATATCCAATCAATAAGTTAGATTTAAATCTATTTTAATATCCACTAAAAAATAAAGTGGTTTGGGTATTTATAATATTGCAAATTCTCATGTAAAATAGGGAAATTAAAGAAATGAATTCAGTAGCATGATGATATACAACATGGATTGAAGGGAAGGAATAATGAGAGTTAATAGAGGAATCCCATTGATACAACACCATTTGGGTAATATTGGGAAGATAAAAATTGCTTGAAAATAAATAATCTTCGATGTTAAGAAGACTCACAAAAATGAGGTAACTAAATGAAAAGGAATAAGAGGAGAATTATCTTACCTTGAGGATTTACATTCTAAAATATGAGGATTGAACCTTAAGAAATTGGGGGAAATTTGGAGGGACAATTTAGGCGGTAAAATGTACATAACTTCTTGTATTATGAATTTGGAGTGAAGATAAATGGGGTATGTGTGATGTTTATACTTGAGGTGGGGTGGGTTTTAAAGGATCAAATACTGGTTGTTTTATTATATAAGCTGAAAAATTATGGGTGAAATGATTTCAAACCAATTTTCTGGACTATTAATGATTGTTAGAGTGTGGTTGGATGTTTAAGGACCTCCAAAATTGAAATATACCTTCCATCCAACCCATCTAGTTCACAAAAAAAAATTCTATTTCAAAAGCCCATTTTTTTGTTCTAGAAAGTAAATTATAAATTTATAAATTTCCATTAATACTTATCAATTATTTTTTATACTTATTAAATTAAAATTGGATTTAATAATATGTTTCAGAAATATTTAAATCATTATGAAATTATTATGATTTTATAAAAGTGTGGTGCTTATAAGGTGATTTTTTTTTATTTTTTTCCAAAAAATAAAATTTGTCATAGAATTCCCAAAAAATCACCCAAAGATAATATTAGAATTTTGAGTGCAAAAGTAAATTTTAATTACTAAAAATAATTATCTAAGAATTTGAATTTTATCTTTTAAATAAAAATCCTTATTTATTAAAACTTTACAATTTTATAGGAAAAAAACATTTTGAATGTTATAAAAATTATTTAAGACTTTGTTAACATTTATTATAAATTTTAAAAGGGTTTTATAAGAATATTTTATGATAATAAATTTTATTTAAAACTTATACATTTATCGTAAAAGATATTTTTAATGGAATACAGTTATTGTGATTAATTTTAAAATTTTATTTATATTATAAAGTAATCTCGAAAGTCACTTAAATTCTATTGCATAACCAAAAATATTAAAGACCAATTGATTTATTTACTCATGGTTATAATTCCGTTCAATCATATTTGTTGAAAAAAATGAATAAAATCATATTTCCCTATAAGTGTACCATTATTATTACACTACATCATTCACTTAGATTCTATTATGGTTCAATATTGCTTCATAAAAATATTTTATTACCAACTCTCTATTCCCCTATTATAGTTTGTTCTATGGGTGTAATGATTCTAGGGGATTTAGGTGACCCATATTTTTATATTTTACTTTATTTAACCTATAATGTTCTTCCCATTGTAATATTTCACATTATATTTGGTATTTTTGTAGACTGAATGTAACATTCTTAAATAATGAAATAATGTGTTGCTGGTTTCTAGTATGTGTTCTCTATCCCTTTATTATTCATAGTTGTAAAACTTCATATAAACACATGATGTTTAAAGTTCTTATGAAATTTAAATTTATTTCTATGTGCTTCTATTGTAAAACAAAATAAAATGTTATTGAGAGGTAATAGATCCATTATTAAGATAAGAACGTTTTTTGGACCGTTACGTTATTCCCCCTTAAAATAATTTCTTCCTCACAATTTTAACTCATATTCTATGTTGGGAATAAATGAGGATAATTTTGTATCATTATTTCCTCTATTTACCACATTGACTCTTCATATTTATGGTTCCTCTACAGCACTTTGACAAGGTGAGTTATCTTATTATGTAGAGAATTTTCTCTATAGTCAAAGATTTTCACCAGCTACTCCTTATAAGAGAGGTAATTCTCTAATTGTACCAACTCTAGATCCAGTACATGTGTGGGATCCATCATGTACTTATTCAAGAGTTATATATGGAATGCATCATGAACTTTAGACATGTTTAAGATAAGTTATAGCTAATAGGCCACTAGTTATATGCGATCAAGGATTTAAAAGGGGCCAATATTCCTAGGGATATGTTTTCCTTCACAAACTGGTTGACTCTCTTCCATAGTGATATTCTAAGAAGAAATTTTCATCCAACATGAAATTCCAAGTCCCTTTTATGGTTTTTAGTATAACTCTTCTTTCAACTCTAGGAACTTTTATGTGTGGTTGGATGGCATGGAACCTTTCTATAATCTCTTGCACAAGATTGGGTCCATGTATTATTTGTTCAACAACTTCATCGCTACAAGTAGGATTTCAACATATCTTCCCATAAAGAGATTCATATGGATCCATTTTAATACATTAGTGGAAGCTATTATTGTATGAGAACTAAAATAATGAGAGATATATATCCCATCCACCTTTAAATTACATTGATAAGGCTCTCAAAATTTCATCATGGGTATGAATGGACTTTCAAATTGATAATCAGTTTGGGTGTAATAGGATATACTAAAATGAAATTCAGTATTCAAATCATTTTGAATACTTATCTAGAATTTCAAATTGAACCTTGGATCATGATCATAAAATATTGAAAGTGGTGCCCCATACAGCCTCACCACATCTTTTACATACATATTAAAAAATTTCAGGGGATAAATATTCTTAAGTATCAATAAAGTGGGAAGTCTTGGTTAGTCGATACCCCAAAACACATATCACATTGATTCTTTTGTATGTATCTGTGAGACTAGTGATAATGTGAATGGTGCTATCCCTTTTCCATTTTGGTATGGGTAATGGTTTCATCATCCACTTGTAATTTTTTCACTATGCATTAACTTAATAACTTACCAATAAATTTGAGGTATACTTAGTGATCTCATTCTTCATATTTTTTCACCATAAGTTCTCTCCAAGATCATGGTACATCATGGTACTTCCAGGATAGATGTAGAAATATGAGCTATGTGCCTTTACTATTAGCTATTTCTTTACCTCAGGCGAAGAAGTCACATGAAGTCTTGATCCAAACCATAAGACACAAAATTTATCAATGTGGAAGCCATAAAGCTTACCCTTCTTTACCTTCACCTACTTTTAAATTCACAGGTTACCCCTTTGTGCTTATTTGATCCTATATATGATAGATGTGTGGATAATAATTTGAGCTAGGTAGGATGTATTCCAAGTAATTATGATTTCTGGATCCATCCTTTAAATATCCATGAAGATAATAAGTTTTTCAAATAGAATTATGGATAGAGTAGCAGTTTATTTTATGCTAACAGCATCACCTACCTTATTCTAATTTCTATGGTGGTAGTGAATAGAGTAATCATAGTCCTTGATTAGTTTTAACCATCTTTAATGATGCATGTTGAGCTCTATCGATGTGAATATATGCTTTAATTTTTTTTGGTCAGTGTATATATAAAAAATTTACACATAAACATAGTTTCTATATGTCTTTAATGAAAAATTAAATGTAGCTAGCTCCAGATCAAGGGTTGGATAATTCTTTTCATGAGTCTTTAGTTGTCACGATGGATAAGCAATCGCCATGTAATTTTTCATGAGTACACATCCAAGTACCTTTAAGGATGCATCAATATAAATTAAAAATACTTTCCCATTAGAGGGTAAAGTTAGCATAGGTTCACTAACCAATATCTTCATCAGTTCATGAAAACTTTATTCACAATTATTTTTCTAGATAAAATTGACTCCATTTCGAGTTAAATTTGTTACTGGATTAGAAAGATGTGAAAATTTGTTCACAAAAATTCTATAATATCCTTCTAGACCAAGGAAACTATTAATTTTTATAACAATTATAGGATGTGTCCACTCCTCAATGACTTTTTTATTTGTTAGTTCACTAATATTAATTTATTCAACATGATGTGTCCCATGAATGTGACATGTTATAACCAAATATTTCTTTAATTAATTTACCGAACAACATATCATTCATCAATGTTTGTGATATTAATCTTAAATTATTTTCATGATCCTCATGACATTTGTAATATATCATAATAACATTAATAAATACTACCATGAAATTATCAAGGAAGTCCTTAAATACTCTATTCTTAAAGTCCATAAATAATATAGGAGCATTAGTCTAGTTTAAGGGTATAATAAGAAACTCATAATTACCATATCTTTTTCAAAAGGTAGTCATTGAAATATCTTCTTTATTAAATATCAATTGATGATGCCCATATTTAAAATCAATCTTGGAAAATTATTGAGCTCCATGAAGCTGGTTTAAAAAATCATTAGTCTTTGGAAAATGATATTTTTTGTTCACTATGATCCCATTAGGTTCTCTATCATAAATGAATTGTCACACTGATCCATACTTATTCTTTAAACAATTTATCCTCAAGGAGACACACTTGGTCGAATAATACCCTAGTCCAACAAATCATGGATTTTCTTCTTTCATTCTTCTAACTCTACATACTCTATTATATATGGGGGTTTCGGTATTGGAATGGATCTATGTAAAAGTTATATTGATAACCCTACCTCTGTTTTGGGAGGAGGTCCTAGTAACTCTTCATGAAATACATCAATGTATTACTAAACAACGGGAAGATCTCTTATCTTTATAATTTCTCTTTTTTCTTCTTATCCACTATTCAATTCCATAAATAAGGAAATATTTGGTGGTTCTTGGAATGAATTGGGCTGGGAAATCTCTACTTTGAATATGAATAGAGGGTTTCACTTTAAGGCTACTAAAATATACTTACTTCTATAGTTGATCTTGGAATTATAATTTGACATCCAATCCATCCCAATTATTATGTCAAATTTCACCATTTGAATGAACACCAAGTTTTTAGAGATATTTTACTCACCAAAGTTAATAGAGGAACCCATATATATCTTTGACGCTTGAATAATTCCTCTTGGAATTTTAATAGAAAACTAAACCAATAGAAGTTTAGTGTTTAACTTTATGTTTTTGTAAACTCAAAATAAATAAAATAGTGCGTAGAACCAAAAAACAAACAATGTAATTTCTAGAATTTAGTGTGTGATGAGTGTAAATCCACAACATCATTTGGAACCTTGACTTTATCCATCGTAATTCCAAAAAAAGACATTGTTTTCTTGGAATATATTGGGGTTGATGGTGGTTTCCCTCAATTATCTTCTAATTTGGACATTTATTAGAGAAATTCCCAAGGTCCCCACACTTGTATCATTACACACCAGGTTCTGATTGAAACATATTCTCTTTGTCATTGGAATTTAGATACTAAGGATTAACATCACTATGATATTTTTAAACTATATTTCCATCTCTTATATATTTGAATCACTTTCTGATTCCTTGAAAAAAAATTCCCCATATGATTCTTCCCGCATTTTTTGGATATGGGATGTTGTACTTAATTATCATTTGAATTCTTCCCAAAATTTTGTTCCATCCTCTCCTTCTTTTCATTATGTACATGATTCCATTGGGAATATCTGAACTCTATTTTGAATTTGAGATCACATCACACTATATCTTCTTTACTCCTAAAGTTTCATATTTCAAAATCTTTCCATATATGGGGTCTCATTCCACCAAACAATCTATCCATATTCATGTTAGAATCTATGAAAAATATTTCAGTGCAATTCACATGCCTTTTAAAGTTTATCTCTTAATTCCCTACTGATTCATTTTCTCTTTATTTCAACTCTAGAAATTATCTCTCCATTTTGGTTTAGAGAGAATAAGGAAAATACTTGTTGGAAAATACGCTTTTGAAGTCTTTCCATCCCATGACATCCACCTCATCCCTTAGCATCGTTTTTTTGATCAGTTTACACCACTGACCATCATCTCCATCTAAGAAATATACTGTCAACATAACATTATCCTCTTCAAAACAATGGAGTACAATTTTGTTTTCTATAGTACTTATCCATTGTTCTATAATCAGTGGATCTGATGTTCCACTAAAAATAGGTGGTCATCAATGCATGAATGATCCTATTTCTTATTGTTCCTTCCCTAAATAAGTTGAATAGAGAACATGGTTTCAGTTATTGTTCCTGACATGAGTTTACTGACTCACCATCATCATGATGTTTTTAACTCCAACTCCACCCATATTGGGAATGTTGTCATCACATTATCCATTGCATCTATTTTTTACACAATTCCTTTGATTTCCAGCCATTTTTTCTTGAAAGAGAAAACCTAAGTAATAAAATTTTCAACATTGGAATATTATAATAATAATTTTATAGAAAATATTAATCCAAAAATTTTATAATATCATGCTTCTAGGACGATATACTTTAATATTAATAAAAGGTTTACATTATCATTATATCCTTCATAATTGTTTGCACAAGCATGCAATTAACCAAATAATATCCACTCGGAGAGTAAACCTAGGTGTAAATTAATTCCCATTTTCATGCACTATGTGATGATAAAATCCATATTATTGTTCACTTTTTGGGGTTGTTACCCCTATGCACAACTATACCAGAGCCACATCCACATTTTGTATCCAGACAATGATGTTTTTTTGGAAACCACTTACATAGTACTTATCCCAAATATAAGGATGATTTTATATATTTAAACATATATATAGGGTTCACACTAAGGTTTTTCTAGTCCTAATTTCTAAAAAAAAACAAAACAATCCAATTATACCAACTATGGAGACCCTTATTTTTATTTCATACAACTTTCATTACATGGTACAACATTTAATAATATATTTGATTTTTAAGGTTTAATTTCTCGATTATTAGGAAAAAAATACATGAAAAAAAATTCTTCTAATACACTTTAAATTATTCTTCATAGGTTCATCCTAAGTTACTTTTACACCATCTCATATCATGGGGGAAAACATCAAAGAAAGGGGTCAGAATAAAGCCCAGTAAGGGAATAAATAAAGGATAAACTTAGCATGTGACCATGTTGCATATCAATAAGGAATGATCATATGAACATGAGGCATATGATAATATAAATGTAATAAATTATAACATTTATATGTGGATACAATATAATAATGATAAATTTAAAATCCTATAACCAAGGTTTATCGCCATGGTGTCATATATAATAATTACTATGGTTATTCACCAAGGCATCATAAAACATGTCATCTAAGGAGATAAATTATTTACGCAATACATTAGAGTTAAATCAAAGAAAACCCTTAAAATTTCTTAATTCATGTGATTAACATTGATAATAATAAATAATTTTATCAATTACTCGAGGAGAATAATGAATGGGTTTCATATCTTATCACCGAGTGCATAAGTGATTAAAAACATGGACATTACTTCATTTTTAATCCACAATAATGGAATGTGAGTTTAATAAATGTGAATCCCAATAATTAATTTATATTTACATATAGGTGAATACCGAATGAAAATGAAGTGTTTTGGGTATTCACAATATTAGAATTTTTCATGTAAGAGAGGGAAATTCAAGAAATGAACTTTACAGTATGATGGTATACAAAAAGTATTAAAGGGAGTGAATAATGAGAGACAATGAAGGTATCCCATTGATAAAACAAAAATTTGGTAGTATTGGGAAGATCAAAAGTGCATGTAAATAAAGAATATTTCATGTTAATATCACTCACAAAAAGGAAGCACTTGAATGAAAAGGAAGAAGAGGATAATTCTCATACCTTGAATATTTTCTTCCTAAAACATGAGGATCTCACCATGAGAACTTGATGGAACCTTGGAGGGACTATTTGGGAGTTAAAATGACCACAAAATTATGAATTATGGATTTTTAGTAGGGAGTAATAGGTAATGGTTGGTATTTATAGTTGATGAGGGGTGGGTTTTAAATGATTAAATATTGGCTATTTAATTATATTAGCTAACCACTTGTGGGTGTAATGAATTTAATACAATTTTATGCACTATTAATAAGTGAGAGAGTTTTTTGGAGGTTCAAGGCCTTTAAAAACCTAATCAAACCTTCCAAAAAACCCATTTAATGCACATAAACCAAAAAAGTAAATTTAATTTCAAAAAACCAATTCAGGGTACAAAATATAATGTATAAATTTACAAATAAAATTAAAATTTTTGAATTAATTTTTATAATTATTAAATGTAAATTTTATTGATTAAAATGTTCCATAATTTTTTAATCTTGCTGACATAATAATGATGTCATAAAATCATAGTTCCCGTAAAGTAGAAATTTTCAGTTTTTCTCAAAAAATATACTTGGTTAGAAACTTTATAAAAAATAAACCTAAGATAATTGTGATGTGATGAGTAAAGAACTAAAATTTATTTCATTAAATAAATTCAATAAGTATAAAAATTATATCTTTTTAATAAGAATCCTTATTTAATATTTTTTTCCAATTTTATAGAAAAATAATCATTCTGATAGTTATAAAAATTATTTAGGACCTTGTTAAAATATACTATCACTTTAAATAGTGTTTTATAATATTATGTCATGAAATAAACTTTTATTAAAAAATATTAATTTATAATAAAACATATTATTAAAGGAATATATTCATTTTCTTTAATAATACAAATTTATTTATATTATAAAATAATCCTGATGGACACATAAATGAATCTATGTAACAAATAATAATAAATACTAGCTATATTATTAACTAATAGTCATAATTCCATTCAACTATATTAACCCAAAAATTAAAGGAAAACAATCATTTTTTTCAAATAAATACACCATCATTCTTACACTTCAACATTCATTTCGATTTGATCAAGGTTCAATATCATTTCCAAAATCAATATTGTATTACCAAATCTATGTTCATTTATTATAGTGATTTCTATGGGTGTGATGATTCTTGGGGATCAAGGAAATCCAAATTTTTTATATTTGACATTATTTAACCTTTATCAGTATTACTATTGTAATATTTGATATTATATTCAGTATTGTTGTAGACTAAATGTAACATACTTAAATAATGAAATATAGTTTTACTGGATTCTAGTATGTGTTTTCTATCACTTTACTATTCCTAATTATACTAGTTTATTTCAAAAAAATGATATGTAATGTTCTTAAAAAATTTAAATTTCTTTCTATGAAATTATATTTTAGAATATTATAAAATGTTATTGAGAGGTAATAAAACCATTATTAAAAGAAATATTTTTTTTGTGTTGTTATATATTCTATTACTATACATATGAGATATTAAACTATTTTAAATATTTAAAGTAATAAATATCACCATCTTCACCTTACTCAATTAGTTTACAACCAAATAATTCCATTGGGTGAGAATAACATTGACCAAGGCTCACTATAAAATGTCTTTGATTCTTATATATGGGGATTATTGATATATATCCACCCTTACATTTAATCTTTCCATATTTTTTAGCATTCAGTGACATAAACCAGCTAAAACTCAATGAGTAATAATATAATAATATGTTATTTAAAACTTTAATCTCTTATAATAATTATATATAATATAAAAAATTAAAATTTTATCTTACTTTAATCTCTCTCCATGGTCAATAGATTGTTTCCCAATGGAATGCATTTTACTTATGAGTTATTGGAGACAATTTTCAATTGGGGATAATCATAATATTCCCCATATAAAAAATCAATTAACACCCACCCAATACGATGAAATAAAATGTGTTATCAAATAATATATTTAGTTGGGTACCTAAGTTCAAAACACAAATCACTATACTAGGTCCCCAATATTTGGTAGAACACTGATAAAATCCTATTAAACAAAACATAATAATATTGTAAAAAATAAATGATTTGATCTACTAAATAATAATAATAATAATAATAATACACATTAATAAAAAATATAACAACATGTCATAAATTTCAATCATACATACTACCACCATTAAAAAATTCTCATCATGACACATTTTCATTCATAGAAATAAACAACAATTAATCCATAGATTTTTTTACACGTGGTACATAAAAATTTATATTTTTTAAAACAATTATAAATATGATAAAAAATATTAGAGGCTACCTTTCAATGACCAAGAAAATTGATGATATCTCTTTCGACGGTTTCCCTATCCCATTTAATATATTTTTATCATATATCCATAATTTTTTGGTCAAGATTTTTATCAGAAAATCAACTGAAATTCCAAATAAAATTATGTAGTCACATTGAGGGTGAATCAATGTGAACCAAATTTGTTGAATTCTTTTAAATTTTAATTTTCCCTACCTATATCCATAACCTATGAATTGGTTAAGATGAATGGATATTCATATTATTTCCCAAAAAGAAACACTTCATGGAAAGTAGTAAATAAAAATAGACAACAACATATGATATTTTTATAAGGTTCAATACCAACATGGGTATTTACAATTTACTGAGTTTTTGGTCTAGTCTTAAATAATTTTTTTATCTTTAATTAATTTATGTAATTAAAAATGTGAGAAAAAATCATCCTTGGATCAAAACTTACAAGGGGTGGAAAGGTATTATACTTAACCATTGGGAAGGTATAATTATTAAACTAATTATACGTATTGATAGTAGTCATTTGGATAATATTTTACTAGATCCATCTAGTATTAAATATTCCTCCTTATACTCTTATGAACAAGATCTTTAGTATTCTCCTAAATGCCACAAAATCACCATAAAAGATTTTCTTCCTCAAATTCCAGGAATTCAATAACGAGGATATGATCACTAATGTTTTATGCATGGAGAGATTCTTCTAAATCTTTAATAATGATTAATGTATACATGGGAACATGTAAGTATATTTTTTCTTCATCATCACTAATAACAAGACTTATATTGATAAGCCCTTCAATATGATTGACTTAATGTGGATGAAAAATAATAGTAGGTGATTATCAATCTCACTTATTTTTATTCTTCAAGAGTCTCAAAACATATAATATATAATTTTTACAATGGAAATGTAATACTTTACAATTATATTTCTTTCCTTCTTAGATAAAATCTATGATATAAGGGTAACATAGGGAAATAATTCACCCATACTTCACTTTCTTCTTCTTCTTCTTCCTCGATACACAAGATGTCCATAACAATATAATACAAGTTTCTCCCATTCCCTTTTCTCTCACTCGACCTCATTATCTTATTCTTCTATATTATATTTTTATAATCATGTTAATATAATTTCAATATTTTAAATACAAAAATTCTATGATAATCTACACTATTATCTTCTTAATATTTTCATTTAATCTGTTAAAAAAGTTTGTGGGAATTCTTTCCATGAACTCACAATATTTTACACCTTATAAAAACTTGTCTAACCTAATATTCCACAAATACCAATCATCATATTAAAATTCTTCATGTATTTATTCTAATAAAATCTATATTTTTTATCTTCATAAATGATTTTTGATCTTCATATATGAAATCCTAGAATTATCCCACCACAATCCTATCAATTTATTCTAATTTAATTCTCATTTTAAATTGAATTTATTCATGACTCAATCATTATATTTAATCCATGAATAATATCCCAACATCAAATATTTTTTTTTTATTTTGAGGCATTTCATTTTTATTCAATTTTTTTATAAGTCCCCTTTTAAGGGTTAAGGGGGGACCCTTACATGGCCTGTAGGCTTCATTACATTACTTGACCTAAAGATCTTAGAGTAATTCATCCAAGATTATGACTACTTGGAATGACCCCTCCCTAGCATCTACATCATGATGTCACACTACCACAAATCTAGGTTTCTGCAGTGCCACCCTTTAACATCACAAAAAAAATGCCGATAAAGGGACCCCCTTTATGAGTGATTTTATTAGTAGCGTTGATAGGGGGCTTTATCAGCTCTTTTACCTAGCAATGATAAAGTGTATATTTCAAAAAAATCATGAAAAATAATATATTGATATATAGGCATATTTATATTGATATAAGTCTAATATATATTTTTTAAATATGTTTTATATAAGTGTAAATAGACTATTACATTTAATATATAAGAAATTTAGTTAAAATAGCTTTAAAATATTATAAAAAAAGTATTAATTAATAATTTTATAACTATCATTGACTAATAATCATTTCATAACAATTTGAATACATAAAAATAATAATAAAAGATCTAAAATAAGTTAAAAATGTAACTCAAACTTCAAACGACCGTAACTTTTGATCCGGGTGTCCGTCTGTACTCTACATCATATCAAATCGAAGCATGTGATGATCTATATGCACCAATAACCCAAATTAACCTTTTTTCACATTTTCCAAGGCAAAAAATGACTTATAAGGCCTCCAAAACTGTATTTTAGTTCGGATACCCCATTTTCTTTAACATTTGATGGAATTTCGGCCTCATTTAAGGGGGTCTTTTTTCCCTTTTTCAGTAGGGAATGAATTTATTTCAATGTATTACATTAATATTCATATTAAGGATTTGAAAATTTATCATTTTTCATAATTTACTATTATTTATAATAAAATATATAACAATATATACATATTTTTTATATATTCGCACATAAAAATTTAATTTTATAAATAAATAATTAAACATATTTACTTATTAAATATATTTCCCAATATATAAGCCTTATCTAAATAAGAAAATAATATCCATTTTATTTAAAATAAAAATATATGAATATTTATATACGAATATAATGTGTACGTGTATATATATATATATATATATATTTGTGTGCGTGTGTATTGAAAAACTGTTTTATATTATATATATATTCTAAACATATGTATTTACATATTAATATATAATATTTGTAAGTATATATAAGTATGTATAATTATACATACATATATATATCTAATTTATATATATTTGTGTGTGTGTTGTATATATGTATTTATTTATTTATAAACACACATAAAAAACATATTTTATAAATGCATGCAAAACTGATCTTTTAAATATATATTAATATATGAATAAATATATTAATATATTAATATAACTGTATATATATATATATATATATTAATATACTGATATATATATATATATATTAATATACGAATATATATATATATGTATTAATATACATATATATATATATATGTATTAATATACATATATATATATATTAATATATGAGTAAATATTACTATATATATATATAAATGAATAGATATATTAATAAATGAAGAGAAAAGCAATATGGTGGAGTGGTAAAGGCTTTGGAGCGCAGGCAACAGGTCCTATGTTCGAATCCTGGGGGAGGCAGGTCGTGCGCGCAAGTGGGGAATAATTCCTAGAACTATTAAAGGGGTTAGGGCGCTGTTAAAGGCTGGTGGGTTGGCTGGGGAGTGCAGGCTCCAGTGGGGGGTGGGGCACTATTGAAGGGGGGATTCAAGTGCCAATAAAAGGGGTCCTTTAACAATGCCAAAAAAGAACTAATAAAGGACTCATTTATCAGCATTTTTTAGCACTGATAAAAGGGGTGTATATCCGGGCTTTTCTGAGCGCTGATAAAAGGGACCCCCTATCTTCACCTCAATTAATAGCGCTTTTCTAGTGCTATTAATGCCATTTTCTAGAGCTGATAAGGCCACATTTGTAGTAGTGTCAGCTCTCCACCTTCACATGGATGTTCAACTAGCTATCCTTTGCAGAGATACACATGCATCATACCGATGGAAATTGTTATACCCTATCATTCTTACAAATCCATTAGCTCTGCTCTAGTCAATGTGCTTACTCTGAATCCTCATTCAGAACCTAGTCCTTGTAGAGTTTTTATGGTTACTTCTGCATAACATGTGGCCCGAAGGCCTTGAGTTGGCCAAAAGTCCTTAAGGTGGATCGAAATCCCTACCAACCCAAATGCCAGGGGTGCCCCGAAGGCCTGAAGGACTTGAGGGCCAAAACGGTGGCTCGAAGGCTAAAACTTATGAATAGTTCTAGATTCTATAGTACCAAATAGTACCTATTATAGTACCTACAATAGTAGATGCTACAGTAATGCTACAATACCCAAGAAATATGCCTCCACCCAGATTTGATCCTAGGTCTCATGGATGCACATGGAGAGTCCTCACCAATTGGGTTAAGGCTCATATGCTCAACTGAATAGAATATTAAGATATCTCTCATTTTCTCAAAGTAATAAAAATTACATAAGAAATGGAATATCATATGGATCATAATAGTGAGCTCAAATATACTATTTATGATGAAAAATATTTTTTTATACTCAATAATATCTTCTATATGCATTTCAGAATCTTAAATATTATCAAAAAAACCTACACATGCCTTTTAATATTTTCCATATTATATAGAATAAATTAAATACCATAATAGGTCTGATAGTTTGTCAATTTTTCAGTATAAAATATCTTCCATATCATTTGTGATATATTAAATTTCAATAATAAACCTTACATACCATATTAAATATGTTTTCTATCATAGTGTACATACCTAAATTTTTTACATATCATCTAGATAATTTTACACATCATAGTGATCTCTAGTGCTTTTTAAATATTTGGCCTCCAAGAAAAACTTATGTATGACTTTTACCATTCTCTTCTCCAACTCATGATTCTAGAACTTCTAAAAATTGGATTAAAACATTTTCAAAAATTATTAGGGATTCTATAAAAACTCCAATACATATCAAAACAACATAAATGTATTTATAAATATATCAAACCTTATTAAAAAAATTATAATAATTCTTAAATCATATTTTAATATTTAAATACGCCTCTAAGAGTATTTCAATGAAAATACACGACCACATCAATTCCAGCTTCAAAATTAGTCTTATCCAATAATAATCCTTGTGTGTTAATAAATTTATCAAGCATCCTTCAAGCTTTATAACATAGGTATGGGTACTCATTTTAGATCTTCACTAGAATCACTTGAGTCCTCTAACATCTAGCTTCTCAACTTCACAAGGAACATGTTGTGGAAAACGATTTCATATTCCATCAGAACATGTCTTTGATTATCATTAAGTTGATATCACTAATACTTGGATGATAATGATTCTCCCAAAACAAAAAAAATCATTTCAATATTATTTTCCCATTTATGAGTGGATCTCCCTCAACATATACATGGTGGTAAACACAAACACTAATAATAATAACTTTAAGTTATATCTCATACATCTCCAATGAGTTATTCAATCACCTTTTCATGGTACTCTTCATCAATAATGAGGTATTTCAAACTCTTAAATCATTAGGGTCTTTATCATATCCCAACAAATATAGAATTTATTCCTAATTTAAATATTGAATAAAATAAAAATCTCTTTATCAAAATACCTTTGGGAACTTCAATATCCCTATTTGGATTTGATATCAACACCCATTTACATTATACTAATTTCACTTCTAAATTCAATATCATTATCCCATTTATTGAATGTAAATTCAAAGGTGAAAGGGTAAGGTAAATTCCTACCAATTTAATGCTTCTCCCATAATTTATATTTCATTGTATTTAACTTAGTAAAAACTGATTATATTGAGCAAAGGATGAAATCTCATTTTTCCTAATAAATGAGACTTTAATCAAACAAATATAAGTCTATGTGTGTATCATTAATGTATAAAACATATATTACTAACATATACATAAAATTTTTCCATAAAACTAGTAAACTTGTGATACCAATAAAAAAATATGTTTCTTTAGTTTGTTCAAATGTATTTTTCATGTAATTTATCCACTATATGCATCACCTTAAATTACTTACAAAAAGTAAAATAAAAAAATAGATATATGGGAATAAAGAAGGTCTTTATTTTCTTCTTAATCAGTGAAATAAGGTCGAGAGTGGCTTCTAAACAAAGAAACCCATCTATTTTCTGCTCTAATGGTATGAGAAATCTTCATGATTTCTCCTCTACGGAGTTTTGAAACATGGGAATTTATATGTATCATAGTCTTATTACATTTCACAATATTCTTGTCATGTAGAATTTAATTTTTCACATCAGATATAAAATAAATTTCTCTCTTCTATACTTTCATTATCATCTTTTTCTTCTCATATTGGATTAGGTAAAGAATAAATCATTATTTAGGAACCAGTTCAGTTTACATGGATTATAAATAATATACGGGTTACCATTTTTAGGAAACCTCTCTAATTCATTTTCATGGATGTCTTCTTCCAAACCAGCCCTTTTATTTCTTTCGTAGATTTATTCTATTTTTTTATTCCAGCTTATTTCCCCCAACTTTGATGTTCATGTCTTATTTTCAAAGGTCAATGATGTGGTATTTTCTCCCATAATAGAATAATCTCTTCCATGGTGTGACATCCTTCTCATAATTCTTCTTTTTTGTTCTTTTATCAGCACTTTTCTTTTTATTACACCCTAAGTTCAACACATTTTACATTTTTTCTTCATTTTTTTATATTATGTCATCTTCACTTTACATCAACATATGAATTATAATTTTTAGGTTTATGAAAACATTTATCTTCATAATAACCACCTTTTTTGAAATTATCATTGAAATACTCAAGGCATTGAAATATTTTTTCAATGAATTGATTTCTCATTTTCTATAAACTTTTATTTTTATAAGTTGTATTTCTTTTCATTTTAGATTTTCTCAACCTTGGAACATAACTTATTTTTCTTCCAGTGATTGAAAAATTATGCCAACATCCAATGGACTGATTTCCAAATATTTAACCACACAAACAGTAACGATAAACCTCTTTCTTTTAGTTTTTGATCTTATATAGCTAGAATTTGAAACTTATTATTTATGAGTAAACACTCCATTATTTTGGGTACACTTTGGGTAAATGATATTATTACTTATTTTAACATCCATCATTGATGTAGTGGGGGATTTATCATGATTTTTATTCACATATATTTTTCTATATTTTGAATTATAGCATGTGCGAGCCATTGAATCATTAGTAAATAAAACATTTTCAAGGATATAGGTTAAATTTTCAATCAAATTTTTATATATATATTCATTGATGATTTAAACCCCCTTTTGTAACTAAAATGAGTATTTTTAGAAGTAAGAATATCATATGAAATATTGATAGTATATCTTCTTTTATACGTATTTAGGGAATATGCATCTTGTGTCACTTATATATTTCTCAATTTGGATTCCAGTTCAGGAAACTTCATGTTGAGGGATTTTTTCTCAAAACCAAATAATCATATAATGTATTTTTAATCTCTTTTTACCTTCTCAATCTTTTTTAATGCATCATACTTAATCATATATAGAATTTATAAGATCCCTTATCCTGTTTGATTTTATTTCCATATGAGTATATTTGAAATTCATAGAGAATTTGTGTATTTCATCTAGTATATGGAACTCTTCATCTTATATCCTTTTTAACATTTATTTATCACCAAGTTTAATTTGAAATATTTCTTCTACCACATAGTATTTTTATTTATAAAGTAATGTAGTTTTTTCTTGGTCTTTAGAAATTTGGGTGAGAGTTTTTCCCTCTTGAAACTTTATATTCAATATTTTTTTCATAGATTTTCCATATATTTATATCTATGTTTTATCAATATGTAGTTCCTTAAAATAATAAAATATATAATTGAAAAATTCCATAGAAACATTATTTAGGTAATCCTTAACTTTAGAGTAGAGGTATTTAAATAATTCAATAGACCCATTCTCTTTACTATATAAAGATGATTATTCCAAAGAATTATTCTCAATAGACTTAACTAATATAAAAATACGTTAATTAATTTTAATTAGTGATTTTATATCTTTCTATATTGAGAAATTTATTAACCTAATAGCCTCTCTTTTTTTCCTATTCTTCTATGTTTTAGTAGAAGCCACCATATCTACTTTCACAGGGATGAAAACTATATCCTCAATTAGAGGTAACATAGAAAATGTTTCAAATATAAAATTCATGTATGACTAATAAAAACAACTAGGGGAGAAAATATATCTATTAAGAGGGATCCTAACTTAGATCTAATACTAGTTAAAATGACCATTGAGATTATGTTGTCACACTAAGATGGGAGGAAGGTGAATCCATGTAAACCAGCTCCACTAGAATATTTTACATTTTAATTTCTAATATCAAAATTTAAATCTATTTATCAGTTACAATGAATGGATCAACTTATTTTTTTCAAAAAACACAATGAAAAATGAGAATTAGTAAATAAATAGAGATAATGACACACAATATTTTTACAAGGTTTGGTCCCAATGTGGGTATCTACTCCTTGTTGTATTCGGGTCTAGTGCACGACATAGATTATTTCCACTAATTAATTTTTGTGATTATAATAGGTGATATGGTATCATCCAAGACTCAACACATATCAAAGGTGGAATGTTATAAACCATAACCCTTGGTAATATTTCATCATTAACCCAGTGATATCTCTTTATAGTAATCATTTGGCTAAGATTATACCTAATCTCTATAGTATAAAATGGACCTCCCTATACTCTTATGAATAAGATATGTTGTACACCCTTGGTTTTCATATCATTGCCAAATATGTTCTTCTTTCTTAATTTATAGGGTTTTTATAACATCATGTTACCATTTTAGAAGGTATTCCCTTAACCACATCATGGTTTTCCCCTCCTTTGAGTTTGGGAGGATACCTATAATAGTGAAGTAAGATATTGTTTTGAATTTCACTAAAAAATATTCATTTCTATAGGATTCCGAGCAGTTACATGCCATGTAATAGTTGCTGGATATAGGTCATGAAAGACGACTTCATGCTTTGAAAGGTTGCAAATCATGGCTAGGAATTACATGATGAGGGTTGTTAAAATTTCAGTTTTTTATCCGAGGTGATGAGTTTTTTCAGCGTATATGGATCTTTGGGGTTACACATCATGTAACTGGGTTAAACATCGTGTAACTGGGTAACATGTTGTGCAATAGCCCACAAATAGTTTTTAAAAATAGAATGAGACTATTTTGTTTCAGTTCCATCATCAGTTCTTCATGGATCCTAACCTAAGGTAGTCCCAACACATTTTATAGAGACTCAACCCCTCCTAGATCGATGTGTTCGGCATTGTATCCCCATTTTGTTTGTGGTGCATCTCTCTAAGTAAGAAAACTTTCCACTTCTTCATTGATTTTCATTGTAGTAGTGCCATAGAATTGTTTTATCATATCTATTGTTCTAAGTTGGTTGTTACTTCTTGGTTTAATCTAGATCCATTGTGTGATATTGTTCTGAAGGCCTTTACCATTGTCAGTCATGGTACGACATACATTCGTTCTTGAGTTATGTTGGTTTTTTCCTTTCCTATGACCCCTTGTGTTTTGATTTGGATCATTCATGTGATGTGGATTGGATTCTTGGGACTTCATTGTCATCATTGGGTTTTCATTGTTTGTGGATCCCATTTAGGCAATGTGTGACCTGAACATTGAGGTAGGTGGTTCCGTATCTAGCCTATGATATTGGATCTTTTTGTTTTAATTTACAAAATGATGTAAAAAAATACTAGCATGGTTTTTTTTCATTTGTTCAGAAGTGTTTTCAATGAAACATGGGTTTTCCCTACTTATTGATAAATAGAATGGAAAAAGGGAAATTTTCGAAGCATTGAAATGGAATTGTGAAATGGTTTTAAAATGGTTTTCAAATAATTGAAATGATTTGTGAAAAAGATATCATGGGTGGCCTTGGGTACTTAGGTGAAAGGTTTACCATGAGTTCATCATCCTTTATTTTTTATTATAAAGAAGGTTTGTATTGGGGATTTCCTATGTTTCCTAGGCCAATTGTTCTAGGGGACTGATATAGATATTTTTGTGGGTTTACTCATGGGGTATTGTTCTACTTCCTAAGACCATTGTTCTAGGATCATAATTGTGAACCTGATTGACTATGGTATGTGTAGTCGGCAGCCTAGACCTATAATACTCATTAGTGGTGTGATACATGTGCTTCTATTTTGTATTTCATGTATTTCTGAGTCATCCTTGATATGCATGTTTACGCTAGTGAATAGTGATATGGAAAATATGATTTAAAATTTATATACCTACTTTTATTTAGAACCATTGAAAAATGAAAATATTTACCATGTTTTTTATATATCTATTTTACTACTTATCATTCCATACGTTACATAAAATAATCATACCATAATTGTTATAAAGAGTCTGGTTATAGAACATCTAGGTGGGATCCTACTCATCCTATTTGATCACAGCCTATGCATCTATTCGACAATGTATAGACCTGTGTTTATATTCCTATGTAGGGAAAGGAACCTACAGTGAGGTGTCAAGGTTTGTGTCAGTTGCTTGGGTAGCTGGTAGAGATATGGTGGGAGTTCTTCCATGCCATCATTTAGAGTAACAGTTTCATTTGGTTCCTATGTAGTTGGACTTGTCCTCTAGAGTATTTAGCTACTTTTTCTATTATCTGTTTCCACCATTTTCTTATTGTCATGTCATATATTTTTTTGTATTCAAATTTACATTTTTTATTTGTACATATATTCCATGTGGTTATTCATGTTGGGAGAATTCGTTCCTTTTGCATTGTCATTTGATGTTTGGGTGCTTGTCGCTAGCCCATGGGGATAGAAAATTCCCTTTAGGTTAGTGATGGATCAGTTCGAGTTCTAGGTTTGAGGGAACCCAGGTTGGTTCATTATAGTTTGGTATTAGAGAAGGTCTATCCTCAAGAGTCCTATTCTTGGGACATCTGTTAGACTGGAGACATGTATTTTAGGGACTTGAGAGGTATATTGTGATAAGTTTCTGACAGCTCTTGTCGTGATGAGAATAAAGTTTCCATTTGATGTTGGGATATATGTCTCTAGTTTTGGGTTTTTGTTTTAAAATATCAGTTTCAACTTATGGGTTTTCTTGTTTAAACTAAAATTTTTTCTGTTATATGATCGCTCTTTTTTTGGGGTTCACATTAGTATGCCTTAGAGACATCTTCAAAGATTTACTCAGGAAAGTTTAGTTGATAATCCTCAATGGAATCCACCTATAAATCAGAACCTCTTTGTGAATATCATATGGACAGTCCATCCAATCAATCAAGATATACCACAGGTTCAGAACACTATTTTTGTGGTACAACCAAGAGATGGAGGGGAGAGAGAGAGGCCAAGTGAGTTCTTACACGAGAATCCACCATCCTTTAAAGGAATGAATGAACCATAATAGGCCGAGGACTGGATGGATAGGATTGATCAGATCTTGAAATTTCTGGAGACACCTGAGAAAATCAAGGTAAAGTGCACAATGGTTAGACTCAATGGGTATGACAAACGATGGTGGGATTCTATGGTCTCAGAAGATAGAAATACAGACTTGGACCGTAATGGTTTCAAATCCCAATTCTATTAGTAGTTTTTTCTAGAGTCACTGATTATGGTGAAGTCTATGGAGTTCTTATATTTTCAATTGGGAGAGCATTCGGTGATGACATACAACAATTTTTTTACTAATCTTTTCATTTTTTCCTGAACATGGTGAAGAATGACCAGATGAAGGCACAAAAGTACCTATAGGGTTTGTGATCAGATATTATATCATTGGTTTTTTGTTGTATATTTATAAATATACGGAGATGTTAGATAGAGCTATGATAGTAGAAATGAATATGTCCATCAAGGTTGGATTTTCCACCACTTCTCCTCCATTAGGTGGAAACATCAATGGCTCACATGGGAAGAAAATGATATGGCAGAATCAACACAAAAGTGGTGGAGGTGGGTCTTAGTAGAGAGCCTCCTATACACCATCTATTTCAGCTACCAGTGTACCTTTGACTTTCTACCAGTGTGGCAAGGGAGGACACACCAAAAATTCCTGTCATAATCCTAAAAAGACGTGAAATAGATGTTAATGTGTCAGTCACTTACAAAATATATATCAGGCTATGACTACACCTCATTATGGTTATGTTTCCTCGGCTCTAAAGGCTACTATAGTGAAGTTAGAAGCTTTAAAGACTATAAGGCTCCAACTACATGCCTCAAGAGTGAAGCATTTTCACATTGTAGATGAGTGTCTATCTGAGGTTGATTTAGGTCAGTCAATAGTGAGAGGTACTATCCTTATTTTATCTTTAGTAGAAATTTCTTTATCTGATACCGGTGCCTCCCACTCATTTATATCTACATATTTTTTTGATGTTTTTAAATTTTCAACGGAACTTATGTCCTTTTAAATGGAGTCAGAGAAACTTCTTGGTATAAGGAAAGAGAAAGGGTTTAGGTGTCCCTTATGTTTTTTAATGATATCCACTCTCCCCTATATGCATCACCTTAAATTACTTACACAAAGTAAAATAAAAAATTGATATATGGGAATAAAGAAGGTCTTTAGTTTCTTCTTAATGACTGAAATAAGGTTGAGAGTGGCTTTTAAACAAAAAAAACCCATTTATTTTCAGCTCTAATAGTCTGAGAAATCTTCATGATTTCTCCTCTACGGAGTTTTGTAATTTGTGAATTTATATGTATCATAATCTTATTACATTTCACTATATTCTTTTCATTTAGAATTTAATTTTTCACATCAGATATAAAATACATTTCTCTCTTCTGTACTTTAATTATCTTATTTTCCTTTTAATATTGGATTAGGTAAAGAATAAATCATTATTTAGGAACCAGTTCAGTTTACATGGATTATAAATAATATACGGGTTACCATTTTTAGGAAACCTCTGTAATTCATTTTTATGGATGTCTTCTTCCAAACCAGCCCTTTTATTTCTTTCATATATTTATTCTATTTTTTTATTCCAGCTTATTTCCCCCAACTTTGATGTTCATGTCTTATTTTCAAAGGTTAGTGATGTGTTGTTTTCTCCCATAATAGAATCATCTCTTCCATGGTGTTGTATCCTTCTCATAATTCTTCTTGGTTTTTCTTTTATCAACACTTTTCTTTTCATTACACCCTAATTTCAACACAATTTATATTTTTTCTTTATTTTTTCATATTATTTCATCTTCAATTTACATCAACATATGAATTATTATTTTTAGGTTTATGAAAACATTTATCTTTATAATAACCACCTTTTTTGAAATTATCATGGAAATAATCAAGGAATTCAAATATTTTCTCAATGAATTGATTTCTCATTTTCTATGAACTTTTATTTTTCTAAGTTGGATTTATTTTCATTTAGATTTTCTCTACCTTGGAACATAACTTATTTTTATTCTAGTGATTGAAAAATTATGCCAACATCCAATGGACTGATTTCCAAATATTTCACTACACAAACAGTAACGATAAACCTCTTTCTTTTCCTTTGTGGTGTTATATATCTAGAATTAGAAACTTATTATTTATGAGTGAACACACCATTATTTTGGGCACCCTTTGGGGAAATGATATTATTACTTATTTTAACATCTATCCTTGATGTAGTGGTGGATTTATCATGATTTTTCTTCATGTATATTTTCCTATATTTTTAATTATAGCACATGAAAGCCATTGAATCATTAGTACATAAAACATTTTCAAGGATATAGGTTAAATTTTCAATGAAATTTTGTTATATATATTCATTAATGATTTCAACCCCCTTTTGTAACTAAAATGAATATATTTAGAAGTAAGAATATCATATGAAATATTGATAGTATATATTCTTTTATACGTATTTAGGGAATATGCATCTTGTGTCACTTATATATTTCTCAATTTGGATTCCAGTTCAGGAAACTTCATGTTGAGGGAATTTTTCTCAACACCAAATAATCATATAATTTCTTCCCATTCTATTTTTACTATCTCAATCTTTTTTAATGCAACTTACTTAATATTATATAGAATTTATAAGATCCCTTATCCTCTTTGATTTGATTTCCAAATGAGTATATTTGAAATTCATAGAGAATTTGTGTATTTCATCTAGTGCATGGAACTCTTCATCTTATATCCTTTTTAACATTTATTTCTCACCAAGTTTAATTTTAAATATTTCTTTTACCACATAGGATTTTTATTTATAAAGTAATTAGTTTTTTCTTGGTCTTCAGAAATTTGGGTGAGAGTTTTTCACTCTTGAAACTTTTTAATTAATATTTTTTTCATATATTTTCCATATATTTATAGCTATGTTTTATCAATATGTAGTTCCTTAAAATAATCAAATATATAATTGGAAAATTCCTAATAAACATTATTTAGGTAATCCTTAACCTTAGAGTAGAGGTATTTAAATAATTCAGTAGACCCATTATATTTAATATATAAAGTTGATTATTCCAAAGAATTATTCTCAATATATTTAACTAATATAACAATAAGTTAATTACATTTAATTAGTGATTTTATATCTTTATCTATTGAGAAATTTCTTAACCTCATAGCCTCTATTTTTTTACTATTCTTCCACATTTTAGTAGAAGCCACCATATCTACTTTCATAGGGATGGAAACTATATCCTTTATTAGAGGTAACATAGAAAATGTTTCAAATATAAACTTCATATATGACTAATAAAAACAACTAGGGGAGAAAATATATATATTTAGAGGGATCCTGGATTAGATCTAATACTAGTTAAAATGACCATCAGGATTATGTTGTCGCACTAAGAGGAGAGGAAGGTGAATCCATGTAAACCAGCTCCACTAGACTCCTTTACCTTTTAATTTTTGATATCAAAATTTAAATCTATTTATCATTTACAATGAATGTATCAACTTATTTGTTTCAAAAAACACAGCACAATATGAAAATTAGTAAATAAATAAAGGCAATAACACACATTATTTTTACAAGGTTCGATCACAATGTGGGTATCTACTCCTTGTTGTATTCGGGTCTAGTCCACGACATAGTTTTTTTTCACTAATTAATTTTTGTGATTATAATAGGTGATATGGTATCATCCTAGACTCAACACATATCAAAGGTGGAATGTTATAAACCATAACACTTGGTAATATATCATCATTAATCCAGTGATATCTCTTTATAGTAGTCATTTGGATAAGATTATACTGCATCTCTTTAGTATTAAATGGACCTCCCTCTACTCTTATGAATAAGATATGTAGTACACCCTTGGTTTTCATATCATTGCCAAATAAGTTCTTCTTTCTTAATTTATAGGGTTTTTATAACATCATGTTACCATTTTAGAAGGTATTCCCTTAACCAAGTCATGTTTCCCCCTCCTTTGAGTTTGGGAGGATACCTATAATGGTGAAGTCAGATATTTTTTTGAATTTCACTAAAAACTATTCATTTCTACAGGATGCCGAGCAGTTACATGCTGTGTAATGGTTGCTGGATGTATGTCATGAAAGATGACTTCATTCTTTGAAAGGTTACAAATCGTGGCTAGGATTTATATGATGAGGGTTGTTAAAAGTTAAGTTTTTTATCCGAGGTGATGGGGTTTTCAGCGTATATGGATCGTTGGGGTTACACATCATGTAACTGGGTTACACATTGTGCAATAGCCCACAAATAGTTTTTAAAAATAGTGTGAGACTATTTTTTTCAGTTCCATCATAAGTTCTTCATGGTTCTTGACCTAAGGTAGTCCCAACACATTTTTGAGAGACTCAACCCCTCCTAGATCGATGCGTTCGGCATTGGATCCCCGTTTTGGATGTGGTGCATCTCTCCAAGTAAGTGACCTTTCCACTTCATCATTGATTTTAATTGTAGTAGTGCCCTAGAATTGCTGTATCAGATCTGTTGTTCTAAGTTGAATGTTACTTCTTGGTTTAATCTAGATCTATTGTGTGATATCATTCTGAAGGACTTTTCCATTTTCAGTCATGGTACGACAGACATCTGTTCTTGAGTTATGTAGGTTTTTTCCTTTCCTATGACCCCTTGTGTTTAGATTTGGATCATTCATGTGATGTGGATTGGATTCTAGGGACTTCATTTTCATCATTGGGTTTTCCTTTTTTGTGGATCGAATTTAGGCAATGTGTGATCTGAACATTGAGGTAGGTGGTTCCGTCTCTAGCCCATGATATTGGATCTTATTGTTTTAATTTACAAACTGATGTAAAAACAATATTGGCATGGATTTCTTTGCACGTGTTTAGAATATTTTTCATTGAAACATGGGTTTTCCCTACTTATTGATAAATGGAATAGAAAAAGAGAAATTTTCGAAGCATTGAAATGGAATTTTGAAATGGTTTTAAAATGGTTTTCAATTCATTCAAATGATTTGTGAAAAAAATATCATGGGTTACCTTGGGCACTTAGGTGGAAGGTTTACCATGAGGCCATCATCCTTTATTTTTTATTATAAAGAAGGTTTGTATTGGGGATTTTCTATGTTTCCTAGGACAGTTGTTCTAGGGGATCGATATAGATATTTTTGTGGGTTTACTCATGGGGTATTCTTCTACTTCCTAAGACCAATGTTCTAGGATTAGAATTTTGAACCTGATTGACTATGGTATGTGTATTCAGAAGCCTATACCTATAATATTCATTATAGGTGTGATACATGTGCTTTTATTTTGTATTTCATGGATTTCTGAGTCAGCCTTGATATGCATGTTTATGCTTGTGAATAGTGATATGGAAAATATTCTTTGAAATTGATATAACTGCTTTTATTTAGAACTATTGAAAAAGGGAAATATTTACCATGTTTTTTATAAATCATTTTTACTACTTATCATTCCATGCTTTACTTAAAATAATCATTCCAGAATTGTTATAAAGATTCTGGTTATGGAACACCTAGGTGGGATCCTACTGAGCCTATTAGATCACACCCTATGCAACTCTTCGATAGTGTATAGACCTGTGTTTATATTCCTGTGTAGAGAAAGTAAGCTATAGTGAGGTGGTGAGGTTTATATCAGCTCTTTGGGTAGCTGGTGTAGAGATGGTGGGAGTTCTTCCCTGCCATCGTTTGGAGTAGCAGTTTGGTTTGGGCCTTTGGTTATTGGACTTGTCCTATGGAGTATTTAGATACTTTTTCTATTGTCTGTTTCCACTATTTTCTTAGAGTCATGTCATATATAAATATATTTTTTGTATTCAAATTTTTATTTGTTTATTAGTACATATATGCCATGTGGTTATTCATGTTGGGAGAATTCGTTCCCTTTGTTTTGTCATTTGATGTTTGGGTGCTTGTTGCTAGCCCATGGGGATAGGGAATTCAATTTAGGTTTGTGATGGATCAGGTCGAGTGCCAAGTTTGAGGTAACCCAGGTTGGTTCATTATAGTTTGGTATTAGAGTAGGCCCATCCTCAAGAGTCCTATTTTTGGGACATCTGTTAGACTGGAGACATGATTGTAGGGACTTGAGAGGTATATTGCGATAGTGTCTGGCCATATCTTATCATGATGAGAATAAAGTTTCTATTAGATGTTGGGATATATGTCTCTAATTTTGGGTTTTTTTTAAATATCAGTTTCTACTTATAGGTTTTCTAGTTTAAACTAATATTTTTTTAGTTATCTGATCACTCTTTTGTTTTGGTTCACATCAGTATGCCTTCGAGACATCTTCCAAGATTTACTCAGAAAAGTTCAGTTGATAATCCTCAATGGAATACACCTATATATTAGAATCTCATTGTGACTATCATATGGGAAGTTCTTCCAATCAATCAAGATGTACCACGGGTTCAGAAAACTTTTTTTGAGGTACAACCAAGAGATAGAGGGGATAGAGAGAGGCCAAGTGAGTTCATACGTGAGAATCCACCATCCTTTAAAGGAATGATTGAACCTTAAGAGGTTGAGGACTGGATGGATAGGATTGATCAGATCTTCAAAATTCTGGAGACACCTGAGAACATCAGGGTAAAGTGCAAAATGTTTAGACTCGATGGGTATGACAGGAGATGGTGGGATTCTATGGTATCAGTAGATAGGAACGCAGACTTGGATCAGAATGGTTTCAAATCCCAATTCTATTTTTAGTTTTTCTATAGAGTCACTGATTATGGTGAAGTCTCTAGAGTTCTTCTATTTTCAATTGGGAGAGCGTTCGGTGTTGACATACAACAATTGTTTTACTAATCTTTTCATTTTTTCACTAAACATGGTGAAGAATGACTAGATGAAGGAAAAAAGTACTTGTAGGGTTTTTGATCAGATATTAGATCATTGGTGTTTTGTTGTAGATTTATACATATACGGAGATGTTAGATAGAGCTATAATAGTAGAAATGAATATGGCCATCAAGGTTGGATTTTACACCACTTATCCTCCATTAGGTGGAAATATCAATGGCTCACATGGGAAGAAAATGATATGGAAAAATCACCACAAAAGTGGTGGAGGTGGGTCTCAGTAGAGAGACTCCTCTACACCATCTACTGCAGCTACCAGTGTACCTTTGAATTGCTACCAGTGTGGAAAGGGAGGACACATCAAGAATTCTAGTCATATTCCTAAAAAGACGTGAAATAGATGTGAATGTGTTGGTCACTTACAAAATTTATATCATGATATGACTACACCTAATTATAGTTAGGTTTCTTCATCTCTAAAGGATACTATAGTGCAGTTAGAAGCTTCAAAGACTACAAGGATCCAATTATAGGCCTCAAGAGTGAAGCATATTCACACTGTAGATGAGTGTCTATCTGAGGTTGATGTAGGTCAGTCAATAGTGGGAGGTACTATCCTTATTTTATCTTTAGTATAAATTTCTTTATTTGATACTGGTGCCTCCCACTCATTTATATCTACATATTTTGTTGATGTTTTTAAATTTTCAATGGAAGTTATGTCCTTTTAAATGGAGTTAGCGACACCTCTTGGAATAAGGAAAGAGAATGGGTTTAGGTGTCCCTCATTTTTTTAATGATATCCAATATGGAGTTAGTTTGGGATTTTCTCATTCTTGATATGGATCTATTTGACATCATCATTAGTATGGATTGGATTGTCTCTCATTGAGCTATGTTTCATTGTTATCATCAGCATGTTTTGTTTCTCGCTGCTGAAGGGAGATCTCGTGTGTTTCAGGGGGAGTGGCACCCAAGGTCACGTCATGAAAGACCTTTCCACCCAAAGGTCATAAGTTTTTTGGTTGTGGTTACGTTTGATAAAGATGATTTTTCTTCTATTTTTGATCTTCCTATTATTTTTCGAGACTTTTTTTACATTTTCCAAGATGATTTATTTGGACTTCCTCCATAGAGAGAGGTGGAGATTATGATTGACCTGGTGTTAGGTATGCAACCAATATCGATACCTTCTTACTGTATAGAACTATCTGAGGTAAAAGAGCTCAAGATTCAGTTGGAAGACCTGTTGGAAAAGGGTTTTTTCCTCCCTAGTGTTTCTCCTTGGTCATCCCCTATGCTCTTTTCCAATAAAGTGGATAGTTTACATCTATTGTGTGTGGTCTATCAGCAGTTGAACTAGGTAATGGTTAAGAAAAAAAATACCTATTTCCTTGTGTTGATGACTTGTTTGATTATTTTAAGGGTAAAATTGGTTTTCAGAGATCGGACTTTGGTTAGGTTATCATCTGCTCAGAGTTTAGGAGTCTGATATACCGAAGACAACCTTTAGGAAAAGGTATGGACATTATGAATATCTTATGATGCTTTTTGGTTTAACTAACTCTCTTATAGTTTTTATGGCTTTTATGAGAGAAATATTCCATCAGTATATTAACATTTTTGTGATAGCATATGTGGTTGATATTCTGATTTATTCGAAATCTGAGCATGAGCATGAGCACCATCTGCTTTTGGTTATGGAAATTTTGAGAAGTCATCGTATTTATGGAAATCATTCAAAATGTAGTTTCTGGATTCATGAAGTGAAGTTCTTAGGGAACAAAATTTCTGAGAATAGATTATCAATTGATCTAGAGAAGGTAAAGGATCTATTTTATTGGAAGGAAACATAGAATTCATTTGAGATACAGATATTTCTTGGTATTTCTGGATACTACCGATAGTTTGTCATGGATTTCTCCAAGTTAGAATCATATTTAATTACTCTTACTTGGAATGTGGTGAAATTAACATGGGATTCAATGTGTATGTCTTCTTTTGATGAACTTAAATGAATTCTTACATTATATTCTCTCTTGACCTTACCTGATATCGGAAAGGGGTATGTGGTGTTTTGTGATGCTTCAGGTTTAGGTTTTGGATATGTTCTTATGAATAATAATCATATGGTAGATAATATCTCTATTCATCTTCGAAAAGATGAGAGGATTTAACCCACTCACAAGTTATAGATTTCGGTAGTCATGCATGAACATAAATATTGGTGGAACTATATTTTTGGGGAGAAGTAAACAATCTTCTCTAATCATAAGATTCTATGTTATATATTTTCTTATAAGTACCTGAATCTTAGACATAGGTGATGGGTATTATACCTTCAGATGTTTGATTTCAACATCTCCAACACCCTAGAGAAGGGAAATGTTGTTTCTAACGCTCTTAGATGGAATGTACCATCACAGACTATTCTGGAATCAAAGGGGGAGTTGAACCTTATGGGACTTTTCACTCAGTTTCACTTGGATTCTCAAGAGGATGTTATAGGTATAGTTATGACTAGTTTTAAATTATTATCATATATCCTAGAGTATAATTTGTATAGTAAGAAGTAGTATGTTGAGATTAGTAAATTTCAAGAAATCCTTTATGGTTGGGAGACCATTTCTGGCTCGTCTTTTTCTTCAGATGGAATACTCCACTTTGGGAAGCAGGTTTTCGTGCCTGCATTTGTAAGAATTTTAGTCTGGTTTGATTGTCTTAAATCATCATGGGGTGTTATTGAGGGAACCATGAAAATTTATTATGATATGAGGCAGTGATTCTGGTGGCCGGGTGTGAAGCATGACATCGTGGAGTTTGTGTCTCATTGTTACACCTTCCAACAGATAAAGGAAGAGCACAAGAAACCTTATGGGTTTCTTCGACATCTTTCAGTGTTAATTTGGAAATGGGATAAGGTATCCATAGATTTTTTTATATTACCACATAATCCCTAGGGGAGTAATGATATTTTGGTGGTTGTTGATCGGTTAACAAAGTATGCTCATTTCATTCCAATCAAAGACACCACTATGGTTGAAGATCTGGGTAAGCTTTATGTGAAAGATATTGTGAAGTTACATGGGATGCCTTCTTCCATTGTTTTAGATAGGGATCCAAGGTTTACCTTGAGGTTTTAGAGGAGGCTTTAAGGGTCAATGGGAAATCAGGTCAAGTTTAGCATAACTTACCATCCAAAGACAGATGGTCAGACAAAGTGTGTAATTAAAATATTTGAATATATGCCCCACACCTGTGTCTTTAATTTTGTAGGATCCTGGGAAATCCATATGGGACAAGTTGAGTTTGTTTACAATAAAAATTTTCAGTCGTCAATCACAATGGCTCCCTTTGAGTAATTTTATGGTCTCCCATGTAGATCACATCTTTATTGGGCGGAGGTGGGAGAAATAGCTTTAGTTGAACCAAGTTTTGTTCATTAAGAGTCCATAAAGATTCATGATGTACATAAACACCTGGTTACATCCCAGAGTTTACAGAAATTATATCAAGATCAGCATCATTGACCAATGGATATTTCTGTAGGTGAATGGGTTTTCTTGAAAGTTTCTCCTCAGCTGGGTCACCATCAACTTGGAACGTAGGGAAAGCTAGATCAGAGATATGTTGGACCATTTGAGGTCATTGAGTGGCTCAAAAAAAATTCTTATCGGTTAGAATTTCTCATTTAGTTGACAGGTGTTCATGATGTTTTCCATATATCTCAACTTAGGAAATATCACCCTGATCCCATTTATGTTCTTAGTTGGGAAGAAATTGAACGTGAATCTGATGCTTCTATTATGCAGAAACCAGTTCAGATCATTGAATCTAAAGTGAATTTCTTTCATGGGATGTCGATTCTATTGGCTAGAGTTATATGGAAATATGGATCATATTATCATGAGACCTGGGAACATAGATCATTGATGAGGGAGTAGTGGACTCATCTCTTTCTGGGGATTACATCTTCCACATGACTTCCCAGGGACGAAATATCTTTATGGTGGGAATTTTGTAACATCATGTTACCATTTTAGATGGTACTCCCTTAACCTCATTGTGTTTTTCCACTACTTTGAGATTGGGAGGATACCTATAATGGTGAAGTTAGAGATTTTTTGGAATTTCGATAAAAAATTTTCATTTCTATAGGTTGCAGAGTAATTACGCACTGTGTAACTATGTTACATGTCATGTAATGGTTATTGGATATAAGTAATGAAAGAGGAATTCCGGATTTTAAAGGTTACACATCGTAAATGGGACTTACACTATGTGATTTGTTAAAATGTCAGTTTTTTTATCTGAGGTGATGGGTTTTTTTAGCATATGTGAATGGTGGGGGTTATATGTTGTGTAATTGGGGTACACACCATGTAACGACCCACACACAGTTTTTAAAAACATAATGTGGCTATTTTTTTCAGTTCCTTCACCAATTATTCATTCCCTTTGACCTAAGGTAGTCCCATTTTTTTTTGAGATACTCAACCCCTCCTATATCGATCTATTCAGTGTTGGATCTCCATTGCGGTTGTGGTACATCTCTCTAAGTTAGATACCTTTCCACTTATTCTTTGATTTTTATCATGGTATCACCTTAGCATTGCGACATCAGATCTGTTGATCTAATTTTGATGTACCTTCTTGGTTTCTTCTAGATCCATTGTGAGATATCACTCTGGAGACCTTTTTCATTGTCGATCGTGGTGCGACAGAGGTCCTTTCTTGAGGTTTGTAGGTTTCTTCTTTTCCTTTGACCCCTTTTATTCATATTTAGATCATTCATGTGATGTGAATTGGATTATAGGCCCTTCGTTGTCATTGTTGGGTTTTCATTGTTGGTGGATCCCATTGTGGGCATATACGACCCGAACTTTGAGGTAGGTGGTTTCGTCTCAAGCCTATGATATGGATCTTGTTTTTTTACTTCACAAACGGATTTATAATAATATATTACCATGGTAGTTTTGTGTGTGTAGATAAATTTTTCAATGAAACAAGGTTTTTCTTGGGTTATTGATAAATGGAATAGAAAAAGGGGTATTTTAGAGAAATTGAAATGAAACTGTGAAATGGTTTTGAAATAGTTTTCAAAGCATTGAAATGATTTGTGAAAAAAATCACATGGGTTTCCTTGGGTAAATAGGTGGAAGGTTTAGGTTGAGGCCATCATCCATTATTTATGATTATCAAGGAGGTTTGTCTTGGATATATCCTTTGTTTCTTAGGACCATTGTTCTTTGGGTCCGATATTGACATTTTGGGGAGTTTACTCTTGGAGTATTCCACTTCTTCCTAGGCCCATTGTTCTAGAATTGTGTACTTGATTGATTGGGGTATGAGTAGTATGTGGCCTGGACCCATAGTATTCCTTGGTGTTGTGATACATGTGCTTCTATTTTGTATTTCTTGATTTTTTTAGTTAGCAATGATATGCATGTTTATTCTTGTGAAATGAGCTGTGGAAAATGTTTTTAAAAATTAATATACCCACTTTTTTTTAGAACATTGGAAAAAGGGAAATATTTAACATGTTTTCATAAAACTATTTTTCTACTTATAATGCCATGTTTTACTTAAAATAAGCATACATGAATTATTATATAGAGACTGGTTATGGAACACCTACGTGGGATCCTACTAAGCATGTTATCTCACACCTAGCACAAATCTTCAGTTGTGTGTAGACCTTTGTTTGTCTTCCAATGCAGGTAAAGGAAAGTCACCACAGTGATGTGGCAAGGTTTGTGTCAGTTTGTTGGGTAAATGGCGATGAAATGGTGGGAGTTCTTCCATGCCATAATTTGGAGTTTCTATTTGGTTTAGGTCCTTTGAAGTTTAACTTGTCCTCTTTATTTTTTAGCTACTTTTTTTGTTTTATATTTCGGTTGTTTTATTACAATCATGGAATATATATTTTATTTTTCTTCTACTTTTAATGTTTTTTTAGTACATATATTACATGAGGTTGATCTGGTTGGGTGAAAGTGTTCCCTATGCTTTGTCATTTGATGCCCATGTGCTTGTCGCCACCTCGTGGGGATCAAGAATTCCCTTCGGGTATGTGACAGATCCAGTTGGGTACTGGGTTTGGGGGAAACCTAGGCCAGTTTTTTACGGTTTGGATTTCCAGAACATGATGAACAATATCCTATCATGTTAATATTTTTCTATAACTTTTAGAATGATCAAACTATACATGAGAACATGTAAGAAAATATCCTCTTATTCTACACCAATAATAATCATTCTATTGATAGGGGTTTGAATATAATTTCCTTGACAAATATAGAGATTATAAGTAGTAGGTGTTCATCGGTCACACTTCTTATTATTGTTCAAGATCCTTAACACACATAATACATAATTCTTTCAAAAATAGTATTCACCTTTCTCAACACTCTTATTCTCTTTCTTCTTTAGATTATATGATATAAGGGTATTGTAGAGCATAACTTAACTTATAACTCAAATTCTTCTTGTTATTCTGTGATAAATAATATTTCCTATAGAATATAGAATTTATTTCTCATCTTCCATTTTATCTCACTCTACATCATTCTCCTATTTTTATATCTTTTATTCTCAAAATCATGTGAATATAATTTCCATTTTTGTAATATGGAAATTCCATGATAACTAACATTATGATATTTTCGATATTATCATTTAATCTCTCAATAAAATAATGCGGGGATTATCACAATGATATTATAATATTATCATCCTTCTAAAAACTTTTCTCAATTGATATTCCAAAAATAATCATCTCCACATTAAAACTAGTTAAGTATTTCTTATGATAAAACCTCATTTTTTATCTTTATAAATGATTTCAAATAATTGTATTTAAAATCTCATAATTATCACACAATGATCCTCTAAATTTTTATCATTTAATTATCATTTTGAAATAGAATTAATCAAAACTCAATCATGATATTTAATCCATAAACAACAAGTCAATATCATTTAACTCAAATCTTCATAAATCTCATATTTTCTCAAAATAATAATCATTACATAAAAATGGTATGTCTTTCATATGACAGTAGATATAATATATCATATAAATGATCCATATTATCTTTCATATGATCAATAATATATTTCAAATGATCATTAGAATCATCCATATTATCAACATAATCATATGTATGTCTTTGAATTTTTTCCATATCAGATACAATATTTTATATACCATTTTGGGTGTGATACTTATTCAATTTTTCACACTGAAATGCCTCCAATATCATTTATCATATAATATTCATCAATAATAAACCTTACATACCATATATATATATTATTTATCATATTTTTTCTCTAATAATTTATTAAATATTTTCCATAGAATGTTATACATCACAATGATCTCCAATCCTTTTTCAATATTTTACATCTCATAAAAACTTATGTATGTATCTCTCAATTCTCAACTTGAACTCATATTTACATATCATCTTTAAATTAGCTCAGAACCTCTTTAAACATTATGATGGTATCTCAAAATACACTATTACATCTCAAAACAACTTAAATATCTTTAAGAATATAAATTGTTTTCTCAAAACACATCAAAAAAATTCTCAATGGTTATTATACTTTTTAGATACTCATCTTTTTTTATTTCATTGAAAATATACCACCCTATCAATTATAGCTTCAAAATAGGTGTTCTCTAACCATCATTGAAATGTGTTTATCAATTTATCTAGAAACCTTAATTATTCATAATAAATGGATGGGTACTCACTTTAACTGTTATGCAACTTTACTCAAATACTCTAGTAGTCAAGTTCTCAACTTCATAAAGAACATATTGTACACTGTGATTTTATCTTCCAACAACACTTATCTTTGATTCTCTTTAAGTCCATCACACCAATCACCAGATATTAATCCCTCTTTTCATGGTACTATTCATCAAGAAAGGGTTCCTTCAAACTATTAACTCATTGGGATCTTCATCATTACCCAACACATATTAAATTTACTCTTCATTGAAATTTTGAAAAAATAAAAAAACTACATAAAAATATATGTATCAAAATCCATTTGGGAACTTCATAAATTAATATCATTCTACTCTCATTAAATTTGAACCACTTTCCTTCTAAATATTTTCACTATAACATTCTAGTTTGTACTAGATGATATGATAATAAAGTAAACACATTAATATTCCAATACCAATATTAATGGTTCATTGGTTAATCATTCATGTCTATATAAGAAATTGGTTAATTTTACTAATATAGACTAGAAATTATTATATTTAGTTTTATGAATAAGATCAAACCAGTCACGCATTAACAAAATAAATTTTAATCTATGACATCACTTAACTTCAAATATTTCCTTCAATAGAATATAATAATAACCAACATTGATGGAATGAAAATCAAAACCATTATCTTGTGTTTTTCAATTAACATAAAAATATTCAATTGAAAATAAAAATCCACTGGCATCTGTATACTAGTAACATTATATTCTAGTAAAAGACCATTATTTGATATAATTTATATGACAATGCATGATTATCCAATTCCTACAAGTTTTGGACCAATCATTTCACATATTCTAGTTTCATGAGGCATGAATTAATTAAAAATATATATTTTAATAAAAATTAAAGGAAATATATATGCATGTTAGTACCAAAATATATGGATATAGAACTATAAGAGGGTGAGAATTGTAATAAAAAAAATGTGAAAATCAATTTTTATCCCACTAAAAAAGTAAGGGGATTAGATGGTATAATATTCTAATCAGATCAGAATAAAAAAATTAAATATAGCATAATGGTAGATAGAATACTATCTAATAAGTAAAATAATCATAGTGGAAATAAAACTAAAAATGCAAATTAAATCAAAGTAAAGTTAAAACACTGCATAAAGTATTGAATAAAATCTCAAATAACCCTAAAGTATATCAATTAGTAAAAAATCAAATAAAGGAACACTTTACTTTTATAACAATGTAACAAGTGGTTTGTAACCATAACCTAGGTATCCCCATCCAAGATTAGAACTCCCTCGGCTGAAACCAATCAGCAGATATCATTGTCCATACCATGAACACTCTATATTCCAATCCTTAAAATCCCTCTATATCAAGGATCATACACAAAACTCTCATTCACCTATAACTTAATGAAATATAATCTAGTGGGAAGTAATCTGTCTTATTATCCCTAGTAACCCTTGACCTCAATGGACCGGGAAAACCAGTTTCAATCCATAGAACTTACTCAATCTCAATGATAAAAAAGTGATATTATTATGAGATTAATATAGATAAATTATAATGAAAAACTCACATGGATTATCTATATATATATCTCTAAGGAAGATATAATAAAAACCACTCAGTGGTAATGAGATGATGCACAACTTCAGAAATATTGAAAAATCATCAAATTTCTTGTGTAACAGCTTCACAATGTCAGGTTCTATTTATATGAATCTATATAACTAAATCAAATAGTTGAATTGTAATTACTTCAGGTTTATTTTCAAAAAAATCCAACACTGTAAATAATTTTTCGATGGATCTAGCTTGGATTCTCTCATCCTATGTGTTAAATGCTATTATAGTGCCTTCATCATAAATTAAAAAAAAATAGTGCATGTAAATAGTTGAACTTACCAATAATATAGAACATGTAATCATACAATACATTCTGTATAAAAAAAACAAAAAAAATCCTCAAATTAGTTATTTTTAAATATGATTATAACATGAGTGTATTGTGATTTTTAAAAAATAGGATAAAGATGAGTCAATGATTCAATAGTCTCCCATTTTTAACAATCACAATCATGAATGAAAAAATAAAGTTTAATAGAATTTAAATAATAAATATTCTTGTATATTTTGATAAAATATTAACATCGAAAAGAGTTAACAATATATAAATTTATCTTTTTTAATTCTATTTTTTAGAAATTAAGTAAATAGAAAAAACATTAATATTTACCATTTAACTAGATTAATCATAGAAATCTTAATCTCTCCAAACCACTCAAACATGATCTATCTAAAATTAAACTTAACCTCCTATGTGATATTTTGAAATAAATCCAAGGTAAAAATATCCGAGTGAGATAAAATTTATTAATCATTTAAAAAACAATATAAGAATATAACAAATAAAACACGCCTTTTAGTTAACATTCATTGAATGTTAGAGGAATATTACATTTGATGATTTAATATCCGTTAGTATCCCCTTTAATATTTTTTATTCATATAAATATTAATTTTCAAAATAAATAATAATGAATAACATATAATATGAAAAGTTAAATTCCCTTTTCTTTTAGGATATACTCCCCCTGGATTTAATGACTAGATAAATTATAATAATTTATAGTGATCTTCCATAAGCTCCCCTAGGTGATATATTATTCTATATTTTCCAATTCTTCCCATTTTATATGATATTTATTATTTCATATCAAAATAATTTCAATACATGTTATATAAATTTGATATATTAAATGTAAATAGAGTTATGAATAAAGATATATTTAATTTTTTGACTCTCTTTTGATATTTAGTGATCACTTCTTCAAGATTTACCAATCTATTCTCTTGTTGTTCTATCTTTTGATTCTTATATTTTATAACTCTTCTTATTTTCTCAACAATTTTCTCCAATTATTTTAAATTATCATAAACATTGAATAGAAGAGACATAACTTCATCAAGCTCTTTAACCAAATATAGTATATAAACGTCATGAGGTTTTACATATCTTACCAATATTTTTAGATTTTGAAAATTTAGCTCATAAACTTGCTTATGGTCAAGAAAATCATACTTAAGATCTACAAGAGAATTTTCCACCTACTTTTTCCATTTTGATCCCTAATGATTGTTGATACAAGACTGTAGTAAACTAAGATTATAGTTAAAATTGGGAAAAAGGATCAAAATCTGAAAAAAATTGTTCTATTACCATAATATATCCATTATATATTCCAATTTCTAATAAATTAACTTAAAAATATCTAGAATTAGACTTATCCTCTTTAGATTCAACTTCTAGATATCCATCTTCCATTGATTCTTCTATAGATTTATGTTCTCTAGAATTAAAAAAATTATTCTAAGATACTTCTTCCAAAATATTGAAGGGGGAAAAATATCTAACCTTTTTCAAAAAGTGGTTGTGATATAGTTTCAGAGGATACTTTAGTATAATAATACATTAATTTCTCTTTGTCTTTTCTAGTTGAAATTTCAAGTAGAGTATATTTATTCAAAAAAAATTAGTTTCTATAGGATGGTCCTTGATAGAGATGTGTAGCAGAATAATTTGATACTTCCCATAATTTAGTGAAAACTCATTTTTATGATGATACTTTTGATTCATATATTCTTATTTCAAATCAGTTACTTTCATAATTTAAAAAATAAATTTCTATACTTCCTTTATTCTAAGATTTTATGAGTCTCGTATAATTTCTATAAACATTAATCATCATTTTTATTATAATTTCTCTTAAATTTTACTTTGATTGTCTCTAAATGATTCATCTTTTTATGAGAGAGTTGATAAGATATAAGAAGTTCTATATCTTTTAATATATTTCTCTTATTATCTTTAAAAAATAACTTTTTTATCTTCTTTGATTCCAAAATTTTATATTCCACTCTATTCTCAATAAAAATATTATTTTTACTTATGTAAACATGTTTAATCCTTGATATGGTCTTATGATTGAAAAATATTTCATTAATTGTCTCCTAAATTCCGAATTCTAAGACATCTTCTATCCAAATTATATTTACTATCATATAGTTCAAAAATCATGAGTTTGGTAAAACATTTAATTTAAGAAAATGAAATAATAACATTAATATAATCCTGGATAAATTTTATAAGATACAGGTTCTTAATTAATCCATATATTAAATCCATCACATATGAGTATTTAACTTTTAAGACCACTTTATCACATTTTCTCAGAAATAAGAAGTCTTGTACCCATTTTAAAAAAATACTACCTTTCGAATAAAGGATGTTCATTTTATTAAAATTCTATTTTATAACAAATGGGGATTCCAAAACTATGTATTTGTTAAAATATCTATAGTATTTAAGAAATTTATGCATAAATATGAGAGACTCACCTTTAATAGGTATCTGGATAACCATAGATCCATTCCTTAGGGTCACTGAATACTCATGGTCTTGAATTGTGAAATGGTTTTTTCCTTTCTCCATAGGGGTTATAGAAACTAGAAGTACTATAAAAATGATGGATAGGGAAATGATATAATGGTTCAAATTCCATTTAAGGAAGAGGCAATAACTCTCAACTTTGAAATATGATTACATTATTTAATAAAGAGTCACAATTTTTAAACTAAGATGAGTTGGATAACCTTGAAAAAATAGTTTATCTTATATAAATCTCTCTAGAAATAGGTATTTTTATTTTGGAAACAAAAAACACAAGAGATATTTTAATGTCGTGGTTTTATTTGATTATAAATTACATTCGAGGAAGATAGACTCACTTTGGTCTAGAGGTATTAGTAAAAAGTACCTTTGGAACCCAAATATTCATATCTATTTGATGTTCAAGATATGTAAGTTACTTTTAATTATATTCTTTATTTTATCCTAATGATTTAATTTTATTCAATGAGCACTATTTCTTACAATGTACATCTCTATGATACTTAGTACATAATAGAGCATGACTTCGAACAAAATAGTTATAATGATAATGATAACCTCCATGGATTTGTGTCAAAGTATAGAAGTAGACATATGTGGTCTCCAATATCTGTATATCTCTTAAATATATTTTATCCTAATTTAAAAGTTATTTAGTAGATTTTTTATACATACAACATAATACTTAATCTTGACAACCTCATTTTTATCCTCTGTGAAGGACACAAACACCCCTTATTATTAGATGTTAACTTAGTAACTTTAACCATTTACTTTAGATTTTAGTATTACCATTTTTCACTTAATACAACTCTATTATAAACCTAGAAAATTATTCTTTCTTTTTAGAATATATACTATTGTGTATCTGGTATTTCATAGAGAATTTTTCTAAGATATTTCAACCTTACTAAACACACCTTTATTTTTAGAATTTTAATATTTTTGTATAGTGTATCTCTTAAAGAGTATTTTATAGGTATCTTAAATTGAAACTATATATTCATCTATCTCCTTTTTAGTTCAAGGAACTGATACCGCCTCATCCTCAGATAGAGATTCAATGTTCAGTGATTTTGAAAACTCATAACACCAAGATAAATTAGAAAAAGTATTGTTTTTCTCTTCCCTATAAACAATTTTAATTTAATGAGGCTTATCATGGTATTATTACATAAAGAATAGTAATTATAATAATAAAATAACTTATTTATAGTGAATTATATTCATAATTAGATTCTTCACTAGCACTCCATGTGTTTAACGCCTTCAAAATTTTCTTCCGTTTTATTTTAGAGTGTATCTTGAAAGATTTTTTTACCTTCTCCTAAATTCATAATTTTATTCCCATGGAACACCTAGAAATTTTAGTTTAAAATAATAATAATCTTGATATCTTTCTTAACACACAACATAGAGCTTTAAGCAAATTGAGATATAAAAAATTATTATTATTTAAATTTGACATATCGGTTTAATTTTTTATATGAAAATGAGTAACCACATTATGAAATATATTATAAGGGTCCTAATAAATACAAATTTATTGATTAATTATTATAAAATAAGAACCAAATTTTTAGTGGATTCATTTTATTCTATAAAATCCATTTTTCTTCAAAAATGATTTCATTTCATTTTTTGTGTGGAAATTATAATTAATTTCTGAAAATTTTAAAAAATTATTTTAAAAAATTAAAATTATTTTTCAAATAATCATATAAAAATTAACTTATGTAAAAATTTTGCGATTTATTAAACGATTTATATTTAAGTGAATTGTGAAAAAAACTAATTTTTCAAATACTCTCATTTATTTACATTAAATCATGTAATTTAAAAATAACATTGTATTTTGGATTTTTTATTAAAGTGAAATATGATATATTTTATTTATAATATTCTAGTTAATTCTATTTTCATCAGAAATATTCATGATTTTGGTATTAGTTATTTTTTATTTTTTAAATCATATTTTTTTTAAAAACTATTTCTCATTATGCTGTACAAATTTATTTTAAAATTTATTTCTTCTAATTATAGAGATTAAATATGAAATAATTTATACCATATTTGAAATCATGAGGCTCAAATTTGGTAAATGGGACCCTTTTATTATTGGTCATTATTAATAGTAACCATGGTAAATATTTGTCACCTTAGTAAGAGTAAAATGGAAAGACAAGGTTAAAATAATGATATAATGACTCTAAATAAAACCAATACATGAAAGTATTTTATTATATACTATGTATTTGACCATATACACCAATATTTTAATATAGTCCATTTTGGGGCCATTTTCCCTTGATAATTTTGTATATACTATTTTAAGTAATGAAAATTACAAAATATCACTCTCTTGATTTCAATTTCATATATATATTCGCATAGGGATAAAAAAAATTTAATAACGAATATTAAATTTTAATTTGATAATTATAAAATTATTTTATTGATTAAAATTTATTTCTAATTTTTACAGACTAAATATTCATCTTAAATACTTATAAAAGGCTAACACAATGCTCGTGCAAACAGTAGAAAAGTCAAAGTAAATTAATTTAAAAACATAAAAAGTAAAATTATTGGATTAATTAGGGTGTTTAATGAATTTTATGGTTACTAATAAATTATAATTTATGTTTTAAGATTTTATATTGGATTTAATTTGTTATCTTGAAGTCCTTACATCCAAATTAAATTAATTGTGTCAAAAATGGAATTACTGATATGTTATAAAATTTAATGTTTTATTAATTTTTTAAAAAAATAATAGAATTATTTAAAGTGGGAAAGTAGGATGAAAAATGGTCTAAAATATCAAAAATTTCTAATTTATTAGCCATTTTTTAACTTATAATTAAAATTATATTATTTTAATATTCAAAATTTTGTTACCATAGTTATGGCTAAAAATAGTTAACGAAGGGGTTAAACCAAAAGATAAGGGTTAAAATGATTTAAACACTAGGTTAAATATCATTGGTTAATTTTATTTCACGATTAACCTTATAAAATTATAATATGAGTCATTTTGGATCCATTATTCCAAGAAAGTGACTTAGTGATATTTTATGACTTTGAATGATTACAAGTGTGCCACTCACCTCAATTATAAAAGGGAGCCTCCTCCCTTTAATTATTGATGCATATTAATAAATTTATCTCAACAAAAACCTGAAAAAAATATATCCTAAAAATCTTAAGCTATGTTTTTTATGTTATGGTCTTCCCAAAATAGCAACATAATGTCCTTAATAAGAGATGCAATGAAGGTTTCTTTAAGAGAAGGTAACCATTTTCACCAAATTCTTTCTTTTTTACTTGTTATTTTACCACCTTAAATATGTAATAAAAATTAAGATATAATGACCCAATTATATCACATATATTGAGATATTATTATGTTTATGGAATAATAATTATCCATCTCCGTTTTCATTAAATTGGAAACAAAACCATCTCTTGTGTGTATGGTGGACTACCTCCATGCAAAGAAATATAATTTATTTTCCATCACCAGCTAACATGAATATTAATAATGATGTAAATAATGAGTATATATTATAGTAATGATATAATTATGGTTATAAAAATATAATATATCATTTACCTTCTTACCTTTTCATCTATTGGAAAACAATAACGTCGATTGTCCGTATGTGTGGACTACCCCCTCAACAAAGTGATGTGACCCGTTATTCATTTCTTCTTTATGAGGATGGAAATAAGGATAGATTTAATGAATATATATTATATATATGATATGATAATGATTCATTAAAGGTTAATTATTATTTATCTTCCCTTCATTCTATCCATCTAAAAGTGAAAACAGCATTCTTGCGTACATACGACATACTGTCTCCATGAACGGTGAAGTTTATTTTTATATCTCTACCTTTGAAAAATTATTATAAAAATTTATATAATAAATAACATAATATTTATAACATTAATATTATTATTCATATGATGAAACTTTTACCTATTCAAATGAACTGGAACATCTGGGATGAAAAATGCATGAAAAAACTATGTAGTTAACACCACAAACAATGATAATAATGAAATATTATTGACGAATGAGGATAATATGTTTATGTAGATCATATATTATATTATAAAAATGAATATTGTTTTTTAAATATTAAAAAACAAGTTTAAAACCATTATAAAATATTTTAATGTTTGTTTAAAAAAGTGGGAGCATGAGGTAATGGGTTTCATCTCAATTTCCACTCCATTGAGACATATTTGGTAATACACACCTATTAATTTGTATGTGGTGTACATATTTACCCTATGATGTATTTAACAAGAAAAAATATTTAAAAATTTGTACTTAAGATTAAATTAGTGTTTACTCTTTTATGGGGTCACAATTTAATAGTTACCAAAAAGGTAAGAGTTAATTTTACAATCTCAATTGTTTGGGATTCCTCTTATTTTTATTGAAGGGATATTATAATATATCATTCATAAACAATATATATTTTATTATACTATTAATATTTAAGGATTTTTTATATTTTATTACAAATCCCCCCCCCTTTTAAACTTGAATCAAGCAACAAAATGTTTAAAATAAAATTCCATCTTATTTCTCTTTTTAATCGGGTATATTTTTCTTCCATTCCATATTTTTAAAAATTGGTTTAGAAAAGGTATTTTTATTTACTAAAATTATTTATTAAAGAAATTTTATATCATCCTTGACTTTTTATAATTTTTTAAAGAAATATTTCTAATGTTTTTTAAAAGGTTCATTTTTGAATTTCATTATAAAATACACAAATTTATTACGAAACCTATTTTTCTAATGAATTGGACACTAATTAATTTTGTGGTCATTAAAATTCAATTGAACCATTTAATTTAATATGTACATATTTAATTGTAAATTACATATCCATTAAATATCCATATTCTTTATATCATGTATATGTTTATTGCCTAAAGTGTATACCATTTTTATATATAGTGTTTTACTATGAGAGTCATTTTATTAACTAGGGAAATATTAAAATTCTATATTATTTACTCAATATAGATATTTTTTGAGAAGTAATACTATTTATTAATTAAATTTAACATTAAATATATAAATAATACACCAGACCTCTAGTTATGGGTGGGTTAATTCAATATTTTAGGAATGTATTTGACACTCCTGATGAGTATGCCTAGGTTAACTAAAATTTTCCTTATGAATGATAATGAATTATTTTAATATATTATTAACATGAATAAAAAAATTTCAACATAAGGTGTATTAGATTGAAAACAAGGTTTCATGATTTATACATACTATATTTTATTTTTTAGATTATATGATTTCCCATAATGTTTATTATTCCTCATACTTTGTGTTTTGGTTTTGGTCAATGGCTAGAACCAGAAGGATCCATGTAAATGCTAAATATAATGGGTGATATAATAATTTACCACTTGATAAAACAAATTTTATGGGAGATAGAAGAAGAAATATTTTTATTATTCCCAACTAGATATCTCATATTAGGATTAATAATCTCAACCTGAATGAATTTCCTAACATATTATATAGCATAAACAAAGAGTTTCATGGATGTTAAATAGAGAATAGCCATGTGAAGAAAATTATTAGACATCTTACATGTTAATAATGTCAGAATAGAAAATTTGGGAAATATCTTAAAGGAAGGAAAATATGTTTTATATGTGGATAAAGAGGGAATTGTGTAATAAACTACCCAATGAAAAAGTTCATAGGATAAAAGATCAGTAGAAGGATCAACAAGGTCATGTGAATAAAGAATTTGTAAAGTTATATGTTATATAGATAAATATTAAGAATCTATGAGTAACATATAAGAGGTATGAATTATTTCATCCATTACCCTTAATAAAAAATATAATTATATTGAGTTTGAGTAAATTTGAGATATGATTAATATTTATAATTTTTGAAGGGAAGTATTATATAATAAAACAAAAAATCATGGTTATAAGTTTTTGAATGATGTTGAATGAATTATGTACCTATATATTGGGTTTTAAAAATTATGATGTATTGGTATTCATTGATGTTCTTTTTACATACAGGGATTATTCTACAGATATTTAATGTAAATAAGTTATATGGATGGGTTATAAAATGTGAATTATGGGAATTTGTGATGAAAGGAATTAGTATACTTAAGGATTAATATGATATTTGAGGTTAATGTAATTATTTTTTATTACAAATTGTGAACATATGTTTTATCATATAGATAACTGTGGGATTGAAAAGTGATTTGGTGACTATGTTATTTAAGTTGTTTTAAAATAATCTCACTATATTTATGGAGAAAATTATATGATTAAGGTAATGGGAATATTATTTTATGGGATGGGATTAAATTTGAGGTAAAAATATTGAATAAAATTGTGGAAGAATATATTGTTTTCTATTTTCATGGTGATATAGGTTATTTTGGGAAATGCATAATATATTCTTGAAAATATATTATCAAGGTATTCACATTCTTAGTATGTGAAATTATGAGCTACTTTATATTATCTGGGGAAACTGTTTGATCAAATATTAAATATTTTTGGGATTTGAATTTGTTCATACATATTTTAGAGGAGACTTAAGGTTAACTATTTATGGAATTTACTAAATTAATCTTTTGGGATCAATGTTGTGGTTTTTAAGATTAATTTATTATATTTATCCACATTGGTTAAACTATGCTTACCATTTTGGTTTTGTTAAATATTTAGAGAAATTACAATTGAAATTTAATTATTTTATGGTAAATTTTATCAGTTAAAAGTTAATTTTATTACTTTAGATAGGAAAAATACATCTTTAATATTCACTTCTTGGAATAAGAGATTAAGTGGAAACTAATCTAAGTAAACCCAAAGGATAAAATTATGATTATGAAATAGATAGAAATAAAGTAAGTACGTTATATCTTGTTATGTATCTTAATAGTAAAATAATACCTCAACATTGGGAAAAGGATATATAAATAAAAATGTTATCCTTTTATCTTTATTTCCAATGAATTGATGGTCTTTTCAACCCTCAAGGATGTATTTTTTGTGGTTGTTAATTTCATCCTGACCTTATTCTCTATCATTTTTATTAGTCCTAATAAATTAGTTCTCTCCTACATGTATATAACAAAACATTCCATCAAAATTCTTTTTATATAAGAACATGAATATTTGATATTTTAGTTAAACTTTATGTTTCCCACTTTCCCTTTTCAAAAGAAGTTTTATTATCCATATGTATGAAGCAGGGTTTCAAGAAAATTTGATCCTTTTATAACTAAGATAAAATTTTAAGGGAAAATTTTTAGGCGGGGGGGGGGGGGATAATTTAATACCATTTAAATTTAGTTTAAAATAAAGATAATATTGATTATATGTTTAACACACAACATCAAGCCTTAAGAAAATTGAAATATAATATAAAAATATCATTATTTTAAATGTAACTGATCCATTGAATTGGTATGTATGAATATGACTGAAACAATTATGAAATATATCTATAATTTTCTTACTTGAAAAAAATTTATTGATTAATTCTTTGTAAATAAGCATTAAATTTTTAGTAAAGTCATTTTACGCTTCAAAATGAATTTTTCTTCAAAATTGATTTTATTGCATTTTTTGTGTAGAAATTATAATTAATTTTTCCACTTTTAACAATTATATTTTATAAAATTAACATAATTTTTTAAATCTATGCATCAAAATTAATTTAGGGTGAAATTTTGTGGTTTTTTTGAAATTATTGATCTTTTAGTGAATAATAAAAAATACCGATTTTTGAATACTCTTATTTATTTTAATTAAATCAGGTAATTTAAAAATGCCTTCATATTTCAAAGTTATTATTAAATTTAAATATTTTATATTTTATTTACAATAATAAAATTAATTTCATTTTAATCATCAATATTCATGATTTTGATATAAGTTAGTTTTTAGGTATAAAAAACATTTTTTTAGAAAAATTGTTTTTTGTTGCGTTTTATGCATTTATTTTAAAATTGATTTATGAAACTTATATAGAATTAATATTTAAAAATGGATACCATATTTTTAATAAGGATTCTATTTTTTGGTAAATTTTTCCCTTTTATTTTTTTTTGATAATGAATAATAATTTTGGTAAATAATTGTCACTTCGGTATTGGTAAAATAGGTAATACAAGGTTAAAACTATGACACAATGTCTCAAAATTAACCCAAAACAAGTAATTATTTAATATAATTTGATAATTTAGAAAATAACCAATCAAAATTATAATATATGTATTTTACCTTGATAATTACATTTTTACTATTTTATGTAAAGAAAATTCCAAAAAAGTGACTCTCTTGTTTTTAATTTATTTAATATTTTCACGTAGGGATAAAAATAAGTTATGAATGAATATTAAATTTAATTTAGATAATAATAAAATTATATTCATGATTTAAATTTATTTATATTTTTTAGTTATTATATATTAACTTTAAATACTTATATGATGGTGACACAATGCTTTTGAAATTAATAGAGAAATCAAAGTAAATGATTTCAAAAACATAAAAAGTAATTTTTTTATTAATTATGGTGTAACATGAATTCTATGGTAAATAATAATATATAATTTTTGTTTTAATAGTTTAAATTATAATTTATTTATTTTCTTGATGTCTTTAAAGTCAAGTTAAATGAATAGTGTAAAAATTGACATTAATGATATTTTATGAAAAATAATATTTTATTAAATTATTTAAAATTCATAAAAATATTTCAAGTGGACAAGTATGATAATAAATGTTTAAAAAGGTCACCCATTTTCCATTTATGATACAAAATGTACCTTATAATTAAAATTATAACCCTTTATGTTTGAAAAATTTGTTACCATGATTAAGGTTTCAAATGGTTAATAAAGGGTTAAACTGAAATCTAAAAGTTATAAAGACCTAAACACATGATTAAACCTCATTATATGGATATATTTATAAACTAACCTTATCACCATCTTATATGAGTCATTTCAGAGCCATTTTTTTGGAATGTGACTTAATAAAATTTTAAAACTTTGAAAAATTAAAAGTTTTCCACTCATCTCAATTATAAAAGGAAACCTTATCCCCTCAATTTTTCACACATAATAAGCCATTTAGATCAACCAAACCATAACAAAATATATCCCCATAATCCTTATACATGTTTTATTGGTTCTGTAATTCCAAAAATACCAACTCTAGGGTTATTAATAAGAGATCCAAATGAGGTTTCTCTAAGATAAAGTAATCATCTTCACCAAGATCTTTATTTTATTCCTTTTGACACCTTGAATAATTTCATTGAAATTAAAATATAATAATATCATTATATACCATATACTGATATGTTATTTTTTTGGAAAAATATGTATCCATATCCTTCTCCATCAAAGGCGAAACAAACCCATCGCTCGTGTGTATGGTAGACTACTACCTCAGGAACCGATGTAATTTGTTTTCAATAACCACCTCAAATGGATAGTCATAATAATATAACTAATGAGTATATATAATATTTATTACATACATGTGGTTATATAAATACAATATATAATTTATCTTCGTACCTTTCCATTTGTTTGAAAATGATAACATCGCTCGTGTGTAAGTGTGGACTAACACCTCCATGAAGCAATGCTATCCATTTTTAATTTTTGAATTACATGACTCGTAATATGATTGCATTTAATGAATTTATATGATATATATGATACAATAATTATTATATAAATATTATTTATTATTTCACTTCTTTTTTCCATGTGTTGAAAAGTTAAAAACAACGTTCATGTATACATATGGACTACCATCTCCATGAATTATGTAATTCATTTTTCAATACACACCTTTCAATAATGATTCTAAAAATGTATATAATTAATAAATATGATATTTATAACATTAGTTTATTTCTGTATTTGATGAAACTATAACATATTTAAAATAACTAAAACACCAATGATGAATCATACATGAGAAAAAAAAGATATTAACATGAGAAACAATGATAATAAATAATGATTATAGAAGAACGGGTGATAAGATGTTATGTTTATATAATATATAATATTATTGTTTTTTAGTATTTATCCATGGTTCTAGCAAGTCATGAACTGCCTCGATTTCCTCTCATTCCCACTTTTTAAAGGCAGGAAAATTTCATCACATCCATCAATGATGTCGTCTCTTTGATCGAAACTAAATGATGGTATGTCAGTTCCTCCTTCTATAGATTCATTCCTGAAGCTTGTTTCCTAATCTAAGTCTCCATAATATATCAATTCTGGTTCATATAACTCATTCTTGATACCATCTTGAGGTGTATTCTAATTAATTATAGTGCTTCGGTCTCAAAAGGGCAGCAATAATCAGTCCGGGTGAGCGGTCATGTTGGGAATATCTGGGCATGATTGAAAATTGGGTATATTGGGAACCTATAAATTATTCCTCTATTAAGGGGATATCATATGTGATGAATATCAGTCTTGTTTTCCAAAGAATCTAATTCTGATATCGTGGTAATTAATTCTTAGGGAGAAAGTCTTTTGAGGCTTTTTACCTATGGAATACCATGTTCATTACATGGGGTAGATATTTTAGATTATTCCAAGTCTTTTTACATTAGGAATCCCATATTTATTTCATGGGGTAGAGATTCTATATCAGGTCATGAGTTTAAAATCTTATGGATAAGAAAACATAGTTAATGTCTTATATGGATATGTCAGGAACATGTCAAATGTCTTGTGTGGACATGATGGGTGTTGGTTTAATGTCTTGTAGGGACATAATGGGTGTAGGTTTAATGTATTGTAGGGAAAGGATGGGTGTAGTTTTAAAGTCTTGTGGGGACAGTATGTGAACATGTTTAATATCTTGTGGGAACATGTTAGGTGTGGGTTTAATGTCTTATTGGGATAGGATGAGTGAATGTTTAATGTATTGTGGGGACATGTTAGTTGCGTGTTTAAATTATTTTAGAGACTAAATTAGTGAAGGTTTAATGTCTTGTGGGGAAAGAGTGGGTGCATGTTTAATTTCTTGTGGGGATAGGATGTGTGCATGTTTAATGTCTTGTGTGGATAGAATGGTCAAAGGTTTAACATCTTGTGGGGACAAAATGGGTGCAGATTTAACATCTTTTAGGGATAGTTTGAGAATGTCCCATTGTAATGGATCGATGGGGGTGTCTTTATGAGGTAAGATTTCGTAGTATTATGATGTCTATATTGATCCTTAGGGAAGTAAACTATGTTCCCTATTTAAGAGAAAAGGATTAGAACTCATATAGTTCAAGCCAAAGTTTAAGGTTGTGTGACACGACCGATCCATGCTATTTAACATCGTGTAGTAAGGATGCTCGTGTTATGAAAGTAGAATTGATGATGGATGGTGTGGGTATTAACCATTTAATCTTCCCATCGTGGGTAACTCATCCTTTAGTGGGGAAGGATGGTGTGGGGCTTACGTGTGGAAGCTATCCAGGGGCAGAGTTTCATCCCACACGGGGGAGATGGTGGCATCCCATGATGATCATACATGGGGAATCATATGTTTATAAAATAGGGTAAGAGGTGTGGGTTCATCTTGTGTGAGTCATACATGAGGCATACTATGTTTATCTCACAAGTTAAGGCTATAGTTTTACATCATTTTCTAATGATGATGTTGTGATATTTAATATCATACAACTTAGATGTGCAGCTAGGTAGTTTTATGTCATGCAACTCAGGCATGGATGGGGCATATACCTAGTGGGGGATCATTTCAAGGTGAGAGGAAGATATATAATAAAGACCCTTTACCAATATGGGTTGATAGTTTTTGTTGGTAATGCCACCTCTATGGTTTGTGTGACCACCACTCGTGCACCTATGGTCATGTCTTAGTGTTGGAACATTCGTGGAGAAGTTTCCATCAGGAGGACCGATATTAGGGTACCAATTCTTTGGAGCTTTAGTAATGAAGGTACCTATTATTAAAAGAAATATGTATGGTAATGGATGCACGAAAATATAGATAAAATTGGTTGGGGGCTAGGAGGTTTTTGCGCACAACATTACTATATTTTTCTCAAGAGTTGCTTGAGAAAGGGGCTCTATAAAAAACTGAAACACATGGATTACAGAGGCATAGATGTGCAAAATAATTGAATTTATTCATAGGTTAGGGTTGCGTTAAGAAAAATTCTCTTGCATGTAACCAACCAAACATAGTAGTATTTGTGCATGAATCACTCTACTATATTCTATGTCATGGTTGGGCCCATAGGAGGCATGTCGTGAAAGTTATCTACCTTGGAGGTTCCATTGCCTATGGTGTTGTGAGATTTCATGGAAGAGGTGTATTTGTGCACATGGGAGTGCCACTTTATCTTCTGGATCTCCCCCCACCATCAAGTTGTGGGTGAGGTTTTATATATAGCCAAAATCCTCAGATGTTGTAAAACAAATTCTTGGGTGAAGAATAGGGTTGTTTTCTTATTAGTCCTTTATCACTGGGGATTTGATAAATAACATATTTAGTTTGACATAACCTTTTTCACACAACTGGATGGTTGCATGAAAGGTTTTCTAGCAACACACATTTCTTGCACGCAACACTCTGTTCTTGAGTTCATGGTCCTTGGGAATAATTTCAAAGTATGAGGTAACCACAAAATCAGCGTTGACTTTGTTATAAACGTCCTTTATGTTTAGAACCCAACCTTTGTGTACATTCCTTAGAATTTTCATGCAACATGGTCCTCAGCCCCAGAATGTTCCTTTGGGGTGGGTTACATGTTTGGTTCATCCAAAATTGGAATTTAGGGGGTGAGATTGGTTTTTGGTGCCTGCAAATCTTCCCCCTCGTAATTGATGTTGATAAGGGTTATGAAGTTTGGTTTCCAATGGAAACTCCAAATAGAGTGGCTCATTTAAATGGGTTCATGAAACTATGGTCTTAGGTCACACAACTGCATTGAATTCTTTGGGAAAGTTGACGAGAGGAGTTTATAAATAGGAGGAGGGGTCCCTTATATAGTAATTTTACTTCTTTTCACGAAAATCCATCTATTGGGATTATAACTCGCACTTTTCATGAAATACTAAGAATTGAATGCAACTTTTGAGAAACTATATTCTGAAAAAAATTGCACACCTCGAAAAAGATTTTATCACGAACTTTTCCAATGTCACGTTTCATTATGAAATTTACGTGACCAAACCCTATATTTATGAAATTCAGCCTTAGAACTCACATAATTTCATGAATTATACAACCAATATGAGATCAATTTTTTTTCTTTCACTCCTTGAATGGATGAGATGGTAGGGAACCCAAATATTCCTCGAGTTAGACAGGTCATTTCGGACAATTAGGCACTCCTGGGCTTGTTATCGGAAGCCTAGAGAAATTTTCTATTGAGAAACTACCTACTGCTATAAAACTTTGGGCTGATGGATGATATGGGAACCCCATTCATCTAAGTTAACATTCTGCATTTCTGGATCAACTATTATGATGATATTTCCTGCTATAATATCATTGTTTCAGGTCACACTACTTGAGATAATGAGGATAATGTCATCTACACGATGAGTGGATGAGAAAGAATAGTAACTATGGAGTAACCAGAGAGTGAGTAATTCCCGACATGCTACACAAGAATATTTTAGAGCATCATCTTGGACAACAACAAGGGATTGTACAATGACTGGGATCTGTGGGCCAGATGCAACATTATTGATGAGTGGTAATGGGTTTACTGGGAATGCTTCACTTTCGTAGAGTATGACGATGAGTTGTGCCATATCAGACTATATGGAGCAGTGTGGATATCCAACTTCTGTCCATACCATCAGCATGAGCTACTTCTATAGCTCTTCATCCATTGGTCCTCGAACACTAAAACCTTCCACCTTTATCGCAGAGAGTTGGGCATCAACCCGTGATATGTTCCCTACATCGATGATATCTCACTGACCAAGTTCTTGTACAATGATTTCATCTTAGCACTAAACAGCTGGGGTGACAGGTAGTAGACCCCTCTTATTATCAATATTCTTTTAGATTCACTAAAGAATGTACTGTGGAATTATCCACCCTTCAATAGGGACATAATGTTCAAGACATGGATGGGAATATTCCTAAAAAAGGTACCATCCATGAAAATTACAATTCGTCCAAAGTAGTGTCTGATTGTTCAATAGTGTAGGAAGCTGGGATCATACTATATGATCTTAGATGGGGAGACTATGAGTAGTAGGGCTATAACATGGTAGAGGGATTGAATCAAATAGTCCGCAATAGTCTGCATTCTTGTCCACCTTCCTTAGTAGTTGGCTACTTCCGAAGATGCACACAATAACCTATGCCCAAAGATGATCTTGATGAAAATGATCATGGTGCTTGGTAAACGAGTGAATCTAGGAGTCCCGATGTTGGCACTAATCTAAAACTAGTTGGGATATATGGTGATAGGGGTATTCCCATGCATATCTACAGTTTATTCAAGTACTTGTATGGGTGGATCACAAATCACTTTGGAGGATATAAGTTTCTTAATGAGATAATCCCACAAAATATTGGTCTATGGAATTTACTAACCAACATTAACGGATTGTGGTCATTGGATATAAATGATGTTTGTTTCACAATCACCATTGAAAACATTAATATCTTCACTTTCCACTCGTTCTCAGCCCTGGTTGGCGAGATGGTGGACAACTCAGAGGGGATGCTGGAGCAGTGAGAGTACCTGCAGACCTTCCAAGATAGAGCACTAGTTTTCAGGATAGATGATAACATATAACATTATCCATATACTCCATCTTAATTCTCTCAGTAGTTTAGATTCATCCAGTATCCAGCAAAGAGAGTCTACATGGGGGTCCATGAAGAAATTCATCCTTGTATCCATTGTCAGTTGGGGTGGATGTTCACATGTGAATGCACTGTGGAGGCCATCATGCTACTACAAACTAATGTTAATGTTGGAATCTCTTAGATATATTCCAATGACTTGCTGAAGGCATACCTAGGTGTGATCTCTCATCAGCGCATAAGGATGATCATTATGAAAAGCAGGGTGAAAGGGGAGCAGGGCAGTAGGCGGGATACTCTTCAAGGGGCTATTTTAGCATTAGAGGATCCAACTGAGGATGTGGAGGGGGGAGTGTAAGGTGTTGTTTCACCCCTACCTTCAAGAGTGGAGGGACTTATCCAAAATCATCCATGAGAGAAATCAAAGATCCTTTAATCTAGGAAGCGTTGGGCCAGGAGGCCCCTAGAAAGAAGTTGTGGTACCTACAAGAGATAATTGTTGCTGCTTCCTTTCCCATATTGTTGATGGCATGGGGGATGCTGAGGATGACTCTAACAATGGAGAAGCTATGGTGGAAACCGACCTAAGAAGGGATCATGGTTCTCGTGGTGGGTCTTTTTAGGATCATCTCTAGGAGAAGATGTCACAATGTTGTTTCAAGAAGGCCATATACTTCTTCCACTCTTCTGGAGGCATGGATTCATTGATTAGTGTCGACCTCATATTTTACTCGATGCCAAGGTTTACCTGAGTTAACTCATCAATTATGGTGGGGAGAACCTCTTCATATATAGGAGGGGAATCTTCCAAATACTCTTAATCTTCTAAAATAGTATAATTATTGGGAGAAATAGATCTTATAGGACAAACAACTTAGGGGAAATACTGGTGTCCAATTTAGTGGACACAGAATCCACGCTGAGTGGTTCCTTCTTTGCTAAAACTATGGAGAAAGAAGCTATTGGGACAATTCCATTTGGCCTCTGACCATAAGGTCCATTCTTGATGTTGATGTAATAGTGGAGAGTTGTCTTCTATCGAGTCATCCGTAATTTTTGGAAAAGGTGTAAATTCCTTGGATTGGTGTCTATAGGATGAACTTCTTAGTAATTCATAAGAGTAGGGGCTTCTGGTATCATCCATTTGTGTCTGTTGTAGGAGTACTGGGTAATATGTGGGCACTCTTTTTTCATAGAGACACCAAAACCCTTTTTTAAATACAATGAAACATCCCCCAGGTCCAACATTATAGGATTAAATAATGAATTGGGAGAATGAATCTATCATTGATGTCTTCCCCCAAATTGATTGTCGTGGCAATCAGATCATTAAGAGAATTGATGTGCTCAACCCCATAAGTATGAATCTACTTTCCTTCCCTCTTGTAGTTGCTATCATCCTGATAGTAGGATTATCAAGAGTAAAAGTGTGAGGCATCATCCTAGATTACCCATAATCGACCATTGAGGGAGAACATGAGGAACTAATATATGGGGAGGGGACCACTACATGAAAATGAATCCATGGACTACCCAGCAGTGATTTGTAGGTTGTATCCTATGAGAATACCATGAATTCAATGATTGATACCAATAAAACAAATTGGGTCGTTAGATGAACCTTTACATGGGTTCTCTGCTGACTCTTATCATAAAAATTAATTGATAAGTCAGTGAGAGTTAGATATTATTTGGTCATTCTGAGCTTGTGGAGCATCCAAGTCATGATAAGGTTGATCCCAAATCCAGTAGCCATCATGATATGGTAGATCACTATGCCATTGAATTAGATTGTGATATATAGTGGGAGTATTTGACTCATCCTAATGATTCCCTCATATTCCCTAGAAAATAAGATGATGGATTGAAATTCCTCTTGTTCGTAATCTTCTGCATAGTAGGCCTCAGTGGCAGCTACTTCATCTTTTAACTAGAGAGGTATTTTCAAGGCTTCTAAAAGGGACTCACAAATCTCATTTGAAAATTGGAGAGCCTCAAAAATAAAAATACTTATGAAGGAAAGGTGTAGCAACACATAATACTTCCATTCCTAGGGAATACCTTTTATTACAGAGGGTTTCTCCTTGGTAAGAAGCATAGTGGATGTTTTTGGATAAATAGCTGAATGAATCGCTGAGGTATAGATAATGCTAGAAATATTATTTTGATGGCTAGCCGACCTATTCTGAAAAACTATTGACTGGGTATTGGTTGGCTAAGGTCAGGATGTGGCTGGACCTGACTGAGCACAGCATGGTCACAACTGACCTTCATGGTCAACTAACACAATCACATGTGAAGGCATACCTATCAGAATGGATTGTGGGGATATTTCTTGTTGAGCTATGCAAAAAACCTATTTTATGGTCTCAGTAACATGAATGGTCTAGTTTAAAACTATATCCCTGACATTTTACCTATTGATGTGTCCTTTTCCTCTACGTCTACAATGCCGATCAGAGGCACCTAGGGGGTTTTCACAGTATTCCTCACAGTAGGGTGTCATGAAGGGCTCCACTAACATGAAAAATTCATGGAGGGATACTCTTACTCCTCATAAGTGGGGTAGTCTATGGTTGGGAAGACCCTAGGTGAATCTCCTAACTCAGGGTGCATGAAGTCACCAAGAGTGTGGGGTGGCTTCAACATCCGTAGGGGACTCTGATTTCCCTTGCACCGTCAGTGTCAGTTCCTCTTAGACATGTAAGGATGTGACATAGATGTGGAGGGGGCAGCTGAGGAGGGAAAACATGTGGTTTTTTCTTTCTCAAGAGGTAACATAGATGATACCATGAGTGTTATCGATAGCCTTGAGATCCAACCAATCATCTTATTTTTATGTCTCCTTGCTAGGAACCTATTTCCACTCACAAGATCCTTCACTATTATTGTCAGGTTGAGTGAAGGCATTTGTCACCTATTCCATAACATCTCCTATCTTGACTAAGGCATGATCCACTTGGTCATGGAGCCAATATTTAAACATGAAGCATTCCTTGATGGTTTATCTGAGGATCTTGTGGAATGTGAAATGGGTATGGAGGCTACTGAGTCCATATTATTAGGGTCTTCTAGACATTTGAAATTTTAGGATTCCCTTATCTAGGGAATAGATAAAATATTATAGTACCTACAAATCCCTGAAAATGTAGTCATATTTCTTCTATCTGGAAAGGGTGCCTTGGTAGCCCGGATCTGACAAGGTTCTAGAGCCGCTTTCTAACACCAAGGTGGATTCACATGGAAAGTCTCTACTTGGATATTTTGTTTTGGGTGATACTACAGTTGGTAAGGATTCTCTCAGTGAGAGTGTTTTGGAAAATGGACTAGTATATAAATTGGATAAAAAACCTCTATAATCATAGCTATCGTAGTCCCTACATTTTTAAGTCTTCTCGAAGGAGGTGGATGTGGTAATGGGAAAGACTGTTATCTAGTCTACAACAAGGATAATTCCAAACACTGAGCTTTTTCAGAGAACTCTATAAATACATTAGGTAGTTCAAAGAGATGATGGTCAGAACTATCCCATTGTTGACATTATCCATGTCAATCGTTATCTATTTCTCCTATGACAACAACAAGTCAAGAGAGTACGTGAGACCTTTATGTTGGGATAAATAGTCTACAACTCACTCATCAGGCCTCTATTAACACTTAAAGAGTTTGGTGATGATCATATTGCACATGGTGGATCTAAACTAATAGACTAAATATCCCCAAATGTCTTCCCAAACAACAATTGACCCTATGGGTAGCTAATTGTACCATAATAACACAACCCCTTATATGTTATAGATGAAACATTAGAGTTTGGAGGGCTCATAATATTTTGTATTCCCCTACATTGAGCCATACATTGAGGATATGTTGTCTAGTTGATTTAGTAGATCACCCATTCCATTAAACTAGGTAAAGATGGGGTAATTGAACTCTAGGGGTTCTCTGACTTTATCCATCCATACGGGGTACAACTTACCATCTCGAGGGATTTCCAATGTTCATGTTTCTAGGTCATTGAGGTGAGCGGTGAGAGAAGCTATCATGTCATTATAGTGAGGTTATTTGGCCACCAATGCATGGAAAGGATCATCAACTTGAGGAAAATCATGACCATGATTCTAAGGAGTATAATCACAATTCTCGGGTAGGGTTGGTGACTCATACCTCAATCACTTTCCATATCCCCCATCTTCTTCCCTAACTCGATGCACGAGTCCACCAAGATCAAACTGGGGTGTCTTGATGAGGAGGAATGGTTTCCCCACTGGAGGAGAGAAGGGGCCCCTTATGTAATTTCCATAATCTGGATGCCACTCAGTAATGATGCGAGGGGTTATCCATTCTCATTCCTTGAGCTATTTGAGAAAGGAAACTACTATAGGTTTCATCTCTGATTTCAGTTCAACCTCAAATGAGTTGGAAGGTTTGACATATCCCATTCCTTTTTCAACATGATGATGGGTAGGTAGTAATGTATCATTGGGGGGACTTATTAATTTGAGTGTCTACCTATTTTGATGAGTGAGGTTACCTGTTGGAGGGATTTTCAGGTACTATGAAACCCCCTGGAGAGATCTTCACTGATGTTACCTGCATCAGCAACTATATTCCTCTGATCTTATGATAGTTAAACGATGGCCATATTGACCATGGAAATTGTTATAGGGGATATATCACTGTTGGAAGATGGGTTGGACTAGTGATATTATAGCTATCGTAGGATAGTTTCAAAATGAAGGTAAAGATACTTCCCCCAAACCTCGATCTATACATGCAGAGACTCTTCTTCTATGACACAGTAGAGAATATTGTGTCTCTTAGAAAAGGTTTTTTGAAGGTTCTAGAGGTAACTGTGCAACTCGAGGAACTGTGCTATTGGAAGAGTTTTGATCCGAACCTTTCTTCACTACTGGTTGATGGAATTGGCTTGAAAATGGATCCTTGGGTAGGCCAACTAATGATCTTGGGGATAGTGAAATGTCACCCTGATAATCTGGAAGAGACACACAGCCTGATCCTTGGTAAGGAACTCTGGGATGTCAATGTATGAAGCTACAAGCGGCACGAACACCATTGATAGTTGGTCGGTGGTCATAACATCTCACATGCCCTCTTTCTCAAAGGAAGGTTCCTACTCTTGGTCGGACCAAGTCCCCATTGGCGCAGGCTAAGATATGGGTGGTGACACTTATGTAGAACTTCTCTATGGATTCTTTATCAAAAGAGGAAGTTCCACATGGGTCAAATGGTTGTTTCATGCTGTGGTGTCTCTTAGAGAAGGTTCCATCTTCAAGAACATGTCATATATGATGTAGTTCTCACGACTGAATCATGTGAGATAGAGATAATATCCATATATGGCTTAGTGGAGTCCAAACCATCTAAGAGTGTCAACCAATACCCTAAAATCTACACAACTTCTTGTATAGAAGTGTAGTGGAGAGAAACTGGTGGTGAAAGAGACAGTTGTACTGTGAATATTTGGAAGAGGTCCAGAATATCCTTCACTTGTAGGTATCTACGAAGGGATATAGGGATCATGTGGACCTCATCTTTTTGAATAGTGAGCCTAAATTGTCTATATTATACCCCATACTCTAGTAATTGGGATAAATGTTACTCCATTGATTCACCCATAATTTCAGACTCTGAGAGTTCAATCATGACATGATGCTTCCTAGGGTTCTTCCTTCGATAGAGAGTGTTCACCCACCTACAATAAGATCATTCTTTAGGGAAGGGTATGTATTCGACACAAGAATGAATTCTATGCCGATTGATGGGAACATGGGGATGAAATCTATGTTGGTTGATGGGAACATGTTGAGGACCTTTGTGTTTGTTTATAGGGACTTGTGGATGAAATCTATGTTAATTGGGGAAAGAGAGGAGATTACCCCTGCTTTGGTTATTGATGGAATGAGGAGGACCTTTGTGCTGATTGGAGGTGGTGTGTGGAGGACCTCCGCACAGATTCTCCTCATCAGGGGATGGTATGTAATAGTCATTGGTGGTGATGGAGACTAGGATAGTCTTCTCAGACTACATGTAATGTGCCTAGGGTCTCAATATTAAGTAAGAAAATATGGATCCCTATTCACTTTTTGCAGGGATTGGATGGGATACACTATTGGTTATAGGGACCATAGGAGCTGTAGAAGGTTCCCCTTGTCTGGAAGTTTCCTGAGCCTTCCCCTTATGTCAGCAATGATTTCTATAGACTGACGCTAGTGGAGAGGGGAAGAATTCAACCCACTCTTTGGCCTATGGTACTTGTCCTTGCTATCACTGATGATACCGAGTTGGATCCCTCTTGGGAATGTCCTTAGTAGTAGTTACTATAGGCATGGATCAAACATCCCCTAACTCCTCATCGTAGTGGAGTGAGTCATCAAATAAATCTAGGGAGATACTTATGAAGTGGTTCATCTTCATAACTAAGATAGGTTTCCCCATGTGTGACCTGTAGGGGTGGTGGTGTCGATGAGGCATCGATGCCTGTAGGTCCTAAGAGGCCATATCCCTTGGGGTAATAACCCCCTCCTAGTCATAACGACACGACATGGTGTCGATAAAACTCCTCCAGATGATCTCAGATGGTGAGACTTGGCATGGGAACCCAACAACCAAAGGTGAGGTGGAAACCAGGTGGAGGTGTTGTTGTTTTGGATTTTCACATCAAAGTTCCTCCTTCCCCCACTCTTGTGGGAACCAGATTTATATTTCCCTATATCTTGAGTCTTATAAATAAAGTGGATTTATCTATTAGTATATGTTCATGGAACATGATTAGAAATTCCCCAAAATCATCATTTTCTTCCAGAAGTGGATAAGGATAAATTCTAATGATTTCAAAGTGCATTAATATCCAATGTTAACATCCCCAGTAGCTTGAGTCTTATAAAGAAAGTGGATTTATCTGTTAGTATATGTACATGTGACATGATTAAAAATTCCCCAAAATCATAATTTTATTCTAGAAGTGGATAAGGATAAACACTAATGATTTCATAGTGCATGAATATACAATGTTATCATACCCAATCTGTAGGTGAGATTTATTCAAGGCCCACTATTTTCTTGGTGGGACTTGGTGCTGAATATCTAGATCTGGTGACCTAAAAATATGTTTATGTCCCCTGATCTACTAGTCCCCAGGGTTTAATATAATATATTTCACACCTAGTTCACCATTTATATTTGTTATTCTTTCACTGGGGTGTCAGTTCCTCACACACTACCTTTGTTTCTCTACATTTCAACTTTCCAAGGGTGGGAAACTTTTAACACTTCCATGGAGGGTTTCTTCTCCTTGATCAAAATGTGATGATGGGATCTCTGTTCCTCATTTCATAGATTCCTCCTTGGTTCTCATATCCTAGTCCAAGTGTCCCCTATAGAGTAAGTCATTTTCTTGGATCTCTTTCCCAGTTCCATATCTAGGTGGTCATTGGATAATTATGTTGCTTCTATCTCAACCGGGCAGCAAACTTCGGTGAGGGTGAGTGGTCATGTTGGGAATGTCTGGGAATGTCTAGACATTAGGTATATTGGACACCTGTAAATTCTTCATCATTAGATAGAATCTCATTTGTAATGAATATTAGGTATGAAAAACAAGGCATCTCATGTTGATCATGATGTAATGAGTGATAGGGGTGAAATTATTCCAAGGATTTTTACCTCAGGCAACCTATGTTTATTGTAAAAGGTAAAGATTCTAGAGTCTTATGAGGATTTTTACCTTAGTAATACCATGTTTATTACATAGGTTAGAGATTCTAGATTAGGTCATGTGTTTAACATCTTGTGGAGATATGAACAAGGTTAATTTATTGTGGGGATAGGTTGGGCATAGGCTTAATGTCTTGTGTGGACATGATGGATTCATGTTTAATGTCTTGTAGGGAAAGGATGGATGCATGTTTAGTGTCTTGTTGGCATAGTATAGGAAAAATTTTAATGTCTTGTTGGGAAATTAATGGAACATGTTTAACATATTTTGGGGATTGGACTGGTGTAGGTTTAACATCTTATGGGTACGTGAGGGGCACAGGTTTTTTGTTTTGTTAGGATAGGTTGGGTGTAGGTTTAATGCCTTATAGGGATAGAATGGGCACAAGTTTAATGTTATATGGGGAAAAAATGGGTGTAGCTATAATGACTTGTTTTTATAGTATGGGTGTGGGTTTAACGTCTATTAGGAATAGAATGGGCATAGTTTTAACATCTTGCGAGGACAGAATGAGAATAATTTTAACATCTTGTAGGTAAATGATGGGAAAATTTTTCTTTAACGAATCAATGGGGTGTGTCCCTAGGAGGGATGATTTTACTCTAGGATAATGTCATGATTGAACCTCAAGGAGGCCTCCTACATACCCTATTTAAGAGATAAAGATCAAAACCAACATTATTTGGTGCCTAAGTTTAAGGTTGTGTGACATGAACAGTCCATCCAGTTTAACGTTGTGAATTAATGATGCCCGTGATTTAAAAATAGCGTTGATTGGGGATAGTGTGGGGATTACGCATGGAAGCTACCCATTATGGGTGCCTCATACCCTAGTGGGGAAGGATTTTGTGGGTATTAGGCATGGAAGCATCCTAGGGGTGGATTTTCATCACCCATGGGGGTAGATGGTGGCATCCCATGATGATCATATATGTGGAATCTTGTGTTTATCACATAGGGTAAGTCGTGTGGGGTCATCCCATGTGAATTATACAAGGGGATTCCTATGTTCATCTCACAAAGTAAGGCTAAAATTTTACTTCATGTGCTGAGGAACTTTTCAGCAAGTTTAATTCCATACAACTAAGATATAGATCTAGGAGGTTTTATTTCATGAAACATAGACATGGATGGGGCTTATAACCACCAGGATACTATGTCAATGTGGGAGGAAGATCACGCATAATGACCCTCTACCAGGATAGGTTGATGGTTTCCCATGGTGATTCCACATCTAGGGATTATGTGACCACCACTCATGCACCTCTAGGAAGGGCATGTCATTAAAACTTCTATGGAGGGGTGTACATCAAGAGGCCAAAAGTTAGGGTACCTATCTTTTGAAGCTATAGGAATTACAATACATATTATTAAGGGAAACAAGTAGGGTAAGTGATACACAGATAACATATGGATCATTGAGTCAGGGACTAGGAGATTGTTGCTTGCAACTTTAGTGTATTCCACACAAGAGGCTCACAATCAAGGGGTTCTATCATAAAGAAAACTTATGAATTCAAGAGGCATAGTCACGTGGATGATTTGAAGTGGTGTGCAAGTCATGTTTACGTGAAGGAATATTCTCTTGTGCGCACCTGACCAACCTTTGGAGGACTTTTGCAAGGATCACTCTACCATAGGGAAAGTCATATTTGGTCCCACAGGATGTCCATCATGAAAGTTCTCTACCTTTGAGGATCAATTGTATTTGGTGTTGTGTGTTGTTGTGGAAGAGGGCTATTTTCATGCATGGGTGTGTCATGTCATCTTCCATATCCCCCTCAAGGTGGGGGAGAGGTTCCATTTATAGCCTAAATCCTCAGTTATTGGTATGAAACTTCATTGATGTAGAATAGGGTTATGAATTTATCAGTCCTTTACTATTGGGGATTAGAATCACAACATATTTGGTTATACATCTCCAATGTCCTGGAACTGGTTGTTTTCTCAATAGGTTCACATGAAATTCTTCTTTCTTGTGCGAAACACTCCATTCTTGCATGCATGGGCCTTGTTGATAATTTTGGACTCTAGGGTATTCGTGGAACTCAGTGTTGATTTTTTTCTCAAAATTACATTGTGCACAAAACTACACCTTTACATGTAATTCTTGGAATTCAACGTTCAATATGATTCTCCACCCTAGAATGTTTCTTCAGGGCAGGGCATGTGTTCACTTTTTCTAAAACTAGTTTTTTTTGTGTGAGATAGTTTTTCATTGACTATAATTATAAAAAAAATATGGTTCTATAATAAATTAATAACAATTTTAAAACCATTATACATGAGGTTAAATCTTGTTCAAAAAAGTGGGATTTTAAAGTAAGGTATTTTGTCTCTATTTCCACTCAATTAAGACATATTTGGTATTACAAACCTTTTTTATATGGTGTATATACTACCCCTTTGATTAATTTTACATTAATATTTATTTATTCATGATTATTAATTCTTCAACTCATGTTTACTCTTTCAATGGGTCACAATTTAAATGTTATGAAATAGGTAAAAATTTATTTCACAATCTCAAAATTTTACGATCTCTCTTATTTTCATTGAAGTAATATTATAATATATCATTTATAAACTACATATAATTTATTATCCTATGAATATTTATGGATTTTATATATTTTCATCTTAATTTCCCACATTTTTATCTTTAATCAAGAAAAGAAACATTTAAAATAAAACCAATATTATTTATCTTTTTCATCTGGTATATTTTTCATACATATCTATATTATTCAAAATAATTTTAAAACTTTTCGTTTGATTTACTGAAATAATTTAGAATGATAGTTTAATTTATCTTTTCCATTTTACAAGGTTTTAATGGAAGCTTTCTAATGTTTTCTAAAAGGTTCATTTTAAACTTTGTTTATAAAAAGTCAAATGGAATATTTTCTTTATAACGTATACAACCGTATGAGAACTTACCATTGTCATAACCACTTTACGATATTTAGATTCTTCTAAATGTTTTCAATGATTTTACAAATAAAATGATTTAATGAAGACTTATTTTAATTTTACGCTTATATTTTCATTTATTCTCTAAAATTCATGATTTTATTAAAAAACTTGTATTTCTAATGAATTGATCTCTTATTAATTTTTTGGTCATGAACTTTCTCTTTAAGAATTCACTTTATTATGATAAAATTCATTAGAAATTTCATATCTCTTAAATATACATATTCTTTGTGTCATGGATAAGATTATTTTCTAAACCATATACCATTTCTAAATATATTTTTATATTATGAAAGTTAAATGATTGACTAGATAAATATTAATATTCAATATTATTTTCTCAATATGGATATTTTTTTATAAAAAAAATATTTTATGATTTAAATTTATCATTCTATATATGAGTAATTCATTAGATATGAAGTGTTGGGTGGGTCCCAATTATAGATAGTGACTTGATGAATCTATATGTCTCATGAGAAAAACCAGTTGGTTAGTCGTCTTAAATGGTGTCTTAGTGTAAACCCACCCATAGTTTAAACTACCTTGGTGAAGGGATTCAGTGGAAAAGATATCATGATGTCTGAGATCATGAAATCCAATATTATGCATTTTATATATTGATAATTTGGTTATTATTATCAATGAGATTATTTCATTTACATTTTCAATGGATTCATTTCATGATCAGGCTATTAATTAAAAAGAATGTGTTTTCATTAATTTACCTTTCAATAATGATTAGGAATTATTTACTCTTGATTGAATCCATTGTACTTAAACCATAATAAGAAATTTATCTCACACTTATTTTTTCACCTTTCCACATGATATGAAAAAGGAATATCGAATGAGTTCAAGGTTGTAGAATATTTACTCTCACTTTGTTTATATTTTATTTCTAATATAAAATTTTAGGAATGTATGTATCAAGTGTAAAAAGACTACTAAACTATTCGATCCTTCAGGATGTGATCACATGTATGTAGTACTAATTAAATAAAGTATACATGGACCTTGGGATACTAGTGTCAAGGTATTTACATCCCCGGACTAGCGAGATCATCGAGAAGGGAAGGGGTAAATCAATAATTCATTTTTCATTAATGAATATACCTTCGTAATTCAACATATATAGATATTTAAAGGTTTAATCCACTCTTATTGTTGTCTCTCAACCATATTCAAGTATAAAGAATGTAAAATCCAATGATATGAGGATTTATAAGATTTTACCTTAAAATCATACGCTTTTATATATTTAAATTTTACAAGGCTTGTTTTCCCCACTACGAATCACTTGAGTACAATATACCATATATCTTTTGAAAATCATGATGATAAATCTTCTTAATTACCTATTATAAAATCTCTCAAAATGTTCGGTCTTAAAGATTCCATAATATCCACCTCTTAATGGGATATTTATACCTACATCACACCTGTTGAATGCATATCTAATAAATAATATTGTTATCTCTTGATGGGGTATTTATACTACCTCCGGAGCATTACTTAAGGGTCCTATAAAAATCTTCATTTGGATAGGAATTTTAATTATTCTTCAATGATATATAGTTTTATTTGTTCTCATTAAAGTCTTCATGTCCAATATGTTTTACAAATTCATCACCTTGTTCATAGAATAACCTAATGATGAAAAATCATAGGGAGTTGGAAAGGTTTTCTAATTATCACTTCTTACTTCTTATTTATATACACATGATCTTCGAGATGCATTGGGTTCTCTCATATGATACACCATTTATCTTACTCTCTTGTTTAGTAGTATTGGGATAATAGATCTCTAAAAATAATTCTCAACACTCACTTCTTAAATACTTGAATCCCAAACAAGATATTCCTCCTAAATTCCCTAAAGATTTGGTATTGTCCTTATTTTTATTCTCTATGAAATATACTACTTTAAACTCATCCAAATTATCTATGTGCATGGATGCATGATCAGTTTCTTCGTGAAACTGATACTTGCATATTAGAACTCATCTGAACAATTCCATATTATATTCATTGTATCTTCTTTAATTTCAAGGCATCATAACCTGTTTGATTCTATTATTCCTAGAAGTTAGGATCATGATCCATTTGATTGATCATGATATTTAATCCATGGAGGTAGTCTTGAAAGCATATTCTAAATTAAACCTCATTAATCCAGAATATTTCATTTTCTATATTCTTATCATTTTTTCATTACTTAGAAAACTATAATTTTTTCTAAGTGTTAAGGTCGTTTGAATATCTCATGAATTAACATGATCTACACCATGTCATATGCTTCTAACCATTTGTTAATTTTTGGGCCAACATAGATGTCGTATATCCTATGATGTAATAAAAAAATATTGAATTTATATGAAACTAAAAGTGAATTGATGCAAAATCAATTTCACATGGATTTAATTTCATACAATAATTCTTTTTCCATTTCCTTGCCTCAAACCAAAGTCATACTGAATCTTCCCTTAATTCGTATGATTTAAAGATTAATGATCAAAATCAAAGAGGAATTTTAAGCAGTGAAGTTATAAGATCTTGATAATATTATGAAACATCATAGAATTACCTTTAAATATGTATCAATGACCTTAAAATAGGTAATTAATTTATCATATTACCTTTATATATCTCTGGAAATGGCCATAATGAAAATTCAGAAACTCAGTCTCACTTTTATATAGTAATAGAATTGTGGAGTTACCTTTTCGTAGGATACGAACATAACCATTACATAGAACACTTATCAGTTGGATAAAATTTACATAGATCATGGTAGTTTAATTCTACCATTAATTAGATTAGAAAATTGGAGTAACCTTTACTTAGGTATTCAGGTACCTTTGCGCAAATGCTTATTTTCTCCAAATCAACTCCAGACACATCAAATTTCTCGAGAGACTCTTTAACTCAACTCATGGCCTTATTCAATACTCCTATAAAATACTGTGGGTAGTGATATAAATATTATTATATGCCTTTAATTTGTTTGAAGATCATCTCTATAATCATCATAATTAATGGTTGGATCCTCAAATTTATCCAATATAAGTTTTTTATGAGAAACCACTTTTTTATCAAGTAATATAGAATATACTGACTTACTTCCAACACATATTAAACTATTTTCATAATTTTGACATCATTCCTCCTTGAAAACTAATATAATCCAATCATGGGAACAATAATAAAAACATTGGTCCAATGTTTCTGAGATTCTTACACACATAACATATAGTTTCTAAGGATTATTTATTAGGTTTATCTTTTCTATTATATTGGTCAAACTGATAATCTATTTGAAAATTTTAGCTTCCAGACATATTTTTAGAAATTTCATCATATTACCCTTTAGTATGTTCATGACTTCAATCATCCAAAAAAAGTTTATATTTTCTTATTTTTGATATGCCAGGATTCAAATTGCGAGTTTCAAAATTTAAAGCTCTAGATACCGAATTAAATGCAACACAATTTCCATTTTTCTCCTTATTGGAATATATATCTATTATATCATAATATTTCATGATATTACTAATAAAATCATTTGTAATTATATTTTTAATTTCTTTATATGTTCCCTCCAATTCTCATAGTTTGAACCATAAAAAATTAGTGGCATGTTTGGATTTAGATTAATAATTAATCCAACATGTATTATTTTCATATCTTAAACAAAATTTTATTTTATCTTGTAAAATATTATTGTAAGGAATATATTAAATTCTGATAACCAAAAAGAACAAAAAAATGAGTGAATAACTAAAAATATGATTTAAGATCTTATATCAAGAGACTTTCTCTGATACAAAGTGTTTCTCCCTAGAGGTTTGGGTGTGGAACTACAGGGGGTTGAATTGTAGTAAAAATTATGACTACTAATTTTCTTCCCAATCAATATGAATGTTGACCAAATGATATAATCTTCCAACTATATTAGCTTAAAAAAAAGTTTAAATGTTTAATAATTAAGTTTATTAGTGGTTAGAATACTACAGGATAAATGAAATAACTATAGTAGAAATAGAACTAACAATGCAATGTAAAACAAAAAAAATGTTAAAAAAATTTCATGAAGTATGTAGTAAAAAATAAAATACCCATAAAGTGTATAAATTACTAAAAAAAATTCCAATCAAGGAACCCTTCACTTTTATATGAAATTTTTAGGTATTTCATAACCTAAACCAAGGTATCCTTACTATATGACTAAAAAGTAACTGACTTAAACTTTTTGGTAGGTATTAGTTTCTAGGACACAAAAACGTTTTCTTCTTATCATCAGAAGCCCTTGATATCAATGATTGTACACAACAAGCTCATGTTTCATGATATTTGTCAGCCAAAACCCTTTCGGAAGGGCTCTGTGTTCATTACCCTAGAATTCTATGATCTCTAAGGATCAGAAAACCCATCTTCCAGCCTAAGAAGTTTTTATATATCAATGACTAGAAAAATATTGATTACAATAAGAAGAAATTATAATAATTATAATGAAAACCACCCACAGATGATCTAGGAAAATCTATCAAAGGAAAATAAAATCAAAAGCTCTCAGTTTAAACAAGATGATGTAAAAATTCAAAATGACTGAAAACTCTTCATCTTACATTTTTAATATAAATTGATACTTGAATCCCCATGTCTTATTTAGATGAATCTTAAAAAAACACCACTTGTTTGATTCAAATTTATTTTGGTTCAGTTGCAACAAAATCAAATGATGTAATCCACTTTATGATGAATGTAAATCGACTTCAATAATTCAATATGTTCAATTCCATCATAATTCGGTTATCATCTATTCAAAACAATTAAACACATGTCATCTAGTGAACTAACCAGTTCAAGGTAACATCTAATTGTATAATAAATTATTTATAATAAAAAACTCTAACAACTATCTTCATAAAATTTAGTTTTAAATATGATTAAAACATAAGTTTATTGTGATTTTCAAAACCCAGGAAAAAGATGATATTTGACTCAAAAATACATATGAAATTATTAAAAAAATATCAAAATGAGTTAAGATATACTTGTTGGATATGATATTCAGTACCATGATGTATTCCTTATTTTAACTCAACAATATATGTCCTATAATACATAAAAATATGTATTAAAAATCAATTCTAGTATAGAAAATGAACACATAATAGTTCTGTTGTATAACTTAATGCATCCATGAAATAAACTATGTTGTCTTGAACAATATATATATCAATGATCTTGAACCCATTTGACATAACCCATATCAGATGACATTACTTCTCCAATTATTCCTTAATTTATTAGAAAGTTATTGAAAATTTTCATTTCAACATCAGTGAGATATACAGAATTAAAACTAGTATATTCATTGAATAAATAATCCTTTAATATTGATTATTCTAAATTATATCTATTATAAAAATATTGTTTAAATATACTCATATAATAATCAATGAGACACATCCACATGAATTTTATGAGACTACTAGAAATGAATTCACTAGTTAATTGTGACATCAAGTTGATAGTGAAATTAAAAAAATAAGGTAAAAATAGTTTATCCAAATAGAATAGTGTTGGAACAATATTTTCTTATAAATATTTAAAACCACTCACAATTTTATTTATCAAAGAGTATTGTCTGAAGAATTTATATATCTATATCAATGGATCAAAAACATTGGGAGGAAAATAATTATAAATTCTTATTGAAGTTAACCTTTAAAAAATAATGTGACTATCATGGATTTTCAAAACATTTAATCTTAATCTCATTACATTCATGTGTTTGGAAATATAATAATACTTACCATCTAGTTCCTAAATTTTTTTAATATATAATGAAATTGGTATTTTAATTTTTTACTCAATGTGCACATTATAGAAGATATGTATTCCTTATTTACCTCATCCGACTGTAAGTGTAATGGTTTTCTCAAAACAACTTCTTATAAGTCTTTATTTTTATTGACTATATCCTTTGATTTCACATTAACACCCAAAATGATCTGAAATATATTATCACACAATTTTTTCTCAATGTGAGTAACATCCATATTTTTCTTTAAAAATTTATCTTTCCAATATGACTAAAATTAATAAAATACTTATGTTATTCCAACTATGACTACATTATTTATTTATAGTAGTAATATATGACAATAAAGGATCCAAAAAATCCTAAAAATCATATAGCATGTGAGTGTTCTCTTAGTTAATCTATGCTAAAATTGAAACACCTGTCATGATTTATGGTTCTAGACTATGATCCTTATAACCATTAAATGATACTATGTCTCTTTTGAACATATGTAGTGTAGAAACAAAGTATGTATAAACAAGGTATAACCACCTTTTATTATGTTTTATCAATATATATGTATATTAATTTTATTATAATAAGGACAATGAAATTCCTCTTTTGTGAGGAAAACTAATAAACTCACATATGCAAAGAAGTCATTAATTTTCTATAACAAAGAATACTATATTATATACATTTCATTAGTTATTGAATAAAAATTAATCAAACCATCAGCCGAAAATTATTTCATATCATCAATAAATTATTGTAAATAAGAACCAATTTTATATCAAGGCCCTCTTAGTCTATCAATAAGAGTCAAATGTATAAAAATTGATAATTTTATACGTATCCACAAGGGAATGTTATATGGAACCAACAATATGGTCCATATAATAAGGGTTTCACTAACCATAGATATTAATGGTTTAAAATCATATAATTCTAAACCTAGTCAATAATTATTAATATCTTTGGAAAATTATGATTATCTCTAATCAAATTATTTCCATGTAAAATAACATTTTTTGTGAGTTAATTTATCAGTTTACTTATTTTTATCTACATTTAAATCCATAAATTTAGTGATAATATATATCATTAATAATATCTTCAACCTCAATTTTAGAGGAATGTAACACATCTTTTTCATAGTGATCTTTTTCCCATGGTTCAAGACCATTCTAAGATAAGTCTAATGAAATTTATCTAAATTGTTTTCCTTTTGCCCTAAAAGGTTACATAGATTAAAAAAATTGTGTTATACATTATCTTTTATAAACATTATACAAATATTGGGATATTCTTCATGGGTTTCATATATGAAACCTATGTTCTTGGTCAACTTATAGAAGTTGTAGTATTTCTCTAGAATCTTTACTCTAATATGAAGTACCTCCTAAAGAATTTCAACAACATGTCAAATGACACACATCTTCCCACCAATTCAATTCTTTCAAGTGTAGTAGATCCCTGAAAAAAATCCTAAAACCTATGTATACATGACATAATTTACTATGATCATCATCAAAAAATTAAAATACCTTTAAATCCTCTCCTTCTTTACTAGATATGGTATTAATCACAAATAATAATTATTCATGGAATTCATCCCTTTAGGTTCAAAAACATTTTCCAAGAAACTAATCAATACATCCATAAAATGAATTTTAATTTAATTAACATCCAACTAAATAGTTTTTCTTTGTGGTGTGATAGACACTCTTCCTATGAAGAGCATACTTATTATAAATTTTTAAAAAATGTTTAGGAAAAGTGTTTCATTTAAATATCTCATTTGAGAAAATATTTCTTTTCTTATTTTATACAAATATAATTGATAAAATCACTTTGGTATTCAATAGTGAAATTACTAAACCATTTAAATTAAACCTATATCTTTATCTTTATAATAATAAATAATTTTCTTATAGGGAGAATATTTATAAACATAATAGATGGTAAATTAGTATTTATTATGTATTAAACCTATTAATAAAATAGATTGAAAAGTAATATGTCCCCAAATAACTAAATTTATATAAGTAAAATTTTGAAAATTTATTATGGTTTCTAAAATTAGAACATGAAACCTTAATTGTTTTTAGTTATTCTCGTTAAATAATAATATAGAAAATAACTCTCGTTTATTAAATATTATAATATAAAATATATTTATAGATTATTAAAATTAAAAATTATTTAGAGTCAGTGTTTTTTATCATATTAAAAAATAATAAACAATACAATTTGACTTCCATTGATCAAATATTTTGTTATAAATTATGGATAATAATTCTTGGAACAATGGCTACACATTTTATGTTCATGTAAATGGCTATTATAAATCAAGTTTGAAAACTTTATTTCAACCATAATGTCCCAAAAACAACCCAAGGGATGAATTAGGATAAGATTCATTTTTTACTTAACATTTGATGGATCTTGTTCCCAAATGAGAAATAATACTTGAAACATGTCAGTCTCAATCACATTACCAAAAAATACAAATAAAGAGTGTAAATTCAGTGAAATAGAGGTTTTATATGGATCACCACTAAGATCTACTCCATGTAGTATGCACAAATGATGTTTTTATATACCTAGATATCACTATGAACTCTATATTACTTCATTTATGAATAAATCATTGTTGATCCTTGGTTTAATCTCTCAATTTGTCTATTAATTCACTACTTCAAGAGAAGGAGCATGAGAAATGTTGAATCACTAGTCACATATAATGATCTCCACTGAAAAAATAACATAAAGCAATGAGAGTATTATCCTTGGGATTCAGTATCCTCTACCAAATATGAATCATAAATGTATATTTGCACAAAAACAGTTCTTCTCCTCTAGTTTCTAGACCTATAAATTCTCTTATGCATATAAGAACTCTATTTTTCCTTCTTCTTATTATGAATTTTTAATGACCCTATAAAATATATTCTATGAATTCTCTAATTATAAAACATTGACTGGTAACAAATTTTTTAACTAGGATTGTACCAAAACCACTAAATAACTTTCCAAACACTCATATATATTTTTTAATTTGGGGATGGAGGCACTTTTTATTATGAAATAAAATACAACTTTCAATCTAGGTAGAGGGAGAACCATTACATATATCGTAGACCTAAGAAAAAATTTCATTCATCATGCATGCATCAACACCTATATGTGTCATGCCTAAGTCACCACCCCCAATGTCATCATCTGCACCAGCACTTGCATCATAAATCTCCCAAGGGGATTTCCCCATCAGGGTGTGACTCTCATCATTATAATTTCCAATTCGGAAAACAATCTCTTGTGTTGTGGTATGACATGAATCATTGCAACATGTTCCTCTAAACAAACACCATATAGATAGATGCTATATTTTCATGGTGTAAGGTTATTAAAACATAAAATTATCCATTATAGAACAATAAATATTATTTTGGAATGATCCCAAATTCATCATTTATAGAATATAATTTATAGTAGTGTGATTCCAATATTGCGACATGTGTATTTAAATCTAAATATCTTTAGAAAAATAAAATTTCTATACACTTACCAGTGCAGTATAGATTTATCTCTAAATAAATACTTCATCGAATTTTTACTCATACCTATAATATGCGGCGACATGAAAGAATACAGTTGTAATGTGGCTTCTCCAATCCAAGATAACCATTTAATCTTACATAGGATGATTTTAGTGCATAATTCTTCATTTCAAACAGGTAGACCGCCATATCATCATTTTACTATTATGTAGCCTCCCTCATTACATGATAAACCCCATTGAACTGTAGTTTTATCTTCATTCACAAAATCACCTCCAAATCTTCTCCAACATTAAATGCATTATGTTAAGTATTATTAAAAAAACACTATATAACTTATAGTATTTAAGTATAAGTATCAACATTATCCCCCTTTGAATAACATATATTCCAAAAATCTGTAATTTGGATCACCTGGAGTCCAAAATTATCCAATATGAATCACCTTAGTTCCAAAATCCCCCCTTGGGTTTTTGCTATCAATCCAAAGTGTCTTTAAATGCCATAATGAAACTGCAGTAGAAGAATATAATAAAATGGAATAACTAAATTATCACACTAAGTCTATGTGAGTAGTTCTTAGTGTATAAAATAAGATATCAGTCAATATATCCATTCCTCAATGCATAACAAGAGATCAAGTAGGATATCCATGCCTCAATAAATATTTTTTATCTTTATAATTAAGAAACCACTTATTGAAATATTGAATCTAAACATCACACAAATCCCCCTATCTATATTTTTTGATACATTTTATTGCTCATCCTTATTGATTATATTCCCTAGTATCACATACCATAAACACCCCCTCAAATGAAAAATCCCCTCATAGATGATAATGTTACTCTAACACCAATTTTTTATCTACTCGGTATTCCCATTTGAAAAATAAAATATATTTTTTTAATTCAAGTTTCCCAATTTCATTTATTACACAATTCCTCACCCTATGTTAATAAACATAAAGTGATGTTCTCTTAATAGGCATTAAACAACCATGTTAAATAATAAATGTATATGGGGAGAGTGGATAAGGACTGTGGAGAAAGCCGTACACCACACTAAAATAATAAATATATATATATATATATATAACATTTAAACTGTGTGATACATGTTACGGTTTTGGATGACTCATGAATAACGAATAAAGTATAATTGAGAGGGGTGTTTTGGGTATTCTAAAATATTGGGTATTAGGGTTGATAATTCCCTGACCCGATAAATGGTATGCAATTACCAGTTGAACCATTCTCATGACTATAATGTGATGTTATCTTATTCCAAATGATTTGGCCTTCCCAATTTGATAAAAACATGATCTTATAATTTTAGATGTGGAAACTGACAAGTTTGATTTGATTCCTCACGATGTAGATGATGGCATGTTAGGAGCTTGTTGTGCGACAATGACCCCTAGGAAGATTAATGAAATTAATAGTGTAAATTCTAGGATACATGTTATGATAATGATTCTAGATTGAGATGTTTATATTTCTCAGAGTTTTCAAGTAGAATATCGTTATTATTGTTCAATAATGAAAAAATAATAATTTTTTGTGTTATGATGGAAACATAAATGTGTAATAGAATTTTCTAATGGGGTGGGTGACTAAACTACAAGAGGTGGTGTTTATCTATATTTTTAAACTCAATGATTATTGAATTTTATTTTTATCTAGTAAAGAAGATCATTAATCTTGATATCAATTCTTTACCAATAGGTTGACATGAGTTATAATGTTAATTATTAATTAATGAACATCAAAGGATCATCCCAGAACTGGAAAAGGCATAAGTAAAATGTAACTTATGTACTTGGATAAAAATTAGTGGTGAAATAATTTATATAATTATATAAATCTGAGTATTTATATAAAGGAATTAAATTATTTTTTTGGAATAATAAATTTTGTTAAGGGATTGAATTATAAAGGGTGGAAATTAAGACTGATGTTATGAGTTAATAATGGAAATGAAATAACAATATAACACTTAGGGTGGTAATTCCCATAGGTGGTGTGACACAATAAATAATGAATAAATTTTTTTTAGTGATTATTATTTGAGTTATGAGAAGTAAAATGAATAATGGTTCAAGGATTTTAAATAATGAGTTGGGGAATCTTATTATAAATAATTAGATTACTTGGCATTGTCTGGGGAACATATTGGAAGTACCTTGAGTTACATATGGTGACGTAAATATGTTTTATATGAAGAAATTGTTATTGAATGTGATATAAGGTTTCTAGATGAATAATTCAATAACTAAAATTATCATTTATTGAATTATAAGTCACTTTCCATTATATTGGGAAGTGGGGATCCATTATTGATGATTTAGTAGCTATATGTCTACAAAAAATGCCTTATGTGACTAATTGGTGGATCCTTATTTGTGCTATGGGTAATTATTGTCTGTGATACTTGACCCAGTAATTTTATGAAGCCACTAATATATGGATATATTTGGAGATAAGATACAATGATGGATCTTCCTTTCACTCACATTTTGTCGAGTTTTAGAAGGGGATATCAGGGACATGCTCCCTCTCACCCACTTATTAGGGTAGAGACTGATTAGATCTTGTACATTTATCTACCTATAATCACCCAAAAATATAGGATAATATATGTTAGATATTTCTACAAGATATTTAAAGATGGAAAATTTTAATAATATATCTAATTTAAGATACACGGAGATGGGAAATTCCTCCAGCTTCATCAATGAGAGAACATAATAGATGATAATTCACTTTATTGGTGATGTTATTCTCAACCCAAAGATCATGGGTTAAGGATGAATATTATCCACCCAATACTATCTCTTCCACATACCCATTTCTCTTGGATTGGGAGTACTTGATATAAAATTACAACCCAAGAAATGCATGTTTCCTCTATTATTCCATTATATAACTTTAATCATGAATTGGTGGGTTTCATATTGTGTATGAATGTTTATACACTAATAGATTTACAAATATTCATTTATTATAGATAGAGATGTGTATTTTCATCATCACTTGGAGATAATTAGAGAACATCAATTCCTCTATTTCTTTCAAGATAGATAGAGATATTTATTTTCATAAGTATCTCATGATTAGTAAATCTAGGGTGAATTACTAGGAAGGAAGCCTATGATGGGTTATGAGTTATGATTTTTATTCATTTTGTTGAAACATTTTTATTTTGGGGGAGATTAAAAAACTGTAAATTGGTTAGATAGGTCATGTTTGATCAATAATGTTAATGTGATTTGATATTAACATTTTGTGATGTTTATGTGACTATAAATTTCTCACTATCAGTGCTTATGGAGAATATATGGGTTTAGATCACTACATGGGATGACCATATTGGGTGTTTTTATATTTATCCTTACATATGAACATTCTTGTTATTCTCTTCATGTCCATATAGATTATAATGTGAAGGTAATGGATGATCATGGAGCTGAGAGATGGATGAAAAGTACCGATAACTATTTACATGGAAATACCATTTAATGGAAAATAATGTGTTATTAGTTTTGGGGGTGGAATATTTTTAGTGTGTAATTATTTTATTTTTAATTATTATATTTGAATTATTCCACATTAAATAATCAAAAAAATTATATATTAAAAACTTTTATGTTATATATTTTATGTTTCATGCATTTCATGTTGGATATTAATGTGTGATAGTAGGTGAAAGTGGTATTTAGAGGAAATGCCACATATGATAATGTAGATAACTCAATTATAGTTTACAACCCCTGGCTAGGTAGAATAAGGCTAAGGGATTAACTTACAAGTATGTTGGGATGTAGGAAAATCCAAACCATCTCTAGAATTTTCACAAAAAACTCGTTGATCTTCCACAACATTCTTAAACTGATTGATTTTGAATTTAAGTTGATCAAATACTATAAATAATCATTAACTGTCTTGTAAAATTTATATTCTTATTCCTTTGAAATTAGTTTCTATTTCATTGAAACAAATCTCATTATCACCATCTTCCTTTATCCCTGTGATATACTATTGTAACTTCTTTCTAGATGTGTTTCCAGATTTAAATCTTTTTAGGAGGAAAATTACTCTTCCATATTTTTGAATAATAAAACTCTAAAACATCACTATCCTACTTATTTGAAAAAAATTCTATGATATTTCAAATCTTTACACATCAAAAGAACACTAGAGAAAACTTTACATTATATATTCCTTTTCCCTTTTAAATTTTCCTTACACCAATGATAGAAATTTATCACTTATATATTATTCTTAATTTTCAACCACATAAATCTCAATCTTCTCTATTGGTTGAAATGAAACTTACTTTGATAAATGACTCACTAAAATTTCCAAATTTAATTTCATTTCATATATAACCGTGTTACAATAAAAATCACAAAGAGATAACTCTATAATGTCTTTTTATTCAAATTTCCAAACATTTAAATTATATAAATGTATAAATCTCCCTAAAATAATCTTCTCAATATTCATATATACTATATCATCATGAATTCCATGAATGGATCCAACAGTCTTGATGGACCTATTTAAGAAACCATCAATATTCTCACATGGATATATTTTAAATCCTAAAATTTATTATGCAAAACTTGTAACATTGATACTTTAACCATTTGGATTCCTTTATAAATAATTTAAAATTACTCCTAAAATACCTTTTAAAATTTTAAATTTATAACTACTATGTAAATTTGATAATACAAATCCACAAATAAGAAAATTTTGATCCTTTGTATAAACAATGAGTGATTTTATGTTCACCTTAGTCATAAACAACTCTGTGGAATCAATAATAATAATCTATTAATAAAATATTAGTAAAAATCAATTTTAAGTGATTATATATATGATCTTATTCACTTAATCCAAATATATTAATTACAACTGTCAAACAATGGAAATTATTTTTACAATATTGTGTTCATTGTACCAAAGATCTTCTCTAAAAAGATTCTTAAAACCTAAAATTATGACTCTGATACACCTTATAATAAACATAATATCCCAGACACACCCTAAGAAAGGGGATTAGAGTGTGAATAATTTTTCCAAAATTCCTTATAGATATTTTCCCACATTTTCAAGAACACTTAAAAACTATCAATATTAAGCACATAACCATAATATCCAAATAAAAAATATAAATACAGTGCAAGGGATTTTTACTTGTTCCCATATAAGGTATAATCCAAGGAAAATATATTAATTATGTGATGAGTTACCCAGGAAATCACAATGATATGTATGTGATTTCAGGTTTAGGAAGTGAAAACTTCCAATACCAGGGTCACGACCTCTACTTTTATATCCACACACTAATTCATGATAAGGAACTTGACATATGGTTGATCATGGATTGCTCTAAATGATCTCTACTGAATAAAATATAACACCAACCATATAGGGTGTTCTCTTTATTCTTCAAAATTATCTATCAAATCAAAATAATAAATGTATTTCTTCAATAATATCCATTCTTTTATTAATTTTTTATATCTTTTAATTATATTTTATATATTTTTTCTATTTTTTCTCACTTCTTCTATATTCATTATTTCTTTAAAAAATTTCTTTTTTGAATTCTCCACTTGTCACCCAGTAATTGGGAATTAAAATATTGGAGTTATATTCGGGCTAAAATATCTAATCAACTTTCCCAAAACATCCATTTTAAAATAGCATGCGTCGTCATAAGACCAGACAACAGTAGTAGAAGCGACGAAGGCTGACAGAAGATTTCCAACAGAGGAGCCCAAAAGTATGATGACTGGATGGCTCGTTAAGTAGTAGCTCATGCCCATGGTATCATCCGGGCACAACTGAATCTTCCAGAGCCTTCAGAATCTACAGCCTCTACCTTTGCATCATTATCTTAGCCAACCCCTTCCCAAAAGAGCAAGCATCGGCGACGCAAGGGGAAGCAACACGCCCCACCAATGCCATAGTCGTCCCAAACTCTCGGTGAATTCATGCCCCCTGAGATTGGGGTCCCACCTAGAATATTCCTAGGGGTGGATGACTCTTCGAGTGATAGTCAGGAGTATGCTTTGGTTAATACCATGGAGTTGTTAAATCCCTATATGACTCCCGAAGAAGGGGAACGCCATGAGAACCTCCCCAACGTCCCCATCCAATGCCAACGTTGTCAGAGTTGCGGATATATGGGTCGTTAAGGAACATCAGCTGGCACTTTCAGCTAGGCCGGGCACACCACTGAGACTAGACAGCAGGCCCAGCGTAGATCTCAACACGCGCAACCCCCTCATCTGGTGTCCTCAGATCTACCTCCACCGCCGTTTGTGCTACTAGATCAGGCAGAGCTACCTCGTCTATATCGTGGCCATTCTCACCCTTCTGCAGGCCAATCTCAATTTTCCAGTCCTCATATGGAAGCTACTCTTCAGACCTCAACTACTGAGCAACTGGACATACCTATCACTATCCATCCGCCGGTCCAGCCGACAAGGTTCGTCGTGCCTCCAATCGCAGAGTGGCCTCCTGTAAGCAGAGGTTCACGCCTGGCACGAAAGTATGATATCCTAAAACATCTCTCCAGTATTCAAGTGAGGCTCTCTATCATTTAGGCTCTTTGCCTATCGTCAGACATGTGTGAGGCTCTCGTCGAGGCTTTAAAGAGCCCCCTCCAGTTTGAGACGGTGGTAGCAGCTGCAAAATCCCTCCACGCTGAGGCAATTGAGAACGCCGAATGCTAGGCAGTTATCTCATTCTCTGTTGAAGATGAAGACCCTCCCATATTTTAATGGCCTGGATCTCTCCAACCCATTCCTTTGTCAAAAAGAAGGTCAAGAAGTGTTCTGGAGGGTAAAATGGACTTTTCCCACACCTTCCATAATTTTGAAACTACACGTTGTGTAGTTTGAGTACATGTCGTGTACCCCCTTCCCGGGTATACCCTGTATTGCAGGTCATGTCCTCTTCATGTGAAGTAAATGAGTACATGCCGTGTAGTGTAACTACACGCTGTGTACCACCTTGTCGGGTATACCCCGTGTTGAAGATCGTGTCCTTGCTGTGTGAAATAATGGGTGCATGTCGTGTTCCCGGTTATACACGCCGTGTAGTCCTTCCCCGCGTACGCGTTACCAGTCAACGGTTGTATACCATGTTGGATCCGTTTCCTTGCCATGTGCAATAAATGAGTACATGTCGTGTGTCTAAACTACACGCCATGTAGTCTTTCCCCACGTATGCGTTACCCTCAAACCGTGTGTTGACCAGTCCACGGCCGTGGAGCAGTGCTGGAAGCCACGTGGAGACTGTGTAAAATAACCGAGTACACACTGTGTACCATGAAGTACACGCTAGGTACTTTTCCTTTTCTTTCCTATAAAAGGAGGGGTCCCCTCCTCCTTTCAATTCACTCCTCTCCTCCCCTTTCATCTGAGCAGAGCTCTCCCAAGAGACTCGAAGGCTCTTTTTCTTCCATAACTTCTTCGTCCGAGCTCAGATTTATGATCTGTCAGTGGCCACGAGATCGTAACGACGAGGCGGAACTTCCGAGCCTGGGTATGTTGTCTTTCCTTCGGCCTTTCCTTTCCGACTTCCACCCGAGGAGGTTTTTCTGGGACCCGACGGAAGTGACTGACGCCGACGGACTTCTTCCAAAGTTGATCCGGGGGAGCGCTGTGATTAGAACCTGTTGAGGTAGGGATCATACCTTCATCTCTCTAATTTGTGCAACATGCGGGGTGGGTTTTCTCTTGTTTACATGAAACACTTTTGAACTGATTTAATAAAGATAATAACTTGCTTATATAACGGGGTTGGGAAGTTTGATATTGTTGTTACTTTATATCTTGTGATATTATGTTGTGAATTGAATGAGCTTCTGCCTACTGAAAATCACGGTCATTGGGGGGCTTTGCTTGCGCAATTAAATGTTGCCCTATCTTTCTAGACCTTTTCTGTGGATGGAACTTTGTGGAATGTGGAATTTGGTTATTCACGCAATGTTTCCCGTTTAAAATCTAGAACACTTGTGTGATCACCCCGGTTAAACAAAATGGAATAATGAACATGTGGGTGTTGGCTTGGATACGTGGCATGTGATGGGGGTGTTTTGTGGGTTGTTGTGGTTTGGGTGAGCAGCGGGGCTGCGGTTGGCTTGGTTGTGGGTTGGTGTGAATGTTATGTTAGTAACGGGCAGCGGGGCTGCGATAAATGGTATTAAAGGGATAATGATGTATGGTACGGTTATGGTTATGGAGGTTGGCAGTGGGGTTGTAGGGATGGGTTGGAATGTGAACGGACAGTGGGTTGTGGTTAATAAATAAAAAGTGGAAGAGTTAATGAATGGTGGATCATGGTAATGGAATAGGTTTAATAATCAATGGGTTGGTTGGTGGAAAAGAAGGGCTTGATTGTGTTGCTTGTGTTTTCCTAACTTGATTTGTGGATGGTAGGGATATGTTTTCGAATGATCGATGTGGTTGGTTGTGAATAGTTTCCCAATAGTTAAAGAACTAAATAAATTAATTCTGCTGAAACGTGAAAACCTAAATGGGGTTGGGGTTGTTTGTTGTATGCATGATTCGTAGTAGACTTTTCAAGGCATGTGCTCAGTTTCTCTTTTTAGAAGCCATAGGTTGGGCTGTGTGGTTGTTATATATATATCTGTATCTTTTTTGTTTTATCGCACCCCACCCATGTTGAGAACCTAGTGCCAAACACTCTCATTTCATGGGAGATGGTGTTTTTCCCTTAGTTACTAGCTCCTTCCTACTCCTTCTCCCCTAGGTTGTGGTGTCTTGAGGCGACCTTAAACCTAAGACTCTTCGGGTAGGTTTTGATTGGGGTGGCTTTAGCCCAAGACTCTTCGGGCAGGTTCTATTATTTCCCAAGAATCTTCGGGATGTGGCCCAGGTGTGTGTGGGCGGGATACGTGCTAGTGAGGCCGAGGTGTGTGTGGGCGGGATACGTGGTTGTGAGGCCCAGGTGTGTGCGGGTGGGATACGTGGTTGTGGGGCCGAGGTGTGTGCGGGCGGGATACGTGGTTGTGAGGCCCAGGTGTGTGCAGGCGGGATACGTGGATGTGAGGCCTAGGTGTGTGCGGGCGGGGAGAGTATGGCAGCGTCAAGACGTTCTCTATTAGGAAGAGCAGCTAACTAAAGGTAAATGGTGTGGGGTACCCAATAATCTTGTTTCATATATACTACTACCTATTGTGCTTGTGTTTTGGTGAGTGTGGCTGGTAAGGTTGGGTGGATAGAATTCTTTTCTAGGTTTCTTCTGTTGTTCTCATGGGACATTAGAATGTCTCCCTAGTTGTGCACAAGAGCTTTAGGTTTCCCTACTGAGTATACTTGTATTCTCACCCTACATTTACTTTCAGGTTTCCAGGAGGACTACCAGGGCCGTGCGGGACCCTACTAGTCGGACAGTTGGAGTTGTTGCAGTTGGTGTTCTCTTGTTTTCTTTTGGTATTGTACTTTGAGTTTTCTTGTACTTGTACCTTGTTATAAAATTATTTAAACATGCATGTGGGCTTGTTTTGGGTTTATTTCTATACACTTGTTCTTTTTTCCTTTTGGTGGTTGACTTGTCCTATTTCCTGATCCCAAATAATGAAAAGGGTAATGCCTCCCATATTTGTGAAAACTCATACCCTTGGTGCTAGTCGCCACCCCGGGGCCTACTTGAGGTGGGACTTGGGGGGTCATTATCTCCCTTTCACCATTTCCAGATCAAGAGGTGCATATTTGGTGGGAGGGGGTCATGATAGATTGATCTCCCACCTCGAACTCCAAGGGCCTCCTCCGACGGTCTGCATAAGACTTCTGTCAGTCCTGAGATGCTTTCATCCTCTCACGTACAAGCTGGACTTTTTCTGGGGTGCTCTGCACTACCTCTAGCCCAATCGCACCTATCTCACCAACTTCTGCCCAGCAAATGGGTGAATGACATGGCCTTCCATACAAAGCCTCTACCGGTGCCATGCCAATAGTAGAGTGGAATCGGTTGTTGTAGGGAAACTCTACTAAAGGCAAGTGTCATACGCATGATCCTTCGAAATCTAGAACGCATGCTCGCAGCATGTCCTCCATCTTCTGGATAGTCCGCTCCGTCTTCCCATCGGTCTGGGGGTGGAAAGCAGTGCTAAGGCATAGATGGGTGCCAAAAGCATGCTGTAACCCCCTCCAGACTCGTGAGGTAAACCGAGTATCCCGATCTGAGACGATAGTCTTTGGGACTCCATGCAACCGCACAACCTCATCTATGTACCTATGTGCTAAGGTACTCACCAGGCCTGACTCCTTAATCAAGACGCATTAATGCGGATGCGATTGAACCCGTGCGGGCGAGTCGGTGCCACCTAAATTGGATAATATCTCAACATGGGAGAAGGAACTTCCCAAAACCATGTGTTCGGACAGTGTGTTGGTTGTGTGGTGTTGGGGGTAGTGCGAGTTGAAAAAAATCGTAATGTATGAAAGTGGGAAGACACAATTATTAATCGATACACATTAATGAGGATGCGATTAAACCCGTGCAGGCGAGTCAGTGCCGCCTAAAGAAAATAATATCTCGACATAGGAGAAGGAATTCCTAACACATATGATTTGGGTTGTTGGTTGGGTTCCTGTTATAACGAGAACCCTAAGAGGTATCTTGTTGGGTTTACTCTGGGTAGGTTTTGAATTCTTGGGGACGAGAATGTTTTAAGAGGTATATGATGTAATGGCCCAGATCTCTCTGGCCCATTCCTTTGTCAAAAAGAAGGTCAAGAAGTGTTCTGGAGGTTAAAATGTCCCACACCTTCCAGAATTTTGAAACTACACACTGTGTAGTTTGAGTACACGTCGTGTACCCCCTTCCCGGGTATACCCTGTGTTGCAGGCCATGTCCTCGCCACATGAAGTAAATGAGTACTTGCCGTGTAGTGTAACTACACGTCGTGTACCACCTTACCGGGTATACCCCGTGTTGAATACTGTGTCCTTGCTGTGTGAAACAATGGGTGCACGCCGTGTTCCCGGTTATACACGTCGTGTAGTCCTTCCCCGCATATGCGTTACCAGTCAACGGCCATGTACCATGTTGGAGTTGTGTCCTTTACATATGCAATAAATGAGTACACGTCGTGTGTCTAAACTACACGCCGTGTAGTCTTTCCCCGCATATGCGTTACCCTTAAAACGTTTATTGACCAGTCAACGACCGCGGAGCCGTGTTGAAAGCCATGTGGAGACCATGTAAAATAACCGAGTACATGCCGTGTACCATGATGTACACGCCGTGTACTTTTCCTTTTTCTCACCTATAAAAGGAGGGGTCCCCTCCTCCTTTCAATTCACTCCCCTCCTCCCCTTTCCTCTGAGCAGAGCTCTCCCAAGAGACTCAAAGGCTCCTTTTCTTCCATAACTTCTTCATTCGAGCTCCGATTTACGATTCGTTAGCGGCCACGTGATCGTAATGACGAGGAGGAACTTCTGAGCCTGGGTCCGTTGTCTTTCTTTCAGCCTTTACTTTCCTAATTCCACTCGAGGAGGTTTTTCTAGGACCCGAAAAAAGTGAGGGACGCCGACGGACTTCTTCCAAAGTTGATCCGGGGGAGCGCTGTGATCAGAACCTGTTGAGGTAGGGATCTTACCTTCGTCTCTCTAATTTTTGCAATATGCGGGGTGGGTGTTCTCTTGTTTACGTGAAACACCTTTGAACCGGTTTAATAAAGATAATAACTGGCTTATGTAACGAGGTTGGAAAATTTGAGATTGTTGTTACTTTATATCCTGTGATATTATGGTGTGAATTGAATGGGATTCTGCCTACTGAAAATCATGATCATTGGGGGTCGTTGCTTGTGCAATTAAATGTTAAACTATCTTTCTAGACCATTTTTGTGGATGAAACTTTGTGGAATGTGGAATTTGGTTAATCACGTAAAGTTGGCCGTTTAAAATCTGGAACCCTTGTGTGATCACCCCAGTTAAAAAAATGGAATAATGAACATGTGGGTGTTGTCTTGGATACGTGGCATGTGATGGGGGTGTTTTGTGGGTTGTTGTGGTTTGGGTGAGCAGCAGGGCTGCGGTTGGCTTGGTTGCGGGTTGGTGTGAATGTTATGTTAGTAATGGGAAGCGGGACTGCGATAAATGGTATTAAAGGGATAATGATGTACGGTACGGTTATGGTTATGGCGGTTGGCAGTAGGGCTACATGGATGGGTTGGAATGTGAACAGACAGTGGGTTGTGGTTAATAAATAAAAATTTGAATAGTTAATGAATGGTGGATCATGGTAATGGAACAGGTTTAATAATCAATGGGTTGGTTGGTTGATAAGAAGGGCTTGGTTGTGTTGCTTGTGTTTTCCTAACTTGATTTGTGGATGGCAGGGATATGTTTACGAACGATCGATGTGGTTGGTTGTGGATAGTTTCCCAGTAGTTAAGGAACTAAATAAATTAATTCTACTGAAACGTGAAAACCTAAATGGGGTTGGGGTTGTTTGTTGTATGCATGCTTCGTAGTAGCAGTGCCGAGGCATGTGCTCAGTTTCTCTATTAAGAAGCTATAGGTTGGGTTGTGTGGTTGGTATATATATGTCTATATCTTTTTTGTTTTATCGCACCCCACCCATGTTGAGCACTTAGTTCCGAACACTCCCATTTCATGGGAGAGGGTGTTTTTCCCTTAGTTACTAGATCCTTCCTGCTCCTTCTCCCCTAGGCTATGATGGCTTGATGCGACCTTACACCTAAGACTCTTCGGGTAGGTTTTGATTGGGGTGGATTTAGCCCAAGACTCTTCGGGCAGGTTCTACTGTTTTCCAAGAATCTTCGGGATGAGGCCCAAGTGTGTGCGGGCGAGATACGTGGTTGTGAGGCCCAGGTGTGTACGGGCGGGATACGTGGTTGTGAGGCCTAGGTGTGTGCGGGCGGGATACGTGGTTGTGAGTCCCAGGCGTGTGCGAGCGGGGAGAGTGTGGCAGCGTGAGGACGTTCGCCGTTAGGAAGAGAAGCTAACTAAATGGAAATGGTGCGGGGTACCCAATACTCTTGTTTCTTATATACTACTACCTATTGTGTTGGTGTTTGTGAGTGTGGCTGGTGACGATGGGTGGATATAATTCCTTGCTAGGTTTCTTCTTTTTTTCTCACGGGACATTAGGATGTCTCCCCACTTGTGCACGAGAGATTTAGGTTTCTCTACTGAGTATACTTGTATTCTCACCCTACGTTTACTTTCAGGTTTCCAGGAGGACTACCAGGGCCGTGCGGGACCCTACTAGTCAGATAGTTGGATTTGTTGCTGTTGTTGTTCTCTTGTTTTCTTTTTATATTGTACTTTGAGTTTTCTTGTACTTGTACCTTGTTATAAAATTATTTAAACAAGCATGTGGGCTTGGTTTGAGTTTATTTCTATACACTTTTTCTTTTTTAAATATGGTGGTTTACTTGTCCTATTTCCTGATCCTAAATAATAAAATGGTTAATGCCTCCCATATTTGTGAAAACTCATACCCTTGGTGCTAGTCGCCACCACGGGGCCTACTGGAGGCGGGACTCGGGGGTCATTATCTCCCTTTCACCATTGACAGCTCAGGAGGGGAATATTTGGTGGGAGGGGTTCATGACACATATATGGGAACATTCATACATTGTACATCACTAGCCAGTTCAATGGTGTGGAAGTCTGCCGCTGCCTTGTTGACACGGGATCTGGGATTAACCAAATCCCGACTCAGACACTATGGAAGATGGGGTTGTCTGATGATGATTTAACTCCCTCCGACCTAAGAATCTAGGGATAAGATAGGACCCAGTAGACCCTAGTCGACAATATCTGTTTGAAGACCCAGTTTGGGGGCCTAGTTTCTAGTACCAAATTCATGTTTGTCTCCCAGGACACCGAGTACAACGCATTGACGGGCCTTCATGAAACGGTCCCTTCATCATATCACCAATGCCTCAAATAATCCATCAATGGTTGAGTAGGTGTGATCCAAAGAGATTTGTCTCCTTTTTCCTATTTTGAATCCCGCTATATAGCGACCCAAGCCTTTTACATAAAACATTTCATGATTTTAAGCATAATTAATCATCATAGGACAAGCCAAGGATCGTTAAATCTAGTGTCTTGGAAGACTAGGTACATAAAAAATAAAACATGGGACTAAAAAAACTTCTTTATTTAATCACCATAAAGATTTTCTAGCTTCCTTTAAGCTCTTACATCTTCATAGGGTACCCTGGGGAACACATGAACAAAGGGATGAGCTAAAAAGTCCAGTAAAGGAATGAACATAAGGATACATCACTATCACTTGAGTTAGGAGGCATGACATAATGATATCCCAAGCATGAAAATTATAAAATCATTTAATATAAGAATGGGATCATATAAACATGGAATCCTATAAATGTGTCAGAATCATAAATCATATCTTTAGTATGGGTCAAGGCTAACCTCCAATCCCGTTTCCCATTTTAGTACGGGTCAAGGCAAACCGCCAATCCCGTTTCACATCGCATCTCATGAGACTTATCCTTACCCAATGCATTGGAGCACTATCTGGGTGCACCCATCTCAACATATTCATGAATATTATTTCCACATAAATAATCTTTCCACATAAATAATCATACATAATCAACAATACATAAACATATTGTTACCCATGAAAAGAATTGGGTACCACAATCATGACATAAAACATATCCAATGGGCCTATCACGAGAGTGTCCATGAAAGGAAGGGATTAAAACATACATGGAAATTAATAGGGTAAAATAGGAATATAACATAGTAATTTGTGCCAAATATAAGTGACAACATATAAAAATGAATTTTAGAAACATTAGCATTAAAACATTTTTTTGTGTGGTTTTAAGGAAAACACTCTAGAGCTTTTCAAATAGAAAACAGGACATTCTTTTATATAAAACCAGAATTGAACCAAGACAGTTTTCATAATAAAAATAATTATTTTATAAATACAATGGTTTTTTAAAACATAGGATAGAGTGAACTTGAAATTTGGTAAAAATTTGGGAATTTCCCTTAAAACATGTTGGATTATCGGAAAGTTCTAAGGAGGGAATCCTTCAAAATCATGTATATCCCCGAAAGAATGTGATGAAAGGGTCTTGATATAATAATCTTGTAAAAATAACCAGAATTCATAAGAGTCACATAGATAGATAAGATGTCACCATTTTGAAAGAATGATAAGGCAACCCGAAAGAACAAAGAAGGTTCGGGTAGAATTTGTTATGATTTTATCGGCATGATGTCGGGTGTGACCAAGAGGGATTGATGAGAGAGAAATGGGGTTTATCATAACTTATAAATCCATAAGGAAGTATGGGGGAGGTTCTTAAACATACCCCGTCATTTTCTAGTACACATATAAAGGCATAGTATAGAGGACAATCTTGATTAAGAGAGAAAATGAGAGGATCCCTTACCTCAAATCTGGTGGTGTTCTCCACTTGTTATTAATGACATGAATAAAAAAAATAGGATTATTAATTCATAATTACATAACCTATTACATATTTAATTTATCTATTATAACCCTTTTTAATTTATTCAAATACTTTTTGATTATTTATAAGGTTCAATTTCATTATTCAGGCTCGTTAGTTTACTTGGCTTTAAAAGATCGGTTCACTTATATTCAAGTTTGGATTATATGCAAGATGAAAGTGGTTGTCCAGAATTTAAGTTACATTCTTTAGTTCATATCCAAGATATTACATGGTTTTAATTTTAATTATGTTACTTATATTGATGTTGAATTATTATATATATAACCTTAGTGATAACCGTTTTTGTTAATCGGTGGATTTGGTTACAAAGAATGTGTTTTTCATTATAACATAATTCCATTTGTACCAAAAGATTACAGAACCAAAAATAGGATATATTGCATATATAATAATCTGGTTAAACCATAACAAAAATGGTTTCATGACCAGAATTAAATGTAATAACAAAAATTGATAAACTGTTGCTATTGAATGTGCTAAATTAGCCCATCTCAAACGGTGCTTTCATTTATTTCAAATAAAAGGGTGGGGAAAGGAGAGAAGATAATGAAATTTACCACTAGCATGAAGAAATTCCAGTACATGTATGCTACTAGATTTATCATACTATTATGGTGAAGGGATGTGAGGAAAGAAATTTAGAAGAAAATAACTTAAAAGAAAATAAGAAATTTGGGAAGAGGAATTTACCTCTTGAAACTTCCTCCTTGGAGAACCTCTTAAGGGGAGAGGTTTTTGTATTTGGAGGAGGCTGAGAGATTTTGGACGTGGGGGAGGACCTCGGTGAGATATTTGGGCAGAATTTAGAGAAGTCTTGGAGCTTGAGAGGAGTGGAGAGAAGAGGGAGTGAAGGGGGGGTTTATAGTGGAGGAAAGGAGGGATTTCATGATATTATAATCATTAATTTATAATTTCTTCACAAGACAAAGAATAGTAAGTATTATATGAAAAATAACAGTAAATGGGTCATGTGAATTCGAACCATGGGTGGGGACATCATCCATGATGCTAGGAATAGTTTATTTAGCTTATAATGTATATATACGGTAAATTATCGTATTTTACTATTCATCCAAAATCAAGAATTTCAGAAAAATCTCAAAAATTAACCCTAACCATTTTTCGATGTGTAGAATCCAAAAATTAAGTCCATTTTTCAAAAATAATTTTCTAAATATGATTATTTTAATATTTAATTAAAGTCATAATTTATTATCAAAAACCAGATTTAAAACATACATTAACTCATTCTAAAACATAGGTATATTGTACTTCCAACTTGAATATTATTTTTATACTATCATAGATGAGGTTACTATACATTAGGGTATATCACTATTCATAAGGGTATGTTACTATTCATTAGGGTCGGTTACAATTCCCCAATTTTTTTATTAGACTCAAAAAAACATTTTGAACACAACCATGTATGCCGAATTTTCAAAATTCCAAACACAAAAGTGACAAAATTATGTTTAAAGGTCACTTATCACTTAGTAGTTCATTATGTTGTGCTTTCATGTGATTTTATGACATAAATATAAGAAGTAAATTTCCATTGAAAAACTTTGGGTCATTAGATTCTTCCCCCATTAAGAAATTTCTCCCTCAAAATTTCATTTTACATTCAAGGACAAAAACAGATGTGGGTACTTTTCCTTGATTTCTTCCTCCAACTCCCATGTTGATTCCTCAAACTTATGGTTCCTCTACAACACTTTGACAAGATGGGTTGTATTTTTGCGTAGAACCTTATCTCTCCGATCCAGAATCTTTACTGGCTGCTCCTCATAGGAGAGATCATCTTCCAGCTAAACCACCTCTGAGTTTAGTACATGTGAGGGATCAGGTATGTAATTCCCCAAGAGTGATATGTGGAAAACATCATTAAATAGAGCCATATTTAGTGGAAGTGCAAGCTAATAGGCCATGTCTCCTATACATTCAAGGACATCAAAGGGGCCAATATACCATGGGCTTAGCTTCACTTTATTCTAGAATTGCATGACTCTCTTCCATGGAGATATTCAAAGGAAGAATTTATCTCCAACATCGAACTCCAAGTCCCTTTGACAGTTGTCAGTATATCTCTTTTTCCGACTTTGAGCAACATTTATGTGTTTCTAGATGACTTGAACCTTCTCTGTCATCTCTTGAACAAGATCGGGTCCAAGTAGCTTTCTCTCTCCAACTTCATCCCAATAGGTTGGAGTTCTACATCGATTTCCATACAGATCTTCATATGGAGCCATCTGAATACTAGAGTGGAAGCTATTATCGTATGAGAACTCAACCAATGGGTGATTCTTATCCCATCCACCTTTGAATTCTAGAGAGCAGGCTCTAAGCATATCTTCAAGCATATGAATAGTCCTTTCAGATTGGCCATCTGTTTGGGGGTGATAGGTCGTGCTGAAATTTAATTCAGTACTCAAAGCATGTTGAAGACTCCTCCAGAATTTATATATGATCCTTGGATCGCAGTCAGAGACAATTGATATTGGAACACCATGTAGTCTCACCAATTCCTTCAAATATAACTTTGTATGTTGTTCAAGCGAGAGATATTCCCAAATTGTGATGAAATGGGATGACTTGGTGAGTTGGTCAACCACAACTCATATCACATTATTTCTTTTCGACGTCTTCGGGAGACCCATGACAAAGTCCATAGTAACATTTTCCTATTTCCACATGGGTATAGGCAATGGATGCATTATACCTTTGGACATTTGTCGCTCAACTTTAACTTGCTGACATACCAAGCACCTTGATATATATTCCACAATCTCCTTCTTCATTTAATCCCACCAGAAGTGTTCGCGGAGATTATGGTACATTTTGGTGCTCCCAGGATGGATAGAGAAGGTCGAGCTATGTGCATCATTCAATAGATCCTTCTTTATCTCTGGATCAGATGGTACACATAATCGTGTCCCAAATCCTACAACTCCTTCATCATCAATTTTGAAATCATAGGATTTCCCATTTTTAACAGCTTCCACCCTTTTCTGAATTTCCACTTCCTTTCTTTGAGAAACCATTATTTTCTCCAAGAGGGATGGTTGGGAAATCATTTTAGAAATGATTGATGATGTTCCTCCCTTAATGATTCCCATGTCCATCCTTTGAAAATCTAAGAAGATCGGATCCTTTTCAATTCTCATCACTGATAAAGATGCAGAATACTTTCTACTTAGAGCATCTGCCACATTGTTTGCCTTACTGGGACGGTAGTGGATTGAGAAATCATAATTTTTTATGAGATTTATCCATATTCATGGGAGCATATTAAGCTCTTTCTATGTGAATATATATTTGATACACTTTTGGTAAGTATATATCTCAAATTTTTCCCCATAGAGATAATGTCGCCAGATTTTCAACACAAATATCACAGCCGCCAACTCCAGATCATGTGTGGGATAGTTTTTCTCATGGATTATAAGCTGCCTTGAGGCATAGGCTATCACTTTATCATTTTTCATTAGAACACAACCTAATCCTTTCTTAGAAGCATCACTATACACCACAAAGAGTTCTCTACTTGAAGGGAGTGTGAGTACCAGCGTAGTGATAAGCCTCTTTTTCAACTCCTTGAAACAGTCTTCACATTCTTGTGTCCTGACTAACTTTACTCCCTTCTGTTTCAGCATGGTCACTGGGTTTAAAAATCATGAAAAGTTCTTCATGAATCGTCGATAATACCCATCTAGACATAAAAAGCTGCGGATCTCCGTTATAGAATTTGGCCTCGGCCACTCTTTAATTGCCTTCGTCTTGGAAGGGTCTACAGATATCTCTTTCCTGGTGATAACATGCCATATGAATGATACATCCTCCATCCAGAACTCACTTTTACTGTACTTTTCATACAAATTCTCCTTTCTCAAAGTCTTTAACACAGTTTCCAAATGCTCCTCATGTTCCTCCTTTCTCTTGGAGTATATCAGAATATCATCAATAATGACCACCAAAAATTTGTCGAGGTAATCTCTAAAGACTCTATTCATTAAATCTATTAAAATTGATGGAGCATTAGTGAGTTATAAGGTACTCACTATGAACTCATAGTGTCCATACCTCTTTCGAAAGGCAGTCTTGGGAATATATTCCTTCCTCACCTTTAGTTGGTGATATCTCGAATGAAGGTCCAGATTAGAGAAATAACTGGCCCCACAAATCTGATCGAACAAGTCATCTATCTGTGGAAGTGGATACTTGTTCTTTATAATGATTTTATTGAGCTCACAATAATTAATGCAGAGGAGCATTGATCCATCCTTCTTCTTGAAGAAGAGGACTGGAGCACCCCACGGTGAAGCACTCGGGCGTATAAAACCCTTCTCCATATTCTTCAATAACAGCTTCTTCAGCTCTTCTAGCTCTATGGTGGCCATTCTATAAGGTTTCTTTGAGATTCGCAGAGATCCAGGGATAAGTTCAATTGAGAAATCAACCTCTCGGTTAGGGGGAATACCAGAAAACTCTTCGGGGAATAAATCAGTGTAATCCCTCACGATGGGCATGTCTTCAAGCATGATTCAATCCTTTGTCTCAATCATTTGAGCTAGGTATGCATGCTCATAAGGAAACAATATCCAAACTTGAGATGAAGATTCTAAAGGAGACTCATCTTCCTCCTTGAACTTTTAAAGAATCGGAGGATGCTTCGGGATGTGAAGATTAATCTCCCTTTCCCAGCAGTTGATGTTGGCCTTGTACAAAGATAGCTAATCCATGCCAAAGATATCGTCAAACTCCACTAAAGGAAGTATGAAAAGATTTGCTGGGAGGTTCAGTCCAAAAACATTAACCGGGGAGGAGTTATAAACCATGGATGCAATAATTTCCCCATTCGCTGTTCTCACAGATAACTTTTCCTCCAAATTTTTAGGTGGTGTTTGAATAGTTCCACTAAACTTTCAATATATGAAAGAATGCGTAGAACCAGAATCAAATAGGATGTTCACTATTCTTGAATGAATAACAAGCATACCTATCACCACATCACTTTTCGGCTCCACCTTAGCAGTAGTGATAGCATAAGCCATTCCTTGTTTCCTTGGAGGTTATTTCTAATTGCCTCCAACAACCCTCTACTTAGGGAAATTGTTCGCATAATTCCCAAGCTCCTTGCAGTTAAAACACTGCACTATAGGTTGAGTGTTGATCTGAACCGTCCATTCTTCTTCAACATTAATGAGATTTTTCATATCCCTTCGGCAGTTCTTGGCCAGATGACCAAACTTTCTGCATTTAAAGAAATTCCTAGTTCCCTTGAGACAGTCACCAAGATGCTTCTTTCCACGATTTTTGAAAAGGGGAAAGTGAGGATTCTTTCCATCATGGGATTTGTTTGATGAACCACCCATGTTGTTCTCCATTTTCTACTTCTTATCACTAGGCCCATGATACCATTGAGAGTCTCCAATCTCCATTTCAACCTTGAGGGCACAATAGACAATCTCCTCATAGCTGTCAAAGTCTTGAATTGCCACCACTTTTCATAGACCCAGCTTTAGTCCAATAAAGAAGCGATCCGCCTTGATTTCAGTGTTCATGAAAAAGCCAGAGGCGTACCTTCCAAGCCTTGTAAAGTTCGCTTCATACGACCCGATGGAATCATCTTCCTTCTTCTTGAGTCCAAGGAACTCTCTTTCCATCTTGAGACGGAGGGTTCGAGGAAAATATTTGTTGAAAAACATCCTCTTGAATTCCTCCCAATCTACGGAACCAATTTCCTCTTGGGACTTCGTATTCTTGATAAGTGTCCACCACTAATCATCTTCCCCATCAAAACGATAGACTACCAGTACAACTTCCTCTTCTTCCGAGCACTGAAGGACAGAGAAAATATTTTCAATGGAGTTAATCCATTGTTCTGCGAGGAGGGGATCAGAAGACCCGCTAAGCATGGGAGGCCTTTTTCGCATGAAGGATTCTACAATAACTTTCTCTTTCCTTGGATGAGGGGGACATTCCACCTGATTAAAGTTATTATTCAAAACTCGATCTATCCAAGAATGTACTTCCATGAAGTTTTGAGCACCCGCTTCCATCACATCAGGCATGTCATTAGGGAAATCATCACATTTCCTATCACATTGGTTGTTGGAACGTGTTCTTCTATTTCCTGTCATTAACTAAGAAAAAGAATGTATAATTAGAGGTCTTGAATACTTAGATAATGATCATAAAAAGGAAACTTTGTACATTAAAGGATAAACTTATAAAGAAGAATTACATCCTAACTTGTGATTCCTTAGGTATATATCTTGGTTATCCTCGATCTATTTCTTAACTTATATTCTTATGTGTTTTTTTGTCCCTTAATAATGATTTGTACTAAGATCGCGAATCTACCAAAGCATATCCCCTAGGAGTGTTGTAACCAAGAGTGCAGCAAGGCCCATTATCGTGAACCAGTTCCCGTTCGAGTCTAGCTCGAAGTGGTGTTTTCGGGTTTTACCCCTAGATACATCTGTGCCAGAGCCGCCTCTACCTGCTCGTATCCAGACAAGGATGTATTTTCTTGATAAACCACTTACTCTATACTCACCAAAATTTAGGCTTGTTTTCTTATACTTAGTCTCATCCTTAGGGTTCTCACTAAGGTTTTATATTCTTAATCTCCAAAAATAACTATACCATCCTCTGATACCAACTATAGCGACCCAAGCCTTTTACATAAAACATTTCATGGTTTTAAGTATAATTAATCATCAGAGTACAAGCCAAGGATCGTTAAGTCTAGTGTCTTGGAAGATTGGGTACATATAACATAAAACATGGGACAAAAAAACTTATTTATTTAATCTCCATAAAGATATTCTAACTTCCTTTGAGCTCTTACATCTGCATAGGGTACCCTGGGGAACACATAAATAAAGGGATGAGCTAAAAAGTCCAGTAAACGAATGAACATAAGGATACATCACAAGCACATGAGTTAGGAGGCATGACATAATGATATCCAAAGAATGAAAATTATAAAATCATTTAATATAAGAATAGGATCATATAAACATGTAATCATATAAATGTGGAAAAATCATAAATCATATCTTTAGTACGGGTCAAGGCTAACTTCCAATCCTGTTTCCCATTTTAGTACGGGTCAAGGCTAACCACCAATCCTGTTTCACATCGCATCTCATGAGGCTTATCCTTACCCAATACATTGGAGCGCTATCTGGGTGCACCCATATCAACATATTCATGAATATTCTAGACACATAAATAATCTTTCCATATAAATAATCATACATAATCAACCATACATAAACATAATTTTACCCGTGGAAAGAATTGGGTACCACAATCATGACATAAAATATATCCAATGGGTGTATCACGAGAGTGTCCATGAAAGGAAGGGATTAGAAAATAAATGGACATTAATAGGTTAAAATAGGCATATAACATGGTAAGTGGTGTCAAATATAAGTTACAACATATAAAAATGTATTTTAGAAACATTAGCATTAAAACATTTTTTTGTGCGGTTTTAACGAAAACACTCAAGAGATTTTCAAATAGAAAAGAAGAAATTCTTTTATATAAAACCAGAATTGAACCAAGAAGGTTTTCATAATAAAAATACTGATTTTATAAATACAATGGTGTTTTAAAACATAGGATAGAGTGCACTTTCAATTTGGGTAAAAATTTGGGAAGTCCCCTTAAAACAGGTTGGCTTATCAGAAAGTTCTAAGGAGGGAATCCTTCAAAATCATGTATATCCCCAAAAGAATGTGATGAAATGGTATTAATATAATAATATTTTAAAAATAACCATAATTCATAAGACTAACATAGATATATAAGATAACACCATTTTAAAGAAAGATAAGGCAACCCGAAAGAACAAAGAAGGTTCTGGTAGAATTCGTTACGATTTTATCAGCATGGTGTCGGGTGTGACCAAGAGGGATTGATGAGAGAGAAATGGGGTTTCTCATCACATATAAATCTAGAAGTAATTATAAGGGAGGTTCTTAAACATACCCCATAATTTTCTAGTACACATATAAAGGCATAGTATAGAGGACAATCTTGATTAAGAGAGAAAATGAGAGGATCCCTTACCTCAAATCTGGTGGTGTTATCCACTTGTTATTAATGACCTGAATAAACAAATTAGGATTATTAATTCATAATTCCAGAACCTCTTCCATTTTTAATTGATTTATTATAACCCTTTTTAGTTCATTCAAATCCTTTTTTATTAGTTATAAGGTTCAATTTCATTGTTCGGGCTTGTTTGTTTACTTGGCTTTAAAAGATCAGTTCACTTATATTCAACTTTGGATTATATGCAAGATGAAAGTGGTTGTACAGAATTGAAGTTACATTATTTAGTTCATATCCAGGATATTACATGGTTTTAATTTTAATTAGGTTACATATAGTGAAGTATAATTATTATATATATAACATTAGTGATAACCGTTTTTGTTAATCAGTGGATTTGGTTACAAAGAATGTGTTTTTCACTATAACTTAATTCCATTTGTACCAAAAGATTACATAACCAAAAAATAAGATATATTAAATATATAAAAATCTGGTTCAACCATAACACAAATGGTTTCATTACCAGAATTAAATATAATAACAAAAATTGATAACCTATTTTCCTTGAATGTGCTAAATTAGAATATCTCAAACGGTGCTTTCATTTCTTTCAAATAAAAGGGTGGGTAAAGGAGAGAAGATAATGAAATTTACCACTATAATGAATAAATTCTAGTACATGTATGCTACTGGATTTATCATACTATTATGGTGAAGGGAGGTGAGGAAAGAAATTAAAAAGAAAAGAACTTAAAAGAAAAGAAGAAATTTGGGAAGAGGAATTTACCTCTTGAGACTTCCTCCTTTGAGAACCTCTTAAGGGGAGAGGTTTTGGTATTTTCAGGAGTATGAGAGATTTTGGACGTGTGGGAGGACCTTGGGGAGAGATTTGGTCAGAATTTAGAGTACGATTGGAGCTTGAGAGGAGTGGAGAGAAGAGGGAGTGAAGGGGGGTTTTTATAGTGGAGTAGAGGAGGGATTTCTTGATATTATAATCATTAATTTATTATTTCTTCACAAGACAAAGAATAGTAAGTATTCCATAACCAATAATAGTAAATGGGTCATGTTAATTCAAAACATGGGTGGTGACATCTTCCAAGATGCTAGGAATAGTTTATTTAGCTTATAATGTATATATACGGTAAATTACCGTATTTTAATATTCATCCAAACTCAAGTATTTCAGAAAAATCACAAAAAATCACCCTAACCATTTCTCGACATGTAGAATCCAAAAATGAATTCCATTTTTCAAAAATAATTTTCTAAATATTATTATTTTAATATTTAATTAAAATCATAATTTATTATCAAAAACCGGATTTAAAACATACATTAACTCATTCTAAAATATAGGTATATTGTACTTCCAACTTGAATATTATTTTTATACTATCGTTGATGAGGATACTATTCATTAGGGTATATCACTATTCATAAGGGTATGTTACTATTCATTAGGGTAGGTTACTATTCACTAAAAATTATTTTTTTTAGACTCAAAAAAACATTTTGAACACAACCGTGTATGCTGACTTTTCGAAATTCCAAACACATAAGTGAAAAAATTTTGTTTAAAGGACACTTATCACTTAGTAGTTCATTATGTTTTGATTTCATGTGATTTTATGACATAAATATAAGAAGGGAATTTCCATTGAAAAAATTTGGGTTGTTACATGCTATCTGGACGCTGACTATTACAAGAGAAAGGATAAGCGTATTCTAGAAAGTGAGATTGAGCCCGCCACGATCACAACTGACCCTTGGGCAGGTCTAGATGATGCCTATGTCTTCCCAATCCATCGATTGGAGGCCATGACCCCTGAAATGGGGCAATGCTTTGTTGTCTCTGGTACAACAGGAAGGCATAATCCCAAGTCCAAGCGACGGCGGAAAATCACCTCGTACTCCTACACAAACTAGGATCAGGTGATCTCGGAACCTCATACCCCCGTACGTTATCGGGACGTTTTCCCCATGGAAATGGCAGTACGTCATACGTGTCTGTTTCACCGGGCTGGGATTTACTGACTCAAGCCGACACACCACTATTGTTTTGATATCATCAAGCATGGATGAGTGTTCTTCGACCTAAATCATCCTTTGGTTAAAATGGTATCCCTTTAAATCCACTTGGATGAGATTAGGAAATTTAATATATTTTTACTTAAATAAAAGTTAAACATGACTTACCCAAATTCTAATAACTAAAGAATTTTTAATATAAAGTTATATAGAAGATAAGTCAAACTATAAATAATAATTTTAAATATAAAATGTTTATATTCATCATGATTATTTATTGTTAATTTTTAGGAAAGAAATAATTACCTTAAATCGTTATAAAATGCTAATGTAGTGCTTGTTCAAGTAGAAGAAAAATAATTAAAATGATTATAATTAAAATTATAAGGACTATTAAATGACCCAAAACATAGATAAATTATTATTTTTTGCTTATATATCCACCATATTTTTTCATGTGTCGAATTAATGGCCATTTGGAGTCACATGGATATGAATAAGACCCTTATAATATTTTATTTAAAAGGAATTCAAGTTGTTCACACTATAGATTTTTAATTAGTATACTATTTTAATATATGGTTTTACAAAATCTAATAATGACTATAAATAGACTTTGGAATTCTATAATAATTAACTACATCATAGTAATTTATTTATAATTTTTTGAGATTATATAATTACCATTAATGAAGAAACAATAGTGATGCATAAATTATTTTATTAATAGAAATATCAAATAAATGGTTTTAAAAATATTAAAAGAAATATAAATTGAATTAATTATTGTTATAACTATGTAGGGTTCCTTGTGTGTCTAGTTAGGGGCACAAAATTGGTTCACAGTTTTGTAAACCATGCAGCCAAACCATATGAGCTACTTGGGTCATTAAAAATGTGAAATGTGTCTTTTTCCCTCTCATGATTTTTAGCCCAAATCCACTCATTTTCCCTACTCCTGGTTTGTAAAACCCCAGGATAGCTCCTCCTTGGTTCATCAAGCCTCCTCCTTCATCCCAACTATGAATCTAAGTGGTTTCTTCATGTTTTGGGAAATATTTCTTAATGTATTATCCTCTTATATCCTCCATCTTCCTCTTTTTTCCATTTTCTCTTGAGATTTCATTTTTTCCTTGGTCATGTGGATATAGGGTTCATGTTTCCCTTGGTTTATATTTGGGGTATTTATTGTTTATGGTTACTCTTGTTATATCTCGACTCTTGGAACTTTCTTGGAGTTGTTTCGAGTGCTCACTATTGATGTGTTGTGAGTTTGAGGTAGGTTTCCCTTTACACTTTCCTTTTTTAATTTAATAATAATTTGTTTAGTGATTTTTGATCCTTACTTATATGTCAAATAGTGATGTGTGATATTTGGATCAATTTTTTGGTGTGAAAATAGGTGATTTTCTCTATGCTTTTGATAAATTGAATTTTGTGGTCATGGCACACCAAGTGTTTGATAAAATGCTCAGTTTGATTTTATGAGTGATTTATGGTACGTAAATCATTTTTTCAATTTGAAAATTTGCAGTGACATATGAAATTATGGTTTGGGATTATTGAATTAGTTTTCCTAGTGGGTTTTAATTGTAAATAAGTTTGTATTTTTCTTTTGAAAATGGTTTGGCATATGTTAGTGATGTGTGGCCCATTTGGCATTTTAATGAATGAGGATTTGGTTTAACCATGTGGTGTAGAAACTTAATTTGGATTTTATAAATTATTGTGAAATGGTAAATGGTTTATAAGTACCATTTTGGAAAGGTGGTTTTGGTTCTTTGAAAAATTGATTGTTTCATAAAGAATTCTTGAGGCCTGTTTGGAATTTTTTGGAAAATTGTGAATGTGTTTATCTTGAAAAATATCTTTGGATAGTTCTCTTTCCTTGTTTATATTAAATGGATGGGATTCCCTCTCTATGTAATCATTGTGATCCATTTATGTTAATTGGTGGTATTTTCTTGTTGTGGACTCTTTGTCACCCATTTATTTTGTGTGGAATGGGAGATACTCGGTGTAGACTACTTTTTGATCTTTTAGTTGTATGGAATGAGATTGATCCTTAGGGTGACTCGGGTTATTACTCTTATGTGAATCATTATTATATATGTGCATGTGATTGGATGCTTGGATGGAATTAGTTGGGTCACCCATTTTTTTACATCTTTACATGGGAACCTGGCATAGTGAGAAAAGTTTCTGAGAATGATTGATACACTTGCAAGGATTACGCTATGGATAGTCGCCCACAGTACGTGGAGATATTGAAATTTATTTCCATGGGATAGTGCCCCTCAGTTTGTACCTGGTAGGGCATGGCTGAGCCTGTGAGGTATATTTTTATGTCATTGAGCGAGCCATGATTTCCTTGATGAGTCAACATGTAATAGTATGTTCTGGATTATTCAGGAGCTCCTAGGTTCACCCATGTCTATTGAAACATGGTTTTCTATGGTGAATGATTGTGATGAATTGTTGGTCTGATACACTTGTGTGTTTATTTCTATTTACCTTATTATGTGATAGTTTCTATAGCTTATTTTCATGGTTTACTTCTTGGATAATATTTTTTATGTTGGATTTTAATGGTTTATAGAAAATGTTTTGGAATTTTTTTTTTCACATTTTCTCTTCCTTTTTAAAATTAAATGTTTTCATTCATCCTAAAAATTCATATGGCGCCTTCTTGGAAAGAAATTTGGTTTCAAATGGTAAAAAGGGAAATGGAACATGTTTGGTTTTAAAGTGGGAAATGTTTGGTAAATATCACTTTTATATATTGTATATCAAACCCAAAGTTAATGTTTCAGTTATTTTAAAGGAAGTAATTTGGGAATAGATTTGTTCATGCACACCTAATGAGTTTTAATACTCACTCCTATAGTTATTTCTTGAATTTATCCTTTAGTGTAGGTTTCATATTGGTTTGGTATCCATGGGTTATGGTTTGTTTTGGCATTGAAGAGTGACCCTCGCAGTCACATGGAGATGTATGGTCATTAGGTGTCGTTTGGTTTTTTATTGTTCAGTTGTTGTATTTTCTGTTTTTGGGTAATAGATGTTCAGTTTAGAGATTGATATATATATATAGGGATGCTTTTTTACTTTCCTCTTTTTAGTTTATTTATTTTTATTTGGTGAAATCATTCCATTGGTTACTCTAATGATGCATGATACTAGTTCCAGTCCTTGGGGATCAGGAACACACTTCAGGAATTTCCACTAATCGGATCAGGTGATCTATTTGGGGTCTACCCAGGCTTGTTCATGAAAAAATGGTATCATAGAATTCTCCCTTAAAGTACCTAGATTTTAGTGCACCCTTTGTTATTTTGGGATTTCAAGATAGATAGAGTAGGACTATCAAAACCTCAGAGTGAAGGTTTGAGGGAGTGTTTAGCTAGCACATTATATACCAAGCCTTGGGTTGTTATGGGAAGTCTTGGTTTTTTTGGTTCCTATTGTCCTTGTGGTTTTTTTATTTGGGATATGAAAAGGGAGTTTGGAATGTGGTCTCAGTGAGCTCGTAGGGTTTGGAAATCCATGTTGATCCAAGAAAATATTATATGAAGACACTCCATGATGGTGGAGTTATTTTCATATGGACTCCAACCATATGGTCAAGTCACCCATTTACACTATTTTCCCTTGTGAGTTTCTTTGAGTTCCTCATGATTTTGGAAATTGTTTTGGGAAATATTGCTCTAAAATTGTGAAAACCACATTTTTAAGTGTAAATAGTCTGATTTTGGGAAAATGGAAATTGAGTTTGCAGTTTTATTTTGAATAAAGCATTAGAAATTGGATTTTTGTAAAATTCTTTTTGATGGAGGGAGATTTGTTGTGCTTCTGAATGTTTTTTGAATGGAATAAATTGGATTTTTGGATTGAGATTCGTGGGATTTTATTTTTTAACATGATGAAATAGATTGAAATGTGTAATTTGAAAATGGTTGTTTCTTTGGGGGCTAGTGAGAGTTTGAAATTTTTTGTGTATTTGAAATGGAAATGTTTTGTGGGACCATTGTTATGCCCATGGATGCTCACATGCATGGTTACTTGTGGGAGGTGGTTTGATGATGATGAAAGAGAATGAGTTCTTAGATTGGAATGATTTTATGGTTTCTTGGGGTGGCATAGAATGTGTATGAGTTAGGATCCATGGAATACCGTTGGTGAGTGTTCAATACACCAAGACTATGTTTTTTAAATAGTGTATTCAAGAGAAAAGTTGCGATGAATTGAAAACCTAGTGGTTGTGTGGTGCTTCTTCTCATGATTTTAATTTATTTTTTCTGTTGTGTTTTGAGTTTAATTTTTTTTGATGATTTGGTTTTGAGGTGTTGTTTAGGGGATTTATGGAAATGATTTTGGGAAGCCTTGAGTTGGATCACCATTTGTTTTGTGCTTGGTTCTTGGTCGAGTTGATTTTTGGTTAGTGAGATGGTTCTAATGGATATCTAAGATTTATTGTTTCCTAGTGTGTTCCCCACATGGATTCGATGGATATTCATGGTGTAGATATGAGTGGTTCCTCATTATTAGGCATTCTAGTTGATGAATCGAAGGATTTCATTCTTGAGTTTCAAAAGTTAAATCCACCTCTCTTTTATGGTCAAGTAGATCCTCACTAAGTGAAATATTGGATGTGAAAGATTGAAAAGAAATTCAACCTCATTAATTATCTTGAGTAATTAAAGGAGAATTTCACTGCCCTTATGCATGAAGGACCGATCTATAGGTGGTAGAAGTCGGTCTCTAGTAACAAGACATAGGAAGATCTTACTTGGGAGTTCATCAAGGATTGGTTCATTTGATAGTTTTTCTTTGAGATAGTGAAGTTGGGAATGGGTATAGAGACATGTTTTTTGCAGAAAGGTGACAAATTATTATTGGAGAAAATTATTCATTTTTTGGATCTTAATCCTTACACACCATAATGGTCCATTTATGACACCTTGAAGGCTCTACGTTTTGGGTTTGCGCTTCATCTTGTTCTGCAATCAAAAGTGTTGGAGTTTGTATAACCTCGTTTTCCAATGTGGTTATTAAAACTGTTCATGTTGAAGCTATGATAGAGGGAGTGATTTAGGTAGTATTCCATCCTTCAGTTCCTAGAAGAGATGAGGGTAATTCCTATAAGGAAGTGGGGAAGAAAACTGATGATGTTTGTGTGATTAATAGAATTAAAGGTTTGTTGGATCTTTCATCATCTACTTCTAAGTACAAGATTGCATTGTTCCATCATTTTAGAAAAATATATCACAAGATTCTATCATGTTCGAGGGCTCTAAATAACTATCATGTCTAGGGATAAGAAGGTCACACACAATAGTTCTATCAGGATGATTTTAGGAAGCATCGTGGAGATAGATCTACTTCTTCCAAAGAAACCTCGGCCTTGTTACAGGAGTAGGGTTCTATTTGGGACTATTTTAGAAGTCTCGTTATGTTGTAATGTTCCTCTCTATTTTAGAATTTATTCCCAGTGGTGTTCTATTTTATTGTAAATCTAAGGGGATGTTGTGGATCTCTTGAAATCTCATGTTACAATGAATGTGTGTTTTTATTTTTTAAATTCTATATATTTCTATTCTTAATGGTGGTGTGTTCGATGTGTGCATCTTATAATTCCCTATTTGGTTAAAGGTTCTTTGTTGAAGCAAGTGAGTTTCCTGGTGTGTTGTGATTATTAGCTAATGATAGTAGAACCACATGTGCCTCAAAACATTTGATCTCTAGCCATATGCCCCAGAGTGAATCTTTTCACACATTCAGGAAACAACCGAGAGTGTGGGGAGCATTGTCTCAGTTCTTGTCTCCTCCGTTTGGGAGTGGGTGGTCTAAATGATCTTGTTGTATCTTTTTTTTATCGTGGTTTAGATGTTGTTTGGCTTAAGATTCTTTTAGAAGTCCCCCATGTGGTGTGGGTAGTCATCTTGTGTGGGAAAGTTCCTGGTTTAGTTAGTGTTGGGTTTTCATGACAGTCTATTCTATTAGTTTAAGTTAGTTGGATCTTAATGGCGAGGAGACCCACAATGGGTCTCGTTGAGATCTCTTCTAGAATTGAGCTGTATTAGTTGTTTTCAAATGATTGGGAGTATATTCTGACCTCCCATATTGATAATTCAGTTTGATTTTAGATGTGGTCTGGTAGTAAGTGGATTCTTTGAAGTTATATGATTTTCGAGTTTCATTTTAGGTTTGGTGAATGATGGGATTAATTGGATTGGCCCTAATAGTATCTATAAAATAATGGTTTTGGAGGTTGTGGTGTGAGTTTTCTATTGTTTCTTAAGAAATGGTTTTGGTTGTTGTTTTGTTTCAAGAAAGAATAATGAGTTTCATTTGGAGGTGTTTAAGATGATCTTGGTTTAAGAGGTTGGATTATTTTGAATTGAAAAATACTTATCCTTTGATCGATCAAATTGAAGATTTTTTAGATTTATGGGGGGTATAAAGTGTTATGGTGGGGAGAATTTTCACACATAGATATCTATTTTGGACCTCTATTCCAGTCTATCTTTTGGTATTGGGTTTTTCTCTCGAGTTTTGGGTGAGAGGAGTTTAAATTTAGAGTTTTGGGTATTTTCTCATGTTTCACAGTTTTGGTGCATGGTTATAGAAACTGTGAGGGTCAACCCAGGAAACCGTGTAGCTTTGGTTTGGTGTCTGGGGAATGGTGTATGAATTGAACATGTTTTTTCAAACCGTATGGAAAGTGTGTAGGGAGGATCTGTGTTGGTACAAAACCATTTCTCATAGTCGGCACACTATTTTTCAAACAGTGTGAAATAACTATGTAGGGTGCCTTATGTGTCTAATTAGGGGTGCATAGTTGGAGAAAGGTTTGGTTAACCATGTATCCAAACCGTGAAATCTACCCACGTCATTAAAAATATGAAATGTATCCTTTTACATCTTACATTTTTTTATCTCTAATCCACCCATTTTTCCCTCCTGCATGTCCGTACAGCCTTAGGGGATCTCCTCCCTTGTTATTCAAGTCTACTCTTTCCTCCCAAGTGTGGATCTTAGTGGTTTATTCATGTTTTGGGATATATTTCTCAAGGTATTAACCTCTTCTCTCCTCCCTCCTCTTTCTTCCATTTTCTATTGAGATCTCTGATTTTCCATGGTCATATGTATCTAGGGTTCATGTTTACCTTAGATTATGTTGTGGGTATTTCTTGTTTTGGGCTCCTCTTGGTAGATCTTGGATCTTGGAACCTTCATGGAGTTTTTTTCATGTGTTTTTTGTTGAAGCATCGTGAGATTGAGGTAGGTTTATATTTTCACATGCCTTTTTAATATAAGAATCATTGGTTTCATGATTTTCAAACCTTCCTTATATGTTAAATAGTGATTCGGGATCTCTATATTAATTTTTTGGTGTGAAAATATGTGATTTGTTCCTTATTTTGTGATAAATGGCATTGTTTGGTTATGTTATGGACACCAAGTGTTTGATAAAATGCCCGGTTGGATTTTATGTGTGATTTGCAGTATATAAAGCATCATTTGTATTTTTAAATGTGAAGTGGAATATGATATTATGGTTTGAATTTCAGGAATGAGTTTTCTAAGTGGTTTTGAATTGTAAAGAATTTTGTATTGTGTAAAGACCTGAAAATTATGTGGATTTTTTTTAAAATACATGGGAATTTTACGAGTCCGCAGTTTCTGACGGCGCTTGATTCTGAGGCCTGGTGTGCCCAGAATCAATTTTTGAAGTTTTGTTCGGGTACGTTCAGTAAACGTATGAGTGAGATTTTATATCTTTTGAACCGATTCTCGGAATTGAAATCTGAGGACACCGTTGAAATCATAGATCCAGTATTTTCATAAGGAGACCTTTACTGCAGTTGTGTTTTATCGAGAGTGGAAGTTAATTTTGGGGGTTTTCTAAATAAATTAAATAACATTATGTGCAACATATTTTTATTTTGTGGTGGTCAAATCATCCAAGGGTAGGTTGGAGGTGGGTCCCACCCGTGCATAACCTCTCTTGGGAGGTTATTATGTGGTGGGGCCCACACAATCTCAAACCCCCCTTTAACCCTTGGAACTCCCAATTTATTGTGGAGCCTTTCCACCTTCCCCCATAATGTTGGCAAACCCCTCTTCATTAATTGAAACTCTCCACCTCCCTTGTTTTGAATTTTGAATCCATTCCTCTGCATTAAATTAAATGTGTTGTCACATTCAATTAAGGATAACTCTTGGGTTGTTGTGCCATTAAAATAATAGAGAACTATCTCTATTATTTTGGGCTTAGCTTTCTTTGGTGGAGCCTTGGAGAAATACAGAGAGCATCCTCTCCATTGAAGAATGATATCCTCTCAACGAAGAACGCCTGTCTCCACTGAGGAATGATGACTCCATCTTCCCCCTTTCCAAACGGGGAAAGAAAGGGAAGACTCTTCCCGCGAATAACGTCACCAACGATGACATCATCTCCTCCCGACGTCAACAGAACGACGCCGCCTTTCCGTGACTTCGCTGATCGAACACCGATTACAAGGTAGGGGGATTCGAATTATTTTCTTTAAATATGAGTTTAAAACCTCCATTCTTCGTCTTACAAGTTTCTGGTTTGGAAAGCAAAATGATATCGTCTGACGAGGAGGTTTCAGACCACACGAACATGACCTGAACCTCCCCCATTTGTCTATTTTCGTTTGATGACGACGGAGGTGGACTACAAAAAGGATTTAGCGGCGCAAGGCCACTGGGTCCCCGTAAGGGTGCATCACCGCCATGCCTGGAAAAGGAACCGAACTGCGGCCAGGCGGGATGCGGTGGTGCCGAAGGGGCGCGGTGCCATCGCACCGTGCCAGAGAGGGACCACAACTGGGAGGGCCACAACGGATGGAAAAGTGTGTCGTCGTCGCGTCGCGTGGTGGAGCTGAAGGACGCGGCCAGGTCGGGCCGCAGCGGTGGAGGCGCAGCGCTGTCGTGCCACGCGGAGGGTAGCAGGACCGCGACATCGTCGTGCCATGGTGGAGGTGTGGAGGCGGCTAGCCGGGCCGGCCGCCGTGGAGCTGGACAAACATGCAGGCCCCTTTAGGTCCTGCGGGTTAACAAAAACCGGCGCCTAACGCCAGTTTCTTCGGAGCAGAACAGGGGGGTGCTGTAAAGACCTGTAAATTTCAAGGAATTTTTTTTCTTAATTTTCTTTGTATTTTACAAGAGCGCAGTTTCTGACGGCACCTGATTCCGAGGCCCGGTGTGCCCGGAATCATTTTCCGAAGTTTGGCTCGGGTACGTTCAGTGAACGGACGAGTGGGTTTTTCTAACTTTTGAACCGGTGCCCAGAATCGAATTCTGAGGGCACCGATGAAATCGCAGCGCCGATATTCACATAGAAACGCCTCTTCCGGAGTTGCGTTTTCTCGAGTGTGGTTTTTAATTTTTCGGGCTTAAAGTTGAGAAATAAAATAATTTTGCGACAACTTTATTTTATTTCGCTTAAGCCACTTGGAAGCCACTTGAGGCCACTTAAAGGCGGCTTGAACTGAGTTGAACCGGATAGGATGCTATCCAGAAATATCCTACCCCCTTGGTAGGATATTTGTGAGGTGGGGCCCGCACGAGCCCCGCCGTTTCTTTCCGCTAAGAAACGCACCCGCGAAAACCCGTCTTAATGAAAGTCAACTGACGCGTTTCTTAAAAATCTTAACAGACCATTTACTTGGGCAGTTTATTTCATGAATTAAATGGGCTTTTTCTTTCATTGAATTAATTCAACGAATTAATTCAATCGTTTCTTATCCTGTTTTCGTGTGTTGGCATGTTAATAAAATAAGACCAACCAAAACCTTTTGGGGGATTACTGGTTGAGACAGAATCCTTGTTCCTCTTCCTCCTTCGTGAAGAACACGAAGAACGCGAAGAACGCGAAGAACGCGAAGAACGCCGAACCCGGAAATCGACGACGCGACGTCGTGATCCGCAACGACGACAACGTTCTTCTGCGACGTCTCTTCCTCCGCGACGGATCTTCAATCGGCTGCTTGAGGTAAGAGTCTCAGACCTTCCTTTTTATCTCCTTCGTGGTTCTTAACCAAAAACACGGATTTAATTAATTACATTAAATCTGTTGTTTCATGGTGCGTTGAGTTCGCCGAATCAACACCAGATTCTGCGACGACGCGACGCCTCCCCGCGACGATGCGACGATCCCTCTCTTCCGCGACGAGCTTTTCGGCGAAGAACGCCTACGCGCGACGATCGACGAGGTAGGGATTTTATAATTTGGAATACCCCTCTTTATTCCCGTGAATGTTCTTTAAAAATTAAAGAACCAGTTTCAATTGAACAATTTTATTTTATTAAAATTGTCGGTTCATGTGAAGAACAAATTTCTCCTGGTTGTTTATCTCTAACGCGGAGGGTGTGGGCCAAACGAACACGGCCCGACGACCCTCCGCCGTTCTTCTTTTTGTGCGGATTTGACGGGCGACGACGGAACATGCCGCAACGGATGTTTGATGATTCCGCAGTGAAGGACGAGTCCCGGGAGGAGCAGCGGCGCAGGCGGGAACAAAATCGGACCACCGGAGCGATCTCGGTGGCCCGCGGAACTCGCCGGCGGCGCGGGTCGCCGCCGCGGCGGTGCCGACAGCCGGGAGCGGCGGCGCCCCGGCGCGCCGCCGGACAGGCTGCCGCGACTCAGCGCGGCGGCGGCGGCACCCGCGGACCCGCGGCCGCGCGGGTCCGGTTCCCTCGGACGCGGCTGAAGCCGCGTCCCGACTCAACGCGGCCCCACGCGGGGGGGGGGGGGGGGGCAAAACTTGGCCGCGGGGGGAGGCGCCCCGCGTGCCTCGGCCGTTCGACCGCTCGGCCGAACCGGGCCCGGCCGGTCCGACTCCCGGGGGGGTCGGCTCGGACCCCCGTCTTCAGACGGTTTTTCGTTCAAACGCCCGTAACTTGACCTACGGGCCTCCGAACGACGCGCCGTCAGCAGCAACGCGATCCTTGGATCGAGACGGTCGTTTCGGTATACTATACTCAAGGTGAACCTTCCTTTTCGGGAGCCTACGTAGTTAAAACTCAGTAGTTAAGCGTGCTTGGCCTAGAGCAGTGATCAGGATGGGTGACCTCCTTGGAAGTTTCCCAGGGTGGGTGTGAGACGGAAAGGCCAATAACTAACAGACCGGGCGTCCGATTGACGTGCCCTCTGTTTCGTTGTTTTCCTCTAAGTGAGATGGATCTTTTGGCATACTCCGCCCGAGGTTTGGACGCAGGTGGAGTACGGTCGGGTTGGTTTTGCCTTAAAACCAACAGGGCCCCTGGGACGAAAAAACCAATAACTCTCAGACCGGGCGTCCGATTGACGCGCCGTCTGCGATGTTGAGTTCCTGTTGTCGATACAGAACTTTTGGATACATCAACTTCGGACTTTGTGTCAGTTGATGTATCAGCCTCTCGGCTCGTGGAGCGGACCCTCCCGAACGAACTACTGTGTGCGGGAACCCTAGGCTGGCTGCGACTGCTTCTTCGACAGCGACGACCGTGCAGAGATCCTCAGTGGACTGTGGCGACGACTGTGCAGAGATCCTCCGTGGACTCCGACGATGACCGTGCAGAGATCCTCAGTGGACTGCGGCGACGACTGTGCGGAGATCCTCCGTGGACTCCGACGACGACCGTGCAGAGATCCTCCGTGGACTCCCACGACGACCGTGTAGAGATCCTCATTGGACTGCGGCGACGACTGTGCAGAGATCCTCAGTGGACTGCGGCGATAACTGTGCAGAGATCCTCAGTGGACTGCGACGACTATTGCACTCAGCGATCCTACGTGGATCAGTGCTACCGATCCTGTGTGGGTTCGATCCTGCGTGGGTCAGCGCTCAGCGGTTCTGTGTGAGCCAGTACCTACAGGTCCTGCGTGGGCTCGGTCCTGTGTGGGCCCGATCCTGTGTGGGTAACTGCGAGGTTAGTACCTATCGATCCTTCATGGGTCCGACGACTTAGATGGATCAGTGATCATCTTTATCGTCATCCGAAGAAGTATATCCTGTGTGAGCTGAATCTTCTGTTTACCTTGGGCGGTGGAGTGCTTGGTTGTAGCATCATATCCTTGGCAGTGGAGCGCTCAGTTGTAGCGGCAGACCTGCGATACTGGAGACGAGCGTACAGAGTACGGAGACCGTGTAGCCGGCTGAGACCTGAAGACTGCTCGACCGACTCGACTTGGAGTGAGTCGACTAGCCCAGTGGACGGAGCGCCCGGTATTCGGCGGCAGACCCACGGCGGACGGAGCGCCTGGTAGTTGGCAGCAGACCCGCGGTACTCGACTGGAGGAGTGCCTCTGTAGGCTATTTGGGTGAGCGCCCAGTATTTGGCAGCAGACCCTCAGCGGACGGAGCGCCCGGTAGTTGGCAGCAGACCCGCGGTACTCGATAGGAGGAGTACCTCAGCAGTCTTAGGTTAGTGAGCAGTACCTCGGAGTCGTGACAGGACCACTGTACACTTCAGAGATGGGGCTCTTCAGCAGTTACGGTTTCGATAATGAAAATCCTGGTTTGAGCTAAGTCAATGATCCTTGTGTTTCTCTCCTTTGTGGATTGTGTTGAGCTATCCTGTGTGGATTTACTGTCTACTCTCCTTTGTGTATTGTGTTGTTCCATACTGTGTGGGTTTACGTTTGCTTTCCTGTGTGGACTGGGTTGGGCTTGGGCTCAGACGTTGGAGCCGAACGGGAATTGATGACTTAGGTATATGTATGGACATATACCTAAGCCGTGTCAAATGTTACTTCGTGATTTTATCCTTCCTTTGCGGATTATCCTTTGTGGATTTCGGGAGACCTTCGGGGGTCTCGGGGTCCCTACTGAGTAGCTTATACTCACCCCTGCATGGGATTTTCCCGCACTACGTTGTGTTGGTTGCAGGCGACGGACAGCGCTGATCGTGGTGGAGGTGTGCAGAGCAGGACGATACCTGGAGGTGGACCACTGGGTGGGACGTACTCGGAGCGGTCAGGTGGACCCGAGGAGCAGAGGAGGCTATCTGTACCCACCCTTCAGGTGGGATTTTCCAGAGGACGGCTCGACGCTGCAGTTTTCCCTTTCAGTTGTTGTTTTTCCTTTCAGTTGTACTTTACTGTTGGGCTTGTATTTCTGGCCCCTTTTTCTTTCAGCACAGCTTGTACAGTTTTTTACTTAGTGTTTACTTTTCTGCTTGCTTACTTTGAGTGCTTGTTTACTTTTCAAAGGCAATGCCTTCCCTTTTTGTTGGGATTTACGCCTTGGTGCTAGTCGCCAGCCCCTGGCCTATGGATGGCGGGCTTGGGGTAGTCACGGCACGGGCCCCGAGGATGGGTCGTGACAAATTGGTATCAAAGGTGGTCGGTTCTACCGCAGACTCTGATCTTTCTTCTATGTGAAGCAATAGTGTTTAGCGTATTGAGTGTGGTTATCAGTCCAAGGAGTCCAGTGTTGGAGCGGCGGCCGACGTATCCATACACCAGGACCCTGACTTCTGATTTCCGACTTAATGCACGAAAACATTGATTGCATGTGTGTTTCAAGTTTTATTCGTGATTACTTGTGTCAGCTCACCAGGTATACTGTTCTGACCGTGGCGCACTTGTTTCCTTTTCAGTATGGCACGACGACAGCAGCCAGCTAGGGTTCCTAGAGTAGAGCGCGACGACAGCCCACCGAGCGACGAGGCCTCGGTACAGGGCCCGTTGACCGCAGAGGCACCGGCGGTACCTTTACCCGCCGAGCCCCTGATGCTTCTAGCACTGGCAGCTGACGATGCACGATTCCTCGGAGCTCTGCACGGGTTCCAGCGCCAGCGACCACCCAGGTTCCGTGGGGAGTCGGACCCCCAGGCAGCTGAGGAATGACTGGAGGCGGTCGTCCGAGTTTTCAGGCTAGTGAGGACACCAGCAGACCTCATGGTGATCCTCGCGGCGAGCCTACTGCACGCAGCAGCAGGGCGATGGTGGAGCCAGATGCTCCAGGTACACGATGAGGCTTCCCTCATCTGGACGGACTTCGAGAGCCTCTTCCGCTCAGAGTTCGTCCCGGCCACCCTCCGTGCGGTGCGCATCCAGGAGCTTCTTCAGCTGCGGCAGGGCAGCTTGACGGTCGCCCAGTACGCGGCGAGGTTCACCGACCTTTCTCGGTACTCGACAGACATGGTACGAGACCCCTTCTTCCGGGCCCGGACCTTCGAGCAGGGATTGAGACATGAGATCAGGGCATCGCTGATCTCCCTCAGCATCCCGACCCAGGCAGGAGTGCTAGAGCGAGCCCTCCTGATCGAGAGCTTCCTGGCTGAGTCCACAGCGAGACCTACCGCAGGGCGGCAGATAGCGGAGTCTTCGGTAGCAGGTAGCCGACGGATGACTCAGGGTTCCAGGCAGACCAGACCTACCGGTGGCCGACTGCACGACTCAGGCTCAGTTGTGCGGGGGAGCCGGGGTGGAGTCAGAGCCAGGCGTGCCGAGAGTGGGCAGTGTTACTCCTGTGGTGGGATTGGTCACATGGATCGTGACTGTCCGACCCGCCATGTTGTTGATCAGCAGTTAAGTGAAGAACCTCCCAGGCAGAGGCAGAGGTTCGACCGTGGCGGTCCGCAGGGAGGAGGCGGACGAGGCAGAGGAGCTGGCCGAGCAGCAGGTGGTGGGCGACGCTTTGAGGCTCTGCCACCACCACCACCAGGAGGTCCGCCCCGACCACAGGGAGTAGGTGAACATGCGAGAGCTCAGCTTCAGGCAGCCGAGGCCTTCGATCATGGAGCTCTGGGAGCAGATGGACAGGAGCAGAACTAGTGGATACGTCCTTTGTACTTCTAGTTCCTTGTTGCTATTGTGTAGCGTCTTTGTATTATGAGCTGCAATAATAAAAGACGCATACCTTTGTGATATTTGCATCCCTGTCCTCTTTCGTGATGTTACTAAGAGGTTCCAGTTTTAGCTGTTGACTTGACCCTCACTTGTGAGGCATCTACTGGAGGAGACCCAGTTACCACACACCGATGCCGACAGTGTAACTCAACCCTTGGAGGCGAGAGTAACGGTTGGATCTCTTGGTAGTAGCGTCGAGGCCTTACAACGTCATCCTTGGTATGGATTAGTATCATCCATGTTAGGATTGACTGTATTAGGCAAAGAATGTGGTTCATCCAGGGGATGGGACCCGATTTCTCTTATCGGCAAAGAAGAAATCTTGCAGCTCTTGTGAGACCTGAGATGGTCCAGGTCATCCAGGGGCGGATAATTACAGCTCAGAGCTGACAGAAGCCTTGTGATGACAGGAGGCAGAGACCACTAGAGTTCGAGGATGGCGACCACGTCTTCTTGCGGGTCTCACCTCGGCGTGGTTTACGGAGGATTGGCGAGGTGGCTTATCGCCTGGGTCTGCCACCTCAGTTGCACCGGGTGCACGACGTCTTCCACGTATCCCAGCTGAGAAGATACGTGAACGACCCGACGCACATCATTGACTATGGGGAGCTAGACGTGGATGATGGGGCGACTTTTGCGGAGGTCCCAGTGGAGATAGAGGATCGACAGGAGCGGTCCTACATGGGCGATCGATTCCTCTTGTGCGCATCAGATGGAAGCACGGGAACTTCCAGGAGAGCACTTGGGAGCGGGAGGCTCAGATGCGTGCTCAGTACCCACCTTTGTTTCCCTAGTTTATGATGTATCTTTACGGGGACGTAAAGTCCTGAGGTGGGAGTAATGTAAAGACCCGTAAATTTCAAGGAATTTTTTTTCTTAATTTTCTTTGGAATTTTACAAGAGCGCAGTTTCTGATGGAACCTGATTCCGAGGCCCGGTGTGCCCGGAATCATTTTCCGAAGTTTGGCTCAGGTACGTTCAGTGAACGGACGAGCGGGTTTTTCTAACTTTTGAACCGGTGCCCGGAATCGAATTCTGAGGGCACCGATGAAATCGCAGCGCCGATATTCGCATAGAAACGCCTCTTCCGGAGTTGTGTTTGCTCGAGTGTGGTTTTTAATTTTTCGGGCATAAAGTTGAGGAACAAAATAATTTTGCGACAACTTTATTTTATTTCGCTTAAGCCACTTGGAAGCCACTTGAGGCCACTTAAAGGCGGCTTGAACTGAGTTGAACCGGATAGGATGCTATCCAGAAATATCCTACCCCCTTGGTAAGATATTTGTGAGGTGGGTCCCGCACGAGCCCCGCCGTTTCTTTCCGCTAAGAAACGCCCCCGCGAAAACCCGTCTTAATGAAAGTCAACTGACGCGTATCTTAAAAATCTTAACAGACCATTTAATTGGGCGGTTTATTTCGTGAATTAAATGGGCTGTTTCTTTCGTTGAATTAATTCAACGAATTAATTCAATCGTTTCTTATCCTGTTTTCGTGTGTTGGCATGTTAATAAAATAAGACCAACCAAAACCTTTTGAGGGATTACTGGTTGAGACAGAATCCTTGTTCCTCTTCCTCCTTTGCGAAGAACGCGAAGAACGCGAAGAACGCCGAACCCGGAAATCGACGACGCGACGTCGTGATCCGCAACACCGATAACGTTCTTCTGCGACGTCTCTTCCTCCGCGACGGATCTTCGATCGGCTGCTTGAGGTAAGAGTCTCGGACCTTCCTTTTTATCTCCTTCGTGGTTCTTAACCAAAAACACGGATTTAATTAATTAAATTAAATTTGTTGTTTCATGGTGCGTTGAGTTCGCCGACTCAACACCGGATTCCGCGACGACGCGACGCCTCCCCGCGACGACGCGACGATCCCTCTCTTCCGCGACGAGCTTTTTCGCGAAGAACGCCTGCGCGCGACGATCGACGAGGTAGAGATTTTATAATTTGGAATACCCCTCTTTATTCCCGTGAACGTTCTTTAAAAATTAATGAACCAGTTTTAATTGAACAATTTTATTTTATTAAAATTGTCGGTTCATGTGTTGAACAAATTTCTCCCGGTTGTTTATCTCTAACGCGGAGGGTGCGGGCCAAACGAACACGGCCCGACGACCCTCCGCCGTTCTTCTTTTTGTGCGGATTTGACGGGCGACGACGGAACGTGCCGCAACGGATGTTTGATGATTCCGCAGTGAAGGATGAGTCCCGGGAGGATCAGCGGCATAGGCGGGAACAAAATCGGACCACCGGAGCGATCCCGGTGGCCCGCGGAACTCGCCGGCGGCGCCGGCAGCCGGGAGCGGCGGCGCCCCGGCGCGCCGCCGGACAGGCCGCCGCGACTCAGCGCGGCGGCGGCGGCACCCGCGGACCCGCGGCCGCGCGGGTCCGGTGCCCTCGGACGCGGCTGAAGCCGCGTCCCGACTCAACGCGGCCCCACGCGGGGGGGGGGGGGGGGGGCACCACTTGTCCGCGGGGGGCGGCGCCCCCGCGTGCCTCGGCCGTTCGGCCGACTCCCGGGGGGGTCGGGCCGGGTCGGCCCGGGCCCGGACCCCCGTCTTCAGACGGTTTTTCGTTCAAACACCCGTAACTTGAGCTACGGGCCTCCGAACGACGCGCCGTCAGCGGCAACGCGATCCTTGGATCGAGACGGTCGTTTCGGTATACTATACTCAAGGTGCACCATCCTTTTCGGGAGCCTACGTAGTTAAAACTCCGTAGTTAAGCGTGCTTGGCCTAGAGCAGTGATCAGGATGGGTGACCTCCTGGGAAGTTTCCCAGGGTGGGTGTGAGACGAAAAGGCCAATAACTAACAGACCGGGCATCCGATTGACGTGCCGTCTATTTCGTTGTTTTCCTCTAAGTGAGAAAGATCTTTTGGCATACTCCGCCCGAGGTTTGGACGCAGGTGGAGTACGGTCGGGATGGTTTTTCCTTAAAACTAACCAGGCCCCTGGGACGAAAAAGCCAATAACTCTCAGATCGGGCGTCCGAGTGACGCGCCGTCTGCGACGTTGAGTTCCTGTTGTCGATACAGAACTTTTGGATACATCAACTTCGTACTTTGTGTCAGTTGATGTATCAGCCTCTCGGCTCGTGGGGCGGACCCTCCCGAACGAGCTACTGTGTGCGGGAACCCTAGGCTGGCTGCGACTGCTTCTTCGACAGCGACGACCGTGCAGAGATCCTCAGTGGACTGCGGCGACGACTGTGCAGAGATCCTCCGTGGACTCCGACGACGACCGTGCAGAGATCCTCAGTGGACTGCGATGACGAATGTGCGGAGATCCTCCGTGGACTCCGACGACGACCGTGCCGAGATCCTCCGTGGACTCCGACGACGACCGTGCAGAGATCCTCAGTGGACTGCGGCGACGACTGTGCAGAGATCCTCAGTGGACTGCGGCGATGACTGTGCAGAGATCCTCAGTGGACTGCGACGACTACTGCACTCAGCGATCCTACGTGGATCAGTGCTACCGATCCTGTGTGGGTCCGATCCTGCGTGGGTCAGCGCTCAACGGTTCTGTGTGAGCCAGTACCTACAGGTCCTGCGTGGGCCCGGTCCTGTGTGGGCCCGATCCTGTGTGGGTCACAGCGAGGTTAGTACCTATCGATCCTTCGTGGGTCCGACGACTTAGATGGATCAGTGATCATCTTTATCGTCATCCGAAGAAGTATATCCTGTGTGAGCTGAATCTTCTGTTTACCTTGGGCGGTGGAGCGCTTGGTTGTAGCAGCATATCCTTGGCAGTGGAGCGCTCGGTTGTAGCGGCAGACCTGCGATACTGGAGACGAGAGTACAGAGTACGGAGACCGTGTAGCCGGCTGAGACCTGAAGACTGCTCGACCGACTCGACTTGGAGTGAGTCGACTAGCCCAGTGGACGGAGCGCCCGGTATTTGGCGGCAAACCCACGGCGGACGGAGCGCCTGGTAGTTGGCAGCAGACCCGCGGTACTCGACTGGAGGAGTGCCTCTGTAGGCTATTTGGGTGAGCGCCCGGTATTTGGCAGCAGACCCTCAGCGGACGGAGCGCCCGGTAGTTGGCAGAAGACCCGCGGTACTCGACAGGAGGAGTACCTCAGCAGTCTTAGGTTAGTGAGAAGTACCTTGGAGTCGTGACAGGACCACTGTACACTTCAGAGATGGGGCTCTTCAGCAGTTATGGTTTCGATAATGAAAATCCTGGTTTGAGCTGAGTCAGTGATCCTTGTGTTTCTCTCCTTTGTGGATTGTGTTGAGCTATCCTGTGTGGATTTACTGTCTACTCTCCTTTGTGGATTGTGTTGTTCCATCCTGTGTGGGTTTACGTTTTCTTTCCTGTGTGGACTGGGTTGTGTTTGGGCTCGGACGTTGGAGCCGAACGGGAATTCATGACTTAGGTATATGTATGGGCATATACCTAAGCCGTGTCAGATGTTACTTCGTGATTGTATCCTTCATTTGCGGATTATCCTTTGTGGATTTCGGGAGACCTTCGGGGGTCTCGGGGTCCCTACTGAGTAGCTTATACTCACCCCTGCATGGGCTTTGCCCGCACTACGTTGTGTTGGTTGCAGGCGACAGACAGCGCTGATCGTGGTGGAGGTGTGCGGAGCAGGACGGTACCTGGAGGTGGACCACTGGGCGGGACGTACTCGGAGCGGTCAGGTGGACCCGAGGAGCAGAGGAGGATTTTTGTACCCACCTTTCAGGTGGGATTTTCCAGAGGACGGCTCGACGCTGCAGTTTTCCCTTTCAGTTGCTGTTTTTCCTTTCAGTTGTGATTTACTGTTGGGCTTGTATTTCCGGCCCCTTTTTCTTTCAGCACAGCTTGTACAGTTTTTACTTAGTGTTTACTTTTCCGCTTGCTTACTCTGAGTGCTTGTTTACTTTTCAAAGGAAATGCCTTACCTTTTTGTTGGGATTTACGCCTTGGTGCTAGTCGCCAGCCCCTGGCCTATGGAAGGCGGTCTTGGGGTAGTCACGACACGGGCCCCGAGGACGGGTCGTGACAGGCGCGACATCCCCTCCCACACACGGCCTGCCGAGCCACGCAGGCTGGCCAGCCAGGCCGCCCACGGCCGGGCCACCCACGGCAGGGTAGCCCTCGGCTGGGCCGCCCTCTGCCAGGCCGCCCACGGCTGGGCCGCCTTCGGTCGGGCCGCCCTAGGTTGGGTCGCGCCTTCATGCCGGGATGCCTCATTGGGCCGGGTCGCTCTCTTGGTTCGGGCAGCCCACTCGGATCGGGCCGACCAATCGGGTCGGGCTACATCCTCGGACTGGGTCAGACCCCGATTCGGACTGGGTCAGGCTGGGTCAGTTCGAATGGGTCGGACCGGACCTGGACCCCCTATGGCCATTTTCAACTTTTTGCCCCTATCTTGGGCTTCAGGTGTCCAATTGACGTACCGCCTACGGCGATGGAATTCTTGAAGCAAGATTATTTTTTTGGAATACTCCACTTGAGGTTTGGATGCAGGAAGGTTATGACCGAGTTGGTTTGAGCCTAAAAAACAACTGGGCCCTTAGAAAAAAAATTTCAATAACTCTCAGACCGGGCGTCCGATTGACGCGTCGTCTGTCACATTGGGTTCCTTATGATGAGATAAGACTACAAGATATATCAGCTTGAGACTTCTTGATAGTTGATGTATCGACACTTGGCTCAAGGAGCGGACCCTCCCAGAATCAAGCGTGCTCTGTGCGGGAACCCTACGGCTGGCTGCGACTGAGATGACAGAATCCTCTGTGGGTTTGACATCGACGATACTGTACCAAGATCCTATGGGGGTTCGACAGTGATAAATTCTGTACCGGAATCGTCCGTGGGTTTTCCAGTGACGAAACTGTACCAGTATCCTCCGTGGGTTCAACAGTGATGACTTCTGTACCAGGACCCTCTTGGGTTCGACAGATATGACTACTATACTAGGATCCTCCGTGGGTCCGATAGAATAGATGGTCCTTTATCCTGTGTGGGTCTGACAACTTTGTTGGTCCTGTATCCTGTGTGGGTCCGATAGCTTAATGAATCAGTGACTACATCAGATCATCTCAATCACTCTACAAAATATGTATCATGTGTGGGTCCGAAAACTTAGTTGGTCCTGTATCCTATGTGGGTCCGACAGTTTAGATGAATCAATGACTATATCTGATCATCTCTATCATTCTACAAAAGATGTATCCGGTGTGGGTCCGATAGTTTAGCTGGTCTTGTATCCTGTGTGGGTCCGACCACTTAGATAAATCAATGACTACATCTGATCATCTCTATCACTCTACAAAAGATGTATACCTGTGTGAGCTGAGTCTTGATTCTTAATCGATTTCATCGAGGTGATTGACTTTACTTCCTTTGTGGAATGGGTTGTGCTTGGGCTCAAGAGTTGTAGCCGGACTATGTTTGGTAACTTAGGTATATGTATGGGCATATACCTAAGTAAGGTTGGTTGATACTTCTTGATTGTATCTTACTATTGTGGTTATCCTTAGTGTACTTTGGGAGACCTTGGGGGTCTCAGGGTCCCCTACTAAGTATTGTTATACTCACCCCTGCACGGATTTCACCCGCACCTTGTTCTCTTCTGTGCAGACGACAGTCAACAGTGATCGAGGCTGAGGGTGACGGACGGGAGGCTGCTCGAAGCTGGACTAGATGGGACATAACTTAGGGATGAGTTGTTCGAGTTCTGTACCTACCCTTCAGGTAGGATTCCCCGGTGGACGATCCAGGAGCTGTTATCCCTTTTTACTTGGACTTGTTCTTATTATTCAGTTGGGTTTGTATACTGGCCCATTTAATTTCAGCACTACCTTTGTATTCAGTTTTACTTAGTGTTTTCCTTCCAGTTGTGTACTCAGATTGTGTTTGATTTCTATTTATAAAGGAAATTCCATCCCAGCTTAGGGATTTACACCTTTGGTGCTAGTCACCAGCTCCTGGTCTATGGAAGGTGGTCTTGGGGTAGTCACAACATGGGTCCCGAGGACGGGTTGTGACAAATTTGTATCAGAGGAGTCGTTTCTACAGCAGAAATTAGGACTCTGATCTGTCTTACTATGAAGCAATAATGTTAAGAGTATTGAGTGTGGTTTTCAGTTCAGGGAGTCTAGTGTTGGTGCGGTGACCGACGTATCCATACACCAGGACCCTGACCTCTGCTTTATGACTCAATGCCCGAAAACACTGATTGCGTGTGTGTTTCAAGAGTTTCCTTTGTCGTCTCTTTGAGTCAGCTCACCAAGTATAACTTATTTATTGTGGCGCACCTGTTCCTTATCAGGATGCCGCTGCGAAGACATCCAGATAGGGTTCCCGATAGAGTAAATGATGACGGCCCACCGAGCGACGAGGCTCCGATGCAGGGCCCTCTTTTTATGTTGGCACCTTCGGGTGGTGTACCAGCAGCAGCACCACCCGTTGGGCAGCTGATGCCACCAACCACATTGGAGGATGGTGCACACTGACTGAGTGCGTTTCACGAGTTCTAGCGGTAGAGGCCTCTGAGATTTCGAGGCGAGACAGATTCCCAGGTAGCAGAGGACTGGATGGAGGCAATTAATGGAGTTTTCCTCCTAGTTGAGACACTACTAGAGCATATGTTGATCTTAGCTACTAATCTTTTTTATTGAGTGACCATGAGGATTGTCCTCATAGTGATGAGGCCTCGGTACATGGACCATTTCCCGAGATAGTACCTCCGGGTAGTGTGTTAGCTATATCACTACCTCTTGGTCAGCAGTTGCAACCAGCAGTACCGGTAGAGGACACTTGTAATCTTAGTTCCTTACACATGTTTTAGCGTCAGATAACCCTCAAGTTCTGAGGTGAGCCTGACTCACTGGCAACTGAGGACTTTCTTGAGGATGTGGCTGAGGGTTTACTAGAGCTTATACAGCTTTGGCAAGACGATGTGTCGGTAGCTGAGTATTCTTAGAGGCATACCAATATTTCTTGGTACTCGATGAATATGATACGATCAGTGCTTTAGAGATCAGACCTCTGAGCGAGGTGTGTTTAAGGATATCCGAGCCAACACTTTTTCCTCTATGAATTCCTACTTATGTTAGGGTGCTATAGAGAACCGTTATGTTTGAATGTTCATTGGATGAGCGGATACAGTCAGTGAATGTTAGCAGTTGGAAAGCATGAACTGGCACCAGTCTCAGAGACTTGAGCATGTAAAATGTTTCAAGAATATGAATTGTTAAGGATAGATGAATATGCAGGGTAGAAGACGTGGAAGCAGAGCTAGGAGAGCAGCATGAGGTGGTGAACATTTCGACATGTTACAACCACCCACCTTGTAGTCCCCGTCAGGCTCAGGGAGCTGGAGGGCAGGGGAAGAGAGTAGATGCATGCGGTCAAGGAGTGTGACCCAAGGGCTCTAAGAATGATTCTAGGTATGATCTATGTCTAATACTAGCCTCTATATCAATAGACATAGATACGATCTATTCCTTCCTTCCACGAATCTTGTCCCAGATGTAGAGTTTCCAGTTAAGCCGTTGACTTGACCCTCACGTCTGGAGATACCTTTGAGAGTAGACTCGATAATCACACATACACCGATGGTGTGATCTAACCCTTGAGGAAAGAGTTTCAGTTGGAACCTCTTGGTGACATTGTCGAGGCCTTATGACATTAGTTTGGGTATGGACTGGTCAACCATAGTTCAAACAAATATTGACTGTATTACGCAAAAATGTTGTGGTTTATCTACAACGTTGGGATGGGGTTTTCCTTGGTCGGTGAAAAGGAAAACCCAAGCAGCACAGGATGGAATCATGCATAAGAGGGTGCAGTCGATCACTCATGAGTTGACCCGACTTACCTTTGTACCAGACTTCTCCAGAGTTGCATCACCACTTTCATCATTGACAAAGAATGGGCAACCCATCATGTGGTCATAGAGATGCCATCAGATCTTTCTGAAGCTGAGGTAGAGGTTGACTAGTGCACCCATCTTGAGGCTACCAGAGGAGGGAGTTGGGTACGTAGTTTACTATGACGCATCAGGGACTAGACTTGGGTGTGTCCGGATGTAGGAGCGAGCAGTGATCACGTATGATTCTCGGTAGTTGAGACAACACGAGCAGAAATACGCTACCCATGAACTGGAGATAGCAGTAGTGGTCTTCGCCTTGAAGATGTGGCAGAACTATCTGATGGGCGAGCACTTTACAGTCTACTCTGACCACCAGAGTCTCAAGTACATCTTCTCACATAAGGACATGAACCTGAGACATCGACGATGACTCGAGTTCATCCAGGACTATGACTTTGAGATAGTCTATACTCATGGGAAGGGGAACGTTGTAGCAGATGCTCTTAGCAGGAGATCAGGCATTCAGCTGCTAGGAGAGGAAACATAGTAGCTAGCTGCATTGCAGATATCCTTTTTGGATAGAGATGGAGCATCCTTTCTGCATTCTTTCATAGTCACTCTTCTACTTCTTCAGTGAGTCAGATATGCACAATGTGGGGACATTGACTGTGAGACGATACATGCTCAGATATCCATAGGACATGCACTTGATGGATTTTCTAAAGGTGGGGAGCACGTCATTTTTTCAGAGGATGGACCATGGTACCAGTTGCACTTCAGGAGGAAGTGTTGATGGAGTTCCACACATCTCCATTAGTGGTACATCTAGGAGTAGCGAAGATGTATCCGGACCTCTGACAACAGCACTGGTGGCCAGGCATGAAGAAGGCAGTAGCAGAGTTTGTCTCACGATGCCTCACTTTTCAACAAGTGAAGGCGGAGCACCAGGTTCCAGCAGGCTTGGTTCAGCCTTTGTAGGTCCCAGAGTGGAAGTAGGATCAGATATCCATGGACTTCGTGATGGGTCTTCCATGTACATCTAGGAGATGGAGACCACTGGAGTTCGATTATGGTTACCACGTCTTTCTACGGGTCTCACCTCGACGAGGTCTATGGAGATTTGGATGAGGCAACAAGTTATCTCCACGATTCATAGGACATTTCTAGGTCCTCAGCAGGGTAAGATAGGTGGCGTACCACTTGGCCCCTCCACCTCAGTTGCACCGGGTGCACGACGTCTTCCACGTATCTGAACTGAGGAGATACTTGCACGACCCGTCCCACATCAAAGATCACGGGAAGCTGAATATCGATGACGGGGCGGCACTCACAGAGGTTCTAGTGGGGATTGAGGATCGAAAGGAGTGGGTCCTGTGTGGATGGTCGATACCTCTGGTGCGTGTTCGCTGGCAGCACGGGAACCTCTAGGAGAGAACATGGGAGCGGGAGGCTCAGATGTGTGCTCAGTACCCCCATTTTTTTCCTTAGTTTAAGTTGTAGCTTACGGGGACGTAAAGACCAGAGGTGGGGAGAATGTAAAGACCCAGAAATTACATGATTTTTTTTAAATACATGGGAATTTTACGAGTAATCTGTTTTTAACGACACTTGATTCCGAGGCCCGGTGTGCCCGGAATCAATTTCTGAAGTTTTGTTTGGGTACGTTTAGTAAACGTACGAGCGAGATTTTACATCTTTTGAACCAGTGCTCAGAATTGAAATTTGAGGACACCGATGAACTCACAATGTCGGAATTCGCTTAATGATACCTTTACCATAGATGCATTTTATCGAGAGTGGAAGTTAATTTTGGGGGTTTTCTAAATAAATTAAATAAAATTATGTGCAACATATTATTATTTTGTGGAGGTTAAATCCTCTAAGGGAAGGTTGTAGGGGGGTCCCACCCGTGCATAACCTCCCTTTGGAGGATATTATGTGGTGGGGCCCACACGATCCCAAACCCCCCCAAACCCCCCTTTATCCCTTGAAACTTCCAGTTTATTGTGGTGCCTTTCCACCTTACCTCATATTGTTGCCAAACCCCTCTTCATTAATTGAAACTCTCCACCTCCATTGTTTTGAATTTTGAATCCATTCCTCTACATTAAATTAAATGTGTTGTCACATTTAATTAAGGAGAACTCTTGGGTGGTTGTGCCATAAAAATAGTAGAGAACTGTCTCTATTATTTTGGGCTGAGATTTCTTTGGTGGAGCCTTGGAGAAATAGAGAGAGAATCCTCTCCTAGGAACAATGATATCCTCTCAAAAAAGAACACCCGCCTCCACCGAGGAATGACGATGCCATCTTCTCACTTTCCAACCAGGAAAATAAAGGGAAGACGCCACCCACGAAGAATGTTGCCAACGATGACGTCATCTCCTCCCGATGTCAACAGAACAACGCCACCTTTCCGCAACTCCGTCGAGCGAACACCGATTACAAGGTAGGGGGATTTGAATTATTTTCTTTAAATATTAGTTTAAAACCTCAGTTCTTCATCGTACAAGTTTCTGGTTTGGAAAGCCAAATGATATCGTATGACGAGGAGGGTTCAGACTGCACGAAGACGGCCCGACCCCCCCTGTTTGTTTCCGTTTAATGACGACAGAGGTGGACCGCAAAAAGGAGCCGGTGGCTCAAGGATGTCGGGTCGCCGCAAGGGTGAATCACCACCATGTTGTGCAGAGGTACCGAACTGCGGCCAGTCGGGCCACGGTGTTGCCGAATGGGTGTGGTGCCGTCGCACCGTGCCGGAGAGAAACCGAGGTCGGGAGGGCCGCCCTCGGCCGGGCTTCCCTCGCCCGGGCCGCCTTCAGCTAGGATGCCCTAGGCTCGCCTACCCTCAGCTGGGCCACCCTTGGCCTGGCCACCCACGGCCGGGCTGCCTTCGGTCGGTCCACCCAAGGCCGGGCAGCCTTCGGGTCGGGCCGCGCTTTCTGGCCGGGCCACCCCTTTGGGCTGGGCCGCTCACTTGGTTCGGGCCGCCCACTCAGACCGGGCTGACCAGTCGGGTTAGGCCGCATCTGCGGACTAGGTCAGACCCTGGTTCGGACCGGGACAGGCCGGGTCGGTCCCACTGGGTCGGACCAGACCCGGACCCACTATGGCCACTTTCACCTTTTCGACCCTATCTTGGGCTTCGGGTGTCCGATTGACATACCGCCTGCGGCGATGGAATTCTTGGTGCGAGAATATTTCTTTGGCATACTCCACTTGAGGTTTGGACTCATTTGGGGTATAGTTGGTTTGGTTTGATCCTAAAACCAACCAGGACCCTGGAACAGAAATGCCAATAACTCTCATACCGGGCGTCCGATTGACGCGTCCTTTGTCGCGTTGGGTTCCTTATGATGAGACGGAACTATGGGATAAATCAACTTGAGACTTCGTGGGAGTTGATGTATCGACACTTGGCTCGAGGAGAGGACCCTCCCGAAATCGACCGTGTTGTGTGCGGGAACCCTAGTGCTGGCTGCGACTGAGATGACGGAATCATCTGTGGGTTCGACAGTGACGTTACTATACCAGGATCCTCCGTGGGATCGACAGTGATGACTTCTGTACTGAAATCCTCAGTGGGTTCGACAGCGACGATACTATACCAGGATCCTCTGTGGGTTTGATAGTGATGACTTCTGTACCAGGATCCTCCGTGGGTTTGATAGTGATGACTACTGTACCAGGATCCCCCGTGGGTCTGACAGAATAGCTGGTCATGTATCCTATGTGGGTCCGACAACTTAGCTGGTCCTGTATCATATGTGGGTCTGATAGCTTAGATGAAACAGTGACTACATCTGATCATCTCTATCACTATACAAAAGATGTATCATGTGTGGGTCTGACAGCTTAGCTGGTCCTATATCCTGTGTGGGTCTGACAGCTTAGATGAATCAATGACTACATCTGATAATCTCTATCACTCTACAAAAGATGTATCCTGTGTGGGTCCGACAACTTAACTCGTCCTGTATCTTGTGTGGGTCTGACAACTTAGATGAATCAGTGACTACATCTGATCATCTCTATCACTCAACAAAAGATGTATACCTTTGTGAGATGAATCTTGATTTTCAGTCGATATCATCGAGGTGATTAACTTTACTTCCTTTGTGGAATGGGTTGTGCTTGGGCTCGAGAGTTGAAGCCGGACTGTGTCTGGTAACTTAGGTATATGTATGGGAATATAACTAAGTAAGGTTGGTTGATAATTCATGATTTTATATTACTACTGTGGTTATCCTTAGTGGATTCTGGGAGACCTTTGAGGGTCTCAGGGTCCCCTATTGAGTATTGTTATACTCACCCCTGCACGGGCTTCACCCGCACCTTGTTGTGTTCTGTGCAGACGACGGTCAGCAGTGTTTGAGGCTGAGGGTGATGGACGTGAGGCTGCTCAGAGCTGGATGAGACAGGACGTACCTCAGGGATGAGTTGTTCGAGTTCTTTACCTACCCTTCATGAAGGATTCCCTAGTGGACGATCCAGGAGCTGTTTTCCCTTTTTACATGTACTTGTTCTTTTTGTTCTATTGGGTTTGTATACTAGCCCATTTACTTTCAGCACTACCTTTGTATTTAGTTTTACTTAGTGTTTTGCTTCCAGTTGTGTACTCTGATTGTGTGTGATTTCTATTTATAAAGGAAATTACTTCTCTTCTTAGGGATTTACGCCTTTGGTGCTAGTCACCAGCCCATGTACTATGGAAGGCGGGCTTAGGGTAGTCACGACATGGGTCTCAAGGACAGGTCATGACATATTTGAATTTTTAAAATGGTTTGGCATGTGTTAGTGATGTTTGGCCTATTTTTAAATTTAATTAAACTAGTTTTCATTTTTACATGTTGTAAGGGAACATAAAAGGGTGTTTATAAAATATTTGGAAATGGTTAATGGTGTATTTGTACATTTTTGGAAAGGTGCTTTTGGTTCTTTGAAAAAGTGATGGTTTATTAAAGAATGATTGAAGCCCGTTTTGAAATTTTTGTGAAAATGGTGAAAGTGATTATCTTGAAAAATATACTTGGATAATTCTCTTGAACTGTTTATTTAAAATGGATAGGATTTACTCACTATAGAATCCTTGTGATCAATTTTTGTGAATGGGTGATAATTCCTCATTGTGGACTCCATGTGACCCATTTATTTTGGGTTGAGTGGGAGATCCTCGGTGTAGAATCATTTGGGATCTATTATTTTTATAGAAAGATATTGATCCTTGGGGTGACTTGGGTGACCCATGTTGTGTGAATTATTATTATATATGTGAATGTGATTGGATGCTCGGTTTTCATTGGTTGGATCACCCCCTTTTTTATATCTTGAGATGGGAACCTATCATAGTGAGTGAATTTTATGAGAATGATTATTTCACTAGTTAGTATTATGCTCTAGCAAGTGTCCCATAGCAGGAGGATATATTGAGTCTTATTTTTGTGGGATAGTTCCCTTCAGTCCCTACTAGGAAGGGTGTGGATTATTACGTGAGGGTGTTTTTGATGTCATCGAGTGAGGCATGATTTCTTGGATAATTAAATATGTATTAGTATGTTTTGCACTATTTAAATGCTCCAAGGTTCACCCATGTCTATTAGAACATAGTTTTATATGGTGAATGATTGTGATGCATTGTTAGTTAGATAATCTTGTGTTTTTTTTGTTTCTCTTATTATTTGATTGTTTCTATAGCTTACGTGCATGATGCACTTCTTTTATAAAAGTTGTGTGTTGACTTTCAATGGTTTATGGAATATGTTTTGGAAAACATTTTCACAATTTATCATACTTTTTAAAATGAAATTCTATCATTCTTCCTGAAAATTCATATGTTTCATTATTGGAAATAAATTTGGTTTCAAATAGTAAAAAGGGAAATGGATGGTGTTTGGTTTTAAACTAGGAAATGTGTGTTAAAGATTACTTTTTTATATTCTATTTCATTGATAAATTTGACATTTATTTTATTTTAAAGGAATTTCATTGGGAATAGATTTATTCTGGAACACCTAATGAGTTTTTAATAATCATGCCTATAGTTACTTATTATTTTAGCCTTTTTGCAAGTTTTATCTTTTTTTTGGTAGCTGTGGGTGATGGTTGGTTTTGGTATCAGAGAGTGACCCTCGAGGTCACATGGAGTATGGTTGTGAGGTGTAGTTTTTTTAGTTATTGTATTTTCAGTTTTTAAGTGAAATATTTTTATTTTGAATATTGATATATATATATATTGGGTTTCTTATTTACATTATACTATTCAGTTTATTTATTTTTATTGGGGGAAATCATTCCATTGGTTACTTTGATGATGCCCGAAACTAGATGTCAGCCCATGGGAACTATGAACACCCTTCGGGCCTTGCCAAAAATCAGATCAGGTGTCTAGTTTGGGGTATACAAAATTTGATTAATGTCAATATAATAATAGAATAATAATAATTTAGGTTTTGGAGAATGAAAATAAAACAATGGAGCTTAGGGAAGGAAGTTACCTCTTCTTAGGGTAACTCCTTTTGGTTTGCACCAAAGGGATTCCTTGGATGGATTTATTCCAAAATAGAGGCTTAGAATATTATGGGTATATGTATTTTGGGATCTTATTGGGGAATAGGTTGGGTGAGACAAAGGGATTGAGAGGTGGTAATAAGTGGTAGGGGTGAGATCCTTGTTATCGGCGAGGAGTGGCACTCTTGAAAAAAATTAAAAAGGAAATTCCACCGATGTTTTTCCTTGGTCTAGTTTCTCCAATAATGGAACAATTTAAATAAAAGGGAATATGGGGTCATAATATGTCCATAAATGTATTTTGGATAAGTTTATAGATCATTTTTCCTTTAAGTTTAAGGGTTTGTCCTTTATTAAGCTATTTTTCCTCTTAATCACTATAATTAATTTTAATTACTTTCAGTAATTTTTTTGGTCAAAAACTATGTTGACATAATTAGAAATTAGAAATTATTCTTATTCAAAATAAAAAAATCCATTTTTTCCTAATTTCAATTATAGAAGTGTCAGAAATAAATATAAATTTAATCCCATAGAAGGGATGACATAATAGGTTTTTAAAGTAAAAATGTTAAAAAGTTTTATAAGTATTTATCTTCAATTTCATTGTGAAATTTGTTCCAATGACCTAAATTGGGTTACATGATGTATAATTTGTCTAATTAAAACTTAAAACCAAATTAAAACATCATTTAACTATATAAATAAAATCGATGAAAATGAATATTGTAATTAAAAATTAGTGTTTTTCACTATTCATAAAAGTGAAACTTTTCAGAATATTACCAAATATTATATCAATGTAAATTTTGAACTTAAAATTTCAAAAATAAAGTTTAATTTTTCAAATATAAATTATAAAAGTGTCAAAAATCATATTTAAAATGGTTTCCCCATTAAAAGGTGGTAAAATTAACTTTTAGTAAAATGCATCCTTTTATTCATAAATTTGGATTTATTCTTGTCTTATACATATCAAATATGCTGGATAACTACCAAAAATATTGGTTGAATATATCATATAAAAATTTTATTGAAAACATTAATAAATAGTGTTTTTTTAATTTATTGGGATAAAATTGAGTTTTTACATAGAAAAATAGTTTTCTTAGAAAACTAATTTCATTATTTTCTAATAGTATATACATTCAATTCTACTAATTGATGACCTAAGGATTCATTATATATTTATATATCTATGTGTGCATGTGTGTGTTTTTTTGGAAATCATAATTTCACAATTTAGTTAATCTTATTTTTAAATTTGATTCCAACAGCTAGGTGATAGCTATAATAATAAAAAAAATAATTGTATATTACGGTTTGGTAAACATCAGCCTTATGTGTAACACAAGCTATTGAAGGGAGTCCATATTATGTGTAATACAATCCAATCATAGTGTTGTGTGTACCAAAAGATAATCTAAGTTTTTATTGTGGTTTAAGATTAAATAGGTGTTGTGTATAATGAAATCCAAACTTAGTTCTCTCATATAAAAAACTATATTCAGTGTTTATTGAAATGAAATATATCAAAAATATTAAATTAATTAGAAAAAAATAATTCACAAGGGTGTAACATTATACGCCCTTAAAATTAATTTCTCCCTCAAAATTCTTTTGTGTTATTAAAGGATTAATACTTGAATGTTATTTTCATAAAAACCCACATAGTAAAAATGAATAATAAAAATTCCTTTAAAGAAGGGAAGTTGGATACCTAAAAATTACCCAATGTAACTTATAACTAGTTTCATACAGATGAGAACATATGTGGGATGAAAAAACATGTACATGGAATAAAAATTATAACTATCAAGTTCTAATGGAGAGTGACAGAGAACATGGTTTAGGAGAAAGTTATTGATCACAAATACATAAACCAAAGCGGCTTGAAAAGGGTTATTTATATCACCAAAAATGATGATAATGGGACACCATTTTATTTAAAGACCCTTTTTCTAATGGTTAATAATTTTCATGAGAAGATATACTTACTTTATATCTATATAATATCCTTCTTTTGTTCTATCTTGACTGATTTCCCCTTCGTCTCTTACTCCAAAAATATAGGTGAATTTGTTATTCCTAAATCACTAACAGGTCATAATCTATATGTATAATGATAAGTAATTCCTTATGTCTTGAGTTATCATCACAGAAAAATGGTTAGAATAATTTATATAATATTCATAAATCCTCATATGGAGAGATGATACATTCGTATCTAAAACCTCACCCAAATTTTAACACAAACCATTCCATAAATGGTTAAAATTATAATTCTTTCGGAAAATGAAAGTCCAAAAACTATATGTAAGGTCACAAAATTTACCAAAATCATCATAACCTTGATCCCCCATATATAATAATATAAATCCTTGTTGTCACAATCAAAACATGTGAATACCCTCATCATGTATTCTCTTAAAACATGGTAATAACATGAATTACCATAAATCTTTTTCAAAAACATGCATACTTCCTTATTCAAAAGATTACAGGATATATTACTTGATTCCCAGAAGATGTAAACTTCATCCATAATAAGATAGACCACTTTTTCAATAAATACTTTATCAGTTTTGATGCCATAAATACTATCCAATTTACTTTATCCATATCATCACCTCTTTGTCCATATTAAATATCATTTTATTATCCTTCAGAACATGTTAAGGGTTACCTTACCTTAATATGACATTGTGATGCAATAATTTCTCTAGGTCATTTGTATCATTTAACACATTCTTGAAAATACTTAATGGAATACATCTAAAAACAATCCTTATATACTTCATGATTCATATAACATAATTTTTTAATTTCATAATATATACACTTCAATCATCAAACTTTATTATTAAATTATTACTCAGTATTCATCAATCGATTAATTACTAAGTCATTCCTAGAATATGAATCATGTAATAAGTTTCCTCAACACCAATGCAATCAAGTTTCATATTTTAAATGAAAAAACACTAGAAGGACATCTCATACCTTTCACATGTCGTTTGTGGTCCCTTTATCTTAACAGTATTACCAACACCCATACTACCTTCCCTATTCTCTTTATTATATTTCCACTTGGGAAATAGATTTTCATAATACCCAGATTTCCTCATCATAAAAATTAAATGTTAACCAAGTTCCTTGTATTTATTTACATTGGGTAAAACAAGAAATAATATGGTGAGAAACACTTATCATATAAAAAAACCACATTATCATTAAAATTTACTTATAGGATGACTAAATTAGGACATATACTTTTAAATATATGACACATTAAGCTTATCCATAGAGATATAACTTTTCATATCCTTAGTAATATCCCTTGGGATCTCAATAAACTTTTCTCATCCTAGTTTACAAAGTTTGAATAAACCATTCCTTTGAAACCAACTATTGTGACCCAGGACTAACATACATTGATGTTACATCAATTTAGATGAATATTCGTTATATTAAAAACGTAAATTCCAGAAGACCATAATATTTTTCTGTCATTAGAAACATGGAACAAAATATTAAAACTTTGTGAAATATTTTCAATGTTTCCCACGATGATCATCCCATTTAGTACTTCTACATAAAACCTTTCTTCATATCCTGGGGAAAGGAAACATAATAAAGGGTGAAATCAGAGGAACAGTAAGGGTAAATAAAGGAGATACATATGCATAATATGAACATAAGAGTATGATAAATTGAGAATAATATTTTAATATCACGCCAAACATATCAAAGATCATATACATGATTCACAACATAAAAATTGGTAGTTCATAAGACATGAATAATAAGGGTGATAAATTATCAAAAATCAATCATGGACCCTAATATCATGTCATATAAGTGTTCCACCATAATAAATATATAAAAACATTTTTGGTTTCAATATTAACTACCAAGACCATCAATATAGTGGATTAGGACAAAACTGCTTCCCATAGTGGATCAGAACGCACCTATTTCCCATTGTGGACTTGGAAACACCTATTTACCATAGGGGATTAGGACACACATGTTTTCTATAGTGGATCTGGACACACCTATTTCCCTTTGTGAATCAATCCCATCCACATTTTCCCCATAATTGTCATATGAGATATAAATCATTACCCAATACATTGGAGGGAGACATAGGTCCCAACCATATCATAATGAAATCATATATACCTATTCCATAAAACGTTCATATTATCTTGACACAAAAAAATAGATGGGTTTCATAAACATCATATCATAACCCATGAAATGAAATGGGTTTCATAAAAATTTAATCATATCATAAACTATGGAAAATATATTGGTTTAGTAATTATTTAATACAATAATAACCCATTATAGAAGTGGGTTTTATATAAATTTATCATGGTATAACCCATTCAAGAGAAAAAATCTTTATAAACATAAATCCATCAAAACAGACTAATCATAGAAATAATACGAATGGTATCACTGGATCATATCCCTTATAAAACATAAACTATAACCAGTATGTCATCATAAATAGATAATAATTTTTGAAATATAATTTGGAACAAAAATTTTATTTGATAATAAAAATTTAAAACCTATATCACTTTGAAAATCCTTTTACTTGAAACCAATTGGAAATATATGAATGAATCATGAAAAATCATTTAAAACATTTCTTGAGGAAAATATGCCTTATGCAATGAAAATTTATTTTTAAAACATAAAGTATTTTTAAAACCATTTTCCTTGAAAATAATCTTTACAACTTATAAATAATGTTGAAAACATTTTAAAAACATTTTTCCTTGAATATTTATAAAATAATCTAAAAAATGATTTGAAAACATTTTTCCTTAAAAATTATTTGAAAAATAATAAAAAGGAATGAAATTTTTTTGAAAACATTTTTATTTGAAAAAAAATTTAAATATTATATATAAATCTTGAAAAACTTTTTAAAAACTTTCCTTTGAAAAAATAATTAAAAACATTTAATGGAATCTTTGAAAAACACTTCTTGAAACATAAAATATTTTTGAAAATATTGCTTCCCTTGAAAATTATTGTAAAAACAATAGACTCATAGGATATTTGGGGAAAATATTTTCTAAAAAATAACCTTGTAAACTTATAAAGGAATCATTAATGAAATTATAGTCATGACGTTCTGTAAGTCTGTATATGCTAAACATTTGTTTTGCACCTTACACCGTTTAGAAAAGTGCCTTGATTAGAAAATTACAAGAATGTTACTTTTAAAAACTTTTTTTAAAAAGGTATAACATGGTTAAAAATGTCTTTTAAACATCATATGATAATAGTGAAATATTTTAAAAACTTTTTCAGAAAAAATGGTTTTGAAAGAACATATATTTCTAGCTGAAAGCAGAAATAAATTCGGATTTTCATAAAAAAACATTTTCTTAAGTAATTTATGTTCCTTAGAGTGAAAAAATATACTAAAACATTAATCTATCATATATAATCACATATGAATAAAATTCATGAGTTTTCTTGAGATTTGTATCATAATATTTCATTAATGGAAGCATAATAATAAACAATCCCAATAAATTATGAGATTGTAGTAATAAACTATTACAACTTTGGTAACATTATATCATAATCCCCATGAAATAATAAAATCACATGAATAAGAAAATATCATAAAAATAAAGAGATTAATAAAATTTCAATTGGCAGTATATACACCCCCATATAAAAATATAGGCTTATAACATGGCATATATCTCAAAGGAGGCAAATTGAGAGAAAATTGCTTTACTGGTTTGATAGAATTTGAATCATAAATCCCCCAAAATAAAGATCATAAAAGGGATATATAAATATCAATAAAATTAAGTATAATAATATTATAATAAATTAATGGGAATTATATAAACTACACAAAATAAATTATTGGTGAATAAGGCATAAGTCTCACAGAAATAAAAGTGTGGCGAGAAAACCCTTACTTCATGAGTAACATTAGAATCATGATCCCCATGATAGAATAACATAAATTAATTTTTTTAATATCATTAAATAAATTGAATTAATTATATAAGATATCATAGGGTAGTATTAACACCACACAAAAGAAGTTAATGGTGAATATTGAATGTATCTCATGGAAATAAAAAGTGATATGAAATTCATTTACCTTAAGTCTTGACATTCTTTGTACACATTCAAACCTCTAGTATAATAAATATAAGTGTATTATAAATATAAAAAGTAATAATATTATTATATATAATATCAAATATTATTTGGTTATAACATTTTATTTCCCATTTATTAACAACTCCATGTTAATGTTATGTTTTGGGTAATATTGACTTTTGTTTTTCGTGTCTATTTTGGCTTTTTATTCTTGATCGTATTACTCAGATCATGATTTACTTATTTACAGAATATAAAAAACGGTATAAACATTATAATTATTCAGTATATATGTATTTATAATAATCTATAAAATATATAATTATTAAATGGAAAACACTATTAATGAAAGCTGTAGGCTGTAGGTAAGCTTGAATGTAGTTTCCGTTTTATTATTATATTGGAATAAAGTAAGTAGATGAAATATATGTATATATAATACCAATTTATTAGAATTATTGAGTCACAGATATCATATATGTTCAATAAAACCATCCTTAGTACATTTCATGTAAAGTGTGAATGAATCACATCACTTTGAGGAGGCGGTAGTGCACACGTCCACAAATGAAGTTTTCATATTTACAAAAAATGGAAATCATGAAGGTGATATTTATATAATAATTCCATAATCATAAATAAATTATATATATCATATATATATCATAAAAATATAATGTTTCTATCATAATTTCCTACCATTAGAAGTGGTAATGGAAAAATGAACGACAATGTTTCGTGAGGTGGTACTTCATCGTACACAAGAATGGTAAGTTCGTTACCCATTAGATTGAAGTGTGTGTAAGTATAGTTATAAAAATTAGAATAATAAAATATTAGTATATTTAGTATACTAATTTTATTATATAATAATTGAATAATAATAATTGAGGTGGTGGAGAATGAAAATAATACAAAGGAGCTTGAGGAAAGATGTTACCTCTTCTTTGGGTAACTCCTTTTGGTTTACACCAAAGGGATTCCTTTTATAGATGTATTCCTAATTGGAGTATTATAGTATAAAGGGAGTTTTTTGGATATTATTTTAGTAGAGTTTTGGGGGATCCAAATGGATTTATAGGTGAGAATAAGTGGGAGGGGTGAGTGACTTTTTATAGTGGAGGAGTTTCATTCTTGTAAATTTTTTAAAAGTGAATTACACCCACATTTTTTCCATGTAAAGTGGATCCAATAATGATAAAAATTAAATAAATGGATTTATATGGTTTAAATATGTCTATAAAAGATATTTTTTACATGTTTATAGGTCATTTTTCCTTTACGTTTATGGTTTAGTTCTTTGTTAAACTAATTTTCCTCTTAATCACTGTAATTAATTTAAATTGATTTCACTAATATTCTTAGAAAATAAATAATTTGACAAAATTATAAATTATAAATTATGATAACTAAAAATATGGAATCTATTTTTTCCAAATTCCAATCCTATAAGAGGAAGAAATTAATTTATATTTAATCACATAGACCGGATGAAAAAGTATGTTTTTAAAGTAAAAATGTTCAATAATTTTCTAAATTTTTACATCTAATTTCAATGTGAAGTTGTTCCCAAGGAATGAAATTGGGTTACTTTATTTATTATATATCTAATTATACTTTAAAGACAAATTAAAACATTATTTAAATATATAAATAAACTAGAATAAAAAGTGGTTTTGAATTAAAATTCACTATTTTTACTATTCATCAAAAAATGAAACATCTCAGAAAAATATTAGTATATTGTATTTTTGTAAAACTCAGCCTTGTGTGTAACACAAGCTATTGAAGGGACTCAATATTGTGTGTAATACAAGAAAAATAAAGTGTTTCATGTAACTCAATATAATATAAGTTATTCTTGTGGAACCATATTAACTTGGTTTTTTATATAATGAAATCCAAAATTAGTGCTTTTATATAGAAACTATATTCAGTGTTGTGTGAAAGCAAAAATATCAAAAATATTAATTTAATTTTTAAAAATAATAATTCAAAAAATATCAGGGTGTTATAACTCCTATGTGATATAGGATTTCATATGAGAAAATGTACCTAGGACTAAGCATCCATTTCATCCCAAACCACATTCCCCTCTTTCGTGGTGATATTTTAAGGAAAACTTTGTCACTAAAATAAAAATCCAAGTCCCCTCGATGGTATTCACCATAGCTATTCTACTAAATATGAGTATATTTTATATGTTTTTTGGATACAATGAACCTTTTTTGTCATTAATTGTAGAAAATAAAGCCCAAGAATCTTTCTCTAACAAACTTCATCCCAAAAAGTATGAGTTCTACATCTCTTCCCATATAGACATTCACAGGGTTCCATTTGAATACTCGAGTGGAAGTTATTGTTTTATGATAACTCAAATAATGGGAGACTTTGATCCCATAAAACTTTAAATTACATTGATCTAGTTCTTATCATGTCTATAAATGTCCAAATAGTCCCTTTAGATTAGCTATCAATTTCTGGGTGATAGGCTGTATTGAAATTGAATTCAGTATTCAGAGTTTGTTGAATACTTCTCCAGAATTTAGATGTGAACCTTGGATCATGATCTGAAATGATAGAATGTGGATCCCCATGAAGACTCACTGCTTCCTATATGTATATCTTAAAAATTTGTTCAAGATATAAATATTCCCGAATAGTGATAAAATGGGTAGTCTTAGTGAGTCGATCCACTATAACTCATATCACATTTTTTACTTTTGATGTTCTTGAGAGACCAGTGACAAAATCCATAGTAATATTGTCCGAATTCCATGTTGGTATAGGTGGAAGTTACAATAACCCTTCAAGAATTTGTCTCTCCACCTTCACTTAATGATATACCAGGAAACTTCCAATGTAGTCAACAATATCATTTTTCATATTATTCCACCAATATTGGTCATATAGGTCTCTATATATTTTAGTGCTTCCAATATGTAAAGATAATGTAGAGATATGATCTTCATCTATCAGTTATTTATTTATCTCAAAAATAGACGTGACACATTGCCTTGTACAAAATTTCAGTTCACATTCTAGATCAATATTGAACTCATGAAACTTTCCATTCTTCACATCCTATATCTTATTTTGTATCCAAGGATCCTCTCTTTGAGATGTCTTCATCTTCTCTTGTAGTGATGGTTGTGAAATCATTTGGGATAGGATTGATGAAGTCCCTTCCCTTATGATTCCCATTTCCAACCTTACTGGGTGCTTGATTAATTTATCTCCTTGAATCATCATAATTTCTAGAACAACATGGTCTTTCTTACTTAATGCATCAGTTAATTTTCTTTTATCTTCTGGGCTAATAATGAATTGAGTAGTCGTAGTCTTTAAGAAGTTTTAAACATGTCCTTTGTCTCATGTTCAATTCCTTTAGTGTGAATATATAATTCAAATATTGGTTTTCTCTTTATATATAAATTCCTCCCATAAATATAGTTCCTCCATATCTTTAGTGAAAAATAACCACAACTAGAACTAGGTAATGTGTAGGATAATTCTGCTCAAGAGACTTTAACTGTCGAGATGCATAATCCATCACCGTGTCATTTTTCAAGAAGTTTCACGCAATCCATTTAATATATGAATCACTATAAATAAAAAAAAATTATCTGATAGAGGGTAGAGTTAACAGAGGTGAAATAACCAATCTCTACTTCGTATCTTGGAAACTTTCATCACACTCCTTTGTCCAGATGAACATAGCTCCTTTTGAGTTAACTTGGTTAGTGGACTAGAAATCCATTAATTTTTTTTCAAAAACCTCATATAATATCCTCATAAACCAATGAAACAATGAATCTTAGTTACTATTTCTGGACGAGTCTACTCCTCCACAACAATGGTCTTAGCAGGGTCAATTGATATTATTTCATTTTTTACAATATACCCCAAGAAAGCAACTTGTTTAAACCAAATTTCACATTTTAAGAATTTTTCAAACAACCCGTCCTTCCTCCGAGTTTTCAATATAATCCATAGATGATCCTCATGATCCTCATGAATTTTTGAATATATCAGAATATAATCAATAAAAACTACCAAAAATTTATCAAGGTAGTAATTAAATACTCGATTAATCAAATCAGTAAATATAGTTGTAGCATTAGTCATGTCTAAGGGAATAAAAACACAATAATAATTCCCATATCTTGAATGGAATACAGTATTTGGAATATCTTCATTCTTCACCCTTAATTAATGATAATCATATTGAATATCAATCTAGGAAAAGAATTTAGCCCAATTAAGCTTGTCAAATAATTCATCAATATATGGGTGTAGGTACTTTTTCTTCATTATGATAATGTTAAGTTATATATAAACGATGCATAGTTTCATTGATCCATCCTTCTTCTTCATAAATAGAATAGGTTTTCTCTAAGAAGACACACTTGTTTTGATAAACCCCTTCTCCAAAAGAACTTTAAGTTGTCTGTTTAATTCCTATATCTCTCCATTTTTTATTCTATACAGGGTCATTGATATCAACATGGATCCAAGTATGAATTCAATGGATAACTCTACCTTTCTTTATGGGTTAGGTCAAGGTAACTCCTCAGAAAATACATAAACGTATTCTAGAATGATTGAGGCATACTCTAACTATGTACTTTCATTGCCTTTTTCCTCTACACCGATCATCTCCCTAAAGAAGGACATGGGATGTGATTTTAGACAAAGTTCTAGTTGGGATATTTCTCCTTCTAAAATAAATGTAGGTTTTCCATTCAAGACTTCTGAGATTTCCTTTCTTCTATAGTTGATCTTATCATTATACTTTGAGATCTAGCCTATCCCTAGTACAGTGTCAAATTCCACCAAGGGAATTAATACAAGATCTTTTATTAGATTTTTCTCTACAAATTCAATACGAGAGTTTCTATATACTATTGTTCCATGTATAACCCCTCCAAGAGTCTTAACTAATAGCTCTACTTATAGAATCTTAGGAATTGATTCTATATTCTATGAAAACATGGAGGAAATAAAAGAATGAGTGGAACCAAAATCAAACTAAGTACTTTCTATATTTGATAAAACAATGAGAGTACCTACCAAAATAACATTAAGAGCCTCTAATTCAGCCGTCAAGATAGGAAAATCCCAAATTTGATCCCTTTTTATATTCAATGGTTGATGGTGGTTCCCATACATTATATTATGATTTGGATAGTGATTAAAAAATAGCCCAATTTATCCACACATGATGCATTGAATTTCAGGTTGGGCCTGCACCACCTCTCCTTTTTCATTAGTGTTGAGAAATTGGGGCTTCACCACACCATGACAGTTCCAAGCTATATGGCCATCTCTTCCAAAATTGTATATTTTTTCACCCCCAATAAAGAAGTTCCGTGAATTATTCTTCCCACATTTTTTGCACGTTGTATCTCGAACCTAATTTTATCCTCTTCCATGATCAAATATTCTCCCTGAGTTTGGATCCATTTATCTCTTCTTTTCATTAGACCTATATAACCACTATGTTTCTCCAAATCCAATTAAACCTTCATAGAAATCATCACTATCTCCTCATAGCTTTCATTGTCATGATTTACTATATTCCTCCACAGATGGGGTCTTATTCCTCCAAAAAATCTATAATCATCTTCTTGAGGATACATAACTATGCTAGAGGTGTAATAATAATGTCTTGAAAAATTTATCTCATAGATTCCCATCATTTTGTTTTCCTTTGGATTCAGTTTTAGGGATTCCGTCTCCATGTTTTTCTTATAAAACAAGGAAAATATTTATTGAAAAGGATTCCCATACACTCTTCCCACTCTATATATTTAATATCCTTTTTTGGATTCGTGTTATTAATCAGTGTACACCACTGATCAACTTCTTCTTTTAATAGGCATTCAGTCAGGGTGAATTTTCCTTTATCTGAACAGTGGATTATAGAAAAGATATTTTCTTTATAGCTTATCTATTTTTATCAAAAAAATGGGTTAGTAGATCCACTAAAACAAGGTGTTCACTGACGTATAAATTACTCAATGTAAATTTTTTCCTTTTGAGGTGAATATGACCGGTCAATGTGATTCATGTTATTATTTACAACTCGAGATAGTTGATTCATTATCCACATGAATTTTTCCATTCTGACATCCATCATAGGTCCATTAGCACATCATCATTTGTTTTCATCATTTATGTCATTTATCCTATTTCTTTCCATTTTCTAAAAGAAGAAAATATTTTTGAGAAACAAGATTCTTTTAAAAAACATATAATTCTAAAAGAATTTTATGTCTTAAAACACCATTCTTAAATATTTTATTCTATAATAACAATTATATTTTCTATATATCCTTCATAATGGTGCATAAGAAACTTGTGATTAACCAAACATACTCCTCAGGAGTGTCAAAACAGAAGTAAAACAAGACCTATTATTGTGCACCAATTCCCGATTGAGTCTAGCTCAATGTGGAAATTTTAGGTGTAACCCGTAGATATATCTGTGTGTGATCCACATCCACTTGTTGGTATCCAGACACAGATTTATTTGATCAGAAACCACTTACTTAATACTTCACCAAAATAATAGGATGTTTTCTTATATTTCAAGTTTTCTCTAGGGTTCATACTAGGATTTATATTCAAAATTAACACAAATAACTAAAGCATACTTTGATACCAACTATAGAATATCACCTTTTAATCACATAAACTATTCATTACATTGAATAAAAGAGAGGATCTTTTAATGTTTAGTTTCTTGGAAATCAAGAACATAATACATGAAAATATAAAAAATTATTTTAATCCAATTGAAATGATTGTTCAAGGGTTCATCTTAAGTTATATTTACTATGTTTCATAAAATGGGGTCATACATAAAAGGAAGAGTGTAACCATGAGGCCTAGTATGGGAATAAGAAATGGAAAGAGTTTACATGTGATCATGAGGAATATCAATAAGAACATGAGGAATATCATTATGTCTTGAAAAAGGCAACATGAGGCATATCATAATAAAAATAACATGATTCATAACAAGGAAATGTGTCAAAAACATTTAAATTATACATTCATAAGCATATTACCATGGTTTTTCACCAAGGTGCCATAAATGAAAATTACCAAGGTTATTTCCCAAGGTGTCATGAAACATGTCATCTCTAGAGAGAAAATATATTACCCAATGCATTAGAGAGATATCATATAGAACCCTTCATATGTATTAATTAATGTGATCCACATGGATCATAATCAATCATTTCATTAATAAATAATTGAGAATAAAGAATTATTTTCATATCAAAATCATGGTGTTTCAAAGGTGATTAAAGACATGACCATTACTCCATTTTTATACCATGAAAGGGGAATGTGGGTTTTTTATGTGTAAATAACATAATAAAATAAATAATTTTAACATCTGGGTGAATACCCCTATAAAATAAAGAGTTTTGGGTTTTCATAAAAAGAAAATAAAAGGGAATTTAGTACGTAAAGAGGTAAATTTGAGAAGTAGATTCAGTAGCATGATGGGTATATAAAGTGGTTTTAGAAACGGTTAAAATGAGAGGAAGAAAAGGTATCATATTGATAAAACATAATTGGGAAGTAAGGGTCTGATTAAAATCCTAATAAAAGTGAGTGACCACATCATTTTGAAAACATATTAAAAAAGTGGTTCTTGAATTGAAGAGAAAAGAAGGATAATTCCTTTACCATGAAGAGTTACTCTTAGAACTTGGGGAATGGAACCTTAGTGGCCTGAGGAAACCTTTAGGGGATCCTGGGGAAGAAAAAAACCTAGAACTTCATAGAGTATTCACTAGGTGTGAATGGAAAAGAATAAATTGTTGCGTATATTTAGAAAAAGTAGAGGATTTGTTTAATAATTTCTAAATATAGGCCTTTGAAATCAAGGTTTTGGAAAATTAAAATCCATTGGATTACCCATGGTTTTTCCCCTGGTTTTGAAAATTTGAGACTAATTTTATGTAATTTTAATCCACCAGTGGCGAACATTATTTTAATTACACCGTTTTTCATAAAAAATTATATTTTACACAAAGTAATGTTTTTAAAAGTCAACGTTTTCATTTTACACTTTGGAAAGTCACATATAGATTTTGGAAATTTTTTAAACTATACCAAATAATTAATATTAATAAAATAAAATATTTTAGCCATTTTATTTTGGTTAATTAATTATTACATCATTATGAAATAATTATGAATTCATTAAACATACTGAAAACCCAAAACTGCATTTTTACTATTCATAGAATAAAAAAATATTTTAGAAAATTCTCAAAAATTTACTCTAAACAAATATAAATGTTCTAATTTAAAATGTGTTTATTATTTAACGGAAAAAAATCCCTAAATATGAATATTTTAACTTTTAATCATGAAAATCCTTATTCATTAAAAAATCAGGTTTAAGACATAGTTAAATTTCTGACACATAAAATTTTCTTAGGACATAATAGAATTTTCATATTGTTTATATTTATATAAGAGTGTTTTAACATAATTTTTAATTAAAAAGTAGATAAATACTATTCATAATATGTTTATTATAAAAATTTATATCTTTCTCGAAAAGTCACATTTTTTTCTGAAAAATCAATTTATCAAATTCAACTCAATTAAACATATGTTTTATTAAGAAAAAATATTCATAAAATAGAATCTATAGAATAAAAATATTATTTAGACAATGGAATTAGACTTTATGTTACTAATTTTGGGACACGTAACCCTTTATAACACCCATGCATGACCTAAGGGTAAGGTGTGAGATGGCGTTGCATTCTTGGAGTGGCACTGCTAACATTGAACGAGTGTTAATTTCCACTAACATGAACTTATCCCATAGATGTTTTTGTTCTAGATTCACTTTTTGAAGCTTTGGTTGGTCTTGGTCAAAGGAAAACCACATTGACAATACCTGCCTCCCATGTTCTGACAAATGGGCTTCATACGACTTGTCAATACTAGTTGAGGCCATCAATTATTATTTTTACATTAATTATCATTATTAATTACAAATTATAAACAATAATTACAATATAAAATTTTTACCAAAGGTTATAGTTCTCAATAGTCAGAATTTCCTATAGTTATATTGACTAACTGTCATATTTTACCAACTGTCATATAACAGTCCAAATACAATGGTCACATTTCCCTTTATACTCTATAAATACAACTTTATTATTTCCATCAATATTCAATATAATTATTTTATAATATTTTTATTGGTTACTAATATTTTGTTTTATTTCTTTAGTGTTAGGGAGATGATTTTAATGTATTGGAGTGATCCATATTTTCCCATTTTGGTGACTAGAGTACTGATCATTATTAAAGAGATATGATTTTCTTGTATATAATATAATATAACACACATTTTCATAGAAAAATAATATCAAATAAAATTTTGGGTCGTTATAGTGTTGATAATGTAATTATAAACCCTTTAACCACAGTCAAGACACTGATGTTATTTTTGAGCTTATAAACTCACTGATCCCAAAAACACCCAACTTGAACTTACCCATTTAGAAACTAAATAAAACATGGTTATAAATGAAATAAATGGAATAAATATAATGAAATAAATAGGAAAATGGTTCATAATCAACTAAATAACAATATTATTTTATTTATTCTGATTTAGATGATATAAGAAGCTAGACATCACTTAAGTTATTAGTTTTTTCTTTAAAACCCCCTTTTAAAGTGTTATTTCCAAATCCTTTTCCGCCATATCGACGTTCTATTAAATGTTTCAATAATTGTGATTCAAAGGTTTCTAAAAATCATTTTTACTATATTTTACTTATCACACCTTGACTTTTTAATTTATTTTTATTTTATTATTTCTTGGCATAGGGTCCTTAAGCTAAGGTTCGGGTTGGGTCCTGGTTTAATTTTTTTTCTTTTAAAAATTTTACTGGGTTTCGAACCCATGCACGGTCACCGCGTGGTTGGTGGTAGTCGCGCATCTGACCCAAGTGTCGTGCAATTTCTCATAATAATTATTATTATTGATATTATTTTATTATTATTATTCTTTATATTATTATTATTATTATTATTATTATTATTATTATTATTGGTACTAATAATATTAATATTATTAATGATATTATTATTTTTTTTGTTATTGTTTTTAATAAAAAAAAAAATTATTATTAAAATTAAAATTATTATATTAATGGTATTATTATTATTGCATTATTTTTAATATTTTAACTATTTTTATTATTGTAATATTTTTTATTGTCATTTTTATTATTCTTATTTTTTTGTTTTATTATTATTATTATTATTATTATTATTTTTGGTATTATAATTATTTTTACTATTATTATTATTATTATTATTTTAATAATATTATTATTATAAAAATGAAAAAAATAAGACCCAACCCTAACCATCTAGAGCGTCCTTCCCCATCCCTTTCCCTGCCTCTCCCCTGCACGAGCCGCCACCCTGCGCTCCCCCCTCCGCATTTTCCTCAACCCTCGCCACCCTCACCTTCCACAAGTCTTCACCCTCTGCCCAACACCCTCACCCAGAAGCTCCTCCCTTGCATCACGCTCCCTCCCACACCTTTTGTAGGGTCCACTCCCAATATGGGGTGACGTTTTCCAGTGGAGGAGAAATTGTCGGCATCAACCTACAGCGGTTTCCTTATGGTGGGCAGCATGGTGGGTAGCAGCCATCGTTGAAGCTGCCAATATTGAAGCAGCTGGCGGGGAGGAAATTTCTCAGGGTAGCTGAACCACCCCAACAACCAAAGGAAATCCTGGTTTTGGTTCCTCTATTTAAATGGGATTGAATCCCTCTGTTTAAGAAAAGAGAGATGTGTGATACTATTGTGTGTGTGTTGTAAATCCTTCGACGAGAACAGAGAGAATAAAACACTCATGTTTATCCCGTAGACATAGGCAACTTGCCTAACCACGTAAATCTTATGTTTCTTCATTTTGATTCCTATTTTTAGTGTGTTTGAGGTATCACGCACCTCCGCTATGCCCCAATAATTGGTATCAGAGGGGAGTCAGAGCGAACGGAGGTGATACGGCAAGGCGACAACGAGTTTTCTGGTGGCCAGAAAATTGAAAGTGGACGGAAAATTTTTTCTGAGGCCAGATCCGTGAAGAGGACGGCGAGACAATTCCAACGGCATAAGCGGCGATGAAAACGGAGTTGAAACGAGCCCAGTAGGCTCGGTCAAAGTTTGGTCAAACCCACGGGTGGACAGTACCCCCGTGCCAGAGAAGATGACACTTTTCCCACTGTCGGAAACAATTCCGATGAGTTTTCAGCGGGAATTCCGGTGTGCCACGTCAGTGACACGTCAGCGCCACGTCAGCAAGTGATCTGGACTGTTGAACGTGTTTTGACCATATCTCAGTCAATTGTTGTCCGATTTCGGCAATCCAGGAGTCGATTCCAACTATTTTGACCATTCCAGGAACATACATATGGTTAGTTTTTCAAAATTATCATTTTATCAGGTAGTGATTAAGAGGTACGGCGTCGTTGGTGGTGATCGCGTTTTGCGACAACGACGATGACGGGTGGTGGAGCACTACCAAGATTTGATATCGAGAAGTTCGATGGTCGAAACAAGTTCGTCTTGTGGAAAAGCACGGTGAAAGATATTTTGGTGCAGCAGTGCATGATCAGACCGTTGATCGGAGAAAAGCCCGAGGCAACTAGTGCAAATGATTGGGAAGAGCTCGAGATGCGGGTCGTCAGCACAATTCGGCTATGTATGGTGAACGAGGTAAAGTACTCGGTGTTGGATAAGACCACACCAAAAGAGATATGGAAGAAGTTTGATAAGTAGTTGGTGATGATCCTTTTTTGTCACATTGTCTAAAAGAATGGAAAGGGAAATGACTTAGCACAAATTGATGCATCCTTTGAAAAAACATTAAAAATCGACAAAGGCATGAACAATGCTTCAAATGCACATGCGCCACGCAAGTTTCATCACTGTCGTGCAAGAATACTTATGCGCCACCTAATGGTCGCACAAGTGACTTGCACACCCTAGAGGATAACTGCCTGGGGTCTTCTCCAGCCTATAAATAGACCCATTGGGCCCCCCATTTTGGGAGAAATTTTTCCAGAATTCAGATTTAGAGCTCTGAACACCCAAGTCTGTTCTTCAGGTCTTCCAAACACTTCTAAGGTAATTATTTACCTATAATGGAAGGTCTAAACAAGAGGAGTAAGGTCTAAGTGTTATAATTCACTAACACTTGCATGCCTAAGGTGTTTTACCCTTAAGGGAAATGAACATACTTGAGCGTCGCCCTACTTCCTCCCAAAAACTTGAGCGCCTCTCTTCTGGAAGGACCTCAGGATAATTCTAAAGGCATTGGTCAAGGATCTCCCAAGTATTACCTTGATGGTTTACAAACGCACAAGTACCCATGTGTCGCGCAGGTATACCTGCGTGACCAGGACTTGCGCGCCCACGCAGTACTTGCGCGCCTACCAGGACTTGCACGCCCCTACCTTTTTCGGTGCCTTTCTTGCCCATTTAACCCCTCTTATGCCATTATACCTCTCTTATTCAAGATTCAGTCTTCAAGACACTCTTCAAAGTCTTTTATGGCATGATTTATTGATTTGGCTTCCTTATCTGAAATGAACTCCGTGGAACATTTTTCAAAACCTAGTGATTTTCACATCTTTTTTCCACTAAATATTGAGATTTCATTCATTCAACCTCATCCTTTAAAGATGAGAGAACCCCTTAAAATGGGATTCCTTTTCAGGAGTAATCCCAGTCATAATTCCCATTAATTCTGGGCATCCTCCTTAGGAGTAAGCCCCAAGTCCCCTAATCTGGGCATCCTTTTCAGGAGTAAGACCCAATCTTAAAATTCCCAAATCTGGGCATCCTCCTTAGGAGTAAGCCCCAACTATAATTCTCAAACCTGGTCCTCCATTTCAGGAATAAGCCCGAGTCATAATTCTCAAAGTATGGGCATCCTCCTTAAGAGTAATCCCCAAGTCCTGATTAACCTGGGCCTCCTTTTCATGAATAATCCCCAGTCTCAAATATTGGCATCCTCCTTAGGAGTAAGCCCCAAGTCCCTTAATTTTCTCTTAACCAGTCCTAATTTACTTTTGATCTGGGCTTCCTTCACAGGAGTAAAACCCAATCATAAGTCCTCTCCTAATTTGGGCCTCCTTTTCAGGAGTAAGCCCCAAGTTAGAGTATTCAAATATCCATGAATCACATATACCTTTATGGACCCTATTCTTGGATTTCTTCCCTGAAGTAAATCCGAATCTTCATTTATCTGGGAAGTCATACATACATAAGCCCCACATTATTTCTTATGATTGCATCTTTCATGGCACAATTGTCTGGTTTTTACCAATACTTCTTGTTTCTCACACCGAGCATGACTCATGTGAGCTTAGAGTGTAAAAGTAATTATGACATCCTTCTTTGAGCCATCAATCATAAACATCATACTCCCTTACTTGAACTACGTGGGTTCTGATTCCTTTTCCAAAATAAAGGATATGTAGGCATCCCATCTTTGGGTACGATCCCAACTTTGAAATAATTCATGTCCTTCTGAATGACAATAAACTTCAAGTGCCTCACTGAGTGGCTTTAAAACCAGTATGGTCATCATAATGACTAAGACACTTTTACGTATCAAAGGATACCATTGACTAAGAATCCCTAAGAAATACAGATGATTCTCTATCATAGAATAACCTCGAATACATATAAAAGATTCTCTAAATTTCCTATATATCAATCATTGATTGTCAGATCTAAAGGAAAACTCATTTTATACTTGGTAATGTAAAAAGGATTCACGAACATAACATAAATCTATAAAGAGAGTCCTGGAGTAGAAAATAATTCCCCTCAAAAATGTGTGATGAGTCAGACCTCCCATCCTCTCGACCAATGAAAATTCCTAAGCCTCATCAGTCCACAACTAATGAGCACCTACCTTTGGAAAGTATGTCTAAATGGTTGTGGAATCATTAGGTGTTTATGGTTCTATGAACAAACCTGTTAGAAACCGATTGGAATGTTTGAACCTTCAATCAAGGAGGTCACCCCCAATTCCAGAGGGAAACAAAAAATGGTGAACTCGACGTGAATCCTTAACCAAGTTAAAATGATGTTTTGCTTATTTTTTAGGCCCCTATTTAAAACTCCATGAGAGGGCTAACAAAAAAGCAATCATTGACATATCTGCTCATCCAAAAGATGTAGTGGCTGAATTTATCTTGATTACGTCTGTTATATCAAAAAGGAACTTTTTTTTCCAAGATTTACTGCATTCTATGAAATGGCTGCTCTCAAGTTCACACCTGTGAATACTGCTGCTGCGAATGCCACTGCTGCTACTCCTGCTAGATCGTCGTCCGCTCTAAGGATGATATCACCAACTCAGCATCTTCAAAACTGGGTATCAAATGCGCTGGTTAAGGAGTACCTTCAACACGGTACCATTACAACTCTGGAGGCTGCCCGACAAGCCCTCCAAGTGAATAACTCACCCTGGTCATCCGGACAGCGACGACTAGTGATCAAGAAACAGGCGCTGCTAACCACCGTCTCCAACCGTTTCGCATCTTTATACCCAGAACTCAATCACCATTCGCACCCTTATTCTGGGGAGGTGAATGAGCAGGTCCATCAGAGCCTTAATTCAAGCAGACATGGGTCCTTCCCGAGGGCTCCCACCAACAATCACCGCCAGACTGATGCGGCAGTGCGCCCTCAACATGATGAGGGTACCGACTCTAGGCGTTCGGCTCAGGTTCCTCGAACCCGAGCAGGCAAGAAGAATCTCCAGAGGTGAAATCCAGTCAACAGTGAGCAGGTTCTCATCTCTGCCATCTCCGGAGAAGTCCACCAACCTAACTTGGTGGCAAGCAACGAGCAAGTAGACACACCTGCCCGTTTTATTTCTGATGTCCAGCAGACTCCTCTGGCAGCGTCACGCCAATCCCGCCAGGTAATTCCGGTGAAGTACTATAGGCAGGAACATACACATGTTTATACATCACCAGCTAGTCAGTAGGCTCATTTGACTACATATGATGGATCTCTTCAACCACGCTTGGAGAAGTGCAATCAGCAGGCACATACACCTGCTAGTATTGATCAAGCCTACCAACAGTCTCGCTTGGTAGCATTCGGAGAAGTCAGTCAGAAATCTCCGGCGACAAACAGGAGGCATACTCAACTCTCTTCCCCTACACTTGAGTACTGTCAGGATTCACTGACAGGAAAAGGAGGACAAGAGCAGGCACACAAACCTACTCCAAGCACGGAATGGACGTATATCCCCGTTCCGGCAGCTGAAGTCACCAAGCATATTCTATCAATGGTGAAAGAGCAGAAGCAAATTCCTACTCATATCCTAGATGCCTGTCAGGATATTATAACAACTTCAGCAGCATATCAGGGAAATACACATAAATCTATCCCTACTAGTGGAGTGACACATCAACAGTTCACTCTGAAACAGACACACACACATGTTCCAGTCCAAGAGGGTTGTGGGACATACTCCCCCATATCATACGGACAACCAAGTCGGGCACATACACCTGATTTTAGTAGAGATCTTCAGCCTAACCTGGCCATCTCTCCTGATCAGGCACATACACCTACTCAGAGAATCCACTTTCATCAACAAGTGGTTTCCAAGGAAAGTAAGAAGGTGTCTAAGAAAAAGACCTGCCCGGCACAGAAAAGAGATCAAGAGCCAATCTATAACAAGGCCTTGCTCGATTCTGGAGTTCTTGAAGCCCTCGGACAGTTATCTGTTAGAATTCAAGATTCTACTCCCTAATTTCCCAATAGTGGGAACATTAATTCTGAAGGTCTTCAATAGACACTTCCTCATGTAGGCTTTCTTCATGACAATTTGGTCGATCTCAAAGTTTCATCTTCAGATGCGAGCCATAGGAACCCTCTGTGTGGCCAGAAGACCAAGGAGTAAGAGATATCATCTTTTATTGTAACCCACCATGGTGGTCCTCCCCATGATGATGAATTTCGCTACGAAAGTCCTCTCTGCAGTAGTGATGCACATTGCCCGGAAAATGCTCCAGTGGACAATGTAGTGCCGAGAAAGCCCTCTTATATTGAGGCTCTTGAAAATGAGAAGCCATTCATGTTTGATGTTTCATCATTGGCAAGTGAAATAATTTTTTAATCAGAAGATATCCTAGGGTGTAGGTCATTATCTGAACCACCCCTAAGTCATGCATCTTCTAGTTTAATCAGTGATTTCTCTACAAATCCTGTTGAATCCAATGAAGCAACAAGGAAGCACCAGATCTGGTCAAAACATGTAAAAGAATCTTTATCAAATGATAAAGAGGAAATGTTGAACTTGAGAAAACAACTGGTGAAAGGTGAAGTGCTAGTCATGTTTTGGCCTCTGGCTGACTCTTAGTATGACATTCCAGAAATGTTGATGGAAGATGGAATTCATGATATTCGTCTCAACATATGGAAAACTCTTTGTCAGTTGAAAAATAAAGTATTATCTTATGATGAATATAAAAATCATGTTAAAATAATAGAAGGGTTACAACGCCAAATTTACATGGCATCTCTATCAGTCTCTTGATATCCGAAGGCTGAAAAGCAGCAGAGAGCCCTTAAGCGTTCATGCCTTGGAACACTAAGAAAGTTGTGTCGGTTAATTGCCAATGCCCCATATGGTATTGATGTCAGAGGATGGGGTGTTCATGGAGCACTACATTTCACGGTGCTCTCTAGTCAGCAAAGCCCACTGAAAATGATCTCATACAATGTTATTGCCCATGGCCGGCCACAGATACCTGGCTTTGTTTGTAATCAAAATATTTCCCAAGAACAGGCTTCAACTAGTTCCTCTCAAAATCAAGAATACAAAGAACAAGTTGTTGAATTACTCCTGCATCAAGAAAAAGAGAATATTGAACATGCCTCTCGTTTGGAGCAAGCACATAACCAAGTGACAGAAGTTTCAGAAATCATCCAATGGTCTTTTGAACTGAGTGATAAAAGTGGATGTCGATTGATGCATCCAGGTAATTTCCGGACCAAGGTCCACAAGATCAGGAGAGCTTTTAAGAAAGTCTCAGACATAGCATGTCAAGAGCCACCACAGCTCACCAGACTGGGGACTCTTTTAAACCAACCCTAGGAATCAAAAAATAAGATTCAAGGAGTTGAGCAAAGATAGAAGAAACAGCCCCAGTCCACCAGATTGGGGACTTTTGCAAATCATCGAACCCCTCCTCAGAGAAAGTCGGTCTTTTCTCGATTTGGGAAGAACCCAAAAGAGGAACTAAGAGACAAATTATCAGGAGATTCTCTCCAAATTACGGTTCATCAAGAAGTTTCTGAGGGATCGAATCAACAAAAGGCAATGTCTCATCAAAGACATGGAAGGAGACAATATCACAGAAATGCTAATAGAAGGGATGTGATGCATTATGCATCAATCAATGTCATCAATGTCATTGTTGTTGATCCACCAGATGAGGCTCACTCAGAGGGATCAGATGAAGAGGTTCCTGTTCAGGAAGTTGTACGCACAGACACAAATGAAGAAGGTGTGCGTACACGAAATCAAAGTTTTACCCAAAATCTGGGTGTTCCTTCAAATAACCCACTTCCCCCTCTCCGAAAGGGATCAAACAAGGGAAAGAGGAAGAATCCGGTTACATATCCTCCCTCTGGAGAGGTCCAATCACTCTCACTAGAGCAAAGATTTTCATAATAGGAGGAATAAATAAAGGAATTGAGGAGGATGAACACAAAACTACTTCAGGGTAGTCTTCCTCTTAAGCGTGCCGGAGTCCGTCAGCCAAGGGATTTTATTGCAGCTACTGAGATGGATCAAGAATATCCTCCTTTATCAGTACACCCTCACAGGTCTAATCCTATGGGTCAAGTGCAACAACAATTGGCAGTGATGCCATCAGATGTAGTATCAGCTGCCATACCTGTCCAAGCTCTAGTCAGTGCACCTGTTCAGATTCAAGCTCAACCGGATGTTTCTCAAAAGTTAATAACTACTATTGAGTCATTAACAACTCGGTTGGAAGCTATGGAAGGAAATCGTGTGCAGGTTCAACCGGAAAAGAAAGCTTACTCTGAATGGGTAGATTCAATCTCTCTCCCATCAAATTTTGGGAACCCTGTATTCCCTATTTTCAATGGATCAAGCAATCCTGAATAGCATTTGACGCATTACATGTATTTTTGCGATCCTATTATGGGAACTCCGGAGTAGAAAGAAGCAGTTAAACTCAGATGATTCATGCAAACCTTGCAAGGACCAGCTTTTGTCTGGTATACAATCTTGAAATCCCGGTCAATTACCGGATGAGAAGATCTCCTTCAACGATTTATTCTTCAATTCAGATCAACATTGCCAAAGACAACAGTTTTCGATCTAAAAAACTGTAAGCAAAGGGAGAATGGAAGAGTCTTTGATTTCATTGCTCGCTGGAAGGGGTTAACATATTCCCTGAGCCCAGAACTCCCTCAAGAGGAACTGTTTCCAATCTGTGTGGAAAATCTGCGTGACAAATTACGCATTCCATTGATCCCTGTGAAATACACAGGAGGGTTTCGAGACCTTACTTCAATCGCTCAACAAATTGAAGATTATCTTATACAGACTAAGGATAAATCTCATGTAATTTCATCAGCTCCAGGAAGGAGAATGGGTAATGCAGAGACTGCTACAGTTATGCTTAAACAAGCACCTATACCTGCTTCTACTTCAAAACCTTCATCTTCTCGAAGGTCTCCACCTCCCGAGCAACAAGAAAAAAGGATGTTTCATCAAGACGATCAAAGATATCAAAGACCAAAACAATTTCAGGATCTGAAAAGAAAAACATACTCTTTCCAAAATGAACAAGTTCCTGGATACTTCATTTCGGCTCTGGAAAATAATTTGGTTCAGTTTCCAAGGCTCAAAAGGCCAAACAAGGAAGGAGACGAAGACCATCCCAATTATTGCCCATTTCATCAGATGTTGGGACATCCCATACAGGAGTGTTTTGTCTTCAAAGACCTCCTGCAAAAGATGATCGACTTGGGACAAGTCAAACTGAAAGGTTCTTCAGCTCATGTAGCATGTGTAGCTGCTACAGTTCCAAAGGAGGAAGGTGAGTGGCAAGAAGTCAAAAGAAAAAATTCACAAAAATATGATGATTGGATGGTCAGAAAGACGATCAACTGAACTCATGCTATTTTTCGAACGCAATTGAAGAAACCAATTGTACCTTATGCTATGAATGTCGTAGCAAAACCCTCTTCATCAGAGGAAAAATACTCAATGAAACAACATGATTCAAAGAAAGAAAAAGAATCAGAAGAAGATGAGTACGTGTCAAAGCCTAAGTTGTCTTTGACCTTGGAAGACTTCATGCCATCTACTTCAAATCAACGGGAACCGCCCCATCAAATAGAAAGACCTAAATTGTCTAGTCAGGAAGAGTCTTCATCGAATGAAGAATTGATTTTCGGTTCTATTAATATGATTCAATTAACAGATCTGTATGCCAGTTGCAGTTTTAATTATAATGAGCCTAAATTCCCTATATCAAATAGAGGAATCAGAGGAAGTTCCAGAGGCTTAGGATACAGGGGAAGACGTGGATCATTCAAAAGCCACTATTCCAATTCTACCCCTGCTAGAACTGTGTACGCAGAAGAAACTCATGGCAGAGCCCTTCAGCGATCTCAACAAGAATAAGAAAGTTCTTCCACCAATAGAAAATTCACTCCTGGCACAATTATTCTGGAAGACCGGTTGAAGGTTCCATCTTCTTCCTCTTAGAAAGTACATGGATCTAGTCTGTCTAATCTTCCAAAACCAGGAATATTGCCACCTCCTATCCCGATACAAGATGCATCAACTTCCAAAGCATCTACTTCCAAGGCACCTGTTAAACCACATGTTCCTATTGGGAAACGCAGACCTATGGATCAAAAGAATGATGTATTAAAACACCTGGCCCAAGTAACAGCCAAGTTAACAATTCTGGATGCTTTGAATCTGTCAAAGGATCTTCGGGAGGCACTCATCGAGGCTTTGCCAAGTCCTCAGGAGTTTGAAACTGAAATTGTTGCAGCTGAAGTCTATTACGTAGAGAATAATCCTGCGGAATGTCATGCAGTGATATCTTTCACTGATGAAGATGAATAATATGTCGTGCATGGACATATTAGAACTTTTTACTTATCTGGAAAGTTCAATGGCATAGATATCCGAAGAACTTTCGTTGACAATGGTTTAAGAGTCAACCTCATGCCCATCCGTACACTTCATCGATTGGGCCTCACAGAATCTAATTTATCTCCTTCTACCATGATGTTACAAGGATATGATAAAAATGAAAAAGAACCACTAGGCGAAGTTACACTCAGACCTCAGTTTGGAGATCTTGTATCCAATTCAGATTTCATGGTTGTTGATCAAGACTCAGCTTTCAACATCTTTCTTGGAAGACCCTGGCTATATCAACAAGCGACTATCCCTTCATCATACCATCAATGTCTCAAATATTGTTTCGATGGTCAAGTTGGAACATTGTATGGTGATAAGGCCCCGTTCAATACATGTGAGTCTCAATACATTGAGGCATAATTCTATCAAATGAAGGGAAAGGATAAATCCACAACTAGGGAGATTACCAAAGTTAATGCTCCATATGGTTTGGAAAAGATTCCAGTAAATCCATTTGCGCATGTGAGTACAGATTATGTGTTTTCTATCAGTCAAATTGACAAGGTAGAACCAAATAAAAATACTCTTATAGAAAGATCCATAATGTCAATTACGGCAATTGAGCCAGAAAACATGGGAGAAACTGGTAACCCACCAGGCAATGATGAAAGCTCAAATGGAGATGTCTTCGTTTTATCTACTGAAATCCAGCAAGTCTATACATTTCCAAACAGGCCATAAGAAGTTATAGCAACATCAGAGGTGAACAATTATGTATATTCTCAATCCATCATCTCCTCTTTATTTCCCAAGGAATACCCTTCATCATCAATTGGGTCAGAAATGGAAGCCTCTTCTTCAAGATGTTCAAATTTTAACATCTCTTCTGATCATGGAAATTTTTCTGCATCATCTAATATGCAAGTAGAAACGGAAGAAATAACACATGATAAAGAAAAATAGGAAGATCTAAGAGATGTTCCTCTGGCATTTGAAGATGGTATCTCTACAACTGTGGATGAACTCAAAGAAATAAATCTGGTTACAAAAGAATATCCATTCCCCACTTTAATCAGTGCGACCATGACTCTTGAAGAGCAAGAGATGTATATTTTCTTTCTAAAGAAAAATAGAGATATATTTGCTTGGAAATATACAGAAATGCCCGGTCTTGATCCTGTTGTGGCTACTCGTCATTTGGGTTTACCAGAAGAACATCGAGGATTTAAGCAAGCCGCGAGAAGAAGACACCCAACTTATGATTCCAAAATTGAAGCTGAAGTGGATAATCTTATCAAATCTAACTTCGTCGGAGAAGTTAAATATCCCAAGTGTTTGGATAATATTTTCTCTATGAAGAAGAAGAATGGACAAATTAGAGTTAGCATTGATTTCAGAGATCTTAATCGGCATTGTCCCAAGGATGATTTCACAGTTCCGATTACAGAACTTTTAATTGATGCAATAGCTATCTATGAATCACTTTCCTTCATGGATGGATATTACAGATATAATCAAATCCGAATGTCCCCATAAGACGAGTAATCCACAGCCTTCAGAGCCTCTTAGGTTGTGTTTTTCTACTGGGTAATGCCTTTTGGATTAAAGAATGCAGGTGCAACATATCAGCGTGCCATGCATCGTATCTTCAAACCCTTCTTAGGGAAGTTTTTTGAATGCTATTTAGACGATTTGGTGGTTAAAACCAAACAACTTTCTAATCACTTGGCTGGTTTGGAAGTCATATTACGCAAGCTTCGACAACATAATTTGAAGATGAACCCCTTAAAATGTGCTTTTGGGGTAACCTCAGGAAAATTTCTCGGCTTTGTTGTACTCCATCGTGGTATTGAAGTCGATCCTGAGAAGTCCAAGTCAATCCTTGGTATGTCACCTCCTCGAAATTTGAAATAATTGAGAGGACTTCAAGGACACTTAGCCTATATTCAGCGTTTCATCGCCAATTTAGCAGGAAAAAGTTTACGCTTCACCAAATTGATGAAGAAGGGAGTCACTTACCAGTGGACTGAAGAATGTCAAGAAGCATTTGATATTCTCCAGAAATACCTCTTGAGTCCACTGGTACTCATGCCACCTGTTGAAGGAAGACCACTTATCCTCTACGTGACAGCTCTAGAGAGATCATTGGGTGCGTTTCTTGCTCAGAAGAATGATGTTGGGAATGAAAACAGCCTCTACTACCTCAATCGTACTATGCTTGAAGCAGAAACCCGGCATTCAATTATTGAGAATTGATTCCTGGCATTAATCTTTGCAATTTAGAAGTTGAGACACTACCTGCAACATCACGAGGTCCAATTTGTATCTCACAATAACCTGCTCAAATTCATCCTTAATCGTCCAATGCTTACAGGACGTCTGGCAAGGTGGGTAGTTATTTTGCAGTAATTCAACATTCAGTATGTGTCTCAAAAGGAAATAAAGGGCCAAGCTCTGGCTGATTTCCTGGCTGAACACCCTTCAGTGGAAGACACATCTTCAGATATTGAACTCTCTGATGAGGAAGTTTTCTCTATTCAGGATAGTCCTCAGACATGGGAAATGTACTTTGATGGTTCTTTTAGAAGTCCAACAGGGAGGAAAATAGAAAATCCCAAATTCATGAAAGTTGGCTTAGGAATTGTACTCATTTATCCAGAAAAGGTAATTCTAACTTATTCCTTATTATTATGGGAAGGTGGTACCAATAATGAAGCAGAATACCAATCTCTCATTGCAGGTTTGGAATTGGCGCTTCAAGCACAAGTGAATCACTTAAAGGTGAAAGGTGATCCAGACCTGGTAATAAAACAATTCAATGGGGATTATGCCATTAGAAAAGAAGAACTAATCCCTTTGTATGATTACGTCAGAGAGATAATGGTAGAATTCCCTTTGGAACTGACATTTTCTTATGTCCTGCGATCACAAAATGCTCAAGCTAATGCACTGGCTAATATAGCCACAGCTCTGGCAGATCCAAATCGGGATGAGACAACCATCAGTATTTCCCACCGTCATGCAATTTCACCTTATGTTTGAATCAAAATAAAGGAAATTAATGAAATTAGTCCCATTCCTGAACCGTATCGTCATACTACAGGATGGATGTCACCTATCGGGGAATACCTTCAAAATGGAACACTTCCACTTGATAGAGCCGAGAAAGAACAAATCCAGCGACGTGTGGTCAATTTTACTCTTTATGATAGCCCAGATCACTTAGAGAAAATTCTCTACAAACATGGTTTTGATGGATTTCTCTTCAGATGAATTGATGGGGAAGAGATAATAGATATCATGAAAGAAGTTCATGCAAGAATCTGTGGTGCCCATCAGTCTGGACATAGACTGTCTGATCAGATTTGAAGGCTTGGATACTTTTAGCATTCAATGATACAAGATTTTGTTGATTTCACAAATAAGTTTCATTCATTCCAAGTACATTCCAACTTCATTCATCAACCTCCAGAGTTGCTTCATACAGCTAAATACTCATGGCCATTTTCCACATGGGGAATGGATGTGGTGGGGCCTTACCATTTAGTTACGGCCAAGCAGTTTAAGTATATTTTTACTGCTATTGATTTATTTTCCAAATGGTCCGATGCAATACCTCTCAAGGAAGTCAGTTCTAAATGCATTTTTAGGTTCATCAATTCTAACATCATTACCATATTTGGTGTCCCTCATACCATATTGATGGACAATGGCACTAACTTCTGTTCATACGAGGTGAAGAAATTGTATCAAGAATACAACATTAAATCCAACCATTCATCTTGGTATCATGCAGAGGCCAATGGCCAGATAGAAGACTTCAATAAGACTCTGTCAAATATACTGCAAAATATGGTGGATAAAGATAAGAAGTCATGGCCTGATAAACTCTTTCATGCTTTATGGGTTTATCGGACTACCACTCGCACTCCAACGCGGTCAACTCCATATTCATTATTATATGGAACAGAAGTAGTCTTGCCAATTGAAGTTCAATTACCCTCTCTCAAAGTTTCCATTTCTGATCAATCATCTACAGATGAAAAATCTCAAATGAAATTGAATGAATTGGAATGGTTAGATGAGAAATGATTGTGAACTTTGCACCACTTGGAAGTCTATTAGAATCGAATAGCACGAGATTTTAACAAAAAATTTCGTCTTCATTCATTAACTCAGGTAGAATTGGTATTATTTCTCAGAACTCCAATGATACTAGGAAAGAAACCTCCCAAGCTTGAGCCAAAATGGGAAGGAACTTACTCAATACATAAGGTCTACTCCAATGGAGCTTATTCATTAATCTCAATGGATGGAGAACTCATCACTACTCCAACCAATGCCATATTTCTGAAGAAATATTTTGTATGAACACAAAATTCTGCACCACGGTCCTGTGGGACCTTAAACTGCACCACGATCCTGTATGACCTTAAACTGCACCTCAGTCCTGTGTGACCTTAAACTGCACCACGGTCCTGTATGACCTTAAACTGCACCACGGTCCTGTCTGACCTTAAACTGCACCACGGTACTCTATGACCTTAAACTGCACCATGGTCTTGTATGACCTTAAACTGCACCATGGTCCTGTATGACCTTAAACTCCACCATGGTCCTGTATGACCTTAATCTGCACCATGGTCCTGTATGACCTTAAACTGCACCATGGTCCTGTATGACCTTAAACTGCACCTCGGTCCTGTATGACCTTAAACAGCACCATGGTCCGGTATGACCTTAAACTTCACCTTGGTCCTATGACCTTAAACTACACCACGATCCAGAATATGACCCTAAACTATTTTCAAGTCCCTTACATCCAGCAAGACGTTAAACTACGTCATCCACAATCCATACATATGACCTTAAACTATTTGTATCCTTTCGTCCCACACGACATTAAACTATACTGTCCCCATCAACCTAACTACATGATGTTAAAACTGTGAAAAAGTCTCTAATACATCCAACATGATGTCAAATGGTGTAAACTTTTCTCTTCACTGCATGACATTAAATTGTATAGTTCCCCTTTTGTCCAATATGATATTAAACTATAATGTCCCCATCGTCCTAACTACATGATGCTAAACTGTACAGAAATTCCTTTAATATGTCCTACATGACATTAAACTATGCTTTTTTCCTTGATACATGACACTAAACTGTGCAACACCAATAGTCCTAACTGCAAGACTTTAAACTGCATAGTCCCTTTATATGTCCAACATGACATTAAACTGTTTATGATTAGGGTTGTTGCTACCTCTTGTTTCTCACACTGAGTATGACTCACGTGAGCTTAGAGAAAACTTCAACCATAACACTCTATCTGGGCTACTAACCATGTGTAAGTCCCAACACCACATTTTAGGTCGTTGTCCCCAAGAACAACTTGATCACTAATTCATTCTTTAATTGAACTACGCGGACTTTGATCCTTGCCTTCTAGGCTGGGTACGTAGGCAACCTCCCAAGGTTGAATCCCAAAACTGATCTCTTCACATCGGTTCATCTCCATATCATACGATGTTGATTCATGAAACTGCCTCTAGAATCAATATCTTTACATTGGTTCACTTTTGTCCTTGCTATACGGCGTTAAACTATACAACACTTTTATCCAGTATGACAATAAAATACAATATTCTTTGACACACTCACCTGAGAGGGAATCATTATTTACATTGATTTTCAATCATGTTTTATTCCAAAGACTACGTGCATACATGGAAATTCCAAAACCTTTTATCTTGGGTTAAACCATCATTTCACTAAATTCCCCTTTCACCCTTCACATGTACGAACCAAATCTGTACAGAGGGTATTTCTAGAACTATGTGGGATTGATTCCCATCCTTACGGGATACGTAGGAACATTCAATTATCCCTCTAATCCAGTCCCAAGTCTTTTGTGTCTAACCCCAAATTTCACTTTCAGTCCCTTGACTGAAAAGTCCCCATGAAAACACACGCTGTTTATTTCTTATAATGGTCCAAGCTCTATGACCCTAAACTAAGATCTAAATTCCTTTTACCCCACATGACGTTAAATTTTAGTTCAAGAACTACGTATGGCTTGATTCCCATCCTTATGGGATACGTAGTGAAGTCCAACATTTCCATTCAGGACCCACACACAACATGATTATGGTTAGCATTGATCTGTGTATCTCTGTATACATTGGACAATACACATCTTTATGTGTCATAATCCTAACCTTAAATATTTTTAGATCTTCATAAACCTTTTCTTGACTTCTAGTCAAAAAAAGGTCAAACTTCTGAGAGTTATTTTTCTTGACTATATAGTACGTTCCCTTAGGCGGCCTTTCATAAACAGTCTCCATAACAGATTTGTCATCCAAAAGATACTATTATTTGACTATGCACCCAATGCCCTTAGGTGGCCCTACATAATTCAACCCCCTAATGGGTTTTTTAAATACTGGTAACTTCATTATTGGGAAGAAAGCCTCTTTTGTCCTTGTTGGTCTTAAATGACAGTATGTAGGAATCCGCAAAATTAGTCATCCTTAACATATTTGTCCCATATCCTTTTTCATGATTTGAAAGTATTCAAGTCTATGGTTTATATTCTCCTTCCCTATGTTTGGGTCAGACCTTCGTAGGAGTGATATCCATCCAGTTCTTCGATAATCTTATTTGGAAATATCTTCTCCATATTCAAGTACCTCTTTCCATACAACAAACTCTATACTTTGGAAAATTTGAATCTCCATAAACGTTCACTGGCTTTTAGCACTAGGAAACTAAATTTCTGAGAGTTCTTTTGCCTGACTATGTAGCACGTGCCGTTAGGTTTCCTTGAATAAGTAGTCTACATAACGGACCTGTCAGCCAAAGAATTCTATTTATTTGACAATGCAACCAATTCCCTTAGGTGGCCCTTCATAATTTAACCCCCTAACGAGTTTGTTAAATAATGGTAACTTCATTCTTGGGAACTACTTCTTCTAATGCCTTTTAGCTCTTTTTCATATCATTCCTTAGGTTCAAATATTCTTAAGTCATAGTTTACATATTTTATCTCATACATGAGTATGATACTATGTTTTTAGATGAATTGTCAAGGAATTGAGTCAATTCTAACTCATTCAGTCAAAGCTATTTTGACCTTAAACATTAGCCTTTTTATGTCCGATGTACATGACTTTAAACTGCCCATAAAAGACAAAGGAAATCTAAATAAAAGTCAGGTTCCAGCTCACTAAACATACATTTTGTATGATTTTGGTAATATTGAGCAATTAAAAGATTCAAAGTTTGTAGGGTTATTTACACTAATCCTAGTGAAAAATTAAACTATGATTACTAGGCCCATTCGCTTAGGTAAAATTTAAAGCATATAGCAAAAGATAATGCAGGTACAAATGATTGAAGGTGAAATTGTTTTTCATTGATGCACAAGAGTTAGAAGGACATCCACAGACTGGAGTCTATTCTCTTTTTCAGGAATTACAAAATAATTTCAACATAACTTTTCATTTGATTCACGACATCCCGAGATTCATCAGCAGCCACCTGGAATTCATTCATTCAACTGGATACCATAAGAGATGCAGTGATACCATCTCTTCTTGGAACAATTGTAAAAGAATGTTCTTGAGTGCGGTTTGAGAAAATTTTCTACTGATCAAACAGTGACTCTGTTTCTGTCCATAAGACTTGGAAGATGGATACATGGATTTGAGAATGAAGCATTGGAAGTAAAGAGCCATTTGGAGAGAGTACTCTTTTCAGATATTATTCTAATACCATATTTTTCTTCTCTCCACCAACTGGAAGTGGAAAACATTTCAGCCCATGGGTTTTCCATTTTCATATCTGCAAGGAAATGGCATGCAGGAAAAATTTGAAAGTTCACGCCAATGTTGTTGGTCTTAATGCATAGCATAACCAAAATAGAGGAGTAGCAGTGCAGCTGCATCTCAGTCATATAATTCTTTACATCTGGAACATTGACTCCTTGCAGATGACCATGACCATATAGAGGCAGGTAGATGCTCTGTGGGAAATTAAGATGATATTTCTTCAAGTACTTAGCCAAATCTGGGAGAGTGTTGTCACAGATATCATAGTAATCATGGCCAATAATGTTAATCATGTCATCAATCCACTTGCTAGCCAGTCCATCAGCCTTTCTGATTCTCTTGGGAGCCATTAAATCTTCACAAGAGTTGAATAATTAACTCTTAAATGGATTTATTTTTCATAAACTTTGTGAAAAAATTTAAAAAAATGGATAAGGCATTGAGGCGCGCAAGTCTAATTTTGATGCGCAAGTATGGATGTGCCGCGCAAGCTTTTAGCGCGCAAGTATCACCGCGCAAGTCCTATTACCTTGACGGCAACACGACAACGAAGAAACAGCGGAAAACGAGAGACTTGCGCGGCAAAGGTGACCTGCATGGAGAGATATCGAGAATCCGGAAATCATATGCTACACGCGGAAAATGACCGCGTATTTATAGGCTAGGCTACCCACCTGCGCGCCTATAGACATCGCGCTCCATCCCGCATGCTCCAGCCCTGCGCGCCTCACACTTGTGTGCCACTTTTCCTTTGGTTTTCTTCTTTTCCTCAGAGTCACATCCTCATTTATTTCGGATCCAATTCTGAGGGGGGACTTTTTTTGATGCTCCTTTTTCATCACATTATCTAAAAGAATGTAAAGGGAAATGACTTAGCACAAATTGATGCATCCTTTGAAGAAAACATTAAAATTCGACAAAGGCATGAACAAGGCTTTAAATGAACATGCATCGCGCAAGTTTCATCACTGTCACGCAAGTATACTTGCGTGCCACCTAATGATCGTGCAAGTGACTTGCGTGCCCTAAAGGATAACGTCTCGGGGTCTTCTCCAGCCTATAAATAGACCCTATGGGCCCCCATTTCAGGAGGAATTTTCCCAGAATTCATATTTAGAGCTCTGAATGCTCAAGTCTCTTCTTCAGGTCTTCCGAACACTTCTAAGGTAATTCTTTACCTAGAATGGAAGGTCTAAACAAGAGGAGTAAGGTCTAAGTGTTAGAATTCAATAACACTTGCACGCCTAAGGTGTTTTACCCTTAAGGGAAATGAACATACTTGAGCGCCGCCCTACTTCCTCACCAAAACTTGAGCGCCTCTCTTATGGAAGGACCTCAGGATAATTCTAAAGGCATTGGTCAAGGATCGCACAAGTATTACCATGATAGTTTAAAAACGTGCAAGTACCCATGTGTCGTGTAGGTATACCTACACGACCAGGACTTGTGTGCCCACACAGTACTTGCGCGCCTTCCAGGACTTGCGCGCCCCTACATTTTTGGGTGCCTTTCATTCTCATTTAACCCCTCTTATGCCGTTCCACCTCTCCTATTCAAGATTCAGTCTTCAAGACACTCTTCAAAGCCATTTATGGCATGATTTCTTGATTCGTCTTCCTTATCTGAAATGAACTCTGTGGAACATTTCTCAAAACCTAGTGATTTTCACATCTTTTTGTCACTAAAGATTGATATTTCATTCATTCAACCTCATCCTTTAAAGATGAGAGAACCCCATAAAATGGGATTCCTTTTCAAGAGTAAGTCCCAGTAATAATTCCCATTAATTCTGGGCATCCTCTTTAATAGTAAGGCCCAAGTCCCCTAATCTGGGCATCCTTTTCAGGAGTAATCCCCAATCTTAAAATTCACAAATCTGGGCATCCTCCTTAGGAGTAAGCCCCAACTATAATTCTCAAACATGGGCCTCCTTTTCAAGAATAATCCCCATTCATAATTCTCAAAGTATGGGAATCCTCCTTAGGAGTAAGCCGAAAGTCCTCATTAACATAGGCCTCCTTTTCAGGAATAAGCCCCAGTCTCAAATATTGGCATCCTTCTTAGGAGTAAGCCTCAAGTCCCTTAATTTTCTCTTAACCAGTCCTAATTTACTTTTGATATGGGATTTCTTCTTAGGAGTAAAACCCAATCATAATTCCTCTCCTAATTTGGGCCTCCTTTTCAGGAGTGAGCCCCAAGTTAGAGTATTCAAATCTCCATGAAGCACATATACCTTTATGGACCCTATTCCTGGATTTCTTCCCTGAAGTAAATCCTAATATTCATTTATCTGGGCAGTCATACATACATAAGCCCCACATTATTTCTTATGATTTCATCTTTCATGGCACAATTGTCTGGTTTTTACTAATACCTCTTGTTTCTCACACCGAGCATGACTCACGTGAGCTTAGAGTGTAAAATTAATTATGACATCCTTCTTTGAGCCATCAATCATACACATCATACTACCTTACTTGAACTATGTGGGTTCTGATTCCTTTTCCAAAATAAAGGATATGCAGGCATCCCATCTGCGGGTACGATCCCAACTTTGAAATAATTCATGTCCTTCTGAATGACAATATACTTCAAGTGCCCCACTGAGTGGATTTAAAACCAGTATGGTCATCATAATGACTAAGATACTTTTACATATCAAAGGATACCATTGACTAAGAATCTCTAACAAATACAGATGATTCTCTATCAATGAAGAACCTAAAATACATATAAAAGATTCTCTAAATTTCCTACATATCAATCATTGATTATCAAATCTAAAGGAAAGATCATTTTATACTTGGTAATGTAATAAGGATTCATGAACATAACTTAAATCTATAAAGAGAGTCCTGGAGTAGACAGTAATTACCCTAAAAAAGGTGTGATGAGTCCGACCTCCCATCCTCTCGACCAATGAAAATTCATAAGCTTTATCAATTCACAACTAATGAGCGCCTACCTTTGGAAAGTAGGTCCAAATGGATGTGGAATCATTGGCTGTTTCCGGTTCTACGAACAAACCTGTTAGAAACCGATTGGAATGTTTGAAGCTTAAATCAAGGAGGTCATCCCCAATTCCAGAGGGAAATAGAAGTATATGGCGAAGTCACTCACCAACAAGTTTTTCCTAAAGAAGAAATTGAACCAGTTGCGCATGGACGAGGGAACGAATTTGTTGTATCACACCAACGAATTCAACAAGATCCTGATGCAATTATTGGGGCTCGATGTGAAGGTTGGAGAGGAAGATAAAGCGCTTTTTCTTTTATCATCACTACCAAGCTCATTTGATGGGCTTGTGACTGCATTGCTAGTGGGGAAGGAGACATTGAAGCTGGACGAGGTGATGGCGTCACTTCAAGATTCAGAGGCATTCTGACGACCCGTGATGTATTCAGGCGAGAATATCATGGCGATATGAGATGATCAACGTGGGAGGAGCCGACATCATAAGTTAAAAGGTAAAGAATGGAGACCAAAATCTAGGGGATGTGATCCTAGCAAAATCACATCTTTCTGGTGCGAGAAGAAAGGTCATTATAAATGTGATTGTGGAGAGCGTAAATGGTGCGTTGCTGGGAAGAAGAAAGTTGAAGAGGAGGATGTGAACATCACAGGTTTATCAGCAGATGATTAAATCTGCGTTACAATAGGAAGCTCATACTCAGATGGGAGAGTTGAATGGGCCGAAGTGTAGTGTCATTAATGCAAAAGATACGGGCACATGAAGCGGGAATTCCGATTTCTAAAGAGGAAGAACGAGCGGACTCAAAATCCAAAAGAAGATGGATGGGTTCTAGATTTGGGGAGATCGGAACACATATCTACAATGAGAGGTACATTTGATACTTTTCACTAGGTGTGAGACTCGGTGAGACTTGGTGATAGCTCAACATGCAAGGTTCGAGGATTCAGGACAATGAAATTGAAGACACCCGACGGAGGAATTTGAAAACTGGCTGATGTGAAATTAGTTCCGAGGATGAGACAGATCTTGATATCATTAAGTAGGATCAATGCAAAAGGGTTCAAGATTTCCATAGTAGGTGGAGTGTTGGAAGTATCAAGTGGGGATGCAACAATTTTTACTAGGAATGAGTCTCAAGGGTTGTATCATTTGATGGAGACCACAGTCAGCCCGAGATCGAGTGAAGATGGTGGAAGTTCCACGTCATCTGGCGTGAAGAAGCATGTTTGATTTGCCAATGAAGTTTTTGACACCTGCAAGGAGACTAAAGGTCAAGATTCTACCCCAAATTGGTCGTGAGGGGGAGATTTGTAGGGTCCACTCCCAATATGGGGTGACGTTTTCCAGTGGAGGAGAAATTGTCGGCAGCAGCCTGCTGCGGGTTCCTCCATGGTGGGCAGCATGGTAGGTAGAAACCATCGTTGAAGCTGCCAATATTAAAGCAACCGGCGGGGAGGAAATTTCTCATGGCAGCTGAACTAACCCAACAACCGAAGGAAATCCTGGTTTTGGTTCCTCTATTTAAATGGGATTGAATCCCTTTTTTTAAGAAAAGTGAGATCTGTGATGTTGTGGTGTGTGTGTTGTAAATCCTCCGACGAGAACTGAGGGAATAAAACACCCATGTTTATCCCGTGGATGTAGGAAACTCACCGAACCACATAAATCTTATGTTTCTCTATTTTTATTCCTATTTTTAGTGTTTTTGAGGTACCATGCACCTCTACTGTGCCCCAACACCTCGCCCAGAAGCCTTGCTCAGCTCCTCTCTACCGCAGGACCTTGGCCTCGTAGTACCTCGACCTCGCCCAACTTCATGTCGGCCACGCCTCCCGCCTGTAGGACCTTGTCCTTGACCTCACCTAGCCTCATTACAGTCATTTCTCTTGCCTCCAGGACCTCGACATCGCACTCACCCAATCTCACGCCGACGCCGACCCTCCAGCTTCCGGCCTCCTCCCTCCACACCACCGACAAGGCCACCCCTGGCCTCCCTGGTTCTCACCAAGCCACCTTGGAACTCACCTCTCCTCCTCTCCAGTAGTATCAGTACCCCCCTTTCCCTCCTTCTGCACCTCTAGCCAGCATGACCGACCTTCAGAGAAACAACCTCACTTGTGGTAGTTTTTTTCCTGTTTCTAGTGTTTTTTAAAGTGGAAAAATCCTAATGTCCCAATTATTTTTTGGTGTATTTTGATAGTTTTCTTGGGTGTGCAATTGGTTCATGGATATTTTTCATCTTTTTGTGGAAGAGTTATTACATCCTCACTTGATTTGAGTTAGTCCAATCCATAAATCTTCCTTTCCAATTCATTTCTTTGGGGGCTTGGTTCTTCCAATTATTGTTATTCTCATTTGATTGTTTGATTTTCATCATCATGATATACCTAATTAGTCTATTATACATTTATAAGTTTTTTTAATTTGTTAAAAATAATGTCTTTTTAGGCAATTATTTTGATTCTCACCTCCATAATGCCCAAAATTAGTTTTTTGTGGTTTTTTCTGGATGATTGAATTTATTAAAAGTAAATTTTAATGATCTTCATACGTAATTTTTAGGATTTTGGCACCTAGATTGTTCTTTAAAATTGATAGTGATTCTTTAAAGTGGGATTAAGGGTCCTTATGAAATGCTTAGTACTCATGTTGTTGTAGAAATGTTTATTTGGTTGTAAATTTGGTGTAGATTGTATAGTTTTTAAATTTTATGGTTTGTTAAATGCCTTAAAATGTTTTGGGAAATGTTTAATGATTCATAAGGGGATGGTTTTATGTTTTATAAATAAGGTGGGTGGTTGGAAATTGTTCTAAATGAAATGGGTGTTTTATAGAAATGGTTTAAAGGGTATTCTTTGTTATTTATCATGCTATTGGAAGTAAACACATCCATGGGTGCACTAGGTGAACACATGGATGTGCATACAAATGATAATCTCACCTTTGAAATGGTGTTTCTTTAAATCCTTTGTTTTTCAAAAAATTATTCTTTCCAAAATGATGTTTGGTATTTGGTGTGGGTCCTTTAAATGACGTCAAATGTAATTCTCAAGGATTTGTCCCATTTGGCCTTGAAAAATTATTTGGTGTGTGTCTGGAAAGGATAAGGTCCCATATGAAAAATATGAAACGTTTGGGTGTGGTTGATATCCAAGGGCACGTTTGGAACTTTGAACTTAAAAGGTGTTGTGGACAAAGATTTTATTAAAGGATGTGGTTTGGAAAATTGTGTGTCTGGTCGGAGTTCTAAAATGTATCCAGGAAAATGGTTTCTTCATGGAAGTGATGCTACAACCCGTTTGGAACTTTTAGCTTTATTGAAATGTTCATGATGATTCTTTGAAAGGATACTGTTTTGATTACTGTATGCCAATTTAAAAACATTATTATTTTGTAAAAAGTAACAAATTGTTTTAATGATTTCATGGAATGAAATCCCAGTTGGCACCTTTGATGATATAATATATATGTATATATATATATATATTTGGGGAACCTCTATAGGGGGGTATTCCTTATGGGTTATCGTATGGAGTGTCTATGTTTGGGGTAGTCAAGTGCAGTGAGATGAGTCACGTGTGTGAGGGACTCCTACTTACCCAATATTATTATAACCACTATGGGTTTCTAGGAGTCTTTTAGGTGTTTGTGTGATGATTTCTAGTCAACCCCGATTAGATAGGTTGGTACCCCCCTGAATTTTTTGTTAGGCCAGGAGGGCTTTTTCCACTGGATTGGTCATTTTAGGGTGGCATGTTCATTATAAACTTAGGAGCTTCACGATACACAAGAAATTGGTTCTGAAATAGAGTACATCTAGGGGTCTTCTAGGGATTTTTATGATCAACCAGGGTTACTTGTTAATTTACATTTCTTGTTTACTTTCTGATGTACAAGTTAATTCTCATATTTCCCTATTTACCTATATTATTTTAGCCCTGATTTGGAATCTTTTTGTTTAGGGTATTGTTTAAAAAATTAAAAAATGGTTTTATTGAAATACTATGTAGTGTCTGGTGGGTTTCTGAATGAGAAAATCATGTTTCTTATTTTTAAATGTGAAAACCCTAATTTTGTAATTGTATTTCAAACTTGTGTCGTTGGATTGTTTTGGGAAGTGAGATTCTTGGATTCTATGGATTACCTTGGAAACCCTATTAATAAATTTTATTGATCAAGCCTATTTTATCACTTCAGCTACAAGATTTTTCTACTCAATTTTTCTTGGCTAAGTTTCTCTTTATTGGAGTAAGGTCAGCCTTTGGTTGGGTGGTGACATGGAAGGTCACGTAGAGGTATGTGGAGTTGTTCTTTTTTTATGCAGATTGGATTTAGTTTTATTGATATGTTTATTATTGTTTATTTATTTATCTGTTCATATTTTATTCTTTTGAAAAATCATTCCCAATAGTTAATTTTACATTTTTGACACAAGTTTCCATCCCATGGGGATTGGGAACGCCCCTCAGGCCATACCGCGAACCCGCTCGGGTGACTAGTTCAGGGTCGACCCAGGTTGGTTCTAGAAAAAATGGTATCAAAGGCAGGTTCTTGTTATTTGGGGCATCTAGTAGATGGAGATTAAGACTTTCAGGACTCTAATATAGGTACGAGAAGGAATTCATTAACCCTCGCTTGTTCCGAACCTCGATTCACTTGGGGTAGTCCAGGAATTGAGTCTTTGTCTCGTTCTGTTTTTTTGTTGAGGGATGACAACGGAGGAAAGAAGATGCTACATCATGATTTCACATAGAGTAGTGACCCATGTGGAGTCTGAGTACATGGTTTAAGTTCCTCCTTGTTTTTGATGCTTACTTTGGGCATACCTCACTACCATGTCGCCAATATAAGCATTCCTACTAGTCCCTCACTCTAGTAGTTTGATGAAAGTTGAGTATCATCATGGTTCTAGTTGGTGTAAGTGAACTTTTGAAAATGAAAAAGGGGTTTTGAAATGAGAATGATATATTCTAAATGAATTTAATTTTTTGAAATGGGTTTTAAAAATCAAAATCTCTTGGTTTGAAAATCTGGTGTTTTCTTGATATTGGTAGAGAAATAGTTTGTGTGCATCCTCGGGTACTCTTTATGAACATTTTCACATGTAAGGGGATTCATGGAAAGTGTGTGTTCGTGCATGTGGATAAAAGAAAATGAATACATCCACAACTGTTCATGGGATTACTATGGCGTGTTCTTGGAATTAAAGGCTAGATATTATTTTTATAGAGTGATTTTAAAAAGGGAATGATTTTGGAAATCGAGTGTGGTTTGAAAAGTGGGATTGGTATTTGGAAAATGGCCTTGAAAGAAGGCGGTTTTGAAATATAAAATGAAAAGGGAATTTTGGGATGTTATTTTGTGTTTTTTTGGTTTTTGAGTAGGTCAATTAGGATTAGGATGTTACATTTAATTATATATAGATTTGATATCTATTTCAGCTTGGTGTTTTATATGTTAAAAAAATACTACCCAGAAAGATCCCTAGAGTTTCTGATAAGTCCTGCCCAGTTTTTGGTCATTATCAGACATTTCCTATCCTTCACAATGATTTTGGTCCATTAGAAGTAATAGAGTGGCTTGAAGAGGTCGAGCAAATCTTCAGGGAATTGGGAACTCCCAAAGCTGTCAGAGTGCGTTCCATTTTAGGTCTATTCGAAGGTCCAGCTCTGGATGAATTGTAGTTGTTCGCCCCACCATCCATGCATGTTGGGATGATGTGGTATGTCATTAAATCCATATTCATCTGATGGTTCATACCTGAAGAGGTGAAGATGAAAAAATGGAAGAAATCATTCATATTCAACAAGGCCAATAGATGGTGAAATCATAATTTGACCATTTCAAGGAACTTGTGTTCTTTTTAGGGTGGTAGCATCATAGGAATTGTTGAATACTTCTCTCTTCATCGGGGGTCTTTGTCCAGAGATCAAGTAGCGGGTCCTCCCTTCTAGGGACCATCATTTTGAGGTGTTGGTGGATGAAGTGTTCTTAGCTGAGTTAGTCTCCGGAGTGCAGATTGTTGGAAATCTAGTGTATCCAGTTGCTCGTAAAGGTTCCCTATCTGGTGAGTAGGGGGTTATAGAGGGACTTGTTTCTAAAGAGTCATCTGTAGTGGTTCTGGCTTCCATTTCATCAGATGGTTCGGTAGTTTTCCACTAGTGTGGCCGGTTCAGTCACACGAATCCATCATGTTGCATCTCTCCAAAGACGTGCCATCATTGTAGCTGTCTGGGTCACTTGGAGAAGTTTTGCAGGAAGCGTCGCTTAAAGAAGACGTTGTGACCTGGGAATTCCGGTGCCTAACTATGAGGAAAGAGATTCTTCTGCCATCAGAGTCCCAGCCACAAATCTGGGGGTGAAGCTCACGCGCAGTCAGGAGTTGTCGTGGGTATGAAGCCTTAGTTCAGGATGTGTGTTACTTGAAGAGGAGTCAATACTTGTAGTTATGCTCGAGTTTACTGCTGGGATTATGTTCTTCTCAGAGGGTTTTCTCTAGTATTCAGGGTTTTTTCTCTGGGTCGAGAGTTCCCAGTTTCAGTGGAGGTGTTGTTTGTTCGTGCTATAGAAGTTAGTTTCGATCGGTTAGGAGTTCCCACATCGGCCCCCTCTCCCAGGGTGGTATGTTTGGGTGTTAAATTTCTTCTCTAGTTGAGTTCTTATTGTGGTGAGAACCCTCTTCTCTTGTGTGGTGGTTTCTTTCTGTTTCAATTTTGCATGGATTATTTTTTTTTCTATTGTTCAACGGGTGACTTTCTGGGGGAAGAAAGTTTCTTTGGCGTGGAGAATTTTCACACACCAAATTTTTGATTTATTTTTAGTTTATTATTTATTGGATCTCGGTCATCGTGGCAAGGTCTGGGTTGGGCCCCGATTTAATTTTTTTGTCCTTTAATAATTTTACTGGGTTTCAGACTCGTGCGTGGTCACTATGTGGTTGGCGGTAGCTGCTAATCCAACCCAAGTGTTGTGCAATTGCTAATTATTATTATTATTATTGATATTATTGTATAATTTATAATATTATTATTATAATTGGTATTAAGAATATTAATATTATTAATGATATTATTAATATTATTGTTATTGTGTTTAAGAAAAATAATTTAAATTATTTTTCAAATTTTTATTATTATTTTAATGGTATTATTATTATTTTATTATTTTTATTATTGTTATCTTTATTATTTTCATTATTATTATTTTTATCTTTGGTATTATTATTATTATTTCTATTATTATAATTATTTTTATAATTATTTTTACTATTATTTTTACTATTATTATTATTATTATTTTAATAATATTATTATTATAAGAATGAAAAAAAACAAGACCTAACCCTAGCTATACACGACGCCCTTCCCCATCCCCTTCCCATCCTCTCCCCAGCACTAGTCGCCACCCTTCGACCCCCCCTCCACGTTGACCTCACCCCTCGCTGCCCTCACGCTCCCCAGTTCTCCACCCCTCACCCAACACCCTCACCCAGGAGCTCCACCCTCGCCTCGTGCTCCCTACCTCACCTCGCCCAGCAGTCTCGCTCAGCACCTCTCGCCCGTAGGACCTTGGCCTCACAGGACCTCGGCGTCGCCCATGTTAAATCTCACATCAGCCACGCCTCTCGCACATAGGACCTCACCCTCTCCTAGCCTCATGCCGGTCATGCCTCTCGCATGTAGGACCTTGACCTCAACCTCTCCCAGTCTCACACCGACCTTGACCCTCCAGCTTCCGACCTCCACCATCCCCACCACGGGCAAGGCCACCTCCGACCTCTCCGGTTCTCACCAGGCCACCTTGACCATCATCTCTCCTTTTCTCTAGAAGAAACCTCACCCCACTCACCCTATTTCGACACTTTCATCCAGTGTGACCGACCTCTGGAAAACCGACCTTACTTGTGGTAGTTTCTTTCTATTTCCATTGATTTTATTTAGGATTCCAAATCCTAATGTCCCAGGTATTGTTTGGTGTGTTTTGATAGTTGTCTAGGGTGTACAATTTGTATGTGGATGTTGTTCTTATTTATGAGGAAGTTTCGTTGCGTCCATGATTTATTTGAGGTAGGAAAATCCATAAATCATCCTTTACAATTAATTTGAATGGCGCTTGGTTCTTCCAATTACTGTTATTCTCATTTGATTTTTGGATTTTCATCGTCATGATATACCTAATTAGTCTATTGTGCAATTTTAAATTTTTTAGAAAATATTAAAAAATAGATTTTTATGCAATTCATTATCTTTGACTTTGTATTGTTACATTTATTATGTTGGTTTTAAATGCACATTTTTTTCAATTCTGAATTTGTTTATTTAGGTGCAAAATATTGTTTTGAAAATTTTGAAAACATGATTCACACTTCCATAATTCCCATAATTAGTTTATTGGGGTGTTTTATGGATTACCAAATTTAATAAAAGTAAGTTTTAATGATCTTCATATGTAATGTTTATGATTTTGGTACCTAGGTTTTTCTTTCTAATTGATAGTGTTTCTATAAAGTGGGATTAGCGATCCTTATAAAATGCTTAGTACTCATGTTGTGGTGGAAATGTTTTTTAGATGCAAATTTGGTCAAGAGTGTATACTTTTGAAATGTTATGGTTTTTTAAATGTGTAAAAATGATTTGGGAAAAGTTTAATGATCCTTAAAGGGATGGTTTTATGTTTTCTAAGTAATGTGGGTGGTTGGACATTGTTCTAAATGAAATGGGTGTTTTATGGAAATGGTTTAAAGGGTATTTGTGGTTGTTTATTGAGCTATTGGATGTTGGCACATCCATGGCTGCACTAGGTGCACTCATGGATGTGATTCAAATGATAATTTCACCTTTGAAATGATTTATCTCTAAATCCTTGGTTTTCCAAAAAATTCTTGTTTTCGTAAACGAGGTTTTGTCTTTTGTGTGGGTCCCTTAAATGACTTAAAATGTAATTCTCAAGGATTTGGCCCATTTGGACTTGAAAAATTATTTGGTGTGTGTATAGAAAGGATAAGGGCCCATTAAGAAAATATGGAATGTTTGGGTGTGGTTGATATCCCATGTTTCGTTTTGCACTTTGAACTTAAAAGGTGATGTAGACTAGGATTTTATTAAAGGATGTAGTTCAGAAAATTGTGTGTGTCTAGTCGAAGTTCTAATTTTTTTTAGGAAAATGGTTTCATCCTGGATGTGACGTGATGGCCCGTTTGGAACTTTCAGCTTTAGTGTAATGTTTGTGCTGATTCTTTGAATGGATGATGTTTTGATTACTGTATTTCCATTTAAAAACATTAATATTTTGTAAAACGTAACAAATAGTTTTAATGATTTCAAGGATGGACGACCCGATTGGAACCTTTGATGATATAATGTATATATATATTTTTGGGGAACCTCTATTGGGGGGATATCACTTATGGGTTATCATATGAAGTGCTCATGTTTTGGGTAGGTAAGAGAGGTGGGATGAGTCACACGTGTGAGGGCCTACTACTTACACAGTATTATTATAACCACCATGGGTTCCTTGGTGTCTTTTAGATGGTCGAGTGATGATTGTTGATAAACCCTAATTAGACAGGTCGGTACCCCCTGGATTTGTTGTTAGGCCAAGTGGGATTTTCCACTAGATTGGTCATTTTAGAGCGTTTAGTTAGTTATAGACTTAGGAGTTTCAGCATTTTCCTATAGGTGGTTCTGAAACTGAGTACGTCCATGGGTCTTCTAGGGATGTTTAGGATCATCTATGGTTACTTGTTAATTTACATTTCTTTTTTACTATCCGTCGTACTATTTTATTCTCATCATTCCCTACTTACCCGTATTATTTTATCCCATCTTTGGTATCTTTTTTTTTGAGTTTTTTTTATGAAATGAAAAAAATGGTTTTGTTGAAATAGCATGTAGCGTCGGTTGGGTTTATGAATGTGAAAATCATGTTGCTTATTTTAAAAGGTGAAAACCCCAATTTTAAAATTGTATTTAAAACTTGGGTCATAGGATTGTTTTGGGAAGTGAGATTCTTGGATTCCATGGATTACCTTGGAAACCCTACTGAGCATTTTTAATACCCATTCCTATTTTACCATTTCAGTTGCAGGTTTCCTTTGCTCAAGTTTTCTTGGCTGAGTTTCTCTTTATTGAAGCAAGGTCGGCCTTTGGTTGGGAGGTGACCTGGAATGTCACGTAGAGGTATGTTGAGTTTTTATGTTTTTTTTCTTTTTTTGCTGCTAGGATTTAGTTTTATTGTTTTGTTTATTATTGTTTATTTATTTTTCTATTTATCTTTTATTCTTGGGCCAAATAATTTCCAATGGTTAATTTTTGATTCCCGACACTAGTTTCTAGCCTATGGGGTTCAGAAATGCCCCTCGGGCCATACTGCGGACCGTCTCGGGTCACCGGTTCAGGTTCGACCTGGGTTGGTTCATAACATTACTGTTGTTATAGTGGTTAAAAATATAATATTTTTAAATTTTTTATGTATGTGTTATTTTCAACTTTTTAGAAAAGTGAAAATGTGTTTTTAACATATATGGATTAGTATCCTTTTACCACTGTCATATTCATTATTCATTATCAATTTCACTGTATAATTTAAAACGGGTTTTCAATGAATATTCTATTTATACTCTTCTTGGAATTTTTCATTTTTAATATCTTTTAAAAGAAATATATATTTTTCTATAATTTTATGCAAAATTGGAATGTTCATTTTCTTATAGATTCAAAACAGTTTTCCATGGATTAATGATGAAAAAGTAAAATTTTACAAATTTTTTGGTCATGATATGGTATATGGGAATTATAGATAATTATGACTGAGCCTGATATATCTCATGATAATGGGTGAACTGATATACCTCTCTAATGCATTTGGTAATGATTTATTCATCTAAGGCGAAAATGAGGGAGATAACCATATAGGTTACTCCCATGGAATTAACCAGACTTCAGTTATTCTAGCACAGGTCAAACATGTGTGAACATGAGTTATGAATATGATTCTCCAAGGTACCTATTTCTTGCATTCAAATGTTTTTATGGAAATATTTTTATTTCACATGGTAAGGATAATTTTTGAACTTTTAAAGGTGAAAGGTATTTTTTCCAAAGAAATGTTTTCATGAGTTATCAAATGAATCATGATGTATTCATGGTATTAATATTATTTATAATGGATTTTAAAGGATTTATTTGAAATAATATTTGTTTTATCATGTGGGAATTTTTTATTTACATGATCAATGTTTAATTGGGAAGAGGAAAAAAATTCACTAGTTTTTTTCCAATATACTAACGTGTTTCAATTTTTATTATATCCCTTACTGAGATTTTTATGCCCATATTATATTTTAAAATGTTTATAAAGGATCTAAGGATGAGTATAAACCTTAATATAGTCACAATTTCAACTTTAGACACATATTTTTGTTGCAAAAGTGTATTTAATGAGCTATAGGTGTAAACTTGAAGTCGTATTTTAATGAAAAAATGTACATTATGTGAACTTTTACACTTTATTAGGTATTTTCTCTCTAATTCTATAAATTTTTTAACCTAAAAGGTTTATATAATGTAAGCATATGAAATCATTACTATTAAACTCATATTCATGGGTTGTGAAAGTAATGGGTTGTCATATTATGATAGCAGTATTATTCAATAGAGGGTCTTCTAAAAAAAATTGGATTTTGGGGCAAGAAGAATTGTTTTCAAGACATAGGAACTTTGGAGAATCAAATTTTATAGGGTTATATTTTTTTAGGGGCCTATCATTGGGGGAGATTAGGTATGATCCATTCCAGCCAAATGGGTGTGAGTGCATGTGGGTGCTTTTGTTTTCTTTGTAACCCACCTACATACAAGTAGTTATTATTAGTATTTATTAAGAGTATAATAAAACTAATAAAACTTAGACAACCTATAAAAACTTATAATAATTATCTCACAACCCCTATAAAGGGATGAGAAATAAATATAGGTACTTTATTTATATATTTTATATGAACATAAACCCCATAAATTTTTAAGTGTCCCTGAAGGCCTCCAATACATGGCTCATAAGACCATTAGTGTTTTGGGGAATTAGCCTGAAAGACATGGGAAAAAACCATCTAGTGGGAACTACATGTTTTTTTCCCATTCGTACCCACCTTCCACACTGTAGCCATGTCTTTAGAGAACCATTTGGGGAAACCCCATCCTAGCTCTGAGCCTCCCAATATCCGTGTAATTTCTGAGTCATGTCTTTGACTACTCAAATCTTGTGTTAGTAGCCACGTGTGTCTCTCTAGATGGCGGCCTTATTGATCACCCTCATGTCACTCTGTATAGTCGTACATCACCTTCCAACATCATCCTTGAATTCTGAGAGTACCCATTGGTCATATCCCATCATGAATGTAAGAGAAACACACTAGACCATCTTCTAATCACGCATGTGGGCCAAATGTGGTTACTAGCATCTAGATGATTCCATATAGTAAACTGTGTCCCATATATATAAGATTCCAAAAAATTGCCCACTAAAATTGGGGTGCGAGAAATTAATGGGGATAAGATGTGAACCCCCACTCCCTACATGTGGCACTGCAACCGAGTACCACTCAAGTGGAAGTCAAGCTACATATTTCTAGTAATTATTAATTACTATTTAGTTATTAAATATTAAATATTTATATTTTTTTATTTTTTATTTTTTTTATGGGTAAATATAAATCAATAAATTATAAAGTATTACTTATTAATTATTACTTATTACCAATACTTATTAATTATAAATCATTTATAAATATAAAATAACTAATTAAAAATTAATTATTAGTTAATAGTTATAATTTTTTAGTTATTTATTATTTATTTTTAATTATTAATTAGTTAGAAAAAATTATTACTTATTACTTATTAATTATTTTTTGTTCTTGTTATTTCTTACATTATTATTAATAATTAATATTTTTTAATTATCAAGTTTTAATTATTAATTTTTATTTATTAATAAAAAATTAAACATTAAAATTCATTATCAATTATCAATCGTCAATTATTTTTTATAAATGTGTAATTATTAAATGAATGTAAAAAATAATTAATTATAAATTTATAGTTTTATTTATGAATTATTTGAAAAATATATCATGTTCTTAAAATAAGGTAGAACACATTAATTCCGTACTTATTATATACCAATTCCTTTTTCATAGTTGGTAAGAGAACATGACAGTAATCATTCTTGGGTGACAGTAGTGTAAGGATTAGTGACATCCTGGGAAGTAATTATGTTATATGAAAAACAACGAGTAAGAAAAGGGTATAGTAATTATTAAGTAAATATAAAAAATATTTTTAATATTTAATAGTCAATATATTATAATCCTTAATTAATAATAAATAATTTCTCATTTATTAATATTTATTATCAAGGTCTTCGGCCATTACAATGGGTAGTTATGGCATGGGTTGTCAACAAACATGGTCAAAAACCTACAATAATGGAAATAACACCCATTGGTCCCTAAACCATGGTGATAGGGTACTACCACGTATTTGGGGACTATTATCATGGTCTTAGAAAATCATAATTATTTATTTTTGTAGTAGTGTTTATATGAATAAACTTTTGATTGATAGATATTTAATGATTTGTTGCAAATTACTCCATTGGAACTGATGTTGATCCACTATATTCTTAAATAGTAAATTTTTGATATCTAAATTTTTGAGTTATATATAACATTTTGATTTACTTATTAAATATTTAATTTATAATTATTTTTCTCTGGTTTTTTGTTAAAGATTATGTTCAATTGAACATTAGGTTTAGTAAATTTATAAATTTTTATTTTATTTTCTAATCCATTATTAGGTTTGATTTTGTTTAATGTTTTTGTTGATAATTTGAATTAATTCAATTAGTTTATTTATGTATTATAAAATATAATAATAATCTAGGTATTTTATTTTGCGGTATAAGAAATAAAATATAATAATAATCAAAACAGATCAAGCAAGGAGTAAAAAAATCATGACTCTATTATGAAGAAAAATAGAGAATGATATAAAGTATGGGAAGAAAGGGATTAAACATGCTACTGCACTCATCCTTCAGAACACCTTAACATTCATAGTACAAAAAAATCATTCCTAATATCATTTTCATCAAAAGAGTGAGAACTATAAAAGGAAGGTCTTTGAGACAGGGTAACCACTGTTCTTTGTATTTAATACTAGTCCCCAGGGCTTTTATTCTACATAGACACCACTTTTTTAAAAACCCTTGTTATCAAAAAGTGGTGTCTTGGCCTTTTCAATGACCTGTTTAAATGAGATGCACCTTGGTGTTGAATAATCATCTTCCACGTTCTCCCAATTTTCTTCAATATTGTTTAAACGTGTATGATGATTTATCTCCCCTTGTATTTTATAATAAACATGATTATTTTGTTTCACACTAATAGATTTAACTTATAGTGATGATATATGCCTCTCGATGTGTTTCTATTATGTAAATCAAGTCCTGGCCAGTTCAGTGCAGCCCTAGGAAGAACATCATTCTTTCCCCATAAATAAAATACAACAACAACAATAACATCAATAACAACAACAATAATAATATTTATTTATGTGATGGGTAGTACAAACTATAGACACTAATAGACCCAAAGCACTCAAGTGGGCCAAGCCTCATCCCGCCCAAAAAGGATATGCAAGAATCTAGTTGGACCATTAAAAATTGATGTCCTAAAGGTCCTGGGTCTTCAAATCCATTTTCATCGACCAAAGGCCCAATTTTTAGAATAAATTCCCATTTAGAGAATATTAATTCTATAATAATCTTATTATAGTATTTGTGTTGCTACAATTCCCAACATCTTCTATATAACCTATTACAATACTCGTGATTCTATAGTGCCCATGTTAAAGTACTAGGACGCCTTTAGAAAATCATTCATGTTTTGGGGTTTCAATGGTTAAACCCCAACCTCTATGATGAGTAGAAACACCTTATACCCCAGGTATAATATGGACCATAATAATAATAAAATTATTAGTACTAATATTATTATTTTTATTAAAAATTTTAAAGGGAGTATATTTTTTAAAAAAATTATATAAATATGTACAAAACACGCAAAAACACATGTTTTGTTGTAGATATTTAATATATATATATATATTCTATGTTATAACTTCTATTAACTTGGAAAATATATTTTTGATATATATTTTTTATATTAACACATTATAATATTAATAAAATAGAATAACATATATTGCACTAAAAATTTATAAAACAGGGAAAAAACCAAAATAGTATATATTACAGATAATCAAAACAATTTATTGAATGTATTATTATTATTATGGTTATTATTTTTGTTGATATTTTTATTAATATTAATTTTGTTGTTATAGTTTTATAAAATAAAAAAAATTATCATAATATTTGAAAATAAATTTGAATTTATAGTTATAATATATAATAACATACATTTCTTAATACAGTTATTATTGTTGGAGATCATGAATTTATGTTAGATTGATACATGATGAAAAAAATGATAAATATGATAATGGGGTTCATGAATTATTAGAATTATCTAAAAGGAATATTACAAGAAAAGAAATATTTTACCTCCCACGCATGAAGTGTTTATATATCTTAAAATTCGGATTTAGATAAATCAAGGATTATTAAATTTAGAATGGTTTTAATTTAAGTTATATTTATGATTTTTGATATGGTGATGTGAAATAGAATTTAAAAGCTCGTTATAATGAAGATTTTTATATCTATAAATCTAATTAAACAATGGATTTTATTTGTGATGTTGGAGTGAAAACCATTGAAAACACCACCGAAGCACCCTTATATCCACATTATATTACATTTTTAGTCTTATACCTAGTGTTGAGATTAATTAACATGAAAGAAAGAAATAGATAGAGTGAAAAGAGTTTCATAAAATTGTTTTAATTGTTAGCAATGGTACTTCCAAAAGGTAACAATATTCCTAATTCAAATTATGATGCAAAAATAATATTATATTTGATTGGACTGGGGTACAATAAGATACATGAATACCCCAATGATTTTCCATTGTATAGAAATAAATACGAAGGTTTTTTAGATTTTCTTAAACATGGAACATCATAGTTTAAAATGAAATAAATATTTCATGTTTATTTATCTTTAATACTAGGTAATAGACCTAATATTAAATAAATTTTTTATTTTCCATTAATTACTCATTTGAAACATTTATTTTCAATTAAAATAATTAAAATGGTTTAGATAATGAGATAATGTTTGATGAAAAATTATATTATCCAGTTGATTACCCACAATGAAAGATAATTGATCAACACTTTTCTTATTTTGGAAATATAGTTTTAATGTTTGACTATGACCATGATTAAATGGAATGAATCCATATTAGAGCCTTAGTAGGAAATATAGTTATCAAAAAAGATTATTGGTAATTTATTAATTTTCCCTATATATTTTTATAACAAAAAAAATATATTTTACTAAGATTGAAATTTTATATAACAAAACATTTTGGAAATAATATTGATATTTACCTATTACCATTGATTGATTATTTGAAATTATTATGGGAGTATGGGGTCAAAGTGCGTGATGTATATAAAATAGTTATTTAGAATTATATTCTATAATAGTTTTAATTTTAAACTATTTCCCAAAATATATATCATTGGATATTATTTTAAATGATATAAAGCATGTCCGATTTTTGAAGAAGAGACTTTTTATTATCAAATACAATTTGGTAGACAGATAGAGTGCACAGGTCACCGTAGAGTTTTTCAAATTGGTCACCCCAAGTTAATATTTCTAAAAGTATTTAATTAATTATAAGAATACGATTTTCCATAAATCCGCTATCAATTGATTAATATTTTTATTGGCTGAAAATCATTAATTTTACATATAATAAGACATAATAATTTAGTAATGAAAAAAAATATGTAATAAAAGATCCATCGTATTTAATCATTTTTATTAATGATATGAAGAGATCAAACATGTTTTTGATGTTTTTCATGTTGATAAAAACAAACCTAATAATACTTATGAATTTAGCACATAGTTCAAAATTAAAATGACCATTCTTTACCCAAAATATTTATACATTATTCAAAGGAGTAATTTTTTTAAATGTTCACATGATATTTAAGTGACATAAGGGTATTATTAACATGTGAAAATTTTGTGTCATAAAAATATTTGGAGTTAATTAGCATGAAATCTCAAGATTATTATTTTTTGATATAACAACTTATATGGATTGCGCTGTCCTGTATACTATCAATGCATGTTAGAGTTATTATCATCAATATTTATTACCTTTTTAATTATATTTGAATCAATTTTTTATATCCAAATTCATTATATATTTTATATAATTAAGACATCATTATGCTTTATCAACTTAAGATATATTTTATACTATCATTTTTTAATATTCTGGTGAACCTAATGATACATTTGATGCAAGAAATAATGTTTTTAGACTCATGTATTGAACTTAGATGTATCCTTTTGAATGATATATAAATATTTTAATGTGATATTTTAAGAATTTGTATCGTCTAGATACTTACTGGTGAAAAATATATATTTGAGGAGGTGGTTAAGTTATGTATGGGATACTTGTCTAATTTGAAGCATATTGGTCTCTCTATATCTTTCTTTATGGGAATAAACATTGGAGTAAAGGGGATATATATCTTAAAAATTAATAAAATCACACATGATCAACTTATACAGGTGAATTTATACATTTTAAATATCATAGGTGATGTTTTACCATATATAACATTTTATATTAATGGAATTAAAATAAGAAATTTTATGAAAAACTATATATGGGTAATAAATGATAATAAAAGACCATTGTTTCATGGATTATGGAGATTTTAATTAATAATACCATAGTGTTATATACTTTGAGATAGTTAATTGATAGACCAGGAATCGAGTTGATCTCATATTGTGGGACTGACATTAATGGTTATGTGTTTTATTAAAAATATTAAGAAAAGAAAATTTATATTCAAAATAGTGGTGTAATGGTTTCAACTAAATCAATACATTTTTAATTTAAATTCATAAAAACTCCATATCTACATAAATTTATATTTTAGAAATTTTGAATATAATGAGATATTGATTACATGAAATTTAAAGTATAAGCATTAAAGTGTAATTGGGTTGATAGAAAAAATGTTGTTTAATATGAAAACTCTTGATTTACTCTCATATATTTGAAAGAAATTGGATAAAAAGATAAACTATTTATCAGGGAAACAAATGTACTTTTTTATGTTATTGATATATCAAATGTTGAGTGGTCTATTGTGTTGAAAGGAAAAAATACATTTTATTGTTGAAACTATTTATGGAATTATTGTTGTATTTGATATAATCCCATTAATGACATGATTTTAAAATATTATCAATGACTATGAGGTATGAATGATTCATTAAATATTAAATGATCATGAATACGAGACATGGGAAAACAATACTTCGTTAATAATCTATTAGTTTAGGTAATTTATAATAATTTTATTTTACTTTTAAAAATATTTAATCTTTTAAATATAATGTTTTTTAGAAATATTAGTTATATTAAATATTTTTAATAACTATGATTTTTTATATAATTTTTGGAATTTAATTAGGTGTATATATTTCTTTTGAAATTACTTTTTGAATAAAAAAATTTATTTTTCTTATATTATTTTTTCATATTTTAGATATACTTAATAATTTTAATAGTTGTTTAAATGTGATTATATATAAATATTATTTTTAAAAGTTTATTTAGTATCATGATTAAATTCAATTATATTTATTTTTACTATTTTATGCCATTTTATATGTTTTTTAATTGTAGTAATTTGATTATATATTGTCTTTAATTTAAATTTTTAATACTCGGTCATCTTTAATTTCACTTATGTTTATTTTTTCCAATTTTTATTCCATTTCATATACATTCTTTCAAATTCTTATTTTTTATTATTTATTATTATTATTATGTAATAATTTTTTGTTTTATTAATTTTTAATGACATGTCTAATTATACCATCGATCCTCCTTCCACTTATAGATAAGAGAAAATGTCTCGAGTTGGTACATGTGGAAGTACATTTTTACCTAGTTTCACACTTGATCGTGGCGAGAAACAGAGGATAAATGTTGAATCTCTTAATAATATTAATCTAATTTGTCTAAATACTATTTTTTTGAATTTCATTTAACTATAATGATGAATCCAAAAAATAATCTTATATTCAGATTGGAGAAGTATAGACCAAAATATAGGAGATCTATTTTGTGAGATAATAACATTAAAAAAATTCATCTCTCAAATTTTTAGGGAATTTGTTAAATATTTCATTAAATAAGTATTTTCTCACTAATAAATATTTTTTTTCATACATGATAAAAATTATATTAGGTGGTGGTTGTATTTTTCTATAAAAGTTTAAGATATTTTAAATACTCTTTAGTTTAAGATTACATTTTTGAGAAAAAATGATATTACAAAGAATAACATATATATATTTACAGATAAAAAAATGTTGAAGAAGGGAAATTCCCCTAAAATGCTTGGAGATTCATTTGAGAAGGGTTTAAAGAAAAAGTGGGATATTGAATTAACCATTTTAAGGTATAAGAGACATGGTAAATATAATGTTTTTCTATAATTTGAGATATGAAGTACTTTGAAAAACATTAATCTCTCTTATAATGTGTTGTTTAGACAATTATCACATTGGGAGAATACTATGGATTAGATTATTAAGATGATGACCCATAAGTTATGAAATTTTTATTCTATTGTATTTATTATCTATATGTTCATAAAATTTTCTATGTTTGACTTGATATGTATAGGTTATAAAGGAAAGGAAAAGTTAAAACCATTCAATGGTGGTGGATTGTATACATCATAGTTTAGAAAATAAAAAATAACCAAACAGTATTTTTGAGAATAGGATTTTGGTTCTCCCATTTTTTTATGAAGAAAAGTTATAAAATCACTTGATATAATATATAATGAATATTTTTTATGGTTTATTTGATAGAATATTATTTTTTTATAAAAGGCTCATGGTTTGAATATGTGATATGAAGTTGAATATTATTGAATCTATTTCATTCCAGGTGTGAAAACCATGTTATCATTCTGATTGTGTTTCATACTAGATATGCTTGTTTTTTGTTTTGAAATTTCGAGGGGAGAAAAAATTTTATTTCTCAATGGATGTGGTTTTATAGATTGCTAATGGAAATATAAAACTCATGTCATGGATAAGATAGAAACACATAATAGTTCCATTAAAATCTTTTAGATATAATATGGAAATGTATTCCATATTTGTTAAGGGTTTTGAATTTTAACTGTGGTTTTTTGATCTATAGTCAACTAAGTTAAAAAACATCTTAATTTTGGAAATTATGGCAGAGTTTGGTAATATATAATTAAAAATATGTTTTTACTTAGATAAAGAGGGATATATCTTCCAAAAAATTGTGAAGTGAGATATCACCCATGACATACCATGGACCACCCACTCATATTAGGTTTAACAAATCACAGTGTTAACATGTTCAAGTTTGTGTGATTCATCTATGAGTGTGAGAGATAAATATCCTTACATTCTAATTGATAGTGAGTAAAATATATAGTTAAAATTTTATTGAACATTAATTCACCTCCTCGCAATATTCCTCAATCCTAATGGTGTTTTTCTATTTGAATTAGACCTTATATTTAATTTTTAGATCTTATTGATGGCCAAATTTTAGAGAGAATGTGATGGAACATTATAATTGTATTTAAAATAAATAAAACACTACATTATTTAAACGGATTTAATATATGAATGGAATATATGATTCTTTATTTTTTTCTTAGAATTGATGTATTTTTTATGGTTTTCACTATTTTTAAACAACCATTAGGGGATAAGAATTTATCTAAAATTGAAAAGAAGAATATTGAAGTTGAAGGTTCAGTGAGGTGTTCAGTAATATTGTAACTCCCTGAGATTTTGTGAATTATTATTTTTCTAATTAATTTAACCTTTTTGATACTTTTTCATTTTAGGCAACATTGAAAAAGTTTTTCACTAAGGAAAACATTCCTATCACATGACACCATCTTGGAATATGTTACATGCAACAATGACTTGTCGTACGTTACACAGAACGACATGATTTTCGTACATTAAATTCAAGATTGACCATCCCCAATGGCTTGTGTAACATGCAAGATCGATTTTTACCTAACTATAATCTATTATTAAAAATATTATTATAATGGGATATTACCTAGTCTTTAAGTTTATATATATGAATATTATTAACTAAATTATGAAAATTTTTGGATTAAACAAATATAAGAAGAATTAATAGGTTACCAATTAATTAGAAATGAATACGAAAACTGATTGAATATAATGGAAAATATTATTGTAGTCATAAAGCAATTTTAACATAGTAAATTAAATTAATTAAAATTCTTAATTTATATCAATATAATATATATGTTATATATTCAAACAAATATTTTTTTTATTCATCCCATTGATTTGATAGACATAAGATAAGAACAAACCTAATTTTATGCTTAAAACCTATATTAAGGCATTTTTACCACCTTTTAATGGAGAACCCATTTTAAATAAAATTTTTATAAATAGTATAGATTTAATATGTCAAAATAAAAATTATATTTTTAATTTAAACATAAAAGCATTCTTAGGATAAATGTTTGGTATTTTTCCGTAAGAATTCATTTTTTATTGAACAGTTAAAAATACTGGATTTTACTTCAAAACTATTTTTTCATATAGTTTATTTATAATGGTAAAATATATTTTTAATTAGTTTAATAGTTAAATTATATAAAAAATTTATCCATTAATCCAATTTAAATAATTTTAAACAATTTCACATTGAAAATATATATAAAAACTTAGCAAACTTTTGATCATTTTTACTTTAAAAATTGACATTGTCGACCCAACTATAGGATAAATTTTAAATTAATTTCTGCTAGTTATGTAATTAGAATTTTGAATAATGGATTAAATATTTGTAATAATAATAATTTATAATTACTATTAATTTAAATTTGTTTGGAACAAAAATATTAGTGAATGTGATTAAAATTAGTTACACCAGTTAAGAGAAAAACTAGGTTAATTAAGTAATAAACATTAAATATAAGAACCAAAACAACATAGCCACTCATAAAAAACCCATTGTATGGAAATTATTCTTCCATTAATTTTATATTCTTGAGTTTTTTTGGTTTGGTATGAATTTTGTTAGGTAAAAACGTAGGTACACCTAACTTGTTTTAAAAAGGTGCCAAGTGTGTCCTTTCCATCCCATATAAAGGGACACCACCTCTACCCAATTCATCACAACTCTAAAGACACTTGTCTCACAAAATATCCACTAAAATAATCTCCCAAATTCCGTAAATTAATTCTATAAACCTTACATTTGGTAGAAGGAAACTCAAGGAAACCTTTTTGAACAAACCAAAATGATTAACCGATTAAGAGGCAACGTCTTTTCTCCAACTACTTTATTTTATATAGTTTCTCCACACCTCCAATATCTTTATTACATTATTTTATAAAAATACTATTATCCTAAAAATAATTGTATTTTTTATGCTAATTTTTAGGCCTGCAATTACTCACAGCTCCATCTAATGGGTAATGAACGCACTGTTTACGTTTATAGCGAACTACCGCCCCACTAAACGATGATTGTTCATTTTTTATTTTACCACCACTCATGTAATAAATTATTATGGAAAATATTTATATATATGTAATATATTATACTTATTATTTATTCCTTTTACAACACGTATCTTTTTTACTTTCCATTTGGTGTAATTATGATAATTTTTCTTGAGGAAGTGTGGATTACTACCCCAAAAAAGTGACGTGATTCATTCAGACACTACATGGAATGTTTTAAGAATATGTTTAGTGAAATTATATGATATATATATACATAAAATTATAATACTAATTTAATTATATTATATACATATAAATATATGAAATTTTCTTTCTTTCTTTCAATGCAACAATAAAAATGGAAACAACGTTTATGTGTATGTACGGTTTACCATCTCCTTAAATGGTGTATTCCATTTCATACTCATATACTATATAAACTATTAAAATACAGGTATAATGAATATAAAAGATATTTATATCATGGTTTAAATTATTTAAATCAGGATATAAGTATAAAGGCAAAAAATATAACAAATTAAGACACGTGCGAAGAACAAAGTGAATATTTTCCAAAGTGAAACCTTGACATAAGATGTTTAACAAGAGGGTAATATAAAGTAATAATGAAACCTCAAATGAAATTATATATAATAATATGGTTATTTAAAATATTTATAATAAATTTATATTTATTATAATGGTTTTTTGAATGATTACGATGAGATTCAAGACACAAGGTATTGAGATTTCATCTCACTTTGTATTTCTGTGAGATACAAGCTATGTTCGACACTCTTTCATTTTGTGTATTGTTTGTACATATGATGATTCTATTATATGTATCTTATAATTAAAATTATATTTATTAACATATCCATTTTATAATATATGTTTAACGGTGTTTTAGTTTCAAAAGTTACCAAATCGGTAAAATAGTTTTGTCTCAGTTTTCCTTCTTTGAGACTCATGTTTTTTTATACACCTAAATTATTTTTTCAAGGTGTATATACTTAAATTTTACATGTTATATATGGAATATAATTATTTTAATGATATTTTAAGTTTAATTTAAATTTTTATTCTTATATGGAGAGTTTGATCCCAAGTTTCCAAGTAATAAGATTTTATGGAAACAATCCCATTGGATTTCGAGATTGTTCCTGTATAAGATAGCTTTGATGGAATCTTATGACACATATCTTAAGAAAATTGTTTAAATTTCCTATCCTATTATATTTAAGGATACATTCATGTATTTGTTCCATTTTCTACTCTTTTTTACTTAAGATAGTTATGAAAATGTTTTTAAGAAAGACCGACTTTACTGAATCTTCAGTAAAAAATTAATGTTCCTTCAAAACAAGTTTTCTAAAAAGGGTTTCCAAGAATATTATACAATTTTTATTTTACCTATGTCATCAAAGGAATATTGTTGTCTATTTCTGAATAACACATTTTTCTACCCTTTTACCATGAAAAAGGAATGTTCCCTTTACCTTGTACGATATGTATGAATTTACTTGTCATCATTTCTTTAATTCTTCTTTCGCATTTTTTAAAGGAAAATTTTTCAGAAAATATTTTTTGAAGTTAATTTCAAGGAAAATTGTTTTAAAAATGTTTTCTAACTTTATTTTATATGCTTTCAAGGAATAATTTTTTAATAAAAATTCGAGTCTTATTTATATGTTTTCAAATAATTTTCAATGAATTGGTTTTTGAAATATTTTCAACCTTATTTCAAATTTTTTCAAGTAAAAAGGTTTTGAAATTTTTTTCATGATTTATTTGTAATATTTTAAATAATTTAAAAAGAAAAATGTTTTTAAAAGGTTTTGATTCATATTTAATAGGTTTTAAAGGAAAATGGTTTTGAAAATGATTTCAACTCTTCTTTATATGTTTTCAAGGTATTTTGTATGAAAATTATATTTAAATGGTTTTATGTATTAAAAATAATTTTTCAATGAAGAAAGGATAATTTCCTCAAGAATTGTTTTGAAAGATATTTCAAAAATATTTTCCATTTAATATTAATCCATTTATGTTACCCATTCCCTTTTAAGAAATTATCTAAATGTTCCATTGATAACCATTCTTTGAATAGGTTATTCCTAATGTCATGGAATTTATAAAACCTGTTTCTCTCCCACATGTTATATTTTTATGAAGCTCATTTCTATTTCATGGTTTATATTTATATGAAACCTATTTCTCTTTCATGAGTTATATATTTATGAAATATATTTCAAATTCATGGGTTATATGTTTATGAAACATGTTTCTCTTTTGTGGGTTATTATTTTGTTGAAATGCTTATGAAACTTATATCTTTTTCCTACAGGTTATGATACGTTTATATATTTATGATGCCCATTTCCTTTCATGGGTTATGATAATATTGTTTATGATTTTGTGGAACATGTATGTATGATTTCATTATGGGATTGGTGGGTAATATATATCTCTCCAATGCATTGGTTAATGATATATTTTTTATTAGCTCAAAGGGTACATGGGTTTTTTCCCAAGATAGAAAAAGATGGAATACGAGTTGTATCCTAACTTGAAAACAAGATGGTTAATGGGTTGTTTCCCAAACTAGGAAAGAAATAGGGTATATGAGTTGCATCCTAATCCATAAAACAAGAAGGTTCATGGGTTGTAGTCCAATCCTTAAAGAAAGAGGGTATACAGGTTGTATCCAAATCCCAAAAATAAGAAGGTTCATGGGTTATAGGCCAATCCTAAAAGAAAGAGGGTATATGGGTTATTGACTATGAATGAAAACAAGAAGGATCATGGGTTTTACCCCAATAATAAAATCAATAGGTTATACTGGTAGTTTCATAAGATGAAAACAAGACGGTTCATGGTTTATAGCATAATCCTAAAAGAAATAGGGCACACAGGTTGTATCATAATCCTAAAAGAAAGAAGGTATATGGGTTTTACCCCAAGAATAAAATTAAGGGTTTATATGGGTTATTAAACAAGACCACAGTAGGTACATGTGTCATAGACCAAGACTAACATGTCATAAAGGTCTTGGTAGGTATCCCTGAAATAACATTTTCTATTCTTATATGTATTCCACAAATAATATGTCTTATTCCTATGTTATGATTTCATGGATCATGATGTATATTTCCTTTTTATCCATGTATTATGAACTACCAAAATTTATCCCATAACTCGTTTTTATGATCATTGATATGTAGGGTATGATCTCTTAATGATACAATCAGATTATTATACCATAATGTTCATCTTTATTCTTACATGTCTCTATTATTAACACTTACTGAGACTTTGAGCTCACCCATTTTTATCTTTCCTTCCCCATGTTATTATGATATGTATTATATTTGATGGCCATAAGAAGGTTTATAGTCAAGAAGAACCTAGTGGGAGATAATATAACTTACCTATATTCTAATGTTTATGTTTCCATGTTTCCAAAGACACTAGACCAATTACGATATTTGCGAATCAGTTTGTATAATGTTTAAGTATTTTGTAAATGTTATGTAATGTTAATGTTTGAATAGAGAGGGTGGATATAGTTGGTATCAGGTAAAAGGTTTAGTTAACCTTTATAAAGTAGTATGGGAAAACATTATTGATACCCTTAGGTATATTTCTAAGGATATGTCTAGGGTTGTCTCTAAGGATAAGTACAAGGATGGGGTAATATTTAGGAAAATATCATGAAATATTGGTAAAATATAAAGTGGTTTCCTTAAATTCATCCCTCTCTTGATACTACAAGTGGGTGAGGATTTGGCATAGATATACCTTTGGTTAAAAACTCTGACAAGATGTTCTAAGCCTGACTCAAGGTAATTTGGTAAATGACAATGGGCCTTACTGCACACCTGTGTTGACACTCTTGGGGGATATGCTTTGGGAATTCACAAACTCTTCATGAAACATTATGAATGTTTTAAATATAAGTAGGCTATGAATAATATAGGTTAAGACTAAGGTGACATAGATTAAGGAAGGTTTCATAATTTAGACATGTTATAAGTGACTTTTCATGATTATGTGTTTTCCATTATGATAAATGTTTCTCACACTAAGATTTATGGTTTTTTTTCAATGAAATTAACTAGAAGGATCTTGGTTAGAAATGAATGATTCATATACAGAAATTATGGTATTTATGGAAATCAATTTCCTAAGTGTAAATCTCATAAATATAATCTAGAAGGTGGTATGAGTATTGTTTATAGTTCTAAAGGTAAATAGACTAAAAATGACATATGAAAGGTATGTGGTGTTCTTCTAGTATTTATTACATTAAACATTAGATGAATGTATAAATTTAGGTTGAAAAACCTTAAGACATGATTCATATCTCATATTCTTGGAAATAGGTATTAAGGAATATGTTGATGAAGCCTGAGTAATGGTTTTAGAATAATGTCAGATTAAGGATGTATTTATGTTATGGAATAGAAATATTATGTTATATGAATCTTGAAATGTATAAATGTTTTTAGTATAATTTTTCATTAAGATTGAAAAGGAAATGTTTAATGGTAATGAAGAGATATAAAAGCGTCTTCATGGAAATGTGATATTTTGACTAAAGGAAGGTAACCCTTAATATGTTCTCTATGTTAAGATAATGTTGTTTGGACATAGATATGTGGGTTATGAATAAGTAAATTGGATGGTACTGATTACCTTGGAACTATGTAATGAGTTTTTGACAGGTGGGTTATGCTATGATTGATGAAGTTTAAAAAAATTGGATTTAAGGTATTGATCCAATATAATTTGGAATAAGGAATCAAACCTTTTTTTCTAGAAGTATTTATGTTAATTCAGGTTATTACCATGTTTCAAGAGTATATATGATGAGGGTATTCACATTTTTGGAATGTGCCAACCAAGAGATAATTTGTGATATACGAGGAAATCAATGTTAAGCTTATTTTTCGGCTCTCTTTATAATGTTTTGTATTTTCATATTTGATAAGGTTTATAAGGATAACTATTCATGAAAAGTTTAAGATAAATTTTAGAGGAATTATTCATGCAGTAGTTCTGTATTGAAACCATGATTGAAAGGATATTTAGTGATTAACCTTATTTCAAGGATGTTAATATTATATATTTTATAAATTATGTTTGTTTGGTTTTAGAAAAGGACAGCTTATATGTCGGGTGACAACCAATTATGTTTGGAAAGGCCGCAGGTCTTGAACCCATGACCGATGGACGATAAGGGTTTCATGCCTACCATTGGCCTATGTGATATCTTGGTTAATGTATATTTTTTGATAAAGAAATATTTATGATGAAATAGAAATGATACTTTTTGTGTTCACAGATTAATATATAAACCATATTAAAATTTTAAAATATATTTATAGATAAATATATATACTTTAGATTCTTTTACAGGCCTCAGGATCTTCTGAAATTGTATTTTAGTTCTTCAAGAATCAAAGATAATTTCTAAACATCTATTTCTTGAAGTAATGGATGAATTAAAATTAGATAAAATAAATAAAAAAGAATGAATTTTTTTTATAAAAACATATCATGTAAGTATATCTCCAAGTATTATTGGTAAATAGAATAATTACTCAAATATTGGATAATTATCAAAAAAAATGTGTTGACCATATATCTTAAATTTTTTTGAACCAATTCCATTATAAATCGTCACAGATTTATGACTTTGAGGCCCTAAATTTTCCTATGAACATTCACTTATTTGTGAATGATGAACTCAATCACCCCTGTGAATATTTATTTTTTTACTCTGTGAACAATATTCACTTCCAACCTATGTTCTGCTATGTGGAAACCTAGTTATATGTTACTTTGTGTAACCATTGTTGTTCTAACTTTTCCCCTTTAAGGTAATTTTTAGTATTCATTTATACAATTTAGGATTATATTAACAAAACTTTATGGTATTAAACCTTTGATAAGCTAGATTAATTTGAAGGAAAAATAAATTTTAAAAGGGGTAGAATGTAACACCCCATGATTTTGTGAATTACTTTTTTAAAATTAATTTATCCTTTTTGATACTTTTTTCATTTCACGCAACATTGGAAATAGTGTTTCACTAAGTCATACATTACTTTCTCAAGAAACAGTCTTGGCATATGTAACTCACAACACTGACTTTGAATACGTTACATAGAAAAATATAGTTTGTGTACATTACATGCAATATTGACCTTCCTCGATGGTTTGCGTAATAGGAAATATCGAGTGTTAAGTAATAATAATATATTATTAAAAAAATTATAATAGGATATAACTTGGACATTATGTTTATGGAAAATAACAGTATTTACTAAATTATGAAAATATGTGGTTTACACAAATATAAGATGAATTCATAGGTTACTAATTAATTAGAAATGAATATGAAAACCGATTGAATATAAAAGAAAATATTATTATAGTTGAAAAGATATTTTAACCTAGTAAATTAAATTTATGAAAATTGGTCTGTCATATTAATGTAATAAATATTTTATATATTCAATCAAATATTTTTTATATTCATCCAATAGATTTGATAGACATATGATGAGAACAAACCTAATTTTATGCTCAAATAACCAATATTCATGCATTTTTACCTCCTTTTAATAGAAAAATAATTTTAAATAAAATTTATATATTTAATAATTCAAAATAAAAATATAATTTTAACAGAAACATAAAAACTTCTTTAGGATTTTTTTTTTATTTTTCCACGAGGTTTCATTTTATAATGAATAGTTAAAAATACTGGATTTTAATTCAAAACTACTTTTTCATATAGATTATTTACAATGTTAAATTACATTTTTAATTGGTTTAAAAGTTTAATTATATAATATTTTTATTAATTCATATTATGTAGACTATTGAAACAAATATCACATAGAAATTTGATATAAAAACATAGCATGCTTTTGATCATTTTTACTTTAAAAACCCACATTGACGACCCGACCGCAAGAGTAATTTTAAATTAATTTCCACTACTTATGTGATTATAATTTGGAATAATGGATTAAATATTTGGATTAATCATAATTTATAATGTCCAATTAGGTCAGTTTTTTTGACTAAATAGATTAGTCAAAGTGGTTAAAATTAATTGCATCGGTAAAGTGAAAATTTAGTTTAATAAAGTACTAAAACTTACATAGAAGACCCAAAAATACATAAAAACTTTTAAAAAACCCATTTTATTGAAATTATTCAGACATTAAACTTTCATTATTTAGGTTTTTGGTTTGTTATAAATTTTATTAGGTACAAACCTACGTACACCTAACTTGTTTTTAAAAATGTCTTGTGTGTCATTTCCCTTCCCTATAAAAGGACACCACCTATAACCACTTCCTCAGCCATATAAAGCCCCATGCATCATACAAACTCTGATCAAATAATATCCATACAACCCTTTACTTTTATAATTCTCACCCTAGGCATAAGGAAACTCACGGACTCCTTTTCGTACAAACTAAAATGAGTTACCCGGTTAAGAGGTAACATGTTCTCTCAAACTCCTTTATTTTATTTTATTTCTCCACCCCTAAAATATATTAATTCCATTATTGTTTAATATAAAATTTATCCTCAATATAATATTATTTTTTATGACAATTTATAGACCTACATTTACACACACCTCCATCTAATGGGTGACGAACATATTAGTTATGTATACAGTGAACTACCACCTTTCAAAATGATGATTGTTCATTTTTCCTTTACCTCCTCTCATGGTGGAAATTATGATATAAAATATGTTTATACATTTCATATATTATATTTATTATTTATTTATTATTCTTTATTCCTTGTAAAAAATATATTTTTTTTACTTTTCATTTGGTGTAATTATGATAATTTCATTTGAGGAAGTGTGCACTACCACCCCCTCAAAGTGATCTGATTCATTCACACACAACAAGAAATTTATTAAGGATGGTTTAAGTGAAATTATATTATATATATAAAATTATAATACTACTATAATTTAATTATAAAAATATACATATATTTCATATTATTTATTTCTTTCAATGTGATAATAAAAAAAGAAAAAACATCCATGCGTACTTACAGCTTACTATCTCTAGGAATAGTTTATTCCATTACACACTCATATACTGTATATAAATGATATTTATATAATTTTTTACATTCTATAAATCATTTTAGAATTATATGGACCAAAAATATAATAAATTAAGACACATGCAAAGAATAAAGTGAATATTAGCCAAAGTGAAACCTTAACATAGGATGTTTAACAAGAGGGTAATATATGGTCATAATAAAACCATATATGGTATTATATATAAGACTATGGTTCATTAAAGTTTTTTTAATATATTTATATTTATTATAAATGTGTTTTTAAGGAGTACGATGAGATTCAAGACACAAGGAAATGAAATTTCTTCTCAATTTTTATTTCCTTGAGATACAAGCAATGTTCGCCACTCTTTCCTTTTGTGTGGTGTATGTAATTACCATTATTGTATTATATGTATCTTATAATTAAATTTATTGGTATTAACATATCTATTTTATGATCAATCTTTCCTGGGGATTATGTTTCAAAAATTACCAAATCGGTAAAATAGTTTTGTCTCAATATTCTTTCATTGAGACTCAAGTTTTGTTTTGTAGATTTTTTTTCAAGGTGTATATACTTACATTTTACATGTTATATCATTAATATCCTTATTTTCATGATATTTTAAGATATATTTATTCTCTTCTTCTTACATAGAGAGTATGATCCCAAGTAACCAAGTGATTTGGGTTTATTTAAATAATCTCATCACATTCCAAGATTGTTCATTTTATGTTACCTTTAATGGAATATTATGATACATCTATCAAGATTTATTCCTTAAATTTATTATCCTATGTTATTTCACTATAAATTCATGTATTTTTACCATTTTATGCTATTTGGTACTTAATATAGTTAAGAAATAGTTTTTATGAACTCCATAAATTTCCCTCTCTTCATTTGAAAATCTATGTTCTTTCAAAACATGCTTTCTAAAAAGGGTTTTAAGAATATTATACCATTATCCTGTAATATTTAAAAGAAATTTTTAAACTTTTGTCTTTTAACAATATCTTTAAATAAATATTCTTTTAACTTTCTAAACAAGGCATTTTTATACCCTTTTACTATGAAAATGGAATTGTTATTTTTTACCTCATACAATATGTACAGATTTACCCTTTTCATTTATTTAACACTACCTTTTCATTTTTAAAAGTATAAATTTTAATAAAATAATTTTTAAAAGTAAATTTCAAGTAAAATTGTTTTTAAAATGTTTTTAACCTTCTTTTATAAGTGATTAAGTAAAAAAAATTCTAAATGTTTTCAAGAATTATTTATAACTTTTCAATTTGATTTCAAAGAAATGGTTTTCAAAAAACTTTCAAGTTTTGTTCAAATTTTTTATATTTAAATGGTTTTCAATTTTTTTAATATTTTTATAGGTTTTTAGAGTGTTTTCTATGAAAAAGGTTTTTAAAATGTTTCAAATATTATTTGAAAATATTTCAATGAAAATGGTTTTCAAAATGATTTCAAGTTTTCATTATAATTTTTCAATGTATTTTCTATGAAAATGAATTTTAAATGGTTTTATGTATTTAAAATAATTTTGAAAATAAGAAAGATATTTTCCTCTTGAAATATTTTTTTAATTTATTTTAAAATTATTTTCCATCTAAGATGACATCCATTGATGTTACCCATGCACTTATAAGAAATGATATAATGGTTTTATTCATATCCTTTCCCTTAATTGGTTATTCAAAATGTCATGGGCTTTATAAAACCCCTTTCTCTTTCATGGGTTATTCGTTTATGAGACATGTTTCTCTTTTATGGGTTATACATTTATGAAACTCGTTTCTCCTTCACAAGTTATATGTCTATGAAATCCATTTCTCTTTCACGGGTTATACATTTAAGAATTTTTTTTATATTTCACAGTTTATATGTTTAAGAAATCGATTTCCCTTTCACAGGTTTTGATTTTGATGAAATGCTTATGAAACCAACATCTTTTTCCATAGTTTATGATGATTCTCATTTCATTTCATGGGTTATGAAATGATTTTTTATGATTTTGTGTCACATGTATATATGATTTCATTATGATATGTGTCATAATTATATCTACCTCTAATTATTTGGGTAATGATAAGTTTTATATTAGCTAAAAGGGTTCACGGGTTGTACCCTAAGGTGGAAAAGAAATAGTGTATATTGGTTTTATCCTAATCCTAATAATAATAAGGTTAATGGGTTGTAGCCCAAACTGGAAAATAAAGAGGATATATCGGTCGTCACCTGAGCCCTAAAATAAAATGTTCCATGGGTTTTTCCCAAGTATAAAAGAAATAAGGTATACGGGTTGTAGCCTAATCCTGAAAACAAGAAGGTTCATGGGTTATAGACTATACCTAAAATAAAGATGGTATACAGGTTTTATATTATACCCAAAAACAATAAGGTTCATGGGTTGTATCACAATCCTAAAATAATTTGGGTATATGGGTTGTATCCTAAGACTAGAAACAAGAAGGTTCATGGGTGTAAATTAAAGTGTGTACTCTGGTAAGAGACTAATCCTAAAAGAAATAAGGTACATTCATTGTATCCCCATAATAAAAGTAGGATGGTATATGGTTTGTTAGACCATGCCCATAGCAAGTAAATGGGTCATAGCCCAAGAATAACATGTTATAAGGGTCTGGGTAGGTAACCCTAAAAAAACTTTCTATTATTATATGTATTCCACTAATCCTATTTCTTATTTCTCTATTATGATTTCATGGTTTCTGATTTATATTTCCTTATGATACATGTCTTATGAACTTCCAAGATGTATCACATAACTCATATTTATGATAATTTATAAACATGGTATGATATTATAATTCAATGATCACCTTATCATACCCTTATGTTCATGTTTATCTTTACATGTCTCCCTTATTTACCCTTACAAATCATTTGAGCTCACATATGTTTTTATTTCCTTCCCCAAGTTATGAAGATATATACTTTGTTTGATGTGTCTAAGAAGTGTTCAATACAAGAAGAACGTAGTGGGAGATAATTTATCTCCCTAATATACTAGGGTTTATCTTTCCATTTTTCGAAAGGCACTATACCAATTATGGTATTTTGACGTCTGTTTGTATAATTTTTAAGTATTTTGAAAATGTTATGTAATGTTACTATTTTAAAAGAGGGGGTTTATCTATTTTGTATTAGAGTAAAGGTTTTTTAAAACTTTGGAAAATAGCATGAGAAAACTTTATTTAGATCACAAGGTATATTTATAAGGATATGTCAAGGGATATCTCTAAGGATAAGTACAAGGATGAGGTAACATTTAAGAAAATATCCTATAATTTTTGTAAAGGATAGTGTAAGTGGTTTCCTAGAAATACAGACATGTCTCTATACAACAATTGGATATGTACCTTCCATAGATGCCCCTAGGGGTAGGAACTCCGACATGATGTCCCAGGTCAAACTCAGGGTAATCTGGTACTTGACAATATGACTTACTACACACCTGGTTTGAAACACTCAGGGGATATTATTTGGGAAATTTTAAATTATTCACAAACAATTATGAAGGGTTTAAATATAAGTAGTCTATTAATAACCTATGATAAATCTAATGTGTGATAGATTAAAGAAGGTGTCATAACATAGACATATTATAAGTGACTTTTTATGATTATGTGGTTTTCCATAATGATAAATTTTTCTTGCACTATGGTTTTTAGTTTTTTTCAATTAATGGAACAAGATGGATCTTGGTTTTCAATGAATGTTTCATATGTGGAAAATATGGGATATATGGAAATAAATTTCCTATGTAGATAACTCATAAGGAGAATCAGGAAGTTGGCATGAGTATTGGTTATACATATAAAGATAAAGACACAAAAAATGACTTATGAATGGTATGTAATGTTCTTCCAGTATTATATACATTAAATACTAAAAGAATGATTATATTGAGGTAAATAATCCTTGAGAAATTAATCATATCTCATATTCTAGGAAAGAGGTATTAAGGAATATGTCGATGAAGCCTGATTAATAGTTTAAGAATAAGTTTGTATTAATAAAGTATTTAGGTTATGGAATTCAAAAGTTATGTTATATGAATCATGAAATGTATAATTATTTTCAGCATATCTTTTCTTTAAGTATTGAAAAGGACATATTGAATGGTGGTGAAGAGATAAAAAAGTGAATTCATGGAAATGTGATATTTTGACTAAGGTAAGGTTACCATTAATTTATTCTCTATGATAAGATAATGTTATTTGGATATAGATATGAGGGTTACAAATAAGTAAATTGGAAGATATTTATTACCTTAGAACTAAGTAAGGACTTTTTGACAGGAGGATTATGCTATCATTGATGAAGTTTACAGATTTTTTGGATTTAATATATAGATCCAATATACATTACCATAAGGAATAATGCATGTTTTCTAGAAGTATTATGTTAATTCAGGTTATTAATAAGTTTCAAGAGAATTTATGTGGAGGGTATTCACATGTTTGGAATGTGAAAACCAAGATCTACTTTGTAATATAGGGGAGAATAAACGTTAACATGATTTCATGACTCTATTTCTTAGGTTTTGGATTTTTATCTTTGGGAAGGGTTATATGGTTAACTGTTCATGAAATGTTTAAGTGGAACTTCTAAGGAAGTATTTATGAATTGATTTTTTATTGAAAACCTTAGATTAAAGGCTTTTTAGTGATTAAACTTATTTCAAGGATATACATATTATATATTTTTTAAATTATATTAGTGTGGTTTTAGAAAAGGACATCATGTATGTCGGGTAAAAATCAGTCAAGTCTGGCAAGGCCATGGGTCTTGAACCCATGACCGAAAGACGATAAGGGTTTCATGCCTACCACTGGCCAACGTGATGTCTTGGTTAATGAATATTTATTTTTTATGAATAAATATTTGTGATGAAATATTTGGGTTACTGTTTTATGTTTTGAGATTAATTAAGGATATTTAGATAAAAATACATATAGATTTCATTATTTTATGAGCCTTGGGACCTATTAAAAGTGCATTTTAATGTTTCGGGCATCAATGTTTATTTATGGACATCCATTTGTTGAAGTAATCGATGAATTGGAAATATATAAAATAACTACCAATGAATGAATTTTTTTTATAATAACATATCATGTAAGTATATATTCTTATATTCTTGTTCAATGTAAGAATTACTAAAATATATGATAATGATAAAAAAATGTGTCAACCTAATACCTTAAATTTTTTTGAACCATTTCCTTATAAATCATCACAGATTTATGACTTTGAGGCCCTAAAAATTTATTTTATCATTCACTTGTTTGTGATTGATGACCTTAATCACTCCCTATAAATTTTACGCTTTTCCTTTATGACCAATATTCACTCCCAGCCTATTTTCTCCTATATGGAAACCCAGTTATATGTTACTCTGGGTAACCATTATGGTTCCAACTTTTCCTTTTTAAGGGGAGTTTTAGTATTCATTTTTAAAATTTGGGTTTCTAAGAACAAAACTTTTGTGTATTAAACCATTGATAACCCAGAAGAATTTTTTCGGTGAAATTCATTTTATGGGGGGTAGAATGTAAGACCCCGATATTGTTTGAATTTTTATTTTTCAAATTAATATATCCTTTTTGTTACTTTTTTCATTTCAAGAAACACTGAAAATAGAGTTCATTAAGTCAAACATTCCTTTCACATGACACGGTACTATTTTATGTTACATGAAACACCAACTTAGAATACATTACATAGAACAAAAAGGTTTTTGTACATTACATGAAAGATTGACCTTCCTCAATGGCTTGTGTAACATGAATGATCAGGTGTTACCTAACTATAATATATTATTATAAATATTATTATAATGGGATATAACCTAGACATTATGTTTATGGATATGAATAATATTAACTATATTATTAAAATATATGGTTTACAAAAATATAAGATAAATTCATAGGTTACCAATTAATTAGAAATGAATTTGAAAACCGACTGAATATAAAGGAAAATATTATTATAGTCAAAAAGCTATTTTAAAATAATAAATTAAATTAATTATAATTGTTAAGTGATATAAATTTAATAAATTTGTTATATATTTGATCAAATATTTTTTATGTCATTACAATATATTCAATAGACATAAGACAAGAACAAACCTAATTTTATGCTTAAAACCCTCTATTAATGGATTTTTACCGCATTTTCTTGTCAAAACCATTTTAAATATGATTTTTATAAAATTTATAGATTTTATATGTCTAGATAAATATTATATTTTTATGAGAAACATAAAAACATGGTTTGGATAACTTTTTGGTATTTTTCTGTAAGGTTTATTTTTTAATGAATAGTTAAAAATACTGGATTTTAATTTAAAACTAACTTTTCATCTAGTTTATTTACAAAGATAAGTTATATTTTTTATTGGTATACTAGTTCAATTATATAATATTTTTATCAGTTAATACAACTTAGTTCATTGGAACTAATTTCACATTGAAATTGGATATAAAAACTTAGTAAACTTTTGATCATTTTTACTTTAAAACCCCGCATTATCGACCAGACTACGAGATTAATTTTAAATTTATTTTTTCCACTTCTATGATTAGAATTTGAAAAAATTGATTCCATATTTTTAATAATAATAATAATTTATAATTTATTATAAGGAAAAAATATTTGACTAAAAATATTCGTGAAAGTGATTAAAATTAATTATATCGGTTAAGAGAAAAGTTAGGTCAATAACGTACTAAACCATAAATATGAGACCCAAAATGACCTATAAAATTTCCCAAAAACCATTATATGTCTATTATTCATAAATTATCCTTTAATTATTTAGTTTTTTTTTGTTTTTATGATTTTTTTATGTAAAAACGTGGGTACACCTAACTTGTTTTCAAACATGCCAGGTGTGTCCTTTCCCTTCCCTATAAAAGGCCACTGACTCTACCCACTTCCTCAAACCTCAAAATAACATTTTATTTCCCAAAATATAAACAACTATGCTCCTAAATTCACTAAATTACACTTATAATCCTTATAGTGGGCCTAAGGCTACTCAAGGAAGCCTTTTGGCAAAAACCAAAAGGAGTTACCCGATTAAGAGGCAACGTCTTCTCTAAACCTCCATTATTTTATTTTCATTATCCACCCCTACACTATCTTTATTACATTATTGTATAAAAAATAGTATCCTAAATATACTAGGATGTTTTCATTATAAGTTTTTGAAAACAAAGTTAACCAAACCCGTATTTAATGGGTAACGAACATACTATTTACATTTAAGGCGAACTACCACCTCATTGAACAATGACTGTTCATTTTCCTTTACCGCTTCTCATGGTTGAAATTATGATGGAAAATAGGTTTATATATTTTATATATTATATTAAATATTTATTTAAGCTTCTGTATTCCTTTTACAACTCATATATTTATTACTTTCTATTTGGAAAAATTACAATAATTTCATTTGATGAAGTGTGGACTACCGCCCCCTCAAACTGATGTGATTCATTCTTTAACTGCACGGAATGTATTAAAGGTGAGTGTAGTGATCATATATGATATAAATAACATTATAATTCCACTATAATGATATTATATACATATAAATATATTTCATTTACATTATATCTTTCAATGCGATAATAAAAATGGAATGAATATTCATCCATATCTACAACTTACCGTCTCCATGAACAGTGTATTCCATTTCACACTCATGCATTATATAGATTATTATAATACAAATATAATGTATATTAATGAAATTTATATCACTTTATACATTCTGGAAATCATGATATAAGTATAAGTACTAATGATATAACAAATTAAGACACATGCGAAGAACAAAGAAAATATTATCTGAAATGAAACCTTAACATATTATGTTTAACAAGCGGGTAATATAAGGTCATAATAAAATAATATATGGTATTTTATATAATAATATGGTTCTATAAAATATTTATAATAAATTTATATTTATTATACAGTAAGTTTGAACATGTACAATGAGAGTCATGACATATGGTAAAGGGATTTCATCTCAGTTTTTATTTCCATGAGATACAAGATATTTTCCCCACTCTTTCATTTTGTTTGGTGTATGTACTTACCATTATTGTATTATATGTATATTATACATAAATTTATTGTAATTAACATATCCATTTTATGATATTTTTTTATGGGGATTAAGTTTAAAAAGTTACCAAATTGGTAAAATAGTTTTGTCTCAATTTTCCTTCTTTGAGACTCACGTTTTTTTATGCACATAAATTATTTTGTCAAGGTGTATATACTTCCATTTTACAAGTTATATCAAGAATCTCATTATTTTAATTATATTTTATTCTTCAGGTAATTTTTTCTCCTTATATGTATATTATGATCCCATGTTACCAAGTTATAAGAGTCTATTGAAACAAAATCATTGCCTTCCAAGATTATTCAGGTTTTTGTTACCATTGATAGAATATTATGATCCATATCTCAAGAAAATTCATGAAATTTCCTCTCCTATATTTTTTCATGATACATTCATATATTGTTACGATTTGATACTCTATGGTATTTAAGATAGTTAAGAATGTTTTTTAAGAAATCCTGACTTGGCCCTCTCTTCCTTTGGAAAGCTATGTTCCTTCAAAAAATGTTTTTTAAAAAGGGTTTCCAAGAATTTTATACAATTATCCTACTATCCTTAAAAGAAATTTTAACCTTTTTTTCTTTAACCAATCTATTCAAAGGAATTTTTTTCTTTCTAAACAAGGAATGTTTCTACCCTTTTACTATGAAAAAATGATGTTCCTTTTACCTCATATAATATATATAGATTTACCCATCGTAATTTATTTAATACTTACCTTGAATTTTTAAAGGATAATTTTCATGAAAATGTTTTTTAAAAAGTAAATTTCAAGGAAAATTTTTTTTAAAATGTTTTCAACCTTATTTTATAATTTTCCAAGGGAAATTGTTTTCAAAATTTCTTCGAGCCTTATTAATAATTTTTCAAATGATTTTTGAATAAATAGTTTAAAAAAAAATAAGACACTTTCAAATATTTTCAATTAAAAAGGTTTTCAAAAGAAAATAATGCTTTCTTTATATGTCTTTAATGTGTTTTCAATTAAAAAGGTTTTTTTAATTGTTTTAAATATTTTTTGATAAGTTTTTAGGGTAAATAGTTTTCAAAATGATTTTAAGTTTTTTTATAAGTTTTCAAGGTATTTTATAAGAAAATTATTTCTAAATGTTTTAATATATTAAAAATAATTTTTCAAAGAAGAAAGGATATTTTCCTCAAAAATATTATTGAATGATATTTTAAAATTATTTTCCATATAATATGAAATTTATTGATGTTACCCATTCCTTTATTTGAAATAATATAAAGGTTTTATTCATATACTTTCTATGAATAGGTTATACCAAATGTCATGTCCTTCATGAAAATCATTTCTCCTTCATGGGTCATATGTTTATGAAACTCGTTTCTCATTCACGGGTTATATGTCTATGAAATCCATTTCTCTTTCATGGGTTATAATTTTATGAAATGTTCTTCTCTTTCATGGATTATATGTTTATGAAATCCATTTCTCTTTTATGAGTTATTCATTTGATGAAATTCTTATGAAACATGTGTCTTTTTTCATAGGTTATGATATGTTTATAAGTTTTCTATGCCCATTTCATCTCATGGGTTAAGATATGACTGTTTATTATTTTGTGGCACATGTATGTATTATTTCATTATGAGGTGGATGTGACCTATATCTCCCTCCAATATTTTGGGTAATAAAAAATTTTATATGAGCTCAAAGGGTTCATAGTTTGTAGCCCAATCCGGAAAATAAAGAGGGAATACAGGTTGTTTCCTAAGCCCGAAAACATGACGGTTCATGGGTTATAACCCAATCCAAAAAGAAATAGGGTGTACATGTTTTCACCTAATCCCCAAAACAAGAATGATCATGGGTTGTAGCCCAAGCCTAAAATAAAGAGGGTATATGGTTTGTAGCCTAATCTCATAAACAATAAGGTTCATGGGTTGTATCCCAAGACTTAAAGGAAGAGGTTATACAGGTTGTATCTTATGCTTAAAAACAATAAGGTTCATGGGTTGTACCCCAACCCTAAAATAAATAGGTTACACGTGTTGTAGCCTAATCCTAAAAGCAAGAAGGTACATGGGTTGTATCCCATGCCTCAAAGTAATAGGGTATACTAGTTGTTATTCCAAGACCACAATAGGTATATGGGACATATCCCAAGCCTACCACATTATAAAGGTATTGGTAGGTATCCAAAACTAAAATTTTCTATTCTTATATGTATTCCACAAATACTATGTCGTATTCCTTTGTTATTATCTCATGGATCATGATGTATATTTCCTTATGATATATGTCTTATGAACCCCCAATATTTATTCAATAACTCATTTTTATGATCATTAATATGGTGGGTATGATCTCTTAATGCTACGATCATGTTCTCATACCCCAATGTTCATGTTTGTGCTTACATGTATTTTTAATTTACCCTTACAAAGCATTTTAGATCACCGATTTTTATGTTTCCTTCCCTAGGTTATGAATATAGGTATTATTTTTTATGTGTATAAGAAGGAAACTAGTCTAGAAGAACTGAGTGGGAGATAATGTAGCTCACTTATGTATCAGCATTTATGATTCCATGTTTCTAAAGTCACTAGACCAATTATGGTATTTGTGCATTTGTTTGTATAATGTTTAAGTATTCCACAAATTTTATGTAATGTTAATATTTGGAAAATTAGGGTCTCTATAATTATATTCCTTTTTTGAAGGGTTTTACTAACATTATGGGATATAAAGTATAAATATAAATATAATGGAAAATTCATATCATTTATAAAGTAGTCAATAAGGTTTAAAAAAACTAAACTTCATTAAAGATAATTTAAAGATTACCATATGAAGAAAGAAAAATATATTAATTATTTCTTTACCCCATTGATTATAATTATAAATTCCATTAATGGAAATATTAAAAATATTTAGTTCCATTTTTTTAAAATGACAATGAATAATCATACTAATAAATTTAATGAAAAATTACATAAATTAATGATGGAGATATTAAAAAATTTTACATAAATAAAAATCATAATAAATTGATTGCATATGAGATGAGAAGAGGACCTATGTTAAAGAAGAATTTTAAGTGTAACCAAGAGATAAAATTTAATTCTCTTAAAGGGATGAATATAAATGAAAATAAAAGATTTAATTAGGTTAAATATTTTGATGATGAAGTGGCTGAAGGTTATGATTAATTTTTATCTTTGTTTGCAATGTTTTTTCCTATGTTTAAAGGAATATATAATGGTAAAATTCTTTTTTAAGTGCTATAATTATAGTAAAATTCATAATTTTAATATTAAATATATAATTAAAATTATTAATGATAAAGATTTTGAGGAAATATCCATGTTATTTATGGGAAAATAACAAGGGTGATATTTATGGAATGGTAAAATCATTTTTGAGGGAAAGTAAAATCATGTATTGAATATGAAAATAAGATCCTTCCTTTCAAAATAATAATTTGTCTTAAAATTTGAAGACAATTATGTATATAATGAAAACATTGAAAATGAAAATCAAAAATATTTTTTTCTTAAGATAGTAAATATATATTTTATTTTCATAATAGAGTGGAATATTTTTTGGTCATGAAAAAAATGATAGTTATAAAAGGATAAGAATTAATGAATATGTGATAAAAATGGAGATCAAAATTTTCATAAAGAAAAATACCATGTTAAAGGAAGATAATTATTCTCTAAATAAACTAATTTTTTTAGATAATCTCAATAATATGTTTTACATGAAAAATAGGAGTTTGTGAAAGATATTTAAAGTCTTAATATTTTATTTATAAAAAGGAATGTAGTGATTTATGTCATGAATTCCACACTGATATCCAAAGACATTGAGGTTTTTTAAACTTGAATCAAAGGAGATTAAATCTAAAAAGTATTTCAGTAAATTCAATTTCAATTATGAGAATTTTTATTCTTAGATTAATTAAAGTTTAAAATCACCGGATAAGTAACTAATAGATTAAAAAAATGAGTTTTTAATTAAAAAAATTCTTAATTTCATTGGTACAATGGAATACTAGTGCTGGTATCCATTTGCGAGCTTGAGGGTTTATATCGTCATTCCAAACAGTGTCTTACCTAGGAAGGTTTATGAATCATGGGACCTGAATACTGGGTTGTTTGACACCCTACATGAGAATTCATTCTAGTTGAGGTTAGGCATCCCCCATTTTCCCTAGGTGTGATCCCATATTTGTGTATCGAAATCTATTATCTTATGGTATGTTGTTATTATTGAGTGGATATAATGGATGATACCTAAAAGTTTCCTTGGTGATTATTCATGGAAGTACACAAATAGTTTTCAATTAAATGTGTTCTATAAGTGATAAAAAGATTCATGGAGTGGTTTTTCCTGGAGAAGTGTTACCTTTGAGCCTCGAGTAGAATCCTAGGATGGTAGTGAGGATGTGACCTAACATTGATACTTCATTTTTACCTTTGAGCATATATAGGTTATTTTTATGGTATTTCCTAATATTATGAATGAAAGCACTTTATAGTTATAATATATATATATATTATTCTTTATGGTTTGTGGTTTTGTGGTTTCCTAATGGGTATATATATACTCACCCCAACATGGGATCCAACTACACATGTCATGCCTTATGCAGATAATAGAAAATTTTAAGGTGTACTACAAAAACCATGAGAATGTGGAGTTTAGTTATATTAAACTAACCTTAGGTGGATCAATGAGTTTCTTTTGGGTAGTTTCCCCTGTTTCGCCAGTAGGTTAGGTTATTTGGTATTTTTGATGGGAATGTATTCGTCCCTTTTTTCTTTTTTGGTAGTATTATTTGTACTATAATGTTGTATTATTATTATTCATGCATCTACTGTTTTATTTATCTACATATCTATATTATATTGGCTTATAGAGATGTGTTCATGTGTACATGTACTCTAGTCTAAGGCCTCCCATGTGTGCGATATGCCTAGTCGACGCTTGTTGCTAGCCTGGTCCTACTAGAGGTAGTCCTTGGGGCAATTATTGGATTATTGATAGATAGGTAGGCCAAGGTGGGTTGGTTCATGATAGATTAGTATATGAGGTGGTCATCTTAGAACAAGATTTTGGATATTTTCTTAGTTTGAGGGTTGGTTTGGGAACTAGGAAAATAGTGTTAAAGTGCCTTGATTTTGGATATCTAGTCAGGGAACCTAGTGATTGTGTGGTGGTTGATGTACCAATTCACAAGGGATCTGATAACATTATTTTTTAGTTCGACACATATAGGACCCAGTTGTAGGGAAAACATTGGCACATGCATCGTATAGGAATGGTTTTTGGTTTGTATTCCCTTATTGAGTCGACTCCTCCGATATTCTCTTTTTGACTATGGTGTGTCTCAACTATGGCTAGATTCCCCCACAATGAAAAATATCTAGTATTCCATAGTAGGATCATGGTTATGATATTCTTATCAATGAGGCTTCAGTTTATGGTCTTGTATAAGAGGAAGTTCCTTCGGGTTGACAGTGAGTGATGTCTCCACCTAATGAGTAGAATGTTGACCCACCTCTATTGGATCAGGTGGATCCTCCCCATCATGTTGAGAAGAATTTGGTTCTGGTGGTACCAATAGATGAAAAACCTATCTGGAGTGTTCTTTTTGAGTTTCAAAGAAAGAGATAACCTGGGTTTCATGGTGATCAAGACGCCCTTATTTGTAGGTAGAGGATTTTCCCGAGCCTATGGTGTGAGTGTCCTTTACAGATACAACCCTTCTTGATGGTGTTCCTAATAGAGAGTCTTTGAAAAGAAGACACAGTTCATTGGTAGTGAATTTTGTTGGTGATGTTTGACATGGATTAAAGAGCATAAGGAAGAGGGATACATCCCCCCGCCAAGATACATTCATGAAACATTATTTAAAACCATGATGGTGAGTCAATTCCATCCAAAGAGGATAGTGTTGTAGTGTGGTGGATGATTTCCTTTAAGTTGTTTGTTTGAGTAAATTTTGATGAGATAAGGTGTTAGAGAAATCCCTAGTTATAGATAATAGAAAGGAAATGGAAAGGATTTATTCAAGTGGAAGGATCTTCTGACTAGGAATATTTGAGTGTGATTCAAGGTAAGAAATGTATCTTCTCTTCTCTAGATATAGTTTTATTACACATTAACAATCCATATTTACATTAATGTATCCACTATTGAATACTTGGACATACCAACCGTTCCTTTTAGATCAACCTTTGTATTTTAAGGTGCATGAAAATAAGTTTCTATTATCCCAAACTTCTACTAACAGTGTGACATAACTCTATGAGAAGAAATATCCTCACAAATAATCTTTCTCTAGTGGTAATGAGAACCTATTATAGTTTTCATAGCATGGACTGGTTGCCTACCGTCTATGCACAGTTTACTATTACTAGTGGGGGTTTTAATGTATTTGAGTTCATGGTATAAATTTTTCCTAATTTTGTGAGAAGGAATCGCAGGAAGGGAAGGATTGGATCATGTGTAGGAGGATATAACTAATTTCTTATCAGGTGGATAATATTACCCTTGGAGAAGCAGTTGCTATGGGATTTTAATTCTTGTGATGTTGGAGGGGTATATAGGATTATTTACTGAGTATTTTTCGTTATTACCACCACATTGATATTTTTCTCTACAAATACCTATACTTAGGGATGGAACAATATTTTTCCATCATCTTGAATGGCCCCGTATAGCTACAAGAGTTGAATGTGTGGTAGGAGAATTTGTAGACAAGGGGATTTTTAGACCCAGTGTGCTTACCTGGGAAGCCCAAGGTTGTTCACAGAGAAGGTGGATAAGAGATAGAGTATAGGAATGGATTAACATCACTTAAATCAGGTGACTATTTATAAGGAGTTTCCACCCATGAAAATTGATGAATTATTCTAAAATTGGTTAGGGGTGAATTGGTTCACAAAGTCTGACCATAGGATGGTTTATCACTAGATATGAGTTTGTGGGAAGAATATATTAAGGGTGGATTCTTATAGTTGCTATAGTTTCTTTCAGTTCATGGAGATACCTTTCAACATATTGAACACCCCCAAAGTGTACTCGATACTTATAAACTAGACCCTTCATCCCTTATTGGAAAATGTTTTTTAGTTTTATTCAATGAAATCCTTGTGTACTATTCATTATATGTGGATCACATGAGACACTTGAGGATGATTTTTGACATTATCTAAGAGTAATAAATTTACTATAATCTCTCTAAGTGTCAGTTCTGAGTTCAGAAAGTCCACTTATTATGATGTGTATTCTAAGATGTGGGAGTGATATTAGACCCAATAATGGTTGAGGCAATGTTATCCTGGGAGCCACCCAAGAGTGTGATAGTGATGAATGATACTCATAGAAAGGGTTTCCATTAACTATTGTGAAAGAAAGGTGATGGAGCAGTAATCCCATTAGTAGTTAAACCTTAAGGACTAGGGTGGGGAAATTCCCATCCAGTCAATGGTCCCCCCTCTATTTCTCTAGTGCATTAGGGAGTCACAACTTTGGGATATCGATTATGAGATATTATATGACCATATATCCACAAGATATGTTCTCGATGCATTTTTTAATGGTGGGGATCATTTCATCCTTGTTCGAGGATAGATGAAGAAACTATTCATGTTATGAGAGGAGGTGACAATTAGGTTTCATGCATTCCCTTAGTAGTATATCTATGACAGGTGAGGATGTATTATGATCTTTTTTCATCAGGTTGGGTAGCCAAGGATTTTTTGTGTGTTTCTTCATTTTTTTTCTCAAAGCCTCACCTATTAGTAGGTGAAGGATGAGGTTTCTAAATGGAAGTGGAAATGTGATGGTATATTTTTGGTTTTCATGATGGGGATTATATGATCAGTGAGTGGTCCTAATGCCATATGATTGGTCATAGAATGAATCACCAAGATGTGTCACATCATAACCACCTATGATCAGATATTATTGAAGAGTTTGAGATGTATTTGTGTGCATAAGGTAGTCCATATTCCTGTTTTTTTCTCAATGATAATTTTATTACATGATTATCACTTCAAAATATTATTTTGGAGTGGAATTTTGGAGGTTTTGGGATGTAATTTTGGTTTATCATGGCATTTCTACCCCATAAAAATGGTCGAGTATTGTGGAACACTCAGGTTCGGGGGTATTTGGTTTTTCATGATTATTTTGGTCATAGATGGGAGGGTCATATAACATATGTGGAGTTTGTGTATAACACCCCTTAACACTATTAAATCATTGTATCACTTTTTTTCCACATATGGGAGACCCTACAGGTAACTGTGGTATTGGTTGAAGTTAGGAGAACAACATTTATAGGCCCAGATTTGGTGCAAGAAATGGTTGTAAAATGTGTAGTTCATCCAGGGGAAGGGGAAGATTTCCCATAGATACTGTGAGTCCTATGTGGACCGATGAAGGATGACTTTGGGGTTTGATGAGGGAGACCATGTGTTCCTGTGATCCTCACCTTGAATAGGATTACAATGATTTGGTTGGGGAAGTAGGATATCTATGAGGTTTATAAGACATTTTTTAGTTACTACATTAGTTTGGTGAGGTGGTGTACCACTTATCCCTACCACCATAGTTAGACTAGGTATATAGTGTTTTCTATGTGTCACAGGTGAGGAGATGTGTGCATGACTCGATGCATGACGTCAACCAAGGTGATCTTTATATTGAGGGTGAAGTTACCTTTTTTATGTGACCAATGGAATTTTCAAACTAGTATAAGAAGACCCTTCATGGGAATGTTTTTTTCTTGGGTGTGTGTTTTTTAGAAACACAGGAACCTCTAGGAGAGATCCTAGGAGAAAGAGACCCAAATGTGTGCAAGTATCCTAACTTTTGAGTATGATTTTACTTTTCAGGATGAAAATCCTTGAGTTTGGTGAGATTATAACAACTCCAAAATTTTTGTTTGACACATTGGAATATATCAATGAAATTGTTTTAAGTAAGGTGCATAGTTAGAATGGGATTATGGGGCCTAGAAAAACATGGTGTTGATATATTAAAAATATTCAATATATTATATCACACACACTTAGTTTTATCAGAAACAAAGGAATATCTCATGAATGTTGTTTTATATAGGAAATAAGAGAACTCTATAAAAGCCAGAATGTGGGTTTTACCATAGGAATTACGTAACACTTCTGCACATCAGGCATTTGGTTTAAGAGTGTTCATGGGCGGATAAATAAATAAATAAATATATTTATTTATTTTTTATCTATTAGTTGGCCTAAACCTAATCCTCCTATATTTAAAACCTATTATGGAGAACTCCCTAGTGAAATCCATATAACCCTATAGAGAATGAGTGGTTGGAGAGTTTGGGTTGAGAGATTAGGTGGAGATCTTGGGTGGAGAGCTCAGGTAGATAGTGTATTAGTAGATGATTACAGGATTGATGATCGGGTACCACAAGGATCATAGTCTATGAAGTAGTTCTTGGATCTCTCCAATTATAATGATTCTTAAACGTTCATCATTAGTGATCGTTACAAACTCAAGATACAGAATTTTTTTGTGGTTTAAATGATATTTTTAGATTTAGAAGAATTTGAAGTAATCCTTTCTCCCTCTCTTCTTGATGTTTTTCAACGAAATTTTCTATTGGCCAATGATTTAATGTTACCTGAGAGGACCAATTGTTGTGTATTCATCGATTGACACAAAAAATAGGGTCATGGGTTTAGATTTAGGTTTTAGATACATGAAAGAAGGCATGGCGATGACAATGGGAATCCAATGATGGTGTGGGTAATAGTGAATCCTTGATCCGAATTGAGAGAATCTCTCTAGAGGAATAATGATGGATGATTATGAGAAATGGGAGGATAGAATCCATCCACCGGTAATAGTGTCAGTCTGATGTTGGCATGAGTAGTGCAGTTTCTAGGATCCGGGATGTGTGGTGCCACAGATGGTGATGAGGATTTTTTTTTCATAAATAATAGCTATAATATGACTTCTATATATCCATGGAGGGTTTTCAAGCTAGATTAAGGTGTTGTGTAGTGATTCTTTGTGGTCCTGAAGGCGGTGGTAGTGTCTGGGTGATGATGTTCGAATGACCTTGATTTTATACGAAATATCAATCTACATACCGTGTAGTGCATAGAAACACACACCTTTAATTTTTCTTTATTTGATAGTGCGGTTTTACACATTGAGTTAAATATCACATGTTGTGTGATTTACTCACACATTGTTTGAACCTTATCAACTCAGCTTGTATAAGGAGTACAAACTTGAGAGTATGTGTAGTGCAACAAACCATGTGGTGTACTCACATAACATGTAACCCATGATAAACATATTGGAATGTATTGGGGGTACACACCCAGGAGGCCATGTGACACCAAATGCAGTGTGTTTCAGGGAACACACCACATACTTCAGAAAATACACAGGAACACCCACTGTACACATACATGACTAGAGGCCACAAGCTTGACCAGACAACACACAAAGTTTACTTTGTAAAGTGCATGTGTAAAGAATAAATTTTCTCATACCAAGATATTACATATTTTTTGATGAATATTAATTACATTACCCCAATAATTGCTTGGGGATTTTAAAGGTATAGTTCCATTGGAATCTTGGAACATAATATTCATATTTCATGAAAGATATTTATGATCTCCCAAAATAATCTTCCCACATAGTACTCTTCTAATACATACCTTACTTAAAACCGTTCTTTATAACCTAGGGAAAAGAAACACAATAAAGGGTGATCTCGTATGATCGGTAAGGGTAAAAATGGATATATCAACAAATCATGAGAAAATGGGTATGATAACATGGTAATAAACTTTAAAAACCATATCATACATATAATAAATCACTAACTTGAATTGCCGCCGAAATAATGGAAGTTCATCAGACATGAATAATGATGAAATAAAATAAAATTATCTATGAGAACATAATGTTAACATAAAACTTATATTTTTGTAATGCATGTAAGCATAGAATATCATTTCTTTAATAGTCACATATTATTGCTGAAACTATAAAAGTGGAATGGGCTCACTCCCCAAACCATCATAGTAGTAAATATTAACTCCCAAGAATATCTTAGTGGAAAAATCACCTTACTGAAATGGGTTCACTCCCCATTCTAGTACAATTTATCTCATGATATATCAATCTTTATCCAATGCATTGGAGAGATATGTTGGTCCCACCCACCACATAATAAAAATCATACATATATGTGCCACAAGATCGAAAACAATTCCTCATATCCGAACCTAAGTGTAAGATATTGGAATTTTCCAAAGTCATCTCAGGAACATTTTTAGGTAATTTTGAATATTTTAAGTACCTTGGAATTGGAGTAGTGGATTGGGGTGCTTTTTGGTGAATTTTTATGGAAATTGGGAAGATAGGGAGTTGTGCATGGTTTGCACATGGTTTGGCTAAACTGTGCGCAAGATAACCATGTAGAAAGTGGAGGATGAAACGGTTGGCACATGGTCTTCCTAACCATGTACCATCCATCCGTGCAGGCAATGGAAGATCGCACAGTTAGCGCACATTTTTCCCAAACCATGCACCTCTACCTTGGAAACTGTGCACATGAGTTTTTATTTCTAAAAATATACTTTAAAACATCCCAAACCCTTATGAGACTCTCATATTTCAACCTAGGATCGATATTGAAAATTTCTAGGTGTTTTAAAAGACTTCTAGATGGATTCCATGGTGATCCAAACATTTTTCTTCGAGATCAAAATCCCAGATTGATGATCCGCTCTCTTCCTGATAAGTGGATTTCATCTTGTTGCTTCTCTTGTTCTTTCCTCTATCTTTTCTAGATCTTGTCAGAAAAGATCTTCCCCATTTTCTTGGATCTAAAACTATGAATTGATATCTAGATCTAGGAGTTTTGTTTGAGATCTATATTTTCAAGATCTTGAGGCCTTTGATCTTAATTTTGGGTTTTGGATTTAGATCTGAAGCTTGATCGATGTCGTTGTGCCACTCAGATTTTGGGGATTTTTGTTGGGCTAACGTCTATCTATAAATGGAGGTAGGTGGTCTAAATCAAAATCCTTTAGTCATGATTTTGATATTTGTATGTAATTTTATGATTTTATATATTTCCTTCATAATTTATTTCCTAAATTAGAGTAATTAGGAAGTGGAATTGAATTGAGTTTGCTATGGTGATTAATTGATAATGGAATCATAGAACAAACGAAAGGGGGTTTACCCAAATTGATATTGTAATTGAGAGATTGAATTGGTTATGTTAATATAATTAATTGGGGGGAATTGATTATAAAATTATGTTTTTATATGTAAGATAATTAATTGTGATAATTAATTATGTGTCATAATGTTGACCAAAGATAATTAATTTTGAGAATTAATTATGAGCCATAATTTTTATCGAAGATAATTAATTGTGAGAATAAATTATGATAATTTGAGATTTGATATGGATAATTAATTATGAATAATTAATTATGGAAAGATAATTGTGTTGATTTATTAGTTAATTGATGAATTAATTAATGGATTATGAGCTCAGTTAGTTGTTGAATTAACAAATGGACTTTGAAATGTTTAACTAATCAATGGATTTGTAATGGTATGATGTGGAAAATTATTTTGAATTAATGAATTATTAAATGGTTGATATTTTTGTGGTGCTGGACATGACATTCTAGACCAATTATAAGTTGGGACTTGGATATGGAGTTCCATTCTAATAGTTTTCCAAGCATGAGATTATGGGGTGCTAGGAATGGTGACCTATACAGAATGAGAAAAGGAGTTCTAGGCATGACAGCCTATACTCAGCAAGGTTTTGGTGCTAGTAATGAAAACAAACACCAATGATTGATAATAATAAATGATGATTTAACTGAGATTTTGGGTTCTAGGCATTATGACATACACCAAATGATTAATGATAATGAATGATGATTCCAATGGGAGACATGAATTACAAATAGACCTAATGTGATGATTAATGGTTAAATTAAAATTTGAAAACTATTTAAATTATGAACTTTATTTATTGATTTGTAGAGCTGCATGAATATCTTTTGACTATACTTGTTTTAGACAATGTTGGTGGTGGCCTACTAAGTTGTAATCTCACCCTTTTCAGGTCACCTAATCGGAAACCAAGTAGACTTTATTGTTGCAGGACATGATAAGGATAAGTTCATGGTATAGATTGTTATTTGGGATTGGAGCTTGTGAGAAGGAACCAGATATGATTCGGGACCCATATTTGGAGACATTGTGTATTTACTTTTAGTTTCATTATAGAAACTTGAAACTTTCATTGTCATAGCATGTTTTACATTCCAGTTGTGTAATTTATTTATTTTTACTATCATATGACATTGTATTATTCTGGTTATTTATACGCTTCCGCACTTGGTTATTGTTGTTTTCTTCTGCTGCCATTTTGATTCTGATAAAATAGGGTATAGTCTCCCCAAGACTGACTTACCAGACCCCCACTTATATTCGACATCCTCTGGCATACAAGGAGGTGCGCTTTAGGGCATGTGGCCAACCGACCTAGGTCACCGTTCAATGGCTCTTGGGTCGGGGCGTCACAAAGTGGTATCAAATGAGTTTTCTTTTATTTCTTCTTATTTTGTCTTAATGTTTTGGGAAAGGTAGACAAGAGACTAGGAAGAGTCAATGCTTGGTAATGAGCTCATGCATTGGATGTTGAAAACCCATGTATGGGGGAGAATTTGAGTACTCGGGGTGGGATTGTTGTTACAATTTAATATTATTTCACCTTGGGTGATGCGCTTGTGGTGCGATGTGATATTTGTTTTTGAAAATTGTTGAATTTTGATTTGTGACCTAAAGAGGAAAAATAATTTAGACTTTATGCATCATTATTGGAACTCATGGGAAAATGGGTTATGGGTAAGTTGTTGAACTTGAACCATTTTTTATTGCTGTGAGATTGAAATAATGATGAAAATGAGAAGAAATGGGTTTCTAATGAGAACCATGATTGATGGAATGAGTATGATTAATTAAGTAATTTCTGAATTAATTAATTGGAGATAATGTAATTATTTAACAGATGAATTAATTAATGAGAATGAATGTACCCCCATTAATCAATACCCAAGAGTATGATGGTTAAGTGTAGTGATAAGGACTCAGTGTTGACCATGTGGTGAGTAAAGAAAGAGACTGAGGGGTATCACCCGAAACAAACTTATAAATAGGGATCCTGAGGCACCATTGCGCAAGATGAGGAGGAAGGGGAATGGTTCCTAGAGAACGTTGCTAATTTTATGAAATTTACGGAGAGAGACCTAGTGTGGGTTCATAAAATAATGTCGGAGTTGACAACAAAGTTTTATCTACACCACCATTTTATTTTTACTGGAGATGGTCAACCCGAGGGAGATGAATTCTGGATTGAATCCATAGAGACAATACTTGACCATTTGGAAACTCCAACTGAGAGGAGGGTCAAGTTGGATTCTTATATTCTACGGGGGTCAACGAAGTGCTGGTGGGACATTTAGGTATGATCTGGATAGGCTGATGATATGTTATGGAAGGATATTTTGGAGATGTTCTTGGAACACATCTATCCAGACACGTTGAGACAAGACAAGGCTTCAGATTTTATTCATCTAACCCAAGGAAGTATGTCCATAATGGAAAACACTGGACATTTCAAAGATTTACAATGTTTTGTTCTCGCTTTGGCAGCAGATGAGGCTTCTTCGGAAAAACAATTTCAGGACAGATTTAAGTGTGAAATTAAGTCCCAGGTGAATATATTTAGGCTGAAGAAATTATCAGAATTGGTTATTCAGGATCTCATTTCAAAGGGGAACTAAAATCAGGTTTCCAGTACTAGACATGTAGCTTTCACTAGATGATCAGGGAGTGTGCCTTCTGAGAGAAGGAAGCACTATTATGAGAACCTTAATAAAGACAGTGGGAAGCAAGGTGGTCAGCCAGGAGGGATAGTTGCACCAGACCTTACTCATGTACTTTTCCACCAGTGTGGTTAGAAGGGACAATATCACACACATTATCCTCAACCATAAGTGTAGTGTTGGTTTTGTGGCCACACTACTGGAAAAACGACCTATACCCACGGTTTGGAGAGAACTGTGGGTATAGGGGAGTAAAATGTGGCACACGCTTGTTCCAACGCAGCACACAACAGACCCCACAGTTTTCAAAACCGTGGGATATAAATTAAAAAAACACTGCTAGGTTTTGACCCCACACATTTCGCCCAACCAAACGGAAATTCCGCAACAACAGAACAACTGACCTGTATATTTTATCTGTTGTATGTACATATATTTTCTTATATATTTTAATATAAGTTATCTAAATTCCAAAAAATGGTGCGTGGGGGGTTTCGAACCTGGACATCTCGTGGACACTGGCTGACGCGTCCCCACCAATAGACCAACCAAGTTGTACGCTTGTCCTGTAATATGCACATATATCTTTATATATATATATATATATATATATATATATATATATATTAATATACGGTATTTAAATTCCAAAAAACACACGTGAAGGTATTCGAACATGAGACTGGAGCTCAGTATCGCAACAACGACAAACCGAAGGACCAACGTAGTTGTCATATATATTTAATTTAAGTATATACATATCTGTATTTATATTATTATTACACATGCGGGTTATTTAAATCCAAAATTAGCAAAAAGGTGGACTTCAACCGACGACGCACAGCACCCACAATGAACACTTTACCAACCAGACTAAAGAACTTTACAAGATTTATATTTACATGTATATGAATATATTAATGTAAATCGTGAGAAAATGTCTTCCCGCCAAATTTTCCCCATGTCCCACCTAAATGTTTTTCCCCTCCATAACGCGGAAAATCTATACCCACGGTTCTGGAGAACCGTGGGTATAGGTATTTAGAAAAAAAACCGCAATACCAATGGTTTTCAAGAACCGTCGGTATATGTGTTCAGAAAATACCATATACCCACGGTTTTCTCCAAAACTATGGGTATAGGTCTTAAAAGAAGACTATACCCAAGGTTTTTAGCACAAATGTGGGTATTGGTGGCCTATACCCATGGTTTTGGAAAACCATGGGTATAGGTTTACATCGTATCCCTATACCCACGGTTTTGGAAAACCGTGGGTATAGCCCTATTTTCCAGTATTGTCAGATGAGGCACCTACAGATGTTCTGCATGATGCAATGATATGCTGGTGCTAAGGGAGAATCTGCTCAGAGTTAGAGTGTGGGATGGGGGTCTTCTACTCTATATAGGTTTAGTATTTGGAGTTCTATGGGAAGAGGCAGTAGAGTTAGTGGACATGGTACTTAATGGTGTGAGCACCTGTATTAGCAAAGTGGTGCTACTCAAGGGAGTTAGATGACACCACATGGAAGAGGGGAAGGATAGTTACATGTAGTGCATCCTACACTTGTGTAGAGCGAGGATGGTCTATCGATAATGAGAGGTACTATTCTAGTTTCTTCTACTTTAGCTAGTTCCTTTTTGACATTGGTGCCTCTTATTCCATTATATTTTCAAATCTAGTTAATGGTTTGACCATGGAGGTGGAGTTCTTAAGTGGGGTGATGAATATAAATACGCCATTGGGAATACGGTCTAGGGATATCTGTTTATGTAATGGATGTTTGCTTGAGATCGAAGAGTTTCATTTTCTTTGGGATATCTATGTCCTTGATATATCAAGCTTTGGCCTAATTATGGGTATGAAATGGCTAGTCGAATACCGAGCCCACCTAGATTCTTACAGTAGGAGAGTGACCTTTGTATCTCCTAAGCGTGACCAGTACATTCTTCATGGAGAAAGGGATATCCATACAGGATAATATGGTCAAATTACTCACCGAATGGGAGATCTCACAACCAAAGTTGATAGTCTTTTACTGGATGATTGGAGTGGTTGGAAAGTTGTCCAACCACCAGTAGTAGAACTATTTCATGATTTCTTTCCTAAAGACTTTTCAGAGTTTCCACATGAGATTGATGTGGAATTCACTATTTAGAACATGTTGGGGGCTTAGTTGGTATCTATTAAACCATATATAATGGAACTGACTAAGCTTCATGTTCTTAAAGCATAGTTGGATGAGTTTGAGTATGAAGGGATTATCCATCCAAGTACATCACCTTGGGGATCACCTATTTTGTTTGAAAAGAAGGTCGACATGTGTTTACACTTGTTTTTCGATTAACAGGAGTTGAATAAAATGACCGGGAAGAACCTATATCCTCTTCCATATATTGATGATCTTTTTGGCTAGGTGAAGGGGGCTTGTGTGTTCTCAAAGATTTATATGAGATCAGAGTAACATCCGGTGAGGTTCAGACCTATGATATACCAAGAACTTATTTGAGTAGCAGGTATGGCCTTTTTTAGTTTGTCGTAATTCTGTTTGGGTTGACAAATTTTCTGGTAGTATTTATGAATTTGATGAATAAGATCTTTCATATGTACTTAAATCAGTTTGTGGTGGTGTTTGTGGATAATATCTTGGTGTACTCTAAGACTCAAGAAGATCATGCCCAACAACTTGACATCATCTGGGTATACTAAGAGAGCATCAGCTATATGCCAAGATATCTAAATGTCAGTTTTGGATTGTCAGGGTACAATTTTTGGAGCACATAATCCCATAAGAAGGTGTGGTAGTGGACCAAGAAAAAGTGTAGGAAGGGGTTTCTTGGGAGCATCCTAGGAATGTTTTTAATATTCGAAGCTTTTTGGATTACCTAGTTATTACAGGAGGTTCTTCCTGAACTTTTCCCAATTTGAATCACCACTTTCAAGTTTGAAAAAGAAAGGGGTAAATTTTGATTGGACAGAATCATGTGAGAATTCATTCCATCAGTTTAAGAAGCGATTTACATCAGCACCAATTTTGATCTTACCTGAGTCGGGTGAATATTACACCGTGTATTGCGATGCTTCTGGGATCAGACTCAAAGATGTATTAATTCAAGGGGATCAATTCTCTTATTATGGGTCTTAGAATATAAGGCCACTTGAATGGAATTACCCTACACATGACCTCAAGTTGGAAGCATTGGTAAATGATCTTAATTGTTAGTTACACTATCTTTTCGGTGAGAATTTTACAGTTGTTACAGATCACAAAATCTTGAATTATATCTTTTCACAGAGTGAATTGAATCTTTAGAAGCGAAAGATGGGTAGAATATATGTAGCCCTTTGATTTTGAAATTTCATATACACCTGAGAAGGGGAATAGTGTGGATGATTCCTTGAGAAGGAAAACTCAGAATCAATTGGTACATGAGTTGAATGCAGAGTGGAAGATGATGACCTTCTTGGTGGAAATGCATATGGTAGTTTAGGAGAGTTAGGAGAGGATGACTCTGGTTTCTGTAACAGGGGAGTCAAAACTCTTGAGACCGATTTGGCATAGGCAGTATGAGGATCGAGAGTTTTTAACCTTAAGGGAAAGCCACGAAGGTGGGGAGACACCTTCAAACTGGATAATAGATGTGGATGAGATCATCTATGTGAAAAATTGGATTGTTGTGCCTACGAGTATGTGAGAGGAACTCATGCGAGAATTTCATGCTTCAAGGTGGGCAGTATATCCTAGGGTGAAAATAATGTATCGTGACCGATGATGACAATTTTTGTGGCTAGCCATGAAAAAGAGATAGGAGGGTTCATAAAAAGATGTTTTACCTGTCAGTAGGTGAAGGCTGAGCATCAATGAACTGGAAGACTATTGCAGTCATTTCCTATTCCGGAATAGAAGTGGGATGAATTTACTATGGATTCCATGGTATGACAACCATAGAATTTTAGGAAGAAATATTATATTTGGGTTTTTGGAGATTGACTATTGAAGTATCACATTTCTTTACTTTTAGGTAAACCTTTATAGTAGAGTAGTTGGGAGAACTGTATATGAAAGAGATAGTTCGTTTGTATGGGGTGCCACGAAATATAGTTTCAGATTGAGATTCAAAATTTACTTCATGCTTCTGACAAGGATTACAGAAGAATCTTGGTACAGAGACTCTATTAAGTACACCCTTCCACCCACATATGGATGGGAAGTTGGAGCATACCATCCAGATGTTAGAGGACATGATGCGAGCATGTGTTCTCAACTTTGGTGGTTATTGGGAGAAGCACTAGGCTTTAGTGGAGTTCACCCATAACAACAATTATTAGGAAACTTTATACAACCATATGAGGAACTTTATGTTATACCTTATAGACCACCTCTATGTTGGTTAGAGGTGGGTGAGTCAGAGCTTTTGGAATTAAGTCTCGTTCAAGAGATATCAGAGCGGTTATAGTTTATTCAGAAACGTATGGCTATAACTCAAAGTAGGAAAAAGTTGTATGCTGATAGAAGGAGAATACCCATAGAGTTTACAGAGGGTGATCATATTTTCCTTCAGGTGTCGCCAATATTAGGTCACCACAGAATACGGAGGCAGGCAAAGTTGACACCCAAATTTGTGGGACTGTATGAGGTGCTAGAGAGAATAGGGCTAGTGGCGTACCGAATAACACTTCCACAAAAATTCAATGTTATTCATAATTTTTCCCATGTTTCACAACAATGGCGGTATCACCCCAAACCTTCTCATGTGATTGATGTGGAATAGGTTGACCCTTATATATATGAGGCTTAGAGGAGAATTCGATGCGTCTGTTGGGTCGTAGTAAGAAATTTTTATGGGGAAAGATCATGCCATTAGTTCATGTGTTACAGAAACATAGAAATGATCAAGAGGAATCTTGGGAAGGGGAAGCAGACATGTGGTCTCAATGGACCAATATTTTTCCCTCAAAATCTTAGAGAAGTTCACGAGTGCATCTCGAGGATGATGTTTTATAAATTTAGGATATTTTAAGATCTTGACCTTTTATGAGGTCATCTCGGGCATGTTTTTAGGTTTTTTGATGTTTTTAAGTACCTTGGACTTGGATTATCTTCTTGGAGTGCATTTGGGTAAATTTTTAAGGAACATCGGAAGATAGAGAGCTAGGCACAGTTTGGGCATGGTTTGGCCAAACTGTGCGGACATTGGAGGTTGGCATGGTTAACACACGGTTTTCCTAACTGTGCATCATTCATCTATGAAGGAAGTGGAATACCACATGATTAGCGTAAATTTTTCCCTAACCATTCACCTCTACCTAGGAAACTGTGTGCAATGTTTTTTATTTTTGAGAATATATTTTAAAACCACCCGAACCCCCCAAGACTCCCATATTTCGACCAAGGATCCGGATTGAAAATTTCTAGGTGTTCCTAAATCCTTCAATAGGGATTCCAAGGTGATCAGAACACCGATATTCGAGATCAAAATCCCAGATTTATGATCCTCTCGCTTCCTAGTAAGTGGATTTCATCTCATTGCTTCTTCCATTATTTCCTCAATCTTTTCTAGATTCTTTTAGGGAAGATATCCCCTATTGTCATAAATATAAACCTATAATTTGAGATCTAGATCTATGATTGGGGATATAGATCTATATTTACAAGATTATGAGGCCTTTGATCTCAATTTTGGTTTAGGTATTTTTATCCAAAGCTTGATCGACGGTGTTGTGCCGCTTGGATTTTGGGGACTTCTGTTGGGCTAACATCCGTCTATTAACTGAGGTAGGTGGTATAAATCAAACTCCCATAGTCATGATTTTGATATCAGTATGTGAGTTTATCATTTTCTAGATTTCATTGATAATTGATTTCCTAAATTAGAGTAATTAGGAAGTGGAATTCAATTGAGTTTTCTTTGGTGATTAATTTATAATTGAATCATGGAACAAATTAAGGGGGGGGGGGGGGGGTTACCCAAATTTATATTTTAATTGAGATATTGAATTGGTTGTGTTAATATAATTAATTAGGGGTAATTAATTATGAAATGATGTTTGGCTATGTAAGATAATTAATTGTGAGAATTAATTATTAGGCATAATAATGAAAAAATAAAATTAATTGTGAGAATTAATTATGAGACACAATTGTGATCAAATATAATTAATTGTGAGAATTAATTATAACAATTTGAGATTTGATATGGATAGTTAATTGTGAAGAATTAATTATGGAATGATAGTTTTTTTGATTCATTAATTAATTGATGAATTAATTAATGGATTATTTGCTTAGTAAATTGTTTAATTAACTAATTCCCTTTGAAATGTTTAACTAATCGATGGATTAGTAATGGTATGATGTGGGAAATTCTTGTGAATTAATAAATGATTAAATGGTTGAATTTTTTTTGGTTCTACACATGGCGTTCTAGACCAATTAGATGTTGGGACTTGGACATGGTGTTCCTCCCCGATAGTTATCCAATTTGGAGATTATGGGGTTCTAGGCATGACAACCTACACCAAATTTGAAAAGGAGTTTTAGGAAAGACAACCTACACTAAATGAGATTTTGGGGCTAGGAATGACCACCTACACCATTGAATGATAATAATGTATAATGGATAAACTAAGATTTGGGGTTCTAGGAATGGAAACCTACAGAAAATGATTAATGATAATTAATGATGATTCCAAAGGGAAACATGAATTGAAATTGGGCCTAATGTGATTGTTAAAGGTTAGATTAAAATGTTATAATTGTTTAAATTATTCATTGTACTTATTTCTACATATATTTACATGCACAATATTTTGACTGGAATATTTTTAGACACTGTAGTGGGTGGCCTATTAAGTTGTACTCACACCCTATTCAGGCCTCCTAATAAGATCCTGAGTAGAATTTTTTGTTGTAGGACATGATAAGGGAATGGCCTTTGGATAGGTTGTTGTTTTGGATTAGAGCTTGGGAGAGGTAATCGGACGTGGTTTGGGACCTGTATTGCAGTCATTGTGCCTTTACTTTTATCTTCATTGTAGACACTTGACACTTTCATTGTCATAGTGTGTTTCACCTTCCAGTTGAGTATTGTATTTTTTTGGCTTTAACTGTCATATGAAATGGTATAATTATGGTTATTTATATACATCCACATTTGGTTATTGTGGTTTTCTTCCACTAGTTTTTTTATTCTAATAAAAGAGGGTATAGTCCCCCCAATACCAGCTTACGAGACCCTCACTGCTAGTTGGCACCCTCTGGTGTACGGGGATACGTATATGAGGGCATGTGGCCAACCGGCCCGAGGAACCGTTCAGTGGCTCCTAGGTCAGGGTGTCACAATGTGGTATCAAATTAGCTTTTTTTCATTCTTTTTATTTTTTCTTACTATTTTGGGAAAGGTAGACAATAGACTAGGAAGAGTCTAGGCTTGGTAATGAGCTCATGCATGGGAGTTTCAAACCCATGTGCCAGGGAAAATCCGATTATTCAGGGTGGGATTGTTGTGATTTCTCTTTGTTGTAATAGTTTTATGTTATCTCACCTTGGGTGATGCATTTGTGGTGTCATGTGATATTTGTTTTGAAAATTATTGAATTTGGATTCATGACCTAAAGAGGCATGATACTTGAGTCTTTATGCATCATTTTACGTAGTCAGGGTTGTTGTGACATTCATTATTCTAGGCACTCATGAGAAACAGGTTATGGGTAAGTTGCTGAAAGCGAGCTGTTTTTTCTTTATTATGTGATTGAAATAATGATGAAAAATGAGAATAAATGGTTGTTTAATGAGAACTCTGATTGATGAAATGAGTATGATTAATTAATTAATTGTTTAATTAATTAATTGGAGAAAATTTGATTAATTAATGGCTGAATTAATTAATGAGAATGAATATACACTTGTTAACCAACGCCAAGGAGTAGGATGGTTAAGGGTAGTGATAACGCCACAGTGTTGACTGTGTGGCGAGTAAAGGGAGAGACCGAGGGGTATTTCTAGTAATGCAGATCCATTTAGGGAGCGTGAGGAACCATTGGTGCAAACTGAGGAGGAAGGGGAATTGTTTTGAGAGAACATTTCTCATTTCATGCAATTCATGGAGAGAGACCCAAGACGGCTTCAGAAAAGCATGTAAGGGTTGACAAGGGATTTTTAGCTGTAACACCCTCCTACTTTTACTAGATAGGGTCAACCTGAGAGAGATGTATTATAGATTGAATCCTTATAGATGATACTTGACCATTTTGAGGCTCGGGCTGAGAGGAGGGTCAAGTTGGATGCTTATATGCTATGGGGGTCAGCAAAGCACTGATGGTACATTCCAGTATGATCTGGATAGGCTGATGATATGGCCTTAAAGAATTTTCGACAGAAGTTCATGGAACACTTCTATATAGTCATATTGAGATAGGGGAAGGATTTAGTGTTTCTGAATTTGACACAAGGAATCATGTCCATAATGGAATACTCTGGATGTTTCCCAAATTTATAGCCTTTTTCTCTAACTCTAAAAGCAGGTGATGCTTCTTTGGAAAAATGATTTTTGGATATCCATACGTGTGAAATTATGTCCCTTGGTTTATTAGGATATCATTTTAAAGGGGAACCTGAAGGAGGCTTCTAATGATGGAAAATTAGCTCTCGCTAGATGATCAGGGAGTGTGCAATTTGAGATAAGGAAGCATTGTTACGAGAACCTTAGTTAGGACAATGGGAAGCAAGGTGGAAAGTCGGGTGGAATATTTTCACTAGACTATACTCATGTACTTTCCCTCCAGTGCAGTAGGTAGTGACACTATCACACACATCATCCTCGACCACTAGGGGAGTGCTGGTTTTAGGGAAAGATGGGGCACCAACATAAGTTCTGCTAGAAGGTGCAACAAACTGGTGCTTGTGGAGCATCTTATGAGAGTTAGAGTGTGGGAAGGGGGTATTCTATACCACATTAGTTTGGAATTTAGAGTCATACTGGAAGAGGAGGTAGAGGTAGTGGACGTGGTGCTTTAGGGTATGAGATCTCATATCAGAAGAGTGGTGTTACTCAAAGGATTCAGACGACACCATAGGGAAGAGGGGAAGGACAGTTACATGTAGTGAATTCTACACTTGTGGAGAGTGAGGATAGCCCATCTTCAGTGAGAGGTATTATTCTAGTGTCTTCTACTTTATATAGTGCCTTGTTTGATATCGATGCCTCTCATTCCTTTATATCTGCAAATCTTGTTAATGGTTTGAGATTGGAGGTGGATTCCATAAGAGGTGTGATTAATATCGATACACCATTGGGAAAACGATATGGGGATATCTATTTATGAAATGGATGTTCACTAGAGATAAGATAGTATCATTTTTCTTTAGGATATCTATGTCCTTGATATATTGGGCTTTAACCTGATTATGGGTATAGACTGCCTAGCCGCTTACTGAGCCCTTATAGATTGATACCATAGGAGAGTGACCTTTGTGTCTCCTAAGGGTGACTAGTATGTTCTTCATGGAGAATGGGATATCCATGTTGTCCGAGCTGGGCCAATTAATTAGTTACTAGGAGAGCTCACAACCCATGTTTCAAGTCTTTTGTTGGATGATGGGAGTGGTACGCAAGACACCCTTCCACAAGTAGTAGAACTGTTTCAGGATGTCTTTCCAAAACACTTTTTACGGTTTTCTTGATAATTGATTTCCAAATTTGGAGTAATTAGAAAGTGGAATTGAATTGAGTTTTCCATGGTGATTAATTGATAATTGAATCATGGAACAAATGAAGGGGGGTTGCCCAAATTTTTATTGTAATTGAGATATTGAATCTGTAGTGTTAAGATAATTAATTAGGTGGAATTAATTATGAAATGATGTTTTTCTATGTAGTATAATTAATTATGATAATTAATTATGTTCCATGATGTTGAAAAATATAATTAATTGTTAGAATTAATTATGAGGCATAATGTAGATCAAAGATAATTAATTGCGAGAATTAATTATTACAATTGAAAATTTGATATAGATATTTAATTGTAAAGAATTTATTATGGAAAGATAATTGTGTTGATTTATTAGTTAATTGATTAATTAATTAATAGATTACGTTCTTAGTTAATTGTTTAATTAACGAATGGCCTTTTAAATGTTTAACTAATCGATGGATTGGTATTGGTACGATGTGGAATATTCATGGAATTAATGAATGATTAAATAGTTGATATTTTTTTGGTTCTAGACATGGAGTTCTAGACTAATTAGAATTTGGCACTTGAACATGGCATTCCTCCCCAATAGTTATCCAAGATTGAGATTATGGGGTGCTAGGCATGACAACCTACACCGAATGAGAAGGAGTTCTAGGCATGACGACCTACAATCAATGAGATTGTGGTGCTAGGCATGCTAACATACACCAATGAATGATAATAATGAATAATGATTCAATTGCAATTTGGGGTTCTAGGCATGACGACCAACACCAAATGATTAATGATAATGAATGATGATTACAATGGGAAACATGAATTGAAACTGGTCATAATTTTATGAGTAAAGGTTAAATGACAATGTGAAAACTGTTTAAATTATGCATTGTATTTATTGCTTCATAGAACTATATGAACTATATTTTTATTGGACTCATTTTAGAAAATGTTGGTGTTGGCCTACTGAGTTTTACTCACACCCTATTTGGGCTGCCTGATTAGGACCTGAGTAGACATTATTGTTGTAAGACATGATAATGGAAAGGCCCTGGGATATGTTTTTGTTTGGGATTGGATCTTGGGAGAGGGAACCAGATATGGTTCAGAACCTATATTTAGATTCATTGTTTCTTTACTTTTAGTTTAATTGTAGAAATTTGACACTTGTATTGTCATATCATGTTAAAACTTCAGGTTGAGTAATGTATTTTTTTTTTGGTTTTGACTATCATTTGACATGGTATTATTATGGTTATTTTTTTGCTTTTGCACCTGGTTATTGTTGTTTTATTTTACTGGGGTTTTTATTCTGATAAAATCGGTTATATTCTCCTTTATACTGAATTATTAGACTATCACTAATAGTCGGAACCCTCTGGTGTATGGGGAGGCGTGTTTGAGGAGATGTGGCCAACCAGACCGGGGCACTGTTCATTGGCTCCAGGGTTGGGGTGTCCCACTAAAAAAATAAACGGATTTCATAAACATTTCATCATAACATAACATATTTAAAATTAATAGGTTTCATAATAATTTCATCATTTCATCAAAGTGTAACCCATTGAAAAAGATGCGAGTTTATAATCATTTTATCATGGTATAACCAGTGGAAGAGAAACAATTTTCATAAGGATCCTTTCATCATAAAAATAAACAATCTAGAGATAGAGTAAGAATTGTATCCTTGGATCATATCCCCATTAAAACATAAGTAACATCAAATAATTTCATTTTAGAAGGAAAATGATTTTTAATGAAACTTGAAACATTTCTTGATAAAAAAAAATTTCATTGAAAATCAAATTTTAATCCTAAAAATTCATAAAATACTTTGGAAATCATTTTCTTTGAAAATAAAATTTAAAATCTATAAATTAAGATTTAAAAATAATTTAAAACATTTCATGAGAAAAATATCATTTCTTATTTGAAAGACACTTTTTTAAACATAAAATAATTTTATAATTATCTTATTTTAAAATAAATGTAAAATATTATAAAGGAAGATTTAATAATAAGTTTGAAAAATTATAGAAAAAATATCATTTCCAATTTAAAAAAATTAAAAAAATTAAAAATAATTAAAAATAATTTTCTTTGAAAATAAACTTTAAAACTTATAAAGGAATCTTTAAAAAACATTTAAAACATTTCTTGAGGAATATATCCTTTCCTCTTTAAAAAATAAATTAAATCATAAAAAATTTTCAAAATACTTTTCTTTAAAAATAATTTTGAATATTTATAAATTAATATTTTTAGAAAATAATGGTCATGATGGTGTGAAATTTTGTTCATTCCATACATGTTAAAAAAACGTTCTTTTCACATTTTTGATAAAATCCAAACCGGAATTTTTTGGAAAATGACATGAAGATCCATTTATTTATTTAAAAAAAATTCAAAAATGTTTAAAAAAAATTTAATAAATTTTTTTAAGAATTTTAAAAATAATTTTGAAAACATTTTTAGAAAACATTGTTTTGGAAGAAAATGTGTTTCAACTCGAAGAGAGAAATAACGATGATTTTCTTTTAAAACATCCTTTTAAACTATTTCATACATAAAGAGAGAAATATATAGAAAAAATTTGTTCTCTATAAATAAACTTATGATAAAAAACATGAGTTTCTTGAGATAGAGATCATACTATTTTATCATTTGAATCATAATCATGAGAAATCACATTACACGATAAGATTATAACATAAAACACTTACCACTCTGGTAAATTTGATTCATAATCCCAATGAAAGAATATAAATAAATGAAAATTTGAATATAATGTGAATAAATAAATTCACTATATTACATGTAAAAGGGGATGTACATACACATCATAAAATAATATAGGTGCATAACATAACATATGTCTCAAAGAAGACAAATTGTGACAAAAATTCATTATCGCTTTGGTAAATTTTGAATTGTAAACCCCATGAAAAAAAGATACTAAATTGGATAGATAAATATCCATAATTTTGAGGATATTTATCTTTGAATACATTCATGGGAAGTATATATACTATATAAAAGAAACATTATGTGAAAATGGATTGGGTCTCACGGAAAAGAAAACTGAGATAGAAATCCCTTACCTTAATTATCAACTTCCTTTGTACACATTAGAACCTCCTATATAAAAAAATATAACTTTATTATACATATATTATATAAAATTACACTTATTTATCATACCATATATGATTTACTTATGAACGTTTTTAACCAATTTATCAACAATTCCTTATTAAAATCATGTTTTGGGTAATAACTGCTTTGTTTTTCATGTATGTTTTTGATTTTTTATTTTTAGAACTCTAAATTTTATTGTGGTTACATCATATCCATAATTTAAACATGATATTAATATAATACATATTATGAATATATTTATTTATAGTAATATATAAACGTAATCGGTAGAAAATAAAATTCTTTGTTCATGGAGATGGTAGGTCATACGTATTCATGAACCTTGTTACCATTTTATTGATAGATTGAAAGAAATGTAGATAAATAATATATTAGTATTCTAGAATAATTTTTAAGTCATATTTATCAAATATTTTTATTAAACATATCTTTGTTATCTTTAATTTAAAACATGAATGAATCACATCGCTTCACGAGGTGGTAGTCCGCCATACACATGAGCGATATTATCATATTCCCCCAAAAAGGAAAGTAAAGAGTAATATGTCATATAATGATTACAATAGCATAATATTATCATAAATATCATATATAAACATTTAATCCATAATTATATACCACACTGATGGGTTGTGGTTGATGAAAACATCACTTCATGTGGTAGTAGTATGTCGTACATGCAAATTATGATTTTATATCCCATTTGATGGAAGTGGATATGGTTGTAGGTAATTAAATTAACATAAAAAGATCTCAGTATATGGAAGATACTAAGGTTATTATATTAGCATTGTTTAATAATAATTTAATGATGTGGTGGATGAAATAAAATAAAACACTCATTGAAGAACATTACATATTCTTCAAGTAACCTACCATTGTAGAAATATGACTAGAAATTAGTGTTAGACATGTTTTGGGTCATTTTTAACCCTTACATTTTTTGTTTAACCCCTGGAAACTCATTTTCACTTAACCATAGTAAATAATTTTTAATGTTTTCCTATTCATTATGGTAAAAAATAAAGTTTATCTTATTATATATGATAAATTAATATCATACCAAATGTGGAATCCATTTATTTCTAATTCTATCCATCAAAGTGAGAAATGTTAATTTTAAATTAAACTTCTTGATGCGATGAAAAAGTAGTTTTCCATGGAGAAAATATTTAACTTTTTTTTAAAAAAATTATATCAAAATTCTATTTCAAAATTATTAAAATGGTATATATTTGATTATTTTATATATAAATTAACTAACTTTACAGTAAAATCCATTTTAAATCTAAAGGGATCACATAAATTATTTAAATTAAAAATAAATTTTCAATCAAACCAATATTTTTCACTATCGATAACAAATTATCATTTTCCTAAAAATACCATAAATTCACCCTAAGATAATTTTTTCATGATGATTTAAAAAATTAAGTCAATTTTTTCAAATAAAGTTTCCAAAAGATTCAAAAATTAATTTTAAAATATCTGCACAAAAGGCGACAAGAGTTTTTTTTTAGAAAAATACGGTTTTTAAGTGTTGAATTGGATTTATTTTCATCTATTTTCAAGAAAATAAATAAAATTGATGTTAAATTTTTTATTGAATATATAATATATACATTTAATTAAAATCATTCATCAAAATTTAATTTTTCAACTTATTAAAGTAAATCATGTTGGTGCATATTAAAATAGTTTTCCATAAAAATATTTCCTTTGTTTTCAAATGGTTTTTGTTTTCACATATAATTAATTTTTCATCATATAATTCATTATATATACATGTTTAAATCATATATTTTTCATAATTTAGCTATTCCTATTCATACGTTTCATTATAATGGCCAGGTGATAACTATCATATTAGATTATAGTATTTTAATATCATGTCCTTCTTCGTTAAAACTCGATGTTGCATGTAACCCAAGATAATATAATTGTTCATTGTAATGAAAGCAACCAAAAAAATTAACTTTATTAGAAAAATATTTCATTAAATATCTAAGTTCTATATTCTACCCCTTTAAAAAAAAATTCCTCTCAATTTAAAATTATTCTTGGTAATTAAGGGTTTAATATTTGAAAACCCCTTGGTTGGAGCCCACATCAAAAAATGGGTTAATAAAACATTACTCTTGAAAGGAGATAAAGGTATGTGTGATGGTTATATAAAATATCGCATAAATATGTTTTTATATACTATATAATTGGTGGAAATTGAAAACATGGCCATATAAGTGAAATATAACAACAAAATATTTATGGAAAGTGGTAGAGAACATGATCTGGAGAATGTTAACGACCAAAAATCCATAAATTTGTGATAGGTGAAAAGAACATTCATTAAAAAAATGAAGGTTAATGTATAATATTTTATTTCAAGATCATTTTCATAAAATTGATTAATTTTTATGATATGATATACTTACTTGACTTAATTCTATTTCACAATAACAATTTCATACTTTGGTTGTGATTTGATCAATTTTTAGTTCATCTCATTCTTTAACAAATGAATATGATTTTTTAATGGCTGAAGAACTATTGGATCATAAGATTCCTAAATGAATGATAATTTATTTTTTATTTCCCTGGTTATTATCAAAAATATAATTGTTATAACTGGTTGTCAATGGAATCCAAATTTCAATGTAATCCATTCCATGAATAGTTAACTTTAAATTTCCTCTATGTCTGACCAAAATTGAAATCCAAAATTTTTGAAAGAATGTATGTAAATTTAAAAAATAAAGTTATCATTAATCCCCCCAATAACCTGAAGTATCACATAATTTCACATACCAAATATGAGAATATCTTGATCATATATTCTCCTAAAACATGGTAATATCTTGAATTACAATAATTCCTTAATGAAAACATACACACAAACTAATTCCTTGAATAAAACAATAGATTATTGAATATATTATATAAATTAAATAATTTTGTAAACTCCATCAGTGATAACATAAACCAATGTGTATAAAAATCATTAACCAGTTTAAAGGTCATCAATACTATCCAATTTAACTTATTCATATCCATCGTCTCTCTTTCCCAACATCATTATTTCATCATCAGGAAAATTTTAACATCTATGTTCCCTTAATCTTGTGTTTTAAATAAAATATAAACTTTCTATTAAATTACTTTTCTTGTTCTTAAATACCACTCAATATATTCTTTTAAATCCTTAACAAAGAACTTATACTAAAATATCTTTATATATTTTATAATTCTTGAATTCTAATACATAAACACTTTAGTCATTTTACTTTATTCCTAAACTATTAATGAGGCTTCATTAACTTATTCCTTAATAACCCTTTCCTAAAATATGAAATATGAATCATGTCTTAACAATAATCAATATTAATGTAATCATTATTCTCATGTATAACATAAACAATACTGTTGGAACATCCCATACCATTCATATGTCATTTGTGGTCTCTTTATCATCAATGGTACAACCATTACTCATACCATATTTCTAATTCTATTCATGAACTTTCCCCCAAGGACATTAATTTTCATAATGACCGTACATTCCAAATTTAAAACATTCAACCATTTATTATACCTTAGAGAGACTATTATTCTCATCCATTTCATTAATACAAATTTTCATTTTTCCTTAGAAATCAATTTCTTTTTAAAATTATTTTCCACACTCAAAACAACTTCTCATTTATCCGAGACATCCACTCAGGTGATTCATCACACATTATTGACATATAGGAAACCCAATATTCTTTCCTCTAGGATCTCCACCACCCAAAATCTCAACGAACTCCATTATTCTATTCTTTGTTGAGTTCAAGAGTTAGATAAGGTGAATTTTTTTGATTATATATCATGAAAAATGATTAGGAAAGTCACAATATCCTTCACTCTAGTCGTCATACCATTTTATTTATAATCAACACATTTTTTATCTTATTAAGTTTTAACCCATTTTTTTGATACCTCTATTGACTAAAACCAAATTACATAGTGTAATCAATAAAAATCATAGTGAGGAGACACATAATCATTAAGAATAACTTATAAGATGTTTAAACAATGATACGTTATTTTTAATCTATAACACTTTTTGCTTAACCTTGGTCATTCATAATCATTATTCAAATACTTCATGATGGCTTGTAAAGAGTTGGTGAATTTCCAAAGCATATCCCTCAGTATTATCAAACAAGGTGTGAAACAAGGATATTTTTCATGCACCAAGTGACAATCATGTCTAGATCAATGTTCCATTTTTGGAGTAATTACCACTAGGTACCTATATGAAAGATCCACATCCACTTTTAGTATCTTGACATAGATTTAATTGTTTGAAAACAACTCACTATATCCTTTATCAAAATTCCAGGTTATCTTCCTATACATTGACTCATACTTAGACTTACCCATAAACATATACCTAGGCATATCCTTAGAAATATTCCAAGGGATTTCACTAATTATTCCTCATACCAGTTTCTAATGGTAAGAAAAACTTATCCTCAAATACCAATTATAAGGACCAAAATTCTCAATTTATAGAGATTAGATATTTTTAGATGAATATTCATTACATTAAACAAACATACAAATGATTATCATTAAGGTATAATTACTTTGGAAACCTCAAACACAATATTCTTATTTCATGAAATATCTTTAACATATCCCATAAAGACCTCCCCATATAGTACTCTTCTTATAAATACCCTGTATAAAAATTTTCTTCATAACCTAGGGATGGGAAACATAAGAAATGTAAGAATAAAATTCTTAGTAAGGGTAATCAAGAGAGATAACAACATATCATGGGTATAAGGGTATAATAACGTTAGAATAATATATTAAAACCATACCCTATATATAATAGATCATATACTTGAGTCATGGAATAAATTAGGTCCATTCATAAGACATTAATCATAATGCAATCATAAAACATGATCCATGAGAACATAAAATTTTCATAAGACATATATTTGTGGCATACACTTAACCATATAAGATCATACCCCTGGTAGTCAAGGATTATCGTAAAAACTATCATTGTTGAATGAGTTCACTCCCCAAACCATTATAGTAGTCATGGTTCTCTCCCAAGACTGTCATAGTGGATAAATTCCCTAATTGAATTGGGTTCATTCCCAGTTCTATTCCTATTTATCTCACATGATATCAATATTTACCTAATACATTGGAGTGAAATATAGGTCCCACACATTAGATAATGAATATCATACATATATATCCCATAAGATCATAAAACCCTCATCATATCAGAACCCAAGAAAAGAAATGAGTTTCATAAAAATTTCATTGTATCATCATATTATAGTCCCTTGAAAAAGAATTAGGTTTTATAAACATTTTAGCATGGTATAACCTATGAAAGAGAAATGTGCTTCAAAAATATCTTATCATCATAAATATAAACCATCCATAGAAATAATAAAAATCATATCAAAGTATCATATACTCTGTAAAGAATAAGTAACATCAAAATATGTCATCTCATGTGGGAATTATTATGAAATATCACTTGGATCATTTCTTGAGGAAAATAAATTTTCATTGAAAATGAATATTTATACCTAAAAATTCCTAAAATATTTTTTATATATTTTTCATTGAAAATAAACATGAAAACTTATAATTGAATTTTTAAAAATAATATAAATATTTCTTTAGGAATAATACCTTCTACTTTGATAGAAATTTATAACATAAAACCATTTCAAAAATACTTTTCTTTGAAAATAACCTTGAAAAAATATAATGGAAGATTTGAACATCATTTAAAAAATTTATTCAAGAAAATATCCCACCCCCTTTGAAAAACAATATAAAAAACATAATACATTTTCAAAATCCTTTTATTTGAAAATAACTTTGAAAAACTAAAATGGAAGCTTTAAAAAAATTATAACATTTTTTCGGGAAATATCTTTTATGATATGAAAAGAAATTTTTGAAACATAAAAATAATTCAAAATATATTTCATTGAAAATAACCTTGAAAATTTATATATGATTATTCAAAGAAAATAACTATTATGATGGTGGGAAATTTTGTTAATGTAATAGACCTTAAAATAAATATTGATTTCACATATTTAGTAAAGTCTAAATGAGCATTGTCTGGAAAACGAAATTAAGATTCCTATGAAAAAATTAAAATTTAAAAAATTGGAAAAAATGTATTTAATAAATCATTTTATGAATGTTAAAAACATTATTGAAAACATTTTTAAAAAACATGGTTTTTGGAAGAAAAATTTTTTTAGACCGAAGAGAGAAATAAAGAATATTTTTATTAAAAATGTAATTTTGAAATATTGAATACAAAAAGAGAGTAAAATAAAGGTAAAACATGTATTATAAATAAATAGAGTAAAAAAAATGTGTGTATTTAGATATAGATAATAATATTTCATTATTGGAATCATAATCATGAGTAATCATGATAAACGATGAGATTGTAACATAAAACTGTTAACACATTGAAAATTTTGAATAATAAAACACATGGAAGAATAAAATTAAATGAAAATTAGAATATTATAAAATCAAATAAATTAATGATAATAAATTTTAGAGGGTATGTATATGCAACTCATAAAAAGAAGATAGATGCATAACATTATATATGTCTCAAAGAAGGAAAATTGAGACAAAAATCCATTACCACTTTGGTAAAATTTTAAATATAAACCCCATGAAAGTGAGACAATAAAATGGATATGTATATCCTAATAATATTAAGTATATTAATAATAAAATAAATTCATGTGAAATATATAAACCACATAAAAGTAATAGGTGGTAAATATGGCTTGTGTGTCACTAAAAATAAAACCGAGATGGAAATCTTGTACCTTAAATCTTGAATTTCTTCAAACACATTAAAAAAACTTTTATAATAAATATAATTTTATTATAAATATAATAAATAACCATTATAAACTTTATCATACCATATATGACTTACTTATGACCTTTTATTAATAGTTTTTAAACAATTTCCCATTAGAATTACATTTCGGGTAATAACTACTTTGTTTTTAGTGTATGTTTTGATTTGTTATTTTTGGTACTATTAATTTAATCATGGATAAATAATCTACCAAATATTAACAATGATATAAATATAATATATATTTATTTTATATATATTTATAGTAATCTATAAAATTTGGAGGTAGAAAATGAAATACATCGTTCATGGAGATGGTAAGTTGTACATATGCATGAATATTGTTTCCATTTAATTAAATGATTGAAATGAATAATGTTAAATAATATATTACCATTATATAATCCTTTTATGTCATATTTATCAAATATTTTAATTTAAACAATCTTTATTACCTTCCATGTAAATCGTGAATGAATCACATCACTTCGTGTGGTGGTTGTTCGTCGTACACACAAGTGACCCTATCTTATTATCAGAATAGAATGTTTGGAGTTATATGTGCTATAATAACTCAAAAAGTATAATAATATCATAAATACCATAAATAAACTTTTAATCCATAATTATATCCATCTATGCTAGGTGGTTTTGGAAAATGAATAACATTAGTTTGTGAGGCGGTAGCCCTCCGTACACATGAATAATGATTTCATATCCCATTTGATGGAAGTGGATATGGTTGTATGTAATTACCTTGAATAAAAAAATATCAGTATATTTAATATATTTAGGTTATTATATCATCATGTATTAGTAATATTTAAAGGAGGTGGAGGAATAACTAAAATAAAAACACTCGTTGGAGAACGTTTCCTCTTCTTTAGAAAACCTTATTAGGTTTACACAAAGAGTTTTCCAAGGACGATTCTTTGACAAAAATAAGGCTTATATGATGTTATTATAGAAGTAAGAAAGTAATTATGTTAGGCATGAGATGAAACAATGGGTTTTGGAAGTGTAAAAGTTATCAGAGAGGGGGTGGCCTTTTGTATGTGTGGTGCGTGACACACTTGCAATTTTTTAAAAGAAAAAGGGGTACCCAAATTTTTCACATAAAACAAGTATAAAAAATGGTAAATTATAAAACATATATGACATGAGGTTGATATGTGGTCATAATATGTTTTTTGTCATGTTTTGGGTCATTTTTAACCATTATCCTTTTTTAACCCCCAATAAACCTATTTTCACCATAATCACAGTAAATAATTTTTACTATTTTTACAAATCATTAGGGAAAAAATTTTAATTTGAACATATTAGATAATATATATTATTTTGATTCGAAAACATTAATCCATTTTTTCAAATTCCATTCAAATAAGTAGAAATGTTTAATTTAAAATTAAACCCGTAGAAGTGACAAGAAAGCGGGTTTCAAAATGAGAAAATTATCAAAATCTTTAGATGTTTTTATATCAAAATAATGCATGAAAATTATTTAAATTTCCAAAATTGTATTAATTGATATATAATTAAAATAAAATTACTTTAAACCCCATTTTATAGAAAAATTATCCTTATAAATTCTTTAAAAGTAAAGACAATTTTCAATAAAAACCCATATATTTCACTATTCATTGAAAAATTAATCTTTTCAGAAAACTGAAAAAATTCCCCATAAAATAATTTTGAAATTAGTATTTTAAAAAATAATTTTAAATTTTCAAAAAAAGTTCATAAAATTTTAAAAATTTATTTTTATAATAAGTTCATAAAAATGATACAAAACTACTTTTTAGAAAAATATTGTTTTAACTATAAAATTGGTTTTATTTTTATCTATTTTATATAAATCACATAATATGAATTTTAAAAATTTGATTCAATTTATAATATATAAATTTAATTAAAATAATTCACAAAAAAATGTATTTTGTTTAATTTGGTGAGGTAAGACCCATTTGTGTGCATAAAAATAATTTTTAATAAAAATATTTCCTTTGTTTTCAAATGGTTCTTATTTTAATTTATAACTAATTAGTTACAAAAAAAATTAATAATATGTACAAATGTAAACCATATATTTTCATAAATTATTTAATCATATTCATATCCACCAATCCAAAGGCTAATTGATAACTATCATATTAAATAATAATATTTTAATTATAAGTCTTGTTTCGTTAACACATGGTGTTGTGTGTAACAAAAGCTAAATTTTATATTTCATGTAATTCAAGATATCAAAGAAATTAAATGTATTAAAAAAACATATTTCATAAAATATTAGGGTGTTACAGCACAGTTATGACTATATTACACATGCATGTCATTTACCCTAGAAGACACGTTGTGTATTTTCAGAAACGCATGTCGTGTGAGATGGAAGGGTACATAAAGCACCAGACTTAGGTAGACATTCCATGCACTCCTTTTAGGGGATGATATATCCCTTGATCTTCTTATACAAGCTATGGTATGAGGTTGGTTGTATTGCCTTGTACAATATCATGGTGGGTATGTTCCCTCCTTCTATTGTTTCTGGGTGAGTTTCTTCAGTTTGCGTCCATGAGGGTCTATTGTGGAATATTTTTATAATTATTGGATATTATCCCCTTGGTAGGATAGATAATGAATCCCTTTGTGAGGCTCAGGGATACAATCCTCATTCCCATCTTCTTCTTTTTCCATGGGTAGGGTCAACAATCATGCGATCTGCATACTGGGGCATTCATTCCTCTACCTGGAAGGATATTTCAGTTAGGTCTAGGTACCCCCATTGTCCTTGGGTGAGATCCCTTATCTCTGTGTCTACATATATTTTCTTCTATAAAGTTTTTATGATCGAGTTAATATCTCAAATGAGCCCTCTTAGTTTCCTTTTTTCTTTTTCATGGAAATACCCATTGACTGTTCTATCTCGGATGAGTCCCATCAGTGTTAACAAGACTCATGGAGTGAGTTCTCTCTGATGAGTGTTACCTTTAATCCTTAAGTAGATTCATAGTCTGTCATTGAGGGCTTGACCTTACCATAATACTTTGTGTCTACCATTTATAATATCTAGGTTGTTTTTATGTTTATTATATCATATTCTTATTAACAAAAATTCAAGGTGATGATATAAATATATATATACATTTATATTCTTTTTGTTTGGTAATTTTGGGGTGTCCTAATGGGTATGTATATATTGTCCACTGCCTAGGATCTTCCCGCACATGTGATATTTTATGAAAATGAAAGGTCATTCGAAGGAGTCCTAGGAGTACCTGGAGCAAGTAGATATTATTTATTCTAGGAAGACCTCATATTGTTCCAGGAGTTGATTTTGGGTAGATGTCATCGTCTTGTCTGCAGGTTAGGTTATTTTACAATTTTTGAGGTCCTGTATTTGTCCCTTTATTATTTTGTTGCACCATATTTTGTACAGTTATATATGATAGATGTTATGCATGTATTTACAGTATGAGTTGTTTACCTTTCTTCATTATACTAGTGTATGCAGATGTGTGCATGTACAGGTACTCTAGGATAAGACCTCTCATGTGTGCGATATAACTACTCGGTGCTAGTCATTATCCCATGACCTATTAGAGGTGGTATTGTGTTTTTATTCTTAGCATACCACCAACTTAGAGGGAAATAGTGGGTCAAGTCATGATAATTAATTTTAATAAGAGTAGATATATATTAAAGTGGTTGAGATATGGTATTATATTGAACAAGGTTCAAATAAATAACATATATATATTTTTTATGTTATAAGTTACAAAAACTCATGTTATATTGGCATGAATTATGAGAATTCTCATTATTATAAAATGATTTTTCAAATTTTTCTAAATTAATGTGGGAATATTGATTTGTGAATATGTTGTTTAGAATATCTCAAATATAAAAGGGATAATATTACTTCATGCAAGTCATGTAATTAATGAAAATTGTGGATATAAGTTATATAATGGTTTACGTTAAAACCCAAAGACCATTAGAGAAGAAACATTATGATGTTTTTGGCTTAATGAGTAAGAATTCCATAAAAAAAGACAAGTATTTATCACTTTTATTAATAGATTCACTAAAATAGAATGTGTGATGTAAAACAACCACCCAGATACCAAACCCAAAATCAAAAGACCAAATGTTATAAGGCCTAAAACAAGTTTCTAGAACACCATTGGCTAATAACTAGCGCAAAGGGTTTCAAAAAATAATTAGGAAATAATATTATCAATTATAAGATCGACATCCTCATAATTTTTTTTGGAATCCATATAAGGTATTCTTATATCGAATAATTAAAACTAAAATAAATAAATAAATAAAATTTACACATTTAATAAAGAGTTGAAAACTATATAAAATGCATTACCAAAATAATAAAGCAAAATAATCTACAAAAAACACATCAAAAAATAAAACGTAATATAATTTATTAAAAACTAGTCATCTTAAAAGGATACATCAAGTAAGGGATTAATTAGAAAACATTGACTTAGAGGATAATTATGGTACATAAATCCTTTATAAACTCTATGAATTGGTATCCTATCCATGATCCAAAAACATGTCCCGTTAACTAATACGGTAATGAACTAGAATTTTCAATATGAAAATTTTCTTCTTAATATATATGTGTGGTATAATATAAATAAATCCCATACACCCCAAGAAAAAATAAAACAATTTTATTTATTCAGTATAAAATATTACATATTAATGAAAAATTTATTACATTAAATTAAAAACATTACAATGGGATGATAAAAATAAATAAATAAAATGGGTATAATATGAAAACACAAAGGCTCATGGTCTCCTATAAATATCACAAATGCTAACAATAATATAAAAATAAAATAAAAAATTATAAATAATATTGAAATTATGTGTATATAACTTTGAGGTAAAACTATTTCAACATATAAGGAAAGAAATAAGAGATATTGATATGAGGTATAAGGGTTATATAACGTTTTGAGTAGTAATCTAGTTATTAGAATAGTAACTTTACCATTATAATAGTAACCCAACCGTAAAAATAGTAACTAGGACATTAGAATAGAAAAATGGATGTTAATTAATAATTACTAAAAATAAAATAAGAAAATTTAAATATTATACTTACATAAAATAAATATTCTAATTAATTAACTCAAATAAATTACAAGTGTATACCTTTATTAAGGTATGTTTTAACTTATTTTGCAAAAACATAACTTTTTATTTAATAATTTTGTTTTATAATTACCTATGTTTGAAAATTTATTTAGGTAAAATTAATTTCATTTTTAAAATATTCTTATTAAAATTAACCAATATTATTTTTCAAAAAAGCTTGAATTTCGGGTTGAAAAGTAAAAATACATTTTTTTCAAATATGATATTTTTTATGACGTAATTTTTATATAAAAATGGTTTAGTAAATTCAATAATGTCTTTATAATCACAAAATTATTATATTTATATTTATAACGTATTTAAGAAAAATAAATTCAACTTTTAAACCTAAAATGTAATATCCAAAGACTAAAAGATAATTTATTATAGGAAAAATCAATTTTAGATTCTTTTTTTTAATTTTATATAGTTTATTATAAATTTTTTTTGGTGTAATGGTTTAAATGTCATAAATATATATGTGTGTGTGTGTAACTAAATATTATTCATAGTCACAAAGAAGGCCACTATTTCATATATTTGTTTTGAAATGATTTTATATTCAATATTTTAATTTAAAATACCCCTCCCCTCTATGTATAAATAACCCCTCTTACCACCATGGAAAATCACATCCAAAATTCATCCCATTTCTCAGATATAGGTATATCCCTCTTTCTATTCCTCCTAATATTCATTTTTAGGTTTTGTTCTCACCCCACTTATAGACTTCAAATAATCAGTCCTTAGAAAAGCAGTAATCATAAAAAAAAGTGGTAACTCTCATTTCTATTCATTTTAAAATTCTTCTTCTATTTTTCTATTATAATTACATTTTAAAAAACCTACAATAATTAATTAATAATTATATATGATATAAATGTTATTATTACATTGTATGATTGTTATAAACAACTTATAAATTATGTGTTTGTGTCTTTCTTTTTGATATTTCATATTAATGGATAGTTTTTTTTCACTTATGAGGATGTTGTAAGTTATTTATTTATGATTGTCTTCATGATTTTTTAGTGTAAATTATAATATAAATATATATATATTCATATATTTTTAAACTTATGAAGGTAATGTAACTAATGTATAAATAAAAATAATAATTAATAGCGCTATATTGAAACAAAAAATGAATAATTCGAACAAACTTTCCTTCACTCTTTTATCTTCAATAAAATGATAATGAATAATATCCAATGGTTATGGATGATAAAAAATAACTTTAATTAATTTCATATAATTTTATAATATTTTTATAAAAAATAAAAAATTGGTTATATATGAGGTATAAGAATAATAAATAAAAACATAACCAAATATAAGGGGATTCTCCATCGATGGCCTCTCGATTGGGTTTGAATTCTATCTTATTACACTTTATTCATTAATGATTTATATTCCTCAATATGAATTTATATCTCTAAATTTATCCTCTCTTTTGGAATATTAGTCTTTCAATATAACATTTATGATTACTATGAAATTGAATGGAAACATCCTTCCTTCCTTTCTTGAAAATACATTTTATTTATAAATACTATTTTAGAAGAGTTACACAAAATAATATATTCCTAATTTTTTTATTATTATATAGGTATTTAAATTTCTTTGTCCAATTTATTTAATATTTTCATTATACTTTAACATCTTATGAATTTTTATGAGGAAATAATTTCAATTCCCCTATTGAATCTGTTTCATTTTTTCTTTTATGTTTCTTTACCTCATTAATTATATATCTCTTCTATATGATTCTAAATGAATATTTCACTATTTGTAATATATATTAAGATATTTATGTTTACCCTCATGGTTCCATACCTCTCTTTACAATAATTTATTTAAATTTGATGATATTCTATGATGTATGATTTAATTATGAAACTCCATTACATTTTCTTCATAGGTAATCCATGTTATGCTTATAGATTTATGTATGACTATTGTATCCTTCGTTTTCTAGGAGGAAAAAATTATTTTTAACACATTACGATGTGATGGATTTGAAAAAAATTATATATCCCTCAAATGAAGTGGGTAAAGTTTTATATCCCATTAGACCATTATATGTGGTCATGATAAGGTTATGTTTTACCACTAAGTTATCAATGTACATGACATAGTTAGCTTTCTCTACTATACTATGATGTACTAGTAGTAGGAATTGTATTATTTTTATAATGTTTAATTATTAGGATTATAACACATCACTTGTCTTCTTTATATGATTCCATTATTCTTATGATTATAATTTTATGATTATGATGTGATAATAAATATTAAGATTACACAAGTACTCATATATCATTTTGTTTCCTATTATTAATACCCTTACCAGGATTTATACATTTACCATTATTTTATGTATATTCCAAAATGATTATCCTACACATTCATCTATTGATCAAGGAATCATATATTATTGATGGTAATACATCCTTGTCTATATTTATGGAGAAAATAATAAAGGTTATGGAATAATGTAAGTGTACCATGATCACCAAATGTGATAAGGACCAACCATTGCTTCTAGTATTCTAATTAATTTAAAAGATTAACAGGTTATTAACACTAATAGAAATATATATTATTAATTCAATTTTATATCAGAAAAAAAAAATTAGCCTAAAATAGATATACTACAATATATGAGAACCATAAATATATCTTTTACTAATGGTCTATGGATTTACATGAAGGGAAGGATCCCAATACAGTGGCAGTTTTGGTTTTCATACAAGGAAGAATTATAAACTTTCATAAATTTATGATCCTCAATAGTATAGGTGATTCCATTTGGTAGTTTCTCTATGCTGATATTGCTATCTTGATAAGTAAGAACATTGTGGCAGAAAGGATTTATGTCGAAATGGACTTCTCAACTCGTTTCCTCCATTCTGTTTTCCCTTAGACAACCACCACCAACTATTTTTTTTTTGAAAAAAATAATTTCATCAATAGGTTTGGATTCTATAATAAATTTCATATTCAATTAAATATTTATAGTGCCTGCGAAATACCAATGATCTCTTAATACCCAAGTTTTGTGAATAAAATTCTTATCGCTAAGGGAGAAAATGTGGTAGATATTCATCTATCTAATCGGGTTATTTGTTCCTGTCTGTTGATGAAGTAAGTCCCCAAGGTTTTCATATCTTGGAGACTCTATTATTCCAGTTAATAAGGTTTCATATATTATCAAGATGGAATTTTGGAAGATAAAGTCGATTGGTTAGATCCAGTTCCTGATGACCTAGTGGATTCCTTAGAATATATTCAAGAGGCCTATCCCCCTCCTACACTAAAAGGTATTTCCTTAATGGTTTAGGTACTGCAAACTTCCTAGACCACTCATATGGATTTTAAAATCCCGCATCTCTAATGGGTGACCATAATAGTGAATCTCCCACTCCTAAAAAATACGCTTCTATAAACCCAGTCTTGTATGACCAAGGAGCCCCATCTGTATCCATTGACAACTTCTTCATTGCATTGGTATTATATAAGGAGGAATAAAAGGTTTTATCTTCTGCAAAGGGTAGATATATGTAAAGGTAAATTTCTATAACCCTTTAATCAGGTGGGGTTTTCACCAGAGAAAGGAAAAAAGTATTGCTCGAAAGGTGTACCCCCATTATTGAAAGAGATTGAATCCAAGGATCCCAGAACCTTATTCCAATTTAATCATGATATGAATTTCTATATATAATTATAGGGTACTAGGATACTCCATGAAATATTAATATATATCAACTGAAGTTAGATAGTCATAGGTCTCTAGAAAGTCTATCCTAGAACATAAACACAATGAGAGCACTATCCATGAGTTTTTAGCCAAGTTAAATGTTAGAAAATTTATGCATGATATTATAACTACATATCACATTTAGATATTTTGGAAGTATAACCTAATAGTGTAGATCATAAATTAATCCCTACAACATATTACCCTCAAGGTAACACATCTCTCCCAACCACTTTACAAATTAGTTGTTTAAGAAAAATGTGATGTGTTGGAAATAGAATCTCTCGGAAAAAACCTTTATTCATTCATTCTAGTCTCCCATGAATGGTTCCTTATAGAGGTTTTCAATATAATACTTAATTATTAGGATAAGATGTTTAGTATTTTGTTACTTTATGAAATCCATAAATTATTTCAATGTTATCATGTCTACCAACAAACTCTTGGACCCGGGCCACATGGGAGACTAATGTACCTAGTGAAATAATAAAAAAGGCACTAAAAGTATATAGAGTTTCCAAGATAGGTGCCTCACCAATATCCAAGGTACTTTTAGTTACTAAAATTCCTATGTGACCCAGCAGACATGGTCATCTTTAGATCACTCTCCCATGTTTCTTAATTTATGGTATCTAGTGTTTACACCACTCAACTTCACTTCTCTAACCATTAGATCCATATATGAGACTTTATAAAAGTTTTACAAAGCTCATGGGAAGGATCCATGAAGGGTAAAACATGTCATATCCTCCTAAAAAACTCATACACCCATGTAATAATCTCTAAGAATGGTAAAAACATTGAGATAATCCACATTCTAACCGTGAAGATCAGAAGACTAAAAGTAAGACACTCGATGATGGGCTATAAGAATCCTAAAATTATGACATATTTTTAGACCTTTTTACTATAGGTGATTAACATATTAGACCATGATAGTTTTTCCTTGCCCTTAAGGACCAATACAAAAAACATTCCATTAAGGAATACATGAAAACAGGCTTAAAAATGAGTCTAGTCTGGATTGAATTTTAAGTAAACCGGTATACAAGCCAACCGTCATTATAACCAAAACTAAAAAAAATTATAAAATGAAATAATACCTAATATTAAGTAATATTAAATGTTAAATACATTATATATATAATATAAATGATAATATATATGTTTACTCATCTCATATATAAAATATATTCATGAATTTCATAAAAATATATATATTAAATGGGAACAATATTAAAATAAAAATAAGAATATTTATATACTATTAGTGTACCCATTTATTTTGAGGATATTCCACATAATCCAAAATTATTTCTTCACTAGTATGTTTAATCCCATTTAAAATACATACATCTTTTTTCTATTCCATCCCACCCTAAAAATGTGTGTCAGTGAGCCTTATTTTCAAGACCATGGTTTGTTAAGAACCCCTACTATCAACTAAGAAAAGTGAATAATTAGAAAGGACACTTGAGGAGGAAATAATATATTATGAAATATCCATAAAGTGTTGGATTAATGATATATATAGAAACACAACATATTTCCATTCTTTCTTTAAAGTGAGAATGTTTATTGGGAACCTCAATCTTTAGATACAATATAGTTCCCAAACTAGTAAAATTAGTATTATAAGACCTTTAGAAGTTGAATTTTTTTATAAATTCCTCAATAATTCTTGGTATGATGCAATGAAGGATACAATGGAAAGGTTGAAACTGAATCTGTATTAAATAATATTCCTCATTCCATTAATGATAAAAATAATGTCCATCTTGAATCCATTCCCAATGATTAGTAGATACTGAAGACATAAAAAATGTTTGAATCTGAGTAATAACCTTTCCAATATGACTTTCCAAGATCTTTCAACATAGATTCATGGAATATCATCATGAAGTATCTCATAGTTACAATGTAGTACTACTTTAAAGGTGTCTCCCTACATAAATCTATATGTGTGTCACATGTCATCCTCATCCATGAAGTGAAACCACTTGGATCCTTCAACCAGTTTAGGCATATAAGTATATGAAAATTCTCCTATAAATTTCTTGATAAAATTATATATGACAGACCCACCCCAATTATTCTTGTAGAGACTCTATTATTTCCTTATAAGACTCTAAAATATATCAATATATTTCCGGAGCTAGGCATTGAGATGTTGTGTGATTTAGAAGAATGGTGTGAATTGAATTAATTTTATAAAAATATTAAATATATATTCTATTTTGATTCTATGGTTTCTTAAATAGAATGGGATACCACTTAAACAAAATCTAGAATCAGAAATCTGAGACCATGGTTGAGTCCTGAATGTGGTGTTTACCCTAGTAAAGACCTAAGGTAGAAATAGGGAATTCAGATATCTCACACGTTGGTGGTAGTTTAGTGGGTAAATAAATTAATTAATTCGTTTAAACTAATATATTTTACTAAAAATATATTATTATGGAAAATCACTTAGGGTTAGTATTATAATACTGGGACCATCGAGAGCTTCTTCCACCCCTCCTCCTATTGAAGAATTGCATAGGATGATAATTAAACTCTGGATCAAAGCATCTTGGGGAAAATGTAATGCAACCAATTCCTTCAATATTTTAAAAGAAAATTATTTGATAAAAATCAATCAAATATCTATTTAGGTAACATAAATTTTTGGATTATGCTCATTTTGATTAAACTGATTGAGCAGATCAATCACCTCTATTAATCTGCACCAATTGCGGCCTTTACATATGCTCATGTGCAATATATTTAATTATTCTTTGTTTCTTCTAACCCCAGATATCCTTTTTATTGATATCTGGCCAGGAACACATGGTAGCGATTGATATACATTTGTTATTGTGCCTTTCCCCCTTAATTGCTTCTCGTACTTCACCGGTCGGACCCTGCGGTCCCGATTCAACATTTTCGGTTGATAACGAGCCTGATATGACTTGAGGAATCATGAAAACATGATGTGTGAGGGACTAATCAATGAATTAGGGATAGAGAATTATTTTTTGTGATAATTGAGTGATAATTTTGATGATCAAAGATCAAACCAGTAATGGTGGAAGGATCAGAGGCATGCATGACGTCCGAAAAAACTATGAGGACCGATATAACTGATTTCCAACCACCAGATGGATGAAAATGAAAAATCAGACTAGATACACTGATTATAGATGGTGGTGAGGTGAGATATATGGTGGAATGGCAGATTTAAACTGCAAAAAATGAATATGGACTTCTGAAAAAAATCCATACTACGCACCGTGTAGTTTCAGGAACACATAGTGTGTCGGGCCCTCACTGTAAAATATAGGGTTTAAATGGATTATAAGTATCACACGTTGTGTGGGACCCCAGACACCATGTAAACTCATGCCCTTGGACTCATAATTTACTCTAGGAGTACACATACATGAAAACGACCAAGACCACTATGAACCAAAGTACATAGACACGACTTATGTACATAGATACAACCAAGAACATGGGTGGGACCCCAAGTGGCATGAGCATGCCTTGTAGATCCTCTATACTATGTGTATCCATTTATGATTGTAAATCCATGTACCTTTAGGGACATCACTGGGTTAATGAGTGGGATCACACATTGTGTGGGTCACCTCACAAGTTGTGTATACCTTTTTTCTTTTTGAGGAAACTTCTATATTCCATATCTCTTTCATTTAAAGTCATATTTTGGCCTGTGAGAAGACTATCCTGAGTTTTCATCCATATAGAATGTGATGGTTCCCTCTATTGTGGATTTCAGGATATGATGTGAACTATTCTAGGAACAACTCTTATTTATTCGATTCCTGACAAGAGTAGTGATCAGGAAGAGGATCACCGAAGAAACTAGAGTGGAACTACCCCCTCACCATGGGTGCATGTCCTCTACAAATACTTACTGAGTGGAACCCCAAAATTAGATAGGGTTCAAGTCCTCATGATACTAGAGTGGAAACCTCTTAATTCATCAGGGCATGGGTCCTCTATAGATACCTAACAAGTGGAACCCCCGATCAGATAAGGATAAGGTCCCAATGAAACCCAAGTGGAACCACCATATTGCACTAGGATGTGACTCCTTGACCTATAGAGTAGAACCCTCAATCCGTACTAGGGAATAGTTCTTCTACCTACCGATTGAAACCCCCTATCGCAACTGGGCATGGATCTTCAACCTATAGAGTGAAACCCTCTATCAACATGGGACAGGTCCTATACCTACTGAGTACAACACCCTGTCAAATAGGGAATTGGTCCTTGTAACACTATATAGTGTCACCACTAACATACTAAGGCACATTTCCTCTATGTGGAGTTGTTTCCCTTGGACTGTATGACAAAGTTTAAAGGTATAGGCCTTCACATGATTAATTTTGAGTATATGTGCGAGATGTTGGGAATCATTGATAGACTTTTAGAACTGATAGAAACTCATTTCATGGGATAAGCTTAGATATAGAGATCCCATTTCTCTCTCATTTGGGCTTCTTTTGATTCATCACATATATATCTATATCCACACCATTGGATTTTGTTACTCTACTAACATAGGATTTGAAAATTCATGAGGTATTCCATGTTTTTCCATGTTTAGCTTCTCATGGTTGGATGAGTGTACTCTCCTATTTTGGGTGGTAAATACTCAACATGTAGTCCATCTACACACCATGTTCATCCCCTTATACTTGGAAGAGGTTAAAATTTATCTTTATTTGGGTTGATCTATATCATGTTTACTATCTACTTTATTAATCTTCCTATTTAATCTCTTAATACCCCCCCCCCCTTCAGATTTCGAGGCATCATACTAGGTATGTATATACTCACCCCTGTATGGGTTTAGCCCACACACATCATGTCTTATAAAGATGATGAATAGGTCGATTGTGGATACAGATGAGCTTAGGGATACCTGGTAATTTGGAATACGTATAATGGTCGCAACTTAGAGATCTGGACCTGGGCCCTCTCAAAATTTTACTTTCCATTTTTTCAGGTTGGGACATATTTTTGGTTAGGCTTGTATTTTTCCCCTTTACTTTTCAATTTGCACAGTCATAATCTTGTAAACCCTAGAGGTCTTTCATGCATGGTTTACATTATAACTATTGAATCTTTTTATTATTATTATTCCTTTGTACTTATTCATTGATATGGTTAGGTGTGTGTGTGTGTATAGGTACATTAGAATAAGGCCTTCGATTTTGGATATTCCTTTTAGTGATTGTTGCCACCCCTGACTTATGGAGGCGGGCATGGGGTAGTTGCGAATCAAGCCCTTGTTAGGATTAGGTCGTGAAATATTGGTATCAAAGTAGTTTATTCCTTATTATGATGTTTGGAGTAGTCCCCTTATGAGAATTTTTGTTTGGATTAGTGCAATAGTTTCAAAGTGTCTCGAGTGAGGCTCTCAAACCATGGAATCTAATGATGGTACGGGCGGTCGATGTATCCATTCATTAGGACCTTGAATACATTCTTGTCAACTCGACATACCGAGACATCGGTTGTAGGGATCAATGGTACATGCATCATATAGGATTGATTCTTTGACATTCCTTCTTGATTCATCACCCTAATGTTGTTATATATATATATATCTGATCATCTGATCGTGGTAAATCTTGAATACATTTCAGTATGTGTCTATGATGAAAGCCGACCATGATACCAGCTATAGATTATGATGAAAATTAGATGAGAAATGAAGCCTTAGTTTAGGGTCCATCCTACAAGCTTCTTCCTCTGGTGGGCTGGTAGCACCACCACCACCTTCAAGTACAAAATTATACCAGTTGAGAGGGATGTAGATGCGCATAGGCTTAGCACACTCCAGGAGTTCCATCACCAAAGGCCGATGAGGTTCTACGGCGATCCAGTTCCCTAGGAAGTAGAGGATTGGCTAGAGTCAATGATCCATGTCTTCAGGATCATTTATACACTAATGAATCATGTGGTATTACTAGAATCTATCCTGTTCCACAGATCATCTTATAACTAGTCGATTCTTGTTATCCAGATGCACAATGAGTTGACCCTCTCATGGGATGACTTCCATCTATTGTTTCATGAGGAGTATTATCCCTCATGCTTACACATGGTTCAGATTCAGGAGATTCTGTAGTTGCATCATGGAGTTATGATCATGCATGATTATGAAGCAAGGTTCATAGAACTTACACGGTACTCTCTTAACATGATCTGAGATGGATAACTCGTAGCATGAATGTTTGAGCATGGAATCTTTAGAGATATATATACTAGTGTGGTGACTTTGTGCATTCCCACCTGTTTTGGGGTGTTAGAGTGGGCACTGGTGATAAAGAGCCTAATATTAGAGGGACACTAGGCTGTTGGAGTTAGCTGTGGGAGTTATATGACTGAGTTGTCTACAACAGCCAACATGCACAAGAAGACGGGATCTCACCACAAGAGACTTCCCCATGATCAAAATCAGGCACATATCTAAGGTAAGTACAGAGGTCCAAGGAATCATAAATAATGGAAGTGCTATGTTTTTTATGGGAGATGTCATATGGAATGAGATTACTTAACTGATCATGCTGAGGAGTGTAGGCAGATAGCTAACAGACCACCATAGCATAGGAAACACCAAGACCAAGGATCTCCCAGGAGAGGGATGGATTGTCCATAGGGAGGTGGAGCTGATAGATAAGTATGAAGGGTTTTTGGAAGTGAACTATGCAATTATATTCTTCCACCACCAACACTATGAATCCCATGGCAGGCTCAAGGATCTAGTAGTCAATACCACACATAGCTACAGTCTCTAGAGACTTATCACCCCGCAATACACATAATGATAAGAGGTAAAATTTGCATATTTTCTACTCATTTTCATATTTAGTAGACATAGTTGTTAGTAATTCCATAATCTGTATACTCTTGGTATGAAATCTAGATTTCCCAGCTGAGGCTCTATCCCAACAACTTTTTCTTGAGGTTCCTACATGTAATTATCCTTCTGTATCTTTTATTTTTTGGTATTGTGAGCTATCTCTTGGTAGAAAGAGGGCCACGTGGGACCTTTTGGTCATCATGATGTAACACTATGATTTCATCTTAGTATGAGATTTACCTTTATGGGTGAGAGTGATCTCATACTAGGATAAGTGGGTTCTGCAAGTTGGAGGCTGCAGATCATCACACATCAGTTGGCGTGTTTATCCCTTTGTCGCCACTAGCTATTCATGCATCTATATTACTCTAGTTGTGGTGTAATTAATGAAATTCTTCCCCAAGGTCATTTTTCGACAACCATTGATCCAGTAGATAATTTTTTTCATCGACTTACATCCCTCAGCCACTTCGATATCTTCTATGGCATATCGAATGGCCCCTACCAAGATTACGAAGCTGTGGTTTCAATTGGAGGACCATTAAGAGACGGATTTCATCAGGACCTATGTGTCCCCCTAGACACCTCATGTTTTATTCATGAAAAAGGTAGAAAGTGGTTGTAGATTTTCATGGATTATCCTCGCCAGAATCAAGCCATGATAAAGAACAAGTACCCCAAGTTGAGGATTGAAAACCACTTTGAATAGTTGTGAGGCATGAGATGGTTATCAAAGATAAATCTCATATCTGGATACCACCAGTTGAGGGTTCGCGAGACTGATATTCCAAAGCTGGAATTATGATGTCTCTATAGAAACTATAAGTTCCTAGTGATGCTCATTGGTGTGAGAATTCCCTTACTGTGTTCATTGATTTTATGAACGCAATATTCTAGCCATACTTGAACCAGTTTGTGGTCATCATCATCAGCATCAACATACTCATATACTTTCCATAGAAGAAGTATCATTCATAGAACTTGAGGATGGTTCAATATTTTTTTTGAGAGCACCATATTTATCAGAAACTCTTGAAGTTACAGTTATGGATTCATGAGGTTCACTCTCTAGGGATTTCAATTATGAGAAAGGTTTAGTCATGGAATTAGCGACGATCGATGAAGTACTTTCCAGGGATACACCTAATAGAATATCATAGGTGAAGAGTTTTCTTGTCTTGGAAGGTAACAATAGGAGGTATATGGTGGACTTCTCTAGAACTTTATCCCCTTTGACTGCCCTGATACCGAAAGTGAATCCTTTTACCTAGACTGAGTAGTGACAGAGAGACTCCAAGTAGTTGAGGCTGAGGATAATAAATACTCATGTGTTGATAATACCATAGGAGGGTGTGGAGTACGTAGTGTATTTTTATGCCTTAGGATATGGTCTCTCCTTCGTGTCGATGTCACGATAGGCAGTTATCGCATACAGGTTGAGGTAGTTAAGACCCCATGAGTAAAACTACATTACTCATGACCTAGAACTGGTATCCTTATTATCTTCCCTTAGTATGTGGAGGAGATACCTTGTGGGGGAGAATTTTATGGTTTACTTAGATAATCGGAGTCTCGGGTACATCTTCACACCGAAAGACTTGAACCTAAGACAACAAACCTAGTTATAGTTTCTACAATCCTATGAATTTGAGATAGTCTATACCCTAGTAATGGGAAATGTAGTATAAAATTTCTTTAGTATTTAATCACAGACATTCTTAGTACATGAGGTTCCTGAATAGTTAGATTCCTTGATACACATCTTGGTGGAGTAGAAGGGCATGATTTTTCATCAGTAAATGGTGTTGACTCCTCTACTTCTCGAGTGTGTGAGAAATTCCCAAATGGAAGATATTGATTATGAGGTCTTGTGTGACCAGATATCCATAGGGGATAGACTAGGTGGATATTTTGAAGGAGGGAATCATGTCATTTTTTCAGGGAAGGAATGTGGTGTCAATCATGATACGGGAGGAAGTGGTGTGATAGTTCTACACATCTTCCATAATTGTACATATCTATGTGGAAAAGATTTATAGAGACATATAGTAGTAGTTTTGGTGGTCTGGAATGATCCAAAGTGTTATCAAGATCTTCTCTCAATGCCTCACCTATTAGTAGGTGAAGGGTGAGCACCAGGTTGCAGCAGGTTTTTTACAGCCTTGAGATCCCAGAGTGGAAGTGTGATGGAATATCCATGGACATTGTTACAGGGATTCTATGGACATCGAATGAAAATAACTCCATCTAGATGATAGTTTACCGGAACATGAGGTTGGGATACTTCTTTGTGACCATGGAGTAGAGACCTTTGAAGGGTTTTAGGCAGTTGTATGTATGAGAGATTTTTCACCTCTATTAGGTTCCCTTGATGATTGTCTCAGATCATGACATTTGGTTTACATCATAATTGTGGAGAGGCCTATATAAGGAATTTGAGGCCTTGATGAGGATGAGTACAACGTTTCACACCTAGACTTATGGGCACACCGAGCACATTATTCAGGTGTTGGAGGATATATTAATGGATTGTGTGTTAGAATTTTTTTCAAAGTTGTGAGGATCTTTTTCCCTTATTTTAGTATGCATAAAAAATAGTTATCACTATACTATCATCATGGAAACTTTTGAGGCCATGTACGAGATTCCCTGAAGGCCACCCTTGTACTGGACGTAGATTAGTGAGACAGCTCTTATGGATCAAGAGATGGTGTATGTTACAACAGAGAAGTTCCAGGTCATCTGTGAGCATATGAGGACGGCCCAAAGTAGGAAAAATCATATAAAAACCCCCTTTTTGGGCCCTTTAGTTCGTTCATAGATACCACATTTTCTTGAGATTCTCCCAATGATGAGGATTTAAGAGGTTCGGACAGGGAGGCTAGCTAACCCCAAGGTTCATCTGGCCATTCATTATTCTGAAGAGGGTTGGTTAAGATGCTCATCATCTCTCCCTACCCCCAAAACTAGAGAAGGTACATTTCATTTTCTATATGTCACAATTAAAGATATACATGCATAACCCCATGAAATTCGTCGACTGGGGAGAGCTAGACATCGATGATGGACCCAACATTGTGAAGTACTCGATGGTGATTGATTATCAATAAGATAAGACCCTACATGGATGGAAAATCCCTTTGGTTCACGATTTGTGGTAGTATGAGAAAATGCAAGAGAGATCCTTAGAGCGGGAGATCCAAATACTGAATAAATAGTCTAATTTGTTTGTTTAGTTTTATTTTTCAGGGAAAGAAATATTGAAGGAGGGAATGATGTAGAGACCCATTTTTCCCTTGTAAGACTTGATAATATTTCTATATATATTTCTAGATCCACACACTAAGAAATCATGAAATTATGAGGCTCGTTGTTCCTGGAATTAAGTTTATAAAAATTGTGCATATATTTTATATTAAGTTTATTTAGTTTTTAAATAAAATGCAATAAATCATAAAAAAAATATCTTTTCAAAAATATGAGTCCACAGTTGAGTCTGAAATCTCTTATTTACACTAAGCATGACCTAAAATAGATTGCCATGGGGAATTCAGATATCTATCCCATTGGTGGTTTGTTATATGGATTAATTAATTAATTAAATTAAATTAATTAATTAATTAATCCATTAATCCTAATGTATTTTCTTATAAATCTATTATTATGGAAAATTTCCTAGGGTTAGCCTTAGAATCATGGGATGGTCAAGAGCTTCTTCAACCTCCCCTTCTGTTGGAAAATCACATCATATGATGATGACACTTTGAATCAGAGTAGATCGGGGTGCAATAAATGCAAAAACTTCCTTTGATCATTGTAAAGTGTGTTCTTCGATGATTAATTATCCATTATCCATTTAGGACTCATCAATTTTTGGATTATGCCCATTTTTATTAAACTGATTGAGGTGATCAAACCCATCCTTTGATCGGCACCTATTGTGGCCTTTGTATGCGCCCATGTACTAGATATTTAATTATTCTTTTGTTTTCATAACCCTGAATATCCCCTTTTTATCTTTTTTCCAAGAAATATTGTTAGAGATCAATAAACTTTTGTTCTTGTGCCATTCCCCCTCATTTTCATAGTGTTCATCATCAGTTAGACCACACGGCCCTGGTTCAACATTGTCTGGTGGTACCGAGCCTGATCAGACCCCAAAAATTCTGAAGAAATTATGTGCGAGGGAAAATAGATGAATAAAGGATATATTTGTGTTGTTTTTTGTATGTGGGTGATTTTTTTTATTATTGGAGATCAATCCTTCTATGGAGGAAGAATCAAAGGTGTGTGGGACGTGTGACAAACCTCTAAGGACCGATAGAACTGATTTTCATCCACATTATAGCCAAAAACAATTGATACAGACTTGATCCAATGATTGAGGATGTTTTGGAGGTGATATATGAAGTGGAATGGATAGATTCAAAGCATGGAGAGCAGAAATGGATTTTTGGGAAAATATCGACTAGACACTGTGTAATTTGAAGAACACATGTCGTGTCGATCCCAGACTACGACATCTATGTTTTCATCGAATCATAAGTATCACACACTATGTGGGACCCCTTCGCTCCATGTGAAATCATATTGGTAGACTTTTTATTTACTGCATGAGTGAACGATCATGGGAATGTCTAGGCACACCATGTACCAAAGTACACAGACACGACTTAAGTACATGGAAATGACCAAGCACACGGGTGGGACTTCGAGTGGCATGGGAATGCTATGTAGATCCTCTACATTCCATGAATCCCTTCACTATTGGTTATTCATGTATCTCTAAGGAAATATATCGGAAAAGGATCATGAGCACACACCATGTGGGTCCCCTCACACATCGTGTACCCATTGATTCCTTTTTAGGAAACATCAATGTTATGTATCTCCTTTATTTGAACACAGATTTTGTCCGCAAGTAGCCTATCCTATGTTTTTTTTCATGTAGAATGTGATGGTGCCCTCCATTGTAGATTTTTTTATATGGTATTAAATTTTATGGGCATGAATCTTATTTAGGATATGCTCGACAATGGAATTTATCAGATGGAGGATCACTAGAGACACTAGAGTGGAACCCCCCCCCCCCCATCATCTTGGGTGCAAGCCCTATACATATAGCTACTGAGTGAAACACAAATATTAGATTGGGAATGGGTCCTGGCGATTATAGAGTGGAACCCCCTAATAAATCAGGGTGAGGGTCCTCTATAGATTTATATAAGTGGAACCCCCTTTCACACCAGGGTACAGGTCCTCATGACACCCAAGTGAACCCCCTTTCACACCATGACATGAGTCCTCGACCAAGAGAGTGGAACCCCCAAAAATCTGGGGCATGATACCTCTACCTACCGCATGGAAACCCCAATAAAACTGGGGTGCAAGTACTCAATTTATAGAGTGGGACCACCCATCATCTTCAGTGTGTGTCCTCTACTTATCTATTTGAACCACCCTATTAGATAGGGTGATGGTCCTCATGACACCAGAGTGGAACCCCCTTGATTCCCCAGGGTGGGGGTCCTTTGCTTGGAGTTTATTCCCCCTCAAATGTGCAGAATAATGGTGAGGTTTGGAGATTCATGCAGTTGATTGTAATTAGACACATGAGATGTTGGGCATCATTGATAGACTTTTGAAACTAATATCAACTCTTTTCCTAGGATGAGCAGTGAGATTGAGATCCCATTTATATCTCGTTTGAGATTCTTTTGACTGAGAATATATATATATATCCATACCAGTAGATTTGGTTACTCTCCTTCCATTGGTTGTGAATACATGTGGGGTATTCCATGTGTTATACTTCTTCTCCTGATTGGACGACTTCACTCTCCTATTGTGGGTGGAATAAACTCGGTGTGTCGTCCATCTGCACACCGCGTTGGGCCCCTTGTGTTTGGAAGAGGTTACTATTTGGCTTGATATGGGTTGATCTATATCTGGTCTACTGTCTACTATATTTCTATTCCTATTTTATCTCTTACTTATCCTCCTTAAACTTTTATAGTGTCCTATTGGGTTTGTATATACTCACAACATCATGGGATTTTCCCACACTCATCGTCACTTACGCAAACAAAAGGCAGGTTGGTGGTGACTACATAGGAGCTTAGAGATACCTGGTAGTTTGGACCACATATGGTGGTTTTAGCTTAGAGATTTGGATCTAGGCTCTCTCAAAATTTTACTTTCCAATGATTTTAGGTTGGGATATTTTTCTGGTTGGGAATGCATTTTTCACCATTCCTTTTCAGTTTTCATTATCTTATTCTTATACACCTTAGAGGTTTTTCATTATTGGTTTACTTTATAACTATTTAATATTATTTTTATTATTCATATTCACTTCTACATTGAGATATTAAATTGTGTGTGTAATGTTACATTAAGTAAAGGCCTCACATTCCAGATATGCCTTTTGGCGGTTGTCGCCACCCCGGGCCTATGGTGGCAGGCTTGGGGTAGTTACGAATCAAGCCCCGGTTAGGGTCGGGTCATGACAATTATAATCTTATTTTCAGAATAGAAACATGGGTTATTAATAATATAAATATCTAAGGTTCCATCTTTCCAGCTCAAGATATGTTTAATGAGTGAAATTAAAGAGTTCCTAGCACAAATATTTCGCTAAAAGTCAACATGGATAAAGCATATGACACATTATAATGGAAATGTTTCACAACCCAATGTAACTTTTAAGTGTCCATAATTTATATATGATTATTTTCCTTGATTTTATCTATTTTGGGATACAAATTCTAAATTTTGGGAACTTTTTCTAGGCTTCAAAATTTTTGCACGTTTTTGTAAACCGTGTAGTAAAAGTGAGTGGATCTAAAAAGCTATTTGCCTAGAAGATATTTCACAGTTTCTTAAAAATTTACTATATTGTGTGGGTAAAAATTGAAACCTGGTATAAGGTGATTATTTTGGTATTTTAGGGTGGTTTTTAATCTAGGATTCCCATTTCTCTTTCCTCATTTTAATGAGATGTTCTAGGGGCCTCTTTGAAGAGCTCTACCTCCTTCATCATGGGCCTAGGGTGGATTTCTTCAAGGATTATCAAGGTATACCTACCTCTTTATCTTTTTTTATCATATTACTCCTAATTTCATTTCATATTCCTTTCTTTCTTATTCCTTGTTCTAATGGCCATGTTGTTCAAACTTAATGTCAAGGGTTGGATTAAACATTGGGTACTTGATGTTTTAATCATGTGAAGATTCTATTATGAAATTATCTAACCATATTCATTTAATGTGGAATTATTTAATCATGTTAAGGTATATGGTTCTATCAAATTATATTTATTTAACATTCCATATGTTTTTTTATCTTTCTAAACATATCTTTTAAGTAGAATCCACTTATAAATGCTAGTATTTCTAATGTTTCCTTAGTTTTCATATGTTGATGTTTAATAAGATCAATATAAATTGTGGTTTTACTGATTTCTAATCTATATATTAATCTAGAATGAATTAAAGTGAACTATAAGTTTTTGATAAAATGACCAAGTCGATCTTTTCAAAGAAATTTGTAATTAAAGTGAGGATTAGTTTCCCAAATTAATTAAAAAATGATTTATCATGTTATAGTTTTTGGGTTTAAGGAATGCATGAAGGGTTGAGGGTGTTTTTTTTATGGATGTATATTTGATATTGATATTATGGATCTTAAAGGATATATTAACTAGTTTTATACATGTTGGATTTATTAATTTTACTTTTTTTAGGTTTAATTTATTTTTAATACTTATAGAGGAAACATGTTTGTATTTATTCAATAATTAGCACCTCTTTATGTTAATTGAGATTTTGAATCAAAACATGGTTTCAAATTGATCTTTAATTATGGTTTCAAAATGGTTTTAAAATATATTAAGACTAAAGGACTATTTGGAACTTTTTATTAAATACATTCATAGTAAAGGATGCACCCATGGTTTGAACCCCTATTAATTATTTTATATTTGATTTCGTGTATATCTTTAAATGAAGTGATTATAGTGAATTGATTAAAAAGGTGGATGTTTAATAAAGTGTGTAGAGATGTGAGATGAGGGATTGATTTATGATTTTTATGTGTTTATATATGTCATTGAGATTTGATATGTATGAATTTTTAGATGATATCACTCACATCAACTTGTTTATTCATGCAATTCCATGAACTTAAGTAATGAAAAATAGGAAAAGTATTTCTTTCCATGGTGCACCATACCTAGCCTAAGATTAAACCAAAACATAAACTAAACATTGTGATGACATGTTTAGGGTTTCACTCTAGGGGGTAACCCATATCCACTAGGTATTGAAACTGATCTTCCTAGAAGCTTGTGCACAATTGAGTATGATGGTTTAATCACTTAGATAATATACGGTCCTAGGTAGACCTAACCTTAATTTCCCTCAATCCATTCCCATGATGTTGTTTACATTAAGTACATATGTTTAATTTTCAAATTTTAATGTTTCTTGTACTTTTTCCCTTTAATTATATTGATTTAATGTTATCACTATTTATATCTAATAATTCATTTTCATCTTCTTGATCTACAATTGTTTCTACTTATTTTTACAACATGTGGTGATGATTTTTATGTGGAGTGGTTTTGTATTTCTTTTATATGGGATTATTATATGTGTGTATTTTATGTCTTAAGTTTGATTATTTTTTAATCAATTTAAAACCAATGTTTATAAATGTATTTCAAAGTAAAATAATAAATAATTAATTAAAATTAATCAGTTTCATTCTTTTAGGTTTTAGAGGAATTTTTGTGTTTTCTTAAAAATTGGTTTTAAGTGAATTTCTAAAATTGGTGGTTTTACTTAAATAATATGGTGTGGTTTTTGAAAATGTTAGTTGAGATTTACTTATTTGTGTTTATTTTCTAAAAATTAAAATGGTATTAATTTAATAAAATTTATTTCAAACTCACATTAATTTAATTTCTTATGAAAGGAATTTAATAAAATAGTTTTTTGGTGGAAACCAACTTGGAACATGTATATCACTCTATAAAAGTAATCCAAGGTGTTTATATTGTTATTATGTCTTCTAAAGATTCACAAGTTAGTTTCTAATGTGGATAGTGGGTACTGGTTCACTGGTTGATTGGGATATAGAAGTGGCCTTGAGAAACTATGTGATGTTATCTTTAAAACTTGAGTTTAGTGGTTTATCTTGGATGGTTGATATATTATCCACTTTAACCTTTTTATTTACATTTTATATCTCTTGTACTTGTTTTATTTTTGTATGTATTTGATGTTTCATATAGAGTGTTTGTTTGGTTGTTTATTTTGGTTGTTTCATGTTTATTTTTAATTATATATTTGAAACAACTTATTTTATTTACATAGTGGTCCAAGTTATGAGTGGGTCATTCTGTATTTTGTGTGTAACTATGATGTGTGTTTACCTATATTTGGGAAAATATTTCCCACTTGGTTATTTTTTATTCCCTTGGAACTTATTCCTAGTTTTTTGAGATAGAGAACACCCTCCAAGACTTATAATGGGTCAATTCATGTCTCAGATTGTTAAAACAAAATCTATAGTGAAGTTATACAGGTTATTTGGAGGTATTTTTAGTTTTGGGGTGAATGTAAAGGGGGAATCAGAGCCACATAGTTAGCTCAGGTAGTCCATAAAACCATGAGTTTCCAATGTGGAAGGCTCTGTAACTTTTCATAGAGTGTGTTTCATAGTTGATGCATAGTTCTTCAATACATTAGGTAAAACCATGCATATTTCAAAAATTACCATAGATTTATTGGTTTCCCTAAATTTATTTTCCAAATTTATTAAAATGGTGTTTACCATTGTTTTACTGATTTTAAAGAGTATTTTTTTTATAACTTAATGTTTTTGTATGTTGTTTTGGGATAATTATTATTAAAATTTTCTTGGCCTCATCTTTAAAAATTTTGACTTAATATTTTTATAAGTTATTTTGTTATAGAAAATGAATTTTATGGTGTGTTCTATTCATAATAACTAGTTCTTCTAGTGGACTTTGTAAGAAACTTTGATACTCAAAATATGTTTTCAAAGTTTTTGGTTTTGAAATGGAATTCTAGAAGTATTTTGAAATGAAAATTAAGGGTTTTTTAAGCTAGGGAAAATGTTTTTATATCACCTAATATGATAAAACAATTAACCTATGATAGAGTTGTAAAATATATTCCCATGGGGTTTTTAAATCAACGTGAAATGTTTTCAAAGAATACAATGGTTATAAAATGTATGTGCAACCTTTATATGGGTTTTTTGTCTTCGGTTCATACTTTTTTGGTTTGTAATTGTATTTCTTAATCCATGAGATGATAATTTTTTAGTTTTGTGTCTTTTTATTTAAATTATGTCCCCCAAAAAGGAGTTAGCAGATTTTGAAAATAGTTTATCAAGAGTATCTTTTCGGAAAGGTTCTTCATGCAACATGATTATTGTACGAGTCTGAGATTTCACTTTATATTATCATAAAATAAATAATATATTAAATAGTGTTTTTCAAAAACTATTCCTAACAAAAATAAAAAACCTCGATATAACTTGAATATTAAATATAACTTTAAAATTAGGTGGTATGAATTAAAGTAACCATATCAAAAAACCAATAAAGAAAGTAAGAAGAAATGGAATTTGGAAGTTTGTTTCTTCCTTATAAAGACCATTTTTAAACTTGGATGGTGTTTAGAGTCACTACGGTTTTCCATTGATAATATCAATGAAAAAATTGAGAAATTAAAATTTGATTAAAACAGTATACATGAGGAGTTCAAGCTCACGGAGATTTCCACATGATCCTTGTTTATAAAACACCACCCAAAAATGCAACAAGAGATTATCTGGTGGTTAGTTATTACATGAAGTTCATAATGGATTATTTAAATTTAAATTAGGATTATATCAACTTATAAAAAATAATTATGTGTGTAGATATATCAGTAATTTTATTCATTTTGAAAAGACAATTTTGTACAATTTGATTTATGCTTAATTTTGTTTTTCTTAAATTTAAATTTTATTTCAAGGAACAAAGATTATACTAATTGAAATATAAGAAGATACATTTTTTTTAAGAAAGAAGGATAATATTAATGACGAAGATCATCATCCATACATAAGTAAATCCATGAAGGGAAATTTTCCAACCATAACTAGTTGACATCAAAGGGGCCTGAGGCCACCAGCTGATGGGCCACATTGTTTCCTTCCCTTTTGGTAAAAGAGAAGGTGCAACAAGAAAAGCCTTGGAACAGCGAGCGAATCTTCCTGATGATGAATCCAAAGGGCTGGAGCCTGACGTCCTTATAGTCAATGGCATTGATGACAGAGAGGTAGTCAGACTCAGTGATGATATCTGCCCATCCACGTTCCACAGCGAGCATCATGCCTATAAGGACGGCAGTGGCCTCAGCAACAGCAGGTTCCCAGAAAGCATGATGGGATTCATATTTTGCTGCAATAATCTGCCCCAGATGATTTCTCGCCAGGAGGCTGAGAGCAATGGGCCCATCCTTGGGGAGAGAATCATAAACTTTAATCTTAAGACTCCCTTCCATTGGGGAGGTCCAATGAGGGGGGCAGGAGGGGGTAACACCTGGAATAACGTGTCCTTTAAGGTCATTCCAGCCCTCAATCCATGAAGTTTCTCGTTCAATCCAGAACTCGAGAGGTTGATGAGCGTGGTGGAAGACCGAGTCATTATGATGAACCTAGATGATCTAGGCCAGGGTAAAATAAGAGCTTTCATCTGTTGATGAAAGAGAGGAACATCAGTGCATCAAAAGTTGAGGGAGGTCAGAGACACGGTCCGGAAATGCATCCGAAACCGGGGCCCATTTCTTCCAAATTTCCTTTGCTCTCGGGCAGTGGATAATGGCGTGCCAAGGAGTTTCCAGAATATTTGGGCATAAAGGGCATGATGCAGCACTGGCCATGTGTCGAAAAACCAGGAGGATCATGGTAGGGAGGGTGCTCGTGCACACCTTCCACCAAAATTGGCATATTTTTTGGGGGGAAGTGAGCTTCCAAAGCGCTTTCCAAGGACCCCCATCACGGTCGAGAGAGTGACTGCCAAGATCCAGTCTGTACCCGAATCTCACCGTGTAATCGCCTAAATCATCATTGGTCCAAAAAATATGGTTGGGGACCGCATTCGAGACACATGGGATGCTCAGAATAATTCTTTGGTTTCTTTCATTAAACTAATCCTAGATCTTTTCCACACACCACCCCGGCCCCTGGTCCAAAAAGAGGCAGTTGGCAGTGGCATCTTCGAGACCTGGTTGGATGGGGGATGTGGCCCGTGTACCATCCTTATTTACAAGCCAAGGATCGGTCCAAATGTTGAAAGATGATCCATTTCCAATCCTCCAGCCCACCGCTTTCTCCAGGAGATTTCGAGCCCCCCAAATACTTCTCCAGAGGAAGCTAGGACGGGGGCCAAGAGAGGAACCAAGGAATTCTATGTGGGGAAATTACTTTTCATGGAGTACCCATGCACACAAAGATGATGGGAAATTCAAAAGGTGCCAGCCTTGCTTGGCCAACAGTGCGTCACTGAACATGAGAAGGTTCCGGAATCCCATCCCCCCCCCCCCTCCGACTTGGGTTTGCAGAGTTTCTCCCAGGCCAACTAGTGGGGTCTATTTCTTCCATCGTTTCTCCCCCACCAGAAGTTGGCAGTATGAGAATGGATCAGGTTGACGATGGCCGTTGGGATATTAAACAAAGACATAAAGTAGGTCGGGATAGACTGAATGACCTCTTTAATGAGTGTTCCTTTTCCAGCTTTGGAAATGATTTTTGGGGTTAATCCTTGTATTTTTTTCTCAATTCTGTCGACCAGAGCTGCAAAGATTTCTTTTTTGGACCGACCAATATCCGTAGGAAGTCCGAGATATATTTGGTGTTTATCGACTATATGGATGCCTGTAGAAGCACAAAGCTCAACTCTCTTGGTAGGAGGCACCCCTGCGCTGAAGGAGATTTCCGATTTTCCGTGATTGATAGACTGTCCCGACACCCACTCATATTGCTAGATCACGTGGCTGATCACCCAACACTCATTAATAGTGGCTCTGGAGAAAAGGAGGCAGTCGTCAGTGAAGAAGAGATGTGACACTTTGGGCTCTCGCGGCAGACCTTTGCTCCGTGAATAGACGTATCGGAGGCTGGCTTGGAGATGATATTAGAGAAAACATCAGCCACCAAGATGAAGAGAAAAGGGGAGAGAGGATCTCCCTGACGCAGGCCTCGGGTTGGGGAGAATCCTATAGTGAGCTCCCCATTGACCTTTATTCTAAAGGAGACGGTTGAGATGCATTGCATGATGATATCAGTCCATTTAGTATAGAATCCCATTCTCAGCATCACAGATCTTAGGAATTTCCATTCCACTTTATCATAGGATTTTTTCATATCTAGTTTCCAGGCCATGGTTCTTTTTTTCACAGTGGAGCGCATTTTCATAGAGTGTAACACTTCATGGGCCACAATTTCATTATCAGTAATCAGCCTCCTGGCCATGAAGGCACTCTGGTTTTCGGAGATAATATTAGGAAGACAAGGACCCAGATGATTGACAAGGATTTTTGAGAAGATTTTATAGGAGACATTACAGAGGCTGATAGGTCTAAAATCCGGAATCGCTGAGGTTTCTTGGTTTTGGGGATGAGGACGAGGACATTTTCGTTGATGGCGGCAATACTTGTATTCCACGCCCAGATGTTTTTTTATCATTTTGCAGACATCGGGACCGAAAATGTTTCAGTATTGTTTAAAAAATAGGGCATGAAAACCATCTGGTCCCAGGGCCTTAGTGGGGCGAATTTGATTCAAATCCGGGTGAATCTCATCATTAGTCACATATTTTGTAAGATGTAGGTTAATCTCATCGATGATTATGGTTTTGATGCATTATTACACTTCAGCTGTCATGAAAGGCGTACCTGTGGCGAAGAGGTTCTGGAAATATCCTACCAAAACTTCGTGGATTCCACAGGTTTCAATAACTATGCTTCCATCAGGTCGAGATAAGATCATTATAGAGTTTTTCCGATGCCTAGATGACTCTTTTAGATGGAAGTACCTCGTACTAGTGTTGCCCTCTTTAATGTGGATTTCACATGCCCGCATAGCCCAAAAGATTTCCTTAACATGAAGGGGCCTATCCAGCTCTCTTTGAGTAGCACAAATCCTGGATATGTTTCCATTGGATGGGGGTTTCCTGAGTAAGTTGTGCAATTTCTTTTCAAGGGCATTACAATATCTATCAGGTTGGTGGAATTTTTTGTAACTCCAAGATCGCAGACCGCAAGAAACCTGTTGGAGGTTGAGGTCAACATCTTCATGGGAACTCTTCCAACATGATCGGACCACCTCTTCACATTCCTGGTCTTTTGACCAGAATCTTTAAAATCTGAAGGGTCTTCTGGGTTGTCTCTTACGTTGATCTTGCAAACACTCAATGAGAATTGGGCAGTGATCCGAACAGTTAAGGGACAAGTGGTCCACATGAAACACGTTGAACAGATTAGTCCAATCAGTAGAGCCCAGGAATCTATCAAGACGCTCAGTGATGTGGATACCTTCAGTGCTGCCGCGAAACCATGTAAAAGGATTACATGTATACCCTAGATCGACCAGGTTTTCCATAGTGACCACATCCTTGAAGTTGGACATCTATGTTAGGTGTCGATTCCTTCCACCTCTCTTTTCCTCATGGAACATGATCTCATTGAAATCCCCTCCAAAAATGACAGGGCTAGCTAAATCATGTCGCAACTTTCCCAAAAGGTCCCATGACTGCATCTTATCGGCCTGGGATGGCCAGCCATAGAATCCCACAAACGTCCAGGGTGGGTGCAAGGCATTTTGAATAGTTGAAGCCACATGATGCAAAGAGAAAGACAGAATTTTAACGTCAATGTTGTCCTTCCAAAGGAGACAGAGGCCCCCAGAGTGGTCTTATCTGGGTACCATAAAGCATCCTTGGAAGCCACACTTCAGATCAATACCGTTGGTGTCCTTGTTTTCCAGTATGGTTTCGGACAGAAAAACCATATCAGGGCGACTTTGAGCGCAATTTCACTAAAGCATACGAACTTTTCATGGGTTTCCAAGCCCACGAAATTTCCAACATAACACAATCATTTCTCTAGGCGGGGCTGGGTCTCGCCCGCCACCACCTTTGATTCTTCCAAACTTGTTTTGCCACTTATCAGTTTCCCTCTCTTGGTGGGACCCTCCCCAATTGGCCTGATTCAGTTTGTCTTTTCCTGACTCTGGGGATAGGGTCTTTCGCACGATCAGCACTTCCACCACATTTCACCCTTTTCCACGTGCGATGGGTGGTTGGGTCCAACATTAAAGTTCTCATCATTCCACGGGCCTCTGTTGGTGATATGTTAATTACAGACGATTGTGGACCCGGATCCGGATCTGGATCTGGTGGTTCAAAGTGCATCAGCTTTATCATTACACATTGCCTTGTTGGTTCTTTTTGTTTCGTCTCCGACCATGTGGGTGAGTGATTTTTGTCCTTCAGGGGGTTAGGATGAATTTCAGCTTCCCTTTGAGTGGGATAGTCATCATTAGAGAAATCTGGAGGTCCCAGCATAATGACTTGTCCCTGTGTGGGTTCCCTGCGACTGGTATGTGCCAATGTGAGACGGTCACGGTTGTTTTATTTTTCCATTTCAGGGATAATAGCAGATTTATTCATTTTTTCACGAAGCCAAGGACCATATTGGAGGGTGATGTCACCTGATCCATTCTTAGGTTTAGTGGAGCACTTTCTTTCCAGGTGGCCAAGACGACCACAGAAAAAGCATAAAAGTGGGAGTTTCTCAAATTCGAATGATATCCAAGTGTTGGCGTCTTCAATTTTTAGGAATATTCCCCTCATTAGGGGCTCTGATGCCTCAATTTCTGCCTTGATCCGAACCTCAGGACCCAACTGTATTGGGTCTGAGTGATCCCATTCAAGAAAGTGGCCTAAAAAGTTCCCAATTTCCCTCATTATGCGTTTAGTTCTTGAATGGAAGGGGATACCTTTAATTCGTATCTAGAAGGGGGAGCGGCTTAAATTCACCCATTGGAAGTTGTCTCCCCCTTTGAATTCTTCCATTAGGAGGAGCTGGTTATCGAAGGACCAAGGTCTGCCATGTAAGATTTTTTCCCTATCTCTCTTGTTAAAGAACTTGAATATGATGTGATTGGTTCCCCCCTGTCGAATAGCCACTCCTGCATCGAGTTTCCAAATGTTCTAAAGAGTGTTTTTGAGCGCCCCCTGATTAACCGAAATGTTTTCAACGAACATTCCCACAACGATCAGAGACATGTGTTTTTTCCAAAAGTGGGTCTTCATTTTTCCATGCCTCAATCGCCGCTTTTTCTTTATCTGTCAGGGACAACCTCTTCCATTGGTTGAAAAAATCAGCATCCATAGTTCAAATCAAATGTTGAATGCACTATCCGCCTTAGAGGCCGACACCGTTGCGGGTCCCAAGCCACCCTCACAGCAGCTGAGACTTGGTCCAACAAATAGGTCAAACCCACCTCTCGGCCCAAAATGTGGTCCACCCTCCTTAGACAGGCTTCTGTGGTAGGAGCTTCACGGAACAGACATAGAATGATCCTAGAAACGCTGCAGCCTTTGTGGTGGATGCTTCGCAAAACCACCTCTTTGCGAAACAACCTATTCGCGGTAGGTTCTTCGCGACACCGCCTCTTCGCAGGCACACAAAACCACAGTTCTTCGCTGAAAGAACTTCATAAGCCAAGAACAGTTGTGGTCACACAGCACCTCTGACCTACGCTGCGGGTGTTTCGCAAGTCGGCCTCTTCGTGAACTCACCTCGCGAACCAGCAAAGGCGCACACCCTCATCGCCAAAAGCCTCCGCGGCAGCGGCTTCGCGAATCACATATAGCACAAACACATAGTTCTGCAACCTTCGCGACCGATTCTTCGCAAAATCGTCCCTCCGTGAAACAACCTCTTCACGTCAGGTTGTTTGTGCCTCAACCTCTTAATATTTTTTTATAAAATGATTTATTTTTACATGAATAGTAAAAATATCATATTTATAAATAACATGGTTTTTATGACATTATTAGTATATAAGTATGAATTTAAAATTTATGAAACCATTTTATAAAACCATATATATAATTTTTAAGTGAATTTATAATTTTAAATTTATTTTAAAATTTATAAACACATATTTTACATTTTAGAACTTTAGTGGTAGTTTTTTTAAAAACTATTACATTATACATTTTTCATTTTAAAATTATTTTTTATCACATGAAAATTTATTTTAAAAGAAAATAGAATCATAAGGTCCAAATTATAAAATATGTACCATTTTTTCTGGGTATAAATGATAAATTACATAGGTAAAAACTAGTTACAGTGGTGAAAATGAGAATAGTAAAACTTAGTAACCTAAGAGGTAAAGGGAATAACGTATTAAAAACTTTTTTTTAATTGAGTGGTTTAGGCATGAATTGGCCTTACATATTCTGTTATCCAATATTTATCAATTTTGGATCCTTTTTCTATTGTATTGACTTCCCATTATTGTAAAGTTTTGGGGATTCACAGAAGCCTCATCCCTTTTCACTTATAAAAGGGGATCACATATACTCACTTCCCCTCACAATAAAAACCCTTATGTTTGACCCAAACTCTGTCCAAAACTCTCCTCAACACTCTTATCCACCTTAAATAAGTTATTTTCTTTTCAAAATTCCATCACTAAAAGTTTTAATCCCCATAAAAAAGGTGATAATCCAAGTAGTAAAGTATATATTTCTAACCACTCCCCCCCTTTACTATTTTTTTATGAACATTTCTTCTTCCTCATATTTCTTTTCATTATATTGTGATTATAAAATTTGTGTAATTATAATATTGATTTGTTATTATACATATAGATAATAATTATAAATGAAAATTTTAAATATTTTTAGGTATGAATACGGTTCTAAAACTTTTTATTAAGATAGTTATGTTTTTTATAGATGTGGTTAAATAACTTCTTTTGACATCATGGTTAATGGTAAGTGTTTCTTTGTATCATATTCAACATTATGAGAAATATTTGATATTGTGCCTAAAAGTTATTTTATAGTGTATTCATGACCTAATTACTTTCAGATATGAAAATATCTTCAATTTCATGATATTTTACTGTCCATTTCATGACATTTCTCTCAAGAACATTTTATTCTTTTGTTATCAGTTTCATAAGAGTTTCATTGAATCAATTTATGAATAATTGGGTCTTATTATTTCTTAAATGACTATACTTTTCATGTTTTAATTTATCTTATCCTTACTCTATTTTATTTATTTTTTGTTTTTTTCTTTTTGGGAGATTAATTCTAATCTGAAATAACCAATTTTGTGATAATTTTTAAAAAAATAAAAGTTTAACATTGGTAATATGAAGTCTCATTCTTACTAATGAATCATTTCTCCCATGTCCATATATTACTTGTAATCAATGTTCTCCTTTATTTTTAAGAAAGATAGTATGGATTATTTAATATGATTCTCATAATTCTCTTTACCCACTTTCAAAATTAATGTTTAATACTCCTTTAATGATATGGGGTTTCAAACAAAGGAATTTCAAAATATTAAATAAAAGGTTTTTCAATCCTTTCAAAATCAGATATATTATCTTTTACTCTATATTTTTAGATAGCCTTTATTTATTTTCTATGATATTTTATTTGGATATATCTCTAATATGGTTTTTAAAATACTTATCTTTCCCTCTTCAAAAATGTTTTTGAAATTAAATTTCACATCATCTATTATAACAATTTTTAAAGGTTTGGTGAAAACCTTGGTATTTTATATTATATTTTTTCCATGGTTTTTCTCTCATGAAGTGTAGTTTCAGTCATCACTTATATCTTTTAATGATATGATTCCATTTGGGAAATGATATTTTTTATGTCTTATGATCTCTTAAGTTTATCTTATGTGGTTTTTTTGAAAGTTTAACAAACTCATATTTTCATGGGTTTATTTAGATATGTTTATCATTGATTATTAGTCGAACACATATGTAAGTATAATAATGGGTGTGGTCTAATATAACCCTCCAATACATTGGATTAATTTTATATCTTCTGATATAGTTAGGCATTGACATAATGAGTTTGTTGACATAGGTTTGGGCATAATGGGTTTTCTCACAATGGGTTTCCTATTATTATGGTTTTTACATGTTTCCAGGTGGGTTATAAATTTATTTCAAACATTCAAGATATATTTATTACCAATTAATTTCTATTTATTCTTGATTACACCATCTTTTTTAAAGTATTATGTACTTTTATTTCATTACCAAATGTTTTATGATTATTGATATGTATTTTGACCCCTAAATAAGTTTTTTATGATATTTAATGATATAGTTAAGATATTATATTTATCTATCATTTTTTATGAATATATTATATGGAATTATGATCATTTATTAATATATTTTCATCTCCTCATGTTCTCAATCATGTTTATTATCTAAAACATTATGATATGTTTTCCCTTACTAAGCGTTTGAGATCACACCTTTTTTAGGTTTTTATTCCCCATGGTATAATGTTAATTATAACAAGTGGGATATATAGAAGGGGTCTAGAGGAGAAAAATTGTGAAGAAATGTTCACAAATGTTATAAAATAATTTTTTATATAGCCAATCTCAACAACACTAAACCATTTGGTACTTGGGTTGTATGTATTTTTGTGACATGTATTTTTGAAATCATGAGATTAAGGTATTATTTATGTCATTTTTATCTTGGGTAGATTTAGTTGGTATCAAATCACGGTTTAGTAATTTTTGGATATTTATTTTATTTATTTTATGTATTAGTTTAGGGAACCATAGTGAAACCCCTAGAGAGGAGTCTTAGTATAGGATGGTATCCTTAAATACTGATAAAGTCTTGAGTATATAGTTTTCCGTAGAAGTACATCCATGTCTGAATACTAGAAGTGCATGTGGTCTTTGGAACAGATCTACCTAGGGGTAATAAACCTAAAAATGGGATATTGGGTATTAACTCAATCATCACATTGTGCACGACATAGAGACCTAACTACACACCTAGTTTGACACTCCCAATGGTGGATGCGCTAGCAAGTAAAGAGAGTCCCGAAGAATGTTTGATTATTTACACTAGTTTGGGGTCCCTTCTTAATGATTATAAGCATATTGTTAGGAATGATGCTCTCAGTATACATTATTTTCGACCACCTTGAGTTTTGTGTACTATTACTTGCTCGTATGATTTCATGCCTTATGAATAAAAAGTTAACTATCAGGAAGTCATTTATGATTATGAAAATATCCTTGTATTGTTAATTTTTTATCACTAATGATAACCCTTTTGGTTTTATTAAAGGTTGGAACTTGAAGGAACCATGGGTGTGAGTGACAATGTGAATAATACATTAATGAAAATCTCATTGGAGTGGGAGTTGTTTTGAGGAACCTTGTTATTATTCCAAAATAGTTATCATAAAAAATGATTAATAATGTGAACATAGTCAGAGAACCGAACACAATAAATAAGAGATGTATGTTTTCTCATGAAATATCTTGTGGTAAAGATGATGAAGGAAATAATGTTCGATTTTTTATATTTCCAAAATATTGGAAGAAACACCAAGGTAATTATATAAAGGGGACTAGAATATTATTTACTTGTTTAAGAAGGGGTCAACGAGCATCAAATTTTCATAGGAAATTGAACAGGCTGATTAGCATGATGGGTGTAAGAAACTTGTATCCAAAAGCACCACAAATGGTCTAATGTATTAAGTGTGAAAAACATGGACATTACCAAAGTCGGTGTCATAAATATAAGGATGATAAGAATGATATGTGTCAAGAACCACCAAAACTAAGGGAATAAGGTTGATTATGTTCAACAAATACTGATGAGGTGGATTGAGATAACAAAATCTTCCACTTTAGAACTATGAATACATGATATTTACTCCAGAAACTCTATGTTTCCTAGATTACCACCCTAATGATATATTTATCATATAACATATATTGTTTAATGATGGTTATTTTTAAAATTTTCATTTAATAAGAATATAAATATTACTATGGGACCTTTGGATGGATTTGAAGAAATAGATTAACTATTTCAACACAGACTCAATATCCACTAATCGTAGTTTAAATACCCAGAAATTCTCCACTATTAAAAAAATGGATGGTGGTGGAAACAAAAACTAGTAGACACCATAGATATATCTTAACATTTCTACAATATTAGACGACAATAACAAATAATATTTATCATCATCTATCAATGCACCACTAACATGTATAAAACCTGATGTCTTTGGAGAATTTGGGAGCAACAATACAATTGTGTGTGTAGAATACATTAACCCCCCCCCCCCATGATTTTATTACATAGTTCTCTATAAATAAATTTAATTTTTTATATGTTTCTTTACATGCAACATCGAGTTTAAAAAAACCATGTTATACTATTGAAATATTATTATTTAATGTCATGGTTATTGCGTAGTTTCTAAATTAGAGGTTATAAATAAGATAAACCATATTATTAAATGTATATAAATTTCTTAATCAATACAAATTAATTAATTAATTATTAATAAATAATCTCCAAATTTTTATTAAAATCATTTTATTCTTTGAAAAAACTTTTTCTTCAAAAATATTTGTTATTACTTTTTATGAGCGAATATTATAAATAATTTCTTAAAAATTTAGAAAATTAATTTTATAAAAATTATATCTTTTTTAAATAAAAATATCAAAATTATCATAGGGTTAGTTTTTGGGATTTTTCTGAAAATATTGATTTTTATTGGATTATGAAAAACAATGTTTTTATTGAAAATTGAATTATTGCTTCAATCATTTACAAATTTACATTTTGTTTTAAAAAAATTTAAAATTAAAATTATTTATAATATATTATTAATAATCCAATTAAGTTCGTTAGAATAAATTTTATGGTTTAATTTTGTATAAATACTTTTTTATACTTAGAAAGGCATTTTTATAAAACAAATTCTATATGATTTATGTTTTTACATTTAATTAATTTCCACCACTTATAGAAATTTAATCCTTAAAAATGGATTCCAAATTTGGAATCAGGAGTTAAAATTTGGGTAAATAGGTCGCTCTTATTTCTAGACAATATGAATATTAACGATAGTAAATTTTTGTAACCACGATAAAGGTAAATGGGTTAATTATGGTTAAAACTATTGTTATAAAGATTAAAATTCATTAAAAGACTTTCCATTATATTATTTTATGAGTGTATTATGAACATTTCCATCCAAGTCTCGATTATATGACCACTTGGTGTTATTGTTCTTTGATCATGACCATTATATTAATTTAAGAAAAGCATAAATACAAAATGTCACCATGTTGACTTAAATATCAAGAATTTTTTTTCAAAAGTATAAAAAGAGAATAAGTTATATTATAAATATTTATTATAAATATTTATTATAAATATGAATTAATTTTTTTATTAGGGAAATTTGTATTCAAATTTTTTTAATAAATAATTACCTTAAATTCTTGCGAAAAACTGAGAGAGTATATATTCAATTATTAGAAAAATAAAATAAATTATTTTAAAATTATTAAATGTAATAATTTTTGAATGAATTATTATTTTACAAAAAAAATAATAGATATATATATAACATATCAAGGAAGTGTTAATGGTTTATATTTTTATTTCCATCACTATAATGTTGTTTTCAATGTCAAATTAAATGAATAGTTCCAAAATTGACATTAATGATATTTTATAATAAATAATAATTATATAAATTATTTAAAATTTATAAAAAGACCATATTTATCTAGGTTAATGGAATATGGTTTAAAATATTAACCATTTTCTATTTATCTTATAATTTTCCTTTTTTGGTAACATTTTTAACCCTTAAAGAGTACAAAACATTGATATTTATTCAATTGTCAAAAAAGTTAACGGGGAGTTAAAAATAAGAGATAAGGGTAAAAAATAATCAAACCATGTCAAAATTTTATTAGATGATTTTTTTTATAATGATAATTATCTTATATTTTAATAATATCAATTTTGATTAATTTTCCTAGAATATTAATTTAATACTTTAAGTAATTCCAAGAGTTCTCATTCCCCTCACTAATAAAATAGAACGTTCTATACTTCAATATTCACATTTTTTGATTCTTATACATCACCCAAAAACATCCCTAATATCATTTTATATTACTTAAACCCATCCTATAGAATCTTTTCTTTCTAAAATACCATCCCTTCAAGGCTTAAGGTGTAATTCAAATAATGTTTCTCAATGAATATGTATAACTCTTAATCGAGAATTTTTATTTCTTATTACACCTCCCCTAAATAATTGGAATACATTCAAAATAATTAATTATTTATATTAAATATAATGGGATTTTATTATGATTATTTAACAACCATTATCCATATTCTTCCATTTTTTTTGTAAAATGATAACATCACTTGTGCGTACGTGTGGACTATCACCTCCACAAAGCGATGAGGTTCATTTTTCACATTCATTATATATGGGTGGTAATAATAATAAACATATCTATTATATATATTATATATTGTATAATATTTTTTCTTTAAATGTGAATTATTGTGTAACCTTATTTTGTTCAATCCATTAGAAAATGTAATCAACGTTCATGCGTACATACATCCAACCATCTCCCTGAAAAATGCATTTAATTTTTATATCTATAGATTTTATATATGACACTAAATATATATACCTATATATATAATTAATATATATTATATTTATATAATAATTGAAATTATTGAGATGATGGAACCATGATAAAAGTACATGGGTCGAGACTATTGAACCAAAACATACTTGAAAAATGAAGCAGTTATTGACCAAAATTGTGGGTTTAATAACAAATGGTTAATAAACAGGTGACAAGATGTCATAAGTAAATCATATTTGGTATGATATGTATGAGTATAGTTCTTGAATAAAATTACAATAAATCTATATTTATTATAAATGAGGTTCAAAGATGTACAAATAATGACGAAACATGAGGTAAGGGATTTATGTATCAATCCCATTTTATATGGGATTGTTTATGCTTGGATTTCCATTGAAAAATTATATGATCATTATCTAATAATTCCATTTAGTTTTTATTATCCTATCATTATTTTTGGGTGATACATGTTTTCCTTTCATTTTCCCCACCTTAAGTACTCGATAGAATAAAAAAGGGTTTTTAAGGAAAACTAGTTAAGTTTTAATATTAAGACAAGAATATATTAATTTAATTACCATGTTCCATTTAATGATATTTAAAGAAAGATTTTAACTATTATACAATGATTATTAAAATCTATTTTTACCTATGTTATACTTTATATGAAAAAATTTCAAAGGAATCTTATCTTAATTTTCCAAACAAGGTACTTTGTACTTTTTTACCAAAAATGTAAAAGTAATATTTATTTTAATGTATAGGACATGAACATAATTTTACACCATCATGAACACTAAAGGATTTGAATATTCCATGGTTCATTTCAAATAAATTATTTCCATAAAATTTAGAAATATTTATATTTTACAGATGGGATTTCAAAATAAAAGGGTATTTTTCTAATGAAATATTCCAGTGATATTTTAAATGATTTTTCATCTATGATAAAATACTTTAAATCTAATTATGATTTAATGGGGAAATGGTACAATGATACTAGACATATTATTTCCATGATTTTTTATGATTATAAAGATGATATTTTTTTTGAAACTTGTTTATTTTCCATGGGTTATGTTATGATGAAATGATGAAATGTTTATAAAACTTGTTTACTTTCCATGGGTTATTTTATGATGATATGATGAATGTTTTATAGTATTTTTGGCACACATATGTATGGTTTCCATTATGTGATGAGTACGACCTAAATTACATACCCCAATTCATTGGGTAATGTTTTATATATCATAATATAAATATGGAAAATAAGTTGATGTGCATGATCCTCTATGGGAAATGACCAGGAATTACTAATCCACTATGGGAAATATGTGATGATTCTTGATTCATTATTATATGGGAAATATGTGTTGATTCCTAATATACTATGATCTGATGGTCTCAGTAGTTAACCATGAAATATGAAATGGTTTTTATAACAATGGTGGTTTCACACTCTTATGAAAGGATATTATTCATTAGATATGAACGTAAGATTCATGTGTTGGCACTAAAACATGGGGATAGGAAAAGAAATTTCAAAGAGGAAACCACCTCCAATGAGGCTGCCTCATGAAGACAGTTCGCAAATCCCCACAACACCGCAAATGGCATGAAGTCGTCCCCTTTGCGGGTGCTAGAAATCAAAGACATGGGAGGCTCTTTGATCTGAAAGATGTTTGCAATGTAGTTGTGAAGAAAAGATGTGGGAGGCTCCACAATCTAAAAGATGTTTGTGAAGCCTCTGGGAAGCAAAGAGGTGGGAGGATCAGTGATCCGAAAGACATTTGTGAAGCCACCATAAAGAAAAGAGCTGGGAGGCTCCATGATCCAAAAGACATATGTGTAGTTTCCATGAAGTAAAGAGGCGAGAGGATCTCTGATTCGAAAGATGTTTGTGAAGCCACCGCGAAGCAAAGATGTGGGATGCTCTGCGGTTACGACAAAGTGCCAGTTGTCTTTGCATCGAGAGATCCCTGCTTCGCGCCGCCTCATGGTTATAAATACAGGTCTTCCCCGAGCCCAAAGGATGTAAACTCCGACATTTCGCCTTCTCAGCTCTCAAATTGTAAAACACTTTATGTTTTGTGAAAAAATGAGCTCTCGATGGTATTTTAGCATTGTGAAGTTACATTCATTTGGCTTAAACACAACACCTCTTCAAGCAGGGATTCCCTTCGCGAAGCCCACGAGCCTTTTCTAAGTAAGGAGATCCCTAAGGGGACTCAATTCTTCACAAATAACTCATGATTCATAAAGTAACTTCCATTCACATGTGAACCACATGCTAAGGTAGGGTCACCATGCTTCACGAGGTATACTACTTCGCAGTACTATGCTTCATAAGGCACCCTTACTTCGCGAATCCCTACTCCGCAAGAGCCTTTTTTTCTTCACAAAGCACCCTCCATGTTCACCTATAGCCTATTCCTTGGCTAGGCCACTCCACTTCGTGAAGAATACACCTTCACAAAGCCCCTTCATAACATGGAACACCAGAGCTTCACGAGGCCTATTCCTATGAATCACTATGCTCAACAACCCCTTTTCCAGTACGACCATAAAAGTCAATACGGAGTGATTTACAAGTACCTTGGGAGGGGATTTTAATTGCATTTATTATCCTTATGCTTCCTAGAATAGGTATTCTAATGGCTATTACTTCTTCGCATAGCCACGATAACATGGACCCCTCAATGGATCACTCCAAGGCACCCACTCACCACGGCTTTTCTGATGCCTTCCCTTAACCAATGGTTAAAGTGTGCCAGTTATGTAAGTCCTAGGGGTGTGGAGTGAGCCCACCAAATCTGAGTTGTAGGATGTTAAACTTACCATAACCATTATCCTCAGCACATGTTGTTAAACTATGGCGTCACCTTGTGCATCACACGTGGGGTGCCCCACATTGGACATTCTCCACGTCTGATCATCTCCACGAGAGTAAGATCATCCTCACATGGAATGAGATCCTATTTATTGGAGTGGTGCCTATTCGCGGGGAAGGGAAACCATCTCAGTGTTAGCTCCTAGCCTTTCTTGTTGGAGGCAACACCTCTGCTCCTCCTCTCTTCTTTGGTGAAAAAGACTAAGTGGTGAGAGGGGAACAGGGATCCCTGAAACCCCATCCCTCTCCCTCTGGGATTAATTTCCATCCAGCTTCCATCCTAGAGTAAGTCCAAATCTCTATCTCTTTGGGATGCTAACCACATGTAATCCCCACTCCACTTCCCACAGAGGCACCATTCGCGACATGATCGTGGGGTCTTTACTGCCTCTTGTTTCTCACACCGAGCATGACTCATGTCTGCTTACAGTAAGCACCAACCATGGAACCCTCCCATTATAAACTATGTGGAATTTGATCCTTTCCAAGGAATGTTTTGTTGGAAGCCTCCATGAGGTTCAATCCCAACACCTACTAGTTCCGACCCCCTTCAAGTCGGTTCACGAAACCGCTCTGAACTATGTGGAATTTGATCCTTTCCAAGGAAAGGTATGTAGGAAACCTCCCTGAGGTTCTAGCCCAACTCCTAATGGTCCCGACCCCCTTAACATCATTTCACCAAACCATTCCAAACTACATGGACTTTGATTCTTTTTTTAAGGAAAGGTATGTAGGAAGCCTCCTTGAAGTTCAATCCCAACACCTATTGGTCTCGACCCCTTCACATTGGTTCACCTTCGCCCTGCATGATGTTAAATTGTATCCTCCATTCTGAACTATGTGGAATTTCATCATTTCCAAGGCAAGGTTCGTAGGAAGCCTCTCTGAGGTTCAAGACCAACACATTCTTGTCCCGACCCCTTCACATCAGCTTCATCCCACATGATATTAAACTACATCCAACCATTTCGGACTACATGGACTTTGATCCTTTCCAAGGCAAGGTATGTAAGAATCCTCCCTGACGTTCAAGAACAACACTAATCGGTTCCGACCACTCCAAGTTGGTGCACCATCATCCTGTATGATGTTAATTTTTAGTCCCCTTTTTCATCAAGCATGATGCTAAACTGTATACCTTCGAACTACGTGGGTTTAATCCATGTCTCCTAGTTAGGGTACGTAGGAAGGCTTACCGAGGTTCAATCCCATTCAAAATGGTAATCCATTGTACCCCATTCAGTGGTAAGCCGTTGTGCCCCACCCATAAGTATGTCGTTGTACCCCATTCAGCAGTAAGCTATTGTACCCCATATAGCAGTAAGTCATTGTGCATCCCATCTTATGGTAAGCTGCTGTCAGCCCCACCCGATGGTAAGTTGTTGTAAGATGAACTATGTGGACATAGATTTCCCACCATGGGGATATGTAGGAAGCCTCTCCGAGGTTCAATCCCATCACTCATATCCCTTCGGGGTATCTCCCTTGAGCCTATGTGTTTCGAGAGGGTCATGTCTCTACCCAGAGGTTCTACTTCCTCTAGGTCCCACCCATGTGTCCATTATCATGGTCCACCTCGTCAGGTGTCCCATCACCCCACCAAACTAAATGGACTTTGATTCCCTGCAACATGGATACGTAGGAAGTATCTTCAAGGATCATGACCAACATTATCGTCACCTTCACAATGGTTCCATCTCATTTCCAAACCACTTCATTCAACTCTCCATCATCAATCCTGATTTTTTTGGGCCATCTAATCCTGAGGAGATCATGTCACCCACTTTCCCACTACTCCAAGAAGTAATTTGGTAACTAACCACGTGTTAGCCCAAGAATTAGCGATCCCTCAAGAGGTTTCACCTATCTGATCTACTCCCATCAGTATTCCGATCATTCTGATCTGTCTCCATGAGACATTAAACTCGCAGAATACCCAGTGTTAAAAATGGGAAGCTGAGGAAAACCTCAGAGACATGACTATGGCATATAATTCCACGAATTTGACATGGGATTCCTCTAGCTTCCATGCCCTTGATAACCCTTATCATAAGGGAAAGAATCCCAAACGTGCCAATGTTCCAACGTCTAGACACTCCGGCGATTTCCAACGTGACTAATCCCCTGACCGAAGGTTTCTACTCGAACTGGACACCTTGGAATGTCCTGAGAGTAGTTGTGTAATTAACCGGTGTCCAAAAAGACATGTAACTGGGAATAGTTTCAACAAAAATGTCTTAAGTCTATAAGGGAGATCCAGACTCGGTAACACGTTCTGAGGAGAAATCCAGGGAAGGAAAAAACTGACATCCCATGATCCCATTTAGTTCAATTAGACAACATCCTTGAATTAGAGATAGATGACACACGCCTTTGGAAAGAGGGAATGTGGGGTTATAGATGTGTTTCCTCCGAAAGAGAGAGATGTGCACCCCGAAAAAATCATCCAAAAAGAAATGGTGATCCCGACGTGAAGTTCTTATCCTCAATGTGTAGATTAGTAGTGCTCGAGACATCAGTGGACTAGAGTCTCACTAAATCCATGTATCTGGCGCTGGGTCCTACCAAGAAAATAGGGGGATTGTCATTAAACTCGCAAGAAATTAGGACAGTTGAATGTTGGATATCTCGGTCTGCGACGTAGTCAGTGTGGATTTGTCTTACCAACCAGGGAATATGGAATGGCGCTGGGGAACTAGACATCGCTTTTCCTTCTTTCAACACTAATGGTTAAATATCCCTGTTTTCCAGGACCCAAGATGCTACGACAGGGAAATGATCACCGCCCACCCACAAACGCAGGGGCAATGTCAACATGGAAATCATGTGTATCCCCATCGCTTCCGCAATAGCTTCCACACCCATATTTTTTGGGCGCCCACGCCCCATCTCCCCTTCTGAAATCATTCAAGCAAGGGTGATAAATGACCATGTTTGGCGATATGAGGAGGAGGGGATTACCTCTACTTAGGATATGGCCCGTGAAGACATAGAGGCTTCTGCACCTCATCAACACCATCTCCCCCAAGGGCCGTGTAGGGAGAAACTTGTCCCCAATATGACACATAATCGTTTTGGGAGCCACTCCCCAGAATGCTTCGATGACTCCCTCCCCTATGCTGATGAGGTGAGGGATTTCCAGACCAACCCAGCCACGATACCGTTCCAGGGGCTCCTAAGGAGGGATCCCATAAGGCCATGTCAACACCACCACCCAGACCCATGAGCTAAGGAGCAATTAAGTTATACACCTGCACTGTCGGCCCTAGTCTGGTTGACCCGACACCAGCATCGGGCACAGGAAGAGGAGGAAGCTCACCGAGGGGCATCAACTTCAATTACTATCATGGCCCATGCCAATATGGGCACATACCATCTGTCCCCTTTCTATGATGAGCATGGGAACTCTTATCCCCAACCCGGATCGAGGCCCCAACAGCCCCATGGGCAGGCTGGGTTGACTCTTCTGGTCGCTGACATAGGTAGCGCCCACCACAGGCCGACCCGTGTCAATGAAACCCAATATGGAGGTCCTCCCCATACTTTCACTATAATGCCCCGACCCCAGTTACCCAGAGTCGGTGCATTATTACATGACATTGGAATGATCAAAAGAAAGATCAAATCTCGAATGACCGATTGGTTTAGTAGCCTTTGAAACACTAGATATATTCATAAGGTTTACATTACATCATAAAATGAAAACTACAACAACATAGTCTCCATATTCCACACTCTTATCCCCTCACACTATCCCTGTTGGTCATTCATAATTTACTTCTTCATACCCTGGAAAAAATAAAACATAGAAAAGGGGTGATCTCAAATGCCCAGTAAGGATAACAACATAGCGGAAACTTTCATAAATAAGAATAAACATTTAAGGCAATGTATAACTAAAACAAAAGCCTTTTAAACTTTAACTTCAACATAGTATGGAAAAAATAAAATTAAATAATGCCATTTACTTATTCACATTGATATTCTACTAATCTAATAATCACATGCAATATCAATAACCACTTTCATAATGATGGAATGCATAATTCCAGGCTATCATAACCACATAGCCAAGGCCTCGTGCCAAGACTACAAATAAGATTTTGTCAAGGCCTTGTAACAAGACACTAGTTTGTCTCATGAGACCTACCGATGCATCGAGGAGCTATAGTGGCTCCACCCGTCACATATTAAGTCCAATGCATTCCCATATGAAAAGGTTTAAGCATAACATAAACATTCGTATTAAAACTAACATATTAAATGTAAATACATCATCTATAAACCATGAAAATAACATATCCATATTCAAACATATAACAAAACCTTCAATACAATATGGAAGTTTTGTTTCATAATAAATCATCTCTAAATAAGCTTAAAATCCATCAAAGGATGTTGACATAGATGAAATCAAAACTCTTTTTAGATAAATATCTCTTTTTATTTTGAAATCATTTAAGAGTCATATAAAATAAAACATTTTCTTTGAGAGTATTCTTATAATCTTGTAAGGGAAGCTTCGACGATTTTATAACGGCGGAAAATAGCTGCACCCGCCGTATAAGTTAAAAAAACATTCTTACCTTAATTCTGTCAAAAGTTTAAAAAGCACCTTGTTTAGAAAATGACGGAAAGATTCCTTTATAAACCTTTTATAAAATTCAAACAAGGGTATAAATGACTTTAAACCATATTCTTGTAAATGGTAAAAATGTTTTGAAATACATTTTTTAGAAACATGGATGTGGATGATAATGAAATCACGGTAGATTATTATGTATAAACAACCTCGGATAATGAAGAGATTGCAAAATAAACCCTTACCTTGTACTTTTCCGTGGTTGGGGTAGGTTAACATCATGTATAACGGTGAAATAATTGTTATTAAATTATACACGAAAAATATATATTAATATGATATCATATATGATCTTTTAACATTGCTTTGTTAATAATATCTTAGTATTATCGTTGTTTCGGGTGTTAACTTACTCGTTTTCTTTTATATGTTTTGTTACATAAGTCATGTTTGTCTTAGATAGGTTGTATCTTAATCATATCCAGAATGATATCAGGTCCTTATATACTATTATTAATCATCAAATGAGAATTATACTAGAATGGATACAATGGAGAATGAATCTTATCGCGTTCGTGGAGATGGTAGTCCGTACGTACGCACGTGCGACAATATCATTCTTTTGATATTAAAATAATATATAATTGGATAGTATATCATATATGAAGAATCATTATCATGTTATATTTATTATTTTCATGAGTTACACATCATTATTATACCCATCCAAATAATAGTATATTGAATAACAATTACACCACGACGTGGAAACAGTAAGCCGTACGTATGCACGTATGGTGACATGTTATTCAAAGGGTTGATAGCATACTGAATATGGTTGTACCATATTTATAATAACATCACAGTATATATAAGATACTGGAGTTATTATTTTAGAATGGTAATAACAAAGAAAGAAGAAGTGGAAGAAGAAATGAATTTGAAAAAGGGTGGTGAAAACATTACCTCTTCTTCAGGTTCTTCCTTTTGATTTGATCAAAAGGGCTCCTTAGGTTGGATTTCTGATCAAACTAAGCCCTATAAGTTGTAGTTAGGGAATTTGAGAGAGTATTTGGGCAGATTTTGTCTGAACAAAAAGGCTTTGAAGGTGTGAAGTAATGAGAAGGGGGAGTGCCCTTTTATAAGAGGGGTGAGGGGCACCTTTGGAAAAGCTAGAAATATTAATTTATAATAAATTCATATTCGGTTTCCAATGGCTCAAAAGTTGATTATTCAAAGGTTAAGGTGGGGATAGGTTGAAAACCAGTCAAAAAATATAATTTAGACAGGTTTAGTTTACTATATTAACCTTATCTTTTAGTTTTAACTCTTAGATAATTAGTTTGACATTTACCATGTCACTTTGTATTTTTATATTATATAGTTAATAAACTTACTATATATATCAAAGAGACCCCAAAGTGGTCCATTAATGATACACCTATCATGATATAAGTCTATTAGCCGAACCTTATATTTTTAGGAATCTGATATCAATTAATAATATAATATTTGTTTTAAAAACACTTTTATGTCAATTTTGACACTATTCAATAGTTGATTTTTGTGAAACTTATAACAGAATGATTTCTTCAAAAAAAAGTCAATTAAATCAATCCTAATATGTCATATTATCCTATAAAATTATTTTAATTCATTAAAAGTCTCAAATTATATTTATTTGGGTATTTATAATATCAATTATTTTAATTTTTCACTATTATGGTAATTACTGCATCATCATTGTGTCATAAATATATTAAATTATTTAATGTCTAAAAATTATAAATAAAATATCATTATGTAGGAAATCGTTTTATATTTCTAATTTATATTTACAATCTAATTTATCTTATGTATAACCCTATATTAAAAATGTTTTAGTAAATAAACTTTGATTTTAACTCTTTTAACTCTTCTTTGAATTAAATAATAATAAATGTCCTAATCTAATCCAAGTGGACCTAAATGATAATATTTTATTCCTAAGGTTGTTTTTCGTCGAAATAAACTTGTCCAATAGAATTAGGACATGTGTTAGGGTAATATTAATATCATTTTTACCCTTAATTACCCTATTTACTTTTAACCGCGGTAAATAAAAGTAAAAAGTTACTATTCACCAAAAATTATTTTCATCTAATTGAACCATATTTTACTTCTTGACATTAACCGTGTCTCTCGGATTTTTGAAATTTCATCCACAGAAGAGGTAAAATTAAGTTTTATGAAAAATTCAGTTTTTTAACTACCACTTAGTAGTTTCACTATTCATCAAAAATTGAAGTTTTTCAGAACAATGCCAAAATTTCACCCTAAGCTATAATTGATATTCCGAATTCAAAAATGATGTCTATTTTACAAAATTCCAAACATATAAGTTGCATTAATTAATTTTATAATTAATTCCCGCTGTCACAACAAATAGCGTGTTTTTAAGAAACAATTTATACCAAAAGATTGACAATTGTTTAGGTCCAATTTCAAAGTGAAATTAATTCTAATGAACACCATTGGATAAAATGGTAAAAGTATATTCTAATTATACTTTAAAACCACTCAATAATATAATTTATCACTATAAATTATTTGGATTAAAAAATTTGTTTTTAAGTATTTTTCACTATTCATAAAAATTGGAAGTTCTCAGAAAAATACCAAAAATTCATCTTAGGATAATTTCGATATTCCGAAACCAAAAATGAAGTCCATTTTGAAATATAAAATATATATAATTTCAAAAAGTAGGTATTACTATTCATAATGGCTAGTTTGATTGGTTGTGGTGTGTTAGAACTCGATGTTACGTACAACACACGCTATCGCATTATTCAAAGAGAAGCGTACCGTAAGAGCTTGGGGTGTTACATTCTCCCCTCCTTCAAATAATTTCTTCCTCAAAATTTCCAGAATACTACCGCATGAAAAGACTCGAGTGGTTATTCATCATAAGTTCCTCAGGTTCCCATGTTGCCTCTTCCATCTTATGGTTTCTCCAAAAAACTTTTACCAGACGCGTCATCCGGTTTCTCAGTACTTGTTCTCTTGTATCAAGAATCCTGACAGGCTCTTCACAATAAGACAGATCGGGTTCTAGTTCTAATTCTTCATAGGTGAGTACACGCGTTGGGTCAGGCATGTATTTCCTCAACAGAGATACGTGGAACACATCGTGAACTTTGGAGAGACTTGGCGGCATTGCCAATCGGTAATCTACATCCCCAATTCATTCTAGAATTTCGAAAGGTCCGATGTACCTGGGACTCAATTTACCTTTCTTACCAAAATGTATAACTCCCTTCCATGGAGATACCTTCAAGAAAACATGATCACCGACTTGAAATTCCAAATCCTTCCTTCGATTATCAGCATAGCTCTTCTGCCTACTTTGAGCTTCTTTGATGTGATTTTGGATTACCTTCACCTTTTCCATCATTTCCTCCACCAGTTATAGGCCTACAAGTTTTCTTTCACCAACGTCATCCCAAAAGGTTGGTGTGAAACATCTCTTTCTGTATAACTCTTCATATGGTGCCATATGAATACTCGAATGGAAGCTATTGTTATAGGAAAATTCTACCAGAGGTAAATATTGATCCCACATACCCTGAAAGTCAAGTGAGCAGGATCTCAACATGTCTTCTAAGGTTTGAATAGTAGGTTCTGATTGTCCATCTGTTTGAGGGTGCTAAGCAATGCTCAAATGAAGTTCAGTATCTAGGGATTTCTGAAGAATTTTCCAGAATCTTGAAGTAAAATGGGGATCACGATCTGAAACAATCGATAGGGGTACTCCATGAAGTATCAAAACTTCATTAATATATAGTCTTGCTAGACGTTCCATTGGTATATCTTCTCTTATAGAAAGAAAATGTGCTAACTTGGTAAGACGATCAACAATAACCCATATTGCATCATTCCTTCTAGGAGTCTTTGGTAGCCCTGTGACAAATTCCATCGTAATATTGTCCCATTTCCACTTCGGTATGGGAAGAGGTTGCATGACTCCTCCAGGATGTTGCCTTCCAGCTTTCACTTGTTGACAAACCATACATCTTGACACAAAATCGGCAATCTCCCTCCTCATATTGTCCCACCAAAAATGTTCCTTCAAATCTCTATACATTTTTGTGCTCCCAGGGTGTATAGAGAAATTGGAACTATAAGCATCAGCCAGCAATTCCCATTTTAGATCAGGTATATCGGGAACACAAAGTCTCTTCCCGAATTATAAAATTCCATCTTCATACACAAAGTCTCTCAATATCCCATCATTCACAGCTTTAATATTCTTTTGAAATTATTCATCATCGGTCTGAGAACTCTTAATCCTTTCTAGTAAAGATGGTTTGGCAACCATTGGAAAAAGAATTGATCTTTCACCTTCCCTAGTTATTCCCATGTCCATTTTTACTAGATCCATGAAAATTGGATCCCTTTCAATTCTCATATTGTTCAAAACTCCATGGTATTTTCTGCTCAAAGCATCTACCACCTTGTTTTCCTTCCCCGGGTGGTAGTGTATCATACAATCATAATCCTTGAGTAATTCAAGCCATCTCCTTTGCCTCATGTTGAGTTCTTTTTGTGATAAAATATACTTCAAACTCTTGTGATCAGTATAAATCTCACATTTTCACCATAGAGGTAGTGCCTCCATATCTTCAAAGCAAAGATTACAGCTGCTAACTCGAGATCATGAGTAGGATAGTTTTGTTCATGAATTTTCAACTGTCGTGATGCATAGGCAATAACCCTATCATTCTGCATAAGGAAACAACCAAGTCCTTTCTTCGATGCATCACTATAAATAACGAACCCATCATTCCCCGATGGTAGAGTCAATATAAGAGCATTGACTAATATTCTATTCAGTTATTTGAAACATTCTTCACACTCTTTTGTCAAAACAAATTTAATCCCTTTACGTGTGAGCTTCATTAATGGGTTAGCCATCCAGGAAAAATTCTGGACGAAACGTCGATAATAACCTGCTAAACCAATAAAACTATGTACCTCAGTTATACTCGTCGGTGCTGGCCATTCTTGGATTGCCTTGGTCTTAGAAGTATCAATAGAGATTCCATCATTAGAGATAATATGGCCAAGAAAAGAAATCTCCTGAATCCAGAATTCACACTTTCTAAACTTTACATATAATTCGTGTCTTCTCAGAGTCTTCAGGATAATGCGTAAGTGATTTTCATGATCTTCGTAGCTTTTGGAGTATACCAAGATATCATCAATAAATACCACCACAAATTCATCGAGATATTCCTTGAAAACTCTATTCATCAGATCCATGAATATAGAGGGTGCATTAGTTAATCCAAAAGGCATTACTGTAAACTCATAATGCACGTACCTAGTTCGAAATGTTGTATTCGGAATGTCTTCCTTCTTCACACACAACTGATGGTATCCAGATCGAAGTTCAATCTTTGAAAATTATTGAGCTCCATGCAGTTGGTCAAATAAATCATCAATGCGAGGTAGGGGATACTTGTTCTTTATTGTTATAGCATTGATCTCCCTGTAGTCGATACATAACCTCATGGATCCATCTTTCTTTTTAACAAAAAGAACAGGGGATCCCCATGGAGAAACACTAGGGCGAATAAATCCTTTATTACTCAATTCCTCTAGTTTTTCTTTAGTTCAACTAATTCTACAGTGGTCATTCTATAAGGGGTCTTCGATATAGGCCTTGATCCAGGAATTAAATCAATGGAAAACTCAACTTCTCGTTCTGGAGGATGTCCAGGTAAATCTTCCAGAAATACATCTACATATTCTTTTACAACAGGTACATCCTCTATTTGAACATTCCTTTCCTCACCCACAGTCATTTCTTTCTCTTCCTCCCCAATAATTGAATTTAGTTGAGCTACTGGGGGTGGATCTAGATAAGAATTAGGTGGTGACGATTCTGCTCTAAAGATAAGGTGTTCCTTATCATCATCATCAAAAATCGTAACCTCCTTCTTCTTACAATAAATCATCACATCATAGTCTGAAAGCCAATCCATACCGAGGATTATATCAAACTCAATCATAGGTATGACGATGAGATCAGCAGATAAAGAACATTTATGTGCTCTAATGGGGACTGATTCACAAAACTTTGTGGCAATGATAATTCCCTTAGGAGTTTTAATTGAAAACTACCTTGTTAAATCAAATTGGAAATATCTAATTTTCTTAGAAAACTGGGAAGATATGAAACAATGCGATGATCTAGAATCAAATAATGCATTTGATAAACTTGAGGAAACCATTAAATTACGTGCCACCACGTCTTTCGGAGCTTCTACCTCAGCAGTAGTGATAGCATAAGCTTGACCTTGATCCCTTGTAATTTTCTGAGGTAAGTTCCCCTGACGCTTAGGACATTCATTTGCATAATGCCCCATCTCACTACAATTGTAGCATTGAACAATGGTAGCTTCCTTCTTCCCTTTGCATTCATGAGCTTGGTGGCTTTTTTCACCACACTTGTAACAGACTTTCGTTCCCTTCAAGCAAGTACCAGGGTGTTTCTTCCCACATTTACCACAGGATGAATATTCAACATTTCCCTTCTTCCGCTTATTTCCATTCCCAGATTGATCAGCTGATCTCTACTTCTCTTGCTTTTCTTTAAATTCATAAGACTTAAAGAATTCCTTTTCTGTTTTGATAGCACATGAGACAATGTCTTCGTATGACGAGAAGGATTATGATACTAATGCTCGACGAAGAAATGGTTTTAACCCATCAAATAAATGATCAATCTTACTTCTTGGGTTACGTATATAATATCCAGCATACCTTGCTAACCTTGTAAAGTTAGCCTCATACTTTGCGACATTCTCATCCTCCTTTTGTCTCAGACTCAGAAATTGTCTTTCCATATCCGCTCGATGGTCACGAGGAAAGTATTTTTCTAAAAACAGATCTTTGAACTCCCTCCATTCCATATTTGATACTTCATCATCTTCCTTCGTGTTTTGAATCAAGGACCACCATTGATCAGCATCTCCAGTGTGGCGGTAGACAGCCATGATAACTTTTTCCCTTTCACTACTCCCCAAAGCCTGAAATATTTTCTCTAGGGAATTTATCCATTTCTCAGCTACTAAGGGATTTGTACTCCCATTGAACGTTGGTGGTTGTTTCCTCATGAATCGATCTAACATTGATCCTCCACGCTGCGGATCAGGGTGCTCCATTCGGGTAAGGTTATTATTCATGACCTGAGTAAGTTGTCCCAGTATGGTGATTAACTGATCGAAACCAGTTGCATCACCAGCTCCACTATAATTATCTTGAGCAGGAGGGAAATCCCTACATGGAGTGCATGCATTGATACGGTTTCCATTTCTTCTACTAGGCACCATTTCTAAATAATGGCATAAACTAGATCAGTTTATGAATCAAAATACATAATTCCATACTTATAAAACACTTAACATAAATTGAACTATTTATGGATATAATCCATAATCATAAAAATGTTTTCTTTGAGGAAGTATATACTCATAAACCTTTCATAATGATTTGTAAAGAAAATGAGAGTTATCCTAAGCATATCCCCCAGGAGTGTCGTAACCAAGAGTGCAGCAAGGCCCATTTTCGTGCACCAGTTCCCGTTCGAGTCCAGCTCAAAGTGGTGTTTTCGGGTTTTACCCCTAGGTACATCTGTGCCAGAGCCGCCACTACCTGCTCGTATCCAGACAGGAATGTATTTCTCGGAAAACTCACAAAATCTCTACACTACCAAAATTCTAGGAAGTTCTTCTATACTAATCCTCAAAGTCCATCTTAGGTCTACGTGCTCTAATCAGAGTTTATCTAAATATAGCTTCCAAGGTTTATATTAATCTTCCTCTGATACCAACTGTAATGCCCTGACCCCAGTTACCCAGAGTCGGTGCATTATTACATGACATTGGCATGATCACAAGAAAGATCAAATCTCAAAAGACCGATTGGTTTAGTAACCTTGGAAACAGTAGATATATTCATAAGGTTTACATTACATCATAAAATGAAAACTAAAACAACATAGTCTCCATAGTCCACACTCTTATCCCCTCACACTATCCCTACAGGTCATTCATAATTTACTTCTTCATACCCTGGGAAAAATAAAACATAGAAAAGGGGTGAGCTCAAATGCCCAGTAAGGATAACAATATAGCGGAAACTTTCATAAATAAGAATAAACATTTAAGGCAATGTATAACTAAAACAAAATCCTTCTAAACTTGAACTTCAACATAGTATGGCAAAAATAAAATGAAATAATGCCATTTACTTATTCACATGGATATTATACTAATCGAATAATCACATGCAATATCAATAACCACTTTCATAATGATGGAATGCATAATGCCAGACTATCAAAACCACATATCCAAGGCCTCGTGCGAAGACTTCAAATAATATTTTGTCAAGGCCTTGTGCCAAGACACTAGTTTGTCTCATGAGACCTACCGATTCATCGAGGAGCTATAGTTGGCTCCACCCGTCACATATTAAGTCCAATGCATTCCCATATGAAAAGGTTTAAACATAACATAAACATTCGTATTAAAACTAACATACAAAATGTAAATAATTCATCCATAAACCATGAAAATAACATATCCATAGTCAAACATATCACAAAAACTTCAATACAATATGGAAGTTTTGTTTCATAATAAATCATCTCTAAATAAGCTTAAAATCCATCAAAGGATGTTGACATAGATGAAATCAAAACTCTTTTTAGAGAAATATCTCTTTTTATTTTGAAATCATTTAAGATTCATATAAAATGAAACATTTTCTTTGAAAGTATTCTTATAATATTGTAAGGGAAGCTTCGACGATTTTATAACAGCGGAAAATAGCCGCACCCGCCGTATAAGTTAAAAAAACATTCTTACCTTAATTATGTCAAAAGGTTAAAAAGCACCTTGTTTAGAAAATGACAGAAAGATTCCTTTATAAACCTCTTATAAAAGTCAAACAAGGGTATAAATAACTTTAACCCATATTCTTGTAAATGGTAAAAATGTTTTGAAATAAATTTTAGAGAAACATGGATGTCGATGATAAAGAAATCCCAGTAGATTATTATGTATAAACAACCTCGGATAATGAAGAGATTGCGAAATAAACCCTTACCTTGTACTTTTCCTTGGTTGGGGTAGGTTAACCTCCTATATAATGGTGAAATAATTGTTATTAAATTATACAAGAATCATATATATTAATATGATATCATATATGATCTTTTAACATTGCTTTGTTAATGATATCTTAGTATTATCGTCGTTTCGGGTGTTAACTTACTCGTTTTATTTTATATGTTTTGTTACATAAGCCGTGTTTGTCAAGGATAGGTTGTATCTTAATCATATACAGAATGATATCAGGTCCTTAGATACTATTATTAATCATCAAATGATAATTATACTTGAATGGATACAATGGAGAATGAATCTTATCGTGTTCGTGGAGACGGTAGTCCATACGTACGCACGAGCGACAATATCATTCTTTTGATATTAAAATAATATATAATTGGATAGTATATCATATATACAGAATAATTATCATGTTATATTTATTATTTACATGAGTTACACATCATTATTATACCCATCCAAATAATAATATATTGAATAACAATTACACCACGACGTGGAGACGGTAAGCCGTACGTACGCACGTATGGTGACATGTTATTAAAAGGGTGGATAGAATACTGAATATGGTTGTAGCATATTTATAATAACATCACAGTATATATAAGATAATAGAGTTATTATTTTATAATGGTAATAACAAAGAAAGTAGAAGTGGAAGAAGATATGAATTTGAAAAAGGGTGGTGATAACATTACCTCTTCTTCGGATTCTTCCTTTTGATTTGATCAAAAGGGCTCCTTAGGTTAGCTTTCTGATAAAACTAAGGCCTCTGGGTTGTATTGAGGGAAGTTGAGAGAATATTTGGGCAGAGTTTTGCCGAACCAAAAGGCTTTGAAGCTGTAAAGAAATGACAAGGGGGAGTACCCTTTTATAAGAGGGGTGAGGGGCACCTTTGGAAAAGCTAGATATATTAATTTATAATAAATTCATATTCGGTTTCTAATGGCTCCAAAGTTGATTATTCAAAATTTAAGGTGGGGATAGGTTGAAAACAATTCAACCAATAGAATTTAGACAGGTTTGGGTTACTATATTAACCTTATCTTTTAGTTTTAACTCTTAGTTAATTAGTTTGACATTTACCATGTCACTTTATATTTTTATATTATATAGTTAATAAACTTACTATATACATCCAAGAGACCCCCCAAGTGGTCCATTAATGATACACCTATCATGATATAAGTCTCTTGGTCGAACCTTAGATTTTTAGGAATTTAATATCAATTAATAATATAATATTTTTTTTAAAAACTCTTTTATGTCAATTTTGACACTATTCAATAGTTGATTTTTGTGAAACTTATAACAGAATGATTACTTCAAAAAAAGTCAATTAAATAAATCCTAATAAGTCATATTATCCTATAAAATAAGTGTAATTCATTAAAAGTCTCAAATTATATTTATTTGGGTATTTATAATATCAATTATTTTAATTTTTCACTATTATGGTAATTACTACATCATCATAAATATATTAAATTATTTAATGTCTAAAAATTATAAATAAAATATCATTATGTAGGAAATCGTTTTATCTTTCTAATGGATATTTACAATTGAATTTATCTTATGTATAACCCTATATTAAAAATGTTTTAGTAAATAAACTTTGATTTTAACTCTTTTAACTCTTCTTTGAATTAAATAATAATAAATGTCCTAATCTAATCCAAGTGGACCTAAATGATAATATTTTATTCCTAAGGTTGTTTTTGGTCGAGATACACCTGTACAATAGAATTAGGACATGTGTTAGGGTAATATTAATATCAATTTTACCCTTAATTACCCTATTTACTTTTAACCGCGGTAAATAAAAGTAAAAAAGTTACTATTCACCAAAAATTATTTTCATCTCATTGAATCACATTTTACTTCTTGACATTAACCGTGTCTCTTGGATTTTAGAAATTCCATCCACAAAAGCGGTAAAATTAAGTTTTATGAAAAATTCAGTTTTTTAACTACCACTTAGTAGTTTCACTATTCATCAAAAATTGAAGTTTTTCAAAACAATGCCAAACTTTCACCCTAAGCTATAATTGATATTCCGAATTCAAAAATGATGTCTATTTTACAAAATTCCAATCATATAAGTTGCATTAATTAATTTTATAATTAATTCCCACTGTCACAATAAATAGCGTGTTTTTAAGAAACAATTTATACCAAAAGATTGACAATTGTTTAGGTCCAATTTCAAAGTGAAATTAATTTTAATGAACACCATTGGATAAAATGGTAAAAATATATTCTAATTATACTTTAAAACCACTCAATAATATAATTTATCACTCTAAATTATTTTGATTAAAAAATTTGTTTTTAAGTATTTTTCACTATTCATAAAAATTGGAAGTTCTCAGAAAAATACCAAAAATTCATCTTAGGATAATTTCGATATTCCGAAACCAAAAATGAAGTCCATTTTGAAATATAAAATATATATAATTTCAATAAGTAGGAATTACTATTCATAATGGCTAGTTTGATTGGTTGTGGTGTGTTAGGACTCGATGTTGCGTACAACACACGCTATCACATTATTCAAAGAGAAGCGTACCATAGAAGCTTGGGTTGTTACAGTCACCAATGAGAGTGAATGCTCGTCCCACTCCAAAGAATTATGTGGAGGTCCTCCCCAGGTCGGCTTCAATTCGAATGAGGGTCTCCCCCGCTAAAGTGACATACAGTATGGAATCCACTTTTTCACCAACGACCCCAGGTGTGGAGTCGTTCCTCCTATTGTAGGTCACTGATGTGAAGATGCTACATATCTAGTAAACCGTCAGCGTGGGGGTCTTCCCCATGTCCTCACAATAGTCAAATAAGGTCCTCCTCATCCCAGAAACCAGATAAGTGGAGGTTTGACTCACATCATAAACACCCAGCACAGAGGTCCTAAACGTGTTCTGCTCAACTAGTACAAGGACCCTCCTTGCATAGACATTTCTAGAGGAAATAATCATGGAGGCCCTACCCATGCTCCCACCAGCTCCAGTGGAGGTCCTACCCACTCTATTAATTCTCATGGAGATTCCCTCCACATGTCAGCCAGTGGACACGGAGGTCCTCCCCATGTTCCCTTTGACATCTGTCTAGGTGATCCTCGCACCACAACTCACCCATATTGAAGTCCTCTAAGCCCTAGCATCAGTTTGGCCGAAGGTCCTCATCAAGCCAAGAATATACCATGTCCTGAAGAGCCATCCTGGGGCATGAGGGTGGGTCTCCGCCCCCATAAAAATAATACAGGGAAGATTCAAACTGATATTAAAACTATCAGATTCTCAGATTGATTGGCAGAATATGATTCAACAAAGGAACCCTCACCTCGATCCTCTATGTCGAGGGCTGGGGTAGGGACAAGGAGTATCAACATTGTTCTTCTGGAATGTGAGGTCCACTGTATCCCTACCTCCCTTCCCAGATAATTCCAGGAGGGTGAGGATTTGGCGTCTCCCCTGGGTATGGCTGTGCAATCACCACCATCATCACCGGGACCACTCTCAACCTCAACCAGAGGTCATGGGTAGTTGTTTTGGGGATGTGACACCCCAGACATAATTTTTGTAGTAATAATTGTTTTAATTATTACACTTAGATTAATTTTATTTTTCATATAAGAAATGACCACAAAATAAACATAAGACATTTTATTCATTCAAAACACTGTAAACAGATACATGGAAACAAGGCCTAAGGACCATAACTAACCAAAACTTTCTACAAGTAGGCCAATCATGATCGCCGGTAGACCCCGCATCACTACATACATGCCAAGAAATTAGTGGATTTCTTTCGGATCTTCCACAACTAAGAAAAAAATAACCATAACCACAACAATCGTACTAAGCGTTAGAGGGATGAAGAGAACCATCTTCTATGTCTCGATGATCGAAGTTGGAATACCCTAATTACATTTTTATAAGAAATAAAATTCTACAGTTTCTATTTAGGTGACCGTTGAATTTAAAACGGATATAGTTATATCCATTGGGTATTCTAGTTTAATTATTTATTAATATTTAAAATTTATAAGTATTTCAAATACATGTTAAAGTCATTAACTCTTATTTATATTTTATGATTTTAAAAACGTTTCTTTAATGTTTCAAATATTTTAGATATTCTGGTTTTATAAATTGATCTCTTGTATGAAAATTATAAATATTTCTTTTTGAACATAATATGTAATGATTTTTCTAAGTATAAAATCACATTGAAATGTTCTAAGTGATTGAGTGATCTAAATTCCTATCATTGAACATTTTTAATTGGGATTATCTTTCGGAAACATGACATTTGAAATCGTAACATTTTGGTACATATGTCTACCTTAATCAAAGAAAAATATTCATTTTGTTTTTGAATTTGAAAACATTTTTTTATGAATACTTTTATTAAATAAATGTTATATAATTTGATTTTTTTATTTTAAACTTCCATAGTTATGAATAAAAAGATATTTTGTATATGTGTAATTTTCTTAGATAGTTATTTTAAAAATTGGGTTTATAAAAAATATTAACCCAATAGGCCAGCCCTTTATAGCTGGGCCAAGGGAGGAATCTCACATTAGGTGGCTAAGCCTAGCCCTCAGCCCAAGCCAAGGTTAGGCTGAGCATGGTCATAGGTTCCCCGAAGGGAGCACAGGAGTAGGAGTGCTTGAGTGCGCCTCCGTGGGTGCAAGGCCGTGGTGAAGCATAGGTAGACCGAGGATTGAAAAGGGCGGGAGCCCATGTGTAAGGCCCCCTTGTGTGTGTGCTATGATTTCTGAGTTGATTATCAGAGCCCCGGGCTTATAAGGAAGTCACGTGCACCTCCCTGATTCGATGTGGGATGCGTTTTTCTGGGAGAAATGTGATCTGGGCCATTGGATCACGTCACGCACGATCAGGGCCATCCATCTCAGTTTGGGCCTCGACTCCCAGTAGACACGGTAAAACATTCGTGTTTTTATACGCCATCGGATTAGGCAAGATATAATCACAACTGTCTGTGTGTTTTTTTTTAAAACACCACATCTCCCGGAACCATTGGATCTCTTACGATCAAATCAAATCCATTGAGCTTTTTTAAACATGTGGTTACTCCTCCACTATCTGATTTGCTCTGCGTTTAATCCTCATCATCCAGTCTTTCTTCATTTTTCTTCTCCCGCACCATCTTCTTCTTTTTTGAACCTATGCCAGGCCAATACACTATTTTTCCTCTTCTATTTTCTTTTCCATGACTGTGACCTAGTTTCCTCTTTTTATACATCTTCCATATAGACCAACTTCCCCGATCTTTTAACAATACATTTTTTCCTATGATTCCTTAAAACATGCATTAAAATAATTAGTATAGGATTGGTTTATAACGAAAAATACACACCTGAGGCACACCCAAGGATTCTCCGGCTCTTCCACAACCCATCCCTCCAGTGAACTCCAGCTAATCCCCCTCATGTTCTTCTCCTCCTCAGACCAAGTAAGGGAAACAATATACTATGTTTTTTTTGTAAAACTCTTATATTCTTGTGCATAAATGGATCTATATATATATACCTATATAAATTTATTTAGTTAATTCTAAATTCTAATTCACATGGGATTTTCTAAATATATTTTGAGCATATAACACATGAAAGGGGTTTCTTCTCAAACATGAAAATCCCCCTTGACCTTTTAAAAGTTTCAAGGATTATATAAACTTTTCCTAACCCATTTTGAAATTTCGAGATCTTATATGATTTCTTCTAACAAACCACTTCAGCTTTCTAAAAATTGATGAGTGATATTTTCTTTTCAAAAATTATTTTCTTTCGATACATGAAATGACATGGAAGGGTTCTAGTTTATCACATTTTTTTATTATATCCCAAATATAATTCATATACGGGTGGTTATGTGTAAAAGTATATATATATATATATGTATATAAATATATAAATATGTTTGGTAACAACTGAGTTGCCTCAAAACCAATCTTTAATGGTTTAAAACATGATTATGAGGAATATAACGGTTGGAAGAATCTATTTAGTCGTGTTTGGGTTATGAAAGATTTCAGGAATACACCTTGTGTACATATATAAGTATATATATATATTTATGGTTTTTCCATGATTTTCAAGTCCACATAAATACATACTTGTATTTCAAACTTTTATTATCATGCAAGTGGTATGATAGGTTTTATGGTTAAGTATAAATATACATTAATACATAAGTACATATGTTCAATTATTTTATGCATGAACTTTTCTCCAATAAGTAACCCACACATTGTATTTTTCCAATTGTCATAAGAAATTATTTGGATCAATTATAGTTTATGATTTAATATTTTTCACCTTTATTGGATTAAATGAGTATCACAATGTCAAATCATGTAGATTTGGTTTTAGAAAAAGGGTTGTGTTCCTAAGAGTTTAATACAATTGTTGTTATTTAAAGTGATAACCCACCATTTTATGTGAACTAATTATTACTTCATGTGTAGGGGTAGGTTGTTTTAGTTTCTTCATGTCATTGTTAAATTTGAAACTAACAAATCAAGTTATTTTTTACTTAAGGATTAATTCAATTAAAGTATGTGAATGTAAGAAAATGATTATGGATTTAGAATGTAAGTTTTCTATGTAATATGAACACTACGAAGATAATACCATGCTAAGATATATGAGGAATGTATTGGACATAAAATGATGTGACAGATGTGCCCAGAATTATACAGATCTCCAATGCATTGGGTAAAGTGATGAAGTATCATGAGTTAAGTGAAATGATGTGTGAACATGGTGCTAGCTTTGTTCACAACTATTTTTGGTAGTTAACCACAATTATGTTCGGTTTCTACCCATACGGTCTTGGCGCAAGGCCTTAACAAAGTCTGGAATTATACATTTCTTCATTATAGAATGGTAAATGATCAACCAAGGGATTGTGGATCCTTATCTAACAATATTTTATGATAATGGAAGTGAAATCATAAGGCATAACCATGTATGCAAATAGAATTTTATACAAGGGAAAGGTATCTAATGTTAATGCCATGTGAATTTCTTTTTATGTTCTGATGAATCAGGATATGAATGCTTAAAATCACATCTATAATATTGGAGATGGATTGAATAAGTTATGAATTATGCACATATCATTTCATACAAACACATGTGCACTCTGATTCATGTGTCTTTTGTAGAAATCATAGTTATCTTTTATGAAAATGGTCTTTTGGAAAAAAAATGTCTACATGTAACCTCAGAAAATATTGATGGTGTGCCTAGAAATGTAATATCTTCCTCTTAAGAAAATGTTTTATGATTATTTTCAAGGTGGTTGTTTTAAAAAGTGTAATTTTATTCAAATGTTTTTAAACCCCCTTACTGGTCATTTTTATGCACACCCTATGTTTTAATTTTTGAATTACAAGATTTTAGCATATTTTCCCAAGACTTTAGTACTCTTTGTGACAACATCAATTTGAAGCTTAGCCCTATTATGTTTTCAGAAGAAGTGCATCAACAACGTCTTATTTTCCAAGAACCTAAACTGAAACGAACCTCTGTATTGGTATAAGATGTGCATTTTTTTGTAAGCCTGTTTCTATGAAAAAAAATTCACACCATGTTTCAGGAACTGATTTCAGACTTTTGGGGGCGAGGTCATAATAGTTGGTATCAGATGATGGGTTTAGGAAAACTTTGGAAAATTAGAGAAACCATAAATTACATAATTGCATCGTACTAAGAAAAATACTTCTCAATATTTTAGATGGATGATGAATCACACCTTCTATCTCTTCCAACATAAGTATTAGAGACTATAGTGGGAAATTCATGTGTGGAAAACTATGAGACATTTGAAAATATCATTTTATCATGAAAAAACCTCTATTGTGTATCCAATTAGCCTCATGTACTCCAACTTCACCGAGGAGTAGGCCTCGACTATATTTTAATGATGCATGCCCAATTTCTCTTCTATGCACAACAAGGAAAATACTTCGAGGGTTTGTTTAAGTGTTTTACCCTAGCTGGTAATGCTTCGTCTCGAGAGGACTTCCAAGAGGCTGCACAAGGGGGTAACCTCCGAGTGGCATACCTTTTTCAAATTTTGAACTACGGTATCCATGGTCTAGTTATAGACTTTGAAGCTCGTAAGGACGAGCTTACTCATTTACATTATTGACATCTATTTCATGACGATGCTTCCCAGCTTCATACACGTCATGCCTTTCCCACCCTAAACTATAGATGCCCACATGCGGTCAATCCTAGTTGAATGTGTTGCATCTGGACCCAAGAGATCGAAACATTTGGAACCGCCTTGGGGATTCATTTGATTGGGAACCCAGGAAATCACCAACATTGGTAGTACCAGTGAAAATACATCACGATGATTATGTAACACCTTGAGTTTACGAACCTTGTTAAATCAATAATGTGATGTTTTATGTGCTTTTACAAAATTAATGTCTCTATTGTAATCTGTTTACTCCTTACTAAGTAAAAAATGTCTATTTTTTTCTTCTTTCAGATGGAAGACGTGAGCTCATCGATCAACCTTTTATAACTTCCTACTGAATTTCTAGAATCCATTGTCACTAAGACATGTTCAGAATATTATTACCCTTTTCCCAACCTGTGCTTGTCTTTAAAACATCTTTATAAAGTTACCCTTAGCCCAAACGTCCTTTGGGCCTACCAGGGAAACCGTCATGTTTATTGCCGCATAGAAACTGCACAACTAGAAGAGTACATGCGGAGAGGGAAGTACTATGAAGGTCTCTTCCTTTTCTTCACCTTGTCTGAGAACTACTAAGCCTTGGGGAAGTTTCATGAATCTGCCTTGGAGGGCGAAACTTGAGCGACCTATCTATTCCAGGTCCTGAGTGTTAGTATATATGGTATGCTTCATGACTTTTAAGTGTCCAAACGAGAGGTGGTTCGAGAGATTTATAGAGAGGTAGCTCACTCCCAAATCCCTGACCTTCACACCTCTCATGACACTCTTTGAAAGACCGAATGTTTTATGCATGGGTTTGAACCTAACTGCTCATGGTGTATATGGGCCAAGAAGATTGAGGAACTGTGAAATAATCTGGGGATCCACCTAGAAACATCAGTGTATTATCTACAATGGTGGTCCTAGAGGAGAAGACCTCGAGCAAAAATTCTCTCAGGTTTTTCTGGTAGTTTCTTAGAGGTGTAATAGTATTTCGGGGGTACAATTATTTGAAGGAGGGGATAATGTGACACCCCAGGCTTAATTTCAGTAGTAATAATAGTTTTAATTATTAAACTTGGCATAATTTCCTTTTTATATAAGAAATTCCCACAAAATAAAGATAAGACTTTTTATTCATTCAAAACACTGGAAAAAGATGCATTGAAACAAGGCCGAAGGACCATAAATAACAAAATATTCCTACAAGTAGGCTAATCATGATCACTGCTAGACCCCACATCACCACAAACATGCCAAGAAAGTAGTGGATTTTCTTCAGATCCACCACAACTTAGAACAATATAACCAAAACCACAATAATTTTACTAAGCATTAGAGGGATTAACAGCAACATGTTTTGTGTCTCAGTGTTTGAAGTTGGAATACCCTAATCGCATTTATATAAGACCTAAAATTCAACTGTTTCCATTTAGGTGACCGTTGAATTTACAATGGCTATAATTATAGCTATTGGGTATTCTAGTTTAATTATTTATTAATATTGAAAATTTTGAAGCATTTAAAATATAAATTAATTTCATTAACTCTTAATTGTATTTTAGGATTTCAAAAACTATCTTTAATGTTGCAAATATTTTAGACATTATGGTTTTATAAATTTTTATCTTGTATTCCAATTATATATATTTCTTTTTGAACTTAATAAGTAATGATTTTTTTAAGTATAAAATCACCTTGAAATGTTTTAAGTGATTGAGTGCTTTAAATTCCTATCATTGAACACATTTAATTGGGCTTATATTTTAGAAACATGACATTTGAAATTGTAATTATTTGGTACATATGTTTACCTTAATTCGAAGAAATTTGAATCTGAAAACATTTTTTATGAATACTTTTATTAATTAATCGTTATATAATTTGATTAGTGTATTTTAAATTTCCAAATTTATGAATAAAAAGATATTCTATATGTGTGTAATTTTCTAAGATAGTTATTTTGAATATTGGGTAAATAAAAAAATATTAACCCAATAGGCCATCCCTTTATAGCTGGGCTAAGGGAGGAAGCTCACACTAAGTGGTTGAGCCTAGCCCTCAGCCTAAACCAAGGCCTGCCTAAGCGTGGGCATAGGTTCCTCGAAGGGCGCATGGGAGTAGAAGCGCTTGAGCGCGCCATCGCGGGCGCAAGGCCGTGACAAAGCATAGGTAGGCTGAGGCTAGTGAGGGGCAAGATCCAGTGTGTAAATATACCTTGTGTGTGTTCTATGATTTTTCAGTTGAGTATCAGAGACTTGGGCTTATAAGGAAGTCGTGCGCACCTCCCTGATTTGATGTGGGATGTGTTTTTCTGGAAGAAACACGATATGTGCTATTGGATCACATCACACGTGATCAGGGCCGCCCATCTCGGTCCGAGCCTCGACTCCCAGCAGCCGCGGTAAAACATCCACATTTTTATACGCCATTGAATCGGGTAAGATCTAATCACAACTGTCTATGTGTTTTTTAAAATGTTGTGCCACCCTGAACCATTGGATCTCTTACGATCAAATCAAAGTCGTTCATCTTTTTTAAACATGCGGTTACTCCTCCACCATCTGATCTGCTATGAATTTAATCCTCACCATCCACTCTTTCTTCATTTTTCTTCTCCCGCAGCATCTTCTTCCTTTTTCCTCCTATGCCAGGACAATACCATATTTTTCATCTTCTCTTCGTTTTTCCGTGACCATGACCCATCTGCTCTCCTCTTTCACACATCTTCCACATAGAACAACTTCCCTGGTATTTTAATAATCCATTTTGGCCTCAAATTCCATACAAATTGCATTAAAATAATCAGTATAGGATTGGTTTATAAAAAATACACACCCAAGGCACACTCAAGGATTCTCCATATCTTCCACAACCCAGCCCTCTAGTGAACTCTAGCTAATCCTCCTTAAGTTCTACTCCTCCTTGGACCAAGTAAGGGAAAAAATATGCTATTTTTTTGTAAAACTCTTACATTCTTGTTCACAAATGGATATATATATATATATATATACCTATATAAATTTATTCGGCTTCTTCTAAATTCTAATTCATGTGGGATTTTCTAAATATATTTTGAGTATATAACTCATGCAAGGGGTTTATGCTCAAACATGAAAATCCATCTTGACCACTTTAAAGTTTCATGGATTATATAATTTTTTCCTAATCCATTTTGAAATTTCAAGATATTATACTATTTCTTCTCACAAAAAACTTCGGGTTTATGAACATTGATGAGTGATCTATGGTTTTCAAAAATTGTTTTCTTTCTATACATGAAACAACATGCAAGGATTCTAGTTTATCACGTTTTTTTATTATTTCCCAAATATAATTCATGTACGAGTGGTTATGTTTAAAAGTATATATATATATATATATATATGTATGTATATAAAAATAAAAATAAGTTTGGTCACAACTGAGTTTCCTTAGAACCGATCCTTAATGGTTTAAAACATGATTATGAGGAATGTAACTGTTAGAAGAATCTATTTAGACTTGTTTGGGTTATGAAAGATTTCAAGAAGACACCTTGTGTACATATATAATTATATATATATATATATATATTTATGGTTTTTTCATGATTTTAAAATCCACATAAATATATATTTGTATTTCAAACATTAATTCTCAAGAAAGTGGTATGATAACTTTTATGTTCAAGTATAAATATACATTTATACATAAGTACATATGTTCAATTATTTTATGCATGAAAATTTCTCCAAGAATTAACCCACACCTTGTATTTTCCCAATTTTCACAAGATATGCTTTGGATCATTTATAGTTTATGATTTATTCTTTTTCACCTTGCTTGGATTAAATGAGTATCCCAATGTCAAAGCATGTAAACATGGTTTTATAAAAAGGGTCGTGTTCCTAAGAGTTTAATAAAAGTTATGTTATTTCATGTGATAACCCATAATTTTATGTGAACTAATTCTTACTTCATGTGTAGGGGTATGTTGTTTTAGTTCCTACATGTCATTGTTAAATCTGAAACTAATGAATCTAGATTGTTTGTACTCAAAGATTAATTCAATTATAGTAAGTGAACGTATGCAAATGATTATGGATTAAGAATGTATGTTCTATATGTAATATGAACACTATGAAGATAAGACCATGCTAAGACATATGAGTAATGTATTAGACTTAAAATTATGTGATGGGTGCGCTCGAAATTATACAGTGCTCCAATGCAATGGGTAAAGTGATGAAGTCTCATGAGATAAGTGAAATGATGTGTGACCATGATGCTAGCTTTGTTCACAACTATGTGTGGTAGATAACAACAATTATGTTGGGTTTCTACCTGTAAGGTCTTGGTGAAAGGCCTTGACAAAGTCAAGAATTATACATTTCCTCATTATGGAATGGTAAATGATCAACCAAGGGATTGTGGATCCTTATCTAAGAATATTTTATGATAATGGGAGTGAAATCATAAGTCATAACCAAGTATGCAAGTAGAAAGTTATACAAGGGAAAAGTATCTAATGTTAAATCCATGTGAATTTATTTTTATATTGTGTTGAATCATGATATGAATGCTTATAATCACATCTATGATATTGGAGTTGGATTGAATAAGTTATGAATTATGGAAATCTCATTTCTTACATAAACATGAACACTCTGACTAATGTTTTTTTTATAAAGCACAATTATCTTGTATGAAAATGGTCTTTTGAAAAAAAATCTACAAGTAACATCATAAAATCTTGATGGTGTGCCTCAAAATGTAATATCTTCCTCTTAAGAAAATGTTTTATGACTATTTTCAAGGTGGTTGTTTTAAAAAGGGGAACTTTATTCAAATTTTTTAAAAACCCCTTACTAAGAATCTTTATGCTCACCCTACATTTTAATTTATGTTTTACAGGATTTTAGCTATTTTTCCCAAACCTTGAGTACTCTTTGTGATGAAATCAATTTGAAGCTTAGCCCTATTATGTTTTCAGAAGAAGAGAATTAGCAGCATCTTATTTTCTAAGAACATAAACCAAAACGATACTCTGTATTGGGAAAACATGTGCATTTTTAAGCCTATTTTTATGAATAAAATTGCACACCATGTTTCAGGCACTGATTTCAAACTTCTGGGGTCGGGGTCATGACAGAAGACCAATGGAGGACGAGCAACAACATGGTCCACTGCCATCAACCATATCCCCTATGCCAGAAATTTTGGTTGCTAGCTCGTCCTATCGTGATGTGATGGCTAAGTCACTGCACTCTTCGGAGGATAGCCCGAGATGCAGTGGCTTGTAAGCCCGTTATCTGTATTCTCCACTGGCCAGCCTACCGTCTCAGCGGTCTGCTTTAGTACCACTACCAGTTCTCTAGCCACCCCTAGTCGATGAGTGGAGAAACCAAGGTCTAGACGCTGAGTCTGAGCCGTGGAGTTTTTGGGACATCCTTGCGGCATACCATTTCCCGAAGATGTTTTGGCGAGTTGTAGTGCCGAAATTTAGTGCACCGGAAACACTCACTCAAGAGGAAGTTGGATGCTTTCTCCAAACCCTATGGGTGACTCACTTTTGTCTTCATCATCTATGAGTGGATTACCCCAAGAGTCAAGCACACTTAGAAGACATTTTTCAACAATTCTGTTTGATCGATTAGGACGCACTCCCATTTCCCAACGCCCTGAGTCACCAGGCCTCCATAGGACCCTCCAACAACAATGCATCCAGATATTTAAATTTCTCCAACAGATTATCAAGGAGGCTTCCCCCCATAGGCATATCTATGGTTGGGGACAGTACGTGGCCCTCAATTTTAGTTCTATCCAGCACTAGCCTGACTTGTCGGGCAATATCGAGGATATGCCTCCAAGTAGAGTCGTGGTTAACATGGACAATTTATCAAAGTAATAGACAAAGATAGATATTCATGGATAAAACATACCCCCTGGGGGAGTTCCACAAATTTTGGACCCATTTAGAAGGGTTACTCACCAGCAGAGAAATATACCGGGTCTTCTTGTGCCCAACGAGGAATTGGTCCTCAGCCGAAATCCCAATAAGGGTAAGGAGCACCTTGGAGCATTCAAACCCTCCGACTCATCTGAATCAGTACAAAAGACAGAGGATGATCATATGAAATCTTCATTGCATCAATAGCTCACAGTGCATAAGAATATGGTCGATGACCTACTTGCTAAGTGTGTTGTGGAGCGATGACCAGACTATGGTGATCCTCGGCCGGGGCAGCAGGGGAAGGTACAACTTCCCCCCTGAAGAATTACCCCTCGGTGACCCTGACCATCCTGCCCCCACAGACGGGATATAGGCTGGGACATATGGAAAGAGGTCTCGATATGTGTTGTCAAATCTACCCGAGTGGTGGGATAATCCCCGAGACCCAACTCATGTTCCCCCAGCCGCTCTATAGGTCATACCACTAGCTGATCCCTGAGACGTCGGAACTACTTATCAAGTTGAAGAACCTTCCAATGAATTGGTGGTCATGGATCCTCTCCAAGACTAAAATCCCTGCCCAAATGACCTGATGGAGGCACTCATTGCCTGCCTTGAGGTGTTAGAGACTCAACAGGTGGAAATCCCGCCTGATGGTAATCTATATCTGGTAAGGGTGGATGATATTCTGACACCCCAGGGTTTCAGAAATACCACCTTTTCCCCTTTAGTGGGACATGCGACCCACTAAAGCATCTGACCCAGTTTATATCAAGGTTTGGACCCATGCTGGGAACTCCGACGCAACCGTAGGCCACCAAACTCTGACGCTTCGTATAGACATTGGAAAGACCTGCGTTTGTCTAGTACAACCAGCTACCCATTAGGTCTGTAGCCAACTGGGAAGATTTCTGTAGGAAATTTCTTTACCAGTTTAGTTCCACCACTCGGAAGAGGAGTATTTCATAAGTCTTCATGTCTTAGCAGTGGCCTGACGAGCACGTCGCAGACTTTGTTTCCCGGTGGAAAGATCTCCTCTACTCCTTGAATATTCCACTGACTCCAGAACAACTACTGAGAATGTGTGTGGGGAATTTCAAGACCGAATTTTTCCCCTCTATCATTACCCAGAATTACCCTAGGGGATTCTGAGACTTCTTTGATAAAACCCAATGCCTAGAGGAAGCCTTGTAGTAGGCCAAGAAGGCAGGTTGTTTCCTCCTGCAATTCCTTCAAGAAGGGCTGCTAAGGTTGATCCCACCACAGTGGCATAGATAAAATCCCTGACAGAACTAGATTTATTACTAGTGGAGCCTCCTCCATATCCTTGTAGATTCCCTCCACCTCAAGCACAACCTCCGACCCAGTAGCGCCCCCCTCAGAATCGGCAGGTGCCCCCATGTAATGTGCCGCCTCCACCCTTGGGGGATAACTGGGTCCCACCTCCTCGACAGGCTCCTCCAGCCCCTTGTCAGGGAAAAGCTCCCAAATCCCCTTCCTAGATAGGAGAAACTAGACATACTTATTCAACAAGACTCAGGTCCCCGATTATTTTCTATGTGCCATGAAATAGGAAATTGTACATTTTTCCGAATGCAGGAGACCTAAAGAGACAGATCTCAGTGATTTACCAAACCACTACCCCTATCACTGGATCCTGGGGAATTCCCTTAAATAATGATATGTGTTTAAAGACTGGATTCAAGACCAGGATGATTAAAAAATAGTTAGGTTAGGCCCATCTCCAACACATGTGGATTTTGTTTTCTCGAAGCCAGACATCAGTAGTGACATTGAAGGTGAGTGGCATCAGGTTTCTAACCGTAGGTCCCATAATTCATTTGACTGGATGGCTCGTAAGGAAGTCTCCCATTCCCATTGTATTATCTATGCATTTCTAAATCAACTTGATCCTTCATAAGATGTCATGTCACCCACAGCTTGTACCTATGCATCCACGGCCCAACCATCTTCCTCCCAGAATAGAAATCATCCACAACACAAGGGAAAACAAAGTTCTCCACCAATTTCATCATCATCCCATACTCTCAACAACTTCATTCCCCAAGAGATGGAGATTACCCCCCAAATATTTCTAGTGATGGAGGATTATTCAAGTGACAGTCAAGTGTATGCCTCGGTTAACATTGTAGAGTTGGTAAACCCCTACATGATTTGTGGTGGTGATAAGTGCCAGGAGGATCTTCCCAATGTTCCCAGCTATCGCCAGCATCGATGGAGTCGTGGAATTTTGGGTCATTAGAGTGCCTAGGTCATTACATCTAGACAGGCTGTGCATTCCACCAAAACTAGACAGCAGGCCCAGCGCAGAGCTTCACACGTGCAACCTTCTCATCTGGTGTCATCAGGTATTCCTTTACCGCCGTTTGTGTTTATTGATCAAGAAAAGTCTCCCCAACCAAACTGATATCATCTACACTCTATTACATACCAGTATCAGTAATTTTTTCCTAGTCTAGTAGTCTATCCATGAGCTTCGAATAGTGAGCAACATGATATTCCCTGTACCAGTAAATCGTCGGTTCAACCGGGAGGTCCAGTCATCCCCCTGCCACTGAACAACCTTTTGTAAGTAGAATCTCATGATTGGCATGGAAGTAAAATGTCCTCAAGTATCTTTCCAGCATTCTGGAAAGGATATCTATCCTTGAGGTTCTTCTCCTATCAACAGATATGTGTGAAGCCCTCACCAAGGCTTTGAGAAGCCCCCTCCAGTTTGAGATGGAGGTAGTAGCTGTAGAAGCCTTCCATACTGAGGCATACAAGAATGCTAAATGCCAGGCCATTATCTCATTCTATGGAGAAGATGAAGGATCTCCCAAATAGGGGAAAATCCACCCACTATATATTACTAGCCATTTCAATGGCATGGAGGTTCTTTGCTGCCTTTTAGACATAGGCTCTGAGATCAACCTAATCCCAACCCAGACCCTCTAAATGATGGGGCTCTCTAAGGATGATCTGAGTCCCTATGAACTAAAAATTAAAGGTTATGATAGGAAAAAATAGACACCGGTCAGAAAGATCCGCCTCCAGACCTAGTTTGGTGGCCTAGTTACCAGCACCAAGTTCATGGTTGTCTCCCAAGACACCGCCTATAATGCGCTGATGGGCAGGCCATGGCTCCACCTACATACAATGGTCCCTTCAACATATCACCAGTTCCTCAAGTACTCCCTTAATGGTCGAGTGGGCGTACTTCAAGGTGACACGTCTCCCTTTGCCTCTTGTGAATCCCTCTACCTGGATGCCGACTATTACAAGATCAAGGAAAAGCATATTCAGGCTTACGAGTTCAAACACGTGATGGATGTGACTGATCCATTGAAAGATCTAGATGATGACTACATTTTCTAGATCCATCGATTAGAGGCTACGACTCGGGATATGGTGGAATGAATTTTTGTTTCTAGAATGAGGGGGATGCACATTCCCAATTCTATGAGACGCTATAATATCACCTCGTATTCCTAAAAAAATCATGCTCTAGTGATCAAAGATCCCCTACCCCCATAAGGTATCGGGATGTCCACCCTATGGAAATATAAATATTCCATACTTACTTATTTCACCGGGATGGGATAAATCGACTCCAGCTAACATACCATTGTTGCTTCTATATCATCAAGCATGGCCCCTTGGTCTAAAGAATAGATGAGATCAAATCAACAACTTTCGTCGCTATGGTTTCCATAGAACGTGAGTCCTCCGATGCAGTGTCCACCGCTTCTTAGGTTGGTACTGGCTTCCCATCGAGATCTATTGGCTTAGAGGAAACTCCTCTTTCCAAGTATCTATCTTCTATAAGTGAAGAAGAGGATTTGGAGGACACACCTCCTACATTTGAATAGGGAATATCCACCATGGTCGATGAATTGATATAGGTGAACCTTGGTAGTGAGATGGATCAGAAACTCACATTGATCAGTGTTGTTATGCCTATTGAAGAAAAACAGTAGTACGTGGACTTCCTGAAACAACATCATGATGTATTATAATGGAGTTATGATGATATGTTGGGACTAGATCCATAGGTAGCTATCCACCGCCTTTGTCTCCCAGTAAATCACTATGGGTTTAAGCAGCCTCCCAGAAAGATTCACCCTTCTCTTGGTGTTATGGTTGAGGCCTAAGTTGATAAGCTCATCAATCCCAATTTCATCATGGAGGTCATGCACCCTAGATGGTTAACCAACATTGTGTCTATTATGATGGAAAATAGACAGATCATATTACGCATCGACTTCTGAGATCTCAACCATCACATTCCAAAGGATGATTTTCCCCTTCCCATGATAGAGTTTTTGATTAATGCCACTACCGTTTTCTAGGCCCTCTCCTTCATGGATGGGAACTCCAGGTATAACCAGATTCGAATTAATCCTGAGGATGATGAGACTACAACTTTTAGGGCACCACAACATACTTTTTTCTACCAAGTCATGCCCTTTGGTCTAAAGAATGCAGGTACCACCTATCACCGTTCCATGCATCGCATATGTAAGTCGATCCTTGGGACATTGGTGGAATTCTACATGGACAATATTGTGGTGAAATATCTCTAGTGTTAGGACCTTATCAAAGACCTTGAGAAAGTGTTCGGCTTCCTCTGTTCTCTCCATCTAAAGATGAACCCATTGAAGTGTGCCTTCAAGGTCACCTACGGAAATTTTCTCGGCTTCATTGTCAGGTACAAGGGCATTGGGGTTGAACTAGATAAGATCAAGGACATTATCCAAGTGTCTACCCTGAGAAACATTTGGGAGCTTTGAGGCTTTCAAGGCCACTTGGCCTACATACACTGATTCATTGCAAATTTGGTCGGAAAGTGTAAGACCTTCTTCCGACTGATGAAAAAATGCACTATCTACCAAGGGGATGAGGAATATTAGACTGCTTTCGAGGAAATATAGAAGTATCTTATACAACCTCCAGTCCTAATGCAACCTGTTTATATAAAGTCGATGGTCTTTAATGTGACCGCACAACAACAATCTCTCGACACCCTTCTCGCCCAGGTAAACAATGAGGGAATGGAGAATTGTCCCTACTATCTCAGTTGCATGCTCCTCGATATGGAGACCAGATACTCCCCTATCGAGGAGAGATGCCTAGCACTGGTATTTTATGTATAGAAATTGTGACATTACTTACATCATCGTGAGGCACAACAGGTGTCCTGAGTGGATCCACTAAAGAACATCCCAAACCACCCCATGTTGACGGGCAGTCTAGATTAGTGGGTAGTGATCCTCAAGAAGTTCGACATCAGGTTTTTCCCTCATAAGGCCATCAAGGGGAAAGCATTGGCAGATTTCCTGGCCACCCATCTAGCTTCTGTAGACCAGTCTCTTGACCTTGATTTTTATGATGAGGCAATCCTATCAATAGACCAAGATATTCTATGTTGGAAAATTCCCTTCAATGGTGCTTCCCAGAGCCCTACCAGTAAAAGTCTCAATGACTGAAGGCTCAACAGAGTAGGATTGGGTATCATCTTTATTACCCCAGCATAAGTCGTTCTGTCGTATTCATTCCTGCTGTCAGAAGGCTGCACCAATAATGAGGGAGAGTATTAGGATCTCATTACATGCCTCTAGTTGTCCCACATAATTTATTCTCCCCACATTCATGTGAAAGGGGACTCTGAACTAATTATCAAGGAAATAAAATGTGTCTAGGTCATCAAAAATCCAGACCTCGTACCACTGTTAGAACACACCCTCCAGCTGATGGATCGATTATTATCTCATCCAGAGGTTACTCATATTACTCGATCCCAGAACGGTTGATCTGACACCTTTTCTATCATAGTTTCATCACTTTTAGAGATAAAACAAGATGATTTGACTATCCATGTGTCACACCAGGGATTCATCACCCCCATCACTCCAGATGATGATGATAGCCCATAGGTAAGACACCTTACCACTGGTGCCTCCACTTCAGGACCCCTAGGTTCCCCTAACGTTGTGTTGGAAGAAACTCCTGATGGGAGGACCCCCTTTTTCAAGTACCTCCAGCACAACAATCTCCCAATAGATCGAGCTGAGCGCGAAAGAATCCAATGCCGCACATTTCTGTTTTCTCTCTAGAGTGGTCCTGGTCTTGAGAGGATCCTCTACAATCAAGGGTATGATGGGTTTCTTCTCTGTTACGTTCAAGGAGTTGAGATTTCTTAGGTCATATAGGAGGTTCATGGAAGTTCCTACAGGGCTCGTCAGACCGGGCTGAAACTATCTCACCAGATCCATAGGTTGGGGTATTTTTGGCCCTCCATGATCCGTGACTGCATCGAGTTTTCTGAGAGGTGCCATGCATGCCAAATTCATGCCAATTTTTTGCATCGGTCACCGGAGCCTCTCCACAATACCATGTACTCTTTGACCATTTCTGTCTAGGGACTCGATGTCATGGGACCATATCCACCAATGATAGATCTCCAATACTAGTTTATTTTGACCGCTACATATTTCTTCTCCAAGTGGGTAGAGTCAGTCCCACTCATGGAGTTCAAGGCTCTCTATATTGTTGAATTTGTGTTCTCCAATATCATATATCGGTTTGGAGTCCCTCACTCCGTCCTCAAAGATAATGACACCAAATTTGGGGCAGCAGAGTTGAGGAAATTGTACGTCAAGTACAACATCCATTCAAACCATACCTACCTCTATCACGCACAATAAAATGGGAAAGATCAAGGTGTTCAACAAAACCCTCTCCAACATTCTGCAGAACATGGTTGGTCATAACAAAAAGAGTTGGTTAGAAAAAAGTATCCAATGCCCATTGGGCCTATCAAACAACGACTCACAATTCCACACAGGTGACCCCATACTACTTGTTGTACAGAACAGAGTCCGCCTTTCCCATCGTGATTCAGTTTCCTTCATTATTAAAAACTTTTATGATTATAAAGCATTGTATGAAGTAGCTGAAACTTGTCTGGCTGAATTAGAATCCCTCGATGAGAACAGGCTTTGTGCCCTGCACAATCTGGAAAAGAAACAGAACAAGACATCTAGAGATTTTAACAAGAAGGTTCACCTCCATTCTTTCTTGCAAGGTTATCTGGTGTTGGCCCTAAGAACACCAATGATACCTGGTAGGAAACATATGAAGCTGGATCACAAATGGGAAGAACCTTACATCATTCCTAAGGTTTACCCCAATGGCGCATACTCCCTGGTCACCATGGATGGTGAGAGTATAACTCCTCCCACCAATTCCAAATTCCTTAAGTAATACTTTTCCTGAGCATATAGGTCCTACATGACCTTATAATATCATGTCCCATCTGAAATTAAATTGTATGTAATCCAACAAGATGTTAAAATGTATCTAGTCCTACATGACCTTAAACTGTTATATCCCGCATGACATTAAACTGTATGTTGTCCCGCATGATGTTAGACTAAAGATAGTCTCACATGACCTTAAACTCTCAAAAATCTTTTCTACATGACGTTAAACTACACAAAACCTTTGAGGACTATGTATTACTTCATTCCCATCCCTTTGGGATTCGTAGTAATGCTCGGATGACTCGTCTTTGGTCCAGCCCCCAGATTCCTCTTTGACTATCCCCCTTGGTATAGTTCACTTGGAGGAACCCGCATGGTGTCATGTAGGATTATAGGGCCCCACTCATGTCAGGATTATGATGATCGCACCATGTTCTCACTCCCCGTTCTTATTTTTTCCCATATCCTCATTGTATGATTTTAAACTGCATGGCCTTTAAGAACTATGTGTGGCTTGATTCCCACCATTATGGGATACGTAGAAACGCCCAGACATTCTGTATGTTGGCCCAGCCCCAAACTTCAGGATCTCCCCTCAGGTAAAAAAACATGGTGTTGTTCTTGATTTTTACCTCCTTTATGTTAGGTTCATCATGACCGCACCATACATCCCTCTCCCTAGAGATCTCCACCTCTTTCACCATCCTTCTTGACGTTAAATTGCACAGGCACATTTATGATTCACACACTCCATTTACTTGGGACTCTGGCATCTTTCACATCCAAAATATCCCCCGAACGGTATGGTTACATAGCCTAAGGTCTCTCCTATCATTTTAGGCCAACACCCTTGAGGGTCTTGAATAACAAATTGATACTAGTCCGGCGTTGTGAATATGGTATGCGGTAGATACTCATTTGTTGTTCCCATTTCAGGTCACATGATATGGATGTTGTGTTTCAAACATGGTGAACAACTATCCTTCATCATTTTCACTACTCCAATATGACAAAAAATATTGGTTGTAGTGGTTCATGTTGTCCCGCTATCCCTTCAAACATCAGTCTGCTTCGGGAAGGAGTGTGAGTCCAACTGCCATACCCTTATATGTTGGGGAGAGATGGGTCCTATTACTTGTTTCCCACACTAAGCATTGATCACATGGGCTTAGGTGTTTTGTAAGATAATACCTTCATGAAGGGTCATGTGTCTATTTTCCGACCTCTACGACCTTAAACTAAGATCTCGGTCATCCTCATTGCAAGACGTTAAACTACAAACCAACCAAGACTTCTTTTCTCAGGTCCATCACCCCTTTTTGGTCCCTTAACCCATGTTCTCACTCAGGATGGTGTGGTATGACCTAGAATCTATGTCCTCTTTCACATTGGGATATTTTTTCCACACCACATACATCCCCTTGGGACACCACTCCATTATCATCCTCTATATAAGACATTAAACTACGAACTGGCTGGGACTTCCCATCCTGGATCCCTCGACTTTTTTTATCCCCTGGCCCAAGTCCTCATTTGGGATCATACAATGTGGCATGGGATTATGTTCTTCCTACCATGTCGTACACATCCCTTGTAGAGATATCATTCCCCTATCTGTGTCCTTGCCTCATGACATTAAACTACATTGCATCCTCCAGAACTACATGTGGCTTGAGTCCCATCCTTATGGGAAATGTAGGACCGCCCAGACATTCAAAATTTGGGTTCGTCTCCATCTCTTAGAAAATTCCACATCTTCATTTCCCCCTGTCATGAGTTCTCCCAGGAGAGGGGAATGCGACATGGTATGGGATTATGTCTTTATTCACATCGAGTTTGTAACAATGACACCTCGTACCTCTCTCATCTAAGATATCTTCATCCTCCTGTTCTGCACTCAACTTTTTGATTTGGATGCTCTTGATATTGGCACCTTGACCCTTATTTTCAGTTCACAAATTTTCCCAAGAGAACTTTGGTTCAGGACCTAGAGTGTCAGATTCTACCTAGACATGTTCTCACCAATTTTTCAAGCATTGTATTCCCTGTCATTTGGGATTTCAACATCTTTCACATCCAAAAGGACCCCTAAATAGTATAGATTCTTAGCCTAAGGGATATCCTATCATTTTGGTCTAACGCCCTTGAGGACCTCGAAGGAAAGATTGATACAATTCATGCGTTGGGAATATGGTTAGCAATCGACAGTCATTTTTCGTTCCCATTTTAGGTCACACAATATGGATGATGTGTTGGGAAAAAGGTCAACAGTTATCCCCCATCGTCTCACCAACCCCATCAATCCCTAAATGTTGGTTTCATGATTCACATTATTTTCTACTCTATCATGTGCTAGTGGAATTTTGACACTCTTGGTACTATTCCTCATTGTGTATTTTCATGTTAGGAGGAAAAATCCACGGTAAGGTGTCATTTGGGGATCCACATTGATTTACCCTTTCATGCATTCCACGCATTAAAAATACCTTATCTACCCTGTTTTCCCACATAGAGCATAGCTCATGTGGGATTAGGGATTAGATTTAGGTTTTCAATCACATGGATGATTTTCTCTTCTCCATGGTCTGAGCTTTAAGACTTTAAACTATGTTTTCCTTCCACATCCTATCTATAAGGCGTAAGAATCGTAACTCTATAACTTCGTATATCTTGATTCCCATGCTCATGGGATACATAAGAATTCCCAAACATCTCATCTTTGGGTCCATCTCAGGTTACACTAATTACCTCTTCTGTTTGGCCTCATGGACCTATCTTCCACATAATTGTATATGGTGTGTCCTATGACTTATGTCCTCATTCATGTTGGGATTTAAATTACTACATCATGCACTTACCTTCTAGGAGTTATCCTATCATTTCCTCATCCTGCAAGATGTTAACTGAACCCTTAGAACTATGTATGGATTGATTAACATCCCCATGGGATACATAGGAACACCTGGTTGTTTCATCCATATGTCTAGCCCCATATTTTCTAACCTTTTATAGCCCCTCGGCTCTAGGTCTCTTCAATAGAAATGCACGTGGTGTGGTTTGGACCTCATCATCGCTCACATCGGATATGCTTCATCATGTCATGTTCATCCTTCCCCCAAAACCTTTTTTCTTTGGTATGTGTCTAACCCCTATGACCTTAAACTGTGCTTCCTAGTCCCACATGACTTTAAATTGTTGCATATTTATTACATGAAATTAAAATGAATTGGTAGGTCCTATCATACAACCCTAAACTATGAAATTATGATCCTGGATGCATGACAAAAAATGAAAATTCATTGAGATATCATCACTTGAGGGGACGTTATGTTGGGTATTTGTCCTCGGCCATACCATTTTTCAATGCCTACATGTGGCTTGATTCCTATAGAGACACCTGGATTCTTTGTCCTGGTTTTATCGCTTCACAAAAAAATGCACATCCATCCTAAATAACAAACAAGATCTATCAAATTCCACCTCTTTGGGTGTGTGGGCCAGACCCACATGACAATATTATCCATGGAATTGGTACCCTACCACACTGCTTCTAGAACTATGTATATCTTGATCCCCATCACAATAGGGTTTGTCTCCCAGGAAATTAGCCCTGGACCAAGACCAACTCTCATTTTTGTTCCCTAGACCTACAATTTCTGTAGAGAGAACATGGTATTATGTGGGAATATTTCCTCATTCATGCCGGGGTTTTGCAATTACTGCACCACATGTCTGCCTCCCCCTTTTCCATTTACGGTCTGATCTCTATGTCCTTTAAAATAAGATCAAACCATCTTGGTCACTAGACACTAAACCATGCGACATCCTCCAGAACTACGTGTGGCTTGATTATCATCCTCATGGGATACATAGTAATGCTCGGACGTCCCATCCGTGGGTCTAGCCCTAGGAATCTTAAATCCATCCCCATTTTCAGCCCCTTGGCCTAAACTCCTTTGGAATTATGTGGTGTGGTGAGTACCTATTGGGCTCTAATTTTCTTTAAGTTTTTCAACAATCGCACCATGTACCTTCCTTTTCAATTCCCATCCTGGTCCAACTTCTACGACCCTAAACTAAGATCTCCCAAAGGGAACTATGCATCGAGTTCATCTACTTTTCCACCCTACAATAACTTTATCAAATCATGTCACCTATTAATGGTCCACTCAATGACATTAAGCTAAGAGTGTGTGACCCCAGGACCCTTGTCCTTGGAAAAGGATTCGACTCTGTCTATCTGATACATCTTATTGTCATACTCAGATGCATCATGGAAAAGATCCCAAAGTGTGGAATTTTCAAACGGACATTCCTTTGTTCCATGACCAAGATTTTTGAACCCTTTATTTGGATCCTCACACTCTTCCATGTCTGAAAGGATTCCCTTTATGGCCTACTCTCCTGACACATTAGTTCACCTATCGTCTTGGGCCAATGCCCCAGAATACCTCAGACAACATTTGTGACATGTCCCATGTTTCGAACATGGTCAGTGGCCGACCCTAATTTTTTTGTCCATATTCCTGTCTAATATGAAATAGATACTATGTTTTGAACATGGTAAAAAATTATCCTCTATCATCACACCACTATCATTGTGATCCAGATCTCAGGCATCATGATTCACATCTTTCCACTTCCTTATTTTTAAGTGGAATTACAGCACATAGTTTTACACCTTCACGCATCTATCTGTGTCAGTCAGGTGGGTCTATAATATTTTTATGTCACTCACCTAGCATTCCATTTCACCTAATGTGTGCCTTCCGGTACCAGGAAATCTCACCGCTACTCCTTTTTTCCCACATCGATCACGACTCATGTGGGTTTAGTAGTTTTGGTTGGGTGTGTACTAGTGAAACCATGCCACACGATCCCTTCATCCCACATGACATTAAACTATGATTCCAAAACTATGTGCAGATTGATTTCCATCCTAATGGGTTACATAATAACATTAGGTAACCTTTCCTCAGGCCCAACCTAACTCTCACTCTCGGTCCCTTGACATGAAAAAATTTATCCAGGGATACGTGGTGTGTTGCATACTAATTATGTCCTTATTCACATCAGGTTTATAGCTACCACATCACATACTCCCTTCCTATAATCTTCCCCTTTCACTCTCAATCCTCTCGTATGACGTTAAACTACATGAGTCCACGTATCCTCAATGCATGAAACTAAACTACTATTATACCCTGAACTAGTTCAAGATGCCCCATATTAACTATGGGATGCACTGTTTTCCTTGTCAAAGAGGGTTTCCTTTACCAACGTTGGTATCCGACCACGCCATTATTAAGAACTAAATTTGTCTTGATTATCAAACATATGAGATTAGTAGTGACGCCCAAGAATTTTGACTCGGGCCCAACCTCATGGTCATTAACCCTTCTTGCCCCTCGACCCTAATCATGGTCCATGTAGTATGACCTTGAAAATATGTGCACCATACACAATGTACGAGATTAAACTAAATTTCTATCATCCTCCTTGGTATGACATAAAACCATAAGTCATTATAGGTCCTCACTAGAGAGGTCTTGATTAAAAGGAAGTTTGATCTTTGATCAGACCGATGCGACCACCTAATGTGTTCTCACCATGGTGGTGTAATTTCAAGAGTGTTGGAATCCATTCAAACAAACCATCACTCTCCCCTCCTCATGTCATGACCCGTCCTCGGGGCCCGTGCCATGACTACCCCAAGCCTTCCTTCCATAGGCCAGGGGCTGGAGACTATCACCAAAGGCGTAAATCCCGAAAAGGGAAGGTATTGCCTTTTTATAGAGAAAACAAAAACACAACAGAGTACGCAAGTGAAGTAAGCACTAAGTAAAACTGGGTACATGGTAAGTGCCGAAAAGTAAAAGGGCCAGTATACAAACCCAACTGAAAGTACAGTACAACTAAAAAGGAAGTACAAAAACAGTAAGTAAAGTAGCAACACCGAGTCGTCCTCCGAAAATCCCACCTGAAGGGTGGGTACAGTTAGTCTCCTCAGCTCCTCGGGTCTGGCCGCCCGCTCCGTGTACATCCCGCCAAGTGGTCCACCTCCGGGTACTGTCCAGCTCCACAAGCCTCCACCTAGATCTGTGTTGTCCGTCGTCTGCATCCAACACAACGTAGTTCAGGCATAGCCCGTGCAGGGGTGAGTATACGATACTCAGTAGGGACCCCGAGACCCCTGAAGGTCTCTCAGAACCCACGAAAGATAAACCAAAAAAGAAAGGTACAATAACGAAGTATCAAACTACTCTACTTAGGTATATGCCCATACATATACCTATGTCATCAGTTATAGAATGGCTCCAACTCTCGAGCCCAAGCACAACCCAGTCCACACAGGAAAAAACAACCCAGTCCACACAGGAAAGAAAGTCAATCACATCGATGATAATGATTGAGAATCAAGACTCAGCTCACAAAGGTATACACTTCGTAAGGCGATAGAGATGATCAGATGTAGCCACTGATTTATCTAACCTGTTGGACCCACATAGGATACAAGACCAACTAAGCTGTCGGACCCACAAAGGACACAAGACCAGCTACTCTGCTGCACCCACACAGGATACAAGTATAGAGGTCAATACTGTTGTGCCCACATAGGATACAAGAACAGTAGTCATCACCATCGAACCCACAGAGGATTCCAGTACGGTCATTGTCGCTGCCGAACCCACGGAGTATCCATGTAAAGTCGTCCTCTCTGCGAAACCCACAGAGGATCTAAGTGCAGTCGTCATCATCACAGTCGCAGCCAGCTCTAGGGTTCCCGCACACAGCATGATCGATTCCGGGAGGGTCCGCTCCTCGAGAAAAAGAGTCAATACATCAACTATCATGAATTCCAGAGTTGATGTATCCCAAAGTTTCTTCTCGATATAAGAAACCCAACGCGACAGACGATGCGTCAATTGGACGCCCGGTCTGAGAGTTATTGGATTTTCCGTTCCAGGGGCCCGATTGGTTTTTAAGATAAAACCAACCTGACCGTATCTCCAGTTGCGTCCAAACCTCAAGATTAGTAATCCAAAATGACCATCTCAACAAAAGTATCCCAACGCAATTGATGACACGTCAATCGGATGTCCGATCCTTGAGATATAAGTCTTTCTGCTCCAAGGGCCTGGTTAATTTCGAGATCAAACCAACCCGGTCGTACCCAAACTTTTCCGAAACCTCGAGTGTAATATACAGGAACAACCGTCTCGATCCAAGGATTCCTACGCAACTGACAGTGCGGTGATCGGAGGTCCGTAGCTCAAGTTTTTGGCAAAAGGCCGAAAATAGTCTGAAGTGGGGGGTCTGGGCCCGGTCCGACCCGGGTTCGGGTCCGTCCCAGCTCGGCTGGGCGCGGCCCGGCCCGGTCCGTGCGACCCACCCTGGCCCGGCCAGGGGGTGCGCTGGCTCGGCCAGTGGGCCGAGCAGGGGGGACGCGGTCCCCCCTTTGTGTTCCGCGGATGCGGCGACCGACGTCGCATCTCCCCCGGATCCCGCGCGGCCATGAGATCCATTTCCTCACCGCCACGCCGGCGATCCGTGTCGCCGGTGACTTCTGTGGTCCACCAGAGTCATTACGGTGGTCCGATTTTGCTCTTGTCTGCGCCAGCGGTCGTCTCGGGTCCCGTACATCACTACGAAGGCTTCCAATTGCCATTTTGGTCCTGCTTCGTCGTTGCCAATTATTCTGCACATCAAGAACAAAGAAGTGGCGGGTTCGGACTTGTTCGTTAGTCCGCACCCACCACGTTAGTGGTTCAAAGCATCACCAAATAAATACACACCATACTGAGGGTATAATTCCCATAAAAGAAGAATATAAACATTCTTTCCCCTACCTCAACAAAGAAGACGACCATCGGTGTCTCGGTAGACGGCGTCACGGGGAAAGGGGTTCGTAGGCGTCGTCAGAGTGCACCGAGGAGGAAGCGGCGTCTCCTCTCTTTTCGTAGGGAAGAGGATTTGTGGTGCATCGTTGTTCTTCAAGGAACCGATGTTCTTCGTCGTTCATCGTTGAAGAACATTTCACCTGCGTTTTTAATTCTTTCCAGAGCCTTCCTCAAAAGTGTTTTTCCAACGCCAAAAGTTTAAGGTGGCTCACAAATTAATACAATTGTCATGAAATTCTTATTAATTTCAACATGGTGCCAAATTAATTTACACTGACATAAATTAATTAGTTGGAACGTTTAAATGGATGAGGGAGGTAGGAAGGCTCCATCATAATCAATATGTGGAGTTAACAAAGAATTAAACAAGGGGTATTAATGGGGGAAAAGTCAAAGGAAACAGCAGGGGAATAAATGAGATCAGAGGAAATTAAATGGTGGGGCTCGTGTAGGCCCCACCTCTCTAACATCCACACTTGGGTAGTTAAGTGGTTGTGTACCCCACTCTTAACTACCCATGGGAGGGAAAAACCACCTTAAGAAAGAAAAATTGTTCCGACAATTTTTATTTACTTCTTAAATAAACCCCCAAAATTATCTTCTCCTCCTTTGCGAACACAACTACGGTAAGTGTCCCCTTAAGCCATTACTAGCACTGTGAGTTCATCAGTGCCCTCAGATTTTAATTCCGAGCACCGGTTCAAAAGTTAGAAAAACTCGCTCGTTCGTTCACAGAACGTACCTGAGCGAAACTTCAAAAATTGATTATGGGCACACCGGGCCTCGGAATCAAGTACCGTCAGAAGCTGCAGACTCGTAAAATTTCCAAAGTATTTTTAAAAAAATTCCTTGAAATTTCGGGGTCTTTACATCACTCCCACCTCAAGGATTTACGTCCCCGTAAAGCTACACCATAAACTAGGGAAAAAAATGAGGGTACTGAGCATGCATCTGAGCCTCCCGCTCCCATGTGCTCTCCTGGAGGTTCCCGTGTTTCCAATGAATGAGCACCAGAGGAATCGACCATCCACGTAGGACCCACTCTTGTCGATCCTCGATCTCCACTTGGACCTTCACAAAATTCTCCCTGTCATCGATGTCCAGCTCTCCGTGGTCGATGATATGGGTCGGGTGATGCACGTATCTCCTCATCTGAGATACGTGGAAGACGTCGTGCACCCGGTGTAACTGAGATGGAAGGGCCAGGCGGTAAGCCACCTCGCCTACCCTACTAAGGACCTGGAATGGTCCGATGAAGCGTAGAGATAACTTGCCGCCCCGGCAAAATCTCCGTAATCCACGTCAAGGTGAGAACCATAAGAAAACATGGTCACCATCCTCAAACTCCAGTGGTCTCCACCTCCTATCAGCATAAGACTTATGTCTGCTCTGTATAGTCATCATCCACTCCTGTATGATCTGCACCTTCTCTGTCATAGCCCGAACCATCTCTGGTTCTACAAGTGCTGACTCCCCAGGGTCAGTCCAGCACAGAGGTGACCTGCAAGGTTAGTCTTATAGTGCCTCGTATGGTGTCATCCCGATGGTGGAGTGGTAGCTGTTGTTGTACGTAAACTCCACCAAGGGTAGGTGATCCTCCCAGCTGCGACCAAAGTCAAGGACACATGCACAGAGCATGTCCTCGAGTGTCTGAATGGTCCTCTCTGTCTAGCCATCCGTCTGAGGATGAAAGGCAGTGCTCAGGCATAGCTACATCCCAAAAGCCTCTTGTAACCCCTTCCGAAGTCGGGAAGTAAATAGAGCATCTCGGTCGGAGATGATAGATGATGGCACACCATGAAGTCGTACGATCTCCTAAACGTAGAGGCATCCCAAGCTCTCTACTGATCCCCTATCTCTGATCGGTAGGAAGTGGGCTGACTTGGTGAGTCGGTCTACGATCACCCAGATGGCGTCATGTCCTCTGGAAGTACGTGGAAGCCCCGTCATGAAATCCATGGATATCTCATCCCACTTCCACTCTGGTACCTCTAAGGGTTGTACCAAGCCTGCTGGCACCAGGTGCTCTACCTTCACTTTCTGATAAGTGAGACGTCGAGAAACGAACTCTGCCACATCCTTCTTCATACCCGGCCACCAGTACTATCGTCTGAGGTCCTGGTACATCTTTGCTACCCCAGGATGTACCGCTAGAGGGGAAGTGTGGAAATCCCTCAGCACCTCCTCCCGTAGTGCAACTGGTACCATGGTACGTCCCCTGAAGAGGATGACGTGTTCCCTGTCTTCAGAAAATCCATCGGGTGCTAGCTCTGATAATATCCGAGCACATCACGCCTCACAATCAATGTCCCCACACTGTGCCTCTTTGACCCTATGAAGTAGTGGAGGAGTGACTGTAGATAGGCTGCCCCATCTCTATCCACGTAGGATATCTGCAAAGCGGCTAAATGCTCTGTCGCCTCCCCAAGTAGCTGAATGCCCGATCTCCTGCTGAGAGAATCAGCCAAAACATTCCTTTTACCATGCGTATAGAAAATCTCAAAGTCATAATCCTAGAGGAACTCGAGCCATCTCCGCGGTCTCAAGTTCAGGTCCTTCTACGAGAAAATGTACCTGAGACTTTGGTGGTCAGAGTAGGTTGTAAAGCGCTCGCCCATCAGATAGTTTTGCCACATCTCCAGGGCGAAGACCACTACTGCTAACTCCAGGTCATGGGTAGTGTAGTTCTTCTCATGCGGCCTCAACTGCCATGAACCATAAGAGATCTCTACCCGCTCCTGCATCAAGACACACTCGAGTCTAGTCCCTGATGCATCACAGTAAACTACGTAACCTACGCCCTCCTCCGGTAGCATCAATATGGGTGTACTAGTCAATCTCCACCGCAGCTTTTGGAAGCTCTGCTAACATCTGTCTGACCACATGAAGGGTTTCCCTTTCTTCATCAAAGCTGTAAGTGGTGCCGCAACTCTGGATAAGTCTGGCACAAATCTCTGATAGTACCCTGCCAGACATAGGAAACTCCACACCTCTGTCACGCTTCTGGGCGGCTCCCAAGCAAGTACCGCCTCGACCTTCATGGGATCCACTGTAACTCCCACCTCAGAGATGATGTGCCCCAATAAGTGAACCTCTCGAAGACAGAACTATCACTTCAAGAGCTTACTATAAAGCTGGTTCTCTTGGAGTGTATCCAGTACAACCCATAAGTGGTAGGCGTGCTCCTCCTCGGTAGTCGAGTAAATCAGTATGTCGTCAATGAAGACTACGACAAACCAATCAAGGTAGGGCTGGAAGATCCTATTCATGAGACTCATGAACACTACTGGAGCGTTGGTCACACCAAAGGGCATGACCAAGAACTCATAGTGGCCATATCGACACCTGAAGGTTGTCTTCTACACATCCTTATCCCGAACTCAGAGCTGATGATAGCCTGACTGGTGGTTTATCTTCGAGAACCATCGTGCTCCCTTGAGTTTATCGAAGAGGTGGTCAATCCTCGGAAGTGGATACTTGTTCCTCACGGTCACCTGGTTCAGGAAATGGTAGTCGACACACAGTCGCAAGCTCCCATCCGCCTTCTTAGAGAATAGAATCGGAGAAGCCCAGGGTGAATCACTGGGTCGGATGAAACCTTTCCATTGTAAGTCCTCCAGCTGTACCCGCAGCGCACGAAGCTCGGAGGGAGCCATCCGATATGCTGGAGTGGATATCAGTGATGTCCTAGGGTACAGGTATATATAGAAATCTACCTCCCTACGAGGAGGTAGTCCTGAGACATCGTCAGGAAAAACGTCCGCATACTGATCCACCACAACAAGAAATCCCGGACTCCGCACGTCAACTGCTCCGAGGATGAGACTAGCCAACTAATGAGTGATCGGCTGCCCTCTCCTCTGTGTAAGTCCATAATGTGCTGCGAAGGTTCCCTTCTTGCCGGTGAAGGTAAACCTGGTCCCATCCGTGCGGACACACCAAACCTTGCGCCTAATACAGTCGATCTAAGCATGGACTGTAGATAACCAGTCCATACCCAAGATGGCATCATAAGGCCTCGACGCCGCTACAAGAAGATCCCAGCCAAAGCTCTCACCTCCTAGAGTAAGATCACACTTCCAACACTAGTGCTTAATCGTCGAGTCTGCTCCCGTAGGAGTCTCTAGCCGCAAGGATCAAGCCAACGACTCAGTCGGAATCTCCGAGCTCCGAACAAGGGAAGCAACAATAAAGGAATGACTCGCATCTGTGTCTATAAGAACTGCAAAAAGGTTGGAGTAGACACAGATAGTACCTCAAATCATCTCAGGTGGACTGTGGTCGTAATCCTCCACTTCCTAGAGTTGAGCCTACCTCTTCCCACCGGCTCCCTGTGGTCCAGGTGGACCTCCTGGGGGTGGTGGTGGTAGAGCCTCAAAGCGTCGTCCACCACCCGTAGCTCGACCAGCTCTTCTACCTCATCTGCCTACTCTCTACGGACCTCCACAGTCGAACCTCTGCCTCTGACTGGGAGGTCCCTCCACTATCTGCTGCTCATCTGCATGGCGGTTCGGGCAGTCATTATCCATGTGGCCCTACCCGCCACATGCATAACATTGTCTGCTCCTCGTAAGGCTGGCTCTGCGCTGTGTGCCCCGCACAACCGAACTCGTGTCCTGAGGTCTCCCACTAGACGGCCTGGTCTGCTTGGACCCCTGCGTCATCTATTGACTACCAGCTGTAGAAGACTCTACTCCATGCCGTGCTGTGGTGGGTCTCGCTAGTGATGGCTCCTCGGCAATAAATCTCTCCACTAACAGAGCTCGTTCCAGCACCCCCACCTGCGTCGAGATGCTGAGTGGAATCGTCAAAGATCTGATCTCATGCCTCAGTCCCTGCTCAAAGGTCTGGGCCTGGAAGAATGAGTCTTGTACCATATCTGTGGAGTAGCGTGAGAGGTTGGTAAATCACTCCGAGTACTGGGCTACTGACATGATGCCCTGTCGCAGCTGTAGTAACTCCTGGATGCGCACCGCACAAAGGGTGGATGGAACGAACTCTGAGTGGAAGAGGCTCTCGCAGTCCGTCCAAAGAAGAGATGCCTCATCATGCACCTGGAGCATTAGGATCCACCATATACCTGCTGCCGCGTGCATGAGACTCATGACTAGGATCACCATGAGGTCTCCAGGTGTCCCTACCAACCTGAAGACTCTGACGATAGCCTCCAGCCAATCCTCGGCTACCTGAGGATCTGTCTCTCTGCGGAACCTGGGCGACCTCTGTCTCTGAAACTCGTACAATGCACTTAGGCGGTGTGGAATCTCCGCCGCTAGGGTGGTTAGCAACGGTGGCTTAGTAGGAAGAGGTACCACTGGTGCCTCCGCTATAATGGGGCCCTGTACCGAGGCCTCGTCGCTCGGTGGGATTCCATCCCGCACGTAACTAGAAACCCTAGCTAGATGCCTTCATGGGGTCATCCTGAAGAGAAATAGGTGTGCCACGGTTAGTACAGTATACCTGGTGAGCTGACACAAAGTAATCACAAAGAAAACTTTTGAAAGGAAACACACACACAATCAGTGTTTTCGTACACTGAGTCAGAAATCAGATGTCAGGGTCCTGGTGTATGGATACGTCACCGCCGCACCAACACTAGACTCCCTGGACTGAAAGCCACACTCAATACTCTTAACACTATTTCTTCATAGAGAAAAAATTATCAGAGTTCTGAGTTCTACGGTAGAACCGACTCCTCTAATACCAATTTGTCACGACCCGTCCTCGGGGCCCGTGTCGTGACTACCCCAAGCCTACCTTCCATAGGCCAGGGGCTGGATACTAGCACCAAAGGCATAAATCCCGAAAAGGGAAGGCATTTCCTTTTTATAGAGTAAACAAAAACACAACAGAGTACGCAAGCCAAGTAAGCACTAAGTAAAACTGGGTACAAGGTAAGTGCTGAAAAGTAAATGGGCCATTATGCAAACCCAATTGAAAGTACAATACAACTAAAATGGAAGTACAACAGCATTAAGTAAAGCAGCAACACCGAGTTGTCCTCCGAAAATCCCACCTGAAGGGTGGGTACAATTAGTCTCCTCAGCTCCTCGGGTCCGGCCGCCCGCTCCGTGTACGTCCCGCCAAGTGGTCCACCTCCAGGTATTGTCCATCTCCATAAGCCTCCACCTCGATCAGTGTTGTCTATCGTCTGCATCCAACACAACGTAGTGCGGGCATAGCTTGTGAAGGGGTGAGTATATGATACTCAGTAGGGACCCAGAGACCCCCGAAGGTCTCTCAGAATCCACGAAGGATAAACCACAAAGGAAAGGTACAATCACGAAGTATCAAACGACTCTACTTAGGTATATGCCCATACATATACCTAAGTCATCAGTTACAGAATGGATCCAACTCTCGAGCCCAAGAACAACTCAGTCCACACAAGAAAACACAACCCAGTCCACACAGGAAAGCAAGTCAGTCACATCGATGATAATGATTGAGAATCAAGACTCAACTCACACGGGTATACACTTAGTAAAGTGATAGATATGATCAGATGTAGCCACTAATTCATCAAAGCTGTCAGACCCTCATAGGATACAAGACCAGCTAAGCTGTCGGACCCACAAAGGATACAAGACCAGCTACTCTGCCGGACCCACATAGGATACAAGTACAGAGGTCAATACTGCCGGACCCACATAGGATACAAGAACAGTAGTCATCGTCGTCGAACCCACGGAGGATTCTAGTACAGTCTTCGTCGCTGCCGAACCCACGGAGGATCCAAGTATAGTCGTCCTTGCTGCCGAACCCACAGAGGATCCAAGTGTAGTCGTCATCGTCACAGTCGCAGCTAGCTCAAGGTTTCCCGCATACAGCATGCTTGATTCTGGTAGGTTCCGATCCTTGAGCAAAAGAGCCGATACATCAACTATCATGAAGTCCATAGTTGATGTATCCCAAAGTTCCGTCTCAACATAAGAAACCCAACGCGACAGAAGGTGCGTTAATCGGACGCCCGGTCTGAGAGTTATTGGCTTTTCCGTTCCAGGGGCCCAGTTGGTTTTTAAGCTAAAACCAACCCGACCATACTCCAGCTGCGTCCAAACCTCAAGAGGAGTAAGCCAAAAGGACCATCTCAACAAAAGTATCCCAACTCAATTGATGGCACGTCAATCGGATGTTCGGTCCTTGAGATATAAGTGTTTCTCCTCCAAGGGCCCGGTTGGTTTTGAGTTCAAACCAACCCGTTCATCCCCAAACTTTGCCGAAACCTCAATTGTAATATACCAAAATGACCGTCTCAATACAAGTATTCCTACGCAACTGATAGTGTGTCGATCGGAGGTCAGTACCTCATGTTATGGGAAAAAGACCAAAAATAGTCTGAAGTGGGGGGTCTGGGTCCGGTCCGACCCAGCCCAACCCCCCTTGGGTCGGCCCGAACCGGGTCGACCCGACCCAAGTCCGGGTCTGGCCCGGTAGGGCGCGGCCCGGCCCGGCTGGGTGTGACCCGCCCCGACCCAGCCGGGGGGTGCGTTGGCTCGGCCAGCGGGCCGAGCAGGGGAGACGCGGTCCCCCCTTTGTGTTCCACAGACGCGACGACCGACGTTGTGTCTCCCCCAGATCCCGCATGGCTGCGGGATCCATTTCCTCGCATCTGAGGATTCATCTGTGGTTGGATCCTGCCGGCGGTGCATCAGGGCGCTGCCGCCTCCGGCCGCTGGTGACTTCCGCGGGCCACCGGAGTCATTCCGGTGGTCCGATTTCGCTCATGTCTGCACCAGCGGTCGTCTCGGGTCCCGTACATCACTGCGAAGGGCTCCAATTTCCATTTCAGTTCTGCTTCATCATCACCAATTATTCCACACATCAAAAACAAAGAATCGGTGGGTTCGGACTTGTTCGTTAGTCCGCACCCACCGCATTAGTGGTTCAAAGAATCACCAAATAAATACACACCATGCAGAGGGTATAATTCTCATAAAAGAAGAATGTACAAATTCTTTCCCATACCTCAACAAAGAAGATGATCGTCGGCGTCGCGGTAGACGGAGTCGCGGGGAAAGAGGTTCGTAGGCGTCATCAGAGTGCACCGAGGAGGAATCAGTGTCTCCTCTCTTATCGTGGGGAAGAGGATTGGTGGTGCGCCATTGTTCTTCGAGGAACTGACATTCTTCGTCGTTCTTCGTTGAAGAACGGTTCGCCAGTGTTTTTAATTCTTTCCAGAGCCTTTCTCAAAAGTGTTTTTCCAACGCCAAAAGTTTAATGCGGCTCACAAATTAATAGAATTGTCATGAAATTCTTATTAATTTCAACTTGGTGCCAAATTAATTTACACTGACATAAAATAATTGTTTGGCACGTTTAAATGGATGAGGGAGGTAGGAAGGCTCCATAATAATCAATATGTGAAGTTACCAAAGAATAAAACAAGGGGTATTAATGGGGGAAAAGTCAAAGGAAACAACAGGGGAATAAATGAGGTCAGAGGAAATTAAATGGTGGGGCTTGTGTGGGCCCCACCTCTCTAACATCCACAATTGGGTAGTTAAGTGGCTGTAGGCCCCACTCATAACTACCCTTGGGAGGGAAAAACCACCTTAAGAAATAAAAAGTGTTCTGACAATTTTTATTTACTTCTTAAATAAACCCCCAAAATTATCTTCTCCTCCTTTGCGAACGCAACTACGGTAAGTGTCCCCTTAAGTAATTACTGACGCTGCGAGTTCATCGGTGCCCTCAGATTTTAATTCCGAGCACCAGTTCAAAATTTAGAAAAGCTCGCTCGTTCGTTCACTGAACATACCCGAGCTAAACTTTGGAAATTGATTCCGGGCACACCGGGCCTCGGAATCAAGCGTCGTCAGAAGCCGCAAACTCGTAAAATTTTCAAAGTATTTAAAAAAAATTCCTTGAAATTTTAGGGTCTTTACACCTCACTTTAAATTCCCCTTATTCTGACCCCCGTCATCTTTTATGTTTGAAGGACCCCCTAACAATATGGATGTTCGGCCTATGGCTCACCTATTTTCCCGTGCTAACATTATAGAAGACTAATGGATGACATTTCAAGTCTGGCCCCATGTTGAGAATATGGTCAGCAGTCGACCCCCATTTGTTATCCCCATTTCAGGATAACGCAACATGGATATTGTGTTTCGAACATGGTCAACAGTAATCCTTCATTGTCATGCCATCCTTACCGTGTTCCGAATTTTTGGTATCTTGATTCACAGTTTACACTCTCCTATGTTCTGATTAATTCTAACGCCCCTAGAATTACCCCGCTCGTGCACTAGAGAACTTCATCCTCCATTTAGGCCTCCCACATTCTTCTCAAAAGTCCGGATTGGTTGTTCAAACCTTGGATGCCCAAAGCTTGGTTAGAACTCTCATATTCGGATGGAGTAACGAGGTGGTCATCCCTTATTTCTCACACTTGGCCCGACCCACATGAGCTTAGGGATTTATCACCGGATGTTTCAAAAATGTGACGGACATGCAATAGGCTGAAAAAAATAACAGAACTCATAGATTCATTCAGCATAAACAATTAAAGCTTTGAAGTTTTATAAGCATTACAACACCGTAGGATCGACCCCTCCCATGGATGGGTTGACCTCTTCTATTGAGCATTCTAGCTCCACCAATCTATGCCTTGTGGCATAAAGGATATGGTTTTTCCTATTTACTTCATGCTCCTCCTTGGAAGCAATGAGGTGTAGTTCATTAGCTAGAACCTGGGCCCTCTCCTCGTCTGCTCGAATGGTGGCCATCTCCTAGGAAGCTTCCTTTATTCATTCTTTATCCTCTTCCAGTTGGGCCTTCAAGCACGACACGAGATCTGATTGTGTGTTAAGGAAAGAAGAGTGCTCGTTTTCTTGTGCCCGCAACCACTGAACCTCCCCTTCATCCTCCTAAAGCCTCCAGATGTTCACCTATTTCCTCCATTGACATCCCACACCAAGGCTACAATCATGCCCCCAAATCTTCTCTTCCATGAAGTCCTGAATGATCATATAGGGATGCTAGGAATCTACTCCCCCAACACATAGCGCACACATCTTGGAATGAATCCTCCATTTCTGGTTTATCCATTTCACTTGAGTATTCTCCATGATGAAATGCTTCATCAGCTTCCATTAAACACGACGAGCGATCTTACTGTCTTCTTTGTGAAAGGTCGTATCATCTCGGTCTGCAGGATTGGTAGGCTCATATATGGTGAATGCCTCTAGGAACTCATCAGCAAGATTTGCATTTGGTGTCTGATCAGGTATGTCAAGACCCATGTTGTCAGGTGGATCATGTTTGTTAGATCCCACCTCAATGATCTCATGATATGTCTAGCTGACGGTCACACCAGTGATTGGTTGCACTGCATCTTGTTCATTTTGGATGTCCGCTTCCATGACCACCAGGGTTCCCCTGGGAAAAGTGCCTCCTAGATCTCCGTCCAACCTCTCCAAGGTATCCCATTCCATTTTAATAACTATGAATAAAAGGGGCAGACAAGCATCAATTAATCTGATTGATGGACGATAGATACATATTATGTACTTACAAAGATCAAACAATAGGTCTCTTTTCTGAGTTTTTGCTGTCAAAACCCCAAGGTGTGGCACTCCATATATTGTTGGGAAGTCCGAAGGTTTTGGGAGAACCACCCAGGGTGTCACGAAACATCCTGGAATGATGATCATCGTAGCCATGAGCACAGATCCCGAAGTTCCCACAGTTGCATCTACTATAGGGCGGGAGTAGGTTTTGCGTATGAGGCCCTCCTGCACAGTTCAAATGTTATATGAGAATTCCTAACAAACCTAAGTGAATACTCTGGGGTAGTGGTTAGGATTTTACCTCAAGGGCCTCTATGAATGTTTCCAGATCCGGGTTAGAATCTCCAACCTCACCTTCTTCCAAGGGGCTCCCTCCACCAACTTCCTCCCCCTATGAGGACTCATATGATTCTTCCGACAGAGGGAAGGGTTCTTTTAATTCATCATCCGACAACTGTGGAGGTTCCATTAGATCTAGCAACACCTTTTCTCGATATGTCAATGGATGTGGAACACCCTAGGAGTGCACAAAGTCCTCTATCTCGGCCATGTATTGCTCTCCCTCTTCCTGGGATACTGCAAAGCCGGCCCTAAAATGGCCAATCCCCAACAAATCCATCCCGAGATGGTTCAGTTGTTTCCACATATCAGATGGTCTGAGGAATTTCCTATTGAAATCCTAGATGTATCAAGCCTTAGAGAAGACAACATTCTCTGGAATATCTATATGGCGCAGTTTCCTCCCCAGAACCTGGGTGGATATCCTACAGAACCCCCTAGGTGGACTCCCCTCCGGATAACTCTTTCCCTCTAGGACCACTGGATCCATTGTTGCTACCTCCCTTTCTACTAGTGCATTCCCCTTTTCCACTTCAGCCCCGCCACCATGATATTTCCTCACCACCTTTAGGCTCCAACCTCGAGGTTGGGGAGGCACCTCGTCACTGACCCTGATGGTTTGTTTCTTCAGCATCTCCCCCAGGTAGGCCACATCCTTGCTCTTGGAGTAATCCTTCACGAGGCCAAAGATGACTATGGGTAGAGGCAGATGATTCCACATCTTCCCATCTTCCTAGGTGAACATGACCCACAACTGCATCCTCACACACAAGTGATCCTCATGGAGAACCCCCAAGTAGACCCATGGGGTCAGCCGCTGCATACACCGAAACGGTATGGAAAAATGGTGTAGGGTGTATGACTCACATAGAGACTCGCAGTCAACCCACGCCACCAAGAATCCACCAAGAAAGGATAGGAGGTAAAATCAATGATCTTCTATTCCCTGACTGTCATTAGTGAATACACCTGTTGGCAACGTGAACGGGTGGAAGTTGAACGCGTCCGCTTTCCAAACCCGGTTCAGCACCAACTGTGGGGTCACCTTACTTAGGAATCTCCCCCCCCCCCTCATTCAGAATTTATAGGTGAAAATACAATCATATATGGGATATGGGGTTTATATATGTGTAGATACCCCTAATATGTGCCGCTATCCACCCATACAGAAGGTGAAATGACCCTCATTTCCTCTCTGGCTTCTTCCTCTTGTTGATACACCACAACATCTTATGGAACTTGGAGAGCATCAGGATCCGAAGGTTGACCCATCCCCATATCACCAACATGGTTTCCATAATGAATTTTCTCAGTCGCAATCCCATGTTTATGTACCTCAGTGGTAGGATCCAACCATAGATAAGAACCGTGATGAATGCAGCTAACCTAACAACTGATTTCTGCTCGGTACTGACACTTAATCCCCAAGGTTTCCACTAGCTTTCTTCCGAGATCCTCTAGTAAGAGTGATCTTTTCCCCGTTGAACCCCCTTCGGGCTGGACCGAGGCCTCACATGGAACTTCCCATCTTCCGAGAAATTCAAGAATTGCTTAAACCGTCGTTTGAAATAGACATCCCTCACCAACTATTTTTCTTCTCCTAGAACCAGGTCCATCAATGCCCTTTCCAATGGTAGAATTTTATCCAGGTCCTCCCATGAATTTATAATGGGGAGGAACTCATCCTACATTTCCCCCATTATCGGGACCCTGAGATCTAGTTCGAATCCCATAGAATGATGACGAACTCTCCAGGGTGGAAATGAAAAGTGTTGGTCCTCGATGACCATCTGCCCAGTAGCTCTGGCATCAATTTCTTCGGCTAGTAGATATGGAATTGGGAATCCCAATCTACATCATACTAGCCCAATCACCTCAACTCTGCCCTAAACTCCTCTCATGAGGCACATACTCCGTAGGCCCAGTCCCAATCATCTGTGAAATATCTGCCCTGGCGCAGATCCCACTCATCGGTCCAACCATTCTCTGGGATCCCTAGAGCCACTTTCAGGATGGTGTAATACAATTGGGGATATTTCTATGTATTCAGTGTATTCCCATCAATTTCATTCACATTATTTTATAGGAAATCTACGTTAATAGGTGTGAAGTCCTCCCATGTATAGTCGTCAGCCACCCTGAACCACTGGCACTGGCACAACGTGCTCTTGAACTATTAATCTGACTTGTCCCCACTCTCCTTGGGAATTAATAGTTCATCCCTCAGATAAAAGCCATACAGAAGAAGCCTTTTGTAGAGTGGGTAGTTATTATCGCTCTCTGATAGAATCTCTACTAGTGAATCATGATCTGAATGGCTTCGAATGAATTCCCCAATGCCCAAGATATTAGTCATCTCTTCTATCCCTTCAGCATCCACAATGACCTCCCAAGTAGCTTTCAGGTGAGCAATATAGTTTTTAGATTTTGGACCCTTTTTGTTCTGGTTTGTGAAGCTTGTTCATGGAGCTCATTCGTGGAGCTCAGTCCCAGCTAGAAAGCATAGAGACCTACCCCCAACCTAGAAGAAACAAGCTACAGACCGCACCCTCACAGTGTCAAAAGACTCATTGTGCGCCGCGAATCAGAAAGCCTGATTTGTGTTCACAAATAGTGGAGTGCGTAGAGATTCGTGAATCGAGATCACTATCAATAAAATGAAGAGGTGAGAAAGGAAAAAAGAGAGGTCATCCTCCCCCATTTATAGAGGATGACCCCATCTGCTTCATGGTGTGTTTGGCCATGATGATCTTTATAGCGCTCTCAACCCGTGTGTTTCCTCTCCCCCTTGTGAAACTCATTTTTGAGCCTTCTTTGCGATTGACCAAAACCTTTTGGTGATTGACCCTCTGACTTAGACCCTTGTTTTCTCCTCGATTTCATGTCTGAGTGGGGGAATTAGTTGGATCCAAAATATGGGGAGAGAAAAATCATTCCCAAAGAGGAATCCACCTTTAATGAGGCTGCCTCGAAAATCCAGTTCATAGAGCCCCAAAACACCACGGCTGGTGTGAATCCAACCCCTTTGTGAGCACTGCGAAATAAAGAGGCGGGAGGCACTGTGATTCGAAAGATTTTTGTGAATCCGCTGTGAAGAAAAGAGGCATGAGGCTGCACAATCTGAAAGAAATTTGTGAAGCCTCCGTGAAGCAAAGAGGTGGGAGGCTCTGTGATCCAAAAGAAGTTTATGAAGCCACCACAAAGAAGATAGGCATAAGGCTCTATCATCCGAAAGACGTCTGTGAAGCCACCTCGAAACAAAGAGGTGTGAGGCTCTGCAATTACGACAAAGCACCATGTGGCTTCCCATCAAGCGATGTCTACTTTGTGCCGCCTCTTACCTAAAAACATTGTGCTTCCCCTAATCCCAAAGGAAGGATACTCCGACCATTCACCTTATCAGCTCTCAAATCCAGACGTATTTTTTTCTCTGCAAAAAATTATCTCTTCAAGGTACTTTATCATCACGAAGTGACTTTATGTAGGCTTAAACAAAACCCCTCTTCAAGAAGGATGCCCTTCACAAAGCCCACAGGCCTTCACAAAGGAAGGAGATCCCTAAGGGGAGTTATATTTTTTCAAAGCACTCATGCTTCTCAAAGTACATTCCATGCACAAGTGAACCACATACTAAGGTAGGGTCACTGTGCTTCGTGAGGTATACTGCTTTGTTGTGCTATGATTTTCAAGGAACCATGGCATCGATAATCCCTTCTCTGTGGGAGCATTTCTGCTTCACGAAGCACCCTCCATGTTCACCTATGAAAATTCCTAGGCTAGGTCACTACACTTCACGAAGCATACCCCTTTGCGAATCCCCTCTACTAAATAGAGAACCAGAGCTTCCCGAGGCCTCTTCCTATGAATCCCTTTACTCTACAACCCCTTTTCTCATATAACCATCCAGGTCTGTACGGAGAGATTTCAAAGTCATTTGGGTGGGTATTTACATTTCATTTCTTATACTTATGCTTCCTCACATAGGCATGCTAACAGCTATTGATTCATCGCATAGACACGCTTACATGGACCCCTTAGTGGATCACTCCACAACACCACCTCACCACGAAATTTCTGGTGCCTTCCCTTCACCAAAGATTAAAGTGTGCCTTTTATGTTTATCCAAGGGGTGTGGAGTGAAGCCGCCTCGTCTGTGATGTAGGAAGTTAAACTTCCAAGCACAATCGTCCTTAGCACATGAAGATAAACCGTTGTCTTACCCTATGCATCACACGTGTGGTGACCCACCTTGGTCATTCTCCATGTCCACTCGTCTCCACGGGAGTAAGATCTTATTCACATGGAATGAGATCCTCTTCACTAGAGAAGTTCATATCTGCAGGGAAGGGAAACCATCTCGGTGTAATCCCCAAACCTTTACTACATGAGGAAGCGCCTCTAATCCTCTTCTATTCTTCGGTGTCAAAGACTAATAACAGAGAGGGGAACATGGATCCTCAAAACCCCATCCCTCTCCCTCTGGGATTTGTCTCTATCATGCCTCAATCCTGGAGTAAGTCTCAATATCCATCTCCCTGTGCTACTAACAATGTGTAATCCCCACTCCACTTACCACAGACGCATCTTTCATGATGTGATCATAAGGTCTTTACTACCTCTTGTTTCTCACACTGTGCATGAATCATGTGGGATTAGAGTAAGCACCGACCATGGAATCCTCCCATATTGAACTATGTGTACTTGGATCCTTTCCATGGCAAGGTACGTAGGAAGCCTCCCTGAAATTCAAGCCTAATACCTACTGGTCCCAACACCCTTCATATCGGTTCACCAAACCACTCTGAACTACATAGACTTTGATCCTTTACAAGTCAAGGTATGTAGGAAGCCTCCCTGAGGTTCGTGACCAACACCTACTGGTTCAGACCCCATTCATGTTGGTTCACAAAACCATTACGAACTATGTGGACTTTGATATTTTCCAAGGCAAGGTACGTAGGAAGCCTCCCTGAGGTTCAAGGCCAACACCTACTGGTCTTGACCTCTTCACGTCAGTTCACCTTCATCCCACATGACGTTAAACTGTATCTTCTATTCTAAACTATGTGGAATTTGATCATTTCCAATGAAATTTATGTAGGAATCCTCCCTGAGGTTCAATCCCAACACCTACTTGTCTCGACCCCTTCACGTCAGTTCACCTTCACCCCACATGATGTTAAACTACATCCAACCATTCTGAACTATGTGGACTTTGTTCCTTTCCAAGGAAAGGTACGTAGGAAGCCTCCCAGAGGTTCAAGACCAAAACCCATCAGTCCTGACCACTGCATTTTGGTCCACCCTCATACTGCATGATGTTAAACTATACGCCCCCGTTTTCGTCCAGCATGATGTTATTCTGTATACCTTCAAACTATGTGGGTATTATCCCTATTTTCTAGGCAGGGTATATAGGAAGAAATCCTAATGTTAAATCCCATTTAGTGGTAAGCCATTGTGCCCCATTAAGTGGTAAGAAATTGTGCATCCCAACAATTGGTAAGTCATTTTCAGCCCCACAAGACGATAAGCCATTGTAAGATGAACTACGTGGAATTTGATTTCCTACCACAGGGATATGTAGGAATCCTCCATGATGTTCAAGACCATCACTCATGTCCCATTGTGGTATCTCCCTTAACCCTATGTGTTTCGGGAGATTCATGTCCCAACCTAGAGGTTCCAAATCCTCTGGGTCCCATCCATGCATCCATTATCATGGGCTATCTCCTCAGGTGTCCCATCGCCCCACCAAACTATGCAAAATTTGATTCCCTACCACGGGGATACATAGCAAGTCTCTTCGAGGATCAAGCCTAAAAAACGTAACCTTCATGATGGTTCCATTTCATTCCTCCACCACTTCATTCAACTCTCCATCATCCATCCTGATTTTTACCTGGTCTATCACATCTCGGTGAGATCATGTCACCCACTTTCTCACTATGCCAAGCAATAATTAGGTAACTAACCATGTGTTATCCCAGGCATTAGAGATCCCTCCAGGGGTTGCACCCATCTGATCCACTCCCATCAGTGTTCTGATAAGTCTGATCCATCTCCGATAGACGTTAAACTCGCGGCATACCCTGTGTTAAACATGGGAAGCTGATGAAAACCTCAGAGATATGCCTATGGCATATAATTCCCCACATTCAACGTGGTATGCCTTGGGATTCTGTGCCATAGATAAGCCCTTTAGTAAGGGGATGAAACCGAGATGCACCAGTGTTCCAGTGTCAAGACACACCAGCGATGTCCAGCATGACTACTACCCCAACCGAAGGTTTCTACCCTGACCGGACACCTTGGAATGTCCTCACAGAAGAAATGTAATTAACCAGCATCTATAAAGACATGGCACTTAGAATAATTTTATGAACAAAGTCTTAATTCTATAAGGGAGACCTAAACCGGGTAACGGGTTTTGAGGAGGAATCCATAGAAGGATGAACCAACATCCTATCATCCTGTTTCGATCAAGGAAAAAATGTCCCTGAATAAGCGATGGGTGTCACCCTCCTTTGCAAAGAAGGAATGTGGGGAAACAACTGCGTGTCCTATGAATGAGACAGATGCATGCCCTGATGAAAGCATCAGAAACATCACAATTTATTTATGATGATTCATCACTCATATGATTCATATCTTTGGAAATGATAAAGTGTCACTCAATGGCTCATTTTTATGATCCATGAAAAATTGGGGATGAACATTGTAAGTTATGTTTATTATCTCATACAGTAATGCTTATCTTATGTTTTCCTATGATCATAAATTGATATATCTTATGTTTACCTTTAATGACCATCTGAGATCACCTATTTCTTATGTTTCTTTTTCCCAGGTTATAAAGAATGATTTCAAGCAGGGTATCTAAATAAGGGTACCAAGTGATGCGAGTATTATAACGGGGGTGAAGAATATACCTAAATCATATTTTTACATATCTTGTATACAATGACAATAAACCTTTATTGTTAGGTCATGAATCATAGTGTTATTTATTGAACATTCATATAAAAATATGTAATATTTATTTAAAAAAATAAAATTTCCTTATAGTTGGTATGAAAGTGAGGTTTATTCTATCTTATGAGATTATGGTTAGTAAACATTGTTGAAAACTCTAGGGATAAGTCTAAATATAGAATGAAATTATAACATTTTGGTAATTACCTTATATAACCTATGTTAAACATATGGTTCCATAGATAGTGAATATGGTGACATGATTTATAAATCATTTGAATGATATTTCATGATTATATGATTGATCTCCTTAATTAAAGATGTTTGATGGTCACAATAATCATTTTGGTTTTGGTATGGGATTAAAGATATAATGACAAAGTTTAGGTGGTACTAGGTATTATCAAATATTTAAGTAACCTAATTTAGGATAGTTATATGAATTCCTATATATAAATAAAAGACATAACAAATGCTAATTTATATCCTCAAGGATTAGATATTAAATTTCCAGTGAAAAACCCAAATGGTACATGATCACATCTCAATTCTATGATTCATATCTGATTTAAGTTTATGGTAAGTTAATTCTTGAAAATATCATTAAAATCCCTTTAGTGGAGTTTGATGTTAATTTGGGTATGTATTGACTTTATTTATATAAATACAATATCAATTTATAAATATGGGAAGTCACAATTGAAATTACAAACTAACATATGATTGTATATCAGTGTGATTTTACATATAAACATCTAATGGAAATTGAATTTATTATATGGATCTTGATTCATATTCAAAGTGGGTGTTTATCTCAAATTGTTGGGGAGGATATAAACATCAAATTTATTCATATTTTATGAGAGTTTTTGATGTTTTATAGAAGAATTTCCTCATATTCCGTTGAATTGTGAAGTTGAGTTTTTATTAGAACTCATACCTAATGCTACACCTATTTCAAAAAACCATATATAATAAACTTAATTTAGTTATATTAATTAGATAAAATCTCCAAGATAATCTTGATAATTTATTCCTACGATTTAGTGCATCACCATGGGGAACACCAATTCTTTTTGTTAAGAAGAATTATGGGTCAATGCATCTTTTCATAGATTATTGGGAACATATAAAGATCACTATCAAATATAAGTATCCTCTACCCCATCTCGATGATTTGTTTAATCAATTTTGAGGAGCTCAATAAATTTACAATATCAAACTTCATTCTAGATAACATCAATTAAGGGTTAAGAAAGAGGATATTCCAAAGATGTCTTTTTTGTATGAGTTATGAGGGTTATGAATGTATAGTAATTCCATTTTTAATTACTAATTACCCTTTTATATTCATGGATTTAATGAATAATGACTTTAGATATTATCTTGATTAGTTTATGGTAGTCTTTATAGATGATTTTATTAGATATTTAAAGTGAAAGGAAGAGCTACAAGATCATTTGATAATTTTGATGAAGTCTCTAAAGAAGGATAATCTTTATGAAATATTTACCAAGTGTGAATTTTGGATTTATAAAGATTAATTATTCCATCATATAATCTCACTTGAGGGTATTTGAGTAGATCCTTCAAAGATTAAAGTTATTGAATAATTTCCTAGACCAACCATGGTAACTAATATCCATATTATTGGGTTGTATGGATATTATATATGATTTGTGAGATATTTCTCATGACTATTTAGTCCACTCACTTTGTTCACTTGGAAGGGGGTTATGATCTTGTGTTAATATGAATGTGAAGATAATTTCAAGGGTCTAAAGGGAAGTTTGGTATGTGCGCATGTTCTCACACTACCCTATGGTGGAGAATGTTTTGTGATCTGTATTGATGCATAAATGAAGGGATCAAGATGTTTCCTCATGTAGAATGATATGGTGATTGCATATGCTTTACACTAATTAAAAATACAAGAGAAAATTTACCTGACTCAGGATTTGAAGTTGACAACCATGAGCTTTTCAATGAAGATATAAATGGATTATTGTTATGGTGATAAGTGTGACATATATACATATCATAATGATTGAATTATATATTTAAATAAGAAGTGTTTATTATGATCCAGAGAAGATGGTTGTAATTTATTAAAATTATTATTGTTCAATACATTATCACATTGGGAAGGAGAAAAAGGTGGATGATTCTTTGATCCAAAAAGATCAAGCTCGTTTTACCATAATTTGGATTGAAATAGATCCAATAATTAGGGATTTATAGAATATTTAAATTATAATCTTGAGGAAAGGAAACTAATTCTATCTTTTTCTGATGAATGTTAAAGAGTCCATCCATGTAAATATTACAGCGCCACAGAAGAAAGATGTTGAACTGCAGAAGAAGGTTAAATTTTTTTTGAGTTCAATCATGATTATTATAGAATGATAAGGGTTAGGAATAATTTTTGTGCCCCATAAATATCAAACTTGAATAAGGAACTATTGGATGAATCTCACAGTTCCAAATTCTCTATTCATCCTCGAAGAACAAATATTTAAAATGATCTAAAATAAAATTTTTGGTAGGATAACATGAAAAGGTATATTAGAGAGTATGTATCTTTATTGCTACTATTTTATCAAGTAAAGTATTATAGAAACAAGAATAAGGGTAATTTACAATCATTACCCATACCTGAATTAATAAGGGAAAACATTACCCTAGATTTCATCATTGAACTCCCCAAAACATTTAAAGGGAACAATGTTATTTGAATTGTAGTTGACCACCTTATAAATATAACACACTTCATTTCCATCAAAAAATATTTCCATATTGATAAAAATACCCAGATATACATTAAGGAAGTGGGTAAATTTTGTGGATTATCATGCATAATTATATCTGACCTAGATCTGAGGTTTTCCTTGAAATTCCAATGAAGTCATCAGCATGTTTTGGATTTAGATTTTTGGTTTAGAACTATTTATCATCCTAAAATCGATGGTTAGTCTGAGGGAACCATTAAACCCCTAGAGTATATATCGATTTTTCATTTTCAAGATTTAAAATTTGGTTGGGATCAACACTTCATCTAGTCGATCTTTCTAACAACAAAATTGTTCACTCAAGGATTTAAATGGATCCATAAGAATACCATTATACAGGAAGTTAATAACTCTAATGTATTAGGTTGAAGTTGGATAAATAATGTTTTTAGGACATGATCTATCCAATGAGATGATAGAAAAGGTTATATCCATTCAATAACATGTAAGTGCATCTCAGATTTGATAGAAAAATCATGCTGATAAATGTTGACAAGATCAAGAGTTTGTAGTTATTGATTAGGTATTCCCACAAATAACTCCTCAAAAAATTTATGATATTTATAAAAAGGGGTAATTTGGTCTATAGATATATAGATCCTTTTGATATTCTCAATCACATTAGGAAAATATAATGCATTTTTTTACTTTTTCCAAATCTATCTCAAGTTCACGATGTGTTCCATGTATTTCCCCTAAGAAAGTACATACCTGATCCTTCACACACACTGAACTTAGATGTTGTACCACTAGATTAAGATCTTTACTATAACATGTAGAAATATTTTATCATAGAGATAACATACTATGGAATAAGACTACTCACTAGGTTAAATTTCTCTAGAGGAATCAGAAATTTGAAGAAGCTACTTGGGAACCCAATGATGTAATGAAATATAGATATACTTAATTTTTTGTATCAATGTGATCTAATTTTAATGGAAAAATATATTTTAAGTGGGTTATAATGTAACACCCAGATGTTTTATTGTATAATTCTCTACAAATAAATATTTTTTATTTGATATCTTACTTTACATGCAACATTATGTTTAAACAAACAACGTTATAATATTAAAATATTATTATTTAATGTGATAGTTATCACATAGTAAATGAATTGGTGCATATAAATAGGATTAAAACATATATTAAATGTATATGAAGGCCCTATTCAATAAAATTTATTAATTAATTATTAAGAAATAATAACTCGATTTTTTTGAAAAAACTCATTTTATTATTCTAAAAAACATTTTCTTCAAAAATAGTTTTATTACTTTTTTTGAGAAATTATTATAATTAATTTATAGAAATTTTAGAAATTAAATTCTAAAAAAGGAAATAATTTTGGAAATTAACATATAAAAATTAGCATAGGGTGATTTTTATGGATTTTTCTGAAAATATTTTTTTTCTAGTGAGTGGTAAAAAATATTGTTTTTTATTAAAAACATTAACTTTGTTTTAAAAATTTATATATTTAAATTTTGTTTTAAACTAGGTTAAAATTGAAATTATTTCTCTTACATTATTAATTATTCAATTGATTTCATTATATTAATTTTTTTGGTATAATTTGGCATAAAAAATTTATAGTTAAAAAGGTATTTGTATGAAAAATTGTTTTCTATTGTATTTTAAATTTTTATTTTAAAATAATTTCTAGCATTTATAGAAATTGAATATTTAGAAATGGATTCAATATTTGGATTATGTAGGTTAAAATTTCATAAATTTTTCCCTTTTATTTTTTTTCAATATGAAAAACAACCATAGTAAAATTATTTTTCCACGGTAATGGTATAATGGGTTAATTTTGGTTAAAAATAATCTAATAAGGATTCAAAAACCTTTCATTAACATATTATATTAGCATATTTCATCAATTTACCTAAAATTATTTATTATATGGCCACTTGGTGCCATTTGGATTTGATTTTGATCTTTATATTAATTTAAGAAAAGACTAAATACAAAATGCCACTCTATTAACTCAGATATCTATAATTTTTTTTCATAAACCTAAATAGTGGATAAATTTGATTATATATTTTTATTTGAAATATTAATTTATTAATTTTATGATGGAAATTTATAAAAAAAAATTTATTGACTGAATAATTATTTTAAATTCATACGCAATGTCGATATAATATTTACTGAATTAATAAAAAAATAAAAATAAATGATTTTAAAAATAATAATGGTAATAAAATTTGGATGAATTATTGTGTTAAATTAATTTTTTAGATACATATAACAAATATAGAGTGTTTTATATGTTTATATTTTAATTAATTTTTTTCATGGTGTTTTTAAGGTAAACTTAAATGAGCAGATCTAAAATGAAATTAATGATATTTTATAATAATTAATAATTTTTTAAATCATTTAAAATTAATATAAATTTCATATTTGGAAAAGTGAATCAGATATATTTTTAAATATCTATCATGTTCCATTAATGATTTAATTTTACATTTATGGTAACTTTCTTAACCCTTGAAGAGTATAATATTTTTATAGTTCGGTTATCGTTAAAAGGGTTAACAGGGGGTTAAAACTCAGAGATAAGGGTTAGAACATAACAAAAACATGTAAATTTTATTTTATGAGAATATTTAGAATAAAAATAGTCTTATCATAAAATTATATCAAATTTTAGCCATTTTTTCATTGACATTAATTTATATAAATTTAATACTTTATAATTCTAAGAGTTCCCCTCCCATTACTTATATATGGGAACCTCTTCTACTTCATTATTCACAATGTTTGAGCCTTCTATATTGAAAAATACCAAACATAATATCATCTTAAATTCCTTTAACACATCCTATATTTTTTTTTATTTCCAAAATATCATCCTTTTAAGGATTAATGTGTAAGCCTATGAGGGTTTCGCAATGAAGAGGTATAACCCTTAATGAAGCATTTTCAATATTAAATATTATTATACCATCTATAAATATATGGTATAAATTAAAAAATAATTAATATAGTATTTTAAATATTCTTATTTTTTATTATAATGATTATATGAGCATTTTCCACCATCTTCCCTTTCGTTGGAAAATGATAACTTCACTCGTGTCTATGTGTGGACTACCACATCTATGAAGCGACGTGGTTTGTTTTTCAATTCTTTTTTACATGGATTGTAATAAAGATAAACTTAATGAATATATATTATATAAATGATATAATAATTTTTTTATAAAATATAATTATTATTTTCCTTCCTCTTGTTCCATCCCTTGAAAAATGAAAACAACAATCAAACATACGTACGAACTATCGTCTGCATGAATAGTGTAATTCATTTTTTTCTATATATAACTTTTATAGAAGACTAAAAATATATTTAATAAATATATATGATATTTATATCCTGGTTAAAATTATGAATATTATTTAACCATGATCTGAGTACAAGTACCAAGACTTTTGAACCAAAATACACATGAAAAACGAAGCAGTTATACCCAGAAGAGTGATTTTAAAAAAATTGTTAACAAATGAATGATAAGATGTTATAACTAAATTATATATGGTTTGATATGTATTATTATGTATAAATTATACATTTATAATAAATATATATTTATTATATTATTTTTTATTGCGTATGAACAAGCAGAGACTTGAGGCAAGGGATTTTAATCTCAATCCCATTTTATGCAATATTTTTTTCTTGGATTTTCATTGAGGAAGTTATATGATATATATATAATAAATAACTTTATTTTTTATTATAAAATGTTTATTTATAGTGAATAAATAATTATATTTCATTATCCTCACTTTAATTACTCAATAGGATGGAAAAATGTTTTTAAATAAAAGTGGTTATATCTTACTATTCAACCGGTAATCTTTTTATTACATGTCCATGTTTTCTTGAAAATATATTCATGAATGATTTTAGTTATTATAAAATGATTTATATAATTCACATTTACTCGTGGGTTAATTTTTATTGAAATTTTTCAAATAAATCTTCATGTTATTTTCAAAATGAGGTATGTTTGACCTTTTTACCAAAAAAGTGAAAGGAATCATTGTTTTCACATACACGACATGAAAGAAATTTCCCACAGTCAGGACTGATAAAATATTTGAAGATTGTATTGTAATTTTCCATGTTATTTTCAAATAAAATGTTTTCCATAATATTTTAAAAAAAATTATATTTTAAAAAATTATTTCTAAATGAAAAGTATTTTTTAATCAGTAAATATATTACTAAGATTTTAAAGGAATTTCAATCTATGATAACATACATAGATATTAATTATGCATTACTTGGGACATGATCCAATGATTCCATCCTTCTTATTTGTCTGGGTGGTTTATCATTATTATTACGATATTTTTAGAGAACCAATTAATTTTCCACGGGTAATGCTATAATGAAATAATCAAATTTTTAGGAAACATATTTCATTTCCAAAAGATAAGTTATGATGTGGCACACATATTTTTGGTTTTCCTTATTTGATGGGTAGGACCATAATTATATTTCCCTCCAATGCATTTTTTAATGTTTTTTATCTCAAGATATAAACTTAGGAAACAATTCGATGTGTTTGACCCACTATAGGAAATAGTTAGCAATTCATAATACACTATAGGAAGAAGGTGAAAATGTATGATTCATTATTATATCTGAAATAGGTGTTGATGGATAAACCAGTATGATTTTATGGTCTCAATAGTTAATCATTTAATATGAAAATGTTTTTATACCTACGATGGTGTCACACACTTGTGACATGTTTTTATGCTTATGATATGAAATTATGGTTAATGATTGATTTTTTATGATTCCTCACACTTATGATTTATCTAGTTTTAATATATAATGTTTTATTCCATGCCCCATGTTTATGATCCATGAAATATAGGGTATGAAATTTGTAAGTTATGTTCTTTATATCATGCCCTTTTTATTATCTTATGCTTCCATATAGCCATCGATCAATATTTCTCATGTTTACCATAACTGGACATATGATCTAAATATTTTAATTTGTTTACTTTCTCAGGTTATGAAGAAACGTTTTATTTAGGGTATGTTAATAAGGGTAAAAAGTGAGAAGAACATTACAATATAATATGAAGAATTTACCTAATTAATATGATTACATATTTAGTCTCCAAATACAATAAAAAATTAAAGATTTTACATGGATTATAATGTTATATATTGAATATTAATCTAAAAATATCTAATATTTTTATATGTAAATATTGGATCACTATAATAAATACCCCTCCATTACCACTAGTTCCACAGGACCTAGCGGTTATTTGAGAAAGGAGACCACCTAGTGACTTTGGAGCCTGGAGAAGTTCAAGAATCAGGTTTGATGCCTTAGAGAACATGATCCCCTGAATACTATGTGGGGAAACGTCCAGGTATTTGAAGGAACTATTTAGGAACATAATGAGCCACCCGAAGTGGATGTATATAGGATCCCATCACCCGCTAATCTTTAGTCAAGAGGGTTTTATAGAGTGCGTTGTGTAAGGACTAGTGCAAAAAGAGGGTGAGGAGATGGGTGGTTGTTTCCTAAAGCTTGTGATGTTAGTGAGGAATAATATGGAGGGGGAACATGCCAGTTCATTATGGTTGGATACTCTAGAAAGGGCTAGTATGGGTCAAAATGTGGATCATAATAAGCCTTATGAGGAGGATGCACATTCTTCAATGGCTTCATCATTCAACCTAAACTTTTCACCGACACCTCGAAATTGAAGAACCACAACGGATGAGTGATAAATGTGTGTTTTGTAGCTATTATAAATGAACTATTATAATATAAGAAATTTTATTTCAAACCATAAACCAATTTATGATAATCAGTTCCTGCGGGTCTAAATTATGAACTTGAGGAAAAATAAAATAGGTTATAATAACAAACCCAGAGAGGTATTCAATTAAGATGGATAATAAGAAAGCCAATATTTGGATTATAATTATTATATGTGAATATATTTGATTTATTCCTCATTATAAAATTAAAAATTTGAGTTACATTATAGATACCCATAGCTAACTTCATTAGTAAGTAACAATTAAAATTTCAAGGACATAATTTATTTAATGGGGGAGAATGTAATGTCTTGAGATTTTAGTGTATATTTATCTTAAATAAATGATATATTAAATAGTTTTTTATACACTATAACTAAATTAAATGAAAAACCATGATATATTTTGAAAATTAAATATGATCGTTAAATTAGTTTTTAGAAATTGAAGTTACGATATAAAAAAATTAATGGAAAAAAGTAAGAAGAAATGAATTCTGGAAGTGGAAGTCTTCCATATTAATCTCATTTTTTCAATATTGAATGGGAGCTAGAATCCCTAGGGTTATCCCTTGGCCAATACCAATCCTAACTTGAGAAATTATGGTTTGATCAAAACTGTATACTAGAGAAGTCCAAGCTTGTGGGTATTTCCATAAGATCCATGCTAGCTGAACTGCCACCTAAAACTGCAACCATAGATTATCTAACTCTAAGGTATTACATGGATTTCATAAGGTATTATTTAAGTAAATATTAGTATTATATCAATATGTGATAAAAAATTAAATGTATAGATATATCATGATTTTTAAATAATTTAAAGTTTTTTTGATCAATTAACATTATCATTAAAATATATATTTTTCAAAAATTGGAATTTTATTTTTTGTAAATAATTTTTTTTACTGAATAATAAGAAGATATATTAAGAATAGATTAATTATTAATTTATAAGAAATATAATAGTGTATATACCAATATAATGTTTTGTATAAAATCTTTTTTCACGATATTTTACATTTTTAAATAGAAATAACATTTAAAAATTCAAGGATGATAATTTAAAAAATTAAATTCATTTTTGGATTTATCATTGAAATAGAAACCTAATATAAATTTTTTGGATTTTTCTAAAAAGATTATTTTAAGTAAATAGTGTAAAAACCCATTTTTACAAATAACATAACTTTTATGACATTATTAGTATATAAGTATAAATTAAAATTTATGAAACCTTTTTTTAATACCAAATATATATTTTACCAGTAAATTTATAATTCTAAAAATATTTTTTAATTTATAAACGCATATTTCATATTTTATAAGTTAGTTTATATTTTAAAAAAATTGTCTTTAATACATAATACATTTAGTATTTTAAAATTAATTTTTATCACATTTAGAAATTTATACAAATAAAAAGAATTTAAAATTTGGAATCATTAGGCCCTAATTATATAATAAAGTCCATTTTATTTTTGGAAATAATGGTTATATTACCTACATTGAAAATTTTTACTGTAGTAAAAACCAAAATTGTAAAAAGGAGTAACCTAAGAGGTAAAGGGACTAACATGTTAAAAACATGTTTTAATTGAGTTTTTGAGGTCAATTTAAACCTTATATCTTCTCAAATCCATTATTTATAAATTTTGGATAATTTTCTCTTGAGGGTTAATTCTATTATATAAATGTTTTGGGTATTTATAAAAATGTTATTCCTTTTCAAATATTAAAAGGACTCTCCTTTTCTCACTTTTCCTCACATAAAAGCCCATTAATTTTGGCCCAGAATCTACCCAACCCTCTCCTAAACACTCATATAAATCTTATGGATGTTTTGGTCTTCTGAAAATACCATCCCTTAAAGGGTTAATCCAATTAATGGTGGAGATAATCCATGTAAGATCTTATATTTTTCAAGGTACGTCTCTCTCTTATTTTTTCATTAATCTTTTATTCTAGTTTTTTTTTTCATCATGATAACTTTTCATTTGAATAAACCTAGTCTTGGGTTGCTAGGAAACTTGAGAAAGTATAGATCGTATCCGTGTGGAGAGATTTGTTGGAAAAAATGACATAAATTTTGAGTATATATTCTTGTTGAGTTAGTGGAGTCTGGGTATAAATGGGATAATTGTTTCTTGGGTTTTTGGTGAGTTGAGAAAATTGAAAAGTGGTTTGGGTTGTTTAAAAGTAAAATGGGTTGAAAAATCAACTGTAGAACATTTACATAATGTGTAAAGGGAATACCCATTATGTAATTATTTTAGGGATTAAATAAAATAAATATTATGTGATGGGTTTTTTAGTGTATTCCATTAAAAACATTTACACGACCTGTAACCACATTACACATCATGTAATTTCTCAACCTACTATTTTAAACATGGTTTGTTGATGAATTATCATTATTTTAGCTACATCTCTTCTCTTATCAACCATAAGAAATTCATTATGTGATTTTGGGGTGCTAGCTTCTCTTATGGATGACCAGTTGTGTGAGAAATCCCTAGTAAGTTTTTTGGTTATGTTTCTTCTTTCTCTTCCATCTTCTCCAACTGTTGCAATGAAATAACTTGTCTGAGTTCATTGTTAATTTTTATCTTGGACATTTTTAATCTAGGAACATCTTTACAATCATCCTCACCTTCTTTATCATGGTATTGTCCATTGGAAGTGTTATTGGGTCATCGGTTAAAGGTAGTGGGTTTAAATCTTAATCCCATGGTTTGATAATTTCCATGTTTATGCAATATTGAGATTACACCATCATTGCATGAACCCAAATTATTTAAATAATCCAATGGAATTATTTCTTACTCTCCTTTGGTTTCAAATAGGCTTTTAACTAGATTTTGGTTTCCCGTGGGTTGAGTGAACCATGATTCCAATCAAATTAGAAAATGGCTTAAAGAATGTTTTTCATTACATGTAACCTAAGGTGATTTACAATTATATAATCCATTAATTGTGGCTTATATATTATTGTTATAATTTTTAAGTAATTGTGAATTTAATTTCAAGTGTCATATATAAGAATAATGGTAAATATCATAATTAACCATTGAGAATTGTGATGTGATATTCTGATATCCATTCTATATGACAAGAATTGTGTTCCTTGATGTAATGCTTATATATCGGGCTTAGACCTTGAGATTTCAAACTAATATATTGTAATGCTGATATTGAGTGGGCTCGACCCAGTCCCATGCTATAATGTTTATAGAGATCTGGCTATGCTCAGTCCCATGATGTAATACTTATAGGTATTTGACCTAGATTGTTGTGATTATACCATGGTTATATGGATTTGGTTGGCATGGTCACAAGACATGATTAGAAAAATTATGTTATAGCACCGAAGTGGGTTATTTTACATGGGTTATATGGTTGGGGTTTTCATGGTTGTAAGACATGCTCAAGGATATTCTATCATGGCGATGAAGCATGTTATTGTTATATTTTATTAATTTTTCAATTAACTAATACATATGTATATTGATTTATTAAATACACTAATTATCAGAATAATTTTTTAGACATCGTGGTGTCAACCTACTGATTTTTACTGACACCCAATTTGGGAAGTTGTTTGGTACCTGAGCTGATTACATGGATGTGGGTTTGGACCAGGGAAAATGACCATGCTATGGATTTCTTGTTTGTTTTATGGGATGGAGTTTTGAGTTTGGAATGATGTGGGGTTTGGGACCCTAGATATTGAATCTTTCATTTTAGTATCCTAGTCCTTTTCTTGTATTATTCTAGCATGGCATTTAGTTACATTCTAGCACATCATTACATAATTCCTTTATTATTTATTGGATTATTTAGTTAGATTTTATTGTGGTATTCTACTAGTTATTTAATTTGATTATTTCCATTTTATTATGTTCATTTTATACTGATGTGACACTTCATAGTAGTGAGTATAGTCTCCCCACTATACATTTCACACCCCTCTTCAAGTAAAAAACATACGGCGTACGGGGATACACGATTGAGGTCTTGTGAAAAACCCCTTCTGGCCATGAGAGAGAGTTCCATATTGGGGGATGTTACAAAGTTGTATCAAAGGTTTCATGTTTTATATTCTCCTGTATTAATATTTAGGGAAATGTAGAAAGGAGACTAGGTTGTTCTGGGTCATTGTAATGATCTTTTTCATGGGAGTATCTAACCCATGTATGGGGGAAAACCGAGTGCCTAGGGATGGGATTGCTATTTGTATTGTGTTATTGTTACAATTGATGTTATTTCACCTTGGGTTATTCACATGATGTGTGAGGTTATTTTTTTATGATCTTATTGTTTCATTATATTTTAATCATGGATCGGTATGGTTGATGTGATAATACATTCATTATAATAGGCATATATGGATATATTTTCATGCATTGTTTAGGATAGGGGCATATCTATTATTTTCATGTAATATATACTTTCATGTTGATATGTAATATGTGATATATATTTCACTGGATAAATGTAATGAATTGTTGTCTCATGCTCAAATACTTGTAATCCATGTATAGAAAGACCAAGAGCAAGTGGTTCCTTATTTCAATCACCAATTGGGTTTACCTTGATGCTAGAAATTTCTCTCAGTAGTTTGTTTTTCATGTAGTGAAAATACCTCCTCCTCATCATTAACTTGAGCATCGTGAGATTGGAAATCAGTACCCTCTTAATGTAGCTGAACCATGTCTTCTTGTAGTTCCTGAGGAGTAGATGGATGTTCAACTTTACGATAGCTTCCTGATGGTCATGCGATCCATGTAAAGGGAGAGTTTTCACATTGTTCCTTAAATGTCTGAGTTTTCAAGAGAGTTTTATCTACAATATCTTCTAATGTTTACTAGGATGGGGAACCCCAGACAGCTGTGTTCCAGATTGAGTCAGTCTAGACTATCTTTAAGCAACTCAAGACACCCGTTGATAGGAGGATGAATCTTGTTTTGTATATTATTCAGGGACCTTCCAAGCATTAATAAGATATTATGGAGTAATATTAATAGTAGGATGATCTATCAAGGAAAGAAATTGATACAAATTTTTTAATCCATTTATATCTTGAGACCTTGAGGGATGAAAAAACTCATGAGTTCATGCATCTGACGAGGGAGAGTTTCTCAGTGATGGACTATACTGAATGTTTTTCTGACCTAAAATGATCTGATCCATCTTTGGTAGCACATGAGATCTCAAAGGTGAGACGTTTCAAGAAAATTCTTCTTTATGGGATTCGGTCTTAGGTAAAAGTTATTCATTTAAGAATCTTTGATGATGTGATTATTCAGGCACTCATCATAGAAAATGAATCTGAGAGAGGCCTCATATAGAGGACATACTATTTTAATAAGGAAATAAGGGAGTTAATCATTGAGTGTTAAGAAGCATTGTTATGATAGTTTCCACCAACGAATTATTGGAAAGAGTAGTTGGGTCAGTGGATAATCATCTCAAGATTTTGTTCTGTTCCAATGCTATTATTGTGGAATGTTTTTTCAAGTGTCTGTAGTGTCTTTACCCTGTAGTTGATAGTCATATCTATGTAATACTAGGTTATCTTCGAGTATTATATGAAAAATTTCCATAGTATTATAGTAGTATAGGATCAAGACATGCACCATAGTCGGGAAGGGGATCAACTAGCCTTTGGTAGGCTTATAGTTGGAGTTCCACATGTTGTTTAGGTTGAGGTAGGGGGAGTGGTACCCTAGTGCTAGAGAAATAGTACCATGAAAGGGATGTAGCTCAGGTTAGTAATACTAGAGCCCATGGTAGATGGAAAAGGTAAATTATACATTATGAAGACTACTCCGGCTAACGTGCATGCATGACCATGTACTATCAGAGGTACGATTCTTGTATCATATACCTTAACTTGTGTTTTTTTATACAGTATCACATTATTTTCTATATTCTCTATTTTCAAATGTTTTGGTATTGGATTTGGAAATATTAGAGGGTATTTTATCCATTTACATGTCATTGGGAGTGCTGTCAGAGAATATCAAACATTTCAAGGCATGTTCCCTAGAGATTGGGGTATACTGCTTATTTTGGGAAATGTTTGTACTGGAAATGAAAGTCATCAACATGATTTTTGGTATGGATTGGTTAGTTCTCTATCAAGCATGTATTGACCATTATAGGAGGATTGTTTCTTTCCACTCTCCAGAAGGAAGCAGTTATTCTCACTAGGGTGAGTGGGATATTCCAGATGGTTATATGGGACCAATTTAAGCATAATGTATTATCTCATGGATCATATTACCTTTCATTCACTAGATAATGGTGGAATGAATCATGATTAATTTCCTACAGTAGTAGACCATTTTTAGGATGTTCTCCCTGATGATTTTTATGGCCTACCACCTGAGCAAGATATTGAGTTCATGATTGAGTTGGTTTCGGGAGCATAGCCAGTTCATATCTCTCTTTAGTGAATAAAAATGTTAGAGAATTGATATTTGAAGGTTCAGTTGGAAGATTTAGAATCAAATTTCTTCATACATCCTAGTACATCTCATTAGTATTCTTCAGTACTTCTCCCCAAAAAGCCTGATGGATCTTTGTGCTTATATGTGGATTATCGGATGTTGAACCTGATGATGGTGAAGAATGAATATCCTCTTTCATTAATTGATGATTTTTTTGATCATTTGAGAGGTGATAAGATATTCTATAAGATTGATTTGAGATCATGTTACCACCAGTTAAGGTTTATACTATCATACATGCCCTGCACTTATTTTAGAAGTAGGTATAGCTTGTATGAATTATTAGTGATGTCGTTTGGGTTAACTAATAAATCTGTAGTATTCATGACCATAATGAATAAGATCATTCATCTATTTTGGGACCAGTTTGTGGCAGTTTTTGTTTAAGATATCTTAGTGTACTCCCAATCATCATATGATCATGGCAAACATATTTAAATCATCCAGAGTACAATGAGAAAGACTTGACTTTTCATGAAGTTAAAGAAATGCTGATTCTGGATATATGAAGTGCACTTCTTGGTCCATGTCATCTCATAGGAAAGATTTTTAGTGGATCAAGAGAAATTCATAATCATGATATATTGGAAACAACCCAAGAACATCTTTTAAATTCATATTTTTCTATGTTTAGTAGGTCATTACAGGTATTTTATCCATGATTTCTCCCATTTGGAAACACAAATGTTTGGGTTGACTAAAGAGGGGTGAAGTATGTTTTGTCTGATTCTTGCAAGAGATCTTTTCAAGATATGAAATTTACACTAAAATATTCACCTATCATGACTTTACCTATGTTAGGTAATGTATATGTCGTGTACTTTGATGCATCCCGAGTTGTACTGATAGAAGTTCTAATGCCGGAGGATCGAGTGGTTGTTTATGGATCAGGAAACGAAGACTGTATGAGATGAATTACCCTACTCAAGATCTATAGTTAAAAAAAGTGGTACATTCCCTAAGATTTTGGATACACTATATCATGGGTGAGAGGTTTGTTCTATACACGGATTACAAGAACATCAGTTATATCTTTTCTCAGTGGGACTTGAACCATATGTAGAGGTGGTGGGTCGAGTATCTGTTGTCTTTTGACATTGAATTGGATTATACACTAGGAAAGGGAAACATCATTGCCTAATATTTTATCCAAAATAAATAGATAAAGGCACAATGGGAGTCTTGTGATGAGTGGTGGATAATGGACCTCTTAGAAACATGCATATAGATGTTTAGGAATCTCAGGGGAAAGTAGCTCTAACTTCAACATCTACTATACAGGTGATTTTGGGCCAGATTATGAACGAACAGTTTTTTGATCCGGAGGTCATTGTTATGAGAGAAAATTTATTTTGGGGGTAGATTCCATTAGGATGGTCTATTAATAATGGAAATTATCTTCTTTTCCATGGATGACTATGGGTTCCAACAAGCTTTTATGAGGAGATGATGAGGGATTTTGATGATTCTAGATGGGAGGTTCATCCTAGTTTAACAAATATGTATTTTGATCTCCATAGATTGTACTGGTGGTGAGGATGGAAGAAATTGATGGTAAGATTCATGGATAAATTCTTTACTTTTCAGCAGGTGAAAGTCGATCCTGAGATGTCGGGTGGGATATTACATCCTTTACCCATTTCTGAGTGGAAATGGGATGACGTAATAATGTATTTTGTGATAGGATAACCCAAGATGACCTTTAAAAATTATTCTATATAGTTTTTGGTGGATCAAATGACTAAGGTATTCCACTACTTACCTATTAGTGAAACCTTCATAGTTGATGATTTGGGAAATCTTTACATGTGTGAGGTGGTTAAATTGCATGAGGGTTTGAGGAGTATCACTTCATATAGATGTCTTCATTTCAAATCACATTTTTTGGAAGGGTCCTAAGAAAGCCCTCGGATCACGAGTTTATCAAAGCACGTCCTATCATCTATAGACTGATGGTCAATCTAATCATACTATTTAGGTTCTAGAGGATATGTTACGAGCATTTGTTTTAGATTTTGGTGGTTCATGGGAGAAATATATTGAACTCTTAGAGTTTTCATATAATAATACCTTCCAAGAAATGAACCAAACAGAACCTTTTGAGGATTTTTATGACAGGTCATTTCATATGCATCTTTGATGGCTAGAGGAAGGTGAGTAAGCAGTTGTTGGGCCTAGTCTAGTGCAAGAGATCTCTGAACATGTTCATTTGATTAAACAATGTTTGGTGACCAAAAAGAGTAGACAAAAATCATATGATGACCATCAAAGATGACCATTGGAATTCAAATTTTGTCATCATGTTTTCCATCATGTGTCTCTTAGGTTGGGGCAATGCAATGTCAAGAAACAAGGAAAGCTAGCACCTAGGTTTTTCGGTCCATTTTAAATAGTGTCAAGGGTTAGTCCAATGGAATATCTTTTATCCCTTCTATAGTGCTACAGTTCCATGCATGATGTGTTCCAAATGTCACAGTTATATAGATATCACTTGTGCTCTTCCCATGTGATACACTTAGAAGACTTTAAGCTTTGTTCTAATATGTCCTTTGAGGTGAATATGATACGAGTTTGGGATCACAGTGAGAAAAATCTTTTGGGTAGTATTATATCGTTAGTTCAGGTGAAATAGAAGCATGGGGGAGTTTAGGATGAGAACTTAGAGAGGGAGTCAAATATGGAAACATAGTGGCTGGACTTGTTCTCTAAGACCTCACAACGATGATCTAAGCAGCTCAAGGATGAGCTGTTATAAGGTATGGATGATGTATGATCCCATCTTTTTTCAAGTACATTTATCTATGAGTTTATAGTTAGTATTTTATTTTGGTTGTATTTTTTTCATGATAGTCTATCATTTTAATAAACATATTCTTGGGTTTCAAGGAAACATGGGAATGGCTAGAGAGTGTCCATGTGGAGAGCTTGGTTGGAGTAAATGAATTAATGTTTATGGATTTATGCTTATTGATTTAGTGGAGTTTGGTTATAAATTGGTTAAGTGTTTCATGGGTTCTTAGTGAGTTAAGACGCATTAAAAGAGGTTCAGGTTGTTTAAAAGAAAAAATGGATAAAAAATCAACTACAACACATTTACAAATCATGTAATTGGATTACAAATCATGTAATTATTTGAGGGTTTTAATAAAATAAATCTAAGGTGACATGTTTTTTGGATTATTTCATTAAAACCATTTACATGACATGTAATCACATTACACATTGTGTAATTTCCCAACCTGATATTTTAAACATGTTGTATGGATAAATTCTCATTTTTTTCGGTTGTAACTCTTCTCTTCTCAACCCTATGGAATTCTCCAGGTGATTTTGGCTGCTGACTTCCCTTAAGGATGTCCCAATTGTGTGATCAACCCCTGGTAAGTCTTTTTGGTTAGGTTTCTTTCTTCTATTCGTTATTATCCTACCATTTCAGTGAAACCCCTTGACCGATTACATTGTTGGTTTTGATCATGGTTATTTTTTACTGAGGAACCTCTTTGAAATCATCTACACCTTCTTCCTAGTGTTTTTTACCATTGGAAGCATTATTGTATCATTAGTTAAAGGTTGGGGTCTAAATCTTGACCCTATGGTTTTATAATTTCCATGTTTATGTAATATTTTTATTACACCATTCTTGTGTTCACCCAAATTAATTAAATAAATGAATGGAATTATTACATGAAGTCCTTCTATTTAAAATAGTTTTTAACTAGATTATAGCTACCCATGGGGTGAGAAAACCATGATTCTAATTGCATTGGAAAATGCATTGAATCATCTTAAGCATGACATGTGACCTAGGGTAATTTCATATTATATAATCCCTAAATTGTGGATTAATTATTATTAATATAATTTTTTTATCAATTTGGAATTAAATTATCAGTTTTATATGATAAAATAATGGTAATTCACATAATTAATCATTGATAATTGTGACACGATATCATGATATCCATTTTATATGATAGGAATTGTGTTCCATGCTGTAATGCTTATATATAGGGCTCAGACCTGGACATTTCACACTTATATGTTGTAATGATGATATTGAGTAGGATCTGCCCAATCCCACACTGTAATGACTATAGAGAGAGGTCTATGCCCAGCCCCATGCTGTAATGCTTATTGGGATTTTACCCATATTGTTATGATTATACCATGGTTATATGGTTTTTGTTGGAATGGTCATAAGACATGCTCAATGATATTCTGGAATGGTGACAAAGCACTTTATTTTAACTTGGTAATTTAATTGGGGTTGGAATGGTTATAAGACATGCTCATAGATATTCTAGTATAGAGCCGAGGCAAGGTTTTCTGAATTTTATTAATTTTTGAATTAATTAATACACATATTTATTTCGTTTTTACATACACTTCTTATGAGGCTAGTTTTGATTAGATATGGTGGTGTCGACCTATGTGTTTTACTCACACCCTATTTTGGATACCATTTGGTACCCAAGAAGATTACATCGATTCATCTTTGGACAATGACAAATGACCTTTTTGTTGATTGCTTGTTTCCTGGATGGGATGGAATTTGGAGTTGGGACAAATATGGGGTTCGGGACCTGGGACTTTGAGGCTTTCATTTTATTCTAATTTTCATTTCCTTATATTTTTATTTCATGAAATTTAGTTACATTCCAGAATTCCATTACATTAATCCTTTATTATTTATTGGATTATTCTATTGGCTTTTATTTTTATCTTTCTCTATGTCTTTATTTTGATTATTTCTGTTTTATTATGATTTGTTTCTACTGCTTTGACACTTCATACAAGGGGTATTGTCTCCCCACTATAAATTTCACACCCCACTACTATTTTTCAGCCTCTATCATGTGGGGATATATTTTTTAGGTCTCATGTCCAACCCTTTCTATCCACATGAGAGAGTTCTAGATTGGGGGATGCTATAATCCAAGTAGCTAGGTATAGATTTCGATCAACTCCTCCCTCTTTCTTATTTAATTATATGCTTTTATTCTTTCAAACATTTCTTTTTGAAATCATATAATGATAAAATATGTATCCTTATTTTATTTTATTATTATTATAAATATGGTACAAACATTAACCATCCTGTTAATAAAAAAACATGAATTGTGCATTGTATGGACCACCAGCTCCACGACTCAACATGTTTCATTTTCCTTCAACAAAATAAAAGGATGGTATTAATATGGAATTTAAAATTTAATTATGATAATTATGATATATTTTATATTATAAAATGATAATGAGAATTAATTTACCCCCTATTCCATAGAAAATGAAATCATTAATCATGAATACATGCGGACTACCGCCTCCATAGAATGATCGATTTTCATTTTTCATTTCATCACTACCTTAAAAGGCTGTTCATGAGAATGGTTTTAAAGGATATATATTATTTTTATGATTTTATTAAGGTTAAGTTAATAAAAATTGAATTAATTATACAAAATATAAATGAAAAACAATAATTATAAAATTAATGGTCTCAAACAAGGAAACTAAAAAAACTATTTATTCTTATAATGTAATATTTTCATATCCATTAATTATTCTTATCATTACTTAAAATTAAGATATATCACACTAATGAACACTAAATATGATCATTATGATTTTTGTATAATGAAATTTCAATGAAATCACCTCATAATCATCCACTAATTAGGGTATGTTCATGTTTGGGTCTGTTTGACTACCTACTTGAAAAATGACAACAAATTATATAATGAATGATTATTAAAACATAATTAATGTTATAATATGATGTAAATATTTAAATAAATAATTTTTGTTATGCAATAGATACAACAATATTCAACTCAATAATTAAGAAAACACCATTAGTTGGTTAAGAAAATCACCAAAGTGTGTCAATTATTGATTTCATCTACCAGGATAAACAATGAAACAATCATCAATGAAAAATGAAAATGTATAAATAATTATAATTTTTCCATTATAGTAATATTAATGAACATGTAATTATAAAATATTGGAGAAAATAAATATCGGCATCACTCTAATGAAAGTGGCACCAATGGTCAAAACTATAAATGCCTGATGTGGGAAAATAAGTAAAAAATAACAAATATACATATAGATAATGATTATAAATGAAAATTATAAATGGTTATAGGTATGAATATGTTTATAAAAGTAATTATTGTGATAGTTTTATTTGTTATACAGGTGGTTAAGTCATTTATGTGGAAGTCAAGGTTAAAGGTGATGTTTCTTTGTCTCATTTTCAACTCCCTGGCACATTTTTGATATTATACACCATATTTTTTTATATGGTGTATTAAATAATATTTAGACCATGTATGGGGTACCCTATAATTTGGGAAACTTCCGCTAATTTAGTTTGTTTTCAATTTTTTTTATTCATTGAAATGAAAACACCCAATGGTTCATACATCCATAACGGGCTATGGGCCTACTTTCCAAAGGCAGGCTGCTATTGGGATCTCTTACCAATGGCACTTAAGAAGTAACATTGGTCAATATGATTGTAGGAAATGCTGATTTCATCTAATTGGGAGATAATTTTCTCCTACCATATAAATATCTTATAGATTTACGTCATGTTCATGAATCTTTTTGAGATCATGATATGGGATTAGATACCCTAATATTCATAACCAGTTATTTGATTATACTAATGTGAGTATCTATATGAATCAGAGGTACCATATCATTGTCAATATCTATATGTATTAGAAGTTATCCATTTATGCAACCTTTTTTATGTATCATAGGTTCTCTATATTATTAACCATTATTATTTAGTGATACTGGTTTTGGTATTTATATGTTTTAAATCCATTTACCTAGGTGATCTGGAGTTTTTCACCATCTAAGATGGTGGTTGGTGCTCATGGTGTTAGTAGTGGGACCATCAAGGGTATTCCCACCTTCACTTGTGAATATAACCAAATCTCACATAGTTTGGTTACCCTTAACAAGAAAAATCATACCCTTTAAGGTAGTGTGACAAGGACTGGTCTATATAGTTTAACGTCATGCAATAAAGAAGGATATGTGAAATGTGCCTAGAAATTGTTGATGTGGGAGTTAAACATGACTCGATCATTCTAGTTGTCTTTCAAGGGAATGAGGGTTCCAACAATGATGGGATGGTTTCATGAGGATTATGTTGCTATGAAGATGGGGCCCATTGGGGGTATGGCCAAATAAGGATTGTGAAATGGGACTTGGAAAAAATATATCCCCATGGGTGGGGACATGATTCTATTTGGGAATATGATTTTATAGAAGATGGTATAAGATAAATATGATTTTATCTCTTAATTATCATTTTTTATCTCTTGATTCTCATTTCTAGCATGAATTACAGATCTTTAAGCCCATGTAATTCATGCTCGAAATGAGAATCAAGAGATAAAAAATGATCAAACACACTATAAATGAACATTAGGTGGTAATTGAATTGGTATATAAAATGGGGCTTCTCTATAGAAATATGGTTATGATTCCCATGGAGAATATGGATTCATGAGAGAAGGCATGATCATTCATGAGGAATATTGTAATTGAAAACTATATGGGGTAATGTGGACTTTATAAGGAAAATGGTAATGTGGAAAGATAAATGGAAACATATTAGATATGGAGATCAATCCTTGAAAGGAAATCCTATTTTTCTTATTTATAATAGGTATTAGAGTCCCCGTAGTTTTTTTGTTCCCCGCCCACTTATGGGTAATGAATAAAAAGAATTATTTCTTTAGGGGTTAGAAAACATTTGGGAGACTATTAAGTGATATAGCTTATAGTATAAGAATAAAATACATACATGAGAGGGTTCAAGTGGAACTTATGAGGGATGGGTGGTCACATGAAGGTTATAGGGGCATGATATTTTATAAAATAAGGGGGTCGTGTGATTACATGACGGAAATGGGTCACTTGATTTTTTAACTTTCATTAGGTTAATTGATCATGTGACACTATCATATACCTAAGATAACATCACATGATCACATGGTCGAGAGGTTTCCACGTGGTCGTGTGACATAGGGGTTATTATGTGGCATTACCTAGTCTAATAGGAATGGTTTACCCACCTACAAGGGGTCACCCATTCTCTGAAGTACCCATCCTTGGAAGACACTCACTGAATTTCTCAATTGGGAGGCATTGAAGTCATGAGATTATCTAGGGATCCCTTTCCTTCGGAACATACTCGATGTCTTAATTTTTTAGAACAAGGATATGGGTATGCTCACTAGGTGTCAATGTGGTATATAGATGTAATTCATTAGTGTAATCTGGGATATGGTCCCACTCCATGTGATCTACATATCTCTACACTTATAAATATCTCATAGGTGTCTATATTTGAGTGTCTAGAGATATGACCCACTTGGCATCACCATATTCATGTCCCTGAGGGGAGGTAGTTTCATGATGCTACTAGAGACAATTGATAGGAGCCCTCCCAAGAGACTCCTGGATAGTAGTGAATTCATATTCAACTTATTGATCTACCTTCCTAAGATAAAGAAGGTTATAATTGTCACACTCATAGGATATGCTCCCAAAGAAGTTGTTGATTGTTATATAAACCATTGAATTCATCGTGGATATACTGGGACAATATTGAATATTATTTTTTAGCACATGTAAACCCTTACACATAGTATCAAGGGTTGGGATGGTACTGTTCCAATGGTATTCTCATACCATCATGTTCACCACTTGGTGCTGGAGGCATTGATTAATTGACTTATTCCTTTAGTTCATAGAGTTAGTGACTCTTGTAGCATACATAGGGTCATAAATATTTTTATATTATGATTCCATTACCTGATATCTAAAGGGATTTTGTGAGAAGTGTATCTATAGTAAAAAAGAAAGACAGTTTCTGATCAGTGCAACATCACAAGTAAGAAACATACTTAAATATCTATGAATGGTAAACTCATTTGTTTACTCTTGTTAACGAAATATTTACATAGAGTTCAACATTGTTTTCATAGAATATTAAATAAAATACCTCAGCGTATGGTGACCCAATTATTATTATGTTTTATTAGAAGATTAATGATAGGTTCACCATTTTTATTTCAACCCAAGATGGGGTGGCCTGACATTTAAGTCATTACTCTTGTAATGGATAGTTTCCAATGGGTATTATTCATTGAATCAGAACCACAAAATAGTCCCTATATCCATAATGGGATATGTGACTAATTTCCAATGATAGGTGGTCATTGATGTAAAGATCGAGTTTTTTCTTGTAAGACCTTGAAATATTTCTACTAATATTTTGAGAGACAGACACAGAGACGACATGTGATTCTGTGGACCAGTGTTCCCAAAATTAATTTTATAAAAATATTAAAAATATTTTATATTACATGTACATGGTTTCTTAAATATAATTCTTTAAAAATTAAGTAGAAACTCAGATAAAAAAATTTGAGTGCATGGTTGAGTCTGTAATGCATTTTTTACACTAGGCGTGACCTGAAATAGGTCGGTGTGAGGAATTTAAGAAATATCTCACATTGGAAGTACATTAAATGGATTAATTAATTAATTTAAGTTAATTAATTAATTAATTTAACCTAACAAAATTTAAAAAAAAAAGACATCACTATGATGAAATCCCTATGGTTAGCCTCATAAACCTTGGGAGGATTCTAGAGATTCTTCCCCTCTTTCCATTAGAGAATAATATCATACGACGATGAAATCTAGAATTAGAGTAGATCAGAGTTAAATGAATGCAAAAGCATCATTAAATCATTATAGACTGAATTCATTGAATAAAAATGATAAAATATATAGATAATACTATTTAATGTGTGGTTTATTCATTCTTTAACTAAATTCATTGAGAAGATCAATCCCCTCAATTGATTTTCACCGATTTTGGATCCTTGGCATGCTCCTATGTAGTAATTAAATTTGTGATTATTTTTCTCTATCCTGGATATCCACATTATTGATAGTTTTCCAAGACCTCATGGAAAATAATGTTTAAATTTTTTTCTTATGTCTTTACCTATCAATTGTTTATCTTTATTCACCGGTTGGACCCTGCAATCCCAGTTTGACTTTATTGGGTAGTACCGAGCCCGATCGGACTCTCAAAATTGAAATGGATTCAAATAAGATAGAGGGATCAAAAAAATCAAGGGTAGATCTGGTATGGTTTTGGGATATGTATTATATTTTTGATGATTAGATATTGAATAATTGAATGTATAAGGATCTAAGGTGAGCAGTGCATACAAAAAAACCCCACGGATTGACAAAATCAGATTTTCGTCCACTAGATGGCCTGAAATGATAATATGTGACTAGATTCAATAATTTTGTATGGAATTGATGCCATAATCTAAGAAGAATGGATAGATTCAATGCATGGAATGTGGATCTGTATTGTTGAAAAAATTCTTACTACACACTATGTACTGTGATAAACACACAGTGTGTAGCACCTTGGCTGTGGAAAATAGGGTTTTGGAAAATTATAAGGATGGAGTGCTGTGTAGACTCCCTACATGCCATGCACCTCATTCCCTATGTGGATGAGCTGTGTGATATAGCACATGGACAAGAACACTCCATGTGCCCAAGTACACAGACATGACCAGAGACATAGGCGACACCCCATGTGAAGCGACACGCCATGTAATAAATTACAAAGACATGGGTTGGATACACTAACAGGACTGATCACACAGGCGAGACCATGAGTGGGATGGGAACACCAGGTATATCCCCTTATGCTCCATGTATCCCTACACAGTTAGTGAGCCATGTACCACCAGGTAAATGAACAAGCAAAAGAACGCAACCATGCATCTTGTGGGTCCCCTACACATCGTCTTGTCCATGGATCCTTTTGATGAAACTTCATGCTTCCATATATACTTCATTTGGACTCGGATTTGGGCCTATGAGTAGACTTTCGTGAGTGTTCTTTCATGTAGAATGTTATTGTTCCCGCGGTTATGGTTTTGGGATATGATGTGAAAATTTATAGGCATGAAGCTTGGTTAGGTGATGCTCGATGATAACAATGACCACACAAGATCACCAAAAGCATTGTAAGTGGAACCCTCTAGCTGGGATGGGTATGGGTCCTTAATAAATAGATTGGAACCATCCTAATGGGTTGTAAATTGGTCTAATATAGACTCCTAGAGTGGAAACCTCTAGTTGGGCTGAGCATGGGCCCTATATTGAAATATAGAGTGGAACCCTCCAGCTATGTTGGGCATGGGTACTCTACCTACTCCTAGAGTGGAACCCTCTTGTTGGGAAGGGCATGTGTCCTCTACTAACTTCTAGAGTCAAACCCTCTATCTAGGCTAGGCATGGATCCTCTACCGAATCCTAGAGTGGATCCCTCTTACTAGCCAAAGCATGGGCCCTCTATTAAATTCTATTGTCGAACCCTCTAACTGGGTTGGGAATTATCTGTCTACAAATCTCCTTGAGTGAAACCCTCTAGTTGGGATGGGAAGGGGTCCTCTATTAACTTCTAGAGTGAAACCATTCAGCTGGACTGGGCATGGGTCCTCTACTGAATACTAGAGTGGAACCCTCCAACTGGGCTATGAATGGGTCCTCTACTACTGTGTGGAACCCTCCTATTGTACCAGTACATGGGTCCTCTACATAGATATTGTGGCCCCCGACTATGTAGAACTTTGACAAGGCGTGGATTTAATTTTATAGTTACATCTAGAAAGAGGCGTGAGCTGTTGGGCATCATTGATGGATTTTGGAAATGTTGGTGTATCTCTAATTCTAGACTGATCTGTGATATCGAGATAACCATTATCTCATGTTAGGGTTTTTTTGAACTAAGAATATATATATATATATACATACATTTTTATCCATATGTTTGGACTTAGTTACTCTCTTTCCATGATATGTGAAGATTAATAGGGTATTCCATTTTATTTCCATATTTAGCTTAGCATGGTTGGATGAGTTTACTCTTCTACTATGGGTGTAAAATACTCAAAATATAGTTCATCTACTCACTATGTTGTACCCTTGTGCTTGGATGAGGTTACTCTTTCTCTTTCTTGGGTCACGCAACCTCATGTTTACTATCTATTGTATTTATATTCTTTTTATATCTCTTACTAATCCCCCTTTATCATTCAGGGTGTCCTAGTGTGTATTTATATACTTTCTCATTCATTGGCCGGATGTGTCCCGTCGTATGAATATGGATGATATTTCAGCAGCGACTATAGAGGTGCTTAGGAATACCAGGTAAATTGGACCACATATGGTAGTTGTGGATGATATATCAGGATCTAGTCTCTCTCAGTATTTTACTTCCTAGTTTTTTTAGGTTGTGACATATTTTTGGTTGGGTGTGTATTTTTTCCCTTTACTCTTTAGTTTATACTATCGTACTCTTGTACTATCTTGAGGTTTTATATTCATAGTTGTTTCCATAGTGTTTTTAATATTTTAAACATTTTTCTATACAATTCTACATAAATATTAATGTGTGTGTGCATATATGTACTTAGAGAAAGGCCTCCCCATGTTAGTTATGCCTTTGATGCTAATCTCCAACCCTAGTCCTATGGAGGCGGGCTGGGGGTAGTTGCAGCACAAGGCCCGATTAGGGTTAGGTTGTGACATATTGATATAAATGGTGGTTTGATCCTTGGGATGATGGTTGAAGTAGCCACCTTACAAGTATTTTGTTGGGATTGGGGAAACAATTTCAGTGTGTCTCAAGTACGGATCTCAGGATATGGAATTTAGTGATGGTATGAGTGGTTGATTTATCCATTCACCATGACCTTGAATACATTTTTGTTGACTCAAAATATGAAGACATTGGTTATAGGGATCCATTGTACATGCATCATATAGGGTTTATTCTTTGAATGTCCTTCTTGATTCATCTCCCTATTTTTATTATATATATATACTCTCATCTAACCATGGTATGTCTTGATTAAATTTTAGGATTCCTCAGTGATGAAATCCATCAAAGATAACAGTTTCGGATCGTGATGATGATCTGATGAGAGATAAGGCCTCAGTTTAGGGTCTATCCCATGAGTATCTTCCTCTAGGTGGGTAGATGGAAACAACTCCACCTATCAAGTGGTAGATCATTCCAAAAAAAGAAGGATGAGGATGCATGTTGTCATGGCGTGCTCCATGAGTTCCAGTGCCATAGGCCGTTGAGCATCCATGGTGAGCTATATCCTCAAGAAGTAGAGGATTGTATAGAGATAGTGGTTTTGGATTTCAGGGTCATCCAAAAACCAATGGATAAGGTGCCAACCTTTTCTATGGAGTAGCTAGGAAATAGTGGAGTCTTATTACCCTGATGCATGCTGATTCAACACACTCATGACCTAAATTTGAGTAGTAGTTTTGTGAGGAGTAAAACTCCTCCTATTTGTGCTCATTTCAGATTCAAGAGGTTATGCAGATAAGATAGGGATAGATGATAGTGTATGAGTACGTATAGAGGTTTACAGACCTTAAACAGTACTCCCTTGACAAGATATGAGATGGATACTTTTGACAATATAAGTTTGATATGGGACTCTACAGAGAGAGATATTCCAGTGTCATCCCCTTGTGTGTACCCACCTTGTCACAACTTGTCCCCCGGGCCCATGTCATGACTACCCCAAGCTTGCCTTCCATAGGGCAGGGGATGGAGACTAACACCAAAAGGCATATCCTGAAAAGGAAGTACATTGCCTTTAAAACTGCACACACACACAAATCCCATACTATGGAAAGTAAAATAGAAATTTTGATACCCACAACGAATATGTCACACTAGGAATCAACCACACACGTAAAGGTGCAACTGAAAGGATGAGGGTTCAGGATTCAAACCCAATTGAAAATGAAAGTATAGTAAAAAGAAGTACATGCGCCGGAGGTCATCCACCATGGATCCTACTTGAAGGGTAGGTGTAGATCACTGTTGGATATCTCTAAAGTGTAATGCATCTGTAGATCCACCTCTGAGCACCACCTAGCCCTAGATCTCCAAGATCCTAGTTAAAGTTGTACATCATTTTCACAAGACACAATAGGTGTGAGAGAAATTTTTGAAGGGGTGAGCATAAAAATACTCATTAGGGACCCCAAAACATTCTCAGGTCTCACAGAAATCCATAAATGAAAATAAAAAATGAATGCACAAATATTACAGTGACTAGAGTTGGCTCGACACAGGTATAAACTAATGTTCTGATATAAAAACCAACAGTTACAAACATTGAATGTCGATCACAACATTGGAACTCTTCCCTGATGATTTTTTTAGGATATCTAAGTCACCTAGACCTATTCAGTAGCTGATTTATTAAGCTTCACTGATAGTTGAGTCACAAAGCCTCATAGGGTAGCAATGTCATGGAGTCTCAATGATAGCTGAGTCACAGAGTCTCGTTGGGTATTTGAGTCACGAAGTTTCACTAAGTAGACGAGTCATTGAGCCTCACTGGGTAGATGATTCATGATGTATTTTTGATAGATTAGTCACATATTCTTGATGGGTAGATGAGTCATGAAGTATCACTGAGTATCTCAGTCATAGAGTCCCATTGGGTTGTTGAGTAATGAAGTCTCGATGATAGCTAAGTCACAAAGTCTCCAAGGGTTGTTGAGTCACAAAGACTTGCTATCTCAACTTCAATTAAATCTTACCTATAGGATATCATAATGACTTCCCCGTCATGTGGGTCCCAACACTGCAAACGGTGTGTCAATCAGACACACGGTCTGGGAGATACATCACTTTTTGTAAACTAGGGTCGGTAGCATCCAACCCTGGCCTGAATTGCTTAGAACGACCCAACCAATCTGACCTAGGGCCCCGCATGAACCGATCATGTTCATAAGTGCCATTGACCTTGCCCATTGGGCCTCACTGGACCCAGTGTGGTTGGCCGTGGGTCCAGTTCTCTTGGTCATTCGGTGATGTGAAGTTATCCAACATGGCTGGCACAGGAGGGATAGTCTCTTTTCCTAGAACAAGCCGCCACATGGCCCGGAATTATCCCAACGGCCCGCTTAGCTAAAGCAGACCAGGTCGAAAATTTAGCCGACCCGATCGGGCATACCGTTTCATCCTAGACCGTCTCAGCTGATCCGATTTAGCCCGGATTGGATCAGCAGGTCCGGTTGGGGCATGCACTGCCGGTCAATCAGCCACCCCTCTTGTTAGCACATGACCCGTAGGGAGTGGGCTGCTCCTCCAATGGGGTGCTAGGATGGGGCCCCGTCCAACCAGCTGCTGCAACATTACTTTGCTATGGGGAACATCGAGCATGCATCCTCTTCTAGAGCAGACGACATGGTCCGACCTCTTTGTATCGTACACTGTTCTGGTTGGCGTCGCTTGCGTTCATCGCCATGCCAAAAGTTCCACACCAACCGCACCTTCTGTGAGCCACTGGGTTTGATCTGGTGGTCCGATCTCAAATCTTCCTACACCATCGAGCCTCTTGGGTCTCCACCTTCACTTCCACGACCACCGATCCACCTTTCCTCCATTTCTATGATGCGGACATAAATAATGCACAAGAGGAGGGGCTCAGTCTTTGTTAGTGTTGGCCCATGCCCTCTGCATTAGAAGCTTAAAATAGGGGAAGCTAGGGATCATTATTCTATCGAATAATCATCAATCTGGGTGGAAAAACCCCAAGTAAAACACACACCTATAATAATACATGATCTAAAGATCAACCTATTTGTGGGTTGATCCATGTTCTTTGTTTTAGAAAAGAATGGTTAAAACATTAAAACAATTAAACCCCTATCCGGATTGAGTATCCATCGTTGATGAGGGATGATGCCCCGAGCCAATTTCAATCGTCGATCAACGATTGTCGATCCATTAGAAATTTTCACTATTCTTCTTCTCTAAAATCCATCCCACCAGAATTTGTCGATACATGATTCGATGGCATTTGTCAATGTCATTCATCTTCTGAGAGAGATAGAGAGGTTCCTTGTTTGTTAGAGGATTTTGCAGGGTTGTTCTTCAACTCTGGATACCTGATTAAATAAAGGAAGGATACGTGTAGTGCATCACCATGCTGTCTCATTTATGAGGTTAATTAATGATTTCGGGTTGCCTCATCGCTACACCGCAGCGTTGACTGGTCATTTCATCGTAGATAAAACTGTTTGAATAAATTAAACATTAAATTTATTTTATGTTTATTTTATTTTTTAACTAAGAGTTCAAAATTTATAATTTTCAGTTGACCCGCACTGGTTGAGGTTAGGCCCTTCTTAGTTGAATCAAAACATTTTGAAATAAATGGTTCCCTTGTATTTTTGAACCAGGCACGGGTTCAAAAGATTGAAAATCCCACTCACATGATTACTTAATGTACTTCTAAAAAAGTTCTAAAATATATTCTGGACTCTCTGGGCCTCAGAATCATGTGCCGTCTCAGAGATTGGTTTTGAAATAATTTCATGTAATTAAAAAAATACATTGAAATTATGGGATATTACATTACCCCCCCCCCCTTTTGGGATTCATGTCATCATAATCCAAAATAGGGATAAACAAAGAAATGGGGGTACTGAGCACGAATCCGAGCCTCCTGATCCCATGTGCTCTCTTAAAGGTTCTCGTGCTGCCACCAAATGTGCACCAGAATAATTGATCATCCATGATGGACCAGCTTCTGTAAATCCTCTATATCCACTGGAAACTCCACAAATGTCATGCCATCATCTATATCCAGCTCTCCCCAATCGATGACGTGCGATTAATCATCAACGTACCTCCTCAACTGCGACACGTGGAAAACATCGTGCACTCGATTCATCTATGAGGGAAGATCTATGGGTAATACACCTCACCAAATCATCTAAGAATCTGAAAAGGACCTATGAACTTCAGAAAAATATTGTTGCCCTGGTCAAATCTCTGCAAACCCATCGGGGTAAGACCCAAAGGAACACATGGTCTCCCTCCACAAACTCCCAGGGTCTCTGTCTTCTACCCACATACGATTTATGTCTTCTCTGTGCATTCCTCATCAACTCCATGATGATCTTCACATTCTCAGGGGTATCCCATACCATATTTGGACCCATTAGTGCTTACTCCCCTAGGTCTATCGAGCATAGAGTCGATCTGCATGGGCGCCCATACAAGGCCTCAAACGGTGCCATTCCAATGGTAGAGTGATAGATTTTTTTGTATGAAAACTCCACCAGTGGTAGGTGGTCCTCCCAACTACAACTAAAATCAAGGAAAAAATCATGATGCATGTCATCCAAGGGTTGTATGGTCCACTCTGTCAGACCATCTATATAGGGGTGAAAAGATGTGTTCTAGCATAATTGTGTCCTGAAAGCCTCCTACATTCTCTTCCACAACTAGGATGTGAATCGTGCATCATGGTCCGACACGATCGTCTAAGGTATTCCATATAACCGCACTATCTTATAGATGTATAGGCGTCCTAGGCCCTCTACTGATCCCTGCTCCGGGATGGGTAGGTAGTGAGAACACTTGGTTAGTCGGTCAAAAATCACCCGGATATAATTGTGGACCCTGGACACTGGTGGTAACTCCATTACAAAGTCCATGGAGATACCATATAACTTATATTGTGGTACCACAAGTGGATGTGCCAAGCTTGCTATGAACTGATGCTTGAGTTTCACTTGCAGACACGTGAGGCATCGTGAAACGAACTCTAACACTGCTTCTGTCATCCTGGGCCACTAATACTAACGTCTGAGGTCCTGGTATATCTTCACCACACCAGGATGTACCTCCCTAGGGGATGCATGGAAATCCATCAAAACCTCCTCTCACAACATCACATCTACTATGGTTCTTCCTCTAAAAAGGATGACATGATCCCCACCTATCGAAAATCCATCATGAGCCTCTAATGAGGATATCTGAGCACGTTGAGCCTCACAATCAACATCCACAAGATTTTACTCCCTGACTCACTATAAGAGAGGGGGATTGACAATAATTATTAAAGGTATGTTTCTCCATCATCATCTATGATGGATATTTGCATTGTAGCTAGCTGCTCTATCACCTCACTCAACAACTATAAACCAGACCTCCTACTGAGAGAGTCTGCCACCACATTCCCCTTTCCAAGAGTATTGACTATCTCAAGTCATAGTATTGAAGGAACTCCATCCATATTCACTATCTCAAGTTTAGATCCTTCCATGAGAAGATATACATAAGACTATTATGGTCAAAGTAGATGGTAAATTGTTCACCCATCAAGTTGTGTTGCCATATGTTCATAGAAAAGACCACCGGTGCTAACTCTAGGTCATGGGATACATAGTTCTTCTCATGCTGCATCAACTTCCATGTGCCATAGGTGATCAATTCTCGATCCTTCATCAGGAAACAACCCATATCGGTCGTTGATGAATAACAGAAGTCTACATACCCAACGACCTCTACTTGTAGTCTCAAAATAGAGGCACTTGTCAGTCTCCACCTCAACTCTTGGAAACTATCATGTCACTTCTTCTTCCACATGAAGGGTTGTCCCTTTTGTGTAAAGGAATATAACGTTTCTTCTACTCTAGGAAAGTCGGTCACAAATCTCTGGTAGTATCCATCCAACCCCAGGAAACTCATAACATTAGTCACACTCTTGGGTTTCTCCTAAGGAAGCACTTATGCTTTCTTCACCTGATGTAGAGAAACTCCAGCCTCTAAGATGACGTGTCCTAGAAAGTGGAACTCCCAAATCTAGAACGGTCACTTCAAGATATTACCATAATATCGGTTCTCTCAGAGTGTATTCAGAACATTCCACTGGTGTGTATCGTGCTCCACCTCCAACGATAAGTACACCAAGATGTCATCAATGTAGACTACCATGAAATGGTCGATGTAAGGCTGGAGAATCCTATTCATGAGTCTCATGAACACTACTGGGGCATTGTTCACACCAAAAGGAATCACAAAAAACTTAGAGTAGCCATACAAGAATCTAAAGGATATATTCGGTACATCCTTATCCCATACCCAAAGCTGATGTTAGCCTGATCTGAGGACAATCTTCGAGAACCACCTCACTCTCTTCAGCTGGTTGAAGAGGTCATCAATCCTCAGAAATGGATACTTGTTCTCCACCATCATCTGGTTTTGGCACCAGAAGTCTACACATAGCCTCAAGATCCTATCTACTTTCTTGAAAAAAAACATTGGGACTGCCTGTGGTGAAACATTGGGCCTCAAAAAGCTCTTATCCTGCAAGTCCTTCAACTATACCCTCAACTCACAAAGCTTCATGGGGGCCATCTAATATTCTGGTGTGTATATTAGTGTCGTACAGGGGTACATGTTGATGACAAAGTCTACCTCCCTGTGAGGAGGTAGTCTCAAAACATCCTTAAGAAATACATCGTCATACTTTTCCACCACAACATGAAATATCATACTCCTCTCATCCACTTCATCGAGGGTGAGGCTCGCCAACTAGGGAGTGGTCGGCTGCACCCTCTTTTGAGAAATTATATCTTGTACTACAAAAGTTACCATCTTGTCAGTGAAGGAAAATATGCTTCCATCCTCACATACACACTACACGTTACACCTAACACAATCTATCTGAGTATGGACTATAGATAACAAGTCCATACCTAAGATGATGTCTTAAGGCCTTGACGCCACTATTAAGAGATCCCGGCCTAAGATCTCACCTCTTACCATAATCTCACACTGTCAAAACTAGTGTTTGATTACCAAATCCCTTCCTGTAAGAGTCTCTAATCGTAAGGATCTATCCAACGACTCCACTGAAATATTCGAGCTTAGAATGAGGTCTGTGGCAAGGAAAGAGAGACTAGAAACTGTGTCCATAAGAGTTAAAGCTAAGGTGGATTAGACATAGATCATACCTCTAATAATATCTAGAGAACCATAGTCATAGGCCTCCATCGCTTGAAGCTGGCCCCGCCCCTGTCCACCTGCTCCCAGAGCTCATGGTGGACCGCTTGGGGGTGGTGGTGGTGGTACCTCATACCTCCTCCCACCATCTTTGGCTTTGCCTGCTCCCCTACCATATCTTCCTCTCTATGGAATTCCCTATTCAACTCTCTGCCTCTACCATGGCAGTCCCTCGACCACCTGTTGATCGTCTGTATGGCGGGTCAGGCAGTCTCAAGCTATGCTCCTCTTCCCGCCGCACGTGAAGCACTAATTGTCCCCTCTACTGGTGTCCACTACCCGTGGGGACTTGCACTATCAATCTATAAACATGGGGTCATCCCCTGGAGGGTATAGTCCTCTTGGACCCCTTTGTCATCTGTCGTCTGGCTGCCCGCTGTCAGGGACTTCGCTACCTATCTTCCGGTGGTAGCTATCACATTCGATGCTAGTTCTTCCAGGAAGTTCTCCACTATGAGAGATCAATATAGAACCCCAGCCTATGTAGGGATGGTGATAGAGATTATCGATGCTCTGATCTCCTGTCTGAGCCCAAAATAAAATGTATTGTCCCTCAATAAAGGGTATTACACCATATCAAAGGAGTATCAGGAGAGTTATATGAACTTTTAAGAGTACTCAGCCATAGACAGGCTTCCCTTCGATAAGTGGATCACCTCCTGTATTAGTACTAAGTTCAAGGTTATGGGGATGAACTCCTACTTGAAAAAGTTCTTAATGTCTTCCTAGGTGAGGGTATCCTCCTCATGCAACTATAGTGTCAAGATCTACCATCTCCCTACCATGACCTGTAGATGTCTAGCGACTAGAAACACCATCTAGTCTGAAGGTGTCCTAACTAGGTGGAAAACTTGTGTCATTGCCTCCATCCAATCCTTAGCAGCCTTAGGATTTGTATCGCCTTGAAAATTCAGGGGCCTCTACCTTTGGAACTCAGGAAACATTCTTAGTCGGTATGCATCCAATGCTGTTAAGGTTGGTATAAACTACTGCTTGATAGGTGGTGGTGCCTCAGGTACACCACCAAGAGGTGCCATCTCTGGAACAGATCCCTGCACCGATGCCTCGTCGCTCGATGGACCATCATCATGATCGTGTATCAAGATCCTATCTAGCTATCTAAGTGGAGGAATCCTAAGAGAAATCAAGATGAACCACAATCATTTAATTATACCTGTTTAGCTAACTCTGACTCAAAGAGATCACGAAAAACATTTTAAAGATGCAAGTAACTAGAGTTTTCATGCACTGATTCCGAAAGAAGAATTCAAAGTCCTTGTGTATGGATACGTCAGCCACAACACCAACACTGGACTCCCTAAATCTGAAAGTCAAACTTGAAATTTTCAACACTGTTTCCCAAAAACAAAACAACTGAATCTCGGTATTTGATCTAGAAATGAGCACCTATGATACCACTTTTTCATGAACCATCCACCGAGGCCCACGCCGTGACTACCCCTAGCCCACCTTCCATAGGCTAGGGGCTGGAAACTAGAACCAAAAGGAATATCCTAAAAATGGAAGGAATTGTGTTTAAAGCTATACAAACACACACATCCCATACTATAGAAATTAAAACTGAAACTAGGATAACATCAACAAGTATGTCACATGAGGAAGAAACCATGCAAGTAAAGGTGAAACTATATGGAAAAATGGTCCAGTATACAAAACCAACTGAAAAACAAAGTATATTAAAAGGAAGTAGAAGATATAGTGTTCATCCACCAAGGATCCTACCTAAAGGGTAGGTTTAGATCACTGTTGGATGTCAATGAACTGTATTGTGTCTATAAATCCACCTTTGAGAACCACTTGGAAATGGTTCTGTAAGATCCTAGTCAAAGATGTCCATCATCTGCACAAGATACAATAGGTATGGGAGAACCCCATGTAGGGGTGAGTATAACAATACTTTTTAGGGACCCAAAACCAACTCATGTATCACAAAAATTCACAAATTAAATCACAAAATAATTTACAAATATTAGAGTCACTAGAGTCTTCTTGACCTAGGTATAACCTAAAGTTTTGATAGCAAAACAAACAGTTGCAAACACTGAATAAAAATCACTATAAAGTCACTCACCCCCAATGATTCCTCTAAGATAACTAGGTCAACTAGATCTATTTATTATCTGAGTCACAAAGCCTCACTGATAGATGAGTCATGAAGCCTCGCTAGGTAGCTGAGTCATGGAGTCTCGATAATAGATGAGTCACAAATTCTCTCTAGGTAGCTGAGTCATGAGGTCTCTCTATGTAGCTAAGTTGCGGAGTATTGCTGGGTAGCTGACTCGTGAAGGCTCACTGGTAGCTATGTCATGAAGCCTTTTTGGGTAGCTATGTCATGAAGTTTCACTATGTAGCTGAGTCACAAAGTCTCCCTAGGTAGCTGAGTTACGAAGTATTGTAGATAGTTAAGTCACATAGTCTTTGTGGGTAGCTGAGTCACGAAGCCTTTCTGGGTGAACATTCATGATATCCTACTTAGAGGTTTTCATATGGACCGCCACATCATGTGGGTACCAATTCCATAGATGACACATCAATTAGACGCACAGTATGGGAGATACGTTATTTTTTGTAAATAGGGGTCGGTTGCGTCTGAGCCAGGTCTGACTGGTATGGACCTTCCCGACCAACGCTACTCGGGGTCACACCTAAACCGATCCAATCCATCTAGCCTATTGACCTATCACATTGGGCCTCACTAGACCCAGCTGAGGTTGGATGTGGGTATAGTCTACTTGGTCACCCATAGACCTGAATTTATCCGGCCTAGCCCGCACCGGTGGACAAGTCTCTTTTTTTAGCCCGAGCTGCCGTACGGCCTAGATTTATCCCATCGGCCTAATCTACTAAAGAAGACCAGATCAAAAATTTAGACGGGCCACTCGGGAGGCCTGGTGGGCCAGCTAGTTTGGCCTGACCCGATGGGCTGGCTAGCTCAGCCGGTTAGCTGACCTTCCCTGTTTTCAGCTCGTAACCCGTAGGGATCGAGTCGTCCCTCTTACGCAGTGCCAGTCTAGCACAACGTCCAACCATCTACTGTAGCTGATGGTCCGCAACCCTCCTTAGCCTTGGTGTGAAATAAGCGCATCGCCATTTCCAGTACGACTAGTATGGGCCAACCACTTTTTCTCACATGGGTCGCCGTTTGGTACCACCTCCCGCCTGAGGCTACCTCTGCCGGTCGTTGGCACCACCGCGCTGGTGGCGCCACACCGGTGAAACCTCCCATGGGCCACCGAGTTCGCTCTAGTGATCCAATCTCAAATCCTCCTTCACCCTTAGGCCTCTCGGGTCTCCTCATTTACTACCACATCCACAGATCCACCTTTCTGTCATTTCAAGGATGCGACCACAAAGAAATCACAAGAGGAGGGGCTCAGGCCTGGTTCGTGTCGGCCTGACCCTCCGTATTTAGATTTTATAAATAGAGGATGCTTGGGATCATAGTTCTATCAAATAATCATCAATACCAGTGAAAAAACCCCAAGTAAAACATCCTCCCACAGGAACACATGATTCACAGATCAACCTATTCATGGGTTGATCCATGTTTTTTGTTTTAGAAAAGAAAGGGTTAAACTTTAAAACAATTAAACCCTTACCTAGATTAAGGATTTGTTACTGAAGAGGGATTAATCTCTGATCCATCATTGATCCTCGATCCGTTAGCATTCATCGTCGTTCGTCGTTCGTCGTCTTTCGAATCTATCCCACCATCATTCGTCAATCCTTGATTCGATGGCGTTCGTCGATGGAATTTGTTGATGGAATTCGTCATCAAAGAGAGAGAGAGAGAGAGAGAGAGAGGTTCCTTGCTCGTTAGATGATTTCATAGGGTTGTTATTCAACTCTGGATCCTTGATTAATCAAAGGAAAGAGATGTGTTTTACGGCTCCACTCTCTCTCAATAGTGAGGTTCATTAATGATTCAGTGTCGCCTTGTTGTTGCACCGTAGTGCTGACTGGTTTTTATGTCATAATGGAAACAATTTGAATAAAATAAACCTCTAATTTATTTTAATATTATTTTATTTTTTTCACTAAAAGACCAAAATTTATCTTTTTTAGTTGACCTGCGCCAGTCTAGGTTAAGGCCTTTTTAGTGAATCATGGAATTTTGAATTCAACGGTGTCTGCAGATTTTCGATCTGGGAACTAGTTCAAAAGATATAAAAATACACTCTCATGATTACTTAATGTAATTTTAAATAAAGTTTTAAAATACATTCCGACCTCTCTAGGACTTGGAATCACGTGTCATCTTAGATCTTATTTTTGAAATAATTCCATGTAATTAAAAAAAAATACTCCGAAATTATGGGACATTACACACCTATATTGGGGTACTAACGAAGGCACTACAGAAAATGATATTTTTATTAGAGGGTTGTAAAATAGATAGGGATATCAGTGGGATTCACAGATCTAAGTCATATATAATAGCTAGTAGGTGTTGGTCGGTAGGATCCAAACATAGGATATCAGTTCACGGTCAGACTCATTTGCAAGGTCATGTAGTATAGGGGAAACACAGATCACTAGGGAATCTCGAAGAAGTTCAGTGGTAATATTTTGATGGGAAAGGTCACATAGAAAAATAATGCCTGACTATATGTGCTAAAGTGTATAGGTAGGTAGCTGACGAACCGCCATGGTAGAGGTAACACCATGATCAGGGATCTCCCCGGTGAGGAAAGGGTGGTCCATAGGGATGAAGAGCTGGAATAGGAGAATAATTAGCTATGTATGGTGCATGACGCTATGATATCCTTATAATAATACCCCTATGAGGACCACATTAGGCTCATGGAGCTGGTGGTCAGGGTTGAAGACTGTTGTAGGCTTTGAAGGCTTATGACCTCATGACAGACGAGATGATTAGTGGTATGATATGTGTTTATTATACTATTTCTTCAGTATTAGTTGACACAGGTTTCACTAATTCCTTCATCTCAATACTTTTAGTGCAAGAGATGTGGCTCGCAGTTGAGTCAATATCCTATCAGCTTCATCTTGAGGTTACTATAGGGAATTCATATTTAGTATCTTTTATATACTAGCATTGTGAGCTATCACTTGGTGGAGAGAGATTGATGTGGGGTCATTTGGTCTTTACGATGGAACCCTATGATGTCATATAGGGTAAGTATTGGTTTTCTATGGTCCGAGACCATATTTATTATCATCACAGATTAGTCACATGCTTTCACACTGATGGGACAAGATTCACCTTTAGGGGTGATAGAGATCCCATGGTAGGATGAGTGGGTTTTGTGAATAGAAGGCTACATCCCATCAACCATCAGTTGGAGAGTATATCAATTAGTTCATAAGGTTCTTCAGGAATTTGGATTCCTTCAGTCGTTGAGGATTATATTGTCATCTTCACCATGGATATTCTGGGATGAATTCCAAGGTGGGAGATATAGTTTTGTTTTAGATTGCATATCAAGACCCATCTGATGTCTTCTATGGCATATCAAATGGGCCATAATGACCTCAGAGAGCTATAGAAATTGTATTAGGACCTTCTAGAGAGGGATTTTATCAGGACTAGTGTGTCTCCCAAGGTATCCCTAGTGTTGTTTAGAAGATTGGTGGATGGGATCTTACAGCTTTGCATGGATTATCATCACCTGAACTAGGACACAATAAAGAACAAGTACATCTGTCCAAGTATTGATGACCTCTTTTACCATTTTTTGGTGTGAGATGGTTCTTGAAGATCGATCTAAGGTCTAGCTACCACTTGTTGAGGGTTCGTAAGTCAGTTATTCCAAATCTGGTATTAGGATATTGGTACGGACACTATGAGTTCATATAGATTCCCTTTGGTGTGAAAACTTCCCCTAATGTGTTTATGGAATTGATGAACCGATACTTATAGCCATACATGGACCCATTTGTGGTTTTCTTAATCAACTGTATACTAATCTCTTCTGCATCGGAGGAGAAACATGAAGAGAACTTGAGGTAAGTTATATATTTTCTTCGAGAGAACTAGCTTTATGGAAAGCTCTCAAAGTTATAGTTTATGATACACTAGGATCACCATATACGACATGTAATTTTTTAGAATGGTTTATCCATTGACCAAAAAAAGATTAATTCAATTATTTCTTGGGATCCACCCAATTTCATGTCATAAGTACATAATTTTCTTGGATTGGCAGGGTACTATAGGAGGATTGTGATAAAATTCTCCATGATAGAACCCCCTTTGACTGACCTAATGGTTAAAGGGTTGCCATTCACCTGGACTAAGTAGTTCCAGAGGGCCATCTAGGTGTTGAAGATGATGTTGATGAATTCTTCTTTGCTGAGACTACCAGAGGAGGGTGTGGAGTATGCAGTGTATTGTGATTCCTCAAGAGATGGTCTCGATTTCATGTTGATGCAAAAGTGAGAAGTTATCATGTATGAGTCAAGGAAGATGAGACCCCATGAGCAGAACTATGTAAATCACAACTATATTTGGAAGTTGTATTATTTTCCCTGGGGTTTTGTAGGTTCTATCTTCTTGGAGGTTTCTTTGTGGTTTACTCAGACCATTAGAGTCATAAGTACATATTCACATAGGGATACTTGAACCTGAGACAACAATGTTGGTTGGAGTTCCTGTAGGAATATGAATTCAAGATAGTCTATACATCATGGAAGGGAAATGTAGTAGCAGATTCCATTAGCAAAAATCCTAGTCTTGTTTGTTGTAGGGGGATTCAGAGTAGTTGGATTACCTACAACTAAACCTAGTGGAGCAGGATGGTACAATTTTCCTTCAATTCATGGTGTTGACTCCTCTTCTTCTCGATCATGTGAGAGAGTCCCAAATGGGATACATTGACTGTGAGGTCTTACATGGACATATATCCATGAGGGAATCACTATATGGATATTCTAAAGGAGGGAATCACATCATTATTTTCAAGGTACATAAGTTTGTCCCAATCACGATGTGGGAGGAGGTGATATGAGAGTTAGACACGTCTCCCCTAGTTGTGTGTTTGGGTTTGGGGAAGATGTACATCGACCATAAGATGAAATTTCGGTGGTCTGGAATGAGACAAAACGTATATGAGTTCATCTCTTGGTGCCTTACAATTCAGCAGGTGAAGGCAGAGCACCATGTTCTGGTAGGTTTGTTGTAGCACCTAGAGATCCCAGATTGGAAGTGGTAAAACATTCCCATCGACATTATTATAGAGATTCTATGCCCAGTGAAGGTCCATGATGCAATCTGGGTTATAGTTGACCAACTCATGATGTTGTTACACTTCATTTCTACTAGTGAGAAGTGTTCAATGGATATTTTGAGGTAGTTTTATGTGCGGGAGATCATTCACCTTCATGGGGAAACCTCGGTGATTTTCTATGATCATGATGCATGTTTTACATCATCATTATGGAGAGACCTATAGGAGGGATTTGATACCCATATGAGGATGAGTACATCCTTTAACCCCCAAACGAATCGGTAGGATGAGCACACTATCCAGGTGTTAGAGGACATGATGAGAAATTGTGCATTAGACTTTGGCCATAGTGGGGATGACCACTTTCCTTTAGTATATTTTGAAGACAAAAAAAATACCACTCCATTATCGGCAGTACACCTTTTGATTCACTTTACGGGATACCCTATAGGTCACCCTTGTCAATTTTAGAGATTGGAAAGACAACTCTTTTGGGTTTAGCGTTGGTGCAGGTGATGATGGATAAGGTCTAATTCATCTATGATCGGATGAGGAAAACCCATAGTAAGAATAAATCTTATGAAAATCGACATCATTGGACCTTGGAGTTCGAGCAGGGAGACTGCATTTTCATGATATTTTCTCTACCTGAGTATTGCATAGTTTTGGATGAGGAGTAAAGTTATCCCCAAGGTTCATCAGGCCATTCAAGATCAGGCAGAGGGTTGGTGAGGTTGCTTATTACCTCACCCTACCCCCATAGCTGGAGAGGGTGCATGAAATCTTCCATGTGTTATAGCCGAGGAGATACATGCATGACCCCACAAAAATAATTGACTAGGGAAAGCAGGACATTGAGGAAGGATCCACCATTGTGGAGCACCCCAGTGGAGATTAAGGATAGACAAGAGAGGACCTTGCATGGACAAACCATACCCTTGGTTCATGTGTTTTGGCAACATGGGAACATACAGAAGAGTTACTATGAGCAAGAGATCTAGATGTGGGCTAAGTATCTGGAGTTTTTGTTTAGTTTTTCTGTTTGGATATGAAAATATTGAATGATAAAATGATGTAGAGAACCTATTTTTTCTTTATAAGGATTTGAAATATTTCTACTTATATTTACAGAGCTAGAAATTGACATGAAATTCAATTTCGAGGCCCATTGTTCCTATAATTAATTTTAGAAAAATATAAAATATATTTTATATTTCATGAACATGGTTTCTTAATAAAAATGGGATAACTCTTAAATGGAATCATGGATCAGAAATATGATACCATGGTTGAGTTCAAAATATTTTTCCCTAGGTGAAACCCAAAATAAGTTCACACGAGACAATAATACAACTCACCCATTAGCTATACATTTAGTGGATTAATTAATTAAGTTGTATTAATTAATTAATTCATCTGAACAAACTAAATTTCCTAAAGAATCATTTTTCAGAGTCCCACAGGGTTTTCTGTATAAACCATGGGAGGATTCTAGATATTCATTCCCTCCTTCAGTTGGTTAATCAAATCTGACAATGATGAAATGTCGGATCGAAGTAGATCAGGTGTAACGAACACAAAAAAAAAATCCTTCAATTATTGGCAATAAATTTATTCAATGATGAAAAACACAATATCTATGTTGGACTCTTCAATTTTTGGTTTACTCCATTTTTTATTAAATTGATTGAGCAGATAAATTCCCTCAATTGATCTGTTCCAATTACATATCCTTGGCATGATCCTATGTATCGATTAAATTCATTATTCTCATTTTCTAACCCGGATATCCCCATTCTTGATGAATATATAGGAACTCATGGCCAACAATGGTTAAACATTTTTTCTTCTTCCTTTCCCTCTCAATTTCATTGTGCACTTCACCGTTAGGACCCTGCAGTCTCGGTTCGACGTTGTCAGGTGGAATTGAGCCTGATCAGACCCCCAAAATTATGAAGGATTCCCATACGAGGGATTGATTGATGAATCAATATTATATCTATGATGATTGTGGATGGTTTTTTTGATGATAGGAATCAAACAATCAAAGGTGGAAGGATCCAAGGTGAGCAGTTCAAACTGTGAAACCCCACGGATCGATGAATTCCGATTTCCGGCTATCAGATGTCCAGAAACGATGAGTGGCATATAGATACACTGATTTCAGGAAGAATCGGCGCTGAAATCAAATCATAATTGACAGATTCAAAGCATGTCATGAAGATCTATGTTGTTCGGAGTGGACACTAAAGTGGGGGGTGAATTGAGTTCCAATTAAAATTTCTGTTAAAAGTATTTTCTATTAAATTCCCCCAATTGATAAAACAAGTTAAACTGTAGTGAATTTGTAAAACTGTAAAGGTTCAATTAGATTCTCAAAAGATTGATTAGTTCTCAGTTAATCTAATCAGAATATTAAATTATCTTTTTAAACTAACCTACTGATTTACAATAGATACAAACACTTTCTAGATTAACTATCAAAGTAGCTTTAAAACATATTTGTATTTCATGGTAATAAGCAGCGAAATATAAATTAGATACTCTATATTTTGAACTTAAACTAAAAATGCACAGCAGATATAACCAAGAGGTTCAGTCTCAAGCCAAGACATAGTCCTCTCAAATTTATATATAAATTTGATCCACACCCTGGATCGGGGTTAACAACAGTACAAGTCTGTCTAGGACATGCAGGGACCTCTACCACTGTTCTTCATGGGTAACCAAAAATAAAGACCAGGCCACACAAGGACCTCTTCCACAGTTGTTGTGGGTAAATAGGAGTAAGGAGTTTTTGTGTGAGGATTGTGATATCCTCCACTTCAGCACATGAGATAGTGTGTGTGTAAAATAAACAAGATACACACACTGATCGAATGTAGATAATAAATCACTTAGAGATATTATATGAAATTTAAGAAAGCTCTAGTGATTGGCAGTGTAGCTCTGGACTCGTTGGATTCAGCAGAAATGCTTCTGAGTCCTTCTCTGGTTTTTCTATTAAAAAACAGAGTTTCATGGTTCAGCTTTTGTTTATCTAGGAGAGAAGATGTTATCTTGACTCCAGAGTACTTCGTGTGTTCTTTAGTAATGTAGTATTGCATGAATGTAACTTGTTTGAGGATCGTGCAATGTGTTCTTCATAGTTGTGCTCAGGATTGTTCTTCGGTTCATTACAAAGCTCGCGTGTATTATAGTTTGTGTGTCTAGACATGTGTAGCACGAGAGTCTCCTCTACTGTAGCTCAATCTTCTTTATATTTCACGAGCTCCGACAATAGGAATTATTTCCTTTCCATAGGACCAAGGTACGGTTTCCTGACAGAACAACAACTATCATTAAATAACATTAATTGCATTAAAAATATCCAATATGACCGTTAGTATTATTTAAATAATATTGACAAAAAGGTTAAGAAATGGTGTCACAGTAGTTGTGCAAACAGTGTCTCTTTGAACCGATGTCTCCTTCACGGTATGTGCTTCACAGTGTGTCCATGTCATGGTGTTTAACTCACGGTGTCTGAGTCCCGGTGTGTCCTTCACGGTGTCTGGGTCACGGTGTATCCTTCATGGTGTCTAGGTCACGGTGGGTCCTTCACGGTGTCTGGGTCACGGTGTGTCCTTCACGGTTTCTTGGTCACGGTGTATCCTTCACGGTGTCTGGGTCACGGTTTCAGGCTTACTGTGTCTGTCTTACACTTCACGGTGTTTGTGTCTTGCACACAGTCTGTCTTACTGTGTCAAACTTCACGGTGTCTTGATACTTAGACAATTAACTGTATTCAAACATAAACAGTAATATGCAGAATATGAATTAAGTTTAACCATTATCAAGTTAGATAACTTGAAACATAAATACAAATGATTGATAAGATAAGGAAGAGTTGTGATCATGCAAAAGATTTGTAAATAACAAAGAGAGTAATTGACAGTAATAAGATTTTCAATCATTAAAACATGATGTGTAATTGTTATTGAGATTTGTGATCATTAAAACATGATTAATACAAGAGGATTCCAACAATCTCCCCCTTTTTGATGATCACAAATCATGTATAGTTAAAATATAAATGAAATGCAACATTAGAGAAAAAATAACATATATAATAAGAATAGATACAAGACTAAAAGATAACTCTTCACTATTTCTCCCCCTTTTGGGATTATCAAAAAGTAGAGAGAATGGAGTGAAACAATGTATTTGTCATTAAAAAAACGTCCAGAATACATGATACAAAAAAGGAAAGACATCCCATCAAAAAGAGAGTAGTCACTGGAATCGTCAGGGATTGACCTTTTCCTTGCCTTTATCAGCAGCAGGAGCTGTTGCAGATGTAGAAGAAGGCATAGATGTGGTAGAAAAAGATTGTAAGGGTATAACTTCAAAAATGGATGGAGCCAAGGAAGGAGTAGTAGAAGATCTAGTTTGTGGTTGGTCAAGAATGACTGGCCGGATCTGAGAAAGGGCTTGGCTGACTGACATAGCAGTTGAGGCTAGGGCAGGTAGACCAGGTCTAAGGGGTGCAGCAGCTGGAGAAACGATAACAGTACTCTGCACATAAAGATATGGCTTCAAAAGATTTATGAAATCAGTAATGATTTCTCCACCATATTTCATATCCTTTTCAAAATTGTCCTTATTCTCCATGAATTTGTCCAACAATCTGGTGAACTCTGTAAGCTTCTGAACATGATCTTTAAAAGCTTGAGTTACTGGTGGGATTTTCAGGTTTTCCAAAAGATAATTAAAGTGATTTGTCATGTCACTTTTAGAGAAAATCCGGGTAAGATAAAATTCTATCTTCTTGGTGATCTCCTATTGAGCATCATTGGAAATCTTTGAATGAATCCTAACCAGGTCCAAAGCTCAATCATTGTTCTTAACCACTTCTGACAAAGGAGACAGATCCAAGCTACTGAAATCATTCTTAATTTCTTCCTTGATTATGGATATAAGTGTAGAATCATCCAAAAAGGGAAGAGAAGTCTAACTAGAGGGAGGAGAAGCCTTGACAGCTTCGGTTAGAACTTTGAGCTGTTTCAATACTTTTTACAGACATCCAGTGTACTCATCTTTGAGATTATTCAGATTTTCTACAAGCTCTCTCATGTGTTGCAACATCTTTGTGTGTCTTGTTCCAATCTTCTCATAAAAGGATAAAAGATAAGGATGCACTTGAGACACAATCTCTCTAGAACGATTGGAATCATCTGGTTCAGGAGAAGCAGCAACAGGTGCATGAGCAGAAATAGGAGAAGGCTCTGAACGTGAAGACAATTTTGTTTGCATGTTTTCCACAAAACCATTCAAATTTGCAACTTCAGCACTAAGAAACTTATTTTCAACTCTGAATTATTGAATTTCATGGATCATCCATGGTTGAATATGCAGAATAATATTTTCCAAAAGAATCGATGCATATTCTTGACTTAGTTGAGTCACTGGACGAGGTTGAGTTGATATAATCTTCTCAACATCAGCCAAGATAGTCTCTACAAAGACTTTCAAATCATCCTTAGTTACAAATGATTGTTTCTTGGGTAATAGAGTAGATGAAGGCAGTGGTACAGGTTATGATGTAGATTCTGGTTGTGGTTCAGAATCAGTTTCAGTTTCAGTTTCAGATTCAGATTGAGGTTGAGGTTGAGGCTCTGGTTCTAGTTCTGGTTCTGGGTGAGCTACTGACCTCAGTTTAAACAAAGAAGAGAGAGATCTATACTAGTTTCACTCACTTTCTGTGATTCAATCACATCATAAAAGCTTGGAAAATCATACCGAGTGTACACAGAATATGTGACAGTTGGTTGAGAGGTTTCAGCAGATCCAGCTTCATCAATCTCAAGGTTTTGAGGTTCCTCCCCCTCAAAATGTGATTCCATTTCAGATTCTTGAGGCACATCTGCATGATCAAGATCCACAGGATCATCTCTAATCTATTCAGCAAATTCTTGCCTTGCCAGCTGAAAGGAAATTTCCTCTCTCTCTTCAGCAGAGGGTATGTACTCAGGAACCAACTGTTCCACTAGTTGTTCTTCTAGACTTTCTTCTCATTTCAAAGGGAGATATTCTTCAATAGAATCTGTCTCTTCCATGGCTTGATGCTCTAAAATAGGGAAAAAAATTCTCTTTCATCCTTAGGATGAGTTTCTAGATCAACATACTCACTAGAAGCAGGATCTTCTTCCTCTCCAAGAATAAAAGGAGATTCTTATTCTCTAAAAACAACAACAACATCCTCTCTAAGAGGTATTTCAGTAGGAACATTGATAAAACACTATTTTATTGAATATTTTATTGATAATAAATGAAAAAATTTCCTCACATTGTGTTAAATATTTTTATTTATAAAATATTTGGGATTTGATCATTCATTTGAAAATTTGGTGAAAATTCCAGTTTTACCCTTAATAGTGCACTGTAGTATTTCGAAGATAAATATTTTTATATTTATTATTTTAATTTTAAATTTTGTAAAAGTGTTCCTAACTTCATTTTATACAACTTTCATTCAGGACACTAGAGCTAAAGAGTGCATTTGGATGGAGTAAATGAGCCATTAATCCAATGGTGGGCTGGACTCGGCAGAATGGACATGGGTTCTATATTTGGGCCATATCTTCTACATACGGGCTTGGCTTGAGCCCAAATTTTTAGGAAAGCTCGGGGATATGATTTGGCAGAAATAAGCCTTCTGGAAGGCCGGTAAATGAACGCGTTTTGGAGGTCAAATGGGCGGTGCAAGTTGGAATAAAATATTTGGCCGAGTTTTTCATTTCACACTTAAAAAAGTTATGTATCCCTAGCCCTCAAAAACTCTATTTAAAGGGGGTTTTAACTCTTTGAGAGGGCTGGTCGAGGATTTGGGAAGATGTGTCCGAAAGGGTGTCTCTTGGGAGCCCCTCACAACTCTTGGAAGAAGTAAGCCTTTGTGCAAACCTCTCTTCCAAAAAGGCTCTCCTCTCTCACCTCTTCTTTGTATTTATTTTCATCCATGTTTGTTTCTTGAATTTTTCTTCAAATAATCTTCTGTGTTCATACCTCTTCTTCTTCTATTAATATTCTTAATTGGGTTGGAATCAAGAGTGGAGACAAGATTGGGTTCTACCCTTTCAATCCGTTGCTTATGCAAAACGTCTCCACGATGACTACACCACCCATGGAAGAGTAGTTCTTTTTAGTAATCGATCGACCTCTATCCTTATTCATTAATTTATTTTGAATCAATGAGATACTGTAATTCACATATTATGATCTATTAATTGAGTTTTCAATTTAAATGAAACTAAGCAAGAAATTGAATAGTTAACTCAAAACACGCGAGGTCGGGAATTGTGTGAACTGTGAGAGCGCAACCTTAACCGGTAATTCAAAACCACACGGGATCAATTTGTAGAGTTCAAATATAATCCCTAAAATCAATTAATCCTCATTTCCAGAGTGGTTATGTGCCTTAATTTACCACTGACCATAAGCTAATTTTAGAACATCAATCAAAGCAGGGTGTTGCGATTGCATGTTCCGAAGTTAGCCTAATGTTAAATTCACTTCAATCTTCGTGGTAAAGTTAATTCTCGTAGGGTTCGAGATTTAACAAATTAAGGGATCATAATTAAGTGAATATTAATTTAAATGATAATTATTAATAAATTATTGAAGAGGTAGAGTTAGATCAATTACATCTTTTAAATATTTTCTAAACAAATATCTTTTTGTTGTGTCATTTTAATCAAACTTCATTTCAAAACAAAAAAAAATACAATCTTCTTCCAGCAAACTTCTTCTAGATTCATAAACTATAAACAACCACCCACATCCTTTCAAGTTGTGTTTTTATTATCTTTTATTTTACTTCTATAATACCTCTAATAATTGTTTTAATTCACTTCCTCCTTTGAGAGACGACCTTGGTCAGCCACTCTGCTGCACCTAAGTACCCCAAAATCATACTAATCATTTGAGGGCACCCACGACAGCGCTCTATCAAACATCAGCAGGGACATCAGTCCTTTCTTTCTCAATAGGAGATGCTTCCTCTTGATGTATTTCGAACTCTTCTTCTTATTCTTCCTCTTCTGGGTACTCAGCCACTTCATCTGGTTCCAAACCAGGGTCAGTTAGGTTCTTTTTCTTTCTTAGATAATCAACAGGATTATACTTCTTATAAAGGTGATCATTATCCTCAACCCACTACTTCTTCCAAGGGTTCCAATTAATTTTCATCCTTCTGATGATAGGCTTAGATAAACAGAAATCAAAATCCGCTAGCTTTTCTTCATTCGGTCCAACCACTCCCTTGGAAACTTACATAGTCGAAATCATCCTTGAATAAAACAAGGAGGTGGATTTGGTAGTGACTTTAATCAGCTCACATGTATGGTTAATGACATATTTTCAAAGATTGATCTTATGACCATTCTTTAATAGGTGAATCAGGAAAACATCCTAATACTTCATCACAGCAAAATATATTTTTCTTGGACTAATCAAATTCTGACCAAACTTGAATAGCAGTCTTGTCTCCCCATCCAATTCAGCTGCTATGGCCCTTCGCTTGGTGCCATTTCCAGTCAGGATTTCTAGTGCATTTTCCAGATCAAATATGTCAGTTGTTGGAGGAGGGTCTCTCTTGTAATCCTCATGAATCCCTTCATGAGTAATTCTCAGGCATGCAGCCCATAACCTTGAATAAAATGAACACTTTTTTCCATTGACCCAGCTTGTTACCATATAGCTTTCTCCAATATCAAAGGAAAACTTTACATTCTTGTAAAATTGAGATACCAAACTCGGATAAATTGGCCTATCTTGACTAGAGAACCATTCGATCCATCTTTGTTCTCTTAATATTTTCAGGACCAAAGAATTTCTAGACAACAGCCACTCAGGGAAAATTTCTTTCTCAGGAACTACGGTACGGCTTACAAGGTTCGAATTTAGCGGTCCTTCGGGTGCTATCCTCTGTGCTCTTTTATGTTTCTTCATGCGGAACTTCTTAGATGAGGGTGAAGACGGATGCTTCATCCTAGTCATCCACTGAATATTCGAGTGAGTGATAAGGAGAGAAGGTTTTCAAGGTAAAGAGGGTTCGAGAGAGTGAGCAGAAGAGAGCTCTAGTAAGGAATCAAGTGAAAACCCTTATGTTTTATCATTTGGGAATGTCAAGCGTCATAAAAAAAATGCGGGAAAGTAAACAGTGGTTAAATAAAAATTACTATGATACGGATTAAAATAAATTCATAAATAATCTTCACGGTGAGACCATGAGTTGGCGTTACGGTGCGATGAAAATCAGTAACCACGGTGAGACAGTTGGTGGTCGTCACGGTGAGACGATGACCATTCTGTGCAGTCACGATGAGACAGTGAGTGAACTGTTCTGTCACGGTGAGACAATTAAGTGACAGACCGTGAACACAAGGTGTTAACTGTGAGACCATAAGCATGAAACAGTAACTGAAAAATAGTGAAGCATGAAACCGTAAAGTAAAATACAGAAAAATAGTAAACAATAAGATCTATAAGATGTCTATTTGTGATTAATTATACCAAGATCATGTATGATATAGTCTAATCTCTCATAATTTAATGGTTTAGTGAATATTTCAGTAAGTTGATATTCAGTATCAATGAATTCTAAAGTGATATCACATTTTTGGTAATGATCCCTCAAAAAGTGATGTCTTAAATCAATATGCTTTGTCATAGAATGTGAAACAAGATTCTTTGAAATGTTAATAGCACTTGTGTTGTCACAATTCATTGGGACATGTCTGAATTGATATCCATAGTTTAGTAAAGTGTGTTTCATCCAAAAAATTTGTGCACAACAACTGCCAGTAGTTATGTATTCAGCTTCTGCAGTAGATAATGCAACAGAATTTTGTTTCTTACTACACCAAGATACTAGTGACTTGCCTAAAAAGTGACATGTTCCAGAGGTGCTTTTTCTATCTAACTTACATCTAGCAAAGTCAACATCAGAATAACTAACTAGTTCAAATTATTGTCCTTTTGGATAGAACATTCCTATGTTGGGAGTATGCTTGAGGTATTTGAAAATTCTCTTCATAGCATTTAGATGTGACTCTTTAGGGTTTTCTTGAAAACGAGCACACATACACACACTAAACATAATATCAAGACGACTAGCAGTCAAGTAGAGTAGACTTGCAATCATTCCTCTATAAGTGGTTTGATCAATAGATATTTCATCTTCATCAAGATCCAACTTACGGGTGGTACTCATGGGAGTGTCACTACTTTTAGTTCTATCCAATCCAAAACGTTATAAAAGATATCTAGTATATTTACTTTGAGTTAAAATAATTACATCATTATTTTGAAAGATTTGAAATCCAATAAAGAATTTAATTTCACCCATTAAACTCGTCTCAAATTCATTTTTCATCATTTTAGAAAAATCAATACATAAAGAAGTGTTTGAAGATCTAAAAATAATATCATCTACATAACGTTGTACAACTAAAACATCTTTAGAAATTAATTTTATAAAAAGATTAGGATCAGCTATTCCTTTTGTAAAACATTTAGAAATTAGAAAAGTACGTAATCTATCATACCATGCTCTTGGAGCTTGTTTTAAACCATATAAATCTTTTGATAATTTGAAAATAGGATTTGGAAAATGAGGGTTTGTAAATCTAGATGGTTGTTCAACAAAAACATCCTCAGCTATAAACCCATTTAAGAATGCACTCTTGACATCCATTTGATATAGTTTGAAATTTAGATGTGTAACATAAGAAAGTAATATCCTAATGGCTTCTAGTCTGGGTACTGGAGAAAATGTATCCTCATAGTCAATTCCTTCTTCTTGACCATAGCCTTGTGCAACTAATACAGCCTTGTTTCTAACTGTATTTCCAGCTTCATTTACTTTATTTCTAAACACCCATTTAGTTCCTATAGTGAAAGTGTCCTTAGGTCTTTCTACTAGTTTCCAAACATTATTTCTTTCAAACTGATTGAGTTCTTATTGCATAGAAATTACCCAAAATTCATCATTAATAGCATCATCAATGTTTTTAGGTTCAAGATGTGACAAGAAGGATTGATGTTCAACATGATTTCTTAGAGAAGATCTAGTTTGTGTCTCTCTATCATGATTTCCTACAACAGTATCTAAAGGATGATTTTTTAGAATCCTAGTTGATCTAGTAAAGGTAGGGCTAGAGATTTCAGGTTCTTATCTAGGTTCGGGTTCATTAGGAGTAGATTCTGAAATATTTCCAGAACTAGTTGTCTTTACAGCAGGTTCATTGATTTTATCATTAAGGTTTATAATAGATAAATCTTCTTCAAGATTTTCAAGAAATGACTTAGGTTCATGTGGATCAGTTTCATCAAATTTGATGCAAACAGATTCTTCCACACACTTGGTTCTATTATTGAAAACTCTATTGGCTTTTCTAGTTATAGAATATCCTAAAAATATTCCTTCATCACTCTTAGAAGCAAACTTATCCAGATTATCCTTAGTATTAAGAATAAAGACTTTACAACCAAAGACTTTAAAGAAATTGACCTTAGGCTTTCTATTATTCCATAGATCATAAGGGGTCTTCTTGAGAATAGGTCTGACTAAGACTCTATTGATGATATAACAAGCTATATTTATAGCTTCAGCACAAAAATAAATAGGCAGGTCATACTCATTTAGCATAGTTCTTGCTATTTCTTGAAGGGTTATATTTCTTCTTTCTACTACACCATTCTGTTGAGGTGTCCTAGGAGCAGAAAAGTTGTGACTATAGCCATTGTGTGAGAAATAAGATTCAAACTCTTGATTTTCAAACTCACGGCCATGATCACTTCTTAGGTTTTTAATCTTATGTTCACTATGGTTTTCTACAGACTTGGAGTATTTAACAAAATAAGAATAAGCTTCACTTTTTTGAGCTAAGAAGTATACCCAAGTATATTTGGAAAATCCATCTACTTGAACATAGACATAGTGCTTCCCATTTAAGTTATAAACTCTATAAGGTCCAAACAAGTCCATGTGAACCAACTCGAGAGGTTGAGAAGTTGACACTTCTTTCTTTGGTTTGAAAGAGATTTTGTGTTGCTTTCCCTTTTGACAGGGATTACAAACCTTGTCATTTGGAAACTCAAGTTTGGGTAGGTCTCTAACCATGTTCTTACTAGTTAGTTTTCTAAGTGAATGTATATTACAGTGTCCTAATATTCTCTTCCATATCCAATATTCTTTATGAAAATCATTTAGGTAGGTAACATTTTGTTTAGCTAAGGAATTTAAATCAACAGCATAAACATTTTAATTTCTCAAAGCAAAAAATACTAAAAAAATTAGAATTAAAAACATTGTAAGAATCATTTTCAAACATAAGATTAAATCCATCATCACATAATTGATAAATACTTAACAAATTATATTTTAGTCCATCAACAAATAGAACTTTAGAAATTAAAACTGAGTTAGTGTTACCAATTTGGCCTAGGCCGATGATCTTTCCTTTAGAATTATCACCAAAGGTGACATGGCCTCTATCAAACTTGATTAGGCTCTTGAAGCATGAGTAATCCCCAGACATATGTGTTGAAAATCCACTGTCCAAATACCATGTCTTCTTGTGGGAACTCTTCAAGCAGGTTTCCTACAAAACAGATTTAGATGGGAAATGACTTTGGTACCCAGATCTTCTTGGGTCCAGACAGGTTAGCAATAAATGATTTTGGTACCCAAATTTATCTTATGGGCCTCATATATTTTACAGAATCAAGATATTTTGAAAGATAAACTCTATTTGATCTATAACTATGTGAATAACTAGCTGAAGCATATGAGTTTCCAGAACTAAAACTAGCAGAATTTTGTCCAGATTTAGGAATAAATAGAGTTTTAGTGAACTACCTTTTTCCAGGTTGGTATCCTATTCCAGTAGTGTATTTTGGTTCCACTTCCTTTCCTAACATTTGAGTTAGAGTATCCTTTCCATTTGTAAACTTTTCTAAGTCCTTTCTAAGTTTCTCATTATACATTTTCAGTTCTGTATTTTCCATTAATAGTTGAGAATTATTTTCTTTTTCTATATCAAGGGAAGATTTAACATTGGCAGTAAGAGCATGTTGTTTCTTTAAGTCTTTGTACTTGTCCTTAAGTTTATTACAGGTTTCTTCTAGCATGTTACAATATTCAGATAATTCATCTTTAGACATATCTTCAAAATCAGAATCATATTCAACATCAACTCCAGAATAATAGGAATTTAAAACAGGAGTATCTAAGGTTACCTCGGATGTGTTGGTCATGAAACACATGTTGGAATGATTCTTTTCAGAATCATAAATTTCAGATTCACTTGTGATGTCTTCTGAAGCACTCCAAGTAGCTTTCAAAGCTTTCTTGTACTTCTTGTCCTCGTAGTCATATTTCTTTTTGAACCTCAATTTTGGACAATCATCTTTTATATGTCCTTTCCTTTTGCACTCATAGCAGACTAATTCTTCACTTTTATCTGGCTTTTTCTAATACTTTTCCCAGTGAACTTTGTTGTCGTATTTACCTTTGTAGTTTGTTTTTCTGAAGAATTTCTTCTTCCTATAGAATTTCTTAAACCTCCTAGCTATCTGGGCCATTTCAGCATCACTGTCAGAGTCTGAACTTTCACTTGTTGAACTTTCAGTTTGTATTTGAACTTTGTGTTTTTCTTTGCTATTTGAAGCAGTAGACTTAAATGCCACATATTTTCTTTTGGGTTCATCATCTTCTTCCTTATTCACCTTGAGTTCTTCCTCATACATCATAAGCTTACCAATAAGCTCTTTGACAGGAATATCTCCAATGTCACATGATTCTCTGATTGAAACAGAAGTGCCCCTCCATCGGTCTGGTAGACATCTCAAGATTCTCATGATTTGTTACTTTGCTAGAACAACCTTTCCAAGTGAGCTCATAGTGTTAACAATCTCATTAAACCTTAGGTATATATCAAAAATAGGTTCATCAGTCTTCATTTTAAAATTATCATATTTAATAGTATAAGTATTTAATCTCATTTCTTTAACATTAGTTGTTCCCTCATGAGAAACACCTAAATTATCCCAAATTTCATAAGTTGTTTTACAAGAAGATATTATATTGGATTCCTCATCTTCTAATGCACAATATAAAGCATTCATAGCTTTACAGTTATTATTCTAAGATACTTTAGTAGGTTTATCCCAAGTATTTCTTTCAGTTTGTGGAATTTTATATTGAGATTATATAGCAGTCCAGATATCAAAACCCATGCTTTCGAAATGACTTTTCATCTTAAGTTTCCATTGAACATAGTTTATACCATTGAAGAAAGGTGGCTTGTTAGTAACAACACCTTATATTCTATTGTCCATAGTTAAATTTTAGAAAAGATATTTAAAGAGATAAAATTTAGAACTAACAGAAATTTATGATCTTTAAATATGAAACTAAAATCACAGTTGAAAAACAGAATGTTTTGAAAACTTGTATTAATAAAAACAACCTATGATACCAAATGTAGGTCGGAGTGGACACTCAAGAGGGGGGTGAATTGAGTTCCAATTAAAATTTCTGTTAAAAATCTTTTCTATTAAATTCCCCCAATTTATAAAACAAGTTAAACTATAGTGAATTTGTAAAACTATAAAGGTTCAATTAGATTCTCAAAATATTGATTAGTTCTCAGTTAATCTAATCAGAAGATTAAATTAGCTTTTGAAACTAACCTACTGATTTACAATAAATACAAACACATGCTAGATTAACTATCAAAGTAGCTTTAAAATAGATTTTTATTTCAAAGTAATAAGCAGCGGAATATAAATTAGATACTGTATATTTTTAACTTAAACTAAAAATGCACAGCAGATACAACCAAGAGGTTCAGTCTCAAGCTGAGACTTAGTCCTCTCAAATTTATATATAAATATGATCCACACCCTGGATCAGGGTTAAAAATAGTACAATACTGTCTAGGACACGCAGGGACCTCTACCACTGTTCTTCATGGGTAACAAAAATAAAGATTAGGCCACACAAGGACCTCTTCCATAGTTGTCATGGGTAAACAAGATTAAGGAGTTTTGGTGAGAGGATTGTGATATCCTCCAGTTCAGCATAGGAGACAGTGTGTGTGTAAAATAAACCAGATACACACACTGCTCGAAAGTTGATAATAAATCACTTAGAGATATTATATGAAAGTTAAGAAATCTCTAGTGATTGGCAGTGCAGCTCTGGACTCGTTGGATTCAGAAGAAATGCTTCTGATTCATTCTATGGTTTTTCTATTGAAAAACAGAGTGTCGTGGTTCATATTTTGTTTCTCCGAAGAGAGAAGATGTTCTCTTGACTCCAGATTACTTTTTGTGTTCTTCAGTAATGTAGGATTTCATGTATGGAACTTTTTTGAGGATCGTGCAATGTGTTCTTCACAGTTGTGCTCAGGATTGTTCTTTGGTTCAGTATAGAGCTTGTGTGTATTGTAGTATGTGTGTCAAGACGTGTGTAGCACAAGAGTCTCCTCTACTGCAGCTCAATATTCTTTATATTCCATGAGCTCCGGTAATAGGAATGATTTCATTTCCATAGGTACAAGGTACGGTTTCTTGACATACTAACAACTATCATTAAATAACATTAATTGCATTAAAAACATCACATATGACCGTTAGTATTATTTAAATAATATTGAAAAAAAGGTTAAGAAAATATGTCACAGTAGTTGTACAAACGGTGTCTCTTTGAACTGGTGTCTCCTTCACGGTATGTGCTTCACGGTGTGTCCATGTCACGGTGTCTATCTCACAGTGTCTGAGTCACGGTGTGTCCTTCACGGTGTCTGGGCCACGGTGTGTCCTTCACGGTGTCTAGGTCATGGTGGGTCCTCCATGGTGTCTGGGTCACGATGTGTCCTTTATGGTTTCTACGTCATGGTGTGTCCTTCACGGTGTCTGGGTCACGGTGTCAGGCTTACTATGTTTGTCTTACACTTCACAGTGTTTGTGTCTTGCACACAGTCTTTCTTACTGTGTCAAACTTCACGGTGTCTTGATACATAGAAAATTAACTGTATTCAAACTTAAACAGTAATATGTAGAATATGAATTAATCTTAACCATTATCAAGTAAGAGAACTTGAAACATAAATACAAAGGTTTGATAAGATAAGGAAGAGTTGTGATCATGAAAAAGATTTGTAAATAATAAAGAGAGTAATTGACAATAATAAGATTTGAAATCATTAAAAAATGATGTGTAATTATTATTGAGATTTGGGATCATTAAAACATGATTAATACAAGAGGATTCCAACAATATAGATTTTAAAAAAAATCCCATCTACAAGCTTTGTACTATGATTAACGCACAAAGTGTAGCCCCTTGGTTATGGAGGCTTGTGTTTTGGGAAATTATAAGGATGGAATGCCATGTAGACTCCCTACAAGCTATGTGTGCCCATACCCATGTGGATTTTCCATTTGATAGAGCACACAACTAGGAACATGCCATGTTCCTAAGTACATGGACACGACCAGAGATATGGGAATCATCCCGTGTGAAGCGATAAGATGTGTACTAAAGTACACAAACATAGTTTAGATACACAATCATGTCCGAACACATGAGGACTTCGATTGGAATGGGAATGCCATGTATATCCCATAAAAACCATGTATACCTACATAGTTGGTGATCTACGAACCTTTAGGGATATATATAGGTGAAAAATATTACCACACATCATGTGTGTCCCCTACACTCTATGTATCACATTATTCATTTTAATGAAACTTCAATCTTTTGTTTATCCTTTGTTTGGACTTAGATTTTGGACCATGAGTATCCTTTCATGACTCTCTTTTTATGTAGAACATGGTGGTGACCTCAGTTGTGTATTTTGTGATATTATGTGGAATCTTCCAGGAACAATATTTTGTTAGGTAATGCTTGACAATGGTAGTGATCATGCAGGATCATTGGAGGCATTACAAGTGGAACCATCCAGCTAGGCAGGGCATGGGTCCTTTTTGAATATAGTGGAACCCTCATACTGAGTAGAAAATGGGACCTATACAGTCTCTAATAGTGTAACCCTCAAACTGGAATGGGCATAGGTCCTCTACTAACTTCTAGAGTGGAACCCTCCAGCTGGGCTTGGCATGGGTCCTCTACCGACTACTGAAGTGGAAATCTTTTATTGGTTAGAGAATGGGTCCTCTATCAACTTCTATAGTGGAACACTCTAGTGGGGGGAATGATTCCTCTACCAACTCCTAGAGTGGAACCCTCATGCTAGGTAGGGCATGGGTCATCTACTGCGTTCTATAGTAAAACCCTCCAACTGGGATGGGTATGGGTCCCCTACATACCTCATAGAGTGGAACCCTCCAGCTAGGATGGGCATGGGTCCACTACCAAATCCTAGAGTGGAACCCTCAAGCTGGGATGGGAACAAGTTCTATACCTCTGAGTGTAAACCTACGGTTGTACTAGGTCATAGGTAATCTAACTTGAGATTATGGACCCTAGACTATGCGACACCATGATGAGGCATGGTTTGACTTAGACGGTTAATCTCGGGAGATGCATGAGATGATGAGAATAATTTAAGGACTTTTGGAACTCTTGGTGAATCTCTTATTCTAGGATGATCTTTGATATGTATATCCCCTTTCTATCTCATTTGGGTTTATTTTTACTGAGCATATATATACATTTATATCCATACCTTTGGATTTGGTTAGTCTTTTTCTATGAGATGTGAATACATGTGGGGTATTCCATGTTCATTATATGTTTATATTCTCTTAGTTTGATGATTTTACACTCATATTATGGGTGGAAAAGACTCGATGTGTAGTTCATATACTCTCTGTGTTGCTCCCCCTATACTTGGATGAGGTTACGATTTCTCTTTCTTGGGCTGAGCTTCCTCCTACTTACTATCTATTGTCTTTCTATTCCTATAGTATCTCTTACTTATCCCCCATCATATTTCGGGGTATCCTACTAGGTATATATATAATCAACCTTATATGGAGGTTTCTTACATGTGTCATGTCTTTTGAAGAAGACAGATAGGTTGACAGTGATAATTGAGAAGCTTAAGGATAACTGGTACTTTGGACCGCATAAGATGGTCGCAACTTGGAGATCAGGAGATGAGCTCTCTCAACATTTTACATTATAGTTTTTTTGGTTGGTAATGTATTTTTCCCATTTACATTTCTGTTTACATTTATGTACTCTTGTACTGTCTATAGGTTTTACATGCATGGTGGTTTCTATACTGTTTTACATCTTTAACCCTTTTTTCCATTTCACTTATTCATCAAGATGGTTGTGTGTGTGTGTAGGTGTATGTTATGCCTCTATTATGGTCTCTATTCTAAGCCTATGGAGTAAATCTTGGGGTGGTTTCAGCTCTATCCCTATTTAGGGTTGGGTCGTGATAATTGAGATATCATACAAATGATGATGAATAACTCAATTTTTTAAGATGATGGGAGTTCTGTTTTATCACACCCTATTGGGGGGATTTTTCATACTCTTGGACTCTATTATCGATTTAATTCATGTTTAGGAATCTATTCTAAATCCAAATATGGGACTTGTTACCCTAAAATATACAACCGGTTATTATAATACACTGATTTGATTATTACATGTTTTATAGGTACCATATCGATGTGAACCTTCTGTATGTATCAGAGGTTCTCCATAGATGAAACCATCTATATGAATCATAGGTTGTCCATATTATTACCCATTACTATTATGTAATATTAGACTGGGGATTTAAGTATTTTAAAAGATTTTAACTTGGTTTCATATAGTTTATAACAATCTATGATGGCATTTGGTGTTCATGGTGTCAAGATCGGGCCCATCAAAGGGATTCCTACATACCCTCATGAAAAGAATCATGGGGTTTGATGCCACTTAACAAGAAAAATCATACCATTTAAGGTCATTTAATAAGTACTAATACATTTATTTTATCATTGGGTGGTAAGGATGACTAGGAAAAAGATTCCAAGAAATAGTTTATATAGGAATTATGCATGAGTTGTCCTTTACAGTTGACCTTAAAGGGAATATGGGGCCCAACATGGATGGGCTGGTTTCATAAGGAGTATGAATCTATAAAGATATCCCCTATTGAGGTTATAACCTAATGAGGATTTTGAGATAGGACTTAGAAGGAATATATCCCTATGGGAGGGGTAATCATTCTATTCAGGAATATATCCTAATAGAAGATGTTTGATGGGGTAGTATTTACACAATGTATTGTACATCTAGACTCATGAGATAATATCCATGTTAGGAGAAGTTGTAAATGATCTTAGGAGGGATATTTCCTGATGAGAATGTTTTATAGGGGAATATGGACCAAATGGACCAGATGTATAGATTCATGAGAGTATATCCAGGAAAGGAGATGATGTAAATGATATCATGATGAATATTCCCTAATGATGATAAAATGGACGATTAATGATGTTGTGTTTGAACCACAAAGAGGTTTTCTACATATCCCTTTGATATAGGAATCAAATCCACCATAGTTTGAATAATATAGTTCAAGGTTGTGTTATTGGACCATACCATGTAGTTTAACATCATGTTGTAATGACCTTGTTGTGGGGTTTAAATTGATTCAACTATGATTCATATATTAAAATTTATATATAATATGTGGTGGTTAGGGAAAGAGAGTGATGTCCTATGTATCCTAGGAAGGTAGAAATCATAGACTATTTAGTTTTTTATTTTTGAGTCAATATCTACCATAAATGGTGTGACATTGGAGGCTTGAGCAGGGCTTATTCATATAAGGTGTGCTTGAGATTTTCCATTAGGTGTATCTCCTTTTAAGGAAAATAAAACACAGTCAAGACTTACACCTAACAAGTCCTGAAATATATGAATTTTCATAATTGTAATGGAATTGAAATTTCAGATCTCTAAACCCACACAAATCATTCATGGTGGGATAAATAAAAGATAACAAAGGATCAGACACAATGTATGTGAACATTAAGTAGGATTTGAATAGGTATTACACTCTGGAGCTACCCTAAGAGAAATATATTTATGATTCCCATGGATAATATAGATCCATGAGAGAAGGAGTGATATTTTTTAGGAATATTGTAATGTGAAATCTATATGGGGTAATATAGCCTTAATGGGAAAATAGTCGTGTGAAGAGACCAATGGAAACATATTGTATATGAACTTATATCCTTGAAAATTCATCTTATGTATCATGTTTATAACAAGAATCATATTCCCAATAATTTTTCAATTCCCCACTCACTGGTGAGTAAGTAATCTTGGGGATTATTATCCAAAAGTTATGAAAATAATTGGGAGAGTTTAAAGGGATATAGCCTAATAGAAGAAGAAGATAATACATAATTATGAGGGTTAAAGTGGCACTTTTTAGTGTTTGGTGGTCATATTGGGGTTGTAGGGTCATACAATCACATAAATAAAGGTGAATATGTGATCGCATAATTAAAAGTGGGTCACAAGATCCTATAACCGACAATAGGTTAAGTGATGGTGTGACAATGCTGCATTACTAAGAGATCATCATGAGATCACATGACTGAGAAGTCATCAAGAAATATCATGACTAAGGGGTCATTGTGCAATGCGACCAAGTCATGTTTGAGTAGTTTACATGCTCCGAAAAGCGTCAACTATTCTGTTAGGTCTCCATCCTTTGAAGCTAATCATAGAATTTGTTAATCATGAGGATTTTAAGTTGATATAATCTCATAGGATATCCTTCTATCAATTTATTTTCATGGAATCCACTAAAAATTATACCCTATCCAATCATCAAGGGGTGTCCTTATAGGCATCACCCCATATATGCACCTCTTCACAAGGTGGAAGAGCTACATCTTCATATTTATGTTAGTGGATGATTTTCAACATGCATAAATAAAATCTCATGTGCATCGTGTTAATAGGAAACATGTCATCAATGAAATCCTTTGGTGCATTTCATGAACAAGAGAGACCAAAAAAGGGGTCTATCATGGATAACCTTTCCCTAGATTTGATCACATTATTTTTTTTATGTTGGGAAATCTCATGAATCCAGGGGGAATTTCATAAATAACAACACCCAAAAGATTCTACCTTCATGGACAACCTTAATCACATAAACCATTTAGGGCCAGGCACTCATGATCGATTAGGAGGTGTCACGTGATGAAAGGTGACTTTGATATCATCTTGTGATGGAAAACATTAGTTGCATTATGTGATCATGTATCTCAGGGGCATCAGTGAAGAAAAAAACCATAATAAGGACCTGTTATGGAAGACTCCCATCACCTATCCTCATGGTGTCTCATTAATGAGATATAATTACATGATTTCATGTAACATTGAGGTTTATTCAGTCACACAACCTAATCATGTGAACCTAAATAGGTCATGTGATCCAGGCATAAGGTATTCTTTCTCTTATAACCCTTTGTACTAAAATGACACTTATATTTATTGTATTTTTTCAACCTTATCATTCTGATGTTCATCTAGTGGGGATCAACAACTACCATATTTTTTCACATATGAAAATATATTCTATATCATGACATGTTAATGTAGATTTCTTGATATTTCTCTAAAAATCATTTTATTAGTTCATTACTAATTCCTTAAGTGTCTTTTCAACATTATTGTTGATTCATTGGGTCATAGTATTTCTTACATGAATTTCTTTTTCAAGTTTTCATCAATCCTACTCATCCTTTATATTAATTTTTATTTTCTATATTTCTCTAGGAAAATTAATTCTCATCATCAATAACTAATTCTTAAATATTTTTTTAAATAAATGTGTACTACTGGTAATAATAAATCCCATTCTGACCAATAAATATTTTATTCCAAATCAATATTTTACTTCCCACCAATGTTATCCTCCCTTTTTAAGAAAGATAATAAGAATTATTTTATATTATTCTCATAATTTTATTTACCCTATTTCAAAATTAATGTTCAATACTTTTTTTATGATGTGGGATTTCTAAAAACCATATTTAAAAATACAAAAGAAAAGTGTTTTCCATCCTCTTGAATAAAATATTTTAAGTTCCACTTCATATTATTTGATAAAATTTTTGTATTTTAAAGTATATTTTATTTTTCACCATTTATAATAAAATTTTCAAAATTATTTTATTTCGCTTCTCAAAATGAATTTTGAAGTTAATTTTCATTTCATCTTTTAAAACTATGTTTAAACGATTTTTTGAGAATTTTTTAATTTTCACTTCTATTTTACTGCCATGGTTTACCTTCCATGAAGTGATGTTTTGATCATACTATATATTTTATTATGATATGATTCATTTTGGAAAATGATATTATTTATTTCCTATGATCTCTTAAGTTTATTTTATTTGATGTTTTTCTAAATTATAAGAAAATTATTCTTTTGTACATTGGTACATTAAGATATTTCTATGAATGATTTTAAGTGTCATACATATGTATGGATGATAATGGGTGGGGTCATATATAACCCTTAATTAATTGGTTTAGCATTATATGTCATGAGATATTTAGGCATGGACATAATGAGTTTTTAAACATAGGATTGGGAATAATGGGTTTGTTCACAAAGATTTTATTAGGCTTATGGTTGTTCCACATTTCAAATTTTTTTATCAAGTTATTCTAATTTTTCAATATTCTTTTCATTTCTATAAAATTCCATGTTTTCAAGATTACAATGTATTTTTTAATGTATTCAACACTTTTTTATCAAGCTCACATGTTTTATGATTATTGATATGTATTTATATCCATGTCAAAAAATAAACTTCCCTAATGATCTAGTTATGATATTATGTCACTCTATCATATTTTATAACTATCATATTTGGTATTATGATCTTTTTTTAAGATATTTTTTTCTTTATAATTTTTACTTTCATGTTTATGATCTCACACATGATGATATGATTTTCACATACTGATCATCTAAACTCACCCCTTTTTATATTTCCATTACACAGGGTATAAAGATTATTATATCATGTGAGATGTCTAGAAACAATCTAGTGGAGAATAATCATAGAGAATTTTTTTTAGGTTTTATGAAATAATATTTCTATATAGCTAAACTATAATACACCATACATTTAGGTCCTTCGGATGAGAGGATAATTATTAGATGTATTTTGTAAATAATGTGGTTAGTGTATTATTTATTTCATTCCAAGATTAGGTATCTTTAAGTTTTAAAATTTTAATTATCTACATAGAACAAACTCAGAATAGAGTGGATGAGACAAATCCTTTTCTTACACAATGTTTTTCTTTATATTTAGGAATTAAGGACTCATTGGGGAAACACATCCTTTAATGGGAGTCTTTTTACTAAACCCTAATTCAAAAGTTATCCTACTTGGCCTAACACACCTAATATCACTATCACTAAGGATGGTTTTATATTTCATGTTCATTGGGAGTTATTAATCTCTTCTAGGTGTATTAGGTTATAGATTTGGTGAAAAAAAATTCTTGATATAATTATCTTGTGGTAGTGTGACCTAATATCTTTTACCATATTAAGGTGATGCCTTTCATAGAGGGGACACCTTTAGAAGGTATCACCCTTCTTGGTAAGAAACTAATGAGTGTCTCCATACGTGGAATAAGTTGTTTGTAAATCCATTAGTATTAGTTCAATTATATCCTTTTAAAAGTCAAATGATATTTATCTATCAAAATACCATTTCATTAAATAATTTCTCATATTTTGATAATGAATTATGTAATTTATATTTTTTTGGGTTATCTAGTGGTTTCTACTCATGGGAGCTCCTATATATTTGATCATGCACTCAGTTGTATATCTAGGATTCCATGGGGGTATTTCTTATTGATTTTATTTATTTGCGAAACTCTATAGAATTTATTATCAGTCTTTTATTAATACTACTCTGTATCTCAATCACGAGTCTAGTGTAGTTCCTCTAATTCCACTGATGGCTTTTTGGGGATTGAAATTGGCATAGTAGAAATATTTTCCCACCACTAAGTCTCTTTTATGTGTCTTTACTTTTTATATAATGATTTATCTTGATTTTAAAGGGTTTGGGGCTTTAAATTTTCAATATTAGACACATTTTATAGGATCCAAGGTTTTTGTAATGTTTTTTAAGCCATGAAAAAATGTGTGTGGATCTATACAACTTTGAGTCTAGGGGAGATCACATAATTTTCTTATAGTTTTATAAACCATATTGGTAAACCATGAAACTTTATAAAAATTGAGTGTTTTAGTCATTTAATGTGGTTTTTAATTATGGTTTCCCATTTCTCTTTCCTCATTTGAATGGGATGTTCCAGGGTAATAATGGCCAACCTCAACATTTTTACTCATAAATTTATGTTGGATTTCATCATGTATTTTCATTAAAAACATTACTCTTCCTCTTATTCTCACTTTCCTCATCATTATTAATATATATATTATTTATTTAATTCTCATTCCTTTCCCTAATGGCCATGTTAGCTAATCCTAATGTTTAGGTTTTGTTTAAACATGTGAGTTTTGATTTTTAGTCTATGTGAAGTTTCTCTTGAGACCTTATCTACCCCTTTTCATCAAAGGTGACATGATTCTATTAATTTAAGGTAGGTGGTTCTATGAAATTCTATTTCTTTGAAACATCATGCATGAATAAGATTTGTAAACATATATTTTAATTATAATATACTAATAAATGTGGGTATTGATGAAGTTTCCTTATTTTTCTTGTGTTTATTTTTTTCAAGTGTGAAATAAAATGGATTTTTACTGGTTTCTAAGATACATATAACTATAAATAATTTATGTTCATTAGATATGTTTAAAAAAATTACAAAGAGGATATTTTCAGTGAAATTTCTAATTAAAGTGAGTTTTAAATTTCCAAATAAATTTCAATGTGATTTCTTAGAAGATATTTTATGGTTTTAAGGAGTGTTTAAAAGTTTAAAAGGGGTTTTTATGAATTTATATTTATTATTGAGTTCATGGATCTTTATGATATATCCCTTGTTTTCATAAATTTTAACTTATGTTTATGTTACTTTATTTAGGTTTAATTTATGTTTAATATTTATAGAGGCATATTGTTCATGATTATTCAATGTTTTTTACTCCTATTTAAATTAATTTCAACTTACAATCAAAAAAATGTTTTAAAGGGGTCTCTAAATATGGTTTCAAAATGTTATATAGTGGTTTATATGTTTTTCATTAAATGATTAAGAATAACGTCCTATTTTTAACCCTTTTCAAAGGTTTCATAGAAAAAGCTATATCCTTGGTTTGATCCCCACTTCATTATGTATTATTTGAGTTGGTGTATATCATGGGATGAAATGATTATGGTAAAGTGAATAAAAATGTATTTTCTTATTAAAGGGTGTGGGAAGTGAGATAATGGATTAATAAATGTTTTATATGTGATTATATATACCATTAAGAGTTTATATTCTTGATTTCTTAGATGAAATTTTGCACTTCCACTTGGATTTTATTAGGAACTTAGGTAAGGAACACTGGAAAAATTATTTCTATGCATGGTGTTCCATACCAACCCTAGGATTATTCCACAACACTAAGTAGACATTGTGATGACATGTTTATGGTGTCACATTCTGAGGAAAACCATGACGAATAGGTATTGAGACTCCTATCCTAAGTGGTTTTCAAACAGTTTATTATGATAGTAGGATTACCGATATGGTACAAGGTCCTAGGATTCTATAACCTTAATTTCCCTAAAGTCACCCCATGATATTGATTAAATTATTTCCCTTGATTTTATTGTAATTTTTTTATTTATAATTATTCACTTTTCTTTTATCAAGTTGATTCAATCAACATATATATCAAATCATTTATTTTCATCTCGATGAGACACTGTTATTAATTGTTATTTTCACTATATGTTCTGGTGATTTTTATGTGTTGTGGTTATATATTTATTATCTATTTGATTATTATATGTGTCCATTCTATGTCTTTAGTTCCATTTTTATGACATCGATTTATAAAATGTTTATAAAATTATTTAAATATAAATTAGTAAATAAACTATATAAATTAAGTGGCTTCACTATTGAGGGTTTTAGAGATTTTTTTTTAATATCTTTAAAAATGGGGTTAGGTGATTTTTTGAAACTGATGGTTTCCCATAAATATTGTGATATGTTTTTTGAAAATGGGATTTGAGATTTACGTATGTGGGTTGATTTAATCAAAAAAGAGAAAATGGAATTAATTTCAAAAAAATTATTTCAAACTAGTATTAATGTAATGGATTACCAAAATAATTTCATAGAATCTTTTGTTGGCTGTAACTTATTGGGAAAGTGTATCTCACACCCTATATACATACCCTGGCATATATGTAGTTATTATGACTTCATCATATTTATAGGTAATTTTATATTGTGGATAGTTGGTGTTGTTTCACAAGTTAATGAATATACTAGGATACATAGGTGTTCTTGGCCCATATAGTTGTGTTTTAATGATATATTGAGTTTAGTGGTTTATTTGGGATGATTTCTGTTTCAACCACATAATCCTTTTCTCTATTTTTTTCATCTTTCATACATGTTTCTATTATAAATTGATTTGATGTTTATTATCAAGGGCGGGTTTGGTTTCTTATTTTGTTTATTCATTGTTTGGTTCTAGTATATATTTGAAACTTCTTATTTTATCTGTATGATAGTCCAACTTATATATGGTTCATGAATGATTTTTGGTAGAATTCCATCGTGTGATTACTTATATTTCGGTGAAATAATTCCCACTCAGTTATTTTTTATGCCCTTTATACTTTTTCCCAACCCATGGGTATTAGGAATTCCATTCATGGTTTTTCATAGAATGATCCGAGTGACATGTAAGGTTAACCCAGGTTAGTTCATTACAAACATTATCCTAATGGTTATGTGCCAATGTGACTTATCTGAGTGGTTTTATGGCCTATAATTTCATTATTTCTCCTCTTTATAGTTCTCAGTCATGATGGTGTTTAAATTTTACTTTGTCAAGTCCACCCAATTCCTTCAAAAAGTAGATCTATTACTTCGTAACTTATTTATTTTGGAACAAGATGTTCTTGATCGACACATCAACTACATAATATACTCATGTCAGTTTATCCCATTTAAAGATAGGAATGACTCTATAGTAATATAAAACTATATTATCCCATATTATATGAACTTATTTTATAAATTTTCGGTGAAAATATTTCATGGGTTTTAAATATTTCAAAAAAATATGGCTAATAGAGTGGGAAATGGGTGAGTCTACCCAATAACAATGCTTATATCACTAGTATTTTCTTAGTAGGCCAGGTGAAATTAATTGAGGTGTATCTAGAATTATCTATAAGTAAATTTTACATGGATTATATTAGAGAACCACTAGCTTAAAATGATAAGGATCCACTACTTCAACAACATTCTTAATAGGATCACGTGGCATGTCATTGACCAAAAACATTTAACTCTAATCATTTGAAGGTAGAATGAATCCCATTAAAATAGTTTTATCATTGATATCCATAAACATTCTATCTATTATAAATATCCAAAAAGTTGACTTAATGATAATTGAAAACACTCTCAATACATTCCTCTATTATTACCATCATGAAGGAAAATTCTATTAGTTCAGCTATAGTCACAGTCACGAAACCCCTCTGGCTACCCCTAACATAGGCATCCCAGCTAGTTTGTGGAAGGAACTAAAGTGTTCTCTTTATCCCCATAGTCTAGAAACAAGTTCCATGGAATCAATAATGTTCCTTGGGAATGATTTTATAAATAAATACATCAATATGGTATAAATGAAACCTAAAATATAAATAACACTCTATACCCAAAAATAAACATCCAAACATGGCATAAATGAGTATGCTTCATATATATAGAAAACATGGGATGGGGAGATAAAGACCATTCAAAATGTTAAATAAATTATTACAACAAAAACCCCGAAAATGAAAACAATTGACATGCATATCTTTGTGACATGAGTCTTAACCTCCCACCCCTCCACTACCATTACCCAAGAAAGATTTACTCCCATGTGTACCCACCACCTCCATGTGGTTCCTTTAATATTTTCATGAAAAAAAGTATACTTACACTCTAAGGGTGTATTTAGGACGTGATAAAAAAATCAAATTAGGTAACCACCTATAATTTCATGAATAACCATTTTTATAAAATAATAAACATGAAGGTTTGAAAATAATTTATATAGAAACATTATTTTGACATTCAAAACATACTTTGGAAGAATAAAAATATTTAATAAAAGCCAAGAACCATAGAAAGACCCTAGGGTATCTATGTTAGAGACTCATCATAGGTACTCTAGTGATTGAACCATTCATAACAGTTCTTATGAATGAGCTACTAGGGAGGGCCAAGACAAAGTCCTAGTAGTAGCCACTTTCTTAGGGAATTTATTTAGTTAGTATTGTGTCTTAGTCAAAATTCTAGGGAGGGGAAAAAACTTCCTAAGGATAATTTTTCTTGTCATCCAAACTCTTTACATAAGGTTCCCATGTGTTATCCTTTTTCCATTCAACTCCATTGCCACTTCCAATTCACTTGATGAAAAAACATACAATCCTAATCCATTTCTATTTCGATATAAAATTATTTTTTAAATCAACCATGAAAAAATTATATTAAAAACACTTAAATCAAATTAGGTGATCAACTTTACTTTTTCAAATAATGACACATCATGAAACCACCCACCTTTAACCAAAAAAACCCATAAAAATTGGATATAATCCAAAATCCAAGGGGATATGAGACCCTATAGAAGAAAAATGACACAATAACCACAATGAAACATGTCATTTATTTTGAATTTAGTAAACCCTATGTCTCCATGTTCATAGGGAATAGAGAACACAATGAGTAAAAGAATAAGGAATCCAAGAGAAGCAAAAGGAGTTCATTACATAATGAAATATTTAAAAACTCGAAAGAGGTCCCACTAGAAATACCCTCAAGGATAGGAGGAGGATGAGAGATCATGTGTGAGTGATGGAAAAATAAATATGGGGAGAGAGAATAGGAAAGGGGGGTTTAAAATTAGTAAGGTAAAATAATTAATTTCATACATTAAATTATTTGTTCGGGCCACATAGCTTGGTGGCATGGTTTATAAAATATAATTCCTACCATTTGAATCACCACTGCTTCACCATGGATCCTACGTGGTTGGTGCACACAGTTTGGTAAATCTTCTTCCAAAAAAGTGAAATAGCACTATAAAAAATGGATTGATCATTCATGGTTTTCATAGAGTTATTCCTAAATGTATGATAATCATGAAACACCCACTATTTTAAAAAAAACACTAAAATTTCAAATAGAAATACATAAAAACAAAAAGATAATTATAGAACAAATAAATAAATTAAAATCACACTTGAAAATGACATTGCGTGTGTGATAATTATCCAGATTATATCACTTTATGATCTTTAAATGGTCATTCTGAAGCATGATCAAGAAACATATGATCCCAATTATCCTCCATAAATTATTCCCACTCTGATGTATCATGAGATTCATTCCCGTGTTTACATACCACTATGACTAATGAGATATATTTTCCATGAATCACATTCTCTTTGGAGTCAACAATTCAAATTGTTTTCTCAATCAATAATTCATTAATATTTATGTCATGTTCTACCTAATTCAATACATGAGAGGATTTTAGATTATATTTATTATGTTGTGATACATGAAACACATTTTGAATCATGATAAACTGAGGAGGAAACTCAAATCATTACAGAACATTCATAATTCTCTAAGGGATCTCAAAGAGTCCCATAAATCTTAGAGAAATCATCCCCTACTTCCTAAGACACTGGTGACCCAACTGAGGTGCAACATTCATAAAATCCTATTACACAACTGAAAACTCCAAAGGATGGAACCAATGAACCTCATAATACTTTTGGAGACTCTAATCCATAATCAATTTCTATTTAATTATCTAAATCTTTATTGTCATCACTTTTACAACACTCATCCCAATAGAGAGATCTCACCCATCATGATCTAGTAAATAGAGGACTAATAATGAAAATTATATAGAGATTTGAAAGGATCTGTCTTGATAAATGACCAGTGAATATTATTATAAGAAAAATTGACAAGTGACAAATCGTTATCCCACACTCATCTAAAATACAAGGCATGGTATTGGATCATTTCTTTCAGAATATATATTGTTTACTATATTTGACCATTCTTTTTACATATGGTATGTCATGATTATCTTAACATGTGATCCCATCACCTCCTGGAAACCATTCCAGAAATGAGAGGTGAATCAAGTGTCTATATGTAAGAAGATATTAGATGACACCCCATGAAACCTAAAAATCTATTATACATATAATCTCTTAATATCCTCTACCTTAGTGGTATCCCCAATGAGAATAATGTGGTCAAACTTTGTTAGATGATCAATAATGACCTGCATTTCATTCTTACGTTGAGGTGTATAAGGTAACTCAATGATAAAATATATGAATATCCCTCACCAATTCCATGTGGGTATGGGAAGTGTCTAAAGATGAGTATTGGGTTTATGTTGCTTGGCCTTTACCCATTTACAAGTGAAACATCGGGACATGAAGCTCTCTAAATCTCATCTCTTACCCGACCACAAGAACCTCCACCTGAAATCATAATACATATTCATTTATATTGGGTCAAAAAAAACTAAAACCAGTTTCAATACTACATTACCACATTCCTTATATACAAAGGGATCCCATAATATGTTTTATAATAAAAAACATTTTTGGGAGATTGAGACCACCCATCGATGGTGTCACCAAATTTTAAAATTATTTTTATACACTAATATTCCTCATCACCTTAGATCACTCGATGAATAAGTTCTATAAAGGAAGTAGTCAACTAGATACTTGAATGAAACATGATATTCTTTACTTACCTTTCATTCAAATGCATCAATGCTAAAAGAACCATAAAATCCATTCATCACTAGACTCCGTGAGGGACTGAGAGAGAAAAAACTGACCGAGGGTGTTGAGAACTATATTCAAATTTACTAAATTTTAGGTGGTTTCAAAACAAAATACATGAAGATATTTTAACCATCTTCACTACCCAGGGTTTAGTTCTTTATGGGAGGAGATATAACCCAAACTTTTATAATGAAAAGAGACTATGAAACATTCTACAAAAAGATAATTTCACCACCACTTAAGAGTAGGAATCACAACTATGAGCTCAAGGTCGTGGGTTGGGTAGTTTTTTCTAATGGTCGTATTTTTCAAGATTCATATGCCACTACAAGGTTACCCTATATAAGAACACGCCCCTGACCCATAACCGATGCATCATAGTACACTAAATAAACTTACATAGACTCCAGTAAAATAAGAATAAGATATGATTTAATACTTTTGTTTAATTCATCAAAGGAAATTTGACACTCAGGACTCTATAAGAACGTCACCCCCTTTAAAGTGAGCGGGTTTTGGGGTGATGAAATAGGGAGAGGTCTTTCATGAGCCATCTGTAGTAACCTACCAACCCCAGGAATCTTATAGTTTAAAAATAATCTAGGGATACTCTCAAGATGTTATATCCCTTATATTATTATGATTGATTGAGATACATTATTCTAATACCACATTCTAAAGAAAATTTATTTATCGGATCGAGAATCTTTACATGGACTGAATTTCAGGCCACGGTCCAATATCAAGGTGATGAGATTTTATCTCTTAATTATAAAAAATATTAAGATAAAATTTAATAAATTTGATAAAATAGTTATTATAATATATGACCGATCAATTCCTTTGATGGTGGCACAAAAAATACCAAGACTTATCAAATTACATGGTGTTGGGGAAGAACTATCAATTGAATATCGCCTTAAAATCCTTCCACTGCATATTCTCATATAGATTTCCTTAAATAACTGACTCCTAAAAATTTCAACTATTCCCTTTAGATTAAAAGTGGAACAATTCACCTTAATATATATTAGAGTTTCAATAAATTCAATGATCATCTTGGTCTTCTCAAACCAATAATCATCTTCATATGGATCATTGATGCCCTAAAAATAGATAGTTTTATACTTAATATATGCCCAAGATAGATCCTTATTAGGACCCAAATAAACTTATTTTGATGGTGCACGATACGAACCCACCCCTTGGTCCATAGCTCAAACATCCTAGATCACTTACACAATTATGATTATATTGACTAGTGGATTTACACATGGTAAGTTATTTGTTTCATCCTCTAAGGGGTTCACATGTCTCTTTTGAGGGGAGGAATAGGGCTTAATGAAATCAATAAATATAGAAACCATAAAAACTAATAATAAATTATCATTTCAAGACACCAACATTTATTAAATACCAAAGTAAATTGTAAAAAAAAAGAAACAAAACAAACCAGAACCTTCCATGAAACTAGGAATACATGCACGGTCTATGAACCATGAACCCTACACAACAAGGAGGGGTAAACAAATTTCAAAATAAAGACCACATTTTATAACATCCTCTAGAATCTCAATATAGGATACTTCAATTTTTGGCCAAAAAATCATTTTCACCTTGTACCTATGATCTGATAATCCTATTTTATTTTACCCCAACTTCCCAAATAACATTAATCCAAAACAGACTGCTCCAATACCATTTTTTCAAGAACCACATTGGTCTACCCCCAAACCAAGACCCCAAGACAGCCCATTTCTAGTATCTAAATGAATTCGTGATCCCCAAGAACATTCCTTTGAAATTATTTTCCAATAATTCCATTAACAAAGTATAAATTTCACTTAAAAAATAATAACAATCCATATACAAAAATAAAAATACAAACATGGAATAAATTAGTATATATGATAAATATAAAAAATATGGGTTGGGGATACAATGGTTATACAAAAGGGAAAATAAATTACTATAAAAAGAGAACCAAAAATAAATAAAAAATTGATTCCCATATCAATATGAAACAAGGCCCAACCTCCCACCCTATCACCACCATAACCCAAAAAATATCCGCTAGAAATATTATTGACCACCTATAAGAAGTGCGTAAATATTACCTATATCTCAAAAAAATAAGTTTCTGTACACCCATTTGGTGTACATAGGGTGTGATCATAAAATCCCAATAGGCTAACACCAGGAATTTCTTCAATATCCTTTATTATACAAATAATAAACGTTCTATTTTGAAAATAATTTAAATTGAAACATGTGTTCGAAATTTTAAGTATAAAAACGAATGATAATAATAAATAAGTGATAAATATGGGATAAACCTAGGGTAATTATGATCTAGCCTTATCCTAGGATTATTATACTCTTGATGATGAAACCACTCACAACCATTCTCTGGCACATGCCTCTAGGGAGGACCGATAAAAAATACCAATAGTGAAAAAATATATAGAAGAATTTATTTAGTTAGTGTATTATCATAGTCCAAAGGTTGGGGAGGGAAAAATATTTTGTAACAGTGCTTTTCCAATCCATCCTACACAGGGATCTGGGTTTCCCATGTTCTATCATTTTTCTAATAAATTCAATTACCAACTCCAATACACTTGATGAAAAAAAATTCCATCTCAATCCATTTCCATTTCAATATAAAAGGAAAATAATTTGAAATAATCCAAATACACCAAAATAGTTCTCAAAATTCCCTTTTAATCATCACAATAATTAAAAAACACTTCAGAAATATAGTCAAGCATATTTAGATTTTTTCAGCAAAGTAACATCAAGAAACAACATACCATTAACCAAATAAACTATCCAAAATCGAGTGGAATCCATAATAAAAGAGGAGAGAATACCCTATAGAAGTAATAAAAACCCATAGAAACAAATACTAAGATAATTATATTTTTATATATCAGACCTTAGGCAGCCATGGCTATGGGGAATAGAGAAACCCATTAATAATGTAAGAAACAAGATAAGATAAGGAATATGAGGAACTTACTAGACGAAATATTTAAGATCAAGAAGGAGATCCCAATATAAATCCTCCCATAGAGAGGATGAGGAGTAGAGATTGAACATGAAGGATATTAAATTTGAGCAAATAGAGGAGTGAAAAATATGGTTTAAATGAGTATGGTCAAATTATTTATTTTACAATTTTAGTTTTATGGGAAGGATACATGGTTTTCCAAATCGTGCGCTAATCGTACAGATCACGACTTCTTAACATTGGATCCTTAAGGGTTTGGTAAACTATGAACCATCCATGTGAAATGTAATTATCAAAAACTAATGGTTAGGGAATAGTTTCTTTATAGTTACTACTAACAGTGTGCTAAATATGTGACACAAATTGTTTTCAAGAGACACCATAATTTAAATGGGAAAGACCTGGAAAAAATGAGAATAATAAAAATAATAGTGGAAAATATTTCCAAAAAGTTACATTGTGTGTGTGATAGTCTATTAGTGAATCATTTTTAATAAGGGGGTATCAACTTGAGAATTCATAATGATTTCATGCATCCAATGCAATACAATATTTCTTAGGATGTTGTTGAAGAAAATTCATTATGGGAGAGGTACCTTAAGAAATATAGAAAATATCCAAATTCGATTAAGCATGTGGACTCAATGACATCTTTGTTATGGTGAAACCTACAAGGGGACCTTTATAACCTTATTTATCATTAATGTTAGATCATTTTAATAAGGGATGTTTTGTTTATCAAAGATAACTAGATAGGGATCCACTAAACTTCCTAGATTTTCTAACCCTTGATATGAACATTCATAAGGAATTGGACAACCCTAACCTCATAAATTCTATCCATATTGACGAATAAAAGGATTTTCCAACAATATTCATATAGTGTTAGATCCAAATCCTAATTTCTTTTCTTTGGAAATATATGGTTCCTTTAAGATGAATGATTATTTCAACCTCAGTTAGGTCCACAACAAGTTTTATGTCTAGGGAAAATCTTTCTCAGATGGTTAAATTCAATTCAGATATTTTTTTAGTATATAATTCTCCTCACAATGATTTAACAAAGTAAAAAATCAATCTAAATTGAGGTATCCATATTTCCTCTAAATTTCTTCATCATTATTACCCATAAAAATAAATATAAGAACACATATTTCTAGGTGGGGACTAGGATCACTTAATCTATTATTTCCTTGAAGAGTTATTAAACCTCAACATCAACCATAGATCCTTTTATCAATTCCTATAATCATGGATCCAGAGTGTTATCATTTTCTTAGGTGAAGTCTGTATTCATAATGTGTCTTTTTTCATTAATTGGTTGACCATCGGGGAGACCCACAATGATATCATGAACCATGCAATTCTTACCAGCTTCTATCATTTGAAAACGTACAATATTTTTATGATCAATGTTATAAATAATATCATCAATGGTTGAGGTCCTTCCTCAACCATAGGTAATCTTCACATCAACACTTCACATGCTTAGAATAGTATTTCCAATGGGGGTATCTATAATTGGGGGTAGTGTCGCTCAAATTCTGTTTGGTTACAATATCAAAATCGGTAGTGCATATATGAATGGATTAATTTGAGGTAGAGGTATTATTTGTGATGGAATCAACTCAATTATTTTGGATTACAATGAATACTATGGTGAAGGTTTCCTACTTGGAATAGAATCTCGAGCCTTACTCAATGGACTCCCTATTTGAATGTACATAATAATTCCTTTTTCTATTATGGAATATAACATATATTTTGTTCTAAAATTTATGTTGGTCATCTACCCTTCCCATTATTCTATTTTTTATGTCATTCAAGCATGTAAAAGTATGATTAACCAATACATATATTTTCAATAAACTTGGTGGGAGCAGAAGTATGTTATAGAAATATTAGATTCTAAAGGAGTTGAGATGATGATCTTTAAAGTAATTTCGACCATAGTTTACCTTCCCTTGAATTGGAAGGAAATTATGAGTGTTAATTCTCTTAGCCTTGACTGATTTAGATCCCCTTAATTTTTTTTATATTATCCATGTTTCACCTATTTCTTTATAAAAATGTATCTTTAAGTGAATAAGTGGTTTATCAATGATTTATTGACATATGTATTTTTCCTCAATAACCATAATTATTTTAGTAAATAGTTGGAACCATAAGTAGTAAAATGATTTGTTGAAATTTGAACATACTATTCTGTCAAGATTGATGAAATTATTTTTTGATTCTTATTTGAAAAAGTCAGTAACACCTAAAAACTTACTAGAAATACTGAATCAACTCTTCAATATATTGAAGTTGATATTGGAGAAATTGTTTCCCTATCTTGTCCATCTGAATCCCATGCATCCTTTAGCAAATATAGTTAATTCCAAACCAATAAATTAGAACCACCAAACATCTAAAAATAAATCCTCTTCCAAATCTCAACATGTGGAACAAGGAACCTTGAAGGGTATAAAGTTACATGAAACACCCCTATGAACTAAATTCTAGAAATAGGAATATCAGGAAAGATAGAAACTATATTGGTCCTCACTTCACATTGATTATAGTAATTGTAATATATTTTCCAAGATATTATGTAAACATTGATTAAGAAATAACAAACTCACACATAGATAAACAATCACAACACATATGAATAACATGGTTGAGAACTATGTCCTACTCCATAAAGGAACATATTATATTCGTTATTAAGGAACATCTAATGTATAAGAGCCCTATGTTCAAAAACCCTACCCATAATGGAAGAAACATAGCAATTCCTCTAACAACCTCCTTCTGGACACATGAACTCTATGGGGATGTCCCACATGGGAACATACTCTATCATATCCTCCTCCAAATCATATCTTACTTGATCCAATTTCCTTACACACTTATAGAGTAGACTATCCAAACCCCTCTATTTATATAGGTTCTCCATAGCTACCACAAAAATCCACTAGTCACACCACATTCCGAACATTATGGTTTTCCCTCAAGTCAACCAAGGAAATTAGTTGAACACCAGTACCTTAAATAACCAATCTCATTCCATATTTTAGTACTATATACATTAGATTTAGCATTCACATCAATGAATATGTATCATTCTATACTTCTCAGATCAATATTCTAAATCCCTTCATATTAATATGACATGACCTTTGAATGACCATGGCTACACCTATGCTGGATAAATTTAATCCTAATTCACGTCCATCACCAGAATCATTTGACTTCCAATATTATCCACTTACTTCATAAATTCAACTCCACTTCTAAAAAACCTCCAAAATAATTCCTCTAGAAGTGGATTTTTCTGCTACTAATACTTTTTCTAACATGAAACCTGACATCCTTGGTGATGGTAAACTACTCCATCCTGGTTCAACCAAATGTAATTCCATAATTATTGTTTTGAATGTTCTAACACTTAACTAGAAATAGTTCTCACACTAAAACCCAACAATATCCCAAATGAGTATTTTTTTTCTATATTCATACAAACAATCTCCCCCGAAAAAATAATTTTCAAGGATTTCCTCAAAGTCCAACCAGAACACATCCAAACAATACCTTACATTCTCCCCTTTATAGGGACACCATGGTTCCACACAATGGTTTCAATCATTAAAACCCCAATGAGGCAAATAAACCCTAGTTATGTAGACATTAACAACTTATTATATTATTATAAAACCATACTCATTCCTCCTTATAATTTATATATATATATATATTAGGCATAATCATCATCTGAATTTGCTTAATTCACATCAATAATCCATTTCTAAGAACCATGTCCATGACCCATCTCCTCTAAAAAATAAATCTTCTGTAACTTCTATTTTTCTTCCAAGATCCAAATATTTTATTAAATCAAAATCCATTTATACAATTGGAACCGCCCATACTTCAAACACAACTTCTAGAAAGTCTAGTATCATCAAACTCTCATACTTTTATTGAATCAAAATTAAATAAAATACATTATTTTTTAGTGTAATAAAGGCATACACCGGTCCTTTTATCTCACTACATTTGAGCTAGGATCCAAACTATTCAAGTATCACCCTCAATATAGAGTCCATTCCTAAAATCTAACAACCTTTAATAAGATATCATCCAAATAATAGAACTATTAATGTCTTTATCACTACCCCTTTGCAATGAAACATGCACAAAACTGGGGTTTCCCTTCTTTCAGTATCGACATGATCATGGTCAACTTCCAAAAAGATTTTTCAAGAGATAGATCAATAAACCATCCCCATATAGACATGGATTATCTATAGAATATCCTTCCTAAAATAAAACATCATCCGTTCTATGACAGAAATTTTTGATTTTTTAGGTCAATCTCTTAAAATTATAAGCTTCTCCACCATCAGATCTTACAAAACATATACTAATCACAAAAACTCAAATTTTAGAGAATAATATAGTATATTTAATTCTACTATGGTTATTTATTGATGGAGAGACAAAAACACCGTAAACGTTTTTCTTAAGGAAAGAACATGTGTACTCTCTTATCACAATAACAATGAAGTAAAAAAGTGAAATGGACTTATGATAATAACAAAAAATAGACATTTTTATGATTCCATGATGCCTCTCCTTATAATATAGTAACACCTGCTTCCATCTCACATCTATTTTAATGAGCCCTAAATGATAAAAAATCCTTAATTACAAATGTTTGTTCCTTCGAGAAAAAAATTACTTTCAAAGAAACCCATCATGATGAAAAACTCTATATTTACATACAATGACCCATAAATTACATACATACATATTACTTCAATGTTGAAGAATATTCATTATAAAATATAAAAAATCCATGCCAGGACCCTATATGTATAGTGTCTTTTGAAACTGGGAAACATAAAAAACTGGTTCATAAGACATCTTCATTGTCTCCCATTGTTTCATCATAACTAGACCCCTTTTGGATATATCTTACTTAATAACATTATTAATGAACTAGAGAAAAGAAACATATGAAAGTGTGAGATCATATTCTCAGTAAGGGTAAACAAGGGAGATATCAATCATATCATAATCATAATACAATAGAACATAACATTTGAAAATCTTATCCTGCATATGAATGATCGTAATATCATTCCATCAGATAAATCATGAAAAATTATAAGAATAAATAAATATAGTTCCAAAATTTATAACATAATACATGAGATTTTGTGGAATATGCATATGCATAGGGAAGAATTTCATATTTAGTCAAGGCTCATTACCAAGACCATCAAAGAGGAAAAACTACATTACTGAACTGAGTTTACTTATCATTGCAGCTCTGTATTACTAAACTAGATTTACATTACATTCCAATAATTTCTATTTCATGAGATATAAATCTTTACCCAATTAATTTTAGGGAGATATACATCCCAAACATCTCAAATTTAAATAATTCTTACATGTTCCACCAAAACATAAATCATTCATTATAGAATAACCCAAGGAATAAAATGGGTTTCTTAAACATCATTTAATCATAACATAATCCATGTAAAACAAATGGATTTCATAATTATCATTCCATCATTAAAACAATGAAATAATATTAATTAAAATTATATAAATAAAACCATATTTATATAGTTTTATCATATATGGAAAATAGTTTTGATATAACAAATGAAATTAATTCTTGAGAAAAAATATCCTTTCTTCTTAAAAAATGATTTATTTCCTAAAAATTCCAAGAAAATTTTAAAGAAAGTAATTTATTTGAAAAAAACCTTGAAAATGTGAAAGGTAAGCTACTGGGAAATAAGGAATCATTAAAGTGTAAAAACCCATTCATGTTGTATAGGTTAAAAAAACATTCAACTCATACATTTGCCCGAAAAGTCAAAAAGTACCTTGTATCGAATAACAACAAAATATTTCTTGTATACCATTTATTAAAAAATTTCCAATTTTTAAAATTGGAATTAAAAATTGAAGAATAATATAAATAGTATTACATATTTAAGGAACATGTATGTGGATGATAAATATATCCCATAATATAATTTTAAATAAACAATCTCAGATAATAATGAGATTAAAAAATTATCCCGTACCTTAGGTCTGATATTCTTTGTATGTATCAAAACCCACTGTATAATGATTTATATAATTCCATTGAATTATTTCAAAATCATATTTTTTTTATAATATCATATATGATCATATTATCATCCGTTTGTTAGTAACATTTCATTATCACTCATTATTCATATATTAATTGCTTCATCGAATAAGTTTTTTTTCTCTTTACTAGGTCATAATTATATTATTAAAAAATGATATTAACATAATATATACTATATTTATTCATTCTGTATAATTATATAATAACTATTTAATGAAAATTGTGTTGAATGAATCACATCGCATCAAGGAGACGGTAGACCGTTAGTAAGCACGAGCGATGATATCATTCCTAAATTTGTTGAATGGTATTGAAGTGGATGGTGTATAATATTTTAGAATCAGTATCATGTTATAATAATAATATATAGTTATTATTTCAATCATTATTACCATCCATGTAAGGTGGTGGTGAAAAACAGATTACACCACAACATGGAGACGGTAACTCTTACGTACGCACACATGGTGATTTCATTTTTGGTTGGATGGATAGAAGGTGAAATATAGTTGTTTCATAATTATAATAACTTATAATTATATTAATAACATTTATGTTATCACTTTATAATGAAAAAAATAATGAAGATGAAGTAGAAGAAGATATATTTATTAATGAATTGGTAGAAGAGATTACCTCTTCCTCGACATGCTTCCACTAAATCTATTTATAGAGCACTAGACTTGGTCATTGAAGAACACTAGAACCTATATAATGTAACTAAGGAAGTTGATAATAGAAAGGGGCAAGGGATGGATGAGATTTAAGGCTAAAATTTAAGGGAAGAGGTGAGGGATGAGGTGCCCTTTGATAATTGAGGTGAGGGGAACCCTTGGAAATTTATAAAATATTAAATTCTTAAAATATTAATTTAATATAATTTTTTTTAATAGAAAGGATAAAAAATTGAAGTATGTATAAGATAATATGAGTATAGTTCTAAACCATCATATCCAATAATATTTAGACATGTATTTATTTTATTTTAAGCCTTGCCTTTTTAGTTTACCCTTAACTATTCTCTTTTAATTTTAATTGTGGTAACAACATTTTATGTGTTAAGAGGCTGTAGATTTTACTTATATGGGGAAACTTTCCCGTAATTGGAAACTTAATCAAATTTTTTACTGAATAACAGTCACTTTATAATTTTAATCAATTTTAGGGCATTTAAATAATTTAATAATTTATCATTTTTATAAAACAACAATTATATCGTTTTTTACACTATTTATTTATTAAATTTAAAATACAAAAAAAAAAGATAGATAACTTCAAACCAAAACACTGAATAATCTTTCAACTTGTCATATTCATTTAGAAAAATTGTGGTTGACATAAAGTATGTAAAATAATATTTGTTTTAATATTTATAATATCATTTATTTGATTCCTTCATTAATAAAGTAATCACTACATCATCATTATGTCATAATTAAATTTAATTATTTAATGTCTAAAATTATAAATAAAATACCATGATGTAGGAAATATTTTTAAATTTCTAATGATTATTTATAGTTAGAGAGATCACTTATATGACCTCATATTGAAATTGTTTTAGTAAGAAGATTTATGTTTATAACAAATTTTCCATTACTTTAAATTGAAAGTTATAAGTGTGAAAGTCACACCAAAGTGGCTTCAGAAGGCCAAATATCCATCCCAAGGGTTGTCTTGGTCAGCCATATCACATAAAATATGAGTAGGAAAAGTTTTATTGTAGTTTTATAATAGTATTCTTACCCTCAATTATAGGTTCTACCATTTTACCGTATTAATACAAATTACTGAAGTTACTATTCATAAAGGAAAAAATATATATATTTACATAATTTGGACCTAATTATTACAAATTTGGAGTCCATTTTTAGAAATTTAAAACATATAATTTGAAGTAATTAATTTAAAATTAATCTGGTTGTTGAAAAGAGAGAACGAGTTTTAAAATCTAAACCATTGCAAATGATTGAAATGTTTTTACATATGAATTCAATATAAAATTAATGATAATGACATAAATTATATTGAATGATAAAATATATTATATTTATACTATAAAAAAATTAAATATTATAATTTATCCATATAAATTATTTTAATGAAAAAAAATTCAATTAAAATTTTGTGTATTTTTACTATTCAACAAAATTTTAATGTTATCAGAAAAATATTAAAATTCCATCCAAATTGAATTTTTATATTATTATTCAAAATAAAATGTCTATATTGTCATATAAAAAAATTAATATGTCAAAATCATAATTTAAAAGGGGTCCACCATTCAGAGGCATAAAATTACCCTTTTGCAAAAAATATTGGTTTTCATACATAAAATATGACTTATTCATACCCTATGACTGAAATATAAATTGGATGAATATAAAAGATATTTTATTAATTGTATAATATATATATATATTTTATGAATCTCATTACTAACAGGAAATCACTCAAAAATACAAATATCTAATAGATTTATACTTTTCATAAATAATTGGTAGCCAATGAATTCACTATACATTTTCATAAGTTTGTTATACTTACTCCCACTAACGTAAAAACGAGTCTATAATGGTCATTTCATATATTAAGGGAGTCTCGATGTTTTTTTAAACTCACGATTACGTGAAATTCAAGCTAGTGAATAAAAACTATTTTGAGAAAATATTTCATTAAAACATCTGGATGTTATATTCCACCCTCTTAAACTAAATTTATCCCTAAAAATTTGTCACTTGGATACAACCAGATGAGGATAACTCTATCTCATCACATCCACAAGTTCCCACATAGCTTACTAAAATTGGTGGTTCTTCCACAAAACATTAATCATGAATGTTTTCTGGTTTCACAAAAAAATAACTACGACCCAGAATATCTATCGGTTGTTCTTCGTAAGAAAGATCTTGATCCAACATTATGACTTCTGAGTTTAGTACATGTGAAAGATCAGGTGTGTACTTTATCAGGAGAGATACATAGAACACATCATGAACATGAGAGAGATTCAATGGATGTTCCAATCAGTAATCTACCTTTCCAACATGATCTAGAATTTCAAAAGACCATTATACTCAGGGATAATCTTTCCCTTTTTTCAAAACACATTACTCTCTTCCAAGGGTATATTCCTAGAAAAAAAAATTCACTCACTTCAAACTCTAGGTCTTTTCATCAATTTTCAACATAAATTTTTTTCCAACTCTAATCTACTTTTATGTGTTGTTGAATAGATCTGACTTTTTCTGCCATATCTTTAATAAGATCAAGTATTAATAGCTTTCTTTCCCCAACTTCATGCCCACCAGTTGGAGTTCTGCACTTATTTATATAAAGGGCTTAAAAAGGATCCATCTGAGTACAATAGTGAAATCTATTGTTATATGAAAATTCCACTAATGGTATGTGTTGATCACATCCACCTTTGAAATCCATAGATAAAGATCACAACCTGTCTTCCAGAGTTTGAATTTTTATATCAAACCAACCGTTGGTGTAAGGATGATATGCAGTGATAAAACTTAACTATATATCTAGATCAAGTTGAGGAATTCTCCAAAACTTATAGGTAAACCTCAGAACCCGATCAGATATAATGGAAAGTGGTACTCTATGAAATCATACCACATCCTATATATATATATCCTATAAATCTAATCAAGAGAGAAATCCTCTCTACTAGAAATGTAGTGTGTCCCCTTCATAAGGTGATCAACCATAACCTAGATAACATTATTTCCTTTGCATGTTTTGGGATGTCCAACAACAATGTCTATAGTGATGTTTTCTTATTTCCATTCTGGTATGGGTAATGGTTGTAACATTCCCTTAGACTTATGTCTCTTAGCCTTAATATTCATAAAAAACAAGCATCAATATACATATTCGAAAAACATCTCTTCTCATCCCATCCCACTAGAAATACTATTCTAGGTCCCAATACATCTTTGTGCTTCTAGGGTGAATAGAGAATGGAGAACTATGATCCTCATCCAATAGTTCCCTCTTTAATTTTGGTATGGTAGGAATACAAACCCAATTCTTAAACCTTATTATTCTATCAAAATCAGGTTTGAATTCATAAACATTTTTCACCTTATTTTGTTTATCAACATCTTCCTTCTACACCTCATTAATTTTCACATATATAGATGGTTAAACATTCATTTGAGAAAGATATGATTTCTACCCTTCCTTTAAAATTTCATGATCCAAACTTTACAAATCCATAATTATTAGATCTTCTGTGATCCTAATCCTTGATAGGCTATGATGGTATTCTTGACTCAAGTAAACTTTCACCCTGTTCTCTTTCCTTTGGTGGAAATGTATTCAAGTAGTTGTAATCTATAATCAACTCCAACCATATTTTTTTATGCATATTATGCTGCTTTTGAGTGAAAATATACTTTTAACATTTATTATTAGGATAAATATCAAACTTTTAACCATATATATAATGCGTGTATATATTTTGTGAAAATATTACAACAACTAAATGCAAATCATGAGTTGGGTAATTTTTCTCATCGTTTTTCAATTTTCATGAGGCATAAGCTATCAATATATCACTTTTCATGAGAACACATCTTATTCCCTTCTTGGATGCGTCACTATAGATCATAAACCTTTCTCCAATATAAGGACGTGTGAGAAAAGGTGAAATAGTGAACCTTATTTTTATCTCTTTGAAATTCTATTAACATTTCTCCATCCAAAAAAACATAATGGATTTCTGAGTCAACTTGGGGAGTGGATTAGATAATCTTGAAAAAGCATTCACAAAACGTCGATAATATCCTGCCAAACAAAGAAAACATTGGATCTTAGTTACTGTTTTTAGTCTCAACCAACTGTCAATAACAACTATTTTTAATGGATCCACATATATCACCTCTCTTGATATTATGTGACCCAAAAATGAAACTTCTGAAGCCAAAATTCAAACTTGGTGAAATTTTTTATAAAGATTCTCATTTATTAGGGTCTTCAGTACAATTATAAAGTGGCCTTTATTTTCATCCTTGATCTTCAAATAGACAATAATATCGTCTATAATGACAACCACTAACTGATCAAGAGAGTCTCTAAAGAACCTATTCATTTGATCCAGGAAGATTGTAGGGGCATTAATAAGTCCAAAAATCATCACTACAAATTCATAGTTTTGATAACTTGTAAAAAATTCAATCTTTAGTATATCCACCTTCTTGACTAATAATTTATGTTATCTTGAATGAAGATAAATTTTGGAAAAGTATTGACCTCCACATACTTGGTTTAATAAGCCATCTATGCGGGGAAGATGATATTTGTTCTTGATAGTGATCTTATTATGTTCTCGATAATCAATGCAGAGTCCCATTGATCCATATTTCTTACTAAAAATTAGAAAAGGTTCTTCCCAAGGTGACACACCAAGGATTATTAATCCCTTATAAAGATTCTCATGGAGTTTTTTCTTCAATTACTATAATTAAATTGGGGCCATTCTATAATGTGTATTTGAAATAGGCATAGCACCCGATATGTGTTCTATTAAAAACTCAACTTCACGATTTGGTGGAAAACCTAGAAATTCTTCCCAAAATACATCATCAAACTTTTTTACAATGGTTGTATTCTTAATCATGAGTTTATCCACAACCATTTGAGAAAAATTACCATCATTTATTGGAATTAAGACCCATAATATGGAAGAAATTTCTACTGGAAGGTTATATTCATCCTTGCATCAATAGATGATCATAGACTGATCTGTAATATAAATTGTGACTTCCCTTCTTTGTAAATTGATATAATATCCATATAGATAAATCCAGTCCATGCCAAGAATCACATAAAATTACACTATACGAAACATCACAAGATTTTTATGAATCCCTTTCCCACAAAATTAAGCTTGAAAAGAATTATTAAATTTTAATTAGATCGTTGTGCCTTAGGATTTGTCATAGTTAACCCAATATCTAATTGTTGATGTAATATGATGATACCCTAAGAAAATTTTTCCAAAATAAAAGAGTGGGGGGATATAGAATCAAATAAAACATTTGATAATTTAGAGTGGATGTAAAGTGTACCTTTCACCACTCCATTATCATACCCCACATCGCCGATAATGATCACATGTGACTTGACTTTTTCTTTTACGATAATAGTTTTTTGGAAACGATCATCATCAATAACCCTTGTATTAGATAATTGATTGGAAGAATTCCTCATTTCCTAGTACTTGTAACATTCAAGTGTATGAGGTGCATTTTTTGTAGCCTTTTCTCTATTTTCATAATTTGAAATCTTTATCCCATCACTTTAGTATTCAAAATACCGATGACCTTATTTTCCACATTTAAAAAATTTACATGTCCCTTTAAAAAAATTCTATCTATGTTCCTTTACAGACTTTGAGAATAATGGAAAACACATCTTCTTTTTGGTTGGGTCTTTAGATTTCCCCTTGAATTCCATTTTTTCTTCTTATCAAACCCATATGACTGATGTGTTACTTGAATATCAATATACAAGTTGCGAGAATATTTAATGATTTTTTATTATCTATTGAATACACTAATGGATAATACACTTTATAGTCTTTTTTAAGCCACTAAAGAATCAATCAATTTTACTCTCAGGTTGGATAATAATTCCAGAAGCGTACCTTACATGTCTTGTAAACTTTTGTCCATAGGTACCAATAGATTCATCATCCTATTTCTTACAATCAATGAACTCCTTATCCATATTTTTTTGAAGAATATGAGGAAAGTACTTATTGAAAAATATGTTCTTGAACTCATCCCATTCAATGGATTCAATTTCATCTCTTTGACACAAATTCTTGATGAGGTTTTACCATTGATAAGCTTCACCTTCCAAATAATAGACTTCTAAGATGAAATTATCATGTTAAAAACATTGGAGAACTAAAAATATATTTTTAGTGGTACTGATTTATTGTTTATCCACTAATGGATAAGAAGACCCACTAAAATAAGGTGGAAGGTGCCTCATGAAGGACTCAATAGAATGTTGTTCCCTTCTATGCTCGTTTGGAAGTCCAGAATGATTCCTAGCTTGAGAAAGATGTGTGAGAATAGATACAAGATTTTTCATTCTAGATCCCATAAAATTTGGTTTCTCAGGAGGAAAATCATTTCATTGCCCATTGAATTCATCAATAACACGGTTCTTTCGAGTTCGAGCCATTGATTAAAACCAAGAATCATAGTACAAGAAACAATAATCATAATGGGAAAACCATGTAATCAATAATAAAATTTAAATTTAGGAAACATTAGGTTTTATCCTACATTATTAATGATAATTTATGAAACACTAGGGGTGTAACCTATACATCGACAAATCCTTCGAGTTCTTCCTATGTTTTTCTCATCCTAGTTTCCAAAGGATAACTACACCTTTCCTTTAATACCAAATATAATGACCCATAAATTACATACATTGATATTACATCAAAGTTACAGAATATTCATTAAAATATATATAAAGTCCATAACAATTTTATATAAGTATAATGTATTTAGAAACTGGGAAACATAAACAAATAGTTCATAAGACATCTCCATTGTCTCCCACTTATTTTTTCAAAACCAGACCCCTTTTTGACATATATTACTTAATACACTTCTTCATGACCTAGGGAAATAAACATATGAAAGGGTGAGATCATATTCACAACAAAGGTAAAAAAGGGAGATATAAATCATATCATAATCACAAGACAAATTAACATAACATTTGAAAATCATATCTTGCATATGAAAGATCGTGATATCATGCCATGAGATAAATCATGAATGTTCATAAGACTAAATGACAGTAATCCCAAAAGTTATAACATAAGACATGATATTCTATGGAATACAAAAAAGCATAGAAAATCATTACATATTTATTTGAGGCTCATTTCCAATACCATCATATCTGACAAATTCCATTACTAAACTGGGTTTACTTGCTGTCCAGCCCTGTATTACTAACCCATATTTACTTTCTATCTCATTCATGTCTTTATCATGAGATATAAATCGTTACCCAATGCATTATAGGGAAATATAGGTCCCACCCATCTCATAATGAAATCATTTTTACGTGTTCCACAAAAACATAAATCATTCATCATAGCATAACCCAAAGAATAAAATGGGGTTTTTAAACATCATTCCATCATAACATAATCCGTGTATAAAATGGATTTCATAAATATAATTCCATAATAAACAAAATAAAATCATAATAATAATATGTATATAAAGAAACCCAATTTAAATAATGTCATCTTATATGGAAAATAATTTTCTATATAACACGTGACAATATTTCTTGAGGAAAATATCCTTTCTTCTATAAAAATATTTTCTTTTCTAAAAATTCCACACAATTTTAAAAGAAAGGAATTTCTTTGAAAATAACCTTGAAAATTTTTAATGTAAGATTCGTGTAAATGAGGCATCATGAAATTGTAAAAATCCATTCATTCTGTATAAGTTTGAAAAAACAGTCTCCTCGTACTTTTTCTAGAAAAGTCAAAAGGTAACATGTATCGAATAACAACAAAAGATGAATTTTATACTATTTAGTAAAAATTAACCAATGTGTAAAATTGAATTTTAAAAAAATGTATAATATTATAAATAGTATTACATATTTAAGGAACATGTATGTGGATGATAAATATACAACAAAAATACTTACGAATAACCAATCTCGAATAATAATGTGATTGAAAACTTATCCCTTACCTTAGGTATGATATCCTATATATATATGATCACCATATATAATGATTTAAATAATGTCATTTAATTATTATTGAATCACATTCAATTTTATGATATCATATATGATCATATTATCAACTGTTTGTTAGTATCATTTCATTGTCAGTCATTATTCGGATATTCACTTCTTTTGTTCTTATGCATGTTTTGTATAATAAGTTATGGTTCTACTTATTAGGCCATAGTTATATCATTAAAAATTATATTAACATAATATATACCATATGTATTAATTATTTACATTTATATAATCATTATTTAATGAATATCATGTAGAATGAATCACATCGCATCGTGGTGATGGTAGGCCACACATATCCACGAGCGACGACATAATTCATAAATTTGTTGAATGGTATTTAAGTGGATGGTGTGTAATATTTAATAATAATTATAATGTTATAATAATAAAATATAGTTATTATTTCCATCATTATATCCATCCATGTTTGGTGGTGGTGAAAAATAGATTACACTACTGCGTGGAGACGATAAACTGTACGTACGCAAGCGTGATGATTTCATTTTACGTAGGATGGATAGAAGGTGGAATATTTTTGTTTCATAACTATAATAAAATATCATCATATGATTGATACTTATTTTATTACTTTATAATGATACAATTAATGAAGAGGAGGTAGAAGAAGAAATATGTTTTAAAGAATCGGTAGAAGAGATTACCTCTTACTTAACATGTTTCCTCTAAATCCTTTCTTAGAGCACTAGAGTTGGTCTTTAAAAAAGACCAGAAACTATATAATGTAAATAATGATGTTTATAAGGGATAATGGTAGGGTATGACCGATCTTTAAGTCTAAAATTGAAGTGAATAGGTGAGGGAGGAGGTTCCCTTTTATAATTGAGGTGAGGGGAACCCTTGAAAATTCATAAAATAATAAATTAATATAAATTAATTTTTTAAACCAAATGATTCTAAATTGAAATATATCAAAGATAAGCTGATTATATTTCAAAATAATCTTATCCAATAATTGTTATACATATATTAATTTTTATTTTAAACCTTATCTTTTCAGTGTACCCTTAATTATTCTATTTTAATTTTAATTGTGGTAACAACATTTTAAGTATTAAGAGGCTATAAATTTTACTTATATGGGGTAAATTTACTATAATTGTGAAATTAATGAACTTTTAGACATTATCATAGTAAATTTTTATTTTAAAATATTTCTAGGGTTTTTAAATAATTTAATAATTTACTATTTTTATATAACATAAATTATGTCAATTTTTACACTATTCATTTATTTAATTTAAAATAAAATATAAACATAAAAATACCTTCGAACCAAACCATTGAATAATATTATAAAATTTCTTATTAACCTTTAAAAATTGTCTATGTCATATGTTATGTCAAATAATATTTATTTTTATATTTATAATATCATTTATTTGATTGCTTCATTAATAAAGAAATCATTGCATCATCATTTTCTCATAATAAAATTTAATTATTTAATGTCTAAAAATTATATATAAAATAAAATGATATAGGAAATATTTATACCTTTATAATTATAATTTATAGTTGAATATATCACCTATATCACCCCATAATAAAAAAATTTAGTAAGAAGATATATGTTTATAAAGTATTTTTGTTTACTTTAAATTAAAAGATATAAGTGTCATAATCACACATGTGGCTTCCAAAAGCCAAATTTTCATCCCAAGGGTTTTCTTAGTTGACCATATCTCATCACAAAATATTAATACAAGAGTTAGGGTAGTTTTATAATAGTATTATTACCCATAATTACTAGATTTACCCTTATACAGTATTAATAAAAATTACTCAAGTTACTATTCATAAAGCCCAAAAATAAAATATATATATTTAAATAATTTGGACCTACTGATTCTAAATATGGATTCTATTTTCCAACATTCAAAACATATAAGTTTCAGTAATTAATTTAAAATTAATCTCACTATCGAAAAGAGAGATCATGTTTTAAAATCTAAAACATTGCAAAAGATTGAAATATTTTTACCTATGAAATCAATGTAAAATTAATGATAATGACATAAAATATATTTAATGATAAAAACATATTATATTTATACTCTAAACAATAAAATATTATAATTTAATCATATAAATTATTTTGATGAAAAAATATTTTTTCCAAATAAAATTTAATGTATTTTTATTATTCATCAAAATTTGAATGTTATGAGAAAAATATTAAAATTTCATCCAATGTAAATTTTTATATTATGATTCCATGTAAAATGTTAATGTTTTTATATAAAATTTATTAATGTGTCAAAATATTAATTTAGAAGGGGTTATCCATTTAAAGGTGTAAATTACCCTTTTGAAAAAAATATGTTTTATACCTCAAATATGTTTTATCCATACCCTATGACAAAAATATCCATTGAATAAATATAAAATATATATTATTGAGTATATAAAATATATATATTATTAATTTTTTTAATAATATTAATTCTCTCAAATATTAAAATATCTATTTTATTTATATTTTTCATAAATAATTGGTAGCCAATGAATTCAGAATTAATTTTTCATAATTTAGTTATACTTATTCCTACTATCCTAATATCTAGGATATAACAATAATTACAAGCTAAAGGCATCTCACGGTTTGTTAAAACTCATGATTATATGTAATGAATGCTATTGAATAGAAATTATTCAAAGATAATATTTCATTTAAACATTTGGGTGTTACATTACACACTTTCTCACAACCACGGATCACCTACATAAAAAATATTCCACACAAAATTATTTATATAATTTTTTCACTAAACCAAGATCGTATCACACTCCTCGATTCCCTAAAAGTCTCTATTCTAAAACTAAATGGAACCAATACCCTTACCAGTGATCGTGAGTGTTCACAAACGAAGTCTCTAGAAATAAACATCTTCTCCCTTTCAAGGATATTGGGAGATGAAACCCCAGATCCAACAACCATGAATCAAATAAACTAGTGATCACTAGTTATCATAACTAGCCACCCCTATTAGCTTTGGGACATGTATACCCATTGATAATTAACCTTATGGAATAGTGATTTCCATTACAATAGTCTCTTATCCACCCTCTCCTTCAAAATTACAAATTTAAACATTGTACTATATGAATATAATCAACTAAAACATCTTCCTGCTAAAAAATATCATAGAAATACCATTTATTTTTCCATTGATCTCTCCTTATGGGTTATGTGTTGTCTATCATATATAAAACTCTTTTATTTATCCCTTTTGAAATTTATTTTCATGATTTCTTATTTTGCGAAACACCACACTTCTATATGAATCTCCATCAATAGAATATTCATAGTCTCTAAAAGTAGAAAAAAAAAGAAACATCTTAATTTTGAAGCTTTCACAATAAAAACTATTAAAAATAACCTTAACCATTTGTAATGTCGACCTCAAGAAACAATTAAATCCCATTTAATTTTATAATAAAAATCGAATATGACTATATAAAAAATACTTCAATAATATTCCAATCGTGTTATTGAATTCCACTTCAATAACATAACAAGCCACAAGACACTGAAGATAAAGGGAAATTTTGATATACCTAGAAACCCAAGCACTACCACCATCATACTAGAGAAATTATTTTGTACTTAGTATACCACTTGAACAAAATTTCACAATACTATTCTAGATAATATCAACACCACTTGATTAAAGCTCTTTTGAAACTTGATAAATCAATCACCAAAAGCTCTACAACCAAGCTATGATGAAAACTATTATAGTATCAACCACCAGAACACCACAAGATTTGATAACACTTACTGGGGAAAATTTTCTCTATCGATTCCATATAAAACCCATGATTACTATAATGAACCCAAGGAATTAGAATCCATAAAATTGGAACCACCAAACTTCTGGACTCATAAGTTTCTTTTATATCGCATCCAATGGAATAAGGAACCCATAAGGTTATGAAGTTCCATAACATGCCCCTATGAATTCAATGTTTGGAACTTGGAAGTCCAAGAACCCTAAAAACCATGTTGATCTTCTCTTCACTCTGATTCTAGTAACTTTGAGGTCTTATCCAAGATCATCCATAACCAACGAACAAGTAAAAAAACTCATGCATAAGGAAACAAGCACAATAAGAAGGAATAATGTGGTTGAAAATTAAATTATAATCTATGAGGAAACTTATTTTATATTTAATTATAGAATAACTGAGTTTCAAGGGCCCTATGTTCTAGAAACCTACCCTGAATGGGAGAAACATAACAACAGTTAAAGATAAATCCATCCAACTATAATTGCTCCAAGAGGAAGTTCTCTATAAGAACAATTGTTATTAAATTCTCTTCCAGATAATCTCTCACTTGATCCCATTTATTTCTACCCACATAAAATAGATGAGATCACACCCTCTATTAATAGAGGTTCTCTACATCTTCCAATAGGTTCCAGAAATTACACAATCTTCTAAACATTGCAATCATCCCTCTATTCATCCAATGAAACCTGAAGAGAGAAATCATCTCAATGGCCCTTTTAGTGAAAAGTGCAATGAAATATATACCTTTTTTCCACATTCAAATTCCACATTCCAAAACCACATCCCTATTCTTATTCATGGATATTACAGGATATAGATCATCATCCACTTATCATGTCAATTTTCGAAAACCATCAGTTTATTTTGATATATCATTTATAACTCTGAGGCCACTATTATATAAGACTAGTTTAATCCTACATATCCACCATTATCAAAATCATTTTTATACTAACATCATCCATTTCTACTGGAACCTTCATTCCATATTTATAAATTCTCCTTCATAAATTCCTATGGATTTGTATGCTTCAACTACTACTTTTACTGACCTGAAACATACTTCCTAATTGAATTTGAACTGATCCATCTCTATTCCACCACATATAGTTTTGGAAGTTATTTTACATATATTTGAACACATAACCAGAAAAAAATTATCAAACCAAAAAAAGAGTTGAGATAGCTATGAAAATACATAATGGTTCAATTTTTACATCCCATGTGTCTGAATCATCCCTAAATAATATATATTGGAAGATTATTCTAGTATATCTCATAATTAATCCTTTATTGGAATTCAATGAAATACTTAAAATTGATTGGTTATCATTATATATTTCCATATCAACTTCAAAGGAAAGGAAATCAGTTCCCATATCCTTAAAGCATCCCATGATTCTATATAAATATGAGGAGGATTATGAATATTCTTTATTAACTCCATTATGAGTATAGGTATTGAGACCCAATGAAGAATCATATCTTTATCAAATTGTAGAGACATATGAATTTTACAATTGAATGCATGTATATTAAGAGGGATTATACTAATGTATTCTTAGAATAGTTTTATTAACTTCTAATATATCATGAGGAAAATTTATCAATATAACTTATACACAAAGTAACACTTACTTTCAAGAGACCATATAGAATGGATCCATTAGCACATGAGAAATTAAAGAATAAAATTTACAAAACTTTAAAAAATGGATTATACACCCTACTGCATCATAGTGGGGTGAAGTGTTACTCTTTTTGAAGAAGAAATATGACTTGATATGACTTTCCATTGATTATTGATAGTTTAATAAGATAAATATGAAGAAAAATCATCCACTACCATAGTTTGAAAACTTTTTCAATCAACTTAACAATGCTCAATAATTATAAAAATTTGATCATAACTATAGATATCATCAACTAACGGTGAATAGGGATGATGTTTAAAAGTTATCCTTACATAGAAGATATAGAAACCATTAGTTTATAGTGATTCCATTTTGTATTAAAAATTCCCCATTTATCTTCATGGCCTTGATAAATATAGTATTTATAGTCTACTTAAATAAATATGTAGTGGTATTTATTGATGGTATTATCTTATACTTCAAGAGTAAATAATAAGACAAAAAATATATTGGTATTGTGTTGAATACATTATGGAAGGATAATTTGTTAAAAAAATTCATAAAGTATAACTTTTGGATATATAAAGTCACATTCCTAGGTCATATGATAAAAAATGATGGAATTACCATGAATCCTCCAAATTTGAAGCTAATTTAGGAATGGAATGGATTAATAAGTGTTAGATATATCCTTAGTTTTCTTAGATTAGTTGGCTACTACTAATTCTTTTTCAGAAATTTATCATTATTTTCTATCCCACTATCTATGATAACATGGAAGTAAGTAAAGTATTTATAGATAGATGAATATGAATAGAGCATTAAGAATATCGAGAAAAGTCTAGATATTGAACCTATACTCACACTACCCTAAAGTGTATAAATATTTATAATATAGTATGATGAATTAAATAAGTTATTGGGTTGAATCCTCATAAAAAATGATAAAGTGATATCCAATGCCTCATGATAATTGAATATTCCTGAGATAAATTTTCCTGAAACATGATATAGAGTTAGTAGATATGATATGTTCTTTGAATGTTTAGAGAAATTACCTATACAGTGATAATGTGTGATAGATATATTATGATCACAAGAGATTAAAGTAAATATTGAAAATGAAATAGGTTAATATGGGTCAATGAATATGGTTTCAGTTAATCAAAGTATATGTTTGGAAAATACATTACAAGTATGGGAAGGAAAATATGTTACTTAATGCTAATAATAAAAATGTGTTATAATGGTCGACATCGATCCTCATGGTTGATGTTGGGCCAAATGCAATTAGTCTAGAACTATAACAATGCTAATAACTATAACAAAGTGGACCGAAAACTTTGGTAGTGATACTATAATAGTGTGGACTTTAAAATGGTTATTCTAGTAAAGATGACTTGAAAAAAAATAGAGTACAATATCTCTATGGACTTACATCAACCGTTAATATAGAATAATGGATGATATTTTTGGATTTGTTATAGTAGTAACTTATGCTAATGTAGCAACAAAATTATTTATGATCTCATTCCATGATAAGATTTGATACTCTAATATTTTTTTTATAAATTTTTCCCGTATATAGTGTATTTTTTATACCTCTATTTAGACATAGGTATTATTCCCAAATCATAGAGATATTTATGTTCATATTCTAGTTTTGCTTCCTTATATTTATTTATTATCCCTTTTACTCTTGTTTCTATAAACATCTATTATTGGATCTCATGATGTTTTCCCCACAAAATAAATACACTACCCTATCTATAATGAGGATTGAGAAAGTCCTAATATTTATGGATATGTAAAGGATGGATTTGGAATCATAAATTAAGGAAAGACATCCTACCTTTCCCAAATTATTTCTAATGTATTTAACCCAATAAAATAAAAAAGGAAAAAAGGATAGTTAATTATATTTCATGAATTCATTTTTATAATTTAAATTTATAAATTCTTTTAATAATTTATGATTTTTTTCATTGATATTAACTATTTTATTCATTTGATGGAAGGGATTCCATTTATTTAAAGAAATAAAGAATGAAGTAAGCTACAAAGACTTCACATTGTGACATGAATTTGCACACTATGACACCAAAAAATTGAAGCTTGAATGAAATGATGAATCTAGGATGATTCTGAATCACATTGTAAAAGGGTGATTCATTATGTGAGAGGTTAAAATTAAAAATTAATTCCTTGAAATTAAATGATTCAATTAGAGAAATTCTATGCATTAATACTGTAAAAAATGATTCAAATAGTGACACTCCTTTCACAACGTGAATATATCAAGCCAAATATACACCAAAATTCAAGTCGAATAATCAATCCCTGATATGAGATATTAATGACATGATTGTTTAATCCATAAGGATACAATGGGAATGGATGTCAGATTCTAACTGTGAAATCGTATTCATATATTGAATCTTTTAGAAAGAAGATATTGAGGGGTAGAACCACACATTCTTGATGTGATGTTCATATTCACATCATGATCCCAAGGTAAAAAAAATTAAGGATGAGATTTTTCAGAATTTTCAAAGGATTTCATTCTAACTTGACTGTGGACTCCTAGTGTTGACTTGAATGAATTCAAAGGAGATATTTTTTACCTAAAGACCAACCTTTGTGAATTTTTTTATAAATACAAGGGTCGGTCACTGTTATTGAGGGCGATAGAGACCAGAGTATGGGGAAAAGAAATGTGCTACTACAGAGTCCTTTACAAGGAAATCTCTACAATTCCTATTGGATTTTTATATTTTATTTTCACCACCACTAATTTATATAATGAGATTATGTTTTCATTTGTTCCAATATATGATTTTTATTGTAATTTTATTAGTGTAAGAAATTTTTTATTTTCAATTCATGTTAGTATTTTTAATTCCATCTCCATTCCCTCTCTTTACCTCTTATTTTCATTCATGACCAATGAATGATAATAAAGGGGGTTTTCATTAATTAAATCACTAGAAATTGGAGTTGTCATTTTTCATTAGGTGTGTTTAATTCTATTTTTAAAATGTATTAGGTTTTTTATTTCACTAAAAAACTGAAGTACATGACCATTTGAAAATGAGAATTTGTGAATGGGAGAGTGATCACCCAAAACAAGGGGATAACATAGACTTAATTTAAATGAAAAATATATTGATTACATTAACATTACAAAAACAAATACAAGAGGATTAGATATCATATGGTTTGTATGATTTGTTTTTATTATTTTATCCCACTCTTATAAATCAAAAATATGTGTAGCTTAGATTTCATTTTTTTCATTCATTTATATTTTAGATCACAATTATTAAATTATTATTTTCTCTAACCTTGTCCTCATGAGATAGAACTCGGGACATTAAATATCCTATACTACATAATTTCAGAGTTAGTGAGTTGCAGTTTCATACACATTATAAATTTATAAATTTGATATCCCCAATGGAAATAATGATTCTGTTAGGCAGTATCAGGGATGATTTGGATTTTAAATATAAGTTGAATGTAATAATAAATGGGAGCTTCATTAATTCAACATCGATAAAGATGGATTCATTTTTTTGGGAACTAGAATAAGTTTTCTATCACCATTAGAGATAAAGAAAAAGATAATGGTTGATACACCTAGTTTAACTTTCACTATCCACATAGGGAGTACCAATATGTATCAAGACCTTCAAAATAATGTTTGATAGGAAAACATGATGAAGGATGTTTTGGAGTAAACCTTAAATTGATTTTTATTCTATAAAGGTAATATAGAACATCGTAATTCATGTAGGATGATGCAACCATTTCTCATACAAACATGGAAATGTGATAACATCATCATGGATTATTTTTCTTGGTTATTATAAAGGAATCTAAAGGATATAAATCAATATGGGCTATGTTGGATTGACATACCAATACTTATAAAATTTTCACCATAAAATAATATTTATTTCTTGATCAAATTTCTAAAATATATGTCAAGGAAGTGGAGAAACTGTATGGGACAAAATTTTGATCATATGTGATCAAGGCCAAGGATAGGCTCAATGTTATAGAGGATTTTTCAATATAATTTGATCATAGAGTGGAAATTTATTATGAATTATAATCCCTTGACATAAGGTAAATTTTATAGTACATTTTAAATAATTTAATACACACTGAGATCTTTCCTTATGGATTTGAATGGAGACTAGGATCAATATTTTCCATTGGTTGAGTTCTCACAAAATAAAAGTTTCCACATAATTATATAGATGGATATATATAGAGCTTTATATGGGAATAGAATCATTACTCTAATACACTTGGATATATTTATTGAAAAAAACAATTGGGACCTAAACTTTTGATGTAAATTATATGTATGGTTTAATCAATTAAAAACATTAAAGTGGTATATAGTCAATATAAGAGCTATGTTTAAAATCATCGAAGAGACATGAGTTTGATGTAGAAGATAAAGTGTTACTTATAATATATCCTTAGAAGAGAGTAATGGGGTTTGAAAATATGGTAAATTTAATCCCTAGGTGCATTTCATTTTAATATCATATCTCAATCCTTGGATAAATTTGGGACAACTATTGGTAGCCCATACTATAAAAAAGACTGTAACTTCTGTGATTCTACATCTATAGTATGGTTTTAAGGGGTTATAGGGGGAATCCCAACTTAGCTTAGGGGTCCGGGGGATAAAGGCACCCATTTCAAATTTATGGGTGTTGTAGAAATGACGAGTCATTATAGAAAGATAACTAGTGACACTGAAAGGGCACTAAAATAGTGCATAATTGGTCACATGGAATTGTTACATCTTGAACTTTAGTGATGGTGGTACTACATCTCCACAGAATTCCATCCATAGGTTACAATAAGAAATAGGAATTAATGTGTGATTAGTTTCATAGTTGTGTCATCTTCTTTATGATATTATTTGAGTTCAGTTTTCTCTATATGTGAAACACTAATTGTTTCCTATAATTCTTCTCCCAAACATAGTAATAAATATTGCACTTCATGGATGTAGGGATCATTTCATGAACAATATAAATATAAATCTCTCATGATATTCTTCCCATTATTTTTTTACATTTTACTCTTATTATATGAATCATTGATCATTTATTACTCCATGTATTTTTTTAACACAATGTCCCCTTCAATCTTCTTGATCTCGTATGAGATACAACCTATCAAATAACACTTTCACCAAACCTGGATCATGTGTATACTATGTTCCATGTGTCCTGTCTAAGGAAGTACATCCCCAATACCTTACATGTACTAAATCTATATATAGTAAAACTTGAGAACATCCTATCTTATAAGTAAAATCCAATGAATATCCTAGATCATGGAGATAAAGTGATACATTACAAAACAACCCACCATGTAAAAGAATAATAGTGAAACCCTAAGTACGAAGCAACAACATGGGAACCTAAGGATGAAATTAAAATAAATGTACCCCACCAATTCTCAAAAATGGATCTAAATTGATATTTTAAGTATGAAATTTCTAAAGGGGGGAAGAATTTATCAAATCAAACTTTTCAATATGAATTTTCCTTCTTAATATATATGTGTGGTATAGTATAAAAAATCCCATGAACTACATAAAAAATAAATACTATTTTATTTAATTAATCATGGAAACTAAATATGAAAGATAAATAAATCCCATAAAATTAAAAATAGTATAATATAAAAATAAGAACAAATAAATAACATGAGTGGAATTTTAAAATACACAGTTTCGCGTTCTTTCCCAAATATCACACCCATAAACAACAGTGTAAAAATGAAAATACATTATAAATAAGATTTTAATTTTGTATAGATAACCAATAGATAAAACTAATTGAATAATTAATGACAAAAATAAGTGTTTTTTATAGAAAGAATAAGGATATATGACTGTTGGAATATGAACCTGACTGGTAAAATAGTAATATAGTTGTTAGAAAAGTAACTTAACCATTACAATAACAAAATGGTCAGTTAAAAATATTTATGATGAATAAAATGAATAAATATAAATAATATAATTTTATAAAATAAATATTTAAATTTAAGTAACTCAAATAAAGTGTAAGTGTGTATTTTTAATAATGTACGTCTTAACTAATTTTATAAAAACCTTGTTTTTTATGTTAATAATTAAATATTGAAATTACTTCAGTTTCAAAATTTATCTAGATAAAATTTATGTAATAATTTCAAATCTTAATTTTGAAATTATATATGACTAATTTATTTGTATGTTTCTAAAAAAATAAGTTTTTGGCTTGGTAGTAAAAATATAGCTTGTCAAATATGATATCTTTTATGACAAAATTTTGTTGTAATGATGAAACAAGGATTTATAGTGTGTGATTTGGGAACAATAATAAGTTTAATAAGATAAATGGTTTTATTGAAATAAGAAATTCAATTTAGAAACATAAAAATTAATTTTTAAATTCAAAAAAGATAATTAATTTCACTAAATACATTTTTTTTATTTTTTTATTTCTTGTGTCGTGTTTATTAAAATAATTAAATTTGGAAGTGAAAGAATGTGAAGGTCATGAATATATATTTTAATTTTAGATAAATTATATCCATTGTATCAAACAAGATCACTATGGTAATGTTGGACTTGAAATATTTTATATTAAATATTTTTACTCAAAATACAACTCCCCTCCTTGTATAAATACCTCCTCTCACCCAATGGAAAATCAGTCACAAAATTCATCCAATTTTCTATTGTTTTTTCATATTCTCCTTCTTAAGGCTCATAATAGTATCAAACAAGTTCTTATATCTCTCCATTACAATCCTTTAAGGCATTAGTCCCTTAGCAAAGGAGTAATCATCAATGAATTTGTAACTACCCTTTCACTTCATTTCATTTTTATTTATCTATTCTCATATTATCTTTCCATTTTTTAACATACTAAACTAATTAATTTATAAATATATATGGTATAATTATCATTATTATGATTTATAATTGTTATAAACTAGTTATAATATATATATATATATATAATCACTCTACCTATTTTGAAACATCTCATTAATGGTTAGTTTTACTGCCTATAGGAACATTACCAATTCATTATTTATCACTGTGTTATTAGTTTTCTAGTGTAAATTATAATATATATGTGTGTGTTTATTTGTAAATTAATTTATTTTAAGGATTTTTTATGTAATACAACTAATGGATAAATAAAAAATAATTATCACCACTATATTGAAATAAAAATGTCATAACTCTAACAAACATGTCATTGAACTTTTATCTTTATTGAAAGGTTACCAAATAATTTACAATGAAAATACAAGATAAAAAAACATAAATTAATTGAAAATATTTCTATAATAATGTATTAATAAATATAATTTTGTTATACAAGAGTTGTAGGCATAATAATGAAGAACATGTCATACGGTAAGGTGATTCTCCACTGAATATATCTCACATAGGTATGAATTCTCTCTTCTAACCATTTCTTTATTAGTTATTTTTATTCAGTCCTATTTATTTATATATATAAATTTCTCATATATTTTGATATATTATTATTTTAATATCAACTTCATTATGACTATGACATTGTATGAAAATATTCTTTATTTATGACTTTAAAAAATATTTTATTTCTAAATATTCTTTTAAAATATTTGAATGAAATATTATATACCCGGTTATTGAATTTTCTTATTATTTTCTATGTAATTTAACTTCATTCTATTATTTATTATAAGAATTTATTATCCATTAAATTTTATCCCCTATAATATTTCTCATTTCTACTTTAGAGTTTCTTTACCCCATTGATGATATTTATCCTCTGTATATTTCTAAATGAATATGCCTCTATATTGAATGTATATAAAGACTTATATATTTACCTTTTTAATTACATACCTCTATATTCAATTATTACTTAAATGTTTCTAATATTATATGATGTATGTTTTAATTATGAAACTAGTATCCATTTTCATCTTGGGTTATTTGTTTTATGCTTATGTGTAATGACTCGGCATTTTTAAATGATATTTGTTTCTTGAGAAAATGTGTGTTTAATTATATAATAGTATACATGTAAAAAATATATAGGAACCAAAAAAAAGTTTTCCCATTAATAAATATCATTACATCAGTACTATACGAAACCAATGAAAATTCCAAAATTACAATTGAAAAAAAAATAAAATAGAAAATATAAAATGGGAAAATATATATAACCCAAATATGTTAGAATCATCTCCCCAAAGACCAAAAATATAGAAATTAAACAAAATATTTTAAATCCAACCAACATCATATAAAATAAATATATCAACATGTGAGGAATTGTAGTGAATTTTGAGTGAAATAATGAAGTGGTATTTATAGGGGTTAATGAGAAAATTGGAATGATAATATGACCATTGGTCAAATATGACCATTGGAAAATATAACCATTTGTCTATTTGACCATTGGGAACTATACACATCAGTAATAATTTTATTTTTATAATTTGTGTTTATAAGTTTTAATGACAAAGGATAATTTATGCAGAAAGGATAAATAGTGTCCTCCCTTAGTAGAGTAATTCCATTTGAATCCAATTTTTCAGAAATTGAGAGGGATATAGCATCATTGTGGTTCTCCCTTGACCATGAAAAAGATGATATTCAACAAGTTGGGGTTTAATGAAATCTCATATGGGAGAAGTTCAGGTCAATGTAGATTACCACTCGGTCAATGTTAGTCAAGCTACCCCACGAAACTACAACCATCACACACATTACCCTTAGGGGGTAGAAAGGGTAATATGGGGTTACATGTTCATAACATAGTAACATAATGTGTAATTTAATTTGTATAAATAAAATATTTATTACATCAATCCAATTTTTAGAATAATGTCTATTAATAAAATATATGTTTATATAAGACCAATTTGATAAATTGATTGTCAGAAGCAGATGAAACATAATTTTATTTTTAGAAAATATATATAATTTTTTATTAAACTCATGCCTTATGACTAATAGTTTTTTTAATTGAATACTCTTTTAAAAAATTATTATTTAAATATAAATGATAAAATAATTTTATAATGTCCTAGGATATTTTTAAAAGCATTAGAAATTTGACCATGTCTTAAAAAAGACCATTTTACAATAAATACAAATATTTATATTTAAAAGTTAAAATTAGAATATTTTAATTTTTTTAAATAAATAATATATTTTAAATCAGTATGTCAAAATTGGGTTAGGGTGAATTTTTAAGAATTTATGAAATACATTAATTTTTATTCAATAGTAAAAATAATGTTTTGGATTTTCAGAATGTTTTATGACTTCATATTTATATAATAGTTATGTAATAATTAATTAACAGCAATTCATGACTAAAATATTTTAATTTATTAGTATAAATTATTTTCATAGATTTTAATCAATTTCCAAACCTATAAGGGAATTTCCAAAGTCTAAAATAGAAAATTTAATTTTAGAAATATTATTTTATGAAAAATATACTTTCCATGAACAAAGAAGTATTAAAAAATTGGTTTTTAGTTAAAATGGATTAAAATATCATAAAATTTGACTTAAATGTGAAAAAACATGAGAAAATCATATGGGTAAGCTAATGGTTTTTCATTTTCACAACCTAGATATCCAATACCCAAAATTTGAAATTATTAAAACATTCCTCCACTTTTTCTATAAATACCCACACATGTCATCTTTTCCCATCACTACCAATCCATCCTCCACAAACATGTGATCATTGTTCCACCCAAAGAGTCAACCAATGTTGTATTTAATCCCCCAGGGTTCCATCCTACTGAATTTGGAAAAACTCTTCAATGTAAGGGAATTCTCTTCATCTTCTTTTCCATTTAAGTAATTCTTTTTCTGTACATATTCTAAACGGTATGTTAAATGCCATTCATATACCTTTCATCATACCCTTAATTATAGAATATTGTTTTATCAATGGTATTACTTTGTTCTCTCTTGTTTTACCCTTATCTAAATCCACATTTTATACCCATCATGTTGTTGAATTTACTTCTCAAATTTATCTCTTTTACATAATAAATTATCTTATTACAAATAACTAAACCATTTAATTATCCATGTGTATTCACATAGTTGTTAATATATTTTAAATTTTTTTATTTATATATAAGAAACCCAAATTCTCTTTACATGGGTTAAAAATGATTTTATGTTCAAGCCTTTAAGCACTTACATACTAAATTCTTTTACATGAACCTACGCTTTCTTTTCACCAATTTATTTCCAAAATGATTTATCTTGAAACATTTGGATCACATGAAGTTAATACATTGGAATGGTTTTCCTTGATAGTTATCTAATTCATTGTGTAAATAATTATTCACTGGAGATGTCATGTTTTATGATACCTTGGTGAATAACCTTGGAAATTATCATTTGTGACACCTTGGTAATAAAATTTATTGATATGATTATTAATGTCCCATTTATTGGTTATAGACACATTTATTTGTTATGATTTATGTTTTTTTATTATGATATTACTCATTTTATCTTGATCATGTTATATTTTTACCTCGTGTTCTTATTGAAATGCCTTATAATCACATTATAAACATTTCCCTTTCTTATTTCCTTATTGGGCTCATTCTCACCCTATTCCTTTAATGTATGTCCTCAGGATGTGAGATGCCTTATATTTGACTTAGGGTGAACCCATGAATATTCCTTTCACATGGATGGGAATAATGTTTTATGATTTCATGTATTATATTCCTAATTTACAAGGAAAATAACATTAAAAGATCCTGCAATTATTTCCATGTAATGAAAATCTTATGTAATAAAAATTCAGGATTCCATAGTTGGTATCAGATTAAGGTTTAGTTTTTTGTGGAAATTAGGAATTAAAAACATTAGTAAGAACTCTAGTGATAAGTTTAAATATATAAAAACATCCAGGAATTTTGGTTATGTGTTGAGTGAGTGGTTTCCAATCAATGAAATACCTATTTGGATACTATAAGTGGATTGGGTCAAGCACATATATACCTAGGGGTAACAACCCCAAAAACATTGTATTGGGATAGACTCAATTAGGAACTAGTTCATGACGACATGCCTTTATTCCAACATGGTTTGACACTCTAGGGGGATATATTTGTTTAATCATATGCTTTTTATGAACCATTATAAATGATATATATAAAATTTAATTTTTATTAAAGGAGAGTAATGAAAAACATATTTAAGAATGATGATTTAAGAAATAATCTCCCTATACAATTATGATATTTCTAAAATTAACACATTTATCACTAAGGTTTTCTTCCTTAAAAAATGGTGATAATAGTGGGATCCATGTAAATGATGAGTACAATGGAAGATGCATTGAATACATTCCTTACACAATAGAATTAGTAACATAAGACTTCATAACGATTATGAATCAACTATCTCAAGTTATGAATAATAAGATGAATCATTTAAGGGACCAGATTCACCTAGATGGGAATAAAACTCCATTGATTCCTTTAGGCATCAACAACCTCCTTATTTTAGTTGATCTACCAACCCATTTATTACTCAATAATGGATTACCTATATATAAAAGATCATTTCGGTACTCCGTTATTCATAGATAGAGAAATTCACTTTAGTTGTAAACCTCTTAGAAGGAGAAGTTGATCAGTGGTGGAAAATGATTAAAAACACAATTCCAAGAAGGGAGATTCATGCTATAGAGTGGGAAGAGTTAAGTGGAATATTTTTCAATAAATATTACCCTCATTCGATGGAAAACAAAATATAGAAGGAATTTTCAGAGGTGAATTAGAAGGAAAATAAATCTGTGGGAAGCTAGGAAATTTCCTTCACAAGACTTTCTCAATACACCTCTAGATTTTTAGGGATCCAAATAAAAATGTTGATATATTAATTGGTCAACTAAGATAGAATCTGTAGAGGAGTTTTTAAAATTGAGGCTATGAATGCTATGAGGAGATTGTGTGGAGTTCTATAAAGGTTTAATTAGATTTTAGAGAGATTTACTCGTCACATAGATTGAATTAAAAGAAGAGAGAAATGGATCTAAACTCAAATAATAATTTTAATAATATAATAGAAGGAAAGAAATTGAATCTTTCCCTTTGAAACAGATGTGGGATGAATTATTCTAGGAGCTTATTTTCTATGAGTGGAAACTTCTACAAGTCAGAAGATATGGGAATATATCTTGGAATTTTTATGGTGAGGTTAAGACTAAACTTATCAACACTAAAGTTAAAGGGAAGATAGTGTATACCCAATCTGATGTTCAATGCTTAAGGTGTGTAATTCTTGGTCACCCCTCTTATTATTTTCCAAATTGGAAGATAATGGAGGGAAACCACCATGTACCTTAGCATAGGCCATGGGAGAAATGTAGGGAATTTTCTATCATGTTGGTTGAAGTAGAGGATCCAAATGATGTGGTGGAAGGTACACTCCTTGTGCTCTAAAAGATATCATATACTTTGTTTGATTATATTTATACAAATTCCTTTATTTCAACCATATTTGAAAACAACATAACATCAACCCTTGAGATTTTAAAAGTTGTGGTATCACTCACTACTCCTAGAGGGATTATCCTAGAATCAATAGTGTATAGAAGATCTAGTATTAGCATTATAAAGTATAATGTCATCCTAAATCTAGTAGTCATTCCTATGGTGAAATTTGACATGACACTATAGATGGAATGGATCTCAAAGTATAATTATAAGATCAACTGAAGGAGGAAGGAAATTTAACTATTCTTTAATGGAAAACCTATATTTATTTTCAAACGAGAGATATCCCATCCTAAGATTTTTCTATAAGCACCTCCCATATCCTTCTTTATATAGACGATAAATTAAGAGGTAGAATGAAATGAAAGTATAAGGATTAAAAATGACACTATAGTTCAAGAATGTATTTTTGAATTTACCAAAGAGTTACCTAAACCTCCCCATGAAAGAGAGGTAGAGTTATCTATTGAAATGATACCCAGATCTAAGATGAAATAGAATACCCTATATATAATAGAAAATGGGGAGTTAATGTAATTAAAGAAACAACTTCAAGATCATTTGGAAAAGGGATTTATCCATCCAAGTGGGTCTCCTTGGAAAGAACCTATTAATTTTATAAAAAGGAAAGGTAGATTTATGTGGATATGAATTTATTATAGAGAGTAAAATGTGATCATAATTAGGAAACTGTACACTCTTAGGAGAATTTATGATCTAATTGACAAGATTCATGGGGATCAATTCTTCTTTAAGATTGACCTCCGATATGGGTATCATCAATTAAGGGTAGAGAATGAATATATTCTAATGTATTCCATCCGAAAAAAATATAGTCATTGTGAGTTTGTCGTTATGACATTCAGGTTCAATAGTTCTCATGCTATTTTAATATATTTGATGATAGAGACTTTCATGGATACCTTGAATTTTTTTTGCTAGATTTTATTGATGATATTATGATATATTCCAAAAGTCATGAGGAGCATGAGGGCCATCTGAGGGTTATATTGTAAACTCTGAGGTAGGAGAAGTTATTTTGGGAAATTAAGAAAATGTGAATTATTTTTATAACATGTTTCATTCATTAGGATCATTGTAACCAATTAAAGAATATGAATTGAACCAACCATGGAAAAGACTATAAAATAGTTGCCTCATCCGAAAATAGTAACTATGATTTTTAGTTTCTTTAGTTTAATAGGATATTATAGGAGGTTTCTAGGAATAAAATTCATGAATTTTTATTCCAATAACAATGTTTACTTAAAATATATCAAAGGTCATCTCGATAAAGGCATGTGAGGAAAGATTTGAAGAACTGATAAAGAGACTAGTCACTGCACCTATGTTAACTCTACCCTCTGGCTGATAAGGATTTTTTATTTATAGTGATTAATATTTTAATGGGTGTGGGTTAATCTCATCAAAAATGAAAATGTGATCACTTAGTCATCTCAATAGTTAATGCCTCATGATTAGAATTATCCTAAACATGACATGGATTTAGCTAGATTCATTGTTTATCTGAATATATAGAGGAACTATATTTATGGGGAGAAATGTGATATATACACAGTCCCCTGAAGTTTGAAGTATATATTCACACAAAATTAATTAACCCTAAGAGAAAAGAGATGGCCAGATCATCTTAAACACTATGACTATTCAATTCATTATCACCCCTGAAGATAAGAATATTGTGGATGCATTAATAAGTAACGACCTTGTTGTGATGGGAATGATGAGGATTCAAGGAAAACAGTTGATCAAAGACCTAGTATGGTTGGACATGGGAATCATAATGGAAAGTATATCATCAATAATATCCTAAATTATTTCTCAAACATCACTAATGGATAAGATCAAGATAGGTCAAAGAATATATCCTTTGATAAAAAAGAAGATAGAGGCTATGAATAATGGTATGTTTCATGACTTCGATATTGATCAAGAAGATGTATTGAAATTTCATATAAGGCTATGTGTCCCATCTATCATAAAGATAAAGAATGATATTATTGATGATGCTCATTGCTTTAAATTCTCTATACATCACAGAATCACTAAAATGTATAGGGACCTTTGTGATCATCATAGGTAGAGTAATATGAAAAGGGAGATAATTGACTACATTGCATGGTTCATGGTGTGTCTACAAGTGAAGTTGAAGCAAAAACTTACTAAATGGGTATAAAAACCACTACCCATACAAACATGTAAGTGGGAAAATATTAATATAGGCTTCATCATTGACCTCCCAAGAGCTTCCAAAGGAAACAATGAAATATGGATTATAGTGGATTTACTCACTAAGACTTCCCATTTAATATTTATTCAATAATATTTATCTCTTGACCAATTTTTCAGGATATATGTAAAGAAAGTGGCGAGGATGAATGGAACAAGATATTCAATCATTTATTATTGTGATCTAAGGGTCACATCTAAATTATAGAGAATTATTTATAATGATCTGAATACTAAATTGAATTTTAGTACAACCTTTCATCCCCAAACGGATGGCCAATATAAATACACTATTCATATAATTGAGTGCATGCTAAAAATATTTTCAATGGAATTTAATGACGGATGGGTTCAATACCTCCAATTAGTTATTTTATCATACAAAAAAACACTCACTGGTGTATTCAAATTTCACCGTATGAATCTCACTCTGGGAAGTGATGTAGAACTATAATTTTTTGGGATGAAGTAGATGATAGAAATCGACTTGAGACTGATCTTGTACAAAAGATGACAAAAATGGGTCATTCCATCCAAAAAAATATAAAAGCCTCTCTGATTCGGAAGAATAGCTATGATGAAAACCAAAGAAGGGACCTAGAGTATGATGTCTAATACAAATTTTGCATTTGGATATCACCATGTAAGAGAGTCATACAATTTGTAAACGAAAGTAAGCTTAGACATAGGTATATTGGCCCCTTTCAAATCCATGATCCCATAGGAGTAGGGGCCTATTGGATAAACATCCACCAAATAGAAATAATGTTAATGATGAATTCCACGTAACACTCTTGGGGAAGTACATACCTAATCCCATACATATACTGAACTTAGAGACGGTAAAACTACAACATGAACTCTCTTTTGGGGAGCATCTGGTGGGGATCTGGATTATAGAGGTGATGTTCTATGAAACAATAAAACTCATCATTTCGAAGTGTTATGGAGGATTCATAAGTATGAATAAGTAATATGGGATCAAAAGAAAACAATAAAATATAAGAACCCACACTTATTCTCACATGAGAATTTGAGTTTAAATTTTGGGGATGAAATTTCTAAAAGGCGGATGAATGTAACGACTAAGGATTTTTAAATGATATTTATTTCCAAATATATTTTTTTGATTATATAATATTATAAATATAAAAAACATAGAGAAAATAAAAAAATGTTATCTCATTAATAATGATGTTTACATTAGTTAGATAGACAACCAATGAAGATTCCAAACATTAAAATGGGAATAAAAATAAAAAATAGAAAAATAAAAAATGGAAAATATGGATTTTCCTATTACAATAGAATCAACACTACCACAACCAACACTATTGAAATTAAAACATTATTAAACCAATCAAAATATTATAAAATGAAAATATGAACTTATGAGGAATTGTAGTGAATTTTCAGTTAAAGAATGAAGTGGTATTTATAGGGATCAATGTGACTGTTGGAATAGTAATATTACCGTTTTTCAAATACGACCATTGTTAAATATAACTATTGGTCTATTTGAACATTGGGAAATATACCCATTCTTAATAATTTTACCCTTATAATTAGTTGTTAAAAGTAGTAATGACATATGATAATTGAGGAAGAAAGAAGAAATGATGGCCTTAAATTATAGAGTCATGTTATTTGAAGCCCATTTGTCAGAAATTGAGTGGGGGTAGGGTCCCTGGGGTTAGACCTTGACCTTGCCAATATGAACATTATGATGTGAGGATTGAACTAAATTTCATATGGAAGAAGTTCATGTTTGTGGAGATTTCCACTCAACCAATATTAGCTGACACACCCCATGATAATATCACAATTACACACCTTGCCCGTATGATGTACACATGTTTAATAAGGGGTTATGTCTCGAGGTATTAGTTGCATAATGTATAATTTACATCGTATAAATCATTATTTATTTCATAAATCCAAGTTTAAGAATAATTTTGTTTAAAAAAATATATGTTTAAGTAAGACCAATTAGATTAATTGATTATTGGATGTAAATGAAACATAATTTTATTTTTTAAAAATATATTTACTTTTCTAATAAACTCAGGAATTATAAATTATATTTTTTTTTGTGAAATAGTCTTTTAAAACACAATTAATTTAATATAAATGATAAAATAATTTTATAATGTCTTATGAGACTTTAATAAGTTTTATAAATTTTACTATATTTAAAAAAAATGATATTTTTAATAAATAAGGATTTTCATATATATAATTTTAAATAATCACTTTTATAAATTTTTTTATAAAATAATAATTATATATGAAATTAGTATATAAAAATTAGGTTAGTGTGATTTTTTCATAATTTTTTAAAAAGCTATAATTTTTAGTGAATAGTAAAAATACAGTTATGGGTTTTCAATATGTTTTATGACTTCATATTTATGTAACAATGATGTAATAATAAACTAAACATAATTGAAGACCAAAAATTTGTTATTTTATTAATATTAAGTATTTTTAATATCTTGTTATCAAGTTCCAAACCTATCAGTGACTTTCTAATGTCTAAAATGGAAATTTTGATTTTAAAAGAATTATTTTGTGGAATAACTAATCTACCATGTCAAATAAAGAATTAATTATTGGTTTTGGTTCTAATGGATTAAAATTTCAGAAAATGTGACCCAAATTTCCAAAACCATGAGAAAAACTCATAGTAAAGTTAATGATTTTTCATTTTCCACAACTAGGATTTTCAAGACCTGTTTTTGAAAATTATTACAGAATTACCCCACTTTTTCTATAAATACCCACCCATTTTACCTTTCCCCTTCACTACCAATCATTCCTCCATAAATTTATGATAATTGTTTCTCATAAGTAGTCACCATATGATGCCTTTAATCCCTCAAGACTATATCCTCAACAATTACGAGAAACTATTCTAGGTAAGGGAATTATCTTTATCTACTTTTCCATTCATGTAATTATTTTTGTATACATATCATAAAGGGTATGTTATATGGTATTCATATAATTTTAATCTTACCCTTGTTGATAAATTAATTTATATAAAAGTATTAGGTACATAAGTTCTTAAATTCATGACCATAACATCATTTTAATCCAAGGAAAGGGAATATTGGTTTCATGTATGTAAATCCCATAATAAATAAATTATATTAACATTTAGGTGAATAACCATGGATAATGAAATGGTTTTGATATTCACAATATAATAATTTCATATTTAAAAGAGATAAATTTGCGACATAAATTCAGCATCATGACATGAAATTAATACATATGAATTTTGTACACTGATAGAAATCCAATGAATTGGGTAAAGAATTAGTGTCTAAAGAAGACTTGTTTTACGATACCTCGGTGAATAACCATGAAAAATTTTAATTAATGATTCCTTGGTGATGAACCTTGGTGAAATTCTTATGAATGTATCATTTAAATGTAGAATCCACATTTCCTTATTATTTTTTATGTATTTTAATTATGACACACCTCATATTCTGTTAATCTTGTTATGTTTCTATACCTCGTGTACTTGTTAATATGCCTTATGATCAAATGCTAAATGTATTCTTTATTTATTCCCTTATTGGGATAATTCACACCCCTTTCCATTGATGTGTGTCCCTAGGATATGAGACATAGTAAAAGTAACTTTTTTTGAAACCATGAAGAAAACTTTCACATATATTATAATAAATTTTTATGTTTTCAAGTATCGTGTTTCTAATTTCTGAGAAACTAAACTTTAAAATATCATGTATTTTGTTCAATGTAATGAAATTTTTATCTAACAAAAATTATGGATGTCATAGTTGGTATCAGAGTATGGTTCATTTTTTTGTGGAAATTTATACTTGAAAAAATTAGTAATAACCCTAATATTAAGTATAAACATAGTAAGACATTCTAAAATTTTGGTCAAGTATTATGAAAGTTGTTTCCATGAAATAAAATCCATATCTAGATACTAAAAGTGGATTTGGATCTGACATGGATGTTGTCAGTTCCAGGCACAGTGGAAGCGTGGTTGGGCCAGCACCAAACTTTAATTTTTTACCATGATCAATGATTATTCCGGGATAGATACAAAGATGAACTCCAATCTCCACGGAATAGAATCAATGATTCAGATAAAGAAGGAAGAGGCCCAATATGTTTATAGAGGATCTTGCACATAATGTTTATAATTAATTTAATTAATTTACTAAATAAAAGAATACTTTTATCTTCATTATTTTCTTCATTAATGATGTTGATCATCCGGAATGTCCCTTCCAGATTATCTCATCGTGCTTGTGATGTTCCAAAATAGAATCCCTCTAGCGGTGATCCACATGAGCTCCGATGGACTCTGATCAACACCACTCATTCTTTGGGTGATAGCGTGATGAACTGAGTGTCTTTTGTCAGTTATTCTTGACCACTTATTCTTCAACCTTGAAAAACGTCTCTCGTTCCGGAAAGCATCAAGAAGAGAATTCAAGAGAGAAAGTTTTTAGATCAAAAACTCTCAATTTGCCAACTGTGAAGTTTGGTAGAAGGCACAATAGACGTATGTTTCTATTTATTTACATGGGGATTTAGTTACAAGATTTAATTGTGTAAGATAAATTAAATAAATTCATAATCTTAGATAAAACCAATGCTATTAATAATAATTACACGTCATTATTTATGATTTTCCAACTTGCGCAAAACAAAATTATGAATAAAATTCCACATCACAAAATAATAACAACCTTATTTTAATTTTTTCCAACTAGTTAAATAATTATTTTTCATATTAAAAATAATTATTTTACTATAGGACCAACCTTGGTCCACTCGAACTCCAATTCCATTTTTTGAACACTTGAATAAATATATAAATAACTTATTCTCTTAAATAAATATTTAATTTAAAAACTGGTAAATAAATATTTATTAATTGTTCAATAAAATAAATAAAAATATTTTACCAAAAATCCGATGAATAAATATTTTTTAAATTTATTAAATAATTTTAACTTGAATAAAATTATTCCGCTATCTTAAGAAAAATACTTATTAGTTAAATTCAAATAGAATTTAACTGAGACCACCAAAAACACTTAGTTTGTGAACCTCTATGATTCTATCTTATTAGCATTAGGCAGGTTTGTCTAAAGTCCAAGAGTACTGTCTAGCAACGGATCAAGGAATCCAAGATAAAGAACATAAAGTTTCAACAATGACATCAACATATGAATCCACACTGTGTAATATAATCCCTTTGTTTCAATATCTTATTAAGTAGGTTACATGATAGTTTCATCATATTCTATGCTTGATACGTCGTTCTTTGACTACTAGAAATAAACTCGTTGTTACACCATGGACATGGATTTTTTCCTGACAGTTCTATTTCAATCAATGGGCTGAGATATCAACTTCCATAAATAGATGAGAAAAATCCTTCCTTGACTTATCCATTAATAACATGCCACATGTGATGCACCCAACGTACCCTACTTCTAGCCAAATGTCTGTGTGGTTCTTTTCGTCAGTAAATCAATGTGTGTGAGTAATGACACGTATTAATGATAATATTAAAGTCTAAGGATCATTACAGATGCTCACATATACAAACATCTGATGACAGTAGAACATATAGAATTTATATTGGCAGGTCTGTTGTCAAAATCTATTGTCTTGGATATTATCAAGTAAGAACTTCATGAGAGGGAGTTTAATCTTCTTACGAGTACTCACACCTAACTGTATGCATGTTATACATCCCATAATAGTACGTCATCCAACTGTAGAACTAAATTTATGAATATTTTTAAAGCATTTCAGGGTTCTCATCGTGGCGGGGAACCTCCATGACCTTATGAATGCAACAAATACTCTAGGAAATTATTACATCATAGTTAGGCAGAACAATGAAAAATATGTAATAAGATATTTGATATTTAAACACATTAAATATCCATGTAATCAAAGTACAACCATTTGGTTCATGGACACAAAATCTTAAAAACACCCACTTGGACTAGCGCCAACTGCTTAAGACTTTCATTCCACTAGACCTCACATGGTGATCATGTTTTTGATGAGTCAAGGCTTTAGTCAAGGGGTCCACCATGTTTTCTTATGTGAAATACTACTCACATCAACTTCACCTCTATGAGAAAAATCCTTCATGATATGATACATTCTAAGTATGTTCTTCATCCACTGAAGTGACCTTGGCTCTTTTGCGAGATCCACCACTGCATTATTATCACAATATAGTGTGTTGGGATATTTAGTTCCAATTATCACATGTAGCTCCTGTATGAAGCTTCAAATCCAAACTACTTCTTTAGCTGCCTTAGATGCAGTGATATACTAGGACTCTGCTGTAGAATCTGCGACCACACTCTTCTTTGAGCTCTTCCAACACATTGCACATCTATTCAAAGTGAAGATGTATCCAGTTTGTGACTTCAGGTCATCTTGATCAGTCTGGAAACTAGCATCAGCATATCCTATGATGACTAGTTCCTCATCACCTCAATAAACTAGGAACATATCCTTATTATGCCCAGATACATTAGGATAGTTTTGACTGCCATCCAATGGTGGTCACCTTAGTCAGCTTGATATCTGCCTACCGCACTCAATGCATAGGCAACATCCATCCAAGTACATAGCAAGACATACATGACTGACCCAATAAATGATGCATTTATAGTCATTTCCAATATCTTTCTTTCCTCATGTTTCTGAGGACACATTTTCTTGGAATGATGAATCCCATGTGACGCTAGAAACAATCCCCTCTTGGATTGTTCCATACTAAATCTCTTTAGTATATTATCAATGTATGTACTTTGACATATTCCTAACAATCTATTGGAACTATCACGATGGATCTTGATCCCAAGAATATATGCTACCTCACCCAAATCCTTTATAGATAATCATTGATTCAACCATTTCCTTAACATACTGCAAGACTGGTATCTCATTTCCAATAAGTAATATGTCAACAACATATACAATTGGGAAAATGACTGCACTCCCACTAAAATATTTTTAGAAACAAGGCTCACATTCGTTCCTGATAAAAAAATTTGTTATAGCTTCATCAAAACAAATGTTCCATGACCTGAATGCTTTCTTTAATCCATAAATGGATTTCAGCAACTATCATACTTTATTGTCATCCTTTAGAGTCATAAATTCTCTTGGTTGTGTCATGTATACTTCTTCCTAAAGGTTCTTGTTAAGGAATACTATTTTAACATCCATTTTCCAAATCTCATAGTCATGGTAAGAGACAATGGCTAATAGAATTCTGATGGATTTCATCATTGTAACTGGTGAAATGGTTTCATTGTATTTAATGCCTTGACACAGTTTGAACCCTTTTGCAACTAGTCAAGACTTATAGGTACTTAGGTTCCATTCCATGTCCAGTTTCTTCTTGTATACCCATTTTCAACCAACATGCTTTACATCAACTGGAAGATCTACCAAAATCCAAACTTGGTTTTGGTATATGGAATCTATTTCAGAATTCATGGATTCATTCCACTTGGAATTATCTGTTCCACTTACTGATTCATTGTAAGTTAGAGGATCATTATTATCAACTAATATTGAGTCACCATCATCGGTAATTAGAAAACCATACCGATATGGTTCCCTAACCTATCTTGTACTTCTATGTAGTTCTTGTGTATCTAGAATAGTTTTCTCTTCCATAGGGCTTTGTAGAATCTTCTCCTATACCAATCTTGTGTAACTTGAGCCTCAATATCATCAAAGTCTATCTCGATCTCGCTATATCTTTGGGATATGTGCTCCCTCTCAAGTAATATGGCGTATCTTTCCACTATAACATTTTTTTATAAGGGGTTGTATTTGTAATATCCCCTTGTTTCCCTAGGGTATCCTATAAAGGTACATTTTTTCCTCGGGGTGCAAGTTTGTTACCTTAATAGGACTTAAAAATTTCATCACTTCCCCACACATTTAAATTCAATAACATAGATTTATTTCTACTCTAGAACTCATATGAAATACCATTTATCTATTTAGTTGGTACTTGGTTTAGTATGTGCTTTATTGTTTGTAATGCGTATCCCTGAAAGGATAATGGAAGACTCACATGACTCATCATTAACCTCACCATGTCCAATAGGGTGTGGTTCCTCTTTTCTATCACACCATTCCACTATGGCGTGTAAGGAGGAGTGAGTTGGGATTAGATCCAAAAATCCTATAAGTAATCAATGAAGTCTTGATTAAGATATTCTCCACATCATTCTGAGTGGAGTTTCATAATCTTCATACCAAGTTGGTTCTCAACCTCATTCTTGTATTCTTTTTACTCATCAAAAGAATCTGACTTATACCTCATTAAGTAGATATATCAATATCTACTAAAATCATCAAAAAATGTTATGAAGTATGAGTACCCTCCCCTTGCTTCAACTGGAAATGGTCCACACACATCGGTATAAACCAATTCAAGAAGTTATTTAGCCCTTTAACCTTTCCCACTAAATGGGGCTTTGGTCATTTTTTCTTGTAAGCATTCATGATATGTGCCAAGTGGTTTTAGTTCGAAAGAATATGAATATCCATATTGATGTAATTTTGTCAAGAATTTCTCATTTACATGACCTAGATGGTGATGCTAAAGTTGGGTGTGGTATTAGTCATGTGAAGTATCATTGTTATCGATTTCCATTACCTAGATTGTGTAATCCTACATGTAAAGACCGTTGTATAAATCTTCCCTACCAAAAGAAATACTATCTTTTTAAAAGAATCAATATTCATTTCCAAACATTAAAAAAATCAATCTATACCTAATTTGGATACAAAAATAATGTTTTAGAAATAGACAGCACATAATAACAACCCTTTAACACTAAGATCATCCTAGTTGTCAATGTGAGGTGGTAGTCCCTGAAAGCTACAGTAGCAAGTCTGGCTCCGTTGGTTGCTTGTAGATCTACCTCCCCTCGGTTAATCTTCATGAATCTACTTGGTTCATGTATTTGGATACATATGTGAGCACCACAAGTTGTATCAAATGCCCAATTTGTAGAAACAGATAGATTGAATTTGATAACAAACACACCTGAAGCTTCCCCTTTCTTTTTAGGTTGGGTGAATTTATTCTTCCAGTGGCCTTTCTTGTCACATGTGAAAAAAACAGCCTCCTGTTCCCTTACCTCCCCTTTTATCTTCCATTTCTTAGAAGGACATGGAGAATCTTTGGGATTAAATCTCTTGGCCCTCCTTTTCCTCTTATTCAACATAAAGATAGAAGGATTTTCTCCCTTCATATATTTAAAAACATGGAGAATGAGGATAAGAAGAGCATATTGATACTTCTCAATGTTGTTCATGTTAAAATTAACAACAAAGTTAGAGAATCTCAGAGGGACTAATGCGAGAATGAGATCGGTGTTGAGTTCTTCAGTGAGTTTAAACCCAATAACCTCTTGGAGCTCAATGCAGCCAATGATATTGAATACATGAGGACTAGCTATAGAACCCTCTCCATGATTACTCTGAAAAAGTTCTTTGGAGATCTCAAACATTTCCTATCTTGATCTCTCCTGGTAAAGACCACAGAGGTGCTCGATCATTCTATAAACAACAATGTTTTCATGAGACTTCAGAAGATCACTAGAAATTAATGATATAATCAAACATTGAACATTGACCACATCATTAATATGTTTATCATAGACCAGGAAATCCTAATCGCTAGCCTCTTTGGAAGATAGATCAGGTAATGCTAACTCCAACACGTAAGACTTTCGTTCATGTCTTAGGATAACTCGAAGGCGTCTAAACCATTCTTGGAAGTTACTGCCAGTGATGATGTTGTCTTTATCTAGAATTGATTTTAGGGATAGTGTGGTTGATGAGATTTTCATTTTTATTATAAAATTAAAAGAGTAGATCATTAGTATTTTCTTGATTACATTTTTATGAGAAATAATAAATTAAGTCTCCCACTATTTTATCAAATACCAATGGCCCTCACCATTGAACTCAGAATGTCCAGTTTTCATGACATTCGAGTTAAAAGGATCCATATTCTCCTTCGCATAATCCCAAAAAGGGTTGTTAAAACTATTTGAAGGTATTTAGGTAGGCAGGTCTTTGCCTAATGCAGACATCCAGCTCCTTGATATGTTGAGTGGACTCCCCAATCCTGAAATCCTAACTTTGTATTTTCTAAAATCTTGCCTCCAATATTACACCAAGTCTAGAAATGGTTACTCCTCTTAATGTAATATGGTTAAGTCAACCTAAAACCTTTCATAAGGACTTCCTATATAAAAGTAAGTCTCCTAACAAGGGTTGGTAAAAAACATAGTGTTATTGAGTTTTTAAATTAATCAAGTATGAGAAGGCTTGGTCTGACTTAATATTTTATTTGAGGAATTTTCAGCTCTCAAGAGTGAATTTATTATTATCATTATCACATTCTTGTTAACATTAAGTGGAACTTACTTAAGTGATTAACCATATCTTGATAATATTTATGCATAAGCCTGGTTTATTTTACTTCCATCTTGCATGCATGTTTAATTCATTAATTATGTGATCATGACAACACATCCATAATGATAAACAATTCATCTGACAAAAATAAAATAAAGCAAGATCATGATCATGATCTTTTCTAATGGTTAGTTTATCTAGTGGTTGATAAACGAACTCTTACCTAGGATAGAAACACCTTGATCCTTTTGGGTTCATGTTTACAACTTTCCACCTATCTACCTCTATATCTCCTATGATTGATTTCATCTTGGCTCCAACTTGAACTGACTCCACTTGGTTGGGAGTTCCATCCATTACATATGCCTCTTTTTTTAACTCACATACATGTTAGGGGTAAAAGGGGTTTTACATAAAAGAATCCTTGGGCATTCAAGCCCTATATATTAATGAGGAGAAGGCTCAAATGGCATCAAATTTAATTTAAATAAATTAATTAATAGAAACCATCAACATACAAAGGTGTTGGTCTAGCTCATGATCATCCATTCATGTAATGATATTTACACATAAATAAAATTATAATTCAATTCTCTAATCATTCTTTTTTAAGAAAAATCATGCTCGGATCAATTAATTATCATCTTTAATTAATCAATCCTTTTATCTTAAACCATTTTATGAATTTCCATGATATTATCATCCATCATAATTTTAAAAAAATAAATTCATTTAAAATTATCTTTGTACGTAACTTGTACCTTGGAGGTAACCTAGTGAATTCCCATTCATAACTAAGTAATGAATAGAAATGAATATTACGCTAATGTTAAGTTAAACACATATAGATAAAACACCTATCACGTGTTGTGCCTCAGCTTTATGCCCACACTATGGTACACATCTCAAGTGTATGTATAATAAAATAATACATTTTAAAAAATATGTGTAATTTTGATGAGTACATGAAGTGTATTCCGACTACATAGCATGTATTATCGTTCACCATCCATCTGAAGTACACACCCGAGGACATGGTATGTAGATGTACATCAGAAATCATTGGAGTACACAAGGTGTTCAGTGGGCTACACACCGTGTAGTATCTGTGTTACACGGTTTCTAGTCGGGAAAGCTATGTACGAGGTATATAGTCTAACCATAACCTAAAGGGACTAAACTCCGTTTCCAGTAGACTACATGGCGTGTGATCTAGAAATTGAATGCCACCTGTTCTTGGTCAACACACGGAGTCACTTAAGACTTAGAAATACTCCAACACATGGCTTAGTTTGGCGGGCCAGTCTGATGCATTGAATCTTGACTACACTGTGTGTACTACCGAATACATACTGTGTGATCTGGTGTTGTATGTCCAGTAAGTTTTGGCACCTTTTTATGAGATCCTATGTTTTATTTTAATCAAAATTAAAAGAAAATATCCGTTTTTTAAGGTGACTGACAAACGAAAGAGGAGAAAAAAATCTCCAGATTCTGATTTTCAGAATGATTGACTTGAATTGAAAGAACTAAATACTTAAACGCATAAATCATTTAAAAAATATTTAAATAATTATAAACTGTGATGTAACCCCTCTGATACCACAAGTAGGTTCCGGGCGTAGTAGAATCACATTTGGGCCAACACAAAACTTTAATTTTTACCATGATCAATGATTATTATGGGATCAATATGATGATGAACCCCAGTCTCCACGAAATAGAATCAAAGATTTAGATAAAGAAGGAAGAGGCACAAAAACATAAGAGAGGATCTTTCACATCATGTTTATAATTAATTTAATTAATTTCACAATGAAAAGAATACATGGATCATTGTTATTTTCATCATTGATGATTTTAATAGTTCAAAATGACCCTTACAGATTATCTCGTTGCACTTGTGAGGATCCAAAATAGAATCCCTCTAGCGGTGATCCACATGCTCTCAAATGTCCTTCGATTGACACGACTCATTTTCTAGGTTCTAGCGCAGAAAAGCGAGTGTCTTGTGTCAATCATTATTGATCGCCTTTTCTTTTTTCCTTTAATAATATCTCTCATTCTTGAGAGGGGCGGGAAGAGAATTCAAGAGTGAAATAGTTTATCTCAACAACTCTAAATTTGCCAACTGTTATGTTCGGTACATGGCACAATAGATGTTTGTGTATATTTATTGACATGGAGCTTCAGTTACAATATTTAATTGTGTAATAGTAATTAATTACATTCATAACCATAGAGAAAACAAATTCTATTAATAATAATTCTTGTGTCATCATTTATGGTGCGCTAACTTGCACAAAATTGAATTATAAATAAAATTCCGCATTACAAAATAATAGAATCGTTATTTTAGATTGTGCCAACTAGTTAAATAAATATTTATCATTTTATAAATAATTATTTTACTATGGGACTGGCCTTGGTCTCCTCAAACTTAATTTCCATTTATTGAACACCTAAATAAATAAATAAATAATTTTATTCTATTAAATAAATATTTAATTTAAAAAATAGTGAATAAATATTTATTAAATGTTCAATAAAATATATAAATATATTTAACCCACAATCCAATGAATAAATATTTAATTAATTTATAAAATAATTTTAACTTGAATACAATTATTCCACAGTCTTGAGAATTATATTTATTAATTAAATTAAAATAGTATTTATCCGAGACCACCAGAAGCACTTAGTGTGTGACCGTCTAAGATTCCTTCTCGTTGGCATTAGGTGGGTTCGCCTAAAGTCCAAGAGTACTATTTAGCAATGGGTTAAGGCACCCAAGAGAAAGAACTTAAAGTCACAACAACGACATCCACAAAAAAACACTCACTATGTAATATAATCCCTTTTTCGTAATATCTCATCAAACAGGTTTCATGATAGTATCGTCAACTTTTATGATTGATACGTTGTTCTTTGACTATTTGAAATAAACTCGTCATGACACCATGACCATGGAATTTCACGTGACGATTCTAATTCAATCAATTGGCCGAGTTATCAACTTCCATAAATGGAAGGGAAAATCCTTCCTCGACTTATCTATTAATTACATGCCACTCATGACGCACCCAACATACCTTATTTCTCTCCAACTGTCTGCACAACGGTTTTCATTAGAAAATCAAAGTGCAACAGTCATGACATGTATTAATGATAATATTAAAGTCTAAGGATCATTACACATGATCACAGATAAAAATATCTGATGACACCAAATTATGCAGAATTCTTACTAGTGGTTCTATTCTCATTATCTCTTATCTTGGAGATTACCAAGTATAAACTTCATGAGTGGAAGTTTCATCTTCTTACGAGTACTCTCACCAGACGGTCTTCATGCTATGTGTCCCATCATAGTATGTCATCCAACCATAGAACTGTATTTATGAATATTGTTATATAATTTCAATGTTCTCATCATAGAGGGGAAATTTCATTACCTTATTAATAAAAACAATACTCTGGGACATTATTACCTCATAGTCATGCATAACAATGAACAATATGTAATAAGATTTTTAATATTTAAATAAATTAAATATTCATTTAATCAATATACACTAGTTGGTTCTAGGAAACCAACTCTTACAGATTTATCATGGGGTAACAACCCCAGAAACATTGTATTGAGCTAGACTTAATCAAGAACTGGTTCATGAAAATTGGATTTTTTGAAACCCAGTTTGACATTCTTGGGGGATATGTTTGGTTAATCACATGATTTTTAAGAACCATTTTGAATTATATATGAAAATCTAATTATTATTAGAGAATATTAATGATTAACATAGTTATGAACGATGTTTTATTAACTATACTCTCTTTCTAATTATAAGATTCCTAAAAGTAACATATTTCTCACTAAGGTTTTCTTCTGTTAGAAAAATTGTGGGAAATAAGAGGAACTGGGTAATTGATGGGTGAAACAAACGATGAACTAATGAACTTTCTATCATGATGGAAGATGGAATGAAAAATTTAATGAGGATGATGAAGAAACTATCTCGAGTTATGAAAAATAATTAGAATTATGTTGAGTGACCAGATTCACCTAGAAGGGAACAAATTTTCATGGATTCATTCATGAATCAATAACAACCTTATTTTAATGGACCTATTGACCCATTGATTGCTGAAAAATGGATTACCTCTATAGAATTGATCTGTTTGGTACTCCACTATTCATTTATAGATGTATTCACCTTGGAAGCATACTACATATAAGAAGAAGTTAATCAGTGGTGGACACTGATTAAAAACACAAATCCAAGAAGGGAGATTGAATCTATGTAGTGGGAAGGTTTTAAGGGAATAATTTTCATTAAATATTTACCTTATTCGATGTGAAAAAATGTAGAAGGAATTACTAAATCTGATGTAGAAGGAAAATGAATTAATGGGAAGCTATGAAATGAACTTTACAATACATTCTCGATACAACTCTAAATTTTTAATGGATCGTAAGGGAAAGGATGATAGATTCTTTAGTGGACTTAGACCCCAGATGAGAATGGATATATAAAATCGAGACTATGAAATCTATGAGGAGATAGTATAGTGTCTTATGAAGGTTGAATTGGTGTTTTTGAGGATATAATGGAAACATAGTTCAAATTAAAATATGACATTAATAGAGCCAAACTTAGGGAAGAATTTTGATCTCAGAATGGGAGGAAAGAAATGGAAACATCCCATGTGAAGAAAACATGGGAAGAAACATTTTGTGAACATATTTATTATAAGTAAAAAAGATATAAAAGTCTGAAAGATATGGGAATATAGATCATAACTATTATAGTGAGTTGAAGCCTCAACTTATCAACAACTAACGAAAAATGAAAGATGGTGCAGGTCGAGCCTAAAGTTCAATTATTTAATGTGTATAGCTTGGGAAAATTTCCAATAAATTTTACAATGAAAATATAATAGGGGAAAACCACCATAAACATTAGTATAGTCCATGTGAGAAAGTTCATTGATTTTCTATCACGATAGCTGAAGTAGAGGCTCCAAATGACGTGGTGTTAGGTATACTCGTTTTGTACTCAAAGATAGCAATACTATGTTTGATTCTAATTCTACAAATTACTTTATTTTGTAAAAGTATACAAAGAATAAATAACCAATACCTTATCCTATATAATTAGTGTTATTATTAATGACTCCTGGAAGGATTATCCTAGCATAAATAGTGTATAAAAACTCTAGTATTACCTTTAGTGGGTAAAATCTCATCACAACTCTAATAGTCATTATAATGCTGGAATTGGACACTATACTAGGGATGGATTGGATCTCAAATTATAATACTAATATAAAACATGAGAAAGGAAATTTTAGTAGTCTTAAATGGAAACACTATAGTTATTTTCAATGGAGATATATACCAATATGGTCTTTGTCTAGAAGCACCTCCTATATCCTTCTTTACAGAGACGATCAGGGAAGAGGTAGAAGGAAATTAAAGTGTAAGGATAGAAAATGTCACAATATTTCAGTAATATAATGACATACTTCCTAATGAGACACATGGACCACCCTAATAAATATAGGTAGATTTATCCATTAAACTCATACATGGATCCATGCAGATATATAAGACCTGTTATATTTTCGAAAATGTACACTTAGAGGAGTTAAAGAAACAACATCGATATATTTTGGAGAAGGGATTCTTCTGACCAAGTATGTCTCTTTTGGAATTACCTATTCTTTTTGTAAATAATAAGGATGGATCAACATGTCTAAGAATTTACTCTAGATAACATAACATGATCATTGTTAAAAAAAATGTACCATCATCCAAGGATTGATGATTTATTTGACCAACTTCGTGGGGTTTAATTATTCTCCAAGATTGGCCTCTAATGAAGATAACATTTTCGCATATTTTATAATGTAATTCGGTGTTTTAAATCACACTATAGTGTTATTTTTGGAGAAATTGTCAAATTTTTATGTTTTTCCTTTTATTTTGAGCTTAACAGAAAAAATAACCTAATTTCAAAATTAAACTATTTTATTTTTATTATGTATTTCTGCCATAACATTTTATAATATAAATTAATTTGTGAAATTTCTTTTTTAGTCTTCCATACGTCTTGGTATTCATTTAACTATGCTATAACAAAAGCTCAACCCATCATTTATAGGCCCAAAACTATCTCACAATATGGGCCTTGAAAATTGTTCACTGATATGGACACATTTGAATATGTCATTATTTCTCGAAGAGGGGATTTCCAATGAACCTTAATTTCTATATGTATATAGAGGAGTAAATATTGAAAAAAAATTATATAGGTGTTCATGAAAAAATCTTCCAGTTTCAAGGTCATAATGGAATGGTAATTTTGAGCATTGGAATACAAAGAGTTACCTAGAGAGAATTAATTTATATGATTAAATCTACCATAACTCCTTCATATTGTGGGAAATAAAGATAAAAGTTTTTGGGTGCCCGAGTGAGATAAAGGGAAACAATTTTTAATAATATAATATTCCAAAATTCATCCATTTAATGTATAAAATACTCTAAAATCCATAATATATAATTAGATCCAATATTTCTCACCCATTTAATCTATAAATTGTCACTTCATCTACCTTTATAAAGGATTTTTTATTTTTAGGGGGAATGGTGGTGTATTGTTTCTGTTATAATTATTCATATTTCTACTATATATTAGGGTATATATCGTCTTCTTCTATTTATTTTTTTTGTGTTTCTCCCACCATTAATCCTTTTATCTCAATTTTTGTTGAGAGCTAACCCTCACTATTGTTTGAGGGGGGAAGTGGTAGTGTTTGAGTTTATTATGATTTATTGATTTCTCATATTTTATTTTGAGATTTTAGTGGTTGCTAAAGTGATTTTCATGAGTAGTCACCCAAATTTCTCTACTATTGTTTTCTTCCTCATCATTTTATTATTTTCCTTGTTTTTGATATCTAAGTCATTGAAAAGGTAGAGTTTGTCTTAAGAAATGATGTGGAAGAGATTACTCCTACATGCAGAGGTCTCAGTGTAGGGTAATAAAATTAAAATAAAAGGATACATAGTGATAGGTCAGGATCTGTACAATGAGTAAAATAATGAGGGAGTTTTTTAATAATAATGATAACGCTACCTTGAAACCCTAAGAATAAAGTTTTTTTCATCTAAATTCTTTGGGTTTTTATTATTTTTCATTGTGTTTTGTATTTTTCTATATAAATATATATAATTCATATTTCAGGCATTTCAAACCAAAAAAGTGATGAATCTAACTTTTTCACATATTTTATACTGTAATTCAATGTTTTAAAACTCAAGGTAGTGTTATTTTATAGGAAATTATCACATTTTCATGTTTTTGTGGTATTTTGATCTTACATAAAAAATGGCCTAATTTTGGAATTTAATTATTTTATTTTTATTATATATATAAGACATAAATTATTCTACATTAAATTAAATTGTGAAATTGATTTTTTTAGTATTCTATACATATTTTGATTCGTTTTAGTTTCTATGACCCAAGGATAAATCCATCATTTAAAGGCTCAAAACGAGCTCACAATTTAGGCCTAAAAAACTACACATAGATCTATGTACTTTTGAATATGGGATTATATCTCAAATAGGTATAGTCTAATGAACCTAAAACTAAACATGAATCTATAAAATGATTTAATGAAAAACATTCATAAATGTGTCCATGTTATAATCAACCAGTTTCAAGGACATAATGACATGTGCAGTTAGATCATTGGAAGACAATGATTCACCTAGACAGAATTAATTTATTGGAGTAAATCAAACATAACACATTCATAAAATGAAAAACCGAGTTACAATTTTGTGGGAGCATGTGAGAGACAAAGGATAACAACTTTAATAAAGACACTATTCCAAAGTAATGCCATTTATTTTTTCAAAGAATCTCTAACATATAACAGATATAATTGGAGTAAAAATTTATCACCCCTTTTCTCTATAAATTTTCACCACCTCTCCCTTTACGAAGGATTTCCATTTTTAGGGGACAAAGGTGGAGTATTGTTTTTGTAATAGGTCTTCATATTTTTATTATATATTAGTCTATATCGATACTTATTTTTTACATTTTTTTATGTTTCTCACATAGTTCTTTTTTATGTCCATGTTTGTGGAGAGCTAACCCTCACTGTTGTTTGAGGGGGGAAGTGGTGTTGTTTGAGTTTGTTGTGATTTATTGATTGGTCAAATTTTATTCTATGATTTTTTTGGTGGTTAAAATTATTTTGGTGATGGGTATCACAACATTCTCTATTATTGTTTTCTTCATCCCTGTTTAATCATTTTTCTTCTTGTTAATATCTCATCCCTCGAAATAGTGGAGTATGGATTAGGTATTGATGTGGAAGATATTACACCAACTTGTAAAGGACTCAATGCATGGTAATGTGATTAATATTAGAGGGTGTATAGTGATTGTTTTTTAATCTCTAAATTCAGTAAAATAATGAGGAAATATTTTAAATAAAAATTACAACATCCCCATGAATCCCCATGAACAATATTTTTCTTCCACTAACTTCTTTGTGTTTTATTATTTTTCATTATGTTTTGTATTTTCATATATATATATATATATTATATTTATATTTTATGAATTTAAAACCCAAAAGTGGTTAATATAAAATTTTCATATATTTTATACTATAAATCAATATTTTAAATCCCACCATAATGTCATTTTATTGGGAAATTGTCACATTTTTATGTTTTTGTGATATTTTGATCATAAATGAAAAATGACCTAATTTGGGAATCTATCTATTTTTTTATTCTATATTTTTACCATAAATTATTCTGTAGTAATTTAAATTGTGAAATTACTTTTTTTAGTTTTCCTTACATCTTGGGATTCATTTCAAATTTCTATACACAAAGATAAATCAATCATTTAAAGGCTCAAAACTTGCACACAATATGGGCCTAGAAAATTGTACACAAATATCGACTAATTTGAAGATGGGATTATATATCCCCAAGGCCTAATCCAATGAACCTAAAATTAGGCATTAATCTTGATAAGGAATTAATGAAGAACATTCATAAAGGTGTACATGCACTAATCCAGTGTTTCCAAGGACATAATGGCATGGGAAGTTAGAGTATTAGAATACCAAGAGTCACCTGGACAGAATTAATTTTTTGATGTAAATCTACAATAACTCCTTCATCTTTCATCCAGTCAAGATAAAAAATTGTGGGTACACGTGGGAGTAAACATGGAACAACTTTCAATAAAAACTATTCCCAAATTCATCCATTTTGCATGCCTAAAATTCTATAACATCTTGAAAAATGAATTGGATCCAAATTTCTTACCCCTTTTCTCTACAAACTGTAACCTCATATCCCTTTACAAAGGACAAAAATTTAAAGGGTGTAAAGGTGGATTATTTTAGTTTTAATAGTTATATATAATTCCAAAATATATTATTGTAGATATTATTCTTCTTCATCCCATTTTCGTTTCTTTTCTTTTTTTTTTGTTTTCTTCTCCAACCATAATTTTATCTCCATTTTTTTGTGGAGATCATACCCCCACTATTATTTGATGGGATAAGTGGTGGTGTTTTAGTATATTTTAATTTATTTATTTCTCATGTTTTGTTCTAAGAATTCAGTGTTAGTAAAAATGATTGTGGTGAGTGGTCTGCCCACTTTCTCTACTACTTTTTTCTTCCTCCTCATTTAATCATTTACATTCCCATTAATATCTAATTCATTCAAATACTGAATTTTGGATTGAGTGTTGACTTGAAAGATATTACTTGTACATGAAGAGGTATTAGTGGAGGGTAATACCATTAAAATGGGTGGGTGTATAATGAAAATTTTGGATCTCAACATTTTGTAAAATAATGAGGAAATATTTTTAATACCAATGATAACACCACCATGAAACCCCAAGAGCAACAATTTTCTTCCTCTAACTTTTATTGCATCTGTTAATCATTTTCATTGTGTTTATTATTTTTTAATATACATTAATATATATATATATATATTATTATATTATATTTATTTCATATTAAAATCCCCATATGTATTAGTTTAGTTAGTTTTGTGTTAGTAAAATTTATAATAGTGATAATAGGAATTCAGTGCATGTAAGTGGTCTCCTTATGATCAACCCTAGGGTGTGCACTATACTACATTTGTTTGGAGAATAAAAATTTAATTGAAAACTGGTTCACAAGAAACTATTAATAACAACCTTTGATATAGGTATCTAAAATTGTGGGATAAGAAAGAAGATATTTAAAAGACTTCCTTTTGACCAAGATATGTGAATTATGAGTTTGTTTGTGTTCCCTTCGGGTTGACTAATGCTCCAGTTATTTTTATGGATTTTATGAATATAATCTTTAAGTACTACCTTGATAATTTCATGGTAGTTTTTATTGATGATATAATGATATATTAAAAAATAAGTGAGGAGCATAATGATCATTTAAGGGATATATTAAAAACACCAAGGAAGGAGAAAATATTTGGAAAATTAAGGAAAAAAGAATTCTGGTGACAAAATATTGCATTCTTTGGGAACATTATAACCAATCAAGTAATATTAGTTGAACCTTCCAAGACAAAGAATATATATTAGTGGCATCATCCTATAATAATAACTAATATTCATAATTTCCTTGGTTTATTAGGATATTATATGAGGTTTGTGAAAAAAATTCAGGACTTTCTAATCCACTAACCAAGTTAACTCTAAAATAAGCTATGTTCATCCATAAAAAGGAGTGAGAATTACATTTTAAGTGAAAAAATAAGATATTGGTTATTACACTAGTGTTAACTCTACACTCTATCAGAGAATGATTTTTTATTTATAGTGATGAATATATTGAATTGATTGGGTGTGTCATCATTCAAAATGATATGGTGATCACTCATGCATCTCAATAGTTAAAGGCCCTTGAGCATAATTATCCTATGAATGATTTGGAGTTGGTGGAAGTTTGTTTTGATGATGTCATAGAGGCACTATCTTTATGGGGTGAAAAGTGATATATACACATACTAACAAAGTTTGAAGTATACATTCATACAAAATGAATTGAATAAGAGATAAAGAAGATGGTTGGATATTCTTAATGACAATGACTGTTTGGTTCATTATAACCATAGAAAAGAAAAAATATTCATTGATTCATTATGTAGGAAAGACCTTGTTGTACTTAAAATGGTTAAGATTCAAGGAGATCCAATTATCAAGGATATGGTAAGGTTGGAAATGGGAATTATAAAGTAAGGGACATCATAATTCATATCCTAAATGAATTTTATACCATCATTACTAGATAAAATCAAGATAGATTAGAGAAAATATCCTTTGATACAAAAGAATATAGTTTCTATGAAGAATGGTAAGTTTATTGATATCAATATAGATCAATAAGTTCAATTTAAATTTCATATAGGGTTATATATCCCATCAATCCTAGAGAAAAAGAAATGGATAAAGCTCATATCTTGAAATTTTCTATACATCCTGAAAGTAATAAAATGTATAGGGACCTTTGTGATCATTATTTATGGGATAATAATAAAAGGGAGATTGTTAACTACACTATAAGGTTCTTGATGTGTCACCATGTGATGGTGGAGTGGAAAATTCCAAAATGGGTATTTCAACCCCTACCCATACCAACATAGAAGTTGGAAAATATCACTAGGGTATTCATCACTATTCTCCTAAGGACATCCAATGTAGATAATGTGATATGGGTTATAGTGGATCAACTCAACAAGGCTTTCCATTTCATCACTATTTGGGACAATTTTTTTCTTAACCAACCTGTCATGATATACGAAAATGGAGTGGTAAGGATACACAAGGGACACATTAAATATTTTCTGATCATGATCCTTGTTTCATATCTAAATTTTGGAGAAGTATTCAACATGATATAAATAATTAATTGAATTTCAGTATAGACTATAACCCCCAAAACAATGGCCAATATTAAAGAACTATTCAAACACTTGACGACATGCTGAAACATGTTCAATGGAATTTAAATGTTGATGCGATCTACACCACCCAATACTTGAGTTATCAGACAACAACATCGTCCACATGATCATTCAAATGGAATTATAAGAAGATAAATATGGGAAGATATGTAGAACTTTTACTTGTTGGGATGAAGCTGGTAAGAGAATTCTACTTGGGCATGATCTTGTGAAAAATGATGATAGAAAAGGTTCATTCCATCCAAAAAAATATAAAAGCTTCTCAGATTCAGCGAAATAGTTATGATGACATTCATCAATGGGAATTGGAGTTTTATGTTTGGGATAATGTTTTCCTTCAGATATCACCATGTAATAGAGTCATTCAATTCGGAAATAAAGGGAATCTTAACCCTAGATATATTTTCCCCTTTTAAATCCTTGATCACATAGTAGTCGTGGCCTATCAGCTAGAACATCCACACAATCAGGCTCATGTTCATGATGTATTCCATTTATATCTCTTGAATAAGTATACACCTAATCCGTAACATTTAATGAACTCAATTTTTGTACAACTCAAACATGACCTCTCTTATGAGGAGAATTTAGTGGAGATATTGGAGTATAGAGACAATGTTCTACACAACATGAAAACTCTTCTAGTAAAAGTGTTGTGGATTAATTATAAGTATGAAGAGGCTACATGGTAAACACATGAAACAATGAAACAAAAGTACCCCCACCTATTCTAAATTGATAATATGATTTTAAATTTTGGTGGTGAAAGTTTTAAAGGGGGGAAGAATGTAAGGACCCATGGTTTTTAAAATATATTTGTTTCCTGATGAAATTTGAGTTTTAATATATAATAGTATACATTTTCAAAAATATATAAGAACCAAAAGAAACTTGTCTCATTAATAAATATCATTCCATTATTCATCTATAAAACCAATGAAAATTACAAACCTTATAGTTTGACAAAAAATACAAAATACAAAATATAAAATGGAAAAAAAGGATCAGTTCAATCCGCTAGAGTCATTTCCCCAAAGAAAAATACTACAGAGATCAAGAAAAATATTATTAAACCAATAAATATCTTATAAAATGAAAATATATCCTTAGGGGGATTTGTAGTGAATTTTTAGTGAAATAATGAAGTGGTATTTATAGGGAGAAATGTGGACATTAGAATTGTAATATGTCCATTTGTCAAATATGACTGCTGGTCAATATAAAGGTTGGTTTATTTTACCACTGTAAATTATACCCATTAGTAATAATTTTACAATGATAATTAGTGTTTATAAGTAGTAATGACAAAGGATAATTGATGCAGAAAGGAAAAATGATGGCCTCAACTAGTAGATTCGTGGAATCTAAATCCAATTTTTTAGAACATTAGTGGGAGGTAGGGCCACTAGGGTTTTCCATTGACCAAGTTCAAGTTGAGCTTCAACAAGTAAGGCTTTAACAAAATCACATGTTGGAGAATTTGACGTTTGTGGAGATGACCACTTGGTCAATGTTAGTTGACCCACCCCATGAAACTACCATCACCACACGCCTTACCCTTAGGGTGTCTACAGGGGTTATAAGGGGTTATGTATCTAGGACATGATTACTTAAAGTGTAATTTAAATTTTATAAACAAAATTTTTATTCCATAAATCCCATTTTTAAAATTATTTTGTTTAATAAAACATATATTTAAATAAGACCAATTTGATAAATTTATTGTGAGATGCATATAAAACATAATTATATTTTTAGAAAATATATATACTTTGGTAATAAACTCATGTATCCAAAACAATATTTTTTTTAATAAATATCCTTTTAAAACACACTTATTTAAATATAAATGATAAAATTATTTGATAATGACTTTGGGGATTTTGATAAGGTTCATAAATTTGAATGTGTCTTAAAAACTAAATTTTTTTCAATAAATAATTATTTTTATATTTTAAAGTTAAAATTACCTTATTAAGAGAATTATTTTTATAAAATAAATATTATATTTGAAATCATCATGTTGAAATTAGGTTATGGTGAATTTTTTGAGGATTTTGTAAAATAATTTCATTTTACATGATAAGTAAAAATAAAGTTTGTGGGTTTTAGTTTGTTTTATAAATTCATATTTATACTATAATGGTGTAATAATTATTTAACCATAATCCATGGTTTAAAATTTTTATTTTATAAATATTAATTATTTTAATATGTAACGACCAGAAATTTTTGAATAATAGTAGTTTCAAGAAAATGTGGGTTATATTATTTGTCACAACAAAACTATATCTAATTAATAAGGAAGTAAGTATATTTTAATGTGACCATCTGGTTTCGACTATTATATTACCATTGGTATATAATGACCATTGGTCAATATGACTATAGGAAACTATACTCTTAACGTTATGATGATTGTTTATAAGTAGAAATGATAATCGTTAATGAATGCTGAAAGAGGAGTCGATGACCTGATCAAGTTGAATCAGGCCGTAAAAATCCCATTTATCAGTTCTTGGGAAGGAGGTTGAATCATTGGAATTTTCTCTTGATCAATCCCTAGCTGAGCATCAACATGTTAAGCTTGAACGAAATCGCCTACTGGAGAAGTTAATGTTAGTGGAGATTACCACCTGGGTGATGTTATCCATGTCACCCCAAAAGTATATCACCATTGCACACCATAACCTTAGATTGTATGAGGGTGTTATAAGGGGTTATGTGTCAATGCCTTAGTCACTTAAATTATAATTCCTTTTTTTTAATAAAATTTTTATTTCATCATTTTTTTGTATGAATACTTTTGCTTAAAAACTGAAATGGAATTGATAAATGGATTTTTTGGGTAAAAATGTACTTTTATGAGAGATATTAATTATTATATTAAACTAAGGTTTTATTAAATTTTTTTATTATAATTAAATATTTTTATTGAAACGCTTTAATTTAATTTCAAAGGATAAAATAATTTTATTTTTTTCAAGAATCAATAATTTTAGTATGCATATTTCTATCTGCTATTATTTTTATAAATATATATTTTTATAGTTAAAAGTTATGTTACTAATATTTATAGATCTATTATATTACAATAAATTCCATTTTTTAAATAATAATTCCGATATCAGGTTAGGGTGAATTTCTGAGAATTTTATAAAATATTTTGTTTTTCGGTGAATAGTAAAATACATTATTGAGTTTTTAGTGTGTTTAATGACATCATAATGATGTAATATGTCATATAAGACTATGGTAGAATCTTTTGGATTAAAATATTATAATAGGTGTCCTAAGTGGCCAATACCATTGGAAAATACTGTGGCAAAGCCCATGGGTTTTCAAATACCATTGATGATGAGTCCAAGGAAATTAATAAAAAACTCCTTCGATTTTTCTATAAATACCCACCCATTACATTGTTTTTTTATTCCCAATTCTTTCCCAATAAATATCTGATACTATTAACTCCCATGTAGTCCTACCAAGGTGTCCTCCATCACCAAGGTCTCAATTATCGTGTTTTAGGAGTTAGTCATCAAGGTTAGGGAAACCTCAACTTCTCTTTTCCTTTCAATTTACCTTTTATGTGGTATGTCTTTCAAATTTAAAAATAGGTTCTTCTTCCCATTATTTTCTATCCATTTACAATATTATTAGTATATTATTAATGGGGGACTCATTTTCCCTCCCTTTTTAATGTTTTCTAAAACCATGTTTCATACCCATTTTGCTTCTAGATTTTCTTCTAAAAACCTCTCTCTTTTTATCAAGAAATTATATCATTTTATTTTGTGAATACCCAAAACTCTTTCATCTCTAGGGGTATTCACATAGATTTCAAAATTATATATTTTATTATGTTATTAACAGAAATGATACCCACCTTCTTTTTCTTTGGGTTTAAAATTACAAAATAATCTTGTTCTTAAGCACTTTATAAAACCCCTTGATTTTGATATAAAACCTATTTCTTTAATTCTCCACATGTTATTTATTAAATGTTTTATTATGACATATGTGTCTCTAATTTATTAATACATATGAAGGGTTATTCCTAATAGAAATTAATACATTGGGTAAAGAATTTAATCTCCAGAGATGAAAAGTTTTATGATAAATTGGTGAATTACCTTGATAATTTTTATAACACCTTAGTGATAATACTTTGTGGGATTCTTATAAATGACTCAATTAAATTTTTTATCCAAATTTCCATGTTATAAATCATATTATTTTATTATTATATTCCTCTTTTTTTAATTTTTCAAACCATTGTGTATTTTCTCAAGTTCTTATTGATATTCCTCAAGATCACAAGTAAATTGTTTCCCTTGTTTATGCTTACCGGGTCTTCTGCTCAACCTTCCCTTTGATGTATGTCCCCATGTTATTATATGTAATAAATATACTTAGTATAAACCTTTAAGAATCCTTTAAAGTGTAATATAATAAGTTTTTATGTTTTTCATGTATTATGAACCTTTTTTTAAGAAAATAAACTTTAAAAGATCCTTTGTTTGAAAAATGTAACGAAAAGTTATATAATAAAAAGGCGGGATTCCATAGTTGTTATCAAATGATAGTTTATTTATTTATGGAAATTAGGATTTTAAAACATTATAAAAAACTCTATAGAAATGTTTAAATATAGGAAAAATTCCTGGTATTTTGGTGAAATATTAATTAAGTGGTTTCTGAACAAATAAATCCCTATCTAGATACAAAAAAGTTGATGTTGGTCCGGAACAGATGTATCTAGGGGTAAAATCCAAAAACAATTCTTTGAGATAGACTTGAATGGGAACTGGTGCATGATAATGGGACTTGTTTCACTCCTTCTTTTACACTCATGTGGGATATTATTTGTCAATCAAAAGGTTTTTATAAATCATTATGAAGGAATTAAAGAAAATTCAATTCTTTTTAATGAATAAAATCTTTACGCATGATTTAATATGACATAAAAGTTCTCTTGGAGTTATAATATTATTAAATGAAACACATTTATCTCTATGGTTTTCTTCTTTTATAAAATGGCTGGAAATATGAGAATTTGTGTAAATGGTGGGAATAATGGGCCATGAAATAACTTAAATCCTATGAAAGATATAATGGAAACATTTATGAGAATGATGAATCAAATAACTCGATTTATGAGAAATAACTTGAATCAATCCAAGAGACCAGATTCACCACAAAGGGAACAACCTTTTGTTGACTCCTTTGTGAATCAATAACCACCAAATTTCAGTGGATATACTGACCCCAAGATTTATAAATAGTGGATAAGCTCTATTGAAAAGATATTTTCTATTATCCATTGTTCATAATAAGAGAAAATCACCCTATTTGTGTACAACTAAGAGGGTGGGGAAAATCAGCAATGGAAAGTGGTTAAAACTACAAATCCAAGAGGGGAGAACGAAGATATGGAGTGGGAAGAGTTCAGGAGATCATTGTTCATAATATATATACCTTATTCAATTTGAAAAAAGTAGTAATCAATTCTTAGAGCTGAAACAGAAGGAAAATTAATCTGTTGGAATCTATGTGATGAAAATCACAAGAATTTTCCATTACACCTCTAGATTTTTTATGGATTATAATGTAAAGGTTGATTGATTATTTAGTGTACTAGGACCTCATATATGGAAGAATCATTCTAGCTGAGACTATGAAAACAATGAGGAGATAGTATGAAGTTCTATGAATGTGAAACTGGTTTTTGGTGACATGCAGTGGTCCCACAAATCGAATGGAAAAGGAGAGATCTTTGGATCCAAAATTGGGGAGGAGATTTGATCATGGAAGATAAGTAAAGAATGTGTAACTTTCCACATGAAACAAATTTGGAAAGAATCATTCAAGGAACTGCCTGGTCGGGAGCGATAAATGTTATAGGTGTGGAAGAGAAGGCCATATTGCTTAGAACATTCATAGTGAGGTAAAGCGTAAATTCTCAACACTAACAACAAACGGAAGATGGTGTAGGATTTTCCTAAAGTCCATTACTACAAATGTGGAAAACTTGGGTACTTTTCCAATACTTGTCCAAAACTGAGGGTAGTGGAGGGGAATCACCATCAATATCATTATAGGACAAGGGATAAAGGTTGTTATTTTTTTTCATGACATATGATTTTGAAGATCCAAAGGCTGTGGTGGAAGGATCTTTTTTGGTTCACTCAAATCTAGTGAGTACTTTGTTTGATTATGGTTCCACACATACCTTTATTTCTTTCATGGTTTCAAAGAACATAGAATAAATCTCTAACCTTCAAGATGTTGAGATATCTATCATGACACCTGTAGGGATTATCCTAGCATAAAACATGTATAGAAACTCTAGTATTTACTTTGGAGAGCACAATACGATCACAAATATAGTATTCATTCCCATGTTGAATGTGGACATTATACTAGGGATGGAATCAATATCAAAGTATAATGATAAAATAAAATTAATAAGAAAGGAAATACTAGTAGTCCTGAATAGAAAGCCTACTGTTGTTTTCAAATGAGATATATCTCGACCAGATCATTTTCAAGAAGCACCACCTATAACCTTATTTAAACAAATTATTGATGAATATGCAAATGGAAATAAAGTATATGAATAGATAATGTCCCAATCATTCTAGAATATATTGGTGTATTTTCAGAGGAGTTCCCTAGAACTCCCCTAGAAATAGAGGTAGAGTTATCCATTGAACATATGCCAAGATCCAAGCCGATATAAAAAACCCTATATAGAATGGAAATATGAATCTTGAGGAATTATGGAACAAATCCATGATCTTTGGAGAAGGGTTTTATTTGGTATAGTGTGTCTCCTTGGGTAACCCATGTTCTATCTATGAATAAAAAGTATGAATTGATGTTGCTACGCATTGATTACATATAACTTAATACGATCATACTGAAGAATAAATACCCCTTGAAAAAATAGATGATTTATTTGACCAGCTTCATGTGGCTCAATTATTCTCAAAAATTGATCTTATATCTGGTTATCGTCAATTTAGGGTGAATAAATAAGATATTTCAAAGACCACATTCTGATTAAGATATGAGAATTAAGAGTTTTTTGTTATTCTCTTCGTCTTGAACAATAGTCATGCTATTTTTGGGGATTTGATGAATATAGTCTTTAAGGACTACATTGATAACTTTGTGGTTGTTTTTATTGATGATATTAGGATATATTATAAAAGTAACAAAGAAGATGAGGATCATCTATGGGTTATATTGCAAACATCGAGGAAGAAGATTTTATTTGGAATGTTTAGAAATATTAATTTTTTTTACAATATGTTACTATCATGGGGTATATTGTAGCTAAAGAAGGAATCATAGTTGGCCCTACAAAGACAGGGGTTGTGGAGGAGAAACCTCATCCTACAATAATAACTGAGATTCATAGTTTCCTTTGATTAACGGGATATTATAGGAGGTTTTTGATTTTTTATTTGTGAATTTCTAATCCACTAACCATGTTAAATCAAAAAGTGGTCATTTTCATCTGGATGAAGAAGTATGAAGAATGTTTACAATAGCTAAATAATAGATTGGTTACTTCACCCATGTTAACTCTACCCTCTATCAGATAAGGATTCATTATTTTTAGTAATTCATCTCATAAATGTATTGGGTTAATCCTCATGAAAAATGACAAGGTTTTTATTATGTATCTCAGTAGTTGATGACACGTGAGAAGAGTTATCCTACACATGATCTGGAAATAGATACGATTGTTTTTTCACTAAAGATATGGTGGCATGATTTATATAGGGAGAAATATGATATATACACATACCATCATAGTTTTAAGTATATTTTCAGGGAAAATGAATTGAACACGAGATAGAGGATATGGTTGGAACTTCTTAAAGACAATGATTTTTTAAATTCATTATCATCCTAGAATAGAAAACAAATTCATTGATTCATTAAGTAGTAAAGACCCAGTTGTGTTGGAAATGATGAGGATTAAAAGCGATCCTTTTATCAAAGACGTAGTAAAACTATACATAGGAATTTTAGGGGAGGGAACATCGTCAACCCTATCTAAAATTATTTATAAACAATCATTACTAGGGAAGATAAAGAAATATCAAAGAGATGATCCTTTGTTATAGAAGAAGATAGATGCTGTGAAGAATGTAACATTCCCGAGTTCAATATTGATCAAGAAAGTGTATTAAAATTTCTTACACGACTACATGGTCCATCTATTATAGAAATAAAGAAGGAGGTGATGGATGAATCTCATAGATCTACTTTCTCTATACATCCTGGAAGCATGAAAATGTCTGGGGACCTTCTTGATCATTCTTGGTGGGATAACATGAAAAGGGAGATTCTGGACTACACTACAAGGTTCCTGGTGTGTCAACAAGTGAAGGCAGAGTGACAAATTACTAAAGGGGTATTATAACCACCACTCATACCATCATAGAAGTTGGAAAATATTAATATCTACCTTGTCACTCATCTCCCAAGAACATAAAAAGGGAAAAATGTCACATGGGTTATAGTGTACTGTCTCTCCAAGATTTCCCAATTTATCTCTATTCGAGAATATTTATCTCTTGGTCAACTCAATAAGATATACATGAAGTAAGTGGTAAGGTTTCATGGGTAACACTTTCTATTGTTTCATATCGTAATCCAAGGTTCACATAAAAAAATTGGAGAATTCTTTGACATGATCTAAATATTGAATTGAATTTCAATACGGCCTATCACCCTAAAAATTACGTCCAATATGAAAGTAATATTCATAAACATGAGGACGTGATGATAATGTGCTCAATGTAATTTATTTGTTGATGGGATCATCATCTCCCATTAGATGAGTTCTCATACAAAAACAGATTACAATAGAGTATTAAAATGGCACCCTATGAAGATTTATATGAGAATAGATATAAAACTCTTACTCTTTGGGATGAGTCTAGTGAGAGAAAGCTTATTGGTCATGATCTTGTGCAAGAGATGACAGAAATGGTTCATTCCATCCAGCAACACAAAATGGTTTCTCATAGTTCGAAGAAGAGTTATGATGAAAAACATCAAATGGGATTGGAGTTTGATGTTTGTAATTAAGTATTATTTATAATTACACTTTATAATAGTGTCAAGAGTTTTTTAAATAAATGTAATCTCATCACCATGTACATTGGTCCCTATGAAATACTTGATTGCATTGGAGCAGTGGCCTATCAGCTTTCAATTATTCCAAATTTAGCTCAGCTTCATGATATTTTCCACATGTCTCTATTTAGGCTGTACATACCTAAACCTTTATATGTACTGAATATTGAGGTGGACAACTATAACATGACATCTCTTATAAGGATTAGCTGGTTGAGAACATGTATCATAGAGACAAGGTTCTATACAACATGGTTACCCACCTCATTAAAGTGTTTTAGAGGAACCACAAATATAAATTAGTGATGTGGGAGCCATAGGAAAAAATGAGACAGAAGTACCCACACATATTCTCAACTGACAGAACAAGTTGAAATTTTAGGGGCTAAATTTTTTATGGGGGGAAGAATATAACGACCCGAACAATTTTAATAATGGTTGTTTCTAAAAAATGTGTGTTATATTATTTTACAAAAAATATCTCATTAATAATTAAGTATATTTTAATGTGTCCATTGGGTATTGAACTTTATATGACTATTCATCAATATAAATGTTGAAATTTATACTCTTAATGTTATGATTATTGTTTATAAATAGAAATGATACTAGTTAATGAATGAATAAATAAGATTTGATGGCCTCATCGAGTAGAATCGGACTATATGAAGCCCAATTATTGTAGATTTGGAAGAAGGTAACATCACTGGGCTTCTCTCTTGACTGATCCCAAGCCGAGCTTCAACATGTTAAGCTTGAATGAAATCTCCTATGGGAGAAGTTCAAATTAGTAGAGATTACCACTCAGGCAATTTTATCCAAGCCGCCAAAAGAGTCTATCACCATTGCACACCTTACCCTCTGGTCGTACGTGAGTATTAAGGGGTTATGTGTCAAGGATTTAGTCACTTAAATATCAACCCATTTGTCTTAATAAATTTTTTTTTCACATAATTTCCATTGTAATAATAGTTTTTCATAAAAAATGAAATTAAATTTGATAAGTTGATTTTTTATGGTAAATAATGTACTTTTATAAGAGATATAAATTACTATATTAAACTAAGATTTTATTAGTAATTTATATTATAAGTAAATGTTTTTATCAAAACACTTTTATTTAATTACTAATTATAAAATAATTTTATTTTTTTTCATGTGTCGAAAATTTTACTATCCATTTTATAATGCATTTTCTATCTGCTATTATTTTTTATAAATATGTATTTTTTTAGTTAAAAGTTAAATTAATCATATTTAGATAATTATTATGATAAAATAAATTTCATTTTTAAATAATAATATTGATATTATGTTTGGGATAATTTATGATAATTTTTTAAAATATTTTGTTTTTCAGTGAATAGTAAAAATAAAGTTTTGAGTTTTTAGTGTGTTTAATGAAATCATAATGATGTAATATCTCATATAAAATGATTGAAAATTATTGTGTATTAAAATATAAAAATACATATCCCACGTGGCCAATACCATGGGCAATTTACATGAGAAACCCCATGGTTTTGCAAATACCACAAATGAGGTGTCCAAGGGAATTACAAAAACTCTCTCCCTTTTGCTATAAATACCCTGAAATTACATCATTTCATTTAATTATCAATTATTTACCAACTAATATGTGATATTATTACCTCTAAATCAGTAATTACAAGGTATAATAATGCCCCCAAAGTCTCGATCATCGAGTTTTAGGTGTCACTTTTTAAGGTAAGGAAAATCTCAACTTCTCTTTTCCTTTCAATTTCCCTTTTATGTGGTATGTCTTTAAAATTTCAAAAATATGTTCTTTTTTACATTATATTATAGCCCATTACTATATTCAGAGTATTTTATGTTCGATACACCCTTTTCTCCTCTCTTTTTAATGATTTCTAAAACAAATTTTCATGCCTGTTATGCTTCATTATTTTCTTCTCAAAATTTCTCTCTTTTTATTAATAAATTTTTTATTTTATTCCATGAATACCAAAAAATTTATCTTCTCTAGGGGTATTCATATATATTATAAAATTAACTATTTTATTCTGGTATTAAAATAAAATAATCCTCCCTTCCTTTTCTATGGTTTTAAAATAACCAAAGGATCTTGTTTTTTATAACTTTCTAAAACATCATGATTTTGATATGATATGCATTTCCTTTATTCTCTATAGGTTGTTTATGAAATGTTTTATAATGATATATGAGGGTAAAATTAATTATTACATATTAAGTGTGATCCTTAATAGTTCTCCAATGTATTGGGTAAATAATTTAATCTATAGAGATGACAAGTTTTAAGATACCTTGGTGAATAACCTTGTTAATTTTTATGACACCTGAGTGAAAAAACATGGTGATATAATTATAAATGAATCATTTAAATGTTTTATCCACATTTACATGTTATTAATCATGTTAGTTTTATTATTATATTATTATTTTTCTATTTCTCAATACATTATTTATTTCCTCAAGTTCTGTTTGATATTCCTCAAGATCCCATGAAAATTGTTTCCCTTGTTTACCCTTATATTGGGCCTTCTGCTCACCCTTTCCTTTGATATATGTCCCTAGATTATGAGATTCAATAAATCCACATAGTATGAACAATGAAGAAACCTTTCAAGTGGAATATAATTTTTTTTTATTTTCATGTATTATGTACCTTTTTTCTAAGACACTAAACATTAAAATATCCTATGTTTGTAAAACATAATAAAAAGTTATTTAATGAAAAGTAAGGATACCATATAATATAATTTAATCAATTTAAATAACAATAAGTGTCTTCATAAATTCAAAATTGGAAAAATTTAATTTTTAAAAAATTATATTTTGGAAAATGTACTCTTCTATGTACAAAGAAGTATTAAAAAATGGTGTTCAGTTTTAGTGGATTAAAATATCATAACATAATACTAAAATTTAAGAAACCATGAGAAAAAGGGTGAGCTAATGGTTTTTATTTTTCCAAAATGTTTATTTCAAAGACCTATTTTTAAAAATTAGTTCATAATTCCTTCACAATTTTTATAATTACCCACCCATCACAGCTTTACACTTCACTCCCAATATATCATACATGAATTTTCATTCATTTTTTCCTCCAAAATAGTCCCCTCGAGGTTTCTATAAGACCCCAAGGTTCCATCATCAAGAATTCGGAGGAACTCTTCATGGTAAGGGAATTATCATCCTCTTCTTTTCAATTCAAAAAATACTTTTTTATATATATTATAAATGATATGTTGTGTTCTTTTCATATTCTTTTTATCATACCCTTGGAAATAAAATAATGTTTTATCAATGGGATACCATACATCACTCTAATTTTACAATTTTCTAAATCTACATTTTATACTTGTCATGCTATCGAATTTACACCACACATTTCACTCTTTTACATAAGAAAATTTTATATTTTTAATACCCAAACAATTTCATTATACATGACGATTCACCTAGTTGTTAAAATAATTTATTAATTTTTGGATTTACAAATACTAAATACATATTCCATTTATTTGGGTTAAAATTATGTCATGGTCAATCCTTTTAGCACTTATATACAAAATTATTTTATATGAAACTTGTACTTTGTTTTCCTTGATTTACTAAAAAATGATTTATTATGATCAATGTGGCTCAAATGAAATTAAAACATATAAAGGGTGAACCATGATATTTCTCAAATTCATTGGTTAAGTAATTGTTCTATAGAGATGAAATGTTTTACAATACCTTGTTGAATAACCTTGGTAATTTTGATTTATGACACCTTGGTGATAAACCATAGTGATATGCTTATAAATGTATGATTTAAATATTGTATCCACATTTCCTTTTTTATGATTCATGTTCTTTTTATTATGATAAACCTAATGTTCTCTTAATCATGTTATATTGTTATACCTCATGTTCTTATTGATATGTCTCATGATCTCATGCTAAATGTCTCCCTTGATTATTCCCTTACTCGAATCGTGATCACCCCTTTCCTTTGATGTATGTCCCTAGAATATGAGATGTAGTAAAAATAACTTATGTAAACCCATGAAGAAGCCTTTCATGTGGATTAGAATAATGTTTTATCTTTTCATGTATTGTGTTCAAGATTTCCAAGAAACTAAACTTTAAAAGAACATGTGTTTCGTTCCATGTAATGAAATGTTTATGTAACAAAAAGGTGTGATGCCATTTTATTTATTTATGTATATCTATTATATCCTTTCGTTTCTATGATACAATAATTATTTTAAACAAATTACGATGTGATGGGTGGGGATAAAATTCTATGTCCTTCATATGCATTGGAAAATGTTTTATATATCATAATATCATTATTCATGAATATTATGTAGTTATATTGTTCAACTATGTTATGCATGAATATAATATGGTTCATTTTTCCACAATTCTATGATGTTTTTTAAGTATTCCTTGTCTTATTTTAATTATGTTTCATTATTATACATGTTTCACATCCTATGTTTACTTCATATTATCCTCTTTTTCTTTCGATTAGGAATACATCATTATGAATTCATAGATATTATTATGATCAATCATATAATAATATACCCTTTTAATTCTTGTAATTACTTCCCATACAAGTATTTTCAGTTTACACTTTCTTTTTTGTATGTACCTAGGTGATCACATGTGTTAAGAAAATTATTAATATCTATAGGAAGAATATGATGAAATAATAAAAAAAGAATAATTTTTTTTGTGTATTAATGTTCTATGAACATAATTTTATAATTTTCTCAAACATTAAACCTATTAATATTAAGATATTTATTATTATGTATATTGGTCTTAAAAATTATGTAAAAACAATGAATATAAGGTATGGGTCACTATAAAAAAATAAATAACAATACGTGTGTATTAAGGGGTATATATGGTATGTTAGTATATGCATACCCAATATGAAATCCCCAAAAATTCTATATAAACACCATATAAAGATAAACTATCATGATTCAATAAATGAAATTAAGCTAAACAATGTAGTTGTCATGGATAAGAGAAATAAGAAAAGATTCATTTTTACCATATATACATTTGAGGAAAAAGTATCATTTCTTCCACAATATTAAATTTTAACCATACTTGAGAACGATAATAAATATTACTAATTTCTGTCTCAAATAAGAAATAGAGAAGATAAAATATGACCATATCTCACTAGATGTAATAATGATCATCCCCTCCCTTATAGGTCATCACCCGGTGGATATAACACTTATATTTATCTAAATACAGGGTATGATGCATTAAATTAATGGTTAGTTTATCCTATCCATCATCTAAAATATGAGTTACACCATACTCAATTCATGGAAAATGTTAAATTACCCCCTCATCTAAATAAGAAATATTATACACCCAAGGAAAGGATAAGAAAAAATTTAAAGGTACTCGTTTGAATGGATAATTGATCCTATATAATTTTATGTAAAAATAATCGACCATATATTGGGAAATTTTAAAAAAACATTTCTCCATTTTAATTAAATATAAATATGACATATTAATTTAGGAAAATCATATTTTTCATGGGTTATTAGATCTTAATTTATTCTGATATAATTTTCACGAAACAATTTATTTTAAAAAAATCACTTATAATTGATTATTAACAAAAATTATCATTATGTTATTAAAAACTAATTCATTTAAATAGAAACTTAATTTTAACTAAAAAAATGAAGCCATGTAGGGTATAAAGCAACTCAAATCATGTTATAATAAAATAAACCATTTTTTCACTATATATAGATATTTATCTCTATATAAAATACTAATATTCACAATAAAACAAATTATTTCATATTACCAAACCATAAAATATTGAAAATATTACTGAATAAAATATTTTTAATTACCAATAATCCAAAGAATAATTATATTTGTGATAAGGTCTAAGGAATACTTTTTAATAATCAAATACACTCATTCACTATAGGTTTAGATCATTAAATATATAATAAAAATATAAAAACCCACCTTTTCTATATTTTAAAAAAATGTATTGAGAATTTTCAATATTACATCACTCACAAGTGCTTATAAATTCATAAATAATAAATATATTAATTTAAAACACCCATTAAAGGGGTTAAAACAAGCCTTTAGTGTCAAAATAATTACTATATGGTTGTGAGAAAATAACGAACCTTCTAATAGAAAGTTTTTCCATACCTTAACCCTATATCACCTTTGATGAATAAAAACCCTTTGAGAATCAAATTTTTTATTATAAATCAATGAAATAAAAAAATATAAATCAATAAAAATAATCTTTCTAGGAAGAATATAATAATACTAAGGATAAAAAGAGGATGATGAAGAGGAAGAAGGAATAAAAAACCATAGATCATTTTTACCATGGTTATAATAGGAGACATGAATGAAGGCATGGTGAGAAAACCTCTTTTAGAAGGGGGATTTATTTTGTAAGAATGGAGGGGGAAAATAAATGGTATTTCCCCTTTATTATAAATTTTACATAATAAATAATATATATAACAACAACAATGACGATTAGGCTGAAAACAATAACAAAAAAGCTTAATTATTGAGGATAATTTCCATCTAAACATCAATATCATGCTCATTGAATAGTATAATTTATCTTAATATCATAAAATATCTTTATATCATCCAAATAAAAAATTATTCTAGGACTCGATAAGTTTGAAGCTAAAAAATAAAGGTTTCATGGGATTTAAAAAAAATAATTATTATACATAGTAAATTAACCATGATCATAATTATTCACTAACATTTATTTCGATTACATTAACCCATAAGAATATTATGCATTGTTTAGTAGTTGTATAATCTAAGCATGAAACCATATGTTTTATTAAATAAGTTTTATTCTCACACAAAATTTTATTTCAAATAGTTTTTATTAATTAATTAAAAGTAAGGGTGCTAAATGAAATGATTATTATTAATAGGTTATTAAATGATAAAAACGTTTTTATCATGTCAAACTAGTACATCAAAGTTGGTTTTAATACCATGAGGAAGGATGTGTAATTACCCTTATCATTCAGATGAGTTATTCACTTTAATTCCAATATTTAGAATTCTTAGATACTATTCTTTATGGTTTTAGTCGAATTAGAAATAGAGGGGAAAAGAAATATGGAGTTATTTAAGGATGGGGAATTGTGGAAGGTTTAATAGATGAATCAAAGATCTAGTGGCTCACTATTAGAAGTTTGTTGTCCATTTTAGTGACACTGTAAGTCTAATGTATTTCCATGAAAGTTGTAATTGGAATATGATACCTTTATTAGAGTGTATGAATTGTAATATGTATTTTAAATTTAAAAATTAAAACCTTTAAACCCCATAAGTCTATTTTTCATACCTTATTCAAGTTCGTAACATCCTTTGTGAGCTCTATATTGGTTCCTCTTCAATATCCTCCACCTAATCTCGATTCTTCATTCATATTCAACATCCTGGTGCCACAGAAGTTCATCATTATCAAAGATAAGGTAGGGAAACACTCATTTTATTTTGTGTTATCTTAAAGAAATTAAATGGATTTATTAACCATTTTCCTCATGGGTTTGGATCTAAGAAACCCCTTTTATCATTCTTCCTATGGGTGGTAACAGGTGGTTGTAATCGAAGATATTAAAATGATGCTATTTTTATACTATTCATATTTATATTCCTTTATTAGGGTAGTTATGTAAACACCTTTTTGGTCTATCTTAGGATTCTTAAATTTTTTTGGGTGGAACTTATAGCTTTATTGGGCATTAGGATTCCTATCTACAGAGACTTCGGTGGGTGACCTTAGCTCTTTCTATCCTATTGTCAAATTATTTAAAATTTAGGGGCATGGGGTATAGTGGGGGATGACTAGATAGTTTTTAATGTTAAAAATAATCATTAATAAATATGTTTTTTATAAAACTGTGTTGATATTGGGTGTCACTTTTTTATTCTTGAATCATAATTCCTTGAATATTATTATTTTTTATATTCTTGTGTACTAGTGACAAGTACTGCATGATTTATGTTGCATCATATGTTTTATATTGATTCACAAAATTTTTAAGGTCTTACACATTTTTTATTGTTTATGAAATTTTTATGTATTGATTTGGTCTTGATATACTCATGTAGGTTCCCTTCTTACTTTTAAATCCCTGTAATGAGATTAAGACCATGTAAATAGTGAAAATACATGTAGTTCACCATTACACCATGTTATGGGAGACAATATATGAGCATAGATGTTGCATAATATTAAGGATACAAAACAAGGTAATTTTTTGTAGATAATGCTTGGGCATGGACTACTTAATGCATATTGGATATGCTTTGGATTTGGAAACCTTATATGATACTACTATTATGTGATATTATTTTAGTTAGTCTGATTATCGATCTCCTTTGAATATATTTCATATGTATAGTCTCATATTGTTGTGTATTTTACATGAAGGTGTTTGGGACTTATTTTTCAGGTACCAGATTGACATTATAAATTAGTTACATGGGAAGGTATACATATGTATATTCGATATGTTCCTCCCCTATAGGATAGAGGACTTATATGTATGAGGGATATATATACTCACTATTTTGAATATATATATGTGTGTGTGTGTGTGTGTGTGTGTGTGTTTCTATGTGCGTGTGTATGGGTGTCCATTCCTTCTTAAAAGAATATGAGTGTCATCTTTGGAGAGGATGATTATTGATGTGCATATAATATTCCTTCCTATGAGACTATGAGTGACCTCCCAAAAAGGATTATTAAGGACACATACACACACCACTATACCAAAAATTGTATTTAGAAGCGGTTTTGATAATCATCTCTAAATGTTTAGTTTCTTATTTTTAGTGCCCATTTTCTAAAACCGCTGCAATATATATATATATATATATTAATATTTAGCGATGCTTTTTAAAAACCCACTACAATATTAAGAATAATTAATAATTATTATTATTAATTATTTAATAATAAACAAACACATATATAATTATACTTAATTATATATATGTGTGTGTGTGTGTGCCTATTTATATAAATACAAATATATTTTTATTTTTATATATTTAGCACTGATAAAATGTACACTTCCTAAAAATACTTTATATAATTTTAGTAATCATATTATAGTATATAGATATATTTATATAGATATAGATTTAATATATTTTATTAAGTATGATTTATATAATACTAAATATGTATTTACACTTAATATATAATAGATGTAGGGAAAAAATATTATAAAAATATTATAAATTAATATTAATTTAAAATTTACTAATTAATGTAGAGAAATAAACATTTAAAAACAATTTAGGGACATAAAATATTAATTAATTAATTAATTAATTAAGATAAGTTGAAAACATGACTTGAACTTAAACGTGATCAATACTCTTGATCCAGGTATCTATTTGGGGTCTACAAACTATTAAATCGAATCTTGTGGAGTGATCTATGACATTTTATAAATTAATAACCTCAAAATCCATATTTATTAATAAAAATAGTCTAAAAGGCCTCCAAAACATAGTTTTTAGTAAGGATACCCTAATTTTTTATGATTCAAAGGATTTAACCTTCATTTTTAGAGAGTTTTTTGGTCTTTTTCAGGAGAGTTAGGATTTATTCCCCGATATTACATTCATATGAAAATTATGGTGATGAAATTTTTTAGTTCTCATATTACAGTGTTATTTATAAATAAATAAATAAATATACATATTTTCATGTATTTACATATATAAACATAATTGTATAAATAAATATTTTTGTATATTTATATTGGTTTTTAATATTGATAAAAGTGATTTCTAGTGATGGGAAAAGGCCTTATCTATATTAGTGTATATTTATGTAAATTTATTTATAGTTATATATATTTATAGATATTTAGATGTATTTTTGTGTATTTTTTAATATTTTTTGTATATTTTTGTATATTTATATATATTGTGTGGGATTATATATATATATATATATATATCTTTTTGTGTGTGTTTATGTATCTTTATACGTGTTTATATATTTATTTATTTATTTATTTATAATTAAATTTAATGTCTTTTATATGCATGTATTAGTGTATGATTAGTTGTAATTATATATACTTATAGATATTTATATGTATTTATGTATATTTATGTATATTTACTTTATATATTTTTATATTATTCTAAAAGCCATGTTTTAATAGATTCTATACAGAATGAGTGTTCTAAGTAGTAGGTACTAAGTTCATTTAATATTGGATTGGTAAAGGGTAAGAAGATTATAGTATATGATGAAGGATTCAAAAAGGTTTTACCTAATAAATATAGGACTCCTTTTTCTTGTACAACAACATGAAAATCTCATACTAAAAATGATAAATTGATTCCTACATTTACAGGTGATGAGGGAATAACTATTCAGCAGGTTGTGGCTCCTAAAGTGGATGGAATTGTTATAGAGGGGGCTACATCAAGTAGTATTCTCCTCAACACTTTTCTAAGACAATAATAACTATTTGTGATATCTTTAGCAAGGCATCAATTGAGGAATGTCACGAGGATATGGTTAAAAACTCTAGCATTAAAACTCCACTGAAGAATGAGGGACGTGAGATGCTACCCCACGACCTAAGTGATGCCTTATAAGACGGGTTTGACACATATGGTGTGTCCATTTATGAAAAAATGGAGCCATACCATGCTTGATATAAATACTACCTTACGTTCCTCACATTCATTTCCCACAATATTGAAGGTAGTATTTATTACAACACAAAGCTGGATATTTGGGATTTATCATTAAAATATAGTGTGTATTATGATTTGGTGGACAATTCTTCTTCGCCATCAGTGGAATATCATGAAACTGAATAGAAAACCTGTTCATGAAGGTGGCAACTTTGTCTTCATTGTAAGACAAATCCTAAGAACATGGTTTTTAGAATAAAATCCAAAAAATGATTTGATCCATTTTTCTTTCCCCGTGTTCCTTAATGTGGGAAAATTATGTCATGTCTAACCCCATCGCCTTCATCATTATTTTTATTTTCTTTAATAAAGGGTGAATGACCCTAAGCCTTCCTCTCTCTATATTTTTATGTATATATATATATTGTGTATATATAATTATATATATATATCATTATATATATTTATGTAATGTTATTTATTTTTTGTATATATTTATATTTATTTGTGTATATATATATTTATATATGTGTGTCTGTGTTCATTTCTAGGTATTTATATATTTTTATGTAATTTTTTATATTTATATATATTTATAGATATTTATATCTATTTATGTATATTTCTATATATTTATATACAATATGCCAGAATATATATTTTTATGAATATTTAGATGTAATATATATATATATATATATATATTTATAAAATATGAATAAACATTCTTTCACAAAATATGTATTTATATGTATTTATCTCACTATGTGTATATATACAAATATTATCATCTCTCTAATAACTATATAAAGATATTGATGGATTGGTAAAAATGTTATAGAATAACAAAGTGGTAAGAGGTTCAAATCCCACTCTACTCATATATATATACATTATTTTATAGGGTACTTTGTGGTTGGGTATATATTGGGGTGGGAATGGGATAAAAAAGTATAAATAATTTTTTTTTAAAATATAATATAAAATAAAAACCATGGCTAAGAAAATCGATGTTAAAAAAACTGTTCTACAATGATTTTTGACACATGTATCGATGACTATTTATATAAACCATCACAAATCATTCATCATCAGTTTAAACTATATATAATTAAAAAACAATCACAGATAAATACTATTTTTCTAATAATGAACTCAAATATAAATACACACACACACACACACACCCTCTTATAGAGGATGGGTTCTGAAAAACATCTTTGGATGATAGGTCCCTTATAGTGGATAAGTACACTACCTGGATTCTAAGAATGGCTCAAAGTAGGCTTGGATGATTCTTACTAGAAATTATTAGTGTGTGATTAAAGTATGATATTTTTTTACATTATTTTTAGAAAAAGTATGTAAAATTTTATAACCAAATCTTTATTTGAGTGGGTTTCTTATTGATTTATTTACCCACTTTGAACTGTTGAATTGAACACTTTGTTTTGTGAAAAATAGACTGATGTTAGGTGGAGACATTATCAAGGTAAATTTTAATCACACTCTATATTTGTTTATATGAAATGAATATTATCCTTGTTTCCCATGACCCGAGTAAAATAAAATATCCTATACACAAGGGTTGAGGGAACCAAAGCAGGGGTTTCCTTCACATATGGTGTGTGGAGTTGGGTTGAACACATTGGAGTTTTTGATGGATGATTGTGGTGAAGATGTAGTGGATATCCTTGGTGGTTTAAATGATAGATACCATTCTTGGGATATTCCATATTGGCTTCTTAGGGTGTGTTAGTTTAACGTGGTATCAGTATATGATATTTTGTTTAGTTACACTTGTACAATGAATTGTATGGATGTTTTTTTGACATTTTATTCATGGATCTTAATTTAATATAAATTATACATTATTTACTAACTAGTTACCCACAGTGTATAGGTATCTTGGTGGTAAATTTTTGTAGGTGTATAGATGTGTTGAATACTAAAATATAATGTCATAATTTTGGTGTGATTATCTGGGTTTTTTCACCTGAATCAAATGAGGTAAAATAATCTCCAACATTAATAACATTTATCCCTCAATAGTTATTCTATCCTATCATGATTGAGAGGGGTACCTGGGGTCTTATAGAGAATCAGATAAATACTATTTGAGTATATGTGTTAGTTCATTACAAAATGTCATTAGTGTGATGAAGGGATCTTGGGTATGGGATCAAGAGTGGTCAAAAGACAGAGTAGTTAGTTCTTAAGAAGTAATTCGTAAATATGATTTTCTAGTATAATTATAGTGGAAACTTGTGATACCAAGGATATTCAAGATTTTATTTTGAATTTCTCTATGAGTTGGTTCTTTTTTCTGAGTCATGTGCATCTTGAGTAGATGATCATAGGTAGGCACATGTATGATGGAAAAACATTTCATGTGCTTGATTGTGTTTTCTTCCCTGATTGTCTGAATGATTTTAATTTTTATACTAACTAAAACCTTATAAGAACATAAAAAAATTATATTTTTCTATTTATTTATTAGCGATGACTAGGTTAGTAAAATGTATTGAAATGATTTAGAATTAAAACTTCTTTTAATAAAATTTATATGATTACTTTAAAACTATAGATTCTATCTTTTATTTTAAAATAAATTATTAAAACCTAAAATCATTGATAAATAAATACATATAAGAGAGTTGATAGGGTTACGACATGATTAATACCGTATATAGTCAAATGATATATTTATGATTTCACAAAATTCAATATGATGTGATTCTCATCATTAATATAGATTATTCCACCACATCGACCCCTAGTGATGTGAGGGGTGGAGATGAATAGAATTCTTCAACTCTTGGACCTCCCATCGATCCACATATTATCAAAGGTCTAAATTAGACACTTCGTGTATCAAGATTTGAACCACCATGAGAGGATCCCTATGTTATTTATTCTCATAAGTGTTTTTAGTTCCATTATCTTCTTACTTTCTAGATTAAAGTTTCTTCTCAAGAATAATAGGATTATGATGAATATATTAAAAAAATATTTGAGATTATGTAGACTCAAGGGTAGAATTGGGATGACATAACCAATTTTATATAAGAAAGAGATGGTTAATAGTGGTGGGATGTAAAGATTGAGGACATTAAGGATGAAATATTCACTTGGAAGAGTTTAAAAGATTTTTTTTTCAAAAAAATAAACCTATATTATAGACACCAAGTGAAATTTAAATATCTTATAGAGATTAAATAGATGATGATTTCTATGATGGATTATTCCACGAAATCCACTGACCTACTACATTTTTCACTATATATGAATGGAGAATATGATTCGACTACAAGACAATATCATATGATATTGAGGGAACTATTGTAGTTGTAAGTGGTGATTTTTGACCTCTCTACCATCTCTGAGGTAGTGACAAAGTCAGTGCTGGAATAGTGTAGTTATAATGGGAGAATGGGAGTTAGTAGTTATTAAAGTTGATGAAAGAGACATTATGAAGTAATCAGTCAAGGTGGTAGTGCTCTATTATATATTTATAGGGGATCCATATTGGATCCTAGGTGATTCATGATTTATATTGATACTATGTTGGGTTTATTTTCAATAATTTTTTGGGTTAATCAAGGAGTGTAAAGATAAAGGGATATGGTTTATGGAAATCATTGGGGTCACTAGCCATTCCAATTTACTTTCAATGGTTTAATATTATGCAATGACCTATATAGAATAATAATATTTTCTTGCAATTTATATTCATGATGTATTTGTTTTTTAGGGGAAAAGGATCAAATTATAAAAAATTTGGAGTTTGTGATGTTAAGGAAGATTATATAGAAAAGGAATGATTTTCACTTAGGAATTAAGTAAAGCCACATAGGAGTTATGAAAAAATTGGTTCATTATGGAACCACAAAAATCAATTTTTTTTGTAAAAGGATTTATGAGGCCAATTTAAAGGAATCATAACACATTACTTGGTCCATTTACTAATAAGTGTCGGAAGTGGTATGTGTAACTCAATGTAAGGATTTAATAAAATCATTGGATGGTTTCAATGTATGATTATTTTCAACTTAAATGTTCTTTCAAAGGATCCAAACATGGATATTAATGAATAGTATCATTTTTGATCATTCAGTGGCGATTTATCATTTTCTCTAAAAGAAAATATTATATGAAGTTGTATACTATTAATAGATTAAGTTTAATATTATGGTTAAAGTGTTTTCCTAGGGAATTTGGTTATAAATACCCCACTAATTGACTCATTAAGAATTAGTGAAAATTTACAGGACATATCAGGGAATTTATTTTATAGTTTATGGTGTGATGAATTTTAGGGAAGGAAGAACTATTCATGAAATAATGTTGTTCATAAAGTAGTTTTTATCGAGAAGAAAAGTAATTCATGACGTGAAAAGAAGTTTAAAAATCATATTACTACATAGTTCAATATAGTTCATAAAGAAAAAAGTATTTCATGGAGGGAAAACCATGAAAGAGTTATGTGAAGGGAAAATTTGAGTGAAAATATTTACATAGTGATAAGTATTCTATATGGAGATTATATAATTATTACTGGTGTTTATTTCTAGTATTGTGGAAATTATTAGATAATAATATCCTATTTTTCATGATTATAATCAAATCACACATTCTTGATGATATGGAAGAGACAATGAGGTCAAAAATTTTAGAATTAGTATGTTTGAAGGACTGTGTAATGGAGGAGTCAAAAAAAGTGTTCTAGGATAGGTAGTGTGCCATTAATTAAACTAAATTATAAAGGTAGTGACCTTGGAACTGAGCACCATGACCAAAACATTTTATCCACCAAAATAGTGAATCATAATGTATTTTGGTACACAATATAAACACTATTTGTATTCTCCTTGGATTATCCCTTAGTGGTGAACTAAGTAAAATTGGTATAACATGTATTTAATTTCATAGTTTTTAATTCTGGTGGATGTATGGTTAATTATAACTAGTTTAATTGTTTATTACTAATATGGGAATAATATCCAACATAAAAAAATTCCACACCCTGATTCACCCTCCTCTTTAGGAGTATCGGGTTATCCTCCAAGTTCATATTTTTGTATTTTTTAAAAACACTTATAATTTGTATGTGTAAACCTAAAAAACGCAAACCAGGAGGGAAAAAATGTTAAATAAATTTCAACTGAAAATACCACCCAATTAAAAACCCTCATTTCCCACCAAATTAATACAATTTTATATTTATAATCACTGTATCCAAGAAATAGGTTTGAGGAATTAAATCTGTCATTAAAAATTAATTCATATAGAGAATACAAAGAATGGAAAAGGTGTCAATATTTTTTGTGGAAGAAACTATCAGATTTAGAATTATGGAATGTTATCACACTTACAATCTATTAGAATAAATGTTTTATCTACTATAATATATGGTATACATGTTAGTGATTCATTAAAACTATCCATGGGTGGAATAGATAAGAATTTACTCAATTATTATTCTAAAGCTAAAAATTATTTCTCTGAAGTGCTAAAAAAATTAGATCTATATGAAGGTGAGTAGTTATAATAGTGCTAATTCCATGTGGTATAAACTTGAAAATATATATCAAAGTGATATTATGTTAAAGGAAGCTAAGATTCATGTAATTCATAATAAATTTTATGATGTGAAAACATTCCCAACTGAAAATTTTGAACCATTATTCAACCAAATCATTGATTTTGTTTAGAAATTAAAGGACTTGGTGAAGATATAAAATAATTTTTTATTGTAAATAAGATCATTAAAAGATCACCACTTATTTATAATATGAATGTATCGGATCTTGAAGAGATTAACTCGATATAAATTTTATAGGATGATCTAAAAATAAGTCTTATTGCATTTGATATGTGGGTTATGTTTTAAGGAATATAATGCCACGAAAATAAAGAGATATCTTTCAAATATATAGAAAATTTTGATATTGGTAAATATGGATATGACTAAGAATAATTATGTTATGAATTCCATTCTCTTTTATAATGACAATTCAGGAGAGGAATGGATGGATTTGAAGGTAATCAACCCTTTGAATGTTTATGATGTAGAAATGTTATGTACATTACACTATAGTGCTCAAGGATATTTGATGATGAAGGCGGTGAATAATAAATCTTACTGAATCCATGAATATGGTTCCCCCTAAAAGAGACTTAAAACCCAGAAATTCAACTAGAATTATGCTTCATAGGAATATTTTGGTAGAATAATTTAATAAAAATGATTATTTAGTGGAAGTATAAACAATTTTTATGTTTGACATAGAATATTTTATGATGGATATAGTTGAAAAAATAAGAATATTATTGGAAGGAAGATAATGAACAATAAGGAATTATTGATCTAAAGCTGGAACATTTGGGGGGATCTTGAAGAGGTTGATACACAAAGAAATAAAAATAGAAATATCAGTGAATTTTTACCAAAATCGTATAAGTATATGAATTAACATAAAGTAGAGATTTACTAACTTGAAAAGAGATATAAGATCAGTTTCTTTATCATTGAAACTCAAAATATTTATTAACTTAAAGATAAATATTGAATAACAAGCTAAGAATATTGAAAACCATATTGATTGTTTAAATTAAAGAAAACATATGGTATAATACCTTGAATAATAAGTTGTTAATTTAACAAAATAAGTCTGAATTTGAAAATAAATCAAGAGATTCAAATAATAATTTTCAATTGGTAAATTTATCTAAAGGATATTTATTACAAATGGTAAAAAGGATTAAAATATGTAGAAATTTTTTGAATGATTAAATACCCAGGTACATGGGTAAAAGTGGAGTTGGTGGTGATGTTGAGATATTAATATTTTTAATAGATATGCACTAGAACAAAGGTGTGTATAAGGCTAGTGGTTTTGGAATCAATACAAAACACTTGATGAAAAAACTATGACATGTTTTAATAAAAGAAAATAGAGTATTGGAAATAGTCTTTATCCTTCAAGGATTGATCAATAACTAAGGATCTATTTAAAGAAAGGATACATGTGTAGGAAATGGAAATGAGAAGAAATATCCTCTTATAAAAATTCAATTTTCTGTATATTATGGACCCAACATGTCTCATTGGGAATAGGTTGGGATATATTTTAATGGGGATACACCCACAAGTTAGTAAAGAAGAAGGATACCATGTCCTTCATCTAATAGAATAAATTCCTTCAATGGAATTTTCATTCATGGTCCAAATGTTGGATATAAATCTATTGATTTCAAACATAGAAGATATTTTGATTATCACTATCAAATTAAAAGAACAATTAATTAGAAAAACATAAAAATATTTCATTATGAAATAAAAACCCTCCAATGAAATAGAATTATGATTATTATTACTCAAGATATTATGAATATTATGGGAATAGGATGTATTATGCCTCAACATAACTAGGCCCCTTCTGGTGTCTGCTTAGAAATCTATTTCCTCTAGACTTGTAGGATCTTTTTGGCATGTGATTCAAGGCTGTGTGCCCTTCGTGTAAAGGGTTTCCTCTTTCCCAGTCTCAAAGTGGTTTCTCTTTTTCTTCAAGATCAATTTAGGGGGCCTGACCCCCAACCTTCTCTAAAAAAAGAAGAGGAGATCGAAATCCAACCTGGTTGAAATTTATCTCAAAGAAACAAATAACAGTATCACTTGGATACCGATAGTGGTTTTTCATCCCACCTATCTAGAAATATGAACCTCATGAAACATTTAAAAGGAAGAGTTGATGTAATAGTTTATTTTTGGAAATGATGGAGCTTTAAAGATCAAAGGTAGTGGAAATACTTGATTATAAGGGAATTTGATAAAGAATATGAAAGTTCTCTATGTAGATGGATTATAACATAGACTATTTTGTGTGATTCAAATTCATTAAGATGTAATTGGGGTTACATTAAACCAAATTAGTTGGTAATCAAAGGCATGTATATGAACACTCTAATGAAAGGATAAAGGACAAATTATAATTTCTTTCAGGTGTAAACTAATGAAAACACTTTTATTTTAACAGTTGAAGAGGATAACAACCTATGGAATTATAGGATTTGTCGCATTCACTAAAAACATGGAAAATTTATCAAATATAAAATATATAGTGGAAATTCCTAATCTAGATATAGATTGTGAAATAATGCGTGATACATGTTTGAGGGGAAATATGGCTTGAAATCCTTTTTGGAAGAATAAGAAATGAGAATAAAATCTAATTTATCTAGGCCACATAAATGTATGCGGTCCAATGATTTGAATAGATGTATGAAAATAGAGTTATTTCATCCATATTTTTGATGATTATAGTATAATGTATTGTGTTATGTTCATATAAAGAATGAGATAAGTCATGATGTTCAAGAAAATTCATCGAAGGAGAGTGGAGAATGAGACTAGACACACAATCATAATCTTGCAATATGATAATAGAATAATGTAAAAATTTATCAAAGTGAAAAAATACCTTAATAAATACAACATTAATCATGAGGTATAATTATTAAAAAATCAATAGTATAATGATGTTTTTTAAATGAATAAATCGTTTGATGAATAATACAGACAAGATATTTCACATTGAGAGTAACCTCTCTTACCCCTACTAGAAGGACCGTACACGATGTAATTTACACTCAAAACTGGGTTATGATAAGACCAAGGGAGGATACAATCCCCTTTGAAAAGTTGAATGGAAGGATAATATCTCTAAAACACTTTTGAGTGTTTAGAACAAAACGATGCATTTAAAGAAGATAATCAGGGAATTTATGGGGATGTTGTAATCTATATAGTATTTTTAGGCTTCCCCATGAATATGAAGGCCTAAAAATTATTCATAAATAGGATGAATACACTTATAGAGAGTAATGAAGTCAAATTAGTTTAGGATAATGATGCGTAAAATTTTAGAAGTTTAAACATTTATGTATTTTGTGATGAATATGATGAAGTTGGTATAAAATATGAATTTCTACAAAGTTCCCCTAATGTTTAACATTCTAAGGCTGAATCATAGAAGGAGACCATTTTTGAAGAAATTAGTGTTACACATTACATGAGAAACTAGAGAAATTAATTTTATCCATCTAATAAAATGGAAGATGGATCTTGGAAAAAATAGACACAAAGGATGAGGAGTGTAGAGAATTCTTATCTAATTCCAACAGTTAAACCAATTTAATTTGAAGAAGCATTTAAATATAATCATGGGTTATATCCATAATAGAGAAATTGGATCAAATTGAAAGGAATAAAATAATCCACTTGTAATGAATCCAGAAAAACACAATGTGATAAAAAAAATTTGATCCTCAAAAATAAATACAATTAGCATGAAAATGTGATCTAAAATAAAGAATGTCTAGTGTGTAAAGGCTATGCAAAAATTTAATGCATTTGTGTCAAAGAAATGTTTTCACTAGTTTCTTAACTTGAGTCAATCCTGATATTCTTGGTGAAGGTAATATGAATACGTTTCAAGATTTATTAGATGGATAAAAATGACACTATTGAATGGTGTGATCCATGAGAAGGTTTATGTTGAATAATCAGTAGATATATTGACTGGAAATGATGAAACCAAATTTTGTAGGTTAAATAAGGTCTTATATTGTGTAATTCAAGAATCATGAGAATAATATTCATGACTTTACTCATCTTTAAATAAACTAAAATTCAATATAAGTTGTATTGATCATAATAATTATGTGAAAACATCTATGGAGGAACAATTCCTGGTGCTTGTTTTTGTGGATGATATAAAATTTAGTGTAAGTGAGAAGAAATTTTTGTAGCATTTTTATAATATTAGGAGGTTATAATATGAAAATACCATGTTTTTATAACTCTCTTATTTTCTAGTTTTACAAGTGGTTAATAATGAAAGGTATTCTTTCATATCCCAAGATAATTATGTGAGAGAAATTCTAAATAATGTTTATTTACATAATTCCGAAATAATCTAAACTCAGATTATGGTAGGAACTAATCTCGAGAAATATAAAGAGGAGAATTAGTTGGATCCTACTTGGTATAATAAGATTATTGTAAGATTATTTTTTTATTGATATATGGTTCAATATTGTTATCAAAATGTGTTTGGTGGCTATCACAACCCATCCTTGGGGCCCGTGTCGTGACTACCCCAAGCCCGCCTTCCATAGGCCAGGGGCTGGCGACTAGCACCAAAGGCGTAAAACCCAAAAGAAGGGAAAGAATTGCCTTTAAAGAGTAAAAAAACACCATAGAGTACGCAAGTGAAGTAAACACTAAGTAAAACTAGGTACAAGGTCAGTGCTGAAAGGAAATGGGCCAGTATACAAATCCAACTGAAAGTATAGTACAACTGAAAGGAAAGTACAACAGTAAAAAGTAAAACAACAACACTGATTTGCCCTCCGGAAATCCCACCTGAAGGGTGGGTACAGATAGTCTCCTCAGCTCCTCGGTCTGACCATCCGCTCTATGTACGTCCCGCCAAGTGGTCCACCTCTGGGTACCGTCTAGCTCCACAAACCTCCACCTCGATTAGTGTTGTCCGTCGTCTGCATCCAACACAACATAGTCCAGGCATAGCCCGTGCAGGGGTGAGTATACGATACTCAGTAGGGTCCCCGAGACCCCCGAAGGTCTCTCAGAATCCACGAAGGATAACCACAAAGGAAAGATGCAATCAAAAAGTATCAATAACACTAATTAGGTGTATGACCATACATATACCTAAGTCATCAGTTATAGTTTGGCTCCAGCTCTCGAGCCCAAGAACAACCCAGTCAACATAGGAAATCACAACCCAATCCACACAGGAAAAGCAAGTCAACCACATCAATGATAATGGTTGAGAATCAAGACTCATCTCCCACAGGTATACACTTAGTAAGTTGATAGAGATGATCAGATTTAGCCACTGATTCATCTAAGCTGTCGGACCCACATAGGATACAAGACCAGCTAAGTTGTCGGACCCACAAAGGATACAAGACCAGCTACTCTGCCGGACCCACATAGGATAAAAGTACAGAGTCAAATATTACCGGACCCACAGAGGATACAAAAATAGTAGTCATCATCGTCGAACCCACGGAGGATCCCAGTACGGTCGTCATCACTACCGAACCTACGGAGGATCCAAGTATAGTCGTCCTTGCTGCCGAACCCACGGACGATCCAAGTGCATTCGTCATCGTCGCAGTCGCAGCCAGCTATAGGGTTTCTGCACACAGCACGATCGATTCCAGGAGGGTCCACTCCACGAGCCAAGGGGGTTTGATACATAAACTTTCACGAAGTCTGAAGTTGATGTATCACAAAGTTCTGTCACGTAAATTGGAACTCAACGTGACTGACGGCGCGTCAATCGGACGCCCAGTCTGAGGATATTGGCTTTTCCGTCCTAGGGGCCCGGTTGGTTTTTAGGTTAAAACCAACCCAAACGTATTCTAGCTGCATCCAAACTTTGAGCAGAGGAATCCAAAAGAACCGTCTCACAAAGAGGAAACCAACAAAGTTGACGGCATGTCAATCGGACGTCCGGAGCTCGAGTTATAAGCGTTTTCGCTCCGATGGCCCGATTGGTTTCAAGTTCGAACCAACCTGGCCATACCGAAAGTTCTCCAAAACCTTCAGTGTAATATACCAAAATGAACTTCTCGATCCAAGGATCCCAACACAACTGAAGGTGCGTCGATCAGAATTTTTTATCCCAAGTTATGGGTAAATAACTGAAAATAGTACAAACTGGGGGGTCTGGGCCCGGCCCGGCCCCACCACCCCCCCACCCACCCCCCCCCCCCCCCGAGTTGACCCGACCCGGGTCCGGGTCCCACCCAGTAGGGCCCGGCCCAAACCGGATGGGCGCGGCCCAACTTGGTCCGCGCGACCTACCCCGGCCCGGCTGGGTGGGGTGCGCTGGCTCGGCCAGCGGCCGAGCATGGGGGGACGTGGTCCCCCCTCCCTTTGCGCTCCGCGGACGCAGCGGGTGTCGCGTCCTTCTCCAGATCTCACACGGCCGCGGGATCCGACTGCCTGCCGCCGTGGCTTCAGTCATGGCAGCTCCTGCTGGAGGCACGCCGGGGACCCGCCACCTCTGGGCGGCCAGCCGGTGTCGGCCGCCGCGCCGGCGGGGCGCGCCGGCAGCGCCTTCCACGGACCACCAGACGCGCTCCGGTGGTCCGATTTGCCCGCCGTTTGCGCCTGTGGCTCTCCCGAGACCCATTCTTTACTTCGATGGCTTCCATATGCCATTTTGGTCCCATTCTATTGTCTCCCTTCAACATTCGCAGAGACAAACAAACTGCGGAGGGTCACCGGCCGTGTTTGTTCGGCCCGCGCCCTCCGCGTTAGTTGATAACAAAAGGGTCGAACAATAATAATGTTCAATGAAAAACGAGGCACAAAAATTAGTTAGGATTGAATTTAATTCCCAACAATTCACCCTGCAAATAAAAATCCCCAATCTGCAAATAATAATTGTTCGCGGATCAACTTGATAATGAGTTGATCCACGTTCATGTCTTAGAGGAAAAACAAAAAAACATGGGAATATTAACATTCTCAAAATAAACCCCTACCTCTTAGTAGTTCTTTGTCGCGCATTCGTCCTCAGGGGGGGGGGGGGGGGGTTAAGGCGTCGGCATCGCTTTCCTGCTCCGATATTCGAAAGGCGTCGAAGAAGAAGAGGTTTTGTCGGCGTTCTTCGTTCTTCGCTGGGGCAGAAGTCCGTCAGAGGTTCGCCAGAGAGTCCTCCAGTTTCTTTTCCCATATAATCTCGATGTGCCAAAATATATAAAGGATCAAGTCGCAGCGTTTCCATAATGGTGTCATTAAATCTTCGTTACGCTATGATTTTAATGATCCATTAATGAGCCTCATTGATGTGCATCATCACCGCCCTGCCGCTGCCCCGCCACCCAAAAAGGGAGAAGGAAAAATAAAATAATTCATTTAAATTATTTTATTCTCTTTCTCGAAAGGTCTGGAAAATAACTTTTTTTCTCAGCCCTTGCCGGCCGAAGTTAAGATTTGCCTAAGCGAATCCCGGCGCTGCGAATTCATCGGTGCCCTTGGATTTTAATTCCGAGCACCGGTTCAAAAGTTATAAAAACCCTCTCTTTCGTTCACTGAACGTACCTGAGCTAAACTTTGAAAATTGATTCTGGGCCTCGGAATCAAGCACCATCAGAAACCGCGTACTCGTAAAATCTCAAAGAATTTTAAAAAAATTTCCTTGGAATTTACGGGTCTTTAAATTACTCCCACCTCAGGGATTTACGTCCCCATAAAGCTACATCGTAAACTAGGGAAATAAATGAGGGTACTGAGCACGCATCTGAGCCTCCCGCTCCCATGTTCTCTCCTAGAGGTTCTCGTGCTTCCACCAGATGCGCACTAGAGGAATCAACCATCCACGTAGGACCTGCTTCTGTCAATCCTCGATCTCCACCGGGACCTTCACAAAATTCAACTCGTCATCGATGTCCAGCTCTCCATGTTCGATGATATGCGTCGGGTCATGCACGTATCTCCTCAGCTGAGATACATGGAAGACGTCGTGCACCCGGTGCAACTAAGGTGTAAGAGCCAGGCCATAATCCACCTCGCCTATCCTACTGAGAACTTGGAATGGTCTGATGAAGCGTGGAGATAACTTGTCACCCCATCCAAATCTCTATAATCCATGTCGAGGTGAGACCCGTAAGAAAACATGGTCACCATCCTAGAACTCTAGTGGTATCCGCCTCCTGTCAGCATAAGACTTTTGTTGGCTCTGAGCAGTCCTCATCCACTCCTCGATGATCTGTACCTTCTCTGTCGTGGCCTGGACAATCTCCGGTCCAACATGTGCTGACTCCCCAGGGTCTGTCCAGCACATAGGTGATCTGCACAGTCGGTCGTACAAGGCCTCGTATGGTTCCATCCCTATAATGGAGTGGTAGTTGTTGTTGTACTCAAACTCCACCAAGGGTAGGTGATCCTCCCAGCTATGACCAAAGTCAAGGACACATGCATGGATCATGTCCTCGAGTGTCTGAATGGTCCTCTCTGTCTGGCCATCTGTCTGCGGGTGAAAGGCAGTGCTTAGGCGTAGATGCGTCCCAAAGGCCTCCTGCAACCCCTTCCAAAGCCAGGAAGTAAATCGGGAATCTCAATCGGAGATGATAGACGATGACACACCATGAAGCCATACGATCTCTTAAACGTAGAGGCATCCCGAGCTCTCCACTGAGCCCTTCTATCTGATAGGTAAGAAGTGGGCTGACTTGGTGAGTCGGTTTACAATTACCTAAATAGAGTCGTGTCCTCTGGAAGTACGTGGAATCCTCGTCACGAAATCCATGTATATCCCGTCCCACTTCCACTATAAGACCTCTAAGGGCTGTACCAAGACTACAGGTACCAGGTGATCTGCCTTCACTTGCTGAAAAGTGAGGCATCTAGAAACGAATCCCGCCACAACCTTCTTCATACCCGACCACCAGTACTGTCGTCTGAGGTCCTAATACATCTTCGCTACTCCAGGATGTACCGCTAGAGGGGAAGTGTGGAAATCCCTCAGCACCTCCTCATGTACTGTATCTGGTACCATTGTACATTCCCTGAAAAGGATGACGTGCTCTCTTCCTATAGAAAATCCATCAGGTGCATGTCTTGAGGATATCTGTGCACGTCACGTCTCACAGTCCACGTCCCCATGTTGTGCCTCTATGACCCGCTGAAGTAGTGGAGGAGTGACTGTGAGGGACTGAAGATACGCTTCCCCATCACTATCCACGAAGGATATCTGCAAAGCGGCTAACTGCTCCATCATCTCTCCAAGTAGCTGAATGACTGATCTCCTACTAAGAGCATCAGTCACAACGTTCCTCTTCCAAGGAGTATAAACAATCTCAAAGTCATAATCCTGGAGTAACTTGAGCCATCACCGCTATCTCAGGTTCGGGTCCTTCTGCGAGAAGATGTACCTGAGACTCTGGTGGTCATAGTAGACTGTAAAGCGCTCGCCCATCAGATAGTGTCGCCACATCGTCAGAGCGAAGACCACTGCTGCTAACTTCAGGTCATGGGTGGAATAGTTCTGCTCATGCGGCCTCAACTGCCGTGAAATTTAAGCGATCACTGCTCACTCCTGCATCAGGACACACCCGAGTCCGGTCCCTGATGCATCGCAGTAAACTAAGTACCCTACACCCTCCTCTAGTAGCCTCAAGATGAGCGCACTGGTCAATCTTCGCCTTAGCTCCTGGAAGCTCTGCTGACATCCGTATGACCACACAAAGGGTTTTCCTTTCTTCTTCAAAGATGAAAGCAGTGATTCAACTCTGGAGAAGTCTGGCACAAATCTCCGATAGTACCCAGCCAGACCTAGGAAACTCTGCACCTCCGTCATGCTCCTGGGTGGCTCCCAAGAAAGTACCGCCTCGACATTCGTGGGATCCACTGCAAATCCCGCCTCAGAGATGACGTGCCCCAAGAAGTGGACCTCTTGAAGCCAGAACTAGCAATTTGAGAGCTTACCATAAAGCTGGTGCTCTCATAGTGTATCCAGTACAACCCATAAGGGGTAGGCGTGCTCCTCCTTAGTCGCCGAGTAAATCAGTATGTCTTCAATGAAGACTACGAAAAACCGATCGTGGTAGGGCTGGAAGATCCTATCCATGAGACTCATGAACACTGGTGGAGAGTTGGTCACACTAAAGGGCATGACCAAGAACTCATATTGGCCGTACCGACACCTGAAGGATGTCTTCTTCACATCCTCGCCCCAAACTCGGAGCTGATGATAGCCTGACCTGAGTTCTATCTTCGAGAACCAACGTGCTCCCTTGAGCTGATCAAAGAGGTCGTCAATCCTAGGAAGCGGATACTTGTTCCTCACGGTCACCTGGTTAAGGTGACGGTAATCGACACATAGTCGCAAGTCCCCATCCGCCTTCTTGGCAAAAAGGACCAGAGAAGCCCAGGGTGAAACACTGGGTCGGATGAAACCTTTCCCCTGTAAGTCTTCCAGCTGTACCCGCATCTCATGAAGCTCGGTGAGAGCCATTAGATACGCTGGGGTGGATATCGGTGATGTCCTGGGGTACAGGTCTATGTAGAAATCTACCTCCCTGCGAGGAAGTAGTCCTTGAACATCGTCAAGAAAAACGTCTGCATACTGGTCCACCACTACAGGAAAACTCGGACTCCGCACGTCGACTACTCCAAGGATGAGACTAGCCAACTGTTGTGTGATCGGATGCCCTCTCCTCTACGTGAGTCCATCTTGTGCTGCGAAAGTTCCCTTCTCGCCGGTGAAGGTGAACCTAGTCCCATCCGTGCGGACACACCGCACCTTGCGCCTAATACAGTCGATATGGGCATGGACTGTAGATAACTAGTCCATACCCAAGATGACGTTGTAAGGCCTCGACGCCACTACAAGAAGATCCCAGCTGAAGCTCTCGCCTCCTAGAGTAAGCTCACACTGCCGGAACCAGTGCGTAATCATTGAGTCTGCTCCCGTAGGAGTCTCTAGCCACAAGGATCAAGCCAATGGCTCCTTCGGAATCTCCGAGCTCCGAACAAGGGCAGCGGAAATAAAATAATGACTCTCACATGTGTCTATAAGAACTGAATCAAGGGTGGAGTAGATACAGATAGTACCTCGAATAATCTCGGGTGCGCCGTGGTCGTAAGCCTCTGCTGCCTAGAGATGAGCCTGCCTCTGCCCGCTAGCTCCCTGTGGTCGGGGTGGACCTTCTGGGGGTAGTGGTGGTAGAGCCTCAAAGCATCGTCCACCACCCGCTGCTCGACCAGCTCCTCTGCCTCATCCACCTGCTCCCTGCGGACCGCCACGGTCAAACCTCTGCCTCTTCCTGGGAGGTCCCTCCACTGTCTGCTGCTCGTCTGCATGACGGGTCAGGTAGTCACGAGCCATGTGACCCTGCCCGCCGCATGCATAGAACTGTCTGCTCCTTGGAAGGCTGGCTCTGCACCGTGTGCCCCACACAGCCAAACCCGTGTCCTGAGGTCGCCCACCTGACGGCCTGGTCCGCTTGGAACCATGTGTCGTCTGTAGAATACTTGCTGCGGAAGACTCCTATATGTGCCATACTGCGATGGGTCTCGCTACTGATGGCTCCTCGGTGAGAAAGCTCTCCACTAGCAGGGCTCGCTCTAGCACCCCCGCCTGAGTTGGGATACTAAGCGGAATCGTCGAAGCTCTGATCTCATGCCTCAGACCATGCTCAATGGTCTGGGCCCGGAAGAATGGGTCTCGTACCATGTCCGTGGAGTAGCGTGAGAGGTCATTAAATCTCGCCAAGTACTGGGCTACCGACATGCTTCCCTACAGCAGCTGTAGTAACTCCAGGATGCACACCACACGGAGAGTATCCGGAATGAACTCTGATCGGAAGAGGCTCTCAAAGTCCGTCCAAATAAGAGATTCCTCATCGTGCACCTAGAGCATCAGGCTCCACCATCTACCTGCTTCTCCATGTAGGAGACTCGCGGAAAGGATCACCATGAGGTCTGCTGGCGTCCCTACCAACCTGAAGACTCTGACGACAGCCTCCAGCCAATCCTCGACTGCCTGAGGATCTGTCTCTCCATGGAAACTATGCGGCCTCTGCCTCTGAAACTCATGCAACGCGCTGAGGCAGCATGCACGCTCCTCTGCTGGGGCTGGTAGCATCGGTGACTCGGCAGGTAAAGGTACCGTCGGTGCCTCCGCTGTAATGGGGCCCCGCAACGAGGCCTCGTTGCTCTATGGGTTGCCGTCTCGCACAAAGCTCAGAACCCTAGCTGGCTTCCATCGTGGGGCCATCCTGAAAAGAAACAGGTGTGTCACGGTTAATACAGTATAGCTAGTGAGCTGACATAAAGTAATCACAAAGAAAACTTTTGAAACACACATGCAATCAATTTTTTTCATGTACTGAGTCGGAAATCAGAAGTCAGGGTCCTGGTGTATGGATACGTCGGCCGCTGCACCAACACTGGACTCCCTGGACTGATAACCACACTCATTACTCTAAACATTATTGCCTCACAGAGAAGAAATTATCAGATTCCTAAGTTCTTCAGTAGAACTAACTCCTCTGATACCAATTTGTCACAACCCATCCTCGGGGCCTGTGTCGTGACTACCCCAAGCCCGCCTTCCATAGGTCAGGGGCTGGTGACTAGCACCAAAGGCATAAAACCCAAAAGAAGGGAAGGTATTGCCTTTAAAGAGTAAACAAACACCACAGAGTACGCAAGTGAAGTAAACACTATGTAAAACTGGGTAAAAGGTCAGTGTTGAAAGAAAATGGTCTCGTATACAAACCCAACTGAAAGTACAGTACAATAGAAAGGAAAGTACAACAGCAGAAAGTAAAACAGCAACACCGAGTCATCCTCCGGAAATCCCATCTGAAGGGTGGGTATAGATAGTCTCCTCAGCTCCTCGGTCCGACCGTCCGCTCCGTGTACGTCCCGCCAAGTGGTCCACCTCCGGGTACCGTCCTGCTCCACAAACCTCCACCTTGATCAGTGTTTTCCATCGTCTGCATCCAACACAATGTAGTGCGGGCATAGCCCGTGCAGGGGTGAGTATACGATACCCAGTAGGGACCCCGAGACCCCCGAAGGTCTCTCAGAATCCACGAAGGACAACCACAAAGGAAAAATAAAATCACGAAGTATCAATAACACTAATTAGGTGTATGCCCATACATATACCTAAGTCATCAGTTACAGTTTGGATCCAGCTCCTGAGCCCAAGCACAACCCAATCCACATAGGAAAGCACAACCCAATCCACACAAGAAAAGCAAGTCAACCACATCAATGATAATGGTTGAGAATCAAGACTCATATCACACAGGTATACACTTCGTAAGGCGATAGAGATGATCAGATTTATCCACTGATTCATCTAAGCTGTCGGACCCACAAAGGATACAAGACCAGATACTCTGCCAGACCCACATAGGATACGAGTATAGAGTCAAATACTATCGGACCCACAGAGGATACAAGAAAATTAGTCATCCCCATTGAACTCACGGAGGATCCCAGTACGGTCGTTGTTGCTACCAACCCCATGGAGTATCCAAGTACAGTCGTCCTCGCTGCCGAACCCACAGAGGATCCAAGTGCATTCGTCATCGTCGCAGTCGCAGCCAGCTCTAGGGTTCCCTCACACAGCACGCTCGATTCTAGGAGGGTCCACTCCACGAGCCAAGGGGGGTCGATACATAAACAATCACGAAGTCCTAATATTATGTATCACAAAGTTCCGTCATGTCAATGGGAACTCAACGTGACAGATGACGCGTTAATCGGACGCTCGGTCTGAGAGATATTGGTTTTTCCGTCCCAAGGGCCCGATTGGTTTTTAAGTTAAAACCAACCTAAACATACTCTAGATGTGTCCAAACATTTAGCAGAGTAAGCCAAATAAACCGTCTCACAAAGAGGAAACCAACAAAGTCAACGGAACGTCAATCAGACGTCCGGAGCTCGAGTTATAAGCGTTTCCGCTCCGAGGGCCCGGTTGGTTTCAAGTTCGAACCAACCTGGCCATACCTAAAGGTCTCTGAAACCTTGAGTGTAATATACTGAAACAACCGTCTCGATTCAAGGATCCCAACGCAACTAATGGTGCGTCGATCAAAGTCTTGTAGCCCATGTTATGGAAAAATGATTGAAAACAGTTCAAAGTGGGGGGTCTGGGCCTGGCCCGACCCGGCCCAACCCCCCCTAGGTTGGCCCGAATCGGGTCGACCCGACCCGGGTCCAGGTCCAGACCGGTAGGGAATGGCCCGACCCGGTCGGGCGCGGCCCGACTCGGCCGGTCACGGCCCGGCCTGGTCCATGCGACCCGCCCCGGCCCGGCCGGGTGGGGTGCGCTGGCTCGGCCAGCGGCCGAGCATGGGGGGACGCGGTCCCCCCTCCCTTTGTGCTCCGCGGACGCAGCGAGCACCGCGTCCTTCTTCGGATCCTGCTTGGCTGCGGGATCTGACCGCCTGCTGCCGCCAGGCGACTAGCCGGCACCGGCGGCGCCTTCCGCGGACCACCGGACGCGCTCCGGTGGTCCGATTTGCCCGCCGTCTGTGCCTGTGGCTCTCCCAGGATCTGTTCTTCAATGTGATGGCTTCCATATGTCGTTGCGGTCCCATTCCATTGTCGCTCGTCAACACGTGCACAGACAAACAAACTGCGGAGGGTCGCCAGTCGTGTTTGTTCGGCCCGCGCCCTCCGCGTTAGTTAATAACAAAAGGTTCGAACAACAATAATGTTCAACGAAAAATGAGGCACAAAAATTAGTTAGGATAGAATTTAATTACCAACAATTCCCCTACAAATAAAAATCCCCAATCCGCAAATAATAATCATTTTTGGATCAACTTGATAATGAGTTGATCCGCGTTCATGTCTTAGAGGAACAAAAACAAACATAGGAATATTAACATTCTCAAAATAAACCCCTACCTCTTAGTAGTTCGTTGTTGCGCATTCGTCCTAAAGGGGGGGGGGGGTTAAGGAATCGGTGTTACTTTCCGGCTCCGATATTCGAAAGGCATCCAAGAAGAAGAGGTTTTTTCGGCGTTCTTCATTATTCGCTGGGGCGGAAGTCCGTCAGAGGTTTTCCAAAGAATCCTCCAATTTCTTTTCCCACATAATCTCGATGTGCCAAAATATATAAAGGAGCACGTCACAGTGTTTCCATAATGGTGTCATTAAAGCATCGTTACGCAATGAGTTTAATGATCCATTAATGAGCCTCATTGATGTGAATCTTCACCACCCTATCACCGCCCCACCACCCAAAAAGGGAGAAGGAAAAATAAAATAATTCATTTAAATTATTTTATTATCTTTCTTGAAAGGTCCGGAAAATAACTTTTTCTCTCAGCCCTTGCCGGCCGAATTTAAGCTTCGCCTAAGTGAATCCCGGTGCTGCGAATTCATCGGTTCCCTCAGATTTTAATTCCGAGAACCGTTTCAAAAGTTATAAAAACCCACTCATTCATTCACTGAATGTACCCGAGCTAAACTTAGAAAATTGATTCCGGGCACACCAGGCCTCGGAATCAAGATCCGTCAGAAACAGCGTACTCGTAAAATCTCAAAAAAAAATTGAAAAAAATTCCTTGGAATTTACAGGTCTTTATAGTGGCCCGTTTCCATAGTAATACTAAGAAGTATCATCTCATATAAGTGAAATGAATCATGAGGATAATCTTCGGTACACTCAATTTTTTATTTCTATTTTATGTAGAAAGTAATTATGAATTATTTTCATTTTTCAATGTATAATAAAATGGTAATGTGGTGGGTTGAAATTCCACATGTGGTGGTGCATTATACATTAGATGTAAATTTGTCATCTAGTTGAGTAAAAAAGAAGGAAATCACTTCCTTGGTCATGGAAAATCATAATATATCTGAGTTACCAAGGAATTAACTCATATACTGTGAATGAAGTAACAATTGGAGGATATTAGTAATTAAATGAAGGAACCTATGATGATGTTTTTTTAATAAAAAGTGAAATTGACCACATGAAAAATATTGTGAAACACTCTCATTGAAGGAATATTATGATCATGTATCACTTTATAAAATAACATGCAGAAAAAAGAAGGACTAAAGTTGATCATGTTAGAACCAAAAAACAAGCAGATTATATCACATCTAAATCATTGGACACTTTAACATTTGAGAAACACCTATTTAACCTAGGTGTTTAACCAACACTTTAGGAATGTGGAGGTTTTGATTATCCATTATCCATATTTAAATATAATTATATATATATATATTCAGTATTTGATAGGTTCCTTCTCTTTGGGATTACTATCAAATGGGGGGAATGGTATCGTAGTAAATTAATGTGACATTAGTGAAATTAAATATTTATAACGACAATGGGGAAAAATTCTTACTTTCCTAATAAGTGTTTTTTATGCTGATATTCTCTCATCAAGGCATAGATCATGGTATTAAATGTAGGGGGAGATATGATCCATGGTGAAATGAAGTTTGAAAGAGATTGAAGATATTGGGACTTAAATAATGGTTATTAATATGAGTCATGCTATACTCTATTGATCTATTGTTTTCTACACAGATTATTTTTCACATAAACATTTATTGGTGGAAGGGTTACTATTTTTATTTTAGGATGTTGTAAAGTGAGTTTAGAGGAGTGAATTTCAATTTAGATTGCCAAAAATCCTATTGGGGGATATTTGAACCAATGTGATCCAAGATGGATATTGACATTGTGTTGTTCTTGATGTTTATCCATTTTTGGGTTGATCAAATAGTTTAAAGACAAAGGGAGATTTCTTATAGAAATCACTGGTGTGATCAACCCTTCATGGTGACATGAAAATCATGAATATAATGTACAAATATAAGGATAAGAATATTTTTTTTCAGGAATCTATATTCCTTATGCATTTTTTTCAAAAAAAAAGGATAAGCTTATAGAAAATTTTGAGTCAATGAAGTTTAGTGAAAAATTTGGAGCCAAGGAAGAATTTTTATGTAGAACTTATTTAAATTGTTATAGGAGTTACATAATAGTTACTTCACTAAATAATAACCTGAAATAGTTTGTTCATGAAATGATCTATATGATCACTACAAATGAGTCATTCCATGTAGTCAGTGTTTCTTATGAAGAAGTGAAAGAAGTAGTTTGTGAATATTGAATAAAGGATTTATATGAAGTCGTGAAAGGTTTTAATGAATAAATTTTTTAAAATTCAATGTTCTCCCAAAGGATCCACGTGGCACTATAAAGTGTATGTATCATTTGTGATTAGCATACAATAATTCACATTTTATAAAAATGAAATATTATATGAAGAGGTTCTATATGAAAGCCTAAATTGTAATATTATGGTGAGGGAGTTTAATGAGGAACATTACCAATAAATACCCCATCAATAAAATCATTAATAATGAATGAAAAATTAAAGGGAATATCATGGAATTAATTACATAGTTTTTGGTCAGTATAATAGAGTAGGAGGCAGAAACATTCGCAAAGTAGTTTTGATTTCGAAGTAGAGTATTTTGCATAGCGAAGTACTTCAACACGGTTCATGAAGTGTAGTACCATGAATAAGTTTTGAAATATTAGTACCATTAATTACAAATAAATTCTCAAAGAACAGTACCAAGTAGTGAAAAATATTCCAAGAATCACATAACATTTCACAAAGGGAAAACTATGAAGGATTTTTGCAAAGCAGAAATTTTAGTGAAATATTTTTACACACTGAATAGTAGTATACAGATAACTTTTATGATTATTATTAATGTTTATGATAGGAATCATGTAAATCATTAGAGCATCATGTTATGGATATCGTGGTTAAAATTAAATAAACGTTTCTTGATTATTTGGAAGTGACCTTCAAGTAAATAAACTGGAAAGAAATATATCTGAAGTAGCATGCGAAGGAGGAGTCAACAGAGGTGTTCCAAGGTAGGTTGTTTGTTGTTCTCAATCTAAATTGTAATGGAAGTGATCCTGAAATGGAGTAAAAATGGATAAAATATTTTATCTACCAAACTACTGAATAAAAGTTGATTTTAGTACACCAATAAATTTTCATGTATATTCTACTTGGATTATCCCTTAGTGTTGAACCAAGTAAAATTATAATATCCTATTTTTAATTTATTCATTTTTAATTGTGGTGGATGCATGCTTAATAGTGATATGTTCAATGGATTCCTACAAAATTGGGAATAAGAACCAATGTAATGAAAGAAAAAGTTAACACTTCGGTTTACCCCCATCTCAAGGTGTCTCAGGTGGAAAAAATCTCATATTTGATGTTTCTATTGTAGTTATATAGTATAAATTAGATCGAGTTATCCATATGAGTTGATCTAATATCATCTGTGTGCTAGGTATGTGCATCTATAGAGGTTTTCAACTCCACTCCTTTAGAGAGTGATTTCTAATGACCTCAATAGAGTTAGTCTTCACATGTAAAGACTGATAGACATTCTATTATTGGAAATAAAACACATTTTGGGAGATCGAGATAGAAAAATAGGCTAGTATGTTATAGTTAGTAGTTAGTGGAACCTCTTTCAAGGTATGGATCAATATAATAGTGTTTTCTTGATGGATTATACATTGTCTTTGAAATTTAACAGTCTTTTAATGGCACTAGGGTACTCCTTTATTTTGTGTGTAGTATTGTTCTGGTATTATCTTACCTTTCTTATTCCCTTTTGGAAACATTATCTCCCTATTATATTATTTTTTATAATATTATAAAAATCTTTTGAATAAAATTTAAAACATATTAGAACCGCATGTTTATTGATACTCTATTAGGTAAGAAGATAGATTTGAGTAACAAGTGTCTTTATTTTCCTCTTTTAGTAGGACTATTCAAACACCTCTTGGACTATTCTACTATTGACATGTTATTTTTAGGTATTATCCTAGATATTTAGTAGTTAACCTGGTTTAAATATCAAATTTATTACTACAAGAGAAAATTTTCTTTTTCTTTCCTGATAGAACATTATAAACACTTATTGGAGAATTTGGATTTCAAGACTGATGAGATGGGTGGGATTAGGTGAATGTTATAATGAATACATCTAAAATGGAATTTATAGTTATTGATGATATTGAAATGAAGAAATAAACAATGTTACCTCATGTGGTAGTATTCTTTCATAATGTTTTTCTAGAGGATTTATATAGGTTGCTTCCTAAACATGAGGGGGGAGGGTTAAAATGATCATGTTCCTGGAACTAATTTTATTTCAAATCAAATGAATAGTATGGAACCAATGTCGTTGAGAGAACTAAAAATTCATCTTAAGGTGTTGTATTCTATTGTATTTATCTAAACTAGTACATTCCCTGAGGTCACTCTAGTTATCTTTGTAAAGAAAGTTGATCGGATTTTACTTCTCTAGGTATACTATCAGAAGTTGAAATAGAAAATTATTAAGAACTGATACCCATTTCCTCAAATTGATAACTTTTTTGATTAATTTAAATGATTTAAATTATTTTCAATGTTTTATTTATATTCATGGTATCAATAAATCTATGGTAGAGCTAAGGAAATTTCAGATTTAGTATTCCAAAGTCTGTATGGGAATTTGTAAAAGTTTTTTATATTGTTTAGTTTGACTAATGCCACCACTATTTTCGTGGATCTGATGAATAATATTCTCAACACATTCTTAGAATCTTTTATCATGGTGATTTTGGATGACATATTCTGTTTACTCATGAACTCGAGAAGATCATGGAAGCACTCTTTAGGTGGCTATGGGAACATTAATAGGTAATTATATTCCCCCTAAATGTTCATTATGGATTCATAAAGTAATTTAATGGGGCATGTGGTGTTGCAAGATATAATTTTTTTTGATCCTGTGGATGTAGAAGTAGTTATATTTTGGAAGGTAACTAGTAATGTTTTTTTTGTAAATATATTTTTAAGAATTGTTTTATATTTTCATGGATTCATTCAAAAAATTTCTCAGATATTCATTCCATTGACCACTTCAACGAATATAGAGAAGAAACTAATTTTGATAGAACAATGTGATATGTATGTTAAAGAGATGAGAAATAGGCTTTTGATATCACTTATTTTTAATTTTTTGGATTTAGCTAAAGGTTCCAAAGTATGTTGTGATTCTAGGTATTAGATGCACGATAATGTAGAATCTTCTTGTGGTGGAATATAGTTCTAGACAATTCAAAGTACATGAGAGGAATTATTTGAACTATAATTTAGATCTATAAACTGTTGTGTATTCTATAATGTTCCATAGGCATTACTTATTTAGTCATTTTCTTGTGGTATATACTGATCATGAGATCCTTAAGTATATATTGTCTTTGATATATCTAAATTTGAGGAAGTGTTGATGGGATGTGTATTTCAAATATTTTTATTTTGATATTATTTATACATTGGGTAAAGGAATCATTTCAATTGATGACCTTAGTAATAAGTATCAACCTTATAATGTGTGAGAAAATAAACATTATTTAAGGCACATGTATATGCTATATATCCACCTTCTGGATATCATTGAAGATTAGGATGAGATTTATGTATACCCTATTGATCTTAAATAATCAATTATTGATTGGGTGAAGGGTTATCATATTTTGAGTTTATATTATATCATTATTTGAGAGAGACTCGATTGTGGGGAGATCCTAGAGGGATTGTATCAAGATTTTTATTCCTTCCTATATACCTATGGATGATTGGTGGTTCCTACCAGTATTGAACAATAATTCATGAGATTTTATACCTATTCTCATTAGTGTTTTCAAATAATAAAAATAAGATGTATCATGTCATGTGTATGCCGTTTTTTGGCCTCGCATGAAATAAGATATAAAAGAATTCATGTATTGATGCATTACCTTTCAATGGGTCAATAAAAAGCATCACAAATCCTTAGAACATCATTTTGGTGACTATGAATACCCTAGAGTATCCCATTTATTGGGTTATCAATGAATGTGAAATAAAGGGAAGCTTCCTCATTGATTTAGTGGACCCTTTGATATTATAGATCATATCAGATAACTTGATTACATGTTAGATTTTCCACCTAAAATCTAGTGAAATGAATGATTTTTTATATGCCTCACAACCATGGAAGTATTTGTAAAACTATATACACGTTTTTCAGTTGGATAATATAGGGTTGGAATCATATGATTATTTTATATATCATCCCATTTATATCATTGAACAAAGTGAAATAATTTTTCAAGGTAAGATAATTCCATTAGTTTGGGTATGATGATAGCATGGCCAAAATCCAAATGATACTTAATAATTTCAAGTTCAATTTTAAGATCAATGGAAATATTCTTTTGCTTCAGAATCATGTTGATTCTTCTCTAGAATGAGAATCTTGATGGTAGAGAGCTTATAATAACCCTCATCATTTGATTGAGTCCTTTTACTTAATTATAATATTTTGAATTGTTAAATAAGGTGTTTTGAGGTATAAGAATAATTATAAATATAGGTTAAAGAAAATTAAGAGTGATTGAAGGAAATAAGATTGGTAAAGGTATAGTAGAGGAATTAGAGTTCTTATGGAGTGACACTAGAATTTTGGTGGCCATTTTTGTTCTATTGGAAATCTAGTGTAATTCCACTAATGTTTTGTAGGGGATCTTATAACTTTTTTTAGATATTTAATTTTGGGTTTTAAAATTAGAAGATAAATCCCATAAACCCTTAAGTTGTGATTTCCTCTCTTATTAAATCATATAGACTCCTTTGGGAGATCCTTGGTTCATCTTTATTCTCCTTCAACCAATGATCAATTATTTAAATGAATTTAATACCAAGGAACTATAGAAAATTATTGTTAATTAATATAAGATAGGGATGACCTCCTACTATTAATGTATTCAACTTTATGGTAGTAACATGGATCTCATAACCTATTCTTATTATATAGTTTGGATCGAAGAACCCTATTTTATTGGTCTTCTTCCATGAGGTAGAAAAAAGTCATAATATATGATCTTAATGTGAGGATACTTCCATACAGGATGGTTTATATTTTCTAGGTAGGGTAATTATATAAATCCATTTTTGTTATGGCCTTGGTTTTCTAAATTTTTTGGGGTGAAATCTCTAGTATTCCTGAGTATTGGGATTTATATTTATATAGTCTATGGTGGGTGACCTCTTTTATTTGTATTATATTGTAATAATGATTAAAATAAAGGGGCATGCGGTAGAGTGATGAATGAACATATAATTTTTTTAATAAAAACATCTCTAATAATTATGTTTTTTATAAAACATAGCTAACATCATATTCAACTTTTTGATTCTTGAATAATTATTCCTTGATTGTTCTTCCTTGCTTTTTTTAATGTGTACTATTGATAAGTACTCCTTGGGTTGTGTTTCCTCACATGTTTGATATTGATTTACAATATGTTTATGTGTATCCGCATTAAAGTTTTTGTATTATGACATTATTAAGAATGAATTTTGTCATGATACACTCATGTTGGTTCCCTCAGTTCTTAGAATTTCCCATAATGATATTAGGACCATGAACTTAATTAATATACATGTAGAGGACCACTAAACCATATCAAGAGAAACCATATATGATCATATATGGTGGATTGTATTAATGATATAAAACATTGTAATTACTATAGTTAATGCCTAAGAATAGCCATATCAATGCTTTTTGTATAGGTTCTGGATTTGGATACCCTATGTTGTGCTTCTATCATGTGATATTATGGTAGTTACCATGATTAAGAAGTTCCATTGATGATATTGAATATGTATACCCTTGAATCTTTCACTATTTTATCTAATGGTATTTTTGATATATTTAATAAGCTCCATCTTAATATGTTTTTACTAGAAACATATGATGATAAATGTGTATATAATAAATAAATTTATCTCTAATAAGATATAGGCCTCATATAGAATAGGGATATATATATACATGATTATGGATTTATCTATTTGTGTGTTTGTGATTTTCATTTCTGTGAGATGATAAGTGGTTTCTTTGAAAATAATGATTTTTTATATGTATATATAGTTCCATACCATTTTAATATTAATGTACTACCATAGAGTATTACTGTTGATATTAATTTGAATGTTATCATGTTAATTACATTAAATATAATTTAAAAGGAATAAAATACAACATGGTGGCTGACCAGGGTTGTCTCTCAAGTGTATGGGCCTGAGGATTCACTATCCTTTCACTTATGATTGTTTATGTTAGTTTTAACTATGTAGAAAAGTAGAATGGGGTTAATGGATGGAAATAAAGTGAAGAAAAATAAAAATATAAATAGGATGAAATGAAATAAATGTATATAGTCCAAATATAATTTTTAATAGATTCTATCATAATATATATATTATAAATCACTCAATATTATAAGTAGAATCAAACTAGTAATCTACTTGTCATGCATTATTATAATGTATGATATCACTAATTTTCACATGTAATCCTCAAATAGGAAAATTATCCCATTTATTCTTGTTGGTGAATGGGAAAGTACACTCTTCAAATTAGTACATAAGCATACTCACACACCTAGAAGTAACCACTATACATTAATACTTTAAAACCTCACAAATCCAATGGTATTAAGTGTAATACAATTGGAGGGGGACATTGGTGTATAATAATTGGAAGAATAAAATGATTATAATGGAATATAGAGTGAAAACCACCTCCTCTATACTCCACCTTCATCGTCGTACCAACATTAGGGAAGAAATAAAGTAGTAACTTAATGTATAAATTTGTGAAGACCCATTGTAACCCCCCTTTACCACTCAAAATGTGTTAAATATCTATAATCATGGAGCTTGAGATCACGGGTTCTTAATAGAGGTTGAGGAACATAAATAATGTGTTAGAAGGGAACAATATGTCTGGTGAACAAAAAAATGAATTAAAATTTAAATATATAAATAAAAATTCCTATACTAGAATAAGATGATCCTAAAGGCCATGGTATAGAATCCTTTATAATGGAAGAGGGGAGAAATATTTATTAACATCGATGCACCTTATTCATTCTCCTTGAATTTTAGTGTAATGAACAGTGTACACCCTCCTTCCTTGGATCGTTTCCATTGTCCAAGGGGTGGAGAATCTTGCATTGAGAACCTCTAAAATAACCTCTTACCATCAATCCTTCAAACGAGAACCTCGATTGATGCTATGTGGATTGTATATTAGAGATATCCCTGGTTGGTTGAATATTATAAATGGGATTTTTATTAACATTTTCCATTTTGGGTATTTTTGATTTTATTTCCATGGTATAGTATGTTGGGGATAAGGAAGAAAAAACTAGATCTTCACTTAACCTATTAGATCCAATAGCTAGACCTGACAAGCACCCCAAAACTAGATGGATGTTGGTCTAATCACCTCAGCCTACTTAACAGAAAAATTCACAATGTTACCATATATATGGTTTTCCTAAAAACTACCTAATCAGATGTCATGCACTATAACTAGGATGAAAACCCACCAAATCACCACAAAAACTTCATAAACACACTTCACACATAAAAATAGTAAAACAATTAGAAAAAAAAGAATTACAAGGTTTGGAAAAAATACTACATCCAAAATAGAAAATTGTAAACATATTTTTTAAGAAATACAATCAATTAAAAAAATCATAGCTCAATTATTCTCTACTTTCAATGTCTCATACAATAAACTCGTAATCAATTTTATTAATCACTATAGAAATTTTACAAATAGTACACCATAAGAGCTGGGATACTACACCTCTTTATAGATGTATCAATTTTGTCTACCAGTTTCACCAACCTCTAAGAATTGAAATATATATCCCATTGACATGGGAATCTATTGATACACTATTGAAACAACCAATAAAACTAAAAATAGTTAGTCAACAGGAAAACATCGAATGAGTTGATTTTCTTCCACTGATGAACACCATCTATGTGAACTTCATCCAATGATCTCCATCTGATAATTAATATCTAATCAAAATGAAGCCTCACTACATGAATTATCTATCAATTCATCTATGTCTGATAAATGTATCTTTTTAAATTGTGTTTGGTGACAATGATCCTAACCATATTATTTAATATTGATCAACTAGAAAGCATTTTTTCATTCTATTTGATGATATTGATCTGACGTCCTCTATCTAGAATGCTTAGTATGATGAATCTGAAGAACTTCCACAAACCTAAATATTTCCCACTTTACATTTTCTTTAGGATTCCAAGGATTATTATCCATACATCTGAGAACATCTTTAGTTTTATTCATGTAGTGTTCTCTACTCTATCTGGTCATCGAGTCCAACTGGTACACAATTTTGCCACAAAACTTCCAGGACTATCTCCTTTTTAATTATATCCATAAGATTATACTTCCCAAAAACATTATGAAGTTCCAATTCATTATCTTTTAGCATACATTATATAATGTAATAATTTAGGTCAATTTGTTTTTTCTTGCATGAAATACATGATTGTGAGAAAGATGAATGGAACTGTGACTATAATATAATATAATTCCTCTATTCAATCCCTTTTCTAGTTCCTTTAATAAGAAAATTGACCATTCAAAATATTTTCTTTATTCATTAGTAGCAATAAACTCTACTTATGTAATTGATAGAGTAACAACTTACTATAGACAATACATCCAATTTACTGTTGTCCCACCAAATGTTACTATAATGCCAATAGTACTTTTCTAGGAGTCCATGTTTCTAGAGAAATATACATCTGTAATAATTTTCATCAAATCATCATTTCTGAAATATAAATATTCATCATTATACCCCTTCAAGTATCAAATGATCCATTTCATAGCTTCCCAATGTTTCCTTCTAATATTTTAAATGAAACAACCAAAAACTCCCACATTAAAATAAATATCTGGCTGAGTACAAACAATTTCATACATGAGACATTCTAGAACCAATGAATAAGGGAATTGACTTATGTCACAAAATTCTCCATCCATTTAGGGTTCTTGTGAATTATAATGTTTGAAGTGTCTGGGGAGGGGTTTGAGACATGTTTACAACCATTCATTCTGAATCTTTCGATTAATTTCATTGTGTATCACTTTTGGGATATAACCAACAAGTCATATTTCATATCTCTATCAATTATCAAACACACTATTTTCTTATCTTATCTGAGGTTATTCATCTCAATATTTATGGAAAGCTTCCAATTCAATTCTTTAATCCTATGGAACTGTGGACTAACAATCAACATATCATTTACATACTAAAATAGTATGAGATATGCTCCAACATTACACTGATTTATGTAAAAATAGTGATCAAAATCAAATAGACTGAAACATTCTTCAGTTCTAAAAGTCAAAAAAGTCATGTTATATTTCCTTAGAGATTACTAAAATCTACAAAGACTTAATTTCAATTTTAAAAACAAAGACCTACTTGCTAAAAACTTCATTACCCTTAGGTTAAACCCTAATTTTTTTCTCTAAATATATATCAATAAATGTTGTCCTTATCTACATTTTCTCTAAGTATAGATCATCATACACAACAATTCTAAGAAATATCAAAAAATTTGTGCCTTGTACTACATATGAGAAAATTTTAGAAAATTTGATACCTTACTTTTTCTGAAATCCCTTCACCACTAACCATTCTTTCTTACCTCTTACATCCATCACCTTACTCTTTCAAACAAAAAACACAATTCTTTCTATATCCCTATTTACTTTTGGTAGTTCAGACAACATCAATGTATTTTTTAGTTTTAAGGAACTAATTTCATCTTCCAGGGATGAATCTATTTATTTAGAGTCTCTAAGAGTAGTTGTCTCATCCATATTGTCAAGTTCCATTGTGAATTTCAAGTCAAATTTAACCTCTAAAATTAGATTATTGATACTAGTAGATCTCTACAGCACAACCTCAAGTTCAAATTTTTGAAACACTCTATTCATTAGTTTTCCATATGGTAAAGGCCCATCTAATCCTTATTCATATGATACTTTTCTATCCAAAATTTCACCATAATTTAATGATATATCCAATCTTCCTTTTTCTGGTAGTCAGACTATCATATTTCCAACCACAGATTCTCCCTCCATACTTTCTTGACTAAACTTTTATCCAGTAACTTTTGTATGATTTCCCTAACCATTGATGGTAGATATAACATCAACTTTTTTATTATCTAAGTTATGATTTATCCACATATTTACTTCATAAAAAACTACATCATGAATTCAAATTATTTGTTTCTTTTCATTATCCCACAGTTGATAACCAATGTCCTCATAACAATATCTGATAGGAAAACACACTGTAGATTTCACCTCCAACTTATCTCTATCATTTTCATCGATATGAACATACATGATAATCAAAAATATTTTGATATGGATCACCTTTGGTCTTTACCAAACCAATGTTCCATTGGAAATTCATGTCCCATAGCTAATTCTAGAATATTTTTCACAAAATACACTTTTGTATATAATGAAAATCCTTAAATTCCTTAACCATTCTATAGTGAATCCTCATACTCTGATATTTATATATATAATTCTTATTCATCCCCATTTCTAATTCATTTTTGTTGAGTTCCTTGAATAGTATTAAAAAATTTAATACTTTTATTTAAATAGATCTTATGAATGTTCTGTCTAGAGTACCATCCACCAATTTCTATTTGAATACATTTTTACTTTTTTTCACACTCATTCTCAACCAAGACCTTACACTGAATAAGATACAGAAAAAACACATCATATTGATTATTTATGAAGCTGACACAAACCTTTCAAGTAGCATCATCAATATAGGTCACAAAGTATAGTGATCCTCTATTCGAGTGAATAGGGGAAATAACCCAAACATCCAAATAAACAATTTTTAATTTTTAATTTCTTAGGTTCCTACTATAAAAGTTGAAGTAAATTCATCAATGTTTTCATAACATACTACTCTAATATATTCCAAGGTCTATGTGATTGAGTTTAAGTATTAATTTCACCACTATAACTTTTATATTTTTCTCACTCGGGTCACCAAACATATAGTTCCACCTTTATAGACCGGATGATGAATTCATTTTGATCAATGAACCTTCGTTACTTCATCGGGTCATGTAAAGGATACCATTATTAACTCTATGAGAAATCCCCATGGACCCTTATTTCATCTTCCAAAATCAATTAAAAAATTAATCTTGAAACCTACATAATCATGTTATAAAACTGATATGATGTTCCTTTGAAGACCTATAATATTTTTAACATTTTTTAGTCTCAATAAGATTTTATATTTCATTTTAATGTTAACATCATTATTCCCAATTATATCTAGAGATTCCAATACTTATATATATAATCATCTTAATATTGTTTATATATAATAAATCATTTACCCAAGCTCACGTATTGAATAGAAATATGAACCTATTTCAATAACCCATGAACCCTCTTGAATGATCATACTTGGTATTTAACTGGAACCTCCATTCGTTGTACTGATTGAGATTGTCTTTCTAGATGTTCAAACATCAGCCTGATTCCTAAACTCTTTATTAATATTCCCCATATTCCCATTAATCTAATATGTAAGACATGAATATGTCGATTTCCCATGAATTCTTCTATAAGACTCATCTTTTGATGACTTATTCTTCTAATTGTCTATCATTTGTGGTGATCGTTACCATCTGGTATCATTGAAAAAACATTCGGATGATGTTTAAAAATTCTTCCACCTCAACTCCTCATTTGAGATCAATTTTCAAATAACATCAAATTGAATATATTCCATCTCATGTGAGTTTATCACTACTATCACCATGGAATCCAAGCTCTCTGTATTTGAGGAAAGGAGAAGAAAATCCCAAACATCAACTTCAAGGGATACCTTCACCAATTAAAGATTCCCTCAGATCATATTGAAGAAATTCACATGATATAATGTAGGTTTTACTTTGGATAATCTTAATCTAAACAAATTTTCCATCACGAAAACATTTTTAATAGCTTTTGGATTCTCATAAATTTTGTCCAATGATTTCTTAACCTCTAAATAGTTTTCTTATCTCTAATTTTTAATGGAACATTTAATTTATGAAACATCCTTACCAAGGCTAAAACATTATTTTCTAAACACTCCCGTTCCATTTTACCCTTCATTTTAGGATATACACCAGACAAAGGAGTAGCCTGATATTTTTACATCAAAATATCCTCTAATTTTATATTCCAAAAGGAAAATTCATTGACATCAAACTTATTGATAAAAAATTTCATTTCATAGAAATGCATTATTCTTGAAAATAGTATAAAAAACTGAAATCGAATGACTTATAAGTAAAAAAAGTGGAGAAACATGAATTTTATATGAAGTAGAAGAAAACACTTGATACAAATTTTTGGGTAGAAGGAGGATGAAACTGTAGTAGCACTACATTTATTAGATCTAACATAAATACTTTGAAAGAACTATGTATTCTAAACGAATGTTCTTTTGATCGGATCAGACTGTGCATTGGAAAAATTGACATCATTATCAGAAAGAAGTTTTGTTTGATGACCACATCCTCTATATTATTTAACTATAACTAGGACAATATCCCACCTAATCACTACATAAAATTTTCAAACACATATCCCACATTCAAGTAGTAAAACCAATGGATAAAAAAGATTTAAGTGGTTCAAAAAAGGTCATACATCCATGGGGGAACACTAAAAACATTATTTATTAAGGAGATACAAGAAATTAAAAAAACAACTTATTTTTCACTTCCTCTCCATTTTAAAAGTATCATACAATTAAGTTAGAAATTATTCCCTTGTTCAATATAGAAATCAAAAAATAGTACACCACACCTCTTTCTAGAGGTCTCTGTATGGTCAACCAGTTGCACTAACATTTGAAATTTTTTGTAAACCTTATATTTTCCTAGGAAACTAATGATATACTCTTAAAAAAATTATGCAATCGCCATGAGTCAGTCAGTATGAAAACATCCAATGCATTGAGTTACATCCACCAGTGTACACCATATGTTAGGACATAATCTAATGATATTCATATAACCATCACCATATGATGAAACTAAAGCCTCACCCTAAGATTCATCTATCTACTCATCTATATCCGATGTCTCTATTTGTTGGAAGATTTTCCAATAAAAACCTTCTTTCCCATATGATCTAATACTAATCAACTATAAATAATATATTTAGTCTATCCAATTATCTTGTTCTAATTTCCTCTATCCTAAATTCTTGATTCATGGAATCTAAAGAACTTCCACAAACCCAACAATGTGGACATTTACACATTCCCAATAGTACACTTACTTGAGATTGAGATGACCTTGATTCATCTATAAGGTTCCTGGAAAAAAAATTGCATAGCTTGAATATGACCTTTAGGTTCCCTTTTAATCCTTCTTTTTAACCTTACACATCTTACAGATTACCTTTTCATAGTTTTAGAATGCATATATGACTGTGAGGAAACACCTTTTGTGTTGGGATTCATCCTTTACATAGCCTGATATGTTACCATTACATAGCTATTGATTACCATTTAATTTCTAGCATAATACATGGATGTACGTATACGCATCACTCATGCACATATGTTACCATTATTCACTGGATTTTTGTTCATTAGACAATGAAAGGAATGACATTATGTAACTACAGTGGTACACTTAGGTAGATTAAGATACCCATATTACATTAATGGATAAGACTTGTTACCTTAATGTTGCCTGAGGAATGCAAGAGATACCCTGAAATTGAACTTTTATTACCTTTATGTGGCCTTCATAACTATAGAAGTTCCTTTATATAGCATTTGGATCACACTTTTCATCATTATAGAGCAATAGTGTGACCTTAACACAGTGTCTATGTGAAATTAACATTGTGGTGGCACCATGAAATACCTTGAAACAATGGTGTACTTACCCTAACACAGGTTTACTGTAACCTTTATCCATGGTTTTTTTTGTTACATTGATGTGTCTCTTCTTATCCATGGGCTACATTTACACCATGGAATCTCCATTCATGAAACATGTAGAATGAGTCTTTTACCCTTACACAGCCTGCACCAGTTACCATTACGCAGCATAATCCTTACATAAGGGTATCAAAAATGTGAAAAATAAATATTTCAATATAGGTTTTCCTAGTTCAATTAAAGAATAATATAATAAATTAGAAACCAAAAAAAAATACCCTATTATCAGTTGAATTTAAAAATCTATGTATGGATATCAATTAATTTAAAAATGAATAAAAAACATCAAAACCATAAATTAAACTATTTAATAAATTAATTACAAATTTTCCAATGTAATAAATATGAGGTGATTACCTGTGTTTTATCTAAATTATGGGGTTAACCAGCAATGAAAAATATTTAAAAATTTATAAAATATTGGTTCTCATCACTCCCACATATATACATTATTTCACTCCAAGGAAATGAAATATTTCATCTTTCTAAAAATATTTTTCCTCCCTAGGCCATAACAATAAACCAAAAATAAAATAATGTAAATATTCATCCATTCCTAAAACATTCATGCCTCATATGTGAATTAATATCGTAATTAAACTTCATCAAAGTAAATTTTCTAGTTCCAAGAGTGAAACAAATTTTATTTGAGTGGAATAAAAAAACATTAATGAGATGAAATTTCAATTTTCACTCCCTGCTAGTTTCTTATACCAAGGATCCATTTTCCAATTCCTTGATAGAACTCAAATGAAACTCTTATAAGATAATTTTCCCCTTAATCATTTATATTCAATATTCCCCTCATATTAAATGATAATTTTTTTACAATCAAGAACTTATTGAAATTTTTCCCAACCATATATCTGAAAAGAACTTATTAAATTTTTATAGGGCATTTATTACTCACACACCCTAGCCCTAATCATCTGATAACTTCTTTGTGGGATCTAAATTGACTATTTTATCCAATTTCAAAGGACTTATTTAATATTTCCTTTATTTATCTCTCTGATGTTTTATTTTTAAAAAAGAATATTTTATTTAGGTTTTAGTTCTAAAATATTATATCTTCATTTTATAATTCTAAATACATAAATATATTTTGTATAAAACTCCTTTTATGAGTTCCAAAATACAATTTCCATGAAAATAAAAGTAAATCTCACTTAATAATAATGAAGATCCAATAATTTCTGAATTCTTGAAATCCTCAAAACTAACATGTATTCATTACTGGGGAAAAATCACTTAATGCTTAATTTTCCTATCCTAGAAACAATAAAAAGTAAAAAACATAAAATAAACATAAAATCATTATATTATTTTCAGAGTCTAAGAAAAAATCTTAAAATAAATACACTATGTCCTAAACTAAACCAAAAAATGTTTTAAACCCTTCCCCAAAAGTTATTTAATAATTCCCATTTATGCTCAAAAATATTGATTCAAATTGATTATATGTGATTAAAATATGTGTAAAAAGTTACAAATAACAAGGTTGTTTTAAGTAGGTTTGAGTTCATCCCTTCCATGGTTATTTATATATCTTTGAGATATACTCCTAAGTTTTTTCCACATTGGGAAACCTAAAGAAAATATAATTAAAACATAATAAATTTGATTAAAAATAATGAAAGATAGAAAACTTGGCTTTTCCCACATATAGGTACTGAATTTTGACTCCCTCCAATGGGGAGTTTCAATTTTTAACCCTAATCTAATGGTAGATTCATTTTCATTGATATAAAATACCACATATTAGTTTTTTCAACGTACATGAGTTGAAATTGATCTTGGAGAACTCCATTAATGAATTAAATCATCCCAAAACCCAAAATAGAGAAATAGAAATGAAAATTTGGTTGGATTATTATGTAACGGTCCTCCCTGTCAAATATTATCTCTCTTTTCATATGGTAGTAAATTTGGAATTGAGGGAGTAGCTGCTTCACCACAGTTCCCAATTACTCTTCTTAAATATGTAGCCCCAATTTTTATTCTATGGTGGCTACCTCATGTTCTTCTTCATTAGTGTCCAATGTGAATTTATTCTCATAAAATCCTAAAAATTTAGCATAGGGATAATTAGAATTCATTTCAAGCAGTGAAAAATCTATAAAATCAAATTCCCACAATAATTCTACTCCCTTTGGTGGATCATCGATGATCTTTTTCTTCTGAAAAAAGGCTCAAGAATTTGTATCTTTGAGAGAGGGTAGATGATACATTAGGTTTTCTTGAAATCCCATCATATCTTCCTCTTCTTCGTCTTCCATGTCATACTCCATCAATACCATTTTTTTATCATTAAAACACATGGGGTAAAATGAAAAATGAATTTTAGGACAATTAATGATTAGAGAATAAATATTTTAGTCACCCCTTATGTTTCTCAAGTGGTAACAGTGGTTCCTCTCTGAGGACCATAGGTAAAACCTGAGAATTGTGAGGGAGTGAAGGTTCTTCGAGTAGTTATTCAGCCTTTTTAGTTGAACAAAGGAGAGGTTATTGTTTTGGTGCATCTTCATGTTATTGATTAACTTAATCCCTGATTTGTTGGAGTGTGGTATTCATTATAGCCCTCATATTCTTCAACTCTCTCAGTTTATATTGTTTCTCATTGAAATTTTAGTCCAAAAATAAGGGGATGATGGTGTATTCTTGAATCTCGAATAGTTTCAATTCATCTTCATTCTAATGTGTGGGGCGTATATTTAGTTGATGTTGGTTTGGTTCATTAGAGTTGTAGGTTCCATCCTCCCACTCATTATTATATTCAATCAATTTCTCCTATAATAGTTCATGAATATTCTCCTTCCCAGTATCTTGGGAGAAGATATATTGATTAAAATTAACATTTATGGCCAAGTGTGGTTTGATGACTTCATATGTGATTCAATCAATCTATTTGATCTAGGAATGATTTTGGTGGTCCATTATTGTGTAATGGTAACCCTTTGATACTTATCCTATATTTTGAAAATAATGAAATAAATAAATAAAATGAAATAAAATAAATAAAAAACATTAAGCAAAGTAAAAAAAGGAAACAAAAAATAAAAATATAAGAAAATAGTGAATAAATTATCCAAACTCACTATAAATAATTAAACTAATGTGAAGTATATCACAGTCATTACAATAAATAGAATTTAAAATTCATTGATACAACACAATGGCTAACTAGTGTCATCTCTTAGATATATAGTCCTAGATACTCACTATTATAGCAATAATGGTGATTATTTTTTAGTCCAAAAAATAGATTAATGGAATTTATTTATGAAAACATAGATAAAGAAATGAAAACTAAAATAGGATAAAATGAAATAATGGGAGATGGTCCTAAGAAAATTTATAATGGGTTCTATCATCATTTACATTTGTTCAAAATCACTTAATACTAAAAACAAGATCAATCCATTCTTCTAATTATACTAAAATTTTATGATGTATAAAATTACTAATATACATAAGGATTCCTCAAATAGGCCAATAATTCCTTTTATTATTTTTTTGAATCAACAAGAACACTAATCAATCAAGAAAATAAACATACTCACACACGCAACATCAACCATATACCATTCATCCATTTAAACCAAACAACTACCATAATATGAAGTGTGATCTAATTGGAGTGAAACTGTGATGTACTAATAGTGGAAGAACCCAATGGTGTTTTTGAAATACAAAATGACAACCACCTCCTAAACACTTCACTGTCACCATCACACCATCTCCAAGGAATAAATATAGTAAAAATTAAATACATAAATTTAAGAGGACCCACTTTAATACTAATTGGACTACCCAAAAATATGTTACCTCTATATAACCATAGAGATCAATATCATAATAAATTACAGTGGTTGAGGAACCCAAAGTATGGGGGAAAGAGAATGTAAAATCAGATAAAAAATATAATGAATTAAAATTTAAATAAAAAACCGAAATTCCTATGCTAGATCAAGTTGAGGTCGAAGTCCAGGTCTAAAATAATTTATAATGTAATGTGGGAGATATGTTTATAAGCATTGATTTACCTTTTTTCTCCTCTTTTATATTTTTTGTTGTGACGAGTGAACTCCCTTCTTCCATGGATTATGTCTATATGTCCATCAGAAGGGGTGGTAATTCATCCCTCAAGCCCATATTGTGTTATATCCTCCTTCAATCATTCCCATAATAACTATCTTATTCATCTATGTTGGTTGGGGGAGTAACTCAAGAGGGTGGTGAATCTATTTCCCAATTAAAATTTTGGTTTAGAATATTTTAAAAATAAATCCAACAAATTAATAAAAACACCTAGTTAATCAAAACTGTATACTTATGTATGTTTAATATTTAAAATAATTTATTCAATTAAATTTATCTTTTAAATAAAATTATCTTTTGGAAAAAATTACTTAATCAATCAATTTATATAAATACCAATTAAGACTAAATATCAATGTAATGTTTTGTTTTTCAATTTAAATAACACATAAAATTTTAACTTTGAAATGTCCAAAATAAAAACTAATTAAACACATAGTGGAATAAAACAAGGGGTTTAGTATTTAGTTGAGACCTAATGGCATCCACTTGGAAATCACCTATATCCAAGTAGTTTATTAAACAATAAACTTGGTTGAAAACCTGGATCAGGTTTTACAATCAAAAAAAACATAATTATATCCACAATCAAATCCTCTTCCATAGTAATACATGGGAAGAAATAAACAATACCATTCTATTGAGGACCTCTTCCATAGTTTCTATGGGTATAAAAAAGAGAAATTTTGAGAAATTATTTCAATCACACACCAATTTTGTATAAGAGATGGTGTGTAAAAATAAATAGAGGAATGAAACTCACAACTCAAATATTAATCATAAAATGAGGGAGAAAATTATTATAGATTGTAATAGGTGGTGATGCATGGTTTGAATATATTTAGATGTTCAAAGGTCCTCATATTTTTTTGTGAGGATCTTGAACCAGTTTCTCTAAATGTGCAAGAAAACAAAGTTTCATGGAAGTATGACCAGTCCTTCTATTTTTAGTCCATCAATGTCTAGAGTTGATTCTTCATGATAAGGTTGTAATCAATATTCATGTATCTCTTTTTTATTTTCTGATATGGGTTTTTTTTTTCTGTACATAGTTTTACACTAGCACGTGAAGTATTTCTACATAATATATAACTCTCCATATCTAATTATATTTTGAAGAATAATAATAAATAAATTCCTATATATTTCTACTAGAAAATAATTCATAAAGGTACGAATTAGTATTCAATGCATCTGTTCAATGGTTTAATAATAATGATTAATAAATCCACATGTTTCTTAAATTCAATAAATTCCATAAACTAGATGTTGGTGGAATTAAATTCAAATAATAGTTAAACCATAATGGTAGCCTAGTGGTGGTAGATTAGACTAGTGTTAGATCTATTCTAAAGGTGGATAGATTTTGGTGGTAAATCATGTTTGATGGTAGATCTTGTCTGATGGTAGATCTAGTTTAGTTGTAGATCTAAATTGATGGTAGATCTAGTTTTGTAGTAGATTGAGTCTAGTGGTAGATCATGTCTGATGGTAGATCTATTCTGGTAGTGGATGAGCCATGGAGGAAGATGAGATATAGTGGTAGAACAACTCTGATACTAGATCATCCATCTGTAGATACTCCTGTGGTAGATATAGTTCACTAGTAGATTCTATTGAATTAATAGTAGATTTTATCAATGGTAGATCCCTCAGAAGTAGATTTTAACAATATATGTAGTCCAATGGTATATCTGATTGAACTAAATGTATATCATCATATCCAATGGCATATATCTTGAACTAATTTTAGATTAATACATTACCAAGTTTGTTTTTGAAAACATACATAGAAAATGACTTACTATCATAAAACATTGAACTTGTTAGAAAAATAATAATCAGAATTTGTGATTATTAAAATTAGGAGGTTTCAACAATCACCCCCTTTTTATGATAAAAAATCATGGAATTTATAACCATTTATATTATAAAAAGATAGAGATAATTATAGATGAATATAAAGAATGTTCTACTTTACATCGAGAATTAAAAATGTGATATACCGATTTATCCATAAATAAAACAGAACTATAATTTTAAATTTCATTCCAGAATACTTCCCCTTTTGGGATTATCAAATATATAAGGTAATAAGGACAAGTAAAGAGATAATGTGGAAGAACAAGTAAGATTCATTATAAAAAAAAGTCATTGCAGTACATCTCAAAAATTAATACAAGGAAAAATACATCCCCTATCAAATACTAATTCGAATGAGGATCATTCTCTGCTCGATGAGATTAAGGATCAACATGGTATTTACCTTATCTTGAGACATGAGGCACAAACATAGGGGTTGAGGGTGCAGAGGTAGTTTGAGTAAGCTCAATGATGACAACCGACCTAATATGTAGAACTGCTTTAACCACAGTTATCCAAAAAGGATTAAACTATAGAACCTAAGGTCCAGAATAAGTTTCATAAATGAAAGAATTAAAAATTATAGATTCATCTTCCACCACTAAATTCCCAAATACATACAAATAGGGCTTCATAATGATTACAAAATCTATAATGATGTTGCAACCATGCTTTATTGATATGAATAATTCTTCCTTCTACTCAATAACAATCTTAAGGAAAGAGGCCAAAATTATATGTTGGTTAACTTTCTATTTTAAGGCCTCAGTTATAGGAGTAATACTTCAATTTTCAGAAAGAAAATGTATATGATAATGATGCTCATTCTTGGTATAAATTCTAGAAAGGTAGAGTTTTATGGATTTAATGATAGTCTCTCCATCACTTCAATATTCATTGAAACACTCCCTAACCAATTTATAGATGTGATCACCATGGGAATTTATTTTTTAAACATACACCTTGAGGGATGTATTGAGATCACTCAATAAGGCATGATATTCATCCCTTATAGTACCATTTATCATATTCTCATTAACTAAATATGCAGGAGGTTAAGAAGCAGAAATAGAAGCATCATTTATATATACGGTTTACAACCTCTCAAGATATGAGATGTATAGCCTACAACAAGGTTTGTTCTTATCTATTACCCATGGTATTAACTTATTCCATCTCAAAATAAAACCTCATATTATCAATATCCACTTATTGAACTTTAAGAATCGTCTTAGACTTAATGTGAGAGATAAACAACTCAAAAATACACCTCGTATCATCTTCACTCAATTAGATCTCCTTAGGGGGTGTGTATATAAGAATCCAACTAAAATAAAAAAATAATCATCACTCTGAAAAGTATCTAAATTATCATTAGAAACATTTTCTAAAGGTAGGGGAGATTGAATCCACTTAGGTAGAACAACCTTTACATTCTATGATCCAGGAGTAGGAATTTCTAAAGGAAAAGATTACAATTAGATAGACTCATCAATTTTATAGAAAAAATAACCCTTAGGATATTTTCCATTAATTGGTATGGAAATTCCACCATGCCTAGATGGACTTCCATGGTCATGATTATCACTACAACCATCAAAATTTGGTTAGGTGATGCCCAACTGTTTAGAACTCGGAGAAGGCTCCACCTAGAATGGTGCTTCATCCTCAATTGTGGATGAAATAGTTGGTTCATCCTTATGAATTTATATTTTACTATCATATCATGGGGATATGTACCCCTAAAAAAGTTTTCTATACTCATCTCTTAGACCAGATTCATGGCTAATAGGAAGAACAAAACTAGGTTAATCCTTATAAACAGACCCACCTGAAATAGAAACAATTAGAGATAGATGTGACTATTCTCTCTCAAAAATGACATCATTATCATAATTTTCATCATATTCCTATGTCCCATAACCATTAAAATTTTCAAATCCATCATAACCATATGAAACTTCAAGTAAATCCCATTATATTTCAGAATAACTCTCATTTTTTTATTCCCATAAGACTTTAGTATCTTCTTATTATCCTTCAATTAACATAATTTCACTTATAGGAAGAGAAATAGAGGGGCTTCCAGGTCTGTGGTAAATATACCGACTCTTGACCACATCTGGGTCACTCCCTTAGTCAACTAAAATAACAACGTCTTATTCTCTTATTCCATATTCTTATTCCTCCACTTCCTAATCAATGTAAATCAAAACATCATATGGCTCTAATCTAGGATCATTTATATCCTTAGGTTTAATAGGGTTTAGAACATGATTTAAATCCTCATATATATTATCATTTTATTCTACCCATTTCATTAACCATGTATTCTAATTTACCTTCATCATCTTATAGGTAAACAAGCTCAAACAAAAACCACCACACTTTACAACTACTTCTTCATCCTCATCTACCAACCCTCATCTTGAAACATGGATAAGATCATCTTAGGTTATATTAATGATTATTATTTATATGAGGTATTTTTCATCGCCAACATATGTACCATTAAATATATTTATAGGTTTACTTTATCCCCTCTTTTCATAAGGAACAAAAAACTTATTGATAGCTCATCATGTTAGTGTCCCCTTTCCTAGGACAAATCACTTGTTGGATAAATTTAAATATTAATCTATAATCCTCATAATGTTATATAGTATTTGGTCTTCATACAATATAATTTCTAGTAAACTCTAGAAGATAATTATACTACAAAAATAATTTAATATTACAAGTAATAAATCCATGAAATTTTTCTGATATACCTCTATGAGGTACATTGATTCATATGGACCATTTATTTGATGAAAAGGTTATACCTTTTCCATAGATCATACTTATAATAACATGTTTCTTATGATTAAGGTCATACTATGGATAATGAAAGATTTTGTGAACCAACCTAGTAAAGAATGGTCTGTCATTCCTTGAAAACCATTTCATCCATTATTGGTCCTAAATCACCTTCAGCACTAAATATTTCTCGAAATTATCGATTCAATATCTATCACTTTCTCAGAAACAACAACTAGAGTCATCAGTTACAGATTCTTGAGTATGACCATAGAAACATGAATAGATTCTCCTCGCATTCTATTGATAGGAAATTTTCCTTGAAGAGATGAAACTGAGGGACACATCACTCCCACCATCGCACTAATTTGAAAGGAGAAGAATTCGTACAAGGAAGGTTGATGGTTGGGAGAGAAGGGATGATGAGAGGTTCAAACCAAAGAGCAAGAGAGAGTTTTCAAAAATTTGGATATAATGGTTGATTTTTATAACTTAGGTATTTATAGAAATAAAATAGAATAAAATATAAACACATAAATCTAAAATAATTTAAACACGGAAAATAAAATGGGTAGAAAATAAAATAGATACCCGACTGGAAGATCTTTCAATGGTGGACCACACAATAGTGGATCACCAATAGTGGATAACCTAACAGTGTATATCCCAATGGTGGATCTTCCAATGGTAGATCACCCAATTAAGGATATTCCAATTATGTATCTTCTAACGATGGATTTTCCAATGGTGGATTTTTTAATGGGGGTAATTTGAAGGTAAAGGACTAAACGAAGTTTATCATTTCTAGTTCATGTTTGATATAGTTTAATCTCTCATAATTATAAGGATTTGTAAATATGTCCGCAAGTTGATGCTCTATTATAATGATTTCAATAGTTATATCACCTTTTTGTATATCATCTCTCAAAAAGTTGTGTCTTACATAAATATGTTTTGACTTATAATGGGATACTAGATTTTTTGAAATATTTGTCATACTTGTATTCTCTCAATTTATATAGACATGTCTAAATTAATATCCACAATCTAGTTATGTGTGTTTCATCCAAAAAATATATGCATTGAAACTTCCTAAATATATATACTCAACCTTATCATTAGATAGTGTAATAGAATTTTTCTATTTACTATACCATGACACTAGTGACTTTCCCAAAAGGTGACATATTTCATCAGTTCCTCTTATTTTTAACTTACACACACAAAAATCTTCTTCTGAATAACTTGATAAATCAAATTCTTATCCTCTAGGATAGAACATTTCTAAATTGGTTATACTATTGGGGTATTTGAAAATTATTATGAAGGAAGGTAAACGAGATTCTTTAGTATTTTATTGAAAATGGGAACACATACATACACTGAACATAGTATATATTAGGCTAGTAGTTAAATATATCAGGATTCCAATCATACCTCTATACTTGGTTTCATCAACTGATTTACTAGTTTCATCAAGATCCAACTTACAAGTTGTACTCATGGGACTATCAGTAAATTTTTTCTTTGAAAACCCAAATGTCATAGAATTTATTTGGTTTACTTACTTCAATTTAAAATAATTCCACCTTTATTTTGAAAATTTTAAAAACCAAGAATGAATATTAACATAGACATTATACTCGTTTCAAAATCACTCTTCATTGTTTTTCGAAAATTAGTTCCCCAAGAACTTCTAGATAATCCAATAATAATATCATCAACATAAATTTGAACCACTAAAACAACTTTTGAAATTATTTTTTTGAATAGAGTGTGATTATATATTCCTCTAGTAAAACTCTTAGAAATGAAAAATGAGTTGAGCCTATCATAAGAAAAATCTAGGATCTTATTTTAAATACTATAAAGAAATAATTAATTTGAAAACATGATTTGTAAAATGATTGTTTTGAAATATAGGGGTTCTTCAAAAAGAATATTCTCAAGTATATAACCAATATATGAATTCAATTTTAACATCCATTTGATATAGTTTAAAATTCAAATATACTGCATAGGCAAGAAGCATTCTATGGTCTTAAAGTATAGACATTGGTGAAAAATTTTCATCGTATTAATGACATTCTTATTGAATGTATCCTTGTTCACCCAATATTGATTTATTTCTAACTACACTGCCTAAATCATAAACTTTCTATCTAAACACCAACTTAGTTCTAATGTTCAGGTTGTCTTTAAGTCTCTATAGTAGTTCCCAAACTCTATTTATTAAAAATATATTATATATTTTTTCATTCCCATCACCAATAACTCATCAATAATTGTATCACTGATGTTATTATGTTTACGCTATGACAAGAAAGATTGATTTTCAACCTAATTTCGAAGATAATCTCTAGTTGTAGTTCCTGAATCTAGGTTTCTAACTATAGTATCTAATGAGTTGTATCTATGAGTTATAATAGTTATATAAAAAATAGATATATATCTCATTATTCTTTATGGATTTGGGTTCAGGTTATTCCTCAAAACTAGAATATTTTTCTTCTTATTTCGCTAATCTATCAAAATTTTTAGTATATATATTCATATTTGACATATCATCTTCTAGGTTGTATCAAGGGGTCTTAGGCTATTGTGGACTTGTTTTATCAAATTTTAAATGAACAGACTCCTCCATAATATTTTTGTCTTATTAAACACCCTATATGACTTACATTTTTGTTGAATATCCATGAAAAATTACTTTATCGCTCTTGGAAGAATTTTTTCCACATTATCTTTGTATTGAGAATAATGAATTTTCAACCAAAAACTCTAATGTAATTAACCTTTGGTTTTCGTACATTCGATAATTCATAAGGGGTACTTTTTAAGTATGGTCTAATTAAAACTATATTGATTATGTGACATGTTTTATCAACAGATTCTTCCCAATTGTAAATAGTTAGGTCATACTCATTTATCATAGTCAAAGAAATTTATTAAATGTTTCTATTTATCCTATATAATAAATCATTATATTGTGGGGTCCTAGGAGCATAAAAGTTATTATTATATCTATTTTTTGATAAAAATGAATCAAAATAGTTATTTTCATACTCACAACCATGATGACATATTATGGCCATAATTATGAGTCCACTAATATTTTCTACAGATTTATCATACATGGAAAAATAGGAACACGCTTCAATTTTTGGGAGCTAGAAAGAATATCCATTTTTATATAGAAAATACATCTTCTAGAATAAAAACATAGTGCATCCCATTTAAGATAAAAATTCTAGAAGTACCAAACATGTCTATGGGGACCAACTCTAGTGGTTGATAAGTTGAATATTCTTTCATTGATTTGAAATATATTTTTTGTTATTTTCTTTTTTGGAAAGGGGTTACCTACTTTATCATTTAAGAATTATAGTTTATGTATATACTTAAATAACCCTTTTTTGGTTATATATCTAAGTGAATGAATATTTAAATGGCCTATTCTCTTATTTCAAAGTCAAGATTCATTGTTCAAGGCACATAGATAGGAAATATTTTGAGAAAAATAGGAATCTAAATTAACAGACTATACATTATCGATTCTCAAAGAAGTTAAAGATAAAACGTTTTTAGAATCAAAATTTTTTATAATTATTTTCAAATTTATCATGAAAAGAATAATCACATAGTTGTGAGATTCTAAGAATATTATACTTTAATCCATCCACAAATAAAGATTTAGAAATTAAAACAATGTTAGTGTTACTGATTTGACCATGTATAATAATTTTTCCTTTGAAAATGTCAATTAAAGTGATATATCCTCTGTCAACCATGATTATGTTCTTGAAACTTGAATAGTTCCTAGTAAAGTGTCCAGAGCAACCACATCCTAGATACTATAAGTGCTACTAAAGCTTTTCATAAAGGTTTCCTACAAAATATTTTTAAACCCAAAATGACTATAATACCCAAATTTCCTTGGGTCAAGAAATGTTAGTAATAAAATTATTAAGAATCCACAACTTCATAATAAGTTTACTATAATTAGATTTCATAATTTTAGAAATATAATATTTGTTAGGTCCAGAAGATTAATAATTAGTAATAGAATTAGTGGAACTAGAGATAGGAATAAATTTATTTTTAATCATCCTTCTTTTCTCAGGCCGATAGCCTTTTCCAATATTATATTTTGGGACTGTTTTCTTTCTATGCATCTAGTTCAAGGAATTTATTCCATTTAAAAATATTTAAAAATACTTTATAGTTTCTCTTTAGATAATTTTAAATCATTGTTTTTTTAATTAATCATTTTTATTATTCTTTATAGTAAGATAAGATTTATAACTAGTGGTTAGGGAATGTTGCTTCTTTAAAGTTTTATTTTTATCTTTAAGTTTATTAAAAAATATTCCAACATATTAAATTATTCAAACATTTCTTCATTATATATGTTTCTTTAACTGGTTTATTATCTCTAAGGATTAGATTTATGAAAAGGAGATGTAATAAAAATAACATATACCTTAGATGTGTTTTTCATTAAACGCATGCTGGATCTATCTTTTTTATCTTATTTTCATGATTTTGATTCACTTGATATATATTCTAAATCACTCCACGTATAATTCACATATTTCTTATAACTTTTATCATTATCCTTGTATTTATTCATTAAATTTAACTTAGGATTTTCAGCTTTTACATGAACTTTTCTCTTACATTCATCGAATACTATTTCATTTGGAGTATCATCCTTTTTCCAATATTTTCTCTAATTACCTATATTGGCATACTTTCATTTATAAATACGTTTCATAAAAACATTCTTATTTTTCAATAAATTCTTTAAATGGATATCTAAATGATCTATTTCTTCATCACTGTCAGTATGTTTCTCTTTATCACTTTTGATATCATCTTTGATCTTATCTTTTTGTTTTGATGCAGTCATTTTGAAGGCAACATATGTCCTATTTGGTACATCCTATTCCTCTCTATTTAATATGATTTCGTCATCATACATCATGAGATTTCATATTAGATCCTTAACAGAAAACTTACTTACACCACATGACTCTTTAATTGAGAATGATGTACATATTGATATGTCTGGTAAAAGTCTCAATAGGCACATCACCTGATCTTTATCTGAAATTGATTTCCCCAGTGAATGAATCATTTTAAAATTTTAATTGAACCTAAGATGCATATTAGAAATTTTTTCATTAGTTTCCATATCAAAAGTGTAATATTTAATAGTATAATTATTTAAATTCATTTTTTTGACATTTGATGTTCCTTCATGAGGAATAGACAAAGTATCCCGAATTTCAAATATAGAAGTACAAACCAAAATTCTATTAAATTCACCATCTCTAAAATAATAATATATATCATTCATATATTTATATTTATTTTCATAAGCTTCTTTAGTAGTATCACTCCATTCAACTCTAGTAGTTTTGGGTAATTTGTATTTTTCCTCTATTACTATCCAAATTTCAAAACCCATACTTTCAATATGAATCTTCATTTTAATATTCCAATGATCATAGTTCGTTCCATTAAAATAAGGAGGATTATTTTTAGTAGATCCTAATTGTATACTATTATCCACAATGAATTAAATTTACAAAATAACATAAATTTAACATCTTTAAAAGAAAACTAAATCATAATTGAATTGATATTTAAAAACATTTGATACCAAATGTTGGTGAGAGCGAGTAACTCAAGAGGGAGGGGGTGAATTTAGTTCCCAATAAAAATTCTATTTAAAATAATTTAAAACTAAATCCAAAAAATTAATGAAAATTAACAATTAATCAAAATTGTATAATTATATAAATTTGTTCTTTCAAATAATTTCTCAATGTGGGAATAATGATCATTTTAAATAATATTTGAAATAACATTACCTTTTGAAATAAAATTACATAATAAAACACTTTATATAAACAAAAATTAAGAATAAATATCAAATTAATTTTTTTTCATATTTAAATAACAGATATAGTTTTAATATTGAAATGTATAAGAAAACCAAAAAATGCACAATAGAATAAAACAAGATGTTCATCCTCAAGAAAAGACTTAACCCCCCCCCCCCCAATTGGAAATCCCCTACTTCTAAGATTTTATTGAAAAATAATCTTGATACACAACCTAGATTGGTTTTTACAATAAATATAACATGGGGATTTCTAGTTTTAATGCTTATTACACAGTTATACGTGGGATGAAATACACAATACCAGGTCACATGTTACCAATTATATAGTTTTTTAGGGTATAAAAAAGGATAAAAGTTGATAATGTGTTTCAAGAACACTTCAGTTTGGTATATGAGATGGTCTATATAGATAAATAGAGTAACAAAACACAAAAATAAAATTTAAATCATAAACAAAAATAGAAAATGATTATAAATTGGCATAATTGTTGATTCTCATTCTGAATAGCATACGATGTTCAAATGTCCTCATATTTGTCTTTGTGAGGAGATCAAATAGGTTTCTTTGAATTTAATGAAAAACATAGTGTCATGGATGACTGAAGAGTCCTTCTATTTATAGATTATCAATGTATGAATTTTATTTATCATGAGACGGATATAATCTCTATTCATGTATCATTTTTTATTACTGATAATAGCTCATATTTTTCACAAGTAGTTCCACTCCCATTCATGATAGAGTTTCTATAATATATAACTCTCTATCTCTAATTATATATTGAATAATAATAAATAAATAAAATATTTGATCCTCGTACTGGGAACTAATTATGAAGGCATCACTTAGTATTTAATGCATCAGTGGAGTGGTTTAAGAATAATGATTGAAAAATCCACATGCATCATGAATGAATTGAATTATATAAACAATATATTATTGGAATTAAATTATAATGAGGGTTAGAATAAAAATGGTAGCATACTGGAAGTAGATATTCTTTTACAGTAGATTAGACTAACGGTAAATCTAGTCTGAGAGTAGATTTAATCTAGGATTAGATCTAGTATAATAGTAGATCTTATTTGATGGTAGATCTATTATGGTGGAATATATAGTTTGTCAGTATGTATTTTCTAGTTATATATATAATATTGATTTTGACCTTGTATGATGGTAGATCTAGTATATAAATGGATGAGCTCTAGTGGTAGATGAGCATCGGCGGTATCACAACTCTGACGGTAGATCAAACAGTGGTAGACGCATTAGTGAAAGATGTATTTCATCAGTAGAATCTATTGAACTAATAGTAGTTGTTCTGAATGATAGATCCATCAGTGGTAGAGTTTGAAAATATATGTATCCCATAGATATATCTAATTGAACTAATGATAGATCATCTCATCAAATGGTACATCTCTTGAACTAATGATAGATAATTAGTTAAACAATTTTTTTTTCAAAAAGTTACATAAAAAATTATTTATTATCAAAATACATTAAATTTTTTATATGAATAATAATCATTGTTTTTTATCATTAAAATAAAGAGTTTCGAACAAGATACCTGATTGATACTGAATGGAACATTTGTTAGAGCCCTCTTTGATTTGGTTGAATCACGGAAATTGTGTTTCGGATTTTCATTTTCTATTTTTGTTTTTTAAGTTCTATTCCCATGGAGAATATTAATCTTATATATTCCCAACAATTCCCTTATGTGAGTTTGAGAACAAGTTAACATAGATACATGATTACGAGGAAGGAAATTTATACAACCTAAATCTAACCTTCACATAGTCTGTGAATAATTCATCTGCACAGCTTATAGAGTAGCTTGACTAGCTCTAGAATGCTTTGACAACCTTGATGAAAAGACTTTTGTGCTAGGATTCAACCATTATATATCCTAAAATTTTACCCTTACATATATCTTTATTACCCTACAATATCTATTGTAACATGTGGAGGTACCATTAAACATTTCTCAGCCATAGATGTTTTCCAAAAACACTAGATTTTTTACCCTTATTCTGTAGAGGGAATAAATTTATGAACATGTAACCATATCATTATTTATAATCTGATTCAAATAGTACCTTGAGGCAACAACCTTGTTAACTAGATGTTTCATGAGGCATACATGAGATACCATGATGTAATACTTTGATTACCTTTTCATGGCTTTAAAACTGTGGTATTACCTTTATGTCTCATATGGACTTTGATCTTTACCTTTAAATAATATTATTGTGACCTTGACGTAGTTATTGTATTACCTTGATGCAATAGAGTACTGACATAATATATTGACACAATAACTCTATTAACCTAACATAGGTGTACTATAACATTTACATAGGTTGTTTTGGTTACATTGATGTGGATATTTTTTTATTCATTCTACCTTTACACTATGGAAACTACCTTCCCACGACATGAAATATTGTCCATTTACCCTCACACAACCTACACAAGTTACCATGATGTATCATACTCCTCGCAAAAGGGTAACAAAAACATGAAAAATTAATATTTCAATAGAGGATTTGTGTAGTTCAACTAGAGAATAATATAACCAATTGAAAATAATTAAAAGTATCATATTAATAATTGAAATATAAAATCCATATATGTATTTCAAATTAAATCCAAAAAATGAATAATTAACATGAAAACCATGATTTAACACATTTAAAAAATTAATTACATTTTTTCAAACAATTTTGAGGTGATTACCTAGGTTTTATCAATATTATGGGGTTAATGTTTATTAAAAAGGTTAAAAATTTGGGAAATATTGGTTCTCATCATATATATATATATACTCTTACTCATATAGAGGTCTGGTTCTAAAATAAATCCTTGATGGATATGTCCCTTCTGGTGGAAATATAGACTACATTGATTATGATCATGGCACAAATTAGGCTTGTCTGATGCCTAATAGAAGCTATTAGTGTGTGATTTGGAGTTCCCCCAAGATTATGAAGGTGTTTTATTTTTTTGAATTCTATCTGGAGAGAAACTGTGTTGAACATTAATATTTTTTATGTATAGAAAACCTAGTCAAGAGGCTTTATTAAGTTCACCAATGATTGTCGGGGCTTTCGTAAGTTCAATAAAATATCATGATGGTATGAAGAGTTGGATTTTTACCATAGGTTTATTCATAATTTCAATAATTTATTTCATGTGCTTCTCATAAATGTTGTACACATCACTTTTTGGGAAGAAAAATAATGATTCATGTTAAGATGGTTGTATATTAAGTAAATTGAAATAATGTTTGATGTTAAAGCTATAGAAGAAGAAAATAAATCAAAGAAATGATTTTTCAAAAAGATGAAGCAACAAAAATCTATAGAATGAGCTGATCAGAATATATGATGTTCAGTAGTTGAGATAATCATATGTGGATGCTACAAGCCAAATTTAGAATTTAGTGTATGTCCAATGGATTCAGACCACTCAAACCACATTCCCATATCATAGTTATCTGAGGTATTGATGTATGTGGAAGATTCTGTTGAGCTATATAAGAGGTAGAACTAAAATAAGAATAGAGTGACATTTAGGAAAGTACATTCACTAAAAAATGACGAGTGACTTCATTCAACCATATTGAGGTCACAACCATTATGATGATGCTGATTTTTTCAGTAAAATTTCAATATTCATGGCGGAAATTTCATGATCGAAACTGAGATCTATTGTAGATTTGATGACTATAGATATTGAGTCTTGGGGAGAATTTTATAAATTCATTCTCTCATAACATCGAAATATATTAAATTTTGTTGTCAAGATACATTAAAAGATTTTCAGTTTCTAATAATAGGATGCATTTTCCCCACCTTTATTGGAGAAATATTGATTGTATAAAGGTGGGACATCATTCTAGTAAATGTGATTTTTTTCTGATTTTTTTGTGTAATGAACATTATCGAGATCTTGAACTATATTTATTATAATATACACTTGGTCCAAAAATGATTTCTCTATGTTGATGTGAATTGAAGTTAAATAAATGGATGATACAAAGTTCTAGACATCTGAGTTTTAGATATTTAAGTATTTGGATAGTAATTTCATTGTTATCTTGGAGTATTGGATGATAATCTAAACATTATTACTCGTGGTAACCAGTATACTCATCTTCTTAGGAGACTTATGTGTGGGATTCAATTTTTGGTAAAGGTTTATCCCTTCCTAGAACATTATAATTTATAATTTTCTATAGTGGAAAATGATTGAATCAAACATCAAAACCACAACAAGTAATGGGTTCCCTCGTTAGGGTCAAAAAGTATAAAAATCCATGTAAATTGATTTCTTTTTTACATTACTATATATGATTGAGGGTGGAATTTATTACATAAGTGGATCATAACACTAGAAATTTGAATATATTAACTCCATGTTAAAGAAATTTGTAAAAAGAAAGCATTTATTAAACCTAGATTCAGTAGTTCACCCATTCATATAAATCACCAGAGTTATTATAGTAGGTTCCCTTAATTGGATTTGTTTATCCTAGAATGAGGAATTAAATTCTGTAAATATCTACAATATCCTTACCTTTTATTGATGCAAATTTCATGGAATGAAAAATAGGTTGACACCCAATCTCTTGTCTCTTGTCTTATAAGTGGTTTACATTTCTACAATAGTTTTTACTCCTAGATAAAAAGGATACACCCATGAATTTTGAGGATAAAAGGAACATAGAAATTTATGGTAAGTCTCATAATTAAAGGCTCAAGTCTTTTTCAAAAACAATTTACACTATGGTGATCGGTCTTTAATCAGCTAATGAAACTTGGGAAAAACTACAATGTATCTATGAAGGTAATGTCAAAAAAAAGTACAAAAAGCTTCAAATATGGAGAAGTCGGTTTGAGGACATGATGATAGTTAATGAGGAAACCATAGATGTTATTTTACGTGACTCAAAAAAACTGTCAGTAATGTCAGGGGATTGGAAGACACTTGTGATGACCCACATCATTATGGGTTGTAAAAATCAAGGGAAAGTTGAAACTTATTTTTATGAGGTGTGTTGAGAGGAAAAATGGTACTTTTACCCTTTAGATCATCTCATATAAATTTTTTAAACACTATATTGGTCATATAAAAGGGTGTCTACCCAATTACAAGAGTTTGGCGGAAATAGGAGTCATTCAAATTTTAACAAAATATTCAATATTTGATTAAATAAATATTATATTTTCAGTGAATGTTAATTTGGTTGTATATTTTAAACAGAACCACATATTGGTATTTTTTATTCATCATTGATTTATTAATGGGGTTTTTTCTTTGATGAGGAATAACCATGCATCTGGTGTGGGGCCTAGGCCCAGACCCCCTTCTCTTTTTTCATTTCATCTTAATTTTCATTTTTTTCATTTTTCTTTCTTATTTATTTTTCATTGGCTTGTCCCGTACACCTATGGTATATTCACCTTTTGTATCAATGAATGAGATATGGATAGGAAGATATGAATGGTAGGGGTAGAAGAGGAGGTGTCTCTGTGGAGCTCGAGTTGCACTAGATCATAATGCAGTAGTTACGGGTCACGGATTGGTGTGAAGCCTTTCTAGTATCCAATCAGGGGTAGTACCCTTTTATGATTTTCCTATAAATCCCCATAGAGTATCCATTTTCGGTTTTTAAATCCTTTTTATGTGTTTTTTGGGGACCCCTTGTGGCCCGATATGTGGATTTTATAGTGAAATTGGGTGTTATGGTATGTTTCAAGGGAATCCAGATTTGGGAAATACATGCACATAAAGTTTGGTTTAGAGAAGACACATGATGTGTTCTTCCTAATTAGGTAATATGGTGTTTTGGTACAAAACATCATGTAATGGGGGGTATATTCCATATAGTGGGCTTCAATAGTGTGGTAGAGTACTCGTCCAGACACCCGTTGCGGGGTACATGGCTATGTACGATACATAATTAGTCACCATGCAAGGCACACACCATATAGGAGTACTCATCCAGGAGGGGTACATGTCTATTTACATTGGTGGGGACCCCATTTAGGGGTACACACCATGTACTCGGGTGTTTTACATGCTGAGTGAGGTTGGGTACATAAGAAAGTACCCATATAGGGGTACACACCATGTCCTATGAGGAAGAAACCATATAATTTGGAAAACTACATGATGAGTGGCCTGGGGAACATTTCCAAATATAGTATTTGGGGTTACAAACCATGAAACCTTTTTACATGTTGTTTACTTTCCCTGCCCTTGGATGTTTTTACTGTTTTCGACCCAATGATAGAATTATAAATTTGAGTAGTCCATTCTAAGTGTTCTTACACATTGATCATGATGATGCTATTCCTTCTACCATTCATAGCCCATTTGGATGGTGTTTTTTACAGTGAGAGTTCAATATGAGAATTTACTTGAGCATTGGTTCTACAATCCCCCATTGGTTTGGGTTGACCTTCAAGGCCCGGGTGAGGGTTTTGATCTTAATGATCGGTCTAGCTTGAGTGTTCCATAATGATCTATTTGAGCTATTTGGATAGATTCTATTATGCGGGATTGGGAGATATCTCTATAGAGATCATGGGTTTTCTTTGTATGTTGGTACCATTTTCTTGAGGTTAGATAATTTTTGGTTTAGCTTCTTTGTTTAGAGACCATATTTGTTGGATCCTTTGGGATGAGTTGACACCTTTAGTTAGAAGTTACACCCGAGTGTTTTTTATATTCAGAGATGAGTCTGGGGGACTCTAGAGGATTCTCTCATGGGCAAGTTTCTGATCATGTGAATAGTGGTTTTCATAGTCCCCTATTGAGATTTACCATATGGCATGTTTTGTTTGCCTAGTGAAGAGGAAAATTTGTACAGAGTCTCATTCTTTTGAGGTGGTCATGAGGACCATTATGAATTCCTCTATTGGTGAGCTTGTGCTTTCGTATTCCTCTTGGGTGCATTATTGATCAAGGACTAGTTGGAGGCCACTGAGGTTTGTTTGGTTTTTTTCTACCTTATGAAAGCATCTTTCTCTTGGATGATATAGTGAAACCCCTCATATGTTTTCCTAATCTTTTTGTGGCATTTGGGAAAGTTGAGATTGTTTCTGCATGTGTGCCATGAGAGATTGGGTGTATTATGGGAGTCTTTGGGTGTACGTCACTTTTTTTTGTGGCCTTGAGGACCGTGGGAACCTTGACTTCAGTTTTACCGAGAGGCAAGTCATAGAGATCCCATGGTGGGTATTTTTATTAGATGCTAAGATACATAGAACCATGAGAATGCCATTCTTATTGGAAAACTATGGATCAACACTGTTAGTTCAGTTATTTTAAGGGTGGGCTTGAGGATGGATCATACCACATTTGGTTGGCCTTTGGTCCGGTTGTTTGAGGGAGTTTATGATTTTTACATTTGTTGAGGAGGAGTCCCTTAAGATATCATGGATCAGGTGTAGTCCTTGAGTTGTTATTTGGTTCTTTCCTCTGTTAGATGGATACTGTTAGACAATATTAGGGGTCTAATGGATAATATAGATGAGTGAAACCCCCATCTTGTTGAATGTTATCCCTGAATTGTTTTTATTTGGGATTGTGTGGTGCTGAGGAACTCACGAAATGGGTTATGTGTTTCATGGATAGATTTTTTCTCATGGGGCCATTGATGTTGTGCACTCTTAACTTTTTATGGATCCCATGGACCATTTTTTAGGTCTATATCTAGTGCCTAATTCATTTTGAATAACATTTATTACTAACATATTCTCAAGTTTTGTTGACCATGATGTTCATGTCTCCAGTTCAGATCATGTAATTAGAGTCCCAGTGCTAGGTAGACATGCTTGTTTGTTTGGATGCCTATGGTTATCACCCAGGGTCCAACATTCTTGCACATTGGATTTAGAGGACTTGGATATCATGTGCTCATCTGGAAGATACACCGGTTATCATGTGGTTGGGCGAACCACATGCTATAAATCCATTGATAGGGGCTATAGTGGGGGAAGATTTACCATAGTTGTTATGATAGAACCCAATTTTGGGATGATTTATAGTGTCCCCCTTCATATTTTATTTTATTCCAATTGTTTTTGGATTTGGATAGGCTAGTCATATAATGTGTGTATTCATTTGTTATGAAATTAGATTATAGGTCCACCAATGGGGGTGGCCTACTGAGATTTATTTATCACAGCATGTATGTGTGCATCAGTGTGAATTTAGAGTTGATGTATGCTTTATATTTGGAGCACATGTTGTGTGATAGAGGGGGTCATGGCACATTATTTCTTGATTGAGTGGATCTTATCTTGTGGAATCTCAGGATCACACTAATGCAACTTGAGCATCATGGTGATCGAGTATGTGGCTCGAATCAGCATTGGAAGTAGATCTAGTTGTATATATTTTCATTTTTTTTATTTTTTATATGTGTTCATCAAAATGGGATACTGACTATTGTATGTTTTTCATGATTTGAGTCTATATGATTTTATGATACATTTAATTTATTACAAAATGTTTGTTTCAGTTTTATATTATTCTTACTCATATTTTGATACCTTTGTATGATTGTGGTTATTTCCTATTATTATGGAACACTAGACAGAGGGTATGGTATCCCAAATGAAACTTATAGATCCTCTCCACTATTCAGTAGACTTTGAGATTTGGGGAGGCATTCTCGAGGCCTTTTGGTGATCAAGATCGGGTGACATGTCATGTTTAACCAGTTTAGTTCATTACAAAATGGTATTAGAGGTTTAGGTTTTATGATTTGGGGAGTTGGTAGGAATGTGTTCTTGGAATGTTCTAGATCACATGATGGATACCAGACCGGTGTGTCTCAACCCCCTTTTCTGATAGTAAGTCCATGTTTCTAGGGAATGATATTTCTGTTCTTGGTTTTCTTTTTTATAGTTCCATGATTTCACCTATTGTGATGCACCTGAGTGTGTGGATTTATTGTTTATTCAAATTTCTGTTTCTTGGACCATGGAAAAAAGGCTAGTGTTCATGCATAATTCTAGGTATATATGATTCACATGAAATTTTTCTATCTATGGTGTTTTATATTTTTTTATGATGATAGGTAATGTAGATCTTATGGTGAGAGGTTCACTAGTGGTTCAGATTAAATCCCTTCAACAAGGGATGCATGAAGACCCATGAGGGTCAGAATTATGATTTGAGTGATATATTGGTGGATCAATAAGAGAAAAGATTCCTAAGGGATATTATGATTGGTTTTGAGATTTCCTTAGGTGATGGTTCTCATGATGTCCCCAAATCATGTTCCTTGTGAGGGATTTTTTTCCATGTGTTATTTTTCGGTTCATGTGGTGGGGATCCTTATTCTACTATAACCAATGGCTCTGGTGGGCATGGTTATTATTCCTTAGTAAGGGTTTTGAGGTCTAATATCCCCAGGGTGTGGTTAGGCATAAGGATTCATTGTGTTTGAGAAGTGGGGTATTGGGAGTGCTCTATGTATTGTGGTTGGCTTGAGACAACATGTTTCGTTAGACCCCTGGCCCTTCTCATTTTTTGTTTTACTTTGGGTAGCATAGTGGAAGTGTGGTTAGATATTTGGGGCTTTAAATATACACCCATGTGAAGGGTGTTCATTAGGTTATGTCAATTATCCTAGTTTCATTAGTACATGGAATGTGTGATTGTGAGTCATGTTTTTCACTCGAGGATAAGTTTATGGAAATAATTATAGGGGGGATTCCACTATAGGTTTTTGGTGTCCATGAGCTACATTTAAGTTTCCTTTGAGTGAGTTTGTTACAAGATTTCATGATGGTGCTCATGTGTCATCAGTTCGACCATGTCTATCCATAGTGTACAGTGATGGATGTAATGTGTGCCGAGTGGTCTATCATTGGGTTGTGAAGAAACAATAAGAATACTCCTATAGTGGGGAGGATCAGATTGTCCACTTTTGAATTTCTCTTTTCTGGGGAGATAGTTTTTGATTATGCAAGACCGATCATTGGATATCTGAGATAGCATCGGTTGTTCCAGTTATTAGGTAATATCATTACTACTGGCTATCCATTGAGGCTTCTTGGGGTGAGAAGCATTTGTGGTGGGGAGTTTTTGATAACCGACATCATCACGGGTTGTGAAAATTAGAGGAGGTTTGAACCTTTTTATTCCTGGGAGTGTTTAAGAGAAAATTATTAATTTCAACTTTGATATGATCTTTTATAAATTTTATGACCAATCTATAGGTCCTAGAATAGGGTGGTTACCCTAATACAGAAGTCACTACTACAAAATATGTCTTTGACGTTGCTAAAATAGGCCTTTATCAGTGCTAGAAAAGAAATGACTACTAAAGCGTGATTATATGCATGTGGCTTTTATCACAGCTAGAAAAGTGCTAACAAAGGGGTCCTTTCTTAGCACTAAAAAAAGCACTGATAAATTAACCATTTATCATTGCTTTTAGAAGTGGTCATAAAGGGAGAATTTATTAGTACTTTTATAAGAATTTATAAATCATGCATTTATCAGTGTATTTTATAGTACTGATAAAGTAGCATACTACAATGTGCTGAAATAACACACTACAACACAAGAAAGAAGAAAAATTAAGAACAAAGAAAAAATTTAAATAAAAAAAAAAATTACAACATAAATATAAGAAACCAACACTATATTATAGATACATCAAACATTGGTTTATATAAGATCACGAGTAAGTAAAAATAATTACATACATTCAAAAATATAAATGTTCCTTTGTATATTTACATTGACCCCAACTCATGCTATTTCCAAACACACCACCCCTACTCAAGAAAAAAAATGCACCTTTCTAATAAAAAAATTATTTTGTTAGTAATAATATAAATAAATAAATTAAACATAAATTTTTAATTTTAAACTAAATGTTGAGTCATAACAGGATCACGGTGTATCAGATTGAATTGTAGTTGATTCTTTCACATCACATCATTTATTGTTCATCTTCAAGAATTATCTCTATGAAAAATAAATAAATAAGTATAAGATAAAAATGATAAGGAAATTAATTTAGTAATAGAAGATATAATGATGAGAAAAAAATCTAGGATCATTTTCTCAGTTTTGATGATGTGATGCATATTTTAAATATACATGACACTTATATATTTAAAACATGAACATGGAGTCATACTGGTCACACCATGTATCAGATTGAGGTGTGGTTGATTCATACACTCCCTTAACAACTTATACAGAATTTTCCTAAAGTATCAAAACAATATGAATGCATTTTCTTTGTTTTGAGTATTCCACTTGTATTTTTTACTAAAATTTCATTTCAAAATAGAATCATGAACTTTGAGTCATAATGGGCACATAATCTATCGTTTTGATGTGAGATTGATTCCTAAACATCAAAAATGACTTATGCAACATTTTCCTTAATTATCAAGACAATCTGAGTCTGTTTTCTAAGTTTTAAGAGAGTGACACTTTATGAACTAAAATGTCAATTTTGAACTGATAACAAACACCTTGAGTGATACTGTGAACAAAGTACATCAGATTGAGGTGTCATTAATTCTTACACATCAAAAATTATTTGAGGATTTTTTACTAAAGTATCAAAATGATCTTAATTCGTTTTCTCAGACTTGAGTATGTTAGTTTTCTTTTTTTCTATAATTAATGTTAATTTAAAATAAAAGATGTACCTAGAGTCATATAAATCACACCATGCATTATATTGAGGTGAGTATGATCTCGAAACACCCCAAATGAATAATGCATCTTTTTACTAAAGTATCTAAAAAATATGAATATGTTTTCTCTATTTTGAATACGTCGCTTGTATTTTTTACTAAAATGTCATTTTAAATTGGAAACATGTACTTTGAGTCATAATGATCATACCATGATTTTTTTATGTGATAATGATTATTACACATAAAAATTGACTTATGAATCATTTTCTTAAATTATCAAGACAATCCAAGTGTGTTTTCTTGGTTTTTAGTGAGGGATACGTTTTGAACTAAAATGTCAATTTTCAACTAATAACGGACACTTTGAGTCATACCGAGCACCTAATTTATTAGATTGAGGTTCGAAAAATTCCTACACATCTAAAATGACTTATAGATCGTTTTTTGAAGTATAAAAATGATATAAATGTGTTTTATTGGTTTTAAGTCTGTCAGTTGTCTTTTTTTACTAAAATTAATTTCAATTTTAAATAAAATGATGCACCTGGAGTCATACCGGACACACCGTGTGTTAGATTGAAGTGAGTATTATTCCTAAATTTCCCAAATGACTTATGGATAATTTTATTAAATTATCAAAACAATAAAAATTAAATTTCCTTGTTTTGGTTACATCACTTTTCTTTTTTTTTAAATGTCATTCTAATATGGAAGCATGCACTTTGGGTCATACTAGTCACATCATGTGTCAATTTTATTTGAGACTAATTCATAATAATAAAAAATTAAATATGAATCATTTTCCAAATTTATAAATATAATCCAGTTATGTTTTATTAGATTTTATTGAGTGAAACTTTTTTAACTAAAATATCAATTTTAAACTGATAACGAACATTATGAGCCATATCAGGAAAATTTTGTATTGGATTGAGTTTTGGATGATTCATACACATCAAAATTGACTGATGGATAATTTTTATAAATTATGAAAACAATATGAATACTTTTTCTCAATTTTGAGAATGTCAGTTGACTTTTTTACTAAAATTAATGTCAATTTTAAATAAAAAGACACACTAGGGGTCATACTAGTTAGACTGTGTGTCAGAGTAAGCTATGGATGATTAATTCACTTCTAAAATGACTTATGGATGATTTTCTTAAAAGTATAAAAACAATTTAAATGTGTTAACTTTTTTCAGAGTACATCACTTATATTTTTTTACAATAATCTCGTTTTAAATAAGAAACTTGTACATTGAGTCATACCAGTCACATCATGTGTCAGTTTTAGGTGATACCGATTCCTACATTTAAAAAATGGAATGTGAATAATTTTCATAAATTATCAAGACAATCTGAGTGTGTGTTCTTGGTTTTTAGTGAATAACACCTTTTGAACTAAAATGTCATTTTTAAATTGATAAAGGGCACATGAGTCATACCAGGTACATTGTGTATCATATTGAGGTGAAGATAATTAATACACATAAAAATTAATTAAAGATCATTTTACTAATATATAAAAATAATCTGAATCTATTTTCTTAGTTTTGAGTATGTCAGTTGTCTTTCTTACTAAAATTTATTTCATTTTAAATAGAAAGACCAACATGGAGTCATACTGGTAACACTATGTATAGGATATAGGAGAGGATCATTCATATATATCCTAAATGATATATGGATCATTTTTCAGAAGTATAAAAATAATAATATTTTATTTTATTTGTTTTGATTACATCACATTTATTTTTTAACAAAATATCATTTTAAACTCGAAACATGCACATTGAGTCATACAGATCACATCATGAGTTTGTTTGATGGGAAACTAATTCTTATACATCAAAAATTAATAATAAATTATTTTTCTAAATTATCAAGAAAATATGACTGTGTTTTCTCATTTTTTTAGTGAGTGACACTTTTTGAACTAAGATGTCAATTTTAAATTGATAATAGACACTTTGAGTCATGCCAGGTACTTCGTGTTTCAGATTGAGGTGTGAATGATTCCTATACCTAAAATATGACTTATGGATAATTTTCCAAAATTATAAAAATAGTTCAAATGTTTTAATCAGTTTTGAGTAGGTCAATTGTATTTTTTACTAAACATAATTTCATTTATAAATAAAAATACACACATGGAGTCATACCGGTCACACCGTGTAATGTCCCTGACCTGATAACCACTAAACCGGTGCCCTGAGCCTAGTCGCCACATCACATCAAGTGCACCACCCCATACATGATAAGTTACAGAATAGTAACAAGGTTCTAAGAAGTCGCGTGGGTTGACAATACCCTCTTTACAAGAGTAAGACACAATAGATATCATATGAAATGAAAAAAATTGTAAAACAATAAACCATAAAATGCATTACCAATTGTTTCTTAAATGGATTACAAACCAAGACCAAAAAATAAATTTTTCATGTCATGATAACAGTGTCGAAAGTGAAGGAAACCCAAAATAAAGTCTAACCGAAGCATCACAAAAATAGGTCCTCAATCTTAGTTTGGATCCCTCTTCCATGCACATCCCATGACCAACTCAACCCTCTATTATAGAGCCTTTTCCCTTGTCCAGACCTACAACAATAAAATATTTCCAGGTACCCAATAGAATCCTGAGCAGGGTGTCTGTACAACTTAGTAGGCCACCATAAAAAGTGTCTACAAAATTTCCAGTCTAAATAGATAGTGCGTTCACGTAATAAAAAATGAAATGGTAAAACAAAATTCAACTCAGGTTCCATTAGTAAACGATATTCACTTAACCCTTTTAATCACTTGATCCATTTCTATCACTTGTTTTGTGGGTTAGGATTTTATATCTTTTACACAATGACCTAAGTTGGTCAATTATTAGGCATAAGGGTATAATTCAAGTTCTCTATATCACTACACAATCATTTTTTATGTATTTTCAAATGACACTTTTAAAGGAAAAGTGTAAACCCTAACAAATTCAGAAAATTAAATACATAAAATGAAAGTCATCATAGATAGAGAATATAGGAAACACACCTCCCTATTAACTACATCATTATGTCAAGCCTCCTCCTTTTCATGACCTCTTAGTTAGAATTCCCATATAGGGTTGTGTCATCCTAATATCAATGGAAAAAAGCCATACCCTCTCATTCATCCAAATCCGAATGGCCAAGATCTGGCGAATGCTTCCTACTCTTAATCCTCATATGGAACTGTTCCATGTAGAGTGTCTAGATTCTTTCACATTCCAGAATAAAAATATCATCAAATACCAACATGATGGAACAAACAGAGCCATGAATGTGAAGTTCCCACTCAAAAAATACTTCAACAAGTGAAATTAAAATACCAAATAAAAAATAGAAGGACCGGCATTTTCATCCTCAAGTCAAACATCAACCTCATAGGAATCATTCGATGCCATTGTAGAACATCTCCAGGAGCCAATAGAGATAGATCCACTACAACACGCTAGTGGTCGCTAACCCTTGCATCCTCAAGCACTCTAAATACAGCCATTAATATCCCCCTTGGAGAGATTTGTGGAGTCTTGGAGAAAGAGTAGAGTAATGAGCTACTTATTCCCTTGATAGAGCTCGTCTCCATAACCCAAAGAACTGATGACCACCACCAAAATCATAGATGAACAACATAGAAACCAAAAAACTAATCTAATCTCATCCAAACAGCATCAGATAACTCATCCTTTCACAGAATAAAGACCCATGAACCATAATAGTTATGTGTACCACATGGAAAACAAGAATCATCTCAACCAATGCATCCTAAAACCTCTTTGGAAACCTTTGCACTAAACTGACTGGGAGAGGATCCAAGGAACCTAAAACAAGAGAATAGATCAAAATGGTCTTGGCCTCACCAGTAGTACATGACCTATTCCAGAATGGTTATTGAGTTTCAAACCCTCTATAGCTTCCCCAATGATCATCGTCGTCATCTTACCTTTCAAAAAAATCATCAGTAACCGGTTTAATGAAAAGCACCAAGAATGAGACAAAATCATCATTAATAGAGAACAAACCATCTATGATCTCTTCCAGAGAGAACACTGACCTAGGGTAGTATCCAAGAAACACAAACACACTATCGAACCATCCAACCATCGTAGGAAAAAACAACATCACCCAGAACCTAAAACAACTGACAAGGAAATGTAACACTGGGCGTACTGATGCAAAAAACTGAATGGAACCACTGAGGTTGGATCTAGAATAACTAGCTATGAGAAAAACCTATTTTGGATTGAACATCAAATATATAAAATATATAGATGGAACCAAATATGATAGATTCCCAAAATAGTGATCAATCCTAGAAAATCAAAGGAGAGGAGGAAATGGAACCAACCTAGAGCTAAGATGCCGAGGAAAGGGGAATCCAAATGTGAGACTAAGACTGCAGACTGATAGAGAAAACAGAGGGAGGTATTAATGTCGAAGCATGAGGGAAACTTTATAAGAAACCCGAAAATGGAATCAAGAGAAAGAAACCCTAAATCACTCAAGAGAGGTGGCCAGGAGAGTGCAACACTATCTCTAGTTCCAATAAATAAAACCTTAACCATAAGTTCCCTATCTCACTAGGAATAAACATTTCAGAAAAAATTTCATCACACTTACCTTGGTGGCTTGGTTTATGTAGTCTCATCAAATGAATCTGTTAGGGGCCTAAATACTTTACCCCCTTACCTAAGTCCAGCATTATAGGGGTGGGGTTTAGAGCCTTAGTCTTACCCGACCTCTGGTCATAGATCCTCATGTACAATACCCCACAACATAAAAGACATGTGCTCATTCTTATTTATATATTAGCAACATATAACATTTCAAAACCCATACATATTAAACACATTTAACATTCATGATTCATATTTCATTTAACAAAATAATCATTATCAAGCCTTATCCCATTAGCACATTTACTATTTACCTAGGATATCCCATTAATCCAATTTCCCTTTTCATACCTTAACCCATTTTTCATATTCAACAATTTCCATACATTAACCCATTACACATTTTTCATTAATTCACATGCGTTATCCCATTTATGCAATTCAATTAAAAAATAATTCATCAATTGACCCATTCACTTTATTCCTTTTAACCCCTTTTTACATTTTTTTTCAAACAATCCCTTATTCCATTGCCAATGACTAGAAACACCTTCCATTAGTGCCTCTTTATAATTTGATCCTACATTTCAACACATTTATCTGGGGATATAATTAAATACAGGTGAACTTTAATCTTAACATTACAATTTTACATGTTAGGGAATATTGGTGCAGCCTGTGGGTGTCCCTTAATAGGTCTAATCAATCATGATGAATACCATGGGGCTCATGAGGTGTCTAAATCATTATTTAGCAAACCATTTTACCTAAAAAACACTAAATCCATAAAATTCACATCATGTGGAAGGAAATATAAATACCCCACTTGAAGAAATCTACAATATAACTATGGGATATAACATGTAGACCATCTACCTAGAATCTGTAGAAAAACAATCGTATAACTTTAGCCTCATAATTGGATTCATGCACTCATCAAATACGAAGCCTAATATCTGATGGAAAAGTGGTTTTTAGGGATTCAAAATAAGAAGAACGAAACCACAATCCCTAATTCATAAAAGAGAAGCAACATGATCATTAGAGTTACCCAGATCTCTGATCTGCACCCAACAACACTCCAAATAGGCTACAAATGAAGGAGGTCGACCCTTGGGGAGATTTGGGAGAATTGGTTTTTCACTAGTGATAATATATAATAAATGGGGAGGAAAACGGGTGGAATAATTAAAATCCTAGGGGGGGGGAAGGTATAATCACAATTTTTAATGGGTGTATGGTTTGGTCGCAAGGTTTTCCAAACCATGTGCCAACTATAAACCTACCTCGATCCAAGAGGGGTCCCCATAACAGAGTTACATGTTAATCACCCATGGTTTGAAAAAAAATGCACCACCTTTGTGAAATGTATATGTCCAAGGTTATGCTGTTTGAATTTCCACCTTGCACGATTGACCCTAATTATTCTCCAACCATGAAACATGCACATGATGGCCCAATTTCTATTTCTTTCATGTCCTAAACCCTCGAAACACCCCCAGGCTTCCCCATAACTGTGGTAAGAATTTAATTATCCAAATTTAAGGGATTAAAACCAAAATTTTAATAAGAACATACCTTCCACAAATTCCAAGATCTTACAACCTCCCCACCTTATAATAGAACATCCTTGAGCTTCTCTTCCCAATAATCACTAAGATTCCAAGGTAAAAAGATCAGAATACTAGCCCAAATATTCTTCTCAAACTCTTAAGTTTCTTCCTAAACATTAACATGAAACCACAATACTTGAACTAAGGGCGTAATATTTCCCCATAATACATTCCCACTATGATATACATTATGAACCAGAAGCTCCTCAAAGGATGCCTCATCCACAAGCCCATAATCCTCAAAATATATCACATGAGATGGTTTAGGGTGATACTACTAAAGTTGTGAAACATGAAAAACATTATTCTTACCACTATATCGCTATGGAAGAGAATATTGGTATGCCACCAGTCAGATCCTCTCCAAAATATCAAACAACTCACGTACCTGGGAACTAACTTACCCTATTCCTAAACCTAAATGTGAACCAGCTACAACAACACCAGAAGAGACACATGAAAACCTATACACATATGATTTCGGCCTACTCTGAGCCACAACCATACATTTATAAAACAACTGAATCTTTTCCGAGTTCTTCTTCATGAGACTCAGTCCCAACAACTTTGATTCCCCAGATTCCATCCAACATAAAAGAAGTCAGCACAGTTTACTATATAGCGCCTCATACGGTTCCATAAAAATTATATCCTGCTAACTATTGTTGAAGGAAAAATCAATATGTAATAATTTATTTTCCCATGATCCACCAAAATCTAGGACGCAAGCCCTTAACATGTCCTCTAATACATGAATAGTACACTATGACTACCCGTCCATATTTGGGTGGGAAGACATGCTCAAAAACACCTGGGTAACAAGACCCTCATGTAATCCCTACTATAAGCATGAAGTGAAATGAAAATCATGACCTGAAACTATAGTTTAAGGTACCCCATGTAACCTAAATATTTCTCGAACATATAACTCACAAAACTGGTCAACGGTGAAAGTCTACCAAATTGTCAAGGAATGATACACCTTTGTCAACCAATCCAAAACTACCTAGATCACATCATTCTTCTAAAGTGTTCTCAGGAGACCATCCATAAAATACATCATCATGTCATCCCATTTCCATTACAGAATGTGAAATAGACAAAACAAACCACCCGACCACTGATTCTCAGCCTTCATATGCTGATAGGTAAGGCATCATTCCACGAAACCTATAAAAACATTTTTCATCCCTAGAAACCAATATTTCCAATGAAGATCACAATAAATTTTGGTCAAACCAGGATGTACTACCCACTTTAATGCATGAAACTCATTCATCAACTCTCCTCGCAAACCCATTGGCACTTGAACATGACCATGTACGTAAAAAAATCCTCCATCACCAAACGGTAAAACTAGAAGGTTAATCCCCACCGTTATGACATTACTTTTAAAGACAAATATTCTAGATCCTCACACTACCTCTCCTTAATGAGACTCAGAATCACAGAATCAACTGATAAGGATAAAATAGTTGTCTTCTATTTGTCATTCTTCACCCCTTGATGCATCTCAGAACACAAGACCATCAATCTCAACTCCGATTTCAGATTCCGGGACTATCAGATTTTGAGTCTTCAAACTCAAATAATCTGCAACACTATTTCCCTTTCTCAATGTGTAAACTAACTCGAAGATCAAATATTGCATGTATTCCACCCATCTTCACTGATGAATATTCTGATCATGCTAAGAGAATATGTACATAAGGTTTTTATGATCAGTATAAAATGTAAAATAATCTCCAAACAAGTAGTCTCACAAACACTTTAAAGTATAAACCACCATAGCAAGCTCGAGATCATACGTAGGGAAATTCCATTCATGATTCCTCAACTATCATTGACCATATGTGATAACCCACTCAACCTGTATCAATACCACAACAAGAAATACACCAGAAGCATCACAAAACATGGTATATTCTTTACCAGGCTCGGGGTTAGATCAGAATTGGTTTGGTATTCAACCGCTTCATTAACTCATGGATAGCATTCTCACATGTCCCAGACCATTCAATCCTGATTCCCTTATTCTCCAAACCTTAAATTAGTTTTTTCAAATGGGAAAAGTATTTAATGAACCTTTAGTAATATCTTACCAAGACCAAAATAAAATCATACATTAGATACATTCCTAGGCTTCTCCCAAGTCACAACTATTTTCACATTCTACAGTTCCATTAACACAACTTCCTCTGAGATGATTTGAGCCATGAAAATCACCCTATCGATCCAAAAATGACATTTGGATAGCTTGGAATATATCATATGCTCTCTTAGTGTACTTAAGATGATGTAGAGACTTTTGGCATTATTATCATTAGTCTAAGAGTACACCATGATGTCATTGAGAAAGAAAAATACAAAATAATCTAGGTAAGGGAGAATGATTCAGTTCATTAGGTCCATAAACAATGTAGACACATTGGAAAACCCGAATGATAACACAATGAACTCTTACAACCCATACCTACTCTTGATGTCATTCTATGTTACATTAGAAGGTCTCACATGTAGTTGATGGTACCCGAATCTCAGATCAATATTGCAGAACACTGAAGAGCCTATTAGCTGGTAAAAGAGATAATCAATTAGAGGAAGAGGTTATTTATTTTAAACTATCATCTGATTCATCTTACTATAAATCACACATAACTAAAATGATCCATAAAACTTCTTGAAAAAAACATTTGAGATCCCCAAGGTGACATACTCGGATGAATAAACAATTTATTCTCTAATTCCTCCAATTGATTTTTATGTTCCTGGTGTTCTTTTGGTGTCATTCTATATAGATAAATGGAAACTGGTTCTGCTCTAGAAAGTTACTCTATCGTGAACTCAACATCACTCTTGGGTGGAAGCCCCAAAAAATCCTTATGAAAAACATCCTACAATTTATCCACCACAATAAGAAATAAAATATTCTCTTCCCCCTCATCATCAAGTATGAGACAATCCACTTTGCTTGTGAGTTCACCCAAATGCTGAAAAATTGGCCATACACATCCAACTCAGACATCCCATTCACAAGGATGGACAAATGTGTCCCTATCAAGATACATGAAGGTAACTCTATGATGGTAATAGTCAATATGGTTGTGGTATAACACAATCTAATCCATACCCATGGTCAGATCAAAACCTGACATCTCAACCAAAAACAAGTCCCAAATAAAAAAATACCCCCCAACCTCAAGTGCACACCCTTCACACTTCCATATATTCTCCACTCACACCCCTAATGGTGTGTTAATTGATATAACCCCATGCATATGACCCACTACTAGGACCAAAAGAACCACAAATTTAGAAGATAAAAAATAATGTGAAGCATGCGTGTCAAATAAATCACAATTAAGAGTGGAATCTATATGAATCGTACCTCAAACAATTGATGGTCCTACCTCACCACCTCTTGGTGTATAATGAACTCCATGAAGCTAACATGAACCTCTACTCTAGGCCCCAATTTTTGTTCCTAGTGCTACACTGCCCTATTGATATGGATGCTCTCACCCAGGAATACCACATCAGCCACCACTACCGGTATGACTTGTAGATCTCTAACTTCCTTCTTGATATGGGGTAATCGACCCCCTAACTACACTATTCACCAGTATTGTTCCTTAATATATTCCCATCTTCTAAGGGTTCTTACATAACTTTTTCACAAGACACATTTTTTCAAATTCTTGGCACTCAATAGGTTGTTAGGGGCACTAGCCACACATGTAACCCGACCTACCACTTTTATAGAAAAAAATACCATGACATAACACTAAAAGGATATTCCTCCCTTATGAATACCCTACACACTACAACCCTTGTGGATATTCCAAAAATAGAGCTTCTTGACCAAAGAAGTCAAACCACCAGACCATCCAATTAGAACCACAAACCCGCTACCTGAAGCCTCCTTTAAGTTCACTTCTAAAATAAGGGAACGATGCACCACCTTTGTAAACTCTTTAAAAAATATATTCACAAGTGACTTGATCTCATGTATAATTCCATCATGAAAGCTTCTCTTCATAACTAACTCAGCCTCTTCCAACACTAGAAGGAATCATTTCAAGTCTATGAAATATCCCACATAATCTATGATTGACATAGTCACCTCGTTAAACCTCGTGAACTATGTAGCCCACTCCTGTCTCAAGGTCTCCGGATAGAAATTCTCCATAAATCTTTCTTGGAAATCTTTCCATAACATACCATCAGCCTTATGAGTCTAAACATGGATATCCCACCAGTGCTTTTCTAGTCCCCACAATATATATGCATTCAACTTGATTGTCTTATATACAGAAGTCTCTAAATGATCCAAAATTTCTAGATGGACTCTACCCATAACTTTTATACCTCTGGTCCACCCTCTATAGAAAACATTACAGGGTGATACATTTGAAACTATCTGTTCAAATCAAACATACTCAGCATGACCCACCCTAGGTCCCATTCCATGATCTAGATGTATCAAGTGAACTTATCATGGAACTTATACTCTCCTTAGTTATCTGAAACCAATGGGTTTTTTTCTTTACAGTTGGAGGAGTGTTCATAGATATATCCCCTTTTCTCCAAATTGGTACACATCATCATGGTGGAATTTCTCTACCATGCCAAACAAAAGTAATACAACAAATAACATAGATATTTCAAAATTTAAATAGAGAAGGCTCTCCACTAGGGATAAATAAATCATTTTCCATAAACTATCCCAATGAAAACCATCGCACATAGAACACTACCCTAACCATCTCTACCATGGTTCGTGATCAAAATTAGGGAAACCAACTTATATAGTCATAGTTATTTCATTAGACTCCTTTTTTTAAAACCATTTCCACTTTCACAATGCCAAACGTTCTCTTTTAGGAACCTTTACCATTTTAAAACTGGTTACAACCAATATTTTACCTCATTTAAAACTTTTCATTAATCACAATTCTTTAACCATTCTTTCACATTCTTTCCACTTACCCATTTGTATCATATTAATTATACATCATCTTGTTCAATTTTTCAATGATGTAAAATTCATCCTACCCTTTATTCCATACAAAACCATCCCATTTGTGTATACCATGATACATGTCACCTATATCCCTAGGTTTATACAATTTTTAATGAATGCACAACCTCATTACATGTAGGCCCTGAGATAAATATCATAAAATAATCACATAAAAATGAATTCATCACCTGATGGTGAAATATCATTCAACTGGTACAGTACACATCAATAACAACAAATACCTACCAGGGTTAATTAGGGTTTCTCCCATACATGGGTTAGCTACACCCATGAACGAGCTCATTTATAAGGCCCAAAACTTACTAATATAATGTCAACCATTTACAAATAGTAATACATAGAAAAGAACCACTATGATAAAATTTTGTAAAATCCCTGACCTAGGATCCACTAAACCAGTGCCCTGGGTCGGGTTGCCACATGACCTAAAGTATGCCTCCCTGTATGCCAGAGTTAACTTACTATCACTGAAGGTCTAAGAAATCATGTGAGGAGACTATACCCTCCTTACCAAATTAATACATAATATATATATCATATTATATGATTGAAATAATTAACAATAAACAAGAACATGTGTTACCAATTGTTTCCCAAAAGGTGTGAAAACCGTGACCAAGCAATAAATATGTCATGTCATGCTAACAGTTCTGAAAGTGAAGGAAACACAAAATAATGCATAATTAAATAATCCCCAAATAGGGTCCTATATTCAAGTATAGATCCATAATACATGCAAATCCCAGGCCTAACTCATCCCTCTAGTACAAAATCTTTTCCCTTGTTTGGACATGCATCAATGAAATCTACTAGGGTACCCCATGGTAGCCCGAGCAGGGTATGAGTACAACTCAGTAGGCCACCACAAACTATTCTTAAAAAAATATAAAATCTAAACAAATAGTGTATGCAATTATTAAATAAATGAAATGGGAAACCAAAATAAAACATGTGTTCCATTTATTAATCATATCTACTTAACCATTTTAATCACTTAAATCATTTGTGTCACTTGTTCCATGGGCCAGTCATTTACACCATTTCCACAATGTCCTAACCCATCCAATTAAACGAATAAGGGTATAAGTAAAGTTCCTTATCTCACTAGGAATAAAAATTTCATAAAATATTATGCCATAGTTACCTTGGAGCCTCAGTCTAGGTAGTCTCATAAAATGAATCTGTTTGGGGTATAGAGCCTCATTCCCCTTCTTTAACTCGTGCATTATTGGGGTGGAGTTTTGAGCCTCAGTCTAACCCGGCCCATGGGTGTAGATCCTCCAGTAAAATACCCCACAATATCCAAGCCAGGTTAAAAAAAATTTCTATTCATTGACCACATATACCATATCACAAAACCATACATATTCAACACACATAACCTTCACAAAACAAATTTCATTTAACTAAAGAATCATCATCAAACCTTATCCCATTAACACATTTATAATTTAATTAGCGTATCCCATTTAACCCATTTCCTAGTTCATACTATAACTGAATTTTAATATTAAACAATTTTCAATCAGTAAATCATTTCAAATAGTTCATTAATCCACATGCATTATCCCATTTATACAATTCAATTAAAAACCCATATGTCATTTGACACAATCACATTATCCCTTTTAACCATTTTTTACATTTCCCAAAAAATCCCAAAGTAAATTGCCAACGAATAAACATAACTACCATTAGTGCCTATTTATATTTCGAACCAACATATAAACACATTTATCATGGGATCTAATTCAGTAAAAGTGAACTTTTGGATTAACATTACTACTTTCTATGTAAGGGAATATTGGTGTGCCCAATGGTCAGCCCTAAACTAGTTTAATAAATCTCTATGCATCCCACTAGAATCATGAGGGGTTTAAATCATCATTTTTATTACCATTTTAACGAAAACACACTAAAGGCATCAAATTAAAATCAACAGTGAAGAAATATCACAACCACACATGTGTAAATTGATAATATAACTATGGAATAAAACCTGTAGACCACCTACCTCAAATTAGTAGATAAATGATCTGTTAACATTAGAATTAGATCTAGATTCAATAATTGTTTGAATCCCCAACCTAATATCCACTTGAAAAAGAGGGTTTTTGGGATTCATAATAATAAGAGATAAACTGCAAGACCTATTCCTGAAAAGAGAATAAAAAGGAGCATTAGACATACCCGAAGCCTTGATACACACCTAATGCCACTCTAAACATCCTAGAAATGAAGAAGATCAAACATTGGGAATATTTTCGATCTTTGGTTAGTCACTAAGGCTTCTGGAGAAGAAATTTGGAGGAAAAATTGGTGGAACACTTAAAATTACATGGGGAAAAGGTAAAATATCACTTTTTAAGGGGTGCACAGTTTTCCAAACCATGCACCAACCATGATCCTACCTCAATAAAAGAGGGTTCCAATTTGCACATCTACCTAGGAATCCCTCAGGGTTTTAAAAATCATGCACCAATAGTGAAAAATGACTCTATGAAATGTTTCATTGTTTGGATTTCCCTCCTTTCACAAGTTAATCTAAGCATGCGCCAATCATGAAACATGCTTAGGATGGATCAATGGCCCTTTATTTCATGTCCCGAACCCTTGAAACACCACTAAGATTCATCATACCCTCAGTAAAAAATTAATTATATAACTTTAAGGGATTAAACCCAAAATTTAAATAAGATCATACCTTCAGAAATTATGGGATCTTACACACCATGCATCAGATTGAAATGAGGCTGATTCCTATGGATCATTTTCATAAAGTATAAAATAAGTTTGATTTTTTATCTCAACATTTAGTATGTCTATTTTCATTTTTACTAAAATGTTATTTTAAACAAGAAACATGAACTTTCAGTCATACTGGTCATATTGGGTGTTGGTTTGAGGTGAGACTGATTTCTTCACATCACAAATGACTTTTGAACAATTTCCCTACATTTTCAAGATAATATTATGGTTTCTGCTCGATTTTTAGTACGTCACTTTTCTTTTTTACTAAGATTAATTTCAATTATAAATAAAAAGACCTAGTTGGAGTCATACTGATCAAATCATTAACTGGATTGAGGTTTCAATGATTCCTACACATTTTAATTGACTTATGGATTATTTTCCTAAATTACCAAAATAAACATAATTTTTCCTCTTAGTTTTGTGTATGTGATGTGTCTTTTGAAGTAAAATTTATATTATAAATAAAAACATAATGTTTGAGCCATACCAATAACAATGTGTATCATATTGAGGTGTGGCTGATTGAGTACGTGATATGTGTTTTTCTTTAAACTATTTCTAAAAGAATGAAATTATTAAACAGCTTTCATTCTGATGGAAGAGAAACTATATGTCTAACCATGGTGACAAGTTAACATTTACCAACCATCTGGAAAACTTCTATTCTTGACATACCCATTTAAAATCTTCATATACCATTCAATGCGGTACATCCATCTGTAATGGACATTACCACATTATTGAACCTCTCTACCCAATTGAACCAATAAGTGGACTATTATATCAAATAATGACGGTGGAAATAACATCTCAAATTCACATAATATGATTGCAACCTCCTAATTCATGATTGGAAACTTTGTAATGTCTATAAAATTACTGCATATGAATTTGAAAAGGTAATATTTTCTAGTTATTGTATGTTTTAAATTTTTAGGCGGAATGAAACATAAAGAAACAGGCAAGAAATCTTGTATCAAAAAATAGAAGACATGTGATTTTAGGAATTTTAATGTCAAATTATTCATTGAAACAACATTGTTGATATTTGATGAATGCTCCTATAGAATTTTTTCACTATTAATAAAAATAAAAAATTTCAATTTTTCCTTTCTAGATAGTGTAAGTTACTAGAGGAAGAAAATTATTCCCTTTATCCTTCATTAGTACCAAATCTTCCCCTATCACCATGTCAATCATGTTCAACCTAGACTTGATTCCATACTTTATTTTTTCAATAACATTTAGTAATGTTCCAATAACACTATCAAAGACTTTTTTTTATACATGCACAACATCAAGAAATTTTTTGACATACAAAAAATTCCAATACGGTAATTCAAAAAAATTGATCACTACTTCCAACTTGAATATTTATGGTTTTTAAAAAATGGTTAACCAAAAATAGTGTCAATATATTTTACTTTATCAAATAGTTGATAACCCATTAGTGGAAATAGCATCGTACCTTTTTTGGTATTCCCATAGAATGTTGTTATCCATGATTAATATTTATGTCATTGAGGTATAAAAATTATTTACTAGCAACATAGTCTTTGAGGAATGTTTCTATTGAACTGGGTGTGTAAATTATTCAAAAATGGGACCCCAAAACATTATTTTAATGCTATAGACAAACAAATTTACATAAGTAGGAAAGTCATTTATCATCCCATACAACATAGCCCTCAATGTCAATTATTCACTTCTATGAAAATTATATATTATAACACATGTATACCACATCAATTTCATATCTTCAGTCAATAGAGCCAAATTTATATCAATATCATCAACGTGTTTCTTTGGTCAAGATAAAAGTACAAACAACAAAATGTGTTTGCGCTTCATGCGTAACCATGGAAGAATGTTATAGTTTACCAACATGATGGGACATGTATTTTGAGTGATACTCTATAAACCAAAAGGACATATTCCATATGTAGATAATGAAAGATGAACTTTTATTAGATCCTTTCCAAATTCTGAATTCTTATAATCAATTTTCTTCTACTGAGGGGAATTTGCTGGTTTCTTTAGGTTCCCATATTTAATTATAGTATCTACATGCCATGTTAATTGTATCACGATTTCCAAACATGAATATAGTATATTAAACTATTGAATGATAGAATATTCCCATACATCTTTATAGGGACTTTTTACTTTTTCCTTGTATCGATCTACCCCGCACTTAAGGAATTTTATGAGTGATTCATGGTACTTGCGAAACAATATGTAATTATTTGGGAAAGCATGTATTTTTTAGACATCATTCCCATTGAATGTAGAATTTTCATAGAGTCGTATGTTTGACATGGAAGTTCATTTTCTTCTGGTAGAATATCATTTAGGAGACCAAGTAGTTATGTAAAGCCGGTGTCACTCCTTCCACTGCTATATTTCAAATTATATAACTCTAATAAAGCTGAAAATGATTTGTATTTAGTACAACCGGTATAAAATGATCTCTTAGTATAGCTATTTAACTTCTGAAATAGCATTGGAATATCACAAAGGTCATATTAAATTTATATTTTCATTTATTCCATGTGATATTCATCATCATTTACACTTGTATTCATATCAAATGAACCATGAACCACAGTATCATCCTAATCGGTGTGAATGTTTAGATACTCCCTGTGTTTAGTCCAACATTTATAGAAACAGTTTATTCAGTGATAGATCAGATATTCTTCCAACTCTTCCCAAATAATTTCTCTTGAATAAAAACAATATAAACACGGATAAATGATTTTTGAAGTGTTGAATACATTCTTTATTGCGAACTTGAATACCTATTTAACACAATATTCATACTTTTTGTCAAATGATTAGTGTGAAACCACTTTTGATTCATATCCATCCAATTAAGATCATAATATATTCATTTTTTAGAATAAATAAATAAATACATATAAGATATTCATTATCAAAGGTGAAAGTTATAGAAAATTGTAATAAGGGGAAGCCAATATTTGATTGTTTTAATTAATTTTAGTACGGTTTGAAGGAAAAGGGTAATTGAGTTAAAGAAAATAATTAATCCACCATGGTAGCTGTTATCCTTCAGAAACATCCAAAGGTGAAAGTTATAGAAAACTATCATATGTATCATCTTTATCTCTCAGACAGTTATTATATCATTTTTTTATTAAGACTTATCCTCCATCTATTCTGGATATTCACATACATTTCTTGAACTACTCTGAGTATTAGTAGTCCCATATCGGGTACCTGTGATCATTTTGGATGACTACTTCTTAGAGTTGTTCAAGAAATATAAAATAGATTGGGGATGAGTCTTAGGAAACCAGATGAAATAATAATTTTCTGATCGATGAAGTGGATAAGGATGAAACAAAAATATTATTATCTTAATTAATACGGTGCTTAGCATTTTTCAAAGTTTATATTCCTAAAAGAACTAAAACTGAAGCTAAAACAATTAAATATGTTTTTTCCTATGTAAAAGAATAATAAATCATATAGAATAATTCACATAGAAGATAATATATATTTTTAAATCAAGACATGTATACTTTTTTATGAATAAATTTTATTAATAAAATGAAAATAAAATTGATTCTCCTAGCCATAGATCTAATGTTTCATATAGTTAAGATATAATGGTAGAGAATAAAGTTAAATCTCGAGATGAACCAAAATGGAGTACGAGACCTATGAAGTAGAAGCATCCATATCATGAATTCATATATTTCAAATCCATCAGTTTTCTTATTAATAGAGATCAACATAATGATATTCTGGAAAAAAAAATCCTATGGTGCTAACCATAGATGATGATCTCAAGTTATATAAAGAATCATTGTATTCAAAATATTTTGTGTTCTAGAAATAATCATTTAATGATGAAATAGGTTATATTATGAGAAATAATACTCACATCTTTACACATTTTCTAAAATATTCAAATCATATTGGTTGTAAATGTGTATTTAGAAGCATGTATGACTCCAATAATAAAATTCAAATCTTTAAATATATATTAGTAATAAAAGGTTTCAAAAATAGAATGGATTGGGTTTTTCATACATATACTCATTTAGTTCAAATGATGACAATAAGGATATTATTTGTCTTTAAATTCAAAAAATCATTTGTGTGTTTATTAAACCGATGCTAAAAAATTATTTTTAAATGTAATTTTAAATAAAGAAATTTACATCGAATAAGATGATGGTTTACTATATAATATTTTGAAAAGAAATTATATAAATTAGTTAAATATACTTATGTTCTTAATGAAACACCCAAAAAACATGAGAAGTATGAATCTATTATTTAATTTAACGTATTTTTACATAATAATGTTGATAAGTGTACAGTTTTAATGTTTATAAAATAATAATAAGTTATTATTAGTATATATATTGGTAACATATTAATTTTGAAGAAAAATATGACTTGAGTTAATGAGATGATGAAACATTTTCCTCCATGATTAAGATGAATAAAATTAGAATAAAAAATACTATAATAATTATTAATGTAAGAATACATTGTGGGTGTTCTTATTTACCTGAGTCTCAATATATTTTAAATATGTTCAATAAATTGGATCTTATTTGTTTCAAAGATGAAAATCCTCCATTTGATTCTAGTGTTAGATTTTTTATTAATGTAGACATAGTAGTATCACAACATGAACATTCTCTTGCAATTTTTTCTTTATTGTATGTGATATAATATAATAAACACAATATCACATTTTGGTTTGTCAAATACATTGATATTATATAAATTCTAGCATAGATAATTGGAAATGTATAATTAGAATCTTCTTATGTCTAAGGAAGGCTAAAAAATTGATGTTTATTATATCACTACAGGAAAAACCGTTATTGGCGATAGGTTATTTGCGATGGGAATAAATCCTGTCGCAAATAGTCCGTCAAAGAAGTTATTTGTGACAGGAATAGGCACCCCGTTGCAAAAACTTACATGCAGTTTCGTGCGGTTTGTGTGCCAAACTGCACGAAAGGGTAATTGTGACGGGTTGACACCGCCTGTCGCAAATGTCGGGAGGCGGTAAGAACTAGTTGCGACGGGGGGATCCCACGACGCAACTAGTTCAACCCCTAGAGGATATTTGCAATGGGACGTGTCGCAAATAACCGGCGCTGGTAAAAAAACTATTTGTGATGGGATGTTGGCCTGTCGCAAAAAAGTTCATCGGCAGGTCAATTTTTGCGATGAGACCTGTCGCAAATAACCTTTTAACTGCAGACCATAATTAATGCAGCCGAAGGTATTTGCAACGGGTCCCGTCATAAAAAACAATAATAGTGACGGGATTCCGATCAGAAATAGTCCCGTCGCAACTAATCTAACCTATATCCCCCCTCTGTTTTTCTTCTCTCCACCTGCTTTTCTTGTTCCTCTACTTCTGTGAACTATAATTTTAGAGTGATGTTTTTGAGAGTTAGCTTTTTTTACGAAGAAGTTGTGAAGCCACCTACAATTATAAGAGATCAAGTTTAAAGGTATTTAGGTTTTATTTAATTTATTATTTATTTCCTTTTTTATGTTAATTTAAATTATTGTTGATTAGTTTTAATTAAGTTAGATTTGAATTGTTTTGTCATCAGTATTTATTTGTAATAATAAAATTAAATTGTTAGTACTAATTCTTAGTAATTAATAATAATTAATAATTATTAACGATAATTAGTAATGTATATAAATAATTAGTGGTAATTTGTAATTAGTAGCTGTATTTTTCAGTAATTAACAGTAATTAACAGTAATTGGTAATAATTAGAAATAAAGAGTAATAATTAGAAAAAATAGTAATAAATATTAACAATTAGTATTAAATAGTAATAATTAGTTATAATTAGTAATAAATACTAATTAATAGTAATAAATACCATGAAATAGTAAAAAGATACAAATAAATAGTAATAAATACTAATAAATAATAATAATTAGTAATAAATAGTAATAATTTGTAATAATTACAAATAAATATTAATAAATGCTTATAAATAGTAATAAATAGTAATAAAAACTAATAAATAGAAATAAATACTAATAATGAAAAATAAATAGTAATAAATAGTAATAAATTGAAATAAATAGTAATAAATAGAAATGAATACTAATAAATAGAAATAAATAATAACAAATACTAAATAATACTAATAAATAGTAATAAATAGTAATAAATAGTAATAAATAGAAATAAATGATAATAAATAGAAATAAATACTAATAAATAGAAATAAATATTAATAAATACTAATAAATAGTAATAAATATTAATAAATAGTAATAAATACTAATAAATACTAACAAAAACTAATTAATACTAATTAATACTAACATATACTAATAAATACTAATAAATAAAAATAAATAATAATAAAAAGTAATAAATAATAATAATTAGTTATAAATAGTAATAATTAGTAATAATAAGTAATAAATAGTAATAAATAGTAATAAATTGTAATAAATAGTAATAAATAGTAATAATTAGTAAACATTAGTAAAAATTAGTAATAAATAGTAATAATTAGTAATAATTAGTAATAAATAGTAATAATGAGTAATAATTAGTAATTACTAGTAATAAATACTAATAAATACTAATAATTAGTAATAAATACTAATAATTATTAATAATTAGTAATAATTAGTAATAAATAGTAATAAATGGTAATAATTAGTAATAATTAGTAATAAGAAGTAATAATTTGGAATAATTAGTTATAATTGTATTAAATTGTAAAAAATAGTAAAAAATAGTAATAAATAGGAATAAATAGAAATAAATAGAAATAAATAGCAATAAATAGCAGTAAATAGCAAAAAATAGCAAAACAAAATAGAAATACTAAGCAATACTTAGTAACAATTAATAATAATTAGCTATAATTAGCAAGAATAGAGTTTGTAGATGCAGTAGGAAGAGTTGTGTCAATAGTAGTAGTGGCAGCAGCAGCATAAGGAGGACATGCGTCGATGGTAGTAGTAACATAATGATTAGATGGAGTACATGCGCCGTCTGAATCATAGTTTAGGGATGGAGTTTCCTCCACCATCTCCTCCAACTCCATCAGAAGACTATACCCCCGATGATTTTTTTGTTCTGTTAAAAAAATTTGAATTGAACATTTGTTGTAATATGAACTATTTACAGTTTTTGCCTTTTATATTGGTACAGATATTGCATAATTTTTTCATTATTTTTAATATATTATTATTTCATTATTTATTATTAGTATTGTATTTTTTTAATGTTTGTTTATTTTACTAATAATAACAATAATAATATTTTTTTAATTTTTTAATTTTTTTTTGAATATTGAGAATTTTAATATATTTTAAATTTTTATTATTTTAATAATATTAATATTATTTTTTTCATTAATCAAAATTTTATTTTATTAATTATTTTCAAATATTGAGAATTTTAATATTTTTTACTTTTTTTTATTTTAATAATATTAATATTTTTTTCATATTATTAAGTATTTGCGACGCAGCCTTTTGTAATATTGTCCCGTCACAAATATATTATATATATATATATATATTAAAAGTTTTTATGATGGGTTGATTTACCGTTTCAATAACTTTGTTGTGACGGGCACATCACAACAGTTTTATAACATATAAGATATTTGTGACCAACTGGTGTCCCTTCGAAAAAACTTTTTGTGACGGGCCCGTTGTGAAAGGTTCTTGTATATTTAATATATTTAATCAGACATCAATTTGTGGTGAGCACGCTTCCTGTCGCAGGTAGTATTTTTTTCGATGGGATCGTCGCAAAAACTACTTGTTGGGACGGGCCCACCACAAAAAATACTTGTTGCGACGGGCCTGTTGCAAAATATAATTGTTGCAATGCTGTTTTCTGTGACGGGCTATTTGCGACGGGCTCCCATCACAAATAGTCTGTCGCAAAATGCAGAAATTCTAGTAGTGTATAATTATTACCTGACTACATTATGTATACACTAATTCAAGTTGAAATACCGTCATGAGAGACTATCAATCCCAATTTGGATAGATATTTACTCTTAGATATTGTGTCATTTAAGGGGTTGGAAATAACGAGGCATTTCACATTCAACATTAAAATTAGAATTTAATACATTAACAACATGTATAATGGAAAAAATGAATCATAAACTTATTGATGGAATTCATGTTATGTAATATTCCAATGCCTCTTATTACCATTAATTATGGTAGTGAAGCAACAATGTCAAAGGATTATAGTTTCATGTATAATGTAATGTCTATTCATATTACTATTAGACATGATATGTGAGGCAATTATTATAAAATGGAACCATAATAATTGTTTATTTAAAATAATGTAAAATAATATAAAAACCTTTCAAATCCGTTTATAAAATATAAATCAAGGGGTACTACTGAACATGTTAATAGATAAATTATGATAAACCCCTTAAAATGAACTGTTTAGAGAAAAGAATGATAAAAAACTAGTGAAATACAAATCCAAAATCATAGAAACCACAATCACAATGGAAATCGGCGATCGATAATGAATAGTAATAGATAGTGAAAAAAAACAAAAAAGATATCATCAAGAAAGAAATCAACAACTGTTGAGGAGGATAAAAGTTGGCATATATTGTATTGCATCTTTGATTCATTTGAGGGAAAGAAGATATCTCACTAAATCTTGGATTCATTCAATCCTTGGATTCATTTGAGCTTCAGATTTGAGCTTTGGATTTGTTAAAGTCTTGATTTGGGCCTTGATTCAAGCTTGGATACAATGAGGATGAGCATCGACAACAGGTGACTTCCAGGGAAAGCTGTAGATATCACAACTGGTTGCGATGGGTTGGGGTTCTTTAAAAAGATCAAGGACACTTTTATCTGCACTTCCAAAAAAGAACTCATAAAGATTTCTTTTATCATTGCTAAATTAATAAGCGCTAATACAAGGCATATTTATCAATGCTAAAAAGCCATCACAAATTACTTATAATTATAATTATAAATAAATATTTTTGTAAATATATTTATATGATTATATAAATATTTATTATAATTTTATAATAATCTAAATATATAATTCTTTAATTAATATTATTTGAATACTTTTTAAAAAATGCATATTATTTCTATTTACAATTATAAATATATAATTTTATAAATATAGTAAATATACATTTATAAATATATTTGTTAATATATTTATAATTATAAATATATTTATATGATCATATATATATATATTTATATAAATATATATATTTATTAAATAAATATAAATATAAATATATTTAATATATTCAGTGTTGAAATATATTTATTATAAATTTTTAATTAAAAATATATATTAATATCATTATATATATATATCTATATTGTTATATATATAATATATATAAATTTAAATATAGTTAATATATTCATTATTTAAAAATATTTATTATAGTATTATATTTATTTAAATGTATAAATATTTATTAATAAATATATACATATTTTTTAAAAAATAATTTTTATATATTTATATATATGTATAAATATGTATAATTATATTATATATATATAATTAATTAATAAATATATAAATATATAAATATAAATATAGTAAATATATTCATTATATAAATAAATTTATTAGAATTTTATAATGTTTTAAATATTTATAATTATTAATTTATAAATAAATAAATATTTTTAGAAAAAATATATATTTATTTATACTTATAAATATATAATTTTAGAAATATATTTATTTATAAATATTTACAAATATATTTTTAAAAGCATTAATGAATATATAATCTTATTTACATGCACGTTAAAAAGGAGTGAAATTGAATAATTAAAAATTAGTACACTTTACAAATATTGGAAAAATGGATAAGTTGTATTAATTCAATTGAAATTATTTAAAAATATGTCTATATATTTAAATAAAGAGACAAATTGAAAATATTAAAATATATTAAATTAATATAAATAAATAAATAATAGAAAATGATTAAATTCATAAAAAATAAAACATAAAAAATAAAATATATTAAAAATGAATTAATACCTAACTGTAATAATATTAAAAATAAATAGATAAAACTTAAAAATTAAAGTAATAATATTTAACTGTATGATGTTATAATGAAATTATACAATGAATACAAAAATTTGAATAAATTACATAAATATTAACTTTATGTGTTTGTATATAAGATTTCATTAATTACCTGAATATTTTTGTGTGTCCGTTGTATATAAAACACATTAATTTCATATATGTATGTGAAATAAATGTAACAAACGTTCGATATGATAAATTGAAAAATCAACTGACATTCAATTATTTCCATTACTCAGTGCAATTAGTCATTATTCTTATTTAATATTAATTTTTAATTATAAAACATTCTTCACTAAATATATGTCTTATTTAATGTAAAACATAAATATTATGTATTATATAAATAATATTTTAGGAAATATTATATATATTCACATATATATACATATATATATAGAAATATATATATGATTATATTTCTATATTAAATGAATTAATGAATAATTATGTATAAAACCCATGAAAATGAATAATATATTAATATGATTATTATTATTACAATCTATTCATTTTCTATATTCATATTTAATATATATTATTTATAAATATTTATAATTAATATATATATAGCCCTGAGGGATGGAAGGGGAGTGGGATCATCTTTGGAGTTGAAGCCTAATGTTCTGAGGTCGAGTCATCTTAGCTTCATTCATGTTCCTAATTATGTTTCTCCACTTTCCCTGCCCACCTATAGGAGTAATTGGCCAATCCATTAGGACCCACTAGTGTCAAGGACAAACTAGGGAACATGAACTACTTGGATTGGTGGATCCACCCATGGGAAGCGAAGGATGCCTTAGGTTAAAAGGGAATCTTTATAACCACGTTTCCCCCCCACGGGGTGGCCCAGTGGTTAGGGTTGGGTGATGTGGATGTCTGGTCCAGCGTTCAATTCCCACTAGTTGCAGAATTTAGCCGAGGTAATTTCATATCATGTGATTTAACGCCTGAATAGTGTAGGGTAGCATTTGGGGCCATTTTTACCTAACTGGGGTGCTGTGAGAATTCCGGCCTCGGGGCCTGGTACTCCCACAGGGGAACCAACTACACCGAGAAGAGCATTAATTGTATATTTCAGATAGAGTTTATATACAAAAATCAAAATTACATATATATATATATATATAACATATTCATTTTTATTAATGATTATTTCCTTAATATTATTTTAATAATTTTATAATTTATTCATTTTCAATCTTTTAGATTAATTATTACAATCTATTCATTTTTTATTTTTTTTGTTTAATTTTTAAAATTTATTTACGTTTAATCGTTTGTTTAATTATTACAATTTATTCATTTTATATATCAATATTAAATAAATACTATTTTTTAATAGTTATTATATATATATATATTAAATTTATTCATTTTCATCAATAATTATTTAATTAATAATTTTTTTAATTTTTTTATTAATTTAGACATTTTTATTTTTTATTTGTTTAATTATTTAATTTTATTCAATTTACATATCTATATATTTAATATATACTATTTATTAGTATTTATAACTTCTATATTGGTATATTATATTTATTCATTTTTATCAATAATTAATTAAAAAATAAATTTTTTAATATTTTTTTAAATTTACTCATTTTTTAATTTTATTTATTTATTTGTTTTTTATTATAGACCTTTATCAGTTCTGAAAAATCACTACTAATGAATACCCTTTATTAGCAATAAAAATAAATCATTAATAATGGGTACCCATTATCAGCGCTAATAATACTTACACTTTATCAGTATTGATAAAGGGTACCTTTTATCAGTGCTAAAAAAGTATTGATAAAAGGAACCCTTTTGTAAAGACCCGGAAATTTCAAGGAAAATTTTTTCTTAATTTTTTTTGGAATTTTACAAGAACGCAGTTTCTGACGGCGCCTGATTCCGAGGTCCGGTGTGCTCGGAATCAATTTCCGAAGTTTAGCTTAGGTACGTTCAGTGAACGAACGAGCGGGTTTTTCTAACTTTTGAACCGGTGCTCGGAATTGAAATCTGAGGGCACCGATGAAACCGCAGCGCCAATATTCGATTAAGAAGAACCTTTTTGGAGTTGCGTTTTCTCGGGAGAAGTTGTTTTAAAAAAAAGTGAGAAATAAAAAAAATATAATTGTTTACAATTATATTTTCTTTTTCTTGTTAAATAGATTAAGTGTTGTGTCACAACACTTTTCCCCTCTCTTTGTGGTTATAACCTAAGTAAGGGAGTTGGGGGTGGGACCCACTTGTAGTTAACTACCTGTGTGAGGATTAAGGTGGGGTGGGGCCCACACGAGCCCAACCCCTCACCTTCCCCTAACGTTCATAACCTTCCCTCTTAATTTTGTAACTCTCAAAAAGAAACCCCCCCCCCCCTTAAAATAAAGTCAACTCATTAATTGAGTAGGCTTTTCAAAGTAATAAATTCTTTGATTCAATTTTTGAATTTCAAAACGATTGGCTTGTGTGTTAATAAAATAAGACAAGTCTTATTTTATTAAAGGGGTTCATTGTGCGAGAGGGTTGGGGAGAAATCACTCAAAGCCTTGAAGCACTCCTTCCTCGACGAAGAATGCGAAGAACGCCGACCTCCGACGAAGGTCGACAAGAACACCGGATCCTCGGAGATCGACGACGCGACGCCGACGAATCTTTTCTCCGTGACGCAACGTTCCTCCTTCCGCGACGCCTTCTTCCGCGACGTGCAATTCCGCGACGAACCTTCGTTCAACTTTTTCGTCGAGGTAGGGGATTATATTCTTTTTGTTCATGATTACCTTCTTCGATGATTATCATCTTTAATTGAGCCGCCTAATATCGCAATAACGAGAGGGGGTCAGACCGCACGAACACGGTCGACCCTCCCCCCCCCTTGAATGTTGATTTGTTTGCAGCACGAATAAGGCAGCGCGGTGCCGGTGCACCGCGTGGAAAATAATAAAAATTGGGCGAAGAAGCGCGGCGCTAACGCGCCGCGCCAGAGAACCTGGAAAAGACCGCGGCCGGAGCGGGGCTGCGGCGGAGGGATGCAGCGTCGTCGCGCCGCGCCAGACGGACCAAGGCCACGGCCTTTGGCCGCGGCGGAGCAGAGAGCAGCGGCCGGCTTCCGGCCTCCGGCGCCGGTGTAAGAGGGCGGGACCGCGGGGTCCCGCAGCAGCAGCACGGCCGGCCGGCCGGGCCGGCCGATCACCGAGAAATCCGGGGGTCGTAACCCCCGGCTGGACGACAGGAGCGGACCCCCATAAGGGGGTCGCGGTTTCACGAGCAGGCGGGGGGCAGCCCCCCCCCCCCCCCCCCCCCGCTCCCCTTTCGCTCGGCCGTTACAGCCGAGCCATCTGGCCACATTGGCCAGGCCGGGCCACGCCCAAGCGGGCCAGACCCGGACTCGGGTCGGGTCGACCCGGTTCGGGCCGACCCAGGGGGCATCGGGCAGGGTCGGACCGGGCCCGAACCCCCTATTCGCAGGCCTCTTACGGTCTTTTTCCCATATCTTGGGCTACAGACCTCCGATTGATGCACCGTCATTTGCGATGCGATCCTTGGATCAAGACGGTCGTTTTGGTATATTACACTCAAGGTTTTGGAGAACTTTGAGTATGGCCGGGTTGGTTCGGATACGAAACCAACCAGGCCCTCGGAGCAGAAACACTTATATCTTGAGCTACGGACGTCTGATTGACGTGCCGTAAACTTTGTTGGATTCCTTTTGATGAGACTGAACTTTTGTCATACTTCGCCTAAGTTTTGGTTGTAGTTGGATAGTGGCCGAGTTGGGTTGTACCCGAAATCCAACCGGGCCCCTATAACGGAAAAGTTGATAACTTTCAGACCGGAGGTCCGTTTGACGAACCGTCAGCGGCGTTGGTGATCACGTTGGGAAATGGTCCCTATGAGTATATCCTATGAGAGTTAGGGATACAGTTGAGATATGGATGGGTTGGTTCGCACACAAAACCAACTGGGCCCCTGGGATGAAAAGGCTAATAACTCACCGACCGGGCGCCCGATTGACGCACCGTCTATTGTGTTGAGACCCCTATGACGAAGCGGTATTTTGAGATACTTATTCGTGGGACTTTTTAATACTTGGAGTATCGACTAGTAGCTCGTAGATCAAACCCACCCGGAGACGAGCATATGGAGTACGGAGACCGTGTAGCCGACTGAGACCTGACGACTGCTTGACTGACTCGACTTGGAGTGAGTCGACTAGCCCAGTGGACAGAGCACTACTTTGTTTGGGTGCAGACCCATGGAGGACGGAGCACTACTTTGTTTGGGTGCAGACCCACGGTACTCGTCCGGATAGTACCTCTGCAGGCTATTATGGGGTCTATACTACTGTGTTTGGGTGGCATACCCCGGTGGGAATCACTACTGTGTTTGGGTGGCTGACCCATGGTACTCGACAGGAGGAGTACCTCAGCATTCTTAGGTTAGTGAGTAGTACCTTGGAGTCGTGACAGGATCACTGTACACTCCAGAGACGGGGCTCTTCAGCAGTTACGGTTTCGATAATGAAAATCCTGGTTTGAGCTGAGTCTATGACCTTTGTGTTTACCTCATGATTGAGATGGGTCACTTGATAACTTAGGTATATGTATGGGCATATACCTGGGTAGTGTTTATCCGTTGATTTCATAATATTTGTGTTTCCTCGTGATTGAGATGGGTTACTTGATAACTTAGGTATATGTATGGGCATATACCTAAGTAGAGTTTATCTGTTGAGATCTTCTTTGTGGTTATCCTTGTTGGATTTAGTGAGACCTTGAGGGTCTCTGGGTCCCTACTGAGTATCGTTATACTCACACCTGCACGGGCTATATCCGCACCTCGTTGTGTTGGTTGCAGACGTCGGGCAGCGCTGACAGAGCCCGTGTGTTCAAGGACTGGACAGTACCCGGAGGTGGACCTCTCGATGAGTCAGTATCCAGAGGTGGACTTCACGACGAGACGATACTCAGAGGAGGTTGACGGGCAAGAGTGTTGTGAAGGCTATCTGTACCTACCCTTCAGGTAGGATCCATGGTGGACAATCCAGGAGCTGCGCTATCTGTACCTACCCTTCAGATAGGATCCGAGGAGGACGAACCAGGAGCTGCTTCCATTCTTCCAGCTGTTGTCTTTTTCTGTTGTACTTTTGTTCAGTTGTAGTTGTACTTTCGATTGGGTTTATATTTCGTCCCATTTAATTTTCAGCACTTCCTTTTGTACATAGTGTATTACTTCCGCTTGTACTCTGTGATGTTTTGTTTACTTTTATAAAGGCAATGTCTTCCCAGTTATCAGGATTTACGCCTTTGGTGCTAGTCACCAGCCCCTGGCCTATGGAAGTCGGGCTTGGGTTAGTCACGGAACGGGCCCCGAGGACGGGTCGTGACACCTTTATTAGCATATTTTGAAATCAGTGATAAAGGTCTTCGTTGTTAGAGGATTTTTTTGTAGTAGTGAGTTTGATGGAATTCTTAGCACTACGAATTTCCAAAAAATATTTAATATTTAGTTAATTAAATATTAAATTATTCAGGTGGGTGTGTTCAGTCATATATTTTAAATGGAGCTTCAGACTCAGTTTCACTATCCACTGTTGAATTTGTAATGATTGGTTTTTCTATGGGATGTATAACCTTGCATCGGGAGGTAGGCTCGAGCCCGAACCCCCTTCTCTTTTTCTTTTATTTTTCATTTTTTTATTTTTACTTTAATCTTTTCTTTCTATTGTATTTTCACGTACACTTGTGGTGGATTCGCTAATGGCTTTTTAATTTGAGGGAGGGATAGGGAGAGAAGATAGGGAGATGGTGAAGAGAAGGCATCACCGCGGAGCTCAGGTCACACTAGATCGTTGTGCGATAGTTTTTTATCACAGGTTGGGGTGAAGCTTCAACTATTTCTACTCGAAGGTGGTCCCATTTTAGGTTTTTTTCCAAATATCCCCAATGAGTATCCATTTTTAGTTTTTAAATCCTTGAATGGGTTTTTGGGGACTCCTAGTGGGATGATATATGTATTTTATGAGGAAATCAGGCATTTCAAGATGTTTTGTGGGGTTTCCCATTCAAGGAATGCCATGTACATGGCATGTGGTCCAAAGAAAAAATGTCATGTGTTATTCTTGTTTGGATAAGATGATGTTTTTTGGACTACAGGCCATGTACTAAGGGTACAAATCATGCAGTGGGATTCTGGGGTGTGGTCGAGTACTCGGCCATACACCCTGTGAGGGGGTACTTGGTTGTGTGGGGTTCATGTCCAGTCCACATGTAGGGTTCACTCTATGTAATAGTACATGTCTAGGCATGGTATATGGTTAGGTACATGTTAAGGGACCCCATGTGGGGATACATGTCGTGTACCGGTGGTACCACCATATACTTGGGTGTTTTACACACTGAGTAGGGTTGGGTACACTAGCTAGTACCCTTGTAGGGGTACACACCCTATACCAGGAGGGACACATTGTGTAATTTAGAAAATTACACACCGAGTAGCATATGGAACATGACCATGGAGGGTATTTCTAGTTATAGGTCATGTACCCCTTTGTACACGCCATGTACTCTCCCTACACTTGGCCATTTTTCTTTTTTTCGCCTTAATGACCAAATTGGACGTGTGTGAAGTCTATTATAATAATTCTCCCAATTTTATCATGAAGTTGATATCTTACTAGAGTTCATAGGTTGTTAGGCATTCATAGGTTTTTTTATGGTGGTTTCAACTATGAGAGTTCATTATGAGGATTTCATGAGGTTTGGTTCTAGAATCCTCTAGTGGTTTGGGTTGTGAGGTACAAGGGCCTGATAAGGTTTGTGAGCCCAGTGATCAGCCTAGATTGAGTGTACCTTGATGATCTATTTTAGGTTCTTTGGATTGATTATAATTGGTTGTATTGAGTTGTATCTATGAGGAGATATTGGTTTGTCCCTAAATTTGGGGACTGATTTCTCAAGGTTACAATAGTTGATATTTAGCTTCTTTGTTTAGATACCTAAGATGTTAGAGCCTTGGGATGGGATGATGCATTTGGATGGATAGTATAGTGAGGTTTCATTGAGATTTTGAGATGAGTCTGGGGGACTTTGGATGGTTCTCTTATGGGCTAGTTTCTGATCAATTAATTAGTGGATGTCATAGTCGACTATTGAGAATTCCCATATGGAATGTTTTGTTTAGCTTATGGTGAGGATCTCATGTGGAGGGTATCCTACTTTTTAGGTGGTCATGAAAACCACTGTGAATTCCTCTGTTTTCAGGCTTATGCTTTTGGATTCCCATTGGGCATGTTGTGGATCACCGATTAGTTGAAGGCCACTGAAGTCCATTAGTTTTGTTTTTATACTCTGTGTGTACTATGCTCTTTTATGAGATAGAGGAACCCCATGTAGTGTGTTCTACTCTTGATGTATCCTTTGGGATAGTTTAGTTTATTTCTACAGGCATGGCCTGAGGGATTTTGTGTAGTAGGGGAGTCTCGTGGTGGATGTCACATTATGTTGTTGACCCAGGGACCATGAGATCCTCTAGTTTGGTTTAACTGTGAGGTGGGTTGTGGAGAGTCTATGGTGGTTGTTTTGTTTGGATGGTGCAATCCAAGGTTCTATGAGAGAACCCATGCTTGTTAGTCATGAGTGGATATGTGTTACTAGTTCAACTATTTGGATGGCAGGGTTCGAGGTTGGATCATACCACATTTAGTTGGCCATTGGATGATATGTTTTAGGAAGTTTCTACTTAGGAATATGATTTAGGTGGAGAACCTTGGGATATCATTGATCAAGAATACACTCTGAGTTGTTATTTGTCTCTCTCCTCTGATGGTTGGATATTGTGAGATAGGATTTTGTCACTAATGGATGATTTGGATGAGTGAAATCCCCATCTAGTTGAGTGTTATCATTGATTAGTGTGGATTTAGGATCTTTAGGTGTTGAGGCACTCACGAAGTGCATTATGTGTTCTTTGGATGTGTTCTTTGGATGCCTTTTCACCACTAGGGTCCTGGATTCTATATAATCCATGTTTTTTATAGATCCCATGGGATTTTTTTATTGATTCCATAACTAGTTCCTGGTTCACTATGTAGAAGCTTTGGGATTGATAGGTTCTCTAGTTGTGTTGACCTATATGTTTATATCAACAATTTAGATTCTGTTTTTGGAGTCATAGTGACTTTTATATGCACTTATTAATTTGGATTCCTATAGTAACACACTAGGGTCCTATATCAATTCTTATTGTGTTTAGATGTCTTGGATCTCTTATATAGATATTGTAGACGTGCTGGTTGATGGGTGATTGGGTGGTCGACTTGCTATGAATCCTTTACAAGGGGACATAGAGGGGGTAGATTTAACATAGGTACCAAGGTATAACCCATTGGTTGAATAATTACTTGTGTTTGATTCCCATTTTTCAGTTGTTCTTTTATGACAACTGCTATAGGTTTTCAACTATTCTGTGCATATCACATGTGTATGCACTTGTTATAACAGAAAATTATAGGTCCATCGTTGGGGGTGTCATATTGATATTTATTTCTCACCCCATTTTGTGAAACAAGGTGTACATATAGACCTAATGTTTGCTTTTAGGTTGGAGCATATGTTGAGAGACAAAGAGAGTTGATGCCTAGTTCTACTTGATCAAGCAGAGCTTCTTGTATGGAGTCTTGATATCAGGCTAGTGCAGTTCGAGCGTCGTGGAGAATGGTTATGTTTTTTGGCATGAAATTTGCGGTAGATCCAGTTACATTTTTTTATTTTATATATATGGTCATCCTAGTGGGTGACTAGATATTATATGTTTCTCATTCTTTGAGTTTGTATGAATGTAGACTATAATTCATTTATTATAAAATTATTATTTTAGTTTATTTATTAATCATACTATGATGTTGACCCTTTTGTATGAGTTTGGTTATATTCCATTGTTATTACACACTTACAAGAGGTTATATTCTACCCACTACACTTTATATACCCTCTTCAGTGGTCAGGGACCTCTTGTATTCAGGGAGGTGCGCTTGAGGCCTTGGGGCATTCCAGATCAGGTAACGTGTCATGTCAAAATGTTTTGGTTCATTACAATACTATGATTGGATCGATTATTATGAAAAATATTAAGGATTTTTTTAGATTGATTCAATCCAAAAGTATCATCCATATAGGATAAAGATGATTTATCTCTAGATAATCTTCAAAATATTCTCCTTGTATATGAAATGAGTATGGCTAGGTCATTTAAGAAAAATGATAATGAATAAATTTCTTTTTAATCCATGAGGAAAATTAGATTCAATATACCAGATGATGAACCTTTCGATGAATTAAAAGGTGAAGATCATATGGATACGGAGAAAAAAGGATAATTTAACCCATCTACCAAAATTTCAGAAAGGGTAAATGGAATTTCCAAGAAATAATTATGTTGAGATTCTTTGAGTTAAGAAGACTTGTTCACCTTTTAACCATTTTCTTTATGAATAAAAGAAATTAAGAAAAATAATGTGTGTTTGATGAAAATATCTAGATTAATAAGTGGAATAATGATAAAAAGGGAGGTATGAAATACGAGGAAAGAAAAAGCATGTTTACTTGGAATATGAAAAGTAGTTTTCTGAGTAAGAAAGGTGTAGTGAAGTCAATAGATGTAGCATCATCTGATGACTAAATTTTGAGGAAATTCATAAACATCATGAATAATGTAAAACATGAGGAAACCTAAAATTAAGAAGAATAATAATGTGAATTAATTTACTTAAAACATGTGATGAAATTAGAACAGGAATCCATCCTTGAGAAAAAAAATACTAAACTCATGATGGAACTTCACCTATTGGAAAATAAATAAGATAAGAATATTTATTTTGATGATGATTTTCTAAAAAATTAGAATGTATTTGTTGATGAAATCAATAACCTCAATTTGAATGTGATCAATTATGGGAAAATTTAAAAGATAAAGGTGAGAATTTAGATACAACAGAAGATGAACTGGGAAAGACAAAATTATAATGTATTGAAGTTTAAAAAATCTTAAGATGTTGAATGATGGTTTCAAATAGGAAATTTAAGATAAAAATGAATCTTTACAATATGTTAAAAAGTTGGTTCATAAAAATAGAAAAAAGTTATTTATACTAAATATGAATATAAATTGATTTCTTCTAATAATGAATACTTATCAACTAAAATGATAAAGTATGAGTTGAGAAGAAAGGAATGGGTAATATCATTAAACCAATATAAGTGTGACACAACTTCCTAGATCAAGGTACTCCATAGTAGAATAAAAATTAATTAATATCCATCAATGAACCTCCATCATAGATCTATAATTATAACTTCTCTCAATAAGAAATGTGTATGTGTGAAAGGTACTGTTAGTGTAGTAGAAACTACGGGCACAAAGCCTACAATTTCTAGAATTACATGTCTCTTATAAGAAAAAAGAAAAGAGTTTATGGGTAGAAACTCTATAAGATAAGTATATTCAAATTAGAATATTAGTGGAAATATCACATGGAAGGAGGAATCAAAAGTTAAGAATTATTTAATAAAAAATATTTTTTACGGTTTGTAAGAACCCTACCTAATATATAACCATAAAAATCACTATGTGGAATAATACATGACAAATATCATGAATATGATACATATATCATAAGTGAAAAATATAAGGTAATATAAAATATAGTTGAAAATTATTTGATAGTTTAAGTAACCTTGGAATCTATCTAGAATGAAAAAAATAGCTGATAGTGGATTCTTCTCACATATGATACATGATATTAAAATCATGAGAAAATTTTAAGAACATAGTGGTGGATGTGTTATCTTTGTAAATGATAGTTCCTAAAAAATAAAGCTAAGTGAATAAACTTTCATAGATGATCAAAAGTAAAAATCCAAGGATGTTTTATATGTTGGTAGACTTAAACATAACTTACTAAGTGTCAGTTAGCTATGTGATTAATGACATGAATTATTATTTGAGAGAATTTTTTTTTACCATCTAGTTCTTGAAAAATGGAGGAAATATTTTTAAAGGAGTAAGTACTACATGATTTCAATTTCAGATTAGGGATAATAGTAACTCATACTACCTTCATGAGAAAGAAGAAATCCCTTATAGCTCAAAAGACTTGGCCATTATTTACGAGGCTTGTCAGAATGGGAATATAACTGAAGGAAGACATTAATGTGTATAAATTTTGTCCACTGAATATATTGATCTTATTCATTCTAATATAAGTGGATTGATGAGGCATCAATTCACAAAGGGTGATTTATAATATATCACTTTTTTTATTACTTCACCTTGATGACCAGACTTATGTTTATGAAACATAAATCCAATAATCTAGAAATGGTTATGTTTTATATAAGGGAGGTGAAAAGAAACGTTGTATACATATCAAGAAGATAAAAATGTAACATGGAAAGTATTTTACATGTAAATATTTAGAAGCATATATATAAAATAATGGAATAAAACATACATACAACTCTACTTACACCCCTTGAGAAAATAGAGTTTTGGAAGGGAAAATAGGAATCTGGTTAAAATGGGAAGGATCATGATTTTAGAGTATTAAATCCCTAAATTTTTATAGATGGTAGAAATATATATGATGGTACGTGTTCAGAATAGATGTATACTAACACCATAAGCATAAATTTCAACTGTAATATGTGGTGCAAGAATAAACCCATGGTGAAATATTTTATAGCATTTGGAAATACTTTCCTAATGAAGGTCAAAATTTTAAAAATAAAAAATATGAAAAATATGAAGAGGTAATTTTATTCAGTAACAAAACCAATGGAAGAATCTACAGGTGCTCGAACAAATGATTACAAAAAATAGGGTAACAATGTTTTGTTACAGTTACTGAAAATATGTTCATTTAAATGAATGAATAAAAGGGATAATTTGATTAACCAATAGAAGATGTAAGAAAATATTCTGGAAAAACTATTTAAGATAAAGGAAGTCAAGATCCCAATATCAATAAAATATATTCTGATGAATCTAGTGATGAAAAAGGATCTATCAAATTAAAAAATTGGTTATTTCGGACACTACATAATTGGTTAGAACTATTAAATATCATTAGAATTTCTGAAGATCGAGTTCAAACAAGAATAAAAATATGAATGTAGAATCAAGTGTCACTTATCACACATGTTGAACCCCATTCAATACTAGAAGAAGTTGAGAGCAAGGAATGGATTAATTCCACAAATGGGGAGTTATATCAAACTGAGGCGAATGAAACATGAGAACTTGTTCTGAGATCAAAAGAATAGAATATTATTTAAAGTAACTGGGAGTACAAAAATAAGATCAATAAAATGGATAATTTTAAGGAAATGAAGAAAGGTTTTTCTGAATGGTGTATTCACATATTTAGGGAATTTATTTTTAGAAAATAAGTATCCCTATTGCACAGCATGAAACCATTTGAATGTTTTTGGATGTATTTTTTAATCTTAAGTAAAAGGTTTATCAGATGGATGTAAATTTAGTATTACTAAATGTTGAAGTTGAAGATAATGTTTATAATTAAAATCCAGAAGGATTCAAAATTAATGAGGACGGCCTTATAGTTTTTAAACATAAGAAATATTTATATGGGTTGAACCAAGCCCCTTGTTCCTGGTATTCTAAACTTGATAGTTGTTTGAAGATATTAAAATTTTTATAAAGGAAAAGTTATAAACAACTTATATATGAAGGATACATATTCAGACACTCTGATAGGAATCAGTTAAGTTGATGGTATAATCTTTTATGGTGACAATGAAAATTCTTATAAGGAGTTCTCATAGTAAATGATAGAGTAATTTGAAAAGTCATTTCTTGGGAAGATGAGTTTCTTTCATAGGATAAACACTGTATAAAATAGAAGTTATATATTCCTTTTATTGGAAAAGTATGCCAATAAAATCATGATGAAGTTTGAAATGGTATATTCAAAGTAAGTTTCAACTCTTATCTATTTTGGAATAAAATTAACCTAACATAAATCCAGTAAAATTATTAATGAAATAGAATTATAGAAGTGAATAAAAAATTTACTCAATATAACTGTATATCACCCAAATATTGGTTATGTAGTCATTTTGTGTGCCAGATGTCAGACTAATCCAAATAAATTATAGTTGATGTCCTCTAAAAGAGTTTTCTGGAATGTTAATGTAACATCAAACTTTGGCTTGATGTTTCAAATAATTGATGTGTTAAACATACCTTGATTCAAATTAACTAATTAGGAAGGTGATTCTAATGATAAAAAATAAATGTGAAGAAAAACATTATTTTTTGGAGAAACATGTGTTTTATAAAAAGTACGAAATAGAACATAGTAATATTGAGTGCAGTAGAATCAGAATATGTGTCACCACTCGTGCTTTTACTCAAATTATGTGGATGAAGCATCCATTGGAAGACATGAAAGTGAATATTAAAAATCCGTTAAAAATTGTTTGTGATGACCAAAGTGAAATTGATCTATAAAAGAATTCAGTTCAATACTATAGATCAAAACATATTGACTTCAAGTTTTATTTCATAAAGTATAATGTTTATTTGGGAGAAGTAAAGTTAGATAATATTTAAGAAAAGGATAAAATTATTGATATTTTCACCAAAGTGATGTCGATGGAATGGTTTGAGGAAATGCAACTGAAACTTAATTTTCATCCTTCCCCTATCACTTAATGAAGTTATGGGAAGTACCTCAACATTTCCATTGATTATGTTGTCAAAGGGGGAGAGTAGTGTGACTCTTTTTCAAAAGTAGGATTAAAAAATTATCTATCATCCGATGAACAAAGTCTGAATTTCCTATAAATAAGAGGGAGAAAAATTATAATGGATGAATTTAGCGGGAGTACATAAAAATTTCTTGGAAAATTATATTTTGTCACTGATATATGTAATTATTTCAAAAACTTTTCCTTATACAACATGTGGTGTTAGAACATTTCTCCTTGATAATGATTTGATATGATGAAAAAAGTGTGAGTGATGAAAATTGTTGGGTTTCCAACAAATCCAAAAGGGGAGATTGAAGTTCACCTATGATTATGAAGGTGTTTTATTTATGGTCAACTATTTTTGGAATAATTATTTTTGTTGAACAAGAAATGTTTTTAAATGTATGGAATCAAGTCTAGAGGATTTTCCAAGTTCAACCAAAGATCATAAGGGCTTTTAAATATCCGCCAGAAGATCATGAAGTCGTTGAGAGTTATGGTTTTACGATAAGGTGATGAAAATTTTATAACCAACTATTTATTTGGGTAGACTATTTATTGATTTATTACTACCTACCTAAATTGTATTTCAACATTTCACACTTGGTTTTATGATTGAATGGATGAGTTTGGGTGGTGAAAGCCACTGGTTATATCTTAATCACACCCAACACTTGTTCCTCAGAAATGTATATAGAATTTGTTTTACATGACCCAAGAAAAGGAAATACTCATATATATGAGTGATTAGGGTATTAAAGCATGGGTGGTCTTCATAACTAGTGTGTGGAGTCCAGTGGATACTTTTTATGTTTTTTATGGATGAACATGGAGAGGATGTATGAGTTTCTTGTGATGGTTTTCCTGAGACATCCCATCCGTGGTGGTTTTCATTTTTGGCTTCTTAGGGCATTTTTAGTCGACATGTTATATGTATTTATGGTTTTTGTTTAGTTACACATATACAATGAGTTGTATGGAAGTTTTTGGACTATTTATTTATGGGCTAGTGTTTCATATATATTTTTAATTATACACTATTCATGTACTCTTGGAAGACAAGTACATCTATGATGAAAAGGCATAGGTGTATAGTTTTACATACCCAATAGTGATGATAGAATTTTAGTGTGGTTATTCAGGTATTTCCATGCCACTCAAATGATGGAAAACCATCTCCGACATGTTCAAAAATTTTACCTTGGCATTTAATCCATCCTCTATGATCATGTAGTGAACATAAGGTCTTTTGGTGTGTTCGATGGATTTTTTATATTTTTTCATACAAAACTAAAAGAAAATTGAAAAAAGTAGGGACAAGGTGGTGTTATTGCAATGAAAATGAGTTCCAAAAAAAATTGAAGGAATTATGTTTTCAATAGTGAAAACAAAAAGTATTTAAGTGAAAAGATATTTAAAAAAAAGTACACAACAAGTATAATTTCAAGAATTTAGGCTAAAGATAAAAAATGTGAGTATTCAAGATTGATAATGTGGAAAAACTAGATTGATTCTATCAATGAATTATTATTACCTAAAAATTATATTCTCCATTATCACAAAACTTTTGAGGTTGTCAAAAAATAATATTATCATGGTATTTAATGATTTTCTCTTCAAAAAATCCATCAGTTTATCATGAAAAATGAGGCTGGAAGAAGAGAAATTCTTATATGATCACCAAAATAGTATAGTTTCTTATAATCATGGTAAGATTCAATTTTCTCTATTAGGATAAATATGTATCTACTTGAAAAACCAGTGTAAATGAATTAAATAAAAAAAATTGGAGATCATTGGAAGAAAAGAGTAAAAATGTCTTTCAAATAAACATCAATTAGATTCATCAATATTTGTTGATGAATAAATATATAATGATGAGAAGTGAAAAAAGTTTCTTATTTAAAGTGTATAAATATAGTAAATATTTAGGAAGGCCTTGAAGAAAATTTAAAAATTGTGTAAAAAAATTAAGAAGAGGAAAAAACAAGGCTTTGTTAATCATTTTACCCTCAGTTAAATCTCCCAGTTGTCATATTCATGTAAAAAAAAAACACAAACTGAACAACATAAACAATCCAAACAAACTGCTACAACAGACAATATACCATATTTGGGGGCTTCAATCAAGAAGATCCAAATTAGTAGTGACCTAACATACCCTAAGAAACAAATGAATTCCTAATGAACATTGATTGATTAAAAATCTACAAGTGACTAATGATTCTCTAGAACAAGTTCTTAACAACATCCATCTCATCTTGAAAATAAGAGGATTCGAAGAAGATTAATCTAGGGACGTATAACACTCTGTAGAACCATATGATCTTAAAACCAAGGGTTTGTGAAGGAAGCTATGTTGTGCTTGGTAGAGATCTCATGCATGTATTGAAGGTAATCTTATAGTTGACATTGATTTGGTACATCCCATTTAGGTGTAAAGCCTAGATTTTATTCTTTAGATCGCACTAAAATACAATAAAAATCAATATCCTCTTTGAAAACCATTTCAAAAGAATAAATTTCTAAAATAATACAATTTATCCACTTATATTCATATAATTAATTTGACATATTTCAATAAAAATTTATCTAAAAATTAATTTCACATTTCCAAAAAATTGTAATTCAAATCCCCATTTTCTGAAACTATATTTCAAAAAGAATTTTAAACATCCAATTCCCACATGAAATTTTCACAAATTTATTTTCATAAAAAACAAGGAATATTTTTCATTTAAATTCAAATAAATCATCTAGGAATTACAATTTTAAGCATCGATTCTAAAATAAATTTTTTCTTAACAATAATACATTAAACCTCCTAAAATGATTACCAAATATTCTAAAATTAAAAAATAGAAAATAATTGTAACCATATAACTATATTTTACAAAATGAATCTAATTATTATCAATAGTTAGTGTAAATTTATAAAACATAATGAATTACTCAATAATTATTCAGTTTCCCTCAAAATACAAATTCAATTTCCTAAAAATGCATGTGTTAAATATGTAATATAATAGCACATCAAGTCCCCCCCACCTTTTTATTTTTATTCCTTCAAGAAATTAGGTTAATATATTTGGCATGGTAACCAATTTTAAACTCTTAAAGAAAGAAATTTCATTCCAAGAGTAGTTTTTAAAGATAATTTCTCCATATATATCAATTAACAAGAAAAAATGTTTTTATTTTTTTCAATTTAATAAGTTTTGATTCCAAAATGATTTTGATTCAGAAAAAGTAATAAAGTCTTATTTAGTTGATAAAACAAAAAATTTAACTTATTTTACTATAAATTTCCATAAGACTATTCATATGATCTATGGTTGAGTATAAAACTCTTCTTGAAGATTTCCCCATAAATAATTATAGATATAATTAACCCAAAATTTCACATTAAAGATAATGATGGATGAATGTGTTTGAAAGAAATAAATAGATCTATAAAATTTTAGCAAACTAATTCAACATCACTTAAAAATGAAATAACCATGCTCTCAACCATGCATTTTAAAGATCATCTATAAGGATTCCCATAAAGTTTTTTTAAAAAATTATCTATCATCCAAAATTCTTGATTTAAGATTTTTGAAATGTACATATAGATTTGAAACCAAGAGAAGAATCTTGAAAAATGATAAACATATTTTATCAAATGATTTCAATGGATAAATGTTTAATTAAAATAAATACATGGAAAACTAATCATTAAATATAATTTTCAAATTAAAATAATGCTTTTTGAAAATGTAAAATTTCTGTTGGAAGATAAGAAACGAATGAAATCAAAGTAATTTTAATTGTTCACTAAAAATGATTGTAGGACAGATGAAATTTTACTGGAATACATGTCATTTCGATGAGCTAAACTATTTCTCATACATAAACCTAAAAAAGTTCCCAATGTTGAGTCCAAGGTAAAGGTTTGTATTTATCAAATAAGGTTCAAAAATATTTCCCAATTAAACAATTATTATAAAATATAATGGGAACAATGAAATCCAAATAGTTGATTTTTACTATATATGTTTCAAAATTTATAACATGAAAAAGGAAAATTTTATAAAACACATGCATGATTAAGTTAAATCGAAAACTTATATTTAGTTTAACTCAAAAAAGCATGTAAAATAGTCATTTCATGATGAAAAATAAAAAATTAGAAAATATTTCACACAAAATATCAATATGTAGATAAATACTTCATTAAAAAACAATATGCATAAACCAATGGACACTTCATATGAAAATAAACATGTAATTTGACATATGAAATAACCAAATAAGATCATAATAATCATTAAAAAGGTAATCAAATAAACAAGACATGCATGTATAATATAATAAATATAAAATCATATAGAAATAAATAAACTGGGAGGTATAATATTCACTAGGGTGGTTAATGCAATCCTGATTTCATCCAATAATCACTCTCATCTTCAGCATGTTGAACTAATATTGTTTTTATCAATGAATTTCCAATATAACATAGCTAATGTAAAATAAATTATAACAGATGATTTATATTAAAAAATTAATATATAATAATTTTAAAATAGAGAGTAAAGAGGTTGGGTCTCCAAATTATCCATGGGTAGTAGGTGGTAGGTTGATATTCTTGTCGTGAGAAAATTGTAAACCACCTTATGTGAAGTACCTACAAGAAAATAATTAATGAATATAATAATTCATCATTTTCGATCATTATAAAAATAAACTAAATTAAAATTATGAATAGTACAAGAGTGATATTCCCATCCACTGATAAAGCATGTGATGCACTGACATGAATGTTTCCATTTGAATTCAATGTAGAGGTGGACCAATAAGTTGAAATTGGAAGAGATTATATCTAATCAATGAATACATGGTTTCACTTGACATGAAAGGAGTGAAAATTTATTTTTAACTACTACAAGAAAAGTAAAATAAAAAAGAGAAAAATAAAACAGTATTATTGGGACCATGGATTGCCTATCATTTAGTTCTAGGTTTTGATTCACCAAATAGACTTCCCTAAAAACGTTCCATAATCACTAGGTAGAAGTGAACTCTCATTTTCCCAGTTACAAGATAATGAATACCCTTCTACATGTTTAAAAAATACATTTTTATCCTAAGAAATTTAAAACATTTTTTCTAAAATCTTTTTGAGAGTATGAAAAGACCCACTATCCACATCTAATATTCTAACCAGATTCTTATTTTTGACACTTACTAAAGGTGGAGACAAATAATTTTCATCTTCCAAATGTATATAATCTACCAAATAATTTTCCTTAGCCTTAAATTCTTATACCCACTCAATTTTAGGTTAGAACACAGTTATCGCCAGTTTAAATATTTTAGGATGATAAATTTATAATTCAGAGTCTATGTTGGGATTAATAGAAAGAGATTCTCACAAATAAGGGGTTGTGGGTGTTTATTAACATCTTGATAATCTATTTTAATAGAATATATTTTATCACATTGAGATATTTTTGGATTCTTATTAATATTTTTCTTAATTCTATTATAATCCTCTTTATACTTTAGGATTTATTAGTGGATTTAGATTCCACCAAATTGACCCTTACTAACTCACCAACTAATCCTTGAATTATATTTTCATTAGGACTATATGTATCCTTTATAATCATAGATCGAATGACTTCTTCATCCATATAAATCAACTTATATCTCTCCACATGCGTGGAATTCCTAAGCATATTAAACTCCTATTGTTCTTCACCAACATAAAAAATTAGCTTACCATTTTTTATATCAATGATATCCCCTATAGTATAAATAAAAGGTATGTCCAAAATCATTATAGCCTTTTAATCACACTCCATCTCATGAAACCTAAAATTAGTGGGTGAAGTGAATTTATTCCTATTAAATAACATGGCATCCACCATCTCAATGGGTAGAGTAATGAAACAATTATCCAATTGAAGTGAAATAAATGTGGAATTAAAATTACCAATAGTTAAGTGATAAAATAAAGAGTGATAAATATGAATGACCATAAAGTCCCTAATCCTGGTATACTATATCAAGTGGTTACTTTATTACATTATCACAAGATATAAGTGATCACATCCAATAGGACCAAATAGTTTAGTAGTCTTGAAAAACCAGATACGTAATTAAATATGATATTACATTGAAACATATAAAGTAAAACTTGGTATTCACTTTTGATAATATGATTCTTCCCTCTAAAATATCATTTTATATCAATCATAATAAAATTCATGACATCTTAGGTAATGTTAAAATAAGAAAGGGGAGAGATCAGATGGACAGTAAGGGAATGCATACAATAGAAGACAACATGGAATAAATAAGGCATGAATAATATAGAATGAATAAATTATGATCAAATAATTCCATATAAATAATCACATAATCTTGAATCTTATCCATTGATATCATAAATGTAGCTCTACAACCTGATTCGCCACCTGAACTGTGTTGCGGATTGAGTGTTATTGACCTTAGACATGACTCCCTATATGCCAATGGTTATTAACTAGTAGTGGGGGTGTAAAAGAGTGATGGTAGGGAGACTATACCCTTCGATGGTGATATAATAATGGTCCAGGTATACATATTATACAGCATAAATGAATGACTAATGGTCCTTCGGCCGGTAACCTGCCCATGACAGAAGCATAATAGACTGCAGAAGTAATAATAATAAAACAAACTCAATACCATTTGTAGAATTAAACATCCCAACATTCCTTTTTTTAGAAACTAAAATAGAACATTCATTCATATCAATTCATACAGACAATAAGCATAAAGTTTTGTAACAACTGACCTCATTATGTGCATATAATAGCATGATGATACAAAAAGAAAACAAAAGAACAATCCAGCTGAGGTTAGAAACACAAGGTCCATTTCCAACTATCCCATGAAAAACATCCTAACACTAAAGTCCAGCTCTTGAGTATGATCCTTTACCAGATTGAAATTCTATAAAATATACAGACATCTCGAAGGGCCAATGTAGGGTGTGAGAAAGAATCTCACTAGGCCACTGCCAATGTGTTCCTAAATAACATATGTGATTAAGAAATTCTGTCTAAATAATAGAATATATCATCAAAACACGCATTCATAATAATAACCCTCTCCCCTTGTGCTCAAAATCCATGTGTAAGCAATCACTATCTTTAGAAAAGACTGGTATTCCATAGAGGGGAGAATCCTTAGACTAAGTCCAAGGAATCCCTTGTTGTAAATCAACCCAGGTGAACCCTCATGTTCCACCTCTAAAAAAATCTCTGAGAACCATGTTTCAATTGAAACCTCATGTCCAAATCAAGTCACCAATATTCTAAAGGAATGCCCAAGAAACAAGAATCTGGTACATCAGACACCTGGTCAAAAGCACCTATCAGCTCAAAGCTTTATATCCTTAGGCACAATGATGTCAATCCTCCACGTAATAACATCATCGTCTCCACAATTGACATCCCGAGGAATGGTGGTGTCTATCCTCCCCAATGGTGTTGGCCCAATGACCTCACCCCCAACCAATGGTCTCATCACCATCAACTGATGGAACCTCACCGTCCTTATGGGTTTCAATGGAATGCACCTCTTACCATTTTCCTAAGCTAAACCAAAAAAAGGCCTCTACAAACATGAGTAGTTAATAAAACCTCATCATCTAATTCATTAATTGTGCACAAGACTCCAATGGTGTATTTTACAACATGGGTGAGTGGAAATCACCAAATAAGAACCTAGGACACACCATTTTGACACCTTGTTCCCATATTACTATGTCTCTCAATCTGATGTCCATCTCCATCTAAAATCACAGAAGCCTCACGTATAGCCTGATGACCTTGTCACCTCAATCGATGACTGTGTCAGTCCAAGATTGATCAACATCATTCAAAATATATATATATATATATCTTTCCACATGCATCCTGATGATCACATCACCACAAATAATATAGCCAACACTATCTCAATCCTTAGGCCAACCCCATCACATTCCCATGGAAGTCAAAAATTCCATAACAATAAATTAAAAAATTCAAATTTTTAATGGAATGCACTGATACTAAAACATTACATGGTCTGAAACCACTCACAAGGCTCAACTATTTGTAGACTTGAGAATAATTCTCTTAGTAATCTCCAACTGTCATTTTAATTAATTTAAAAGATAATAAAAATTAAAAAGGGTATATCTCGGTCAATAAAACATAATTCTCAAATCCCCACACCAAAACTCTTAATAAATCAAAAAAAATATGGGAACTACCTACCTCATGTTGGTAGATATATACTCACATGATCTTAGCATCTAACTCGAGAAGATTTAAAATGTAACGCCATTTTAGATGAACGCCTTGAAAATAGTGTAAATGGGCTTGCACATATTTATCCCTCTACGAGGATATAGAAATGTAAATAGAGGAATCAGGATTCAAGGGATTACTAATATGGATCCAATGTTGCAGATAGATCTATAAATATAGTCCATATGAGAGGATTGATTCAAAACCAAGTAGAGGAGGAAAATGGAGATGATCCCCTACTGTTTGTACAACATGGAGGAGATGAGAGGAGAAAATGGGTTTAATATAGGGGTGGGGAAAAAATTCATGTCACACATTAAATGGGATGTATGGTTAGAAAAAAGAGTTTGGAAAATTGTATGGTTCCCACTACACAAGATCCAGGATCATGAGGTTCATACCCATGGTTTTCCAAAACATGCGCAAACTGCGCATGATCCCTATATCTAAAATTAAAGACATAGCCACATGGTCATGTTCCCCATTTAGCACAGTTTTCCTAACTTGTCCATAAGACCTAGAAGATCGCACATTTTATCTTTTTAGGCCACATGTATAGTTACCTAGGCTTCACATACATGGGTATTACATCATTTTAGATGAATAATACATTATAGAAATACATGATCAAGGACCATAATAGTTTATTGTCCTTGGAAACTTGTAAAACATTATTCTAATTTGGTGAGAGATATTCAATAGCTTCCATAAAGATCTTACCCTTTAGTACCCATAACTAAACCCTTTCATTATAACATGGGGGAATAAAAACATTAGAAAAATGATGATCTCTGATGATCAATAAGGGTAAACAAAGGAGATATGTAAACATAATCATGAGTATAAGGGTATGAAAACATGGTCATGATAATATAAGTTCATAACCTACATATCAAAGATCATAAACATGAATCATGAAATAAAGATTGATAGTTCATAAAACATATATCATAAGAAAATAAATAAAATGATCCATAGATGCATAACATAGGAATAAAACCAGGAACTATGGTAGAAACATAAGAACATAATAATTATTTCTATAGTAGTCAAGGAATCACTTCCAATGCCATATTGGAAGTAAGGTTTCACTCTCTATACCCTCTTGGTAGTCATGGTTCACTCTAATAACCATCTAGGAAGTCATGGTTCACACCCATAACCATCTTCGTACTCTAGGTTCACTCTGATAACCATCTTAGTAGTCACGGTTCACTCCCATAACCATCTTGGAGGAAAAGTTCCATCATGTCTATCTCAGGAGACATAAATCTTTTTCCAATGCATTAGGTGGAGATATATGTCCCATCTATCTCATATTGAAATCATACATACATGTTCTACAAAATCATAAACAATCATATAAAACCCCATGAAATGAAATGGGAATCATAAACATGTAATCATATCCAAACCTATGGAAAAGATATAGGTTTCACAATAATTTCATAAATAGAATAACCAATAAAATAATGTGGGATTATTAAACATCATGCCATCAAAACATATACCATTCAGAGAAAGAATCAGAATGGTATTATTGAAGAATAACAAACTATGTCATATTAGATGTGGAAGGATTGTGAATGATCACTTGGAACGTGTCATTTCATTAAAAATCACTTCATAAAACATAAAACACTTTCAAAACCCATTAATTTGAAACCAATTTTAAAACAATTAAAGTAATAATGATAAATAATTTAAAACAACTCTTGAGGAAAATATCCTTTCTTCATTGAAATAATTTTTTTTTCTTAAAATGTCATGATATTTAAAAATAATACATTTTATTTTAAAATAACATTTTATTTTTGTAGATTAATCTTGAATGTAATAATTCATCATGAAAGCATAAAAATAAATTCATTTCATATAAATTTAAAAACATTTTTCTCATACTTTTCCAAAAAAGTAAAAAATGTACATCATTTGAAAAATGAAAGAAATATTCCTTTCAAACTATGTAGTAAAAAGTAAAAAAATGGGTAAAAATGAATTTAAACCTAAATATGATAATAATAAAAACATTTATGAAAATATTTTTAGGAAACATGTACATGTGTGATAAATATTACCCATTGAGAACTTAAAGTGAAACAATACCAAATATGGAAGAGATTGTGAAATCAACACTCATCACTTTATAATCAATAAAATATTATGCCCTAAGAAAAAATAAAATTATAAGAATATGGAAAAATCAAAATATTCAGGATAAGACTCATAAAATAAATTCATGGGTAGTATATACACCACAGAGAAGAAACAAGTAGGGTATGAGGCATGTGTCTCACAAAAGTAAATTTGAGACAAAAAAATCACTTACCGTAGGTCCAATTCCCTCCATACGTATCTGAATCTCCTTTATAGTGGTTTTAAACATATTATTATCTTATACCAGAATAATAATAATATTAAATATATCATATAATATTCATTTAGGACTTCGTATTTCCCATTCATTTAACATGTCAATGTTAAAGCAACATTTCAGGCAATAATCACTTTGTTTATCATACATGTTTTGACTTTTTATTTTTAATCATATTGATTATATAATTATTTAATTACTTACATAATGTAAAAAAATATGTATATATCATATATATTCAGTATATAAATATATATAATAGATAGATAAATTAAATGGAATACACTGCTCATAGAGATGGTAGGTCACACGTACGCAAGAACAATGTTTCTGTTTTCTTATCATGTTGAATGGAAACAAGTAAATAATAGTTATATATATATATATTGGAATTTTTATGTCATATAATTCACAATTATTTATTATATATACTTTATAATCATTATTAAATAGATAACATGGAGAATTAATCTCATTACTTCGTGGAGATGGAAAGCTGTATGTACGCACGAGCGACAATATCATTCCCTTAATGGTTAAATGATATAGAATTGGATGGAATATTAATTATAAATAATCATTATCATGTAATATTAATTATTTAATTCTTTTATATTAATTTTTATACCCATCAAAATAATGTATAGATGAAAAATAATTTACACAACAATGTGGAGATGGTAAGCCGTATGCACACACACACTATGATATTGTTTCTCATAGGATGGTAAAAGAAGTAATATGTTTTCCCAAAAGAATGAATAAATATCAAAGTATATTATATTTTATAGTTATTATTTTAGTATGGAAACAAATTAGGAAAAATTGGAAGAAGAAAATACCTTTTAAAGAGTTGGTAAAACAAATACCTCTTCTTCGAGTGTCTCCTTTTGATTTTCACAAAAGGAATCCTTAGGTAAGATTTATTCCCATATTATGGCCTCTAGGATGAAGTGAGGTAATTTGGAAGTGTAAATGGGCATGTTTGGCCAATCCAAATGGGTTTAATGGTGTGAATTAAAAATAAGGAGAGGTTCCCGTTTATAAGATGGGGGAGGGGAACTTTAGGAAACTACAAACTGTTAATTTATTATAAATTGATTTTCGATGTCAAATAGCTCCAAAGTGAGTATTTATAGGTTAAGAAGATTATGTGTTGAAATATTCTAAACCAATTCATTTTAAACATGTTTAGGTCACACAATTAACATTATCTTTTGGCTTTAACCCTTAGTTAAACAATTTAACTCTTACTATGACAACTTGCCTTTTTAAACAATATGGTTAATATAGTTACTATAAAATTCCAAACTAACCCCAATTTTATTTTGTAGGAAATATTTAAAATTATCCTAATTATTTTATCATGATATATGTTTTTATTATTTTTATATCATTTAATAAAACCTAATTTATTTTAAAATCACATTTTTGTCAATTTTGACACTATTTATCGCTTGACTCTTAAAAATATCATAAAAACTTGATTCCTTTAAAACAAACTACAATAAATAATCCCTTACATGTCATAGGATTCAAATAATTTCATTTATGGCATCAAATATATCAAATGATATTTATTTTAATATTATGAATATCATTTATTTGATTCTTCTTTAAATAAATCTATTACTACATCATCATCGTGTCACGATAAAATTTAATAATTTAATGTCTAAAAATGATAAATAAATTATCATAATGTACATAACCATATTTTATTTTTAATTACTATTTACTTTTGACCATATCACTTATATAACCTCTAATTAAAATGTCATTGTTTTTAAAATTTGAATAAGATATTTTCAACACTCCATTAAATAAAATACAATAATGTCTTAATCTTACCAAAGAGTATTAGAAAAGATAATATTTTCAAAATATGGATTTTTGGTTGAAAAAAATTATCCAATGAAATTAAGGAAACTGTTAGGGTGATTTTATATTATTATAATATTATTGTTTTACCTTTAATCACTCTATATACCTTTAACTATAATAAATAAAACTCAAACGTTACTATTACCCAAAATTATTTTGGTTCTAATAGAAAAAAAATTCATTCTAATTACAACCATGTATTTTAATTTTTCGAAATTCAATTCACCAATGTTGTAAAAATTGTGTTTAATGCTAATCCCACAAATATGTCCAAAAGGTGGGTAAAAGAGACGTTCAAAAGATTAATAATTTTTTATATCTAATTATACTATAATAATGATTTCAATGAAATAAATTGGATTAATAAATTTATTATTTATCTATTGTGACTTTAAAATCAATTTAAATTAAAATAATTGTTGAAATGAAAAAGTAGGTTTTTAACAACATTACAGTATTTTTCACTATTCATCAAAAATTGAAACTTTTCAGGAAAAACCCAAAAATTCACCATAAGTTAATAATGTAATTATGAATTAAAAAATAATTTTTATTTTATAAAAGTTAATTTCTATGAGTGTCTAAAATTAATTTTCTTATGTTTTATAAAAGGACATGAAAAGTAGTTTATTTGAGAAAATAGAAGTTTTAAGCATATATACTACCAAAAATTATATTTTTCATTATCTAAAATACTATAACTAATATTTAAAAATTATTTATTAATATTAATATTACAATTTTAACGTCTAGGTTACAACTGTATTACATAAATAATTATAATAATAAAATTATGTTTCACAGAAACTTGGTGTTGCGTGTAATGCAAGCCAAGTCAGTGTTGTAGGTAGTACAAACTTACCTTGGTGTTGCGTATAACATAATACAAAAATAGTGCTATTATATAACAAACAAAATATATATTCACTATTATGTGAAGTGAATATATCAAAAGATTAATTAAATTCAAAAAAAATCTCAAAATCTTAGGGTGTTACATTCTACCCCTATTAAAATGAATTTATCCCTCTAAATTCATCTGGGTTATCAATGTTTTAATATTTGAATGTTCTTTTCATAGAACCCCCATCATAAAAATCTATACTAAATCTTCCCTTAAAAAATGGAATGTTGTATTCCCAATGGTTACCCAAACTTACATATAACTGGGTTTCTGTATAGGTTGGGATTAGAGATTGGACATGGTGGAAAATAGTATATATTAATACAGTGTGATTGAGGCCATGAATAAAAAAATTGAATGATCATAGAAATTTTTAGGGCCTCGAATTCATAAATTAGTGATGATTTAAATAACCATCAGTTCAATAAAGATTAAGGTTTTATGACAACACATTTTCTTTTTTGATCATTGTCCTATTATTGAGTAATTCTTTTATTGGCCAAGAATAAAAAAAATTATTTCATTTGTTATACATTTATCTATTTCTAATTCATCCATTACTTTATTAAATGGAAGTACATATATTAACCTTGATGCCCGAAGCACCAAAATACCCTTTTAGTAGATATTATGGCTCGTAACATTGATCCCCCATATCTCATAAAGTACTTATTATTTGTCACATTCCAAACATGTCAATACCCATATTGTATATTCCCTTGAAACATGGTTTTAACATTAATTTCCATATATCCTTTTGGAAAACATGAATTCTTCCTTATTCCAAAGTATACTTGATATATTCCTTAAATAAAAAATATCCTATAATCTTCATAAATGATAGAATAACCCACTTATTAATAAGTCCTTACTTAGTTCCACAAAAATCAAAACCATACAATTTACTTATTCATAACAACAATATCATAAAAAAATGAACATATTAAGGGTCACTTTCCCTTATTAAAAATATCACCTTATCATTAAGTCACTCCATCTTTCCATCGGAAACATTCAACATAAACTTGTAAATACTAAGAAAAAAAACATAAGTAGAACAAACCTTGTATATTAAATCATTCCTATAACTTAATTTTTGAATCCAAATACACATAAACATTGATTATTCCACATCATACCTATTCCACTAACAAGGCTAACTCATCCTATTAGAAATATCATGACCCGTCCCCCAAGGCTCGTGTCGTGACTACCCCTAAGCCCGCCTTCCATAGGCCTGGGGCTAACGACTAGCACCAGAAAGGCATATCCCTAAAATTGGGAAGGCATTGCCATTTAACCTGAAAACTCACACAATCTATTCAGACATCATGATAAAAGCACAAGGTAAACTATATAGTAAATAGGGTTATTACAGTAAGTAAAGGGGACAGAATACAAGCCCAACTGGAAAGTACAAGTAAAACTGAAAACAACTCCTCTGAACACCTACCAAGGATCCTATGTGAAGGGTAGGTACAACTCCCGAACAGTCATCTCTGCGGCACATCTTGTGTAATGGTCCACCTCTGAGAAACCTCCAGTCTTCGCACCCTCAGCCTCAATCAAAGTTGTTCGTCATCTTCACAAGACACAATAAGGTGCAGGTGTAGCCCGTGTAGGGGTGAGTGTAGCAATACTCAGTAGAGACCCTGAGACCCCTGAAGGTATCTCAGAATCCACGAAGGATAAACCACAAAGCAATACCATAATCCCAAAACATGAAAATAACAGTCAAACCTACTTAGGTATATTCCCATACATATACCAAAGTTATCAAGTATACTCGTCCCATTCACGAGGAAACACAAGGCCCAACTCTTTAGCCAAAATCACAACTATTCCACAAAGGAAATAATACCACGAAGGTAAGTACCACAAAGGTAACGCCACACAAAATAATACCACATTGGTATCAGCACACATAAGTGTACCATAAAGGTAAAGAATCATCTCACACCATGTATAACTTAAGTAAAAAATTATAGATGATTATCTATATTTCTAGATCATCTTACTTCATCGAGAATCTCTACTGTTGACCCACACAGGATCGAAGATGACCAACACGAGATCTGAAGATGACCCACACAGGATCTGAAGATGACCCACACAGGATCTGAAGATGACCCACACAGGATCCGTAGATGCTAACCCACACTAGATCTGAAGATGACCCACACAGGATCTGAACATGACCCACACAGGATTAGTAGATGTTTCAAGTAGATCCAACCACATGGTTCCCACACTAAGCATGCTTGGTTCTGTGAGGATCTACTACTCAATCCATATGTCTATAATTTAACTACCACTAAATCCCATGAATAAGTATCATGAAGGTCCATCATGTCATAAGGGTTCCAATGCGACTGACGGCATGTCAATCACATGCCTGGTCTGTAAGTTATTAGTGTTTCTGTTCTGAGGGCCCGGTTAGATTCAGGTTCGATCCAACCTGGCCATACTCCAACTTTATCCAAAACTCATGTAGAGCATATCAAAAGGACTATATCGATCCAAGGATTCGGGCACCATAGACGGTTCGTCAAATGGATGCCCAGTTCTCAAGATATGACCAAAAAGGCGTATCTAGGTCCATATGGTCCCAGGTCTGGTTTGACCTAGCCTGGGCCGACCCAACCCGGTTTGGGTCAACCCGGTTCATTGGGCACGGCCCACTGGGAGGACTGAGGTGCATCCCATTGGGCGGCCCACTGGCACGGCCTTCTAGGTGACCCTAGGTGTGGCCTATAGCCATGGTGGCCCGTTGGGGTGGCCCGTTGGGGTGGCCCGCTGTGGCGGGGCCTGCCATAACCGCCACCCGAGGGAGGCGCCCCCCTCAGGATTCCCAAACAGCCGGAGGACCGTTCGGTTTTTTCCAACCCAGCGGCACCACGTGGCGCTGCCAGTTGGCTGGGATGACCCGCCGGAGTAGGTCCTACTCGGCGTGACACGACAGGCCGGGGTTTCAGCTGACTCCCCTTCCGGTGGTGCCAGCGTGTGCCGATATTGCCTCCATGCCCGGCCGAGTGTAGACCGCCCTCTAGGCACGCTGTCGTTGCTCGGCTGCCATGAATTCTAACACCAGCGGCATGTACATGCTCCACCCCAGCTTCCATGCGTCCGGTCGTGGTCCCAGCTGCCACCCTTCTTTGCCGGGGCTGACGGTCCACAACCTCCTTCGGCAGCGCGATTTCACCACCACAACCATTGCAGCTGGCCGGTGTGCGGGCCACCGCCTGTACCCTACTGGTTCCGATCACCGGTGGACTTCCGCGGGTTACCGAGTGAGCTCTGGTGGCCCATTCTTCAATCCTAATGAATCGTTGTGTGTCCCAGAACATCGCCTTTTCATCTATCACGTCAAAGTTGATTTCCGCTCAACCCAAATTTTCACCCGTGAAGAACATGTCAAACAACGTAGTTGTGGGGGTATCGAGCCACGTTTGTTTGGATCACACTCTCCATGTTAGACCGATATCATGCGACTTAAGAATATTTAATCAATGTAATTTAATGAAGAAAAATCATGATCAAACCCTACCCCGATTGTTCGTCGGATATGGAATGAGGAAGAAGATGAAGATGATGAAGGAGACGCCAAAAGTTTTGCCCTCACAATACGCTTCTAATCCATTCTCCAACATTGGTTCAACATTCTGGATCTGGAGATTCATTCTTCGTTGGAGGAGGTTCTTTGTTGGAGGATGTTCTTCCACCAAGAGTTCTCCACCAAACTAGTTCGCCAACAATTCCCAACCAAGAGAGGTGAGGATCCAATCCCCCAAATTAAATTTAAGAGTTCATTAATTGTTCAATTAATGATGACTAATTAATTGGGGGAGGGTTTACAAGAGTTACACTACATTAAAAGAGTGGATTCAAGGTCAGGTGGTCCCTACCACCAAATTCAAAAAGTGGTGGAGATATTTCAAATAAAAATAAAACTTTTTTTTTATTTTCATTCCTCCGCAAAAACTGAGATTTCTATCTTCCACCCTTGACCCACTCTGGTCGAGGTGAAGGCCTCCTTAAGAAAATATTAGCGCTGCGAGTTCAATGGTGTCCTCAGATTTCAATTTCGAGCACCAGTTCAATTGTAACAAATTACTATCGGCATATTTACTAAACGCACCTTCAGAAATTATTTCCAAGCACTCTAGGCCATGAAATCACATGCCATCAATTTTCATAGACACGTAATATTTCCATATAATTAAAACAATTACATGGGAAATTTCGGGTCTTTACATTCTCCCCACATCAGGGATTTTCATCCCCAAAAGCCACAACACAAACTAGGGAAACAAGTGGGGTACTGAGCACAAATCTGAGACTCCCACTCCCATGTGCTCTCCTTGAGGTTCATGTGCTACCAACATACGCGCACAAGAGGTATAAATCAACCATGAAGGACTATCTTCTATCAATCCTCAATCTCTACTGGAACCTATGAAATATTCGCCCCATCCTCGATGCCTAGGTCACCCTAGTCAATGATGTGGGAAGGATCATGCACGTACCTCCTTAGTTGGGATACATAGAAAATGTCATGCACCCGGTGCAACTAAGGGAGAACAGCTAGGTGGTATACCTCCTCGCCAACTCTACTGAGGACCTAAAATGGTCCTATGTACCTTGAATATAACTTGCCACCCTGGCCAAATCTCCATAAACCTCATCGTGGTGAGACCAATAGAAAGACATGGTCACCATCCTCGAAATCCAGATTTCTCTATCTCCTGACAGCATAAGACTTCTACCTACTTTGTACAGTCTTCATCTGCTCTAGAATGATCTACACCTTCTCTGTGGTATCCCACTCCATCTCCGGTCCCATTAGTGTTGACTCCCCTAGGTTAGTCCAGCACAGAGGTGATTTGAAAGGTAGACCATACAATACCTCGAATGGTGCCATACCGATATTGGAGTGATAACTATTGTTGTATGTGAACTCCACCAAGATAAAGTGATCCTCCCAACTTCGTTTGAAATCAAGGGTGCAAGAACAAAACATATCCTCGAGAGTTCGAGTGGTCCGCTCTGTCTGACCATCCGTCTGAGGATGAAAGGCGGTTCTCATTCGAAGTTGAGTCCTGAACGCCTCCTGTAACCCCTTCCATAGCCGAGATGTAAAAAATGCATCAAGATAGGAGAAAATTGTCATGGGAACTCCATGAAACTGTACAAAATTTTGTACATAGAGGCATCCCAAGCTATCTGCTGATCCCTTCTCTTTGATAGATAGGAAGTGGGCCGACTTGGTGAGTCGGTCAATGATCACCCTGATGGAATCATGTCCCTTGGACATGCGTGGATGTCCTGTCACAAATTCCATGGAAATTCCATCCCACTTCCACTCTGGAACCTAAAGTGGATAAACTAAGCCTGCTTCGACCAAATGCTCTGCCTTTACTTGCTGACTAGTGAGGCACCATGAGGCAAAATCTGCCACTACTTTCTTCATTCCCGACCACCAGTGCTAACGCTGAAGGTCCTGATACATCTTCGCCACACCTAGATGTACCTCTAGAGGGGACGTATGGAACTCCCTCAACACTTCCTTCTGTAGAACCACCGGTACCATAGTACATTATCTGAAGAGGATAATGTGCTCCCCAACTATAGAAAATACATCAGGTGCTTATTCTATGGATATCTGATCACATCAAGCCTCATAGTCAATGTCCCCCAAGTGCTCCTCCCTGGCTCAATGAAGGAGTGGGGGAGTGACTATCAGAGATTGAAGATCAGCTACTCTATCTCGATCTACGTAGGATATCTGCAAAGCAGCTAGCTACTCCATCACCTCACTCAGTAACTATATACCAGATCTCATACCTAGTGCATCTGCTACTACATTCCCCTTCCCAGGAGTATAGACTATCTCGAAGTCATAGTCCTAGAGGAACTGAAGTGAACTCCGCAATCTCAGGTTTTGGTCCCTCTGAGAGAAGATATACCTGAGACTCTTGTGATTAGAGTAAACTGTAAAATGTTCGCCCATCATGTAATGTCACCACATCATCAAGGAGAAGACCACTGGTGCTAACTCCAGGTCATGAGAAGTGTAGTTCTTATCATTCTATCTCAAATTTTGAGAACCATAAGCGATCACTGCTCGCTCCTGCATCAAGACACATCCAAGACAGGTCCCTGATGCGTTGCAGTAGACTATATACCCAGCGCCCTCCTCTGGTATCCTCAAGATGGGGGAACTCATCAGTCTCTACCTCAACTCCTGGAAACTCCATATACATATCTATGAACACATGAAGGGGTTACCCTTCTTTTTCAACACTTTTAAGTGTGACGTAACTTTGGAAAAGTTAGGCACAAACATCCAGTAGTAACCGACCTAACCCAGGAAACTCTGCACCTTTGTCACACTCCTGTGTGGCTCCCAAGAAAGAACATCCTCAATCATCACTAGATCCACCGCAACTCCAGCCTATGAGATGAAATGTCCTAGCAAGCAATCCTCTTGGATCCAGAACAGGCACTTCAGGAGCTTACCATAATGCTGGTGCTCTCAGAGTGTGTCCAGAACTATCTGCAGATGATAGGCATGCTCCTCCTATGTAGCTGAGTATACCAGGATGTTGTCAATGAGGACTAAAACAAAGCGATCGAGGTATGGATGGAATATTTTGTTCATGAGTCCCATGAACACTGTTGGGGCATTGGTCATGCCGAATGGTATAACCAAGAACTCATAATGGCCATACCGACATCTGAAGGCCATCTTCTGCACATCCTCATCTCGTACCTTGAGTTGGTGATAACCTGATCTGAGGTCTATCTTTGAAAACCAACGTGCTCCCTTCAGATGATCAAAGAGATCATCAATCCTCGGGAGTGGGTACTTGTCCTTCACGGTCACCTAGTTTAGGCACCGATAGTCCACAAAGAGTCTCACACTCCCATCCGCCTTCTTGGAAAACAAAATTGGGGCTTCCAAAGGAGAAACATTGATCCTAATGAAACCCTTCCTCTGCAAGTCCTCCAGCTGTACTCTCAACTCTCGAAGCTCTGTAGAATCCATCCGATATGCTGGTGAAGATATCAGTTCAATCCTGGGGTACAAGTCAATATAAAAGTCCATCTCTATGTGAGGAGGTAGACCCAGAACATCATTAGGGAAAACATCAGTGTACTGGTCCTTGACTACTGGATAGCTCGGACTCTCAACATCAACTGCTCCGAGGGTAAGTCTAGAAAAATAATGTGTGATCAGCTGCACCCTCCTCTAGGTAAGTGAATCTTGTGCTACCAAGGTTCCTTTCTCGTCAGTGAAGGAAAACCTGGTCCCATCCTCGCAGACACACCACACTTTGCACCTAATACAACCGATCTGATCATGGACTATAGATAAACAATTTATACCCAAGATGATGTCATAAGGCCTAGATTCCACTACTAGAAGATACCAGTCGAAGATATCACCTCCTAGAGTAAGCTCACACTGTCGTAACTAGTGTGTAATCATCTAATCCTATCCCATAGGAGTCTCTAAATGTAAGGATTGAGCCTACATCTCCACCGGAATCTCTGAGCTCCAAAAGAGGGACGTGGAAATAAAAGAGTGATTGACAGCTATGTCTATAAGTACCACAGCTAAGGTGTATTAGACATAGTTCATACCTTAAATCATCTCTAGTGCACCATTTTCATAGGCCTCAGCTGCCTGTAACTGATCCCATCCTTGTCCACCTACTCCTTGTGGTTGGGGTGGACCACCTAGAGGCCACGACGGTTGAACCTTGAACTGCCGCCCACCGCCTATTGCACGGACTGCTCCTCTTCCACATCCTCCTGCTACCTGCGAACCTCCTAGATCGAATATATGCCTATGCCCAAGTGGCCCTTCAACCGTATGCTAGTATTTCATACGGAGGGTCGGGCAGTCGCGAGGAATATGAACCTACCCGCCGCATGAGTAACACTACCTACTCTTCACTTGTCCTGCTCTGTCTCGAGAGCCCCACACAATAGACCTTATATCCTGTAGTCGTCCACCTATAGGTCTGGTCCTCTTGGACCTCTGCATCATTTGTCTGCTGCCAACTACAGATGACTCTGCTATGTGACGTCCAGTGGTGGGTCTTACGGCCGGTGACTGCTCATAAAGGAAGCTCTCCACCAAGAGTGCTTTCACTAACACCCCAGCCTGTGTTGGGATGCTGAGTGATACCATCGAAGCTCTGATCTACCATATGAGGCCCTACTCGAAGGTCCAACCCCTGAAGAAAGGGTTCCACACCATGTCTGTGGAGTAGCGCAAGAGGTCGGTGAACCTCGCTGAATACTGAGCCACAGTCATGTTTCTCTGCTGCAAGTGGAGAAGCTCTTGTATACGCACTGAGCGTAAGGTCGCTGGGACAAACTGTGCCCTAAAAGGATCTCGAACTCCACCCAGATTAGAGTCCCCTCATCATGAGCCTGGAGCATCAAGCTCCACTATCTCCCCACTACTGTACGAAGAAGACAGACTGCAAGGATGACCGTAAGATCAGTTGGCATCCCTACCAGTCGGAAAACTCTAACCATGACCTCCTGCCCATCCTCAACCGCTTGTGGATCTGTCTCACCCTGGAACCTCAGTGGCCTTTGGCACTGGAACTCAAGCAACATGCTCAATCTACGTGCACCCTATGCTACTGGGGGTGGTGGCATCTGCTGCCCAGTGGGTAGCGGTGTTCCTGGTAGACCACCTGATGGTACAACTGTCGAAAGGGGGACCTGCACCGAAGTCTCATCGCTTGGTGGTCTGTCATCGCATACTCTACCTGAAACTATGGCCGGCTGTCTGTGTGGAGGCATCCTAAAAAGAAACAGGTGCACCACATTCAATAAGTTATACCCGGTGAGATGACTCAAAGAGACCACAAAGAAAACATTTCCAAAAACAGACACACAATAAGTGCTTTCAAGCACAAAGTTAGAAATTAGAAGTCAGGGTATTGGTGTATGTATACGTCGGCCGCCACACCAACAATGGATTACCTAAACTGATAAAAACACTTATAACACATAACATTATTGCTGAAACAAAAGATCAGAGTCCAAGTTCTCTGGTTTAACCTTCCTTTGATACTAATCTGTCACGACCCATCCCCCGGGGCCCATGTCATGACTACCCCAAGCCCACCTTCCATAGGCCAGGGGATGTCGACTTGCACCAAAAAGTCATATCCCTAAAAGCGGGAAGGCATTTCCTTTTTACCTGGAAACTCACACAATCCAAGCAAACAACAAGATACAAAAACACCGTATAATATATAGTTAATAGGATCAGTACAGTAAGTAAATGGTCCAGAATACAAGGCCAACTGGAAAGTACAAGTAAAGCTGAAAATAGCACTGGTGAACACCCACCAAGGATCCTACCTGAAGGGTAGGTATAGATCTAAAACGGTCATCTTTGCAGTATGTATCGTCTAATGGTCCACCTCCGAGCAGCCTCCAGTCCTGGCACCCTCAGCCTCGATCAATGTTGCATGTCGTCTGCACAAGACACACTAAGGTGTGGGTGTAGCTCATGTAGGGGTGAATATAACAATACTCAATAGAGACCCAAGACCCCCGAAAGTCTCTCATAATACACAATGGATAAACCACAATGAAATATCATAATAACAAATCACAAAATAAACATTCAACCCTATATAGGTATATGCACATACATCTACCTAAGTTATCATGTATACCCATCTCATTCATGAGGAAACACGAGGCCCATCTCTTTATCCAAAAGCACAATTGTTCCACGAAGGAAAGAATACCATGAAGGTAACACCAAAAAGGTAAGTACCAAAAAGGTAATTCCACACAGAAGAATACCATGAAGGTATCACCACATAAAAGTCTACCACAAAGGTAAAGACTCAACTCACACCTGGTATAACTTTAGTATGGAAATATAGATGATTAGATGTATTTATAGGTCATCTTACTTCATCAAGAAGCTCTATTATTGACCCATAAAAGATCAAATATGACCCACACAAGATCTGATGATGACCCACACAAGATCTGAAGAAGACCCACACATGATCTGTAGATGTTGACCCACACAGGATCTGAAGATGACCCACACAGGATTTGAAGATGACCCACACAAGATTTAAAGATGAACCACATAGGATCTTAAAATGAACCACACATGATCTGTAGATGCTAACGCACATAGGATCCGAAGATAACCCACACAGGATCTGAAGATGACCCACAAAGGATCGGTAGATGCTTCAAGTACAAACATCCATAGGGTTCCCGCACTAAGCACGCTTGGTTCCAGGAGGATCCTCTCATCCAAACATCAATAGATACATAAAATACCATGAAGTTACATGAATATGTATCATTAAGGTCTTTCAAGTCACAAGGGACCCAACGCGACTGATGACGAGTCTATCGAATGCCCGGTCTGTAAGTTATTAGCGTTTCTATTCCGAGGGCCATGTTGGATTTGGGTTCGATCCAACCCGACCATACACCAACATTATCCAAAAATCATGTGGATTATACCAAAAGGATCATCTTAATACAAGGATTTTGGCACTACTGACGGTTTTTCAAACGGATGCTCGGTTATCAAGATATGGCTAAAAAGGCATATCTAGGTCCATATGGGCCTAGGTCCAGCCCAACACGGCCCGGGTCGACCCGAACTGGTCCGGGTCTGGCCCGACCTACAAAGAGGGTGGCCTGGCCCACCGGGCAGCCCGCGGTAGGGGCGGCCTGCCGTGGCGGGGCCCGCCCAAGCCGCCACCCAAGAGAGGCGCCCCCTCTAGGATTCTCAAACGGCCCGAGGGCTGTTCGGTTCTGGCCAACCTGGCAGTGCCACGTGGCACCGCCTACTGGCACACGGGACCTGCCGAAGCAGGTCCTTCTCTGCGTGAGATGGCCGACCGAGGTTCCGGCCAGATCCCATTCTAGCTACGCCGTCGTGCGCCGCTATTGCCTTCGCAGTCGGTTGGCTGCTCGCGACGTGGACGTGCAGCGCCCCGGCTTCCATGCGGTCGGCTGACATGATGGCCACTGCCATCCTCCACCGCGACCGATGGGTCATGGCCTCCTTCGGTGGCATGGTTGCACCGCCACAACAATCGTAGCCGACCAGTGTGTCGGCCGCCGCTTGTACCCTACCGACGCCGATCTCCGTTGGACTTCCACGGGGCACAGGGTGAGCCCTGGTGGCCCGTTCTTCAATCCGAAGGAATCGTTGTGTGTCCCGAAATGTCTCCATTGCATATATCCCTTCAAGGACAAGTTTTGCTCAACCCGAAGTTTTTCCCGTGAAGAACACGTCAAACAACGTAGTAACGGAGGGATCGGGAAATGTTCTTTTGGCCTGCACTCACCACGTTAGACTGATAGCATGCAACTCAAGAAGATTGAATCAACGTAAATTAACGAAGAACAATCACGAACAAACCCTAAATCGATCATTCTTTGGAGATGGTGTGAGTATGAAGATGAAGATTATGAAGGAGATGCCGATGGTCGTCGAACCGCAATGCGCTTATGATCCGTGTTCCCACGTTGGTTCAACATTATTGATCTGAAGATTTGTTCTTCATTGGAGGAGGTTCTTCGTTGGAAGATGTTCTTCCACTAAGATTTCTCTTCCAAACCAATTTTCCAACAATTCCCAACCACGAGAGGTGAGGATCCAATCCCCCAAATTAATTTTAAGAGTTCATTAATTGCGCAATTAATGATGGCTCATTAATTGAGGGATGGTTTCCCAGTGTTACACCACATTAATAGAGGGGTTTCTAGGTTGGGTGGTCCCCACCACTAATGTGGCCATAAAAACACATGTTTTTCCACATCATTTTATTTTGTTTTTAATGATTTGGTTTATTATTTTTGTACTTTATACTATATATTAACACTTTTGTGTTCATTTAAATAAATCTATGAATTTATGAACTTTTATATTTAAGTGTTTTTTATGATTTAAATTTGTTAATTTTTGTTTTACTTTATTTTATAGACTAAAAGTTTTTTATTTAGTTTGTTGTCTTTGGTTTTCATATTTAATGATTAAACATCTTCTATTTAAATAAATAAGTCTTCTTCTGCACATAATTAACTTTGTTATATAATTTAAATATAGTTTTATTTTAGTTTCTTTTTAATTTTAAGTTTTAGTTTAGTTCTAAATTAAGTTAATTAATTAAAGTTAATAATAATTTAATTTAAATTTTATTTAATTTTATCATTTATTCAAATTTTTCATTTGTTTTAATTAATCTTTCAGTTTTAATTAATTATCTTTATTTAGGTTTTGTTTATGTTTCAATTTATTTTACTTTGTTTATTTTGTATTATTATAGTGGCACTGACTTGATTCACAGTCTCTCCCCTGTTACGGTGCCACAACAACCGTAACCTATCTATATGGTCTCACTATTTATTTTGGCGCCATTTCCCATTTTTCATCACTAACCCTACCATGACTCTCCTCACGGTCTGACCGTGTACTCCACTTATTCACTGTCTCACTGTCTCACCGACTCACAGCCACCGTTCCATCACTTCTGGACCTGTTTCACTGTTTCACAGACCACCTCAAAAGCGGTGTTTTGGCTCTTGGCCTCTCCATCACCTGCTTTTAGAGAATAAAATTCAGACTCAATCTTCGACAGCTCTATCTTTATCAGACCTGTTCGACACACATAATCGAATCAGATTAAAGTTTTAATTTTACTGCAAATCATGACTCATGAATTATAGAATTGAACCCATTCTGAATGCGCCCAAATGATTGACATCCAAAACCACAGCAGGAGCTCACCGAAGCTCGAAATAGATTTTAACCTCCTTGCTAATCTCACCTCTCCTGTAGATCTGATCAAAATTTTACTCCTAGAAGAAGACAGAGCTCGTCGGAGGTGAGGATGCCCGAGTCATGCCATCGTTTTAAGATCCCGAGCTCAAGAAGAAGATCCCAAGCCGATCTGTTGCCATGCCACGATCATCTAAGTGAAATCTGTGCCGCACGGCTTTTGAAGCTTTCAATCAAAGACACCGAGTCTCGGCTGAGTCGTTTCTTTTTCAACTAAGGGTGGCCAATATTGTGCGCCTGTCTTCCAGTTGAATCCGCACCTCCTGATGAAGAGTGCACCACAAGCATTTCTGAGAGAAGGTGCCACATAAGAAACCCTTTCCCCTTTTTCGGCGCACTGGAGATGAATTCATGGGGGGGGGGGGGGGATGAAGTAAAAATAAAAATAAAAATAAAAGATAAAGAAAATAATAATAATAATAACTAATATATTAATAAAATTAATATAATATAATACATAATAGTTTTTATAATAATAAGTTGATAAGTTATAGAATGGGATATTAGACAAAATAATAAGATTTTATAAAATTAAATTATAAACAATAACAATTTGTAAATTAGGTTAAATATTAATGAGTATAAATACTTAACACTTTTTTTTCTCTAATGGTATAAACAAAATATTTAAATTAATAAAGTAATTAATATTAATCTAATTTAAGAATTTAATAAAATTATAGTAACTAATTATTAATAATTCTTACACTAATTGATAATAATAATTTAAAAACTTAATAAATTTATTTAATTGAAGATTAATTAATTAATTTTCATAATAATAATATTTAATAATAAATATCATTTAATTATTTATTAATTAACGTTAGTTAACTTTTTAACAAGTAATATAACATTAAACTAAAAGTGAACTATTTTATTTTCTATTTGTTTTCATTTATTTATTTTTTTGTTCTAACATTGCAGGTTCATTCAAGAGACGGATCTATGTCCAAGTTCACTTAACTAACTCACGAGGAGTTAGTTACGTGAGGAAAGATAGCGTAACGTGCCATTCATGAAAAAACACACGTGTGCGGTGCGCATTAAAGAAACAGTCTATGTCGGTGGAAGACAAGCGGTGACATGAAAAAGATGATAGTTGATAAATAAATCAGAGCACCACCAGAATTAAAAGTGGGGACACTCATTCATTCCACAAACACACCAGATGCAAGGAGGGGGAATCCATTCGATCATTCACTCAGAGTAGAGAAGAGAATCTCGAGCACTTCTCGTAGAGCCATGCTTCAGAGTTCTAAGGGCCAGGAGCAACAACAATTGATTCTAGCAGAGGGAGTTTTCTTCATCTTTTATCTTTCAATTCTATTCCTCTATAATTGAATGATTTTATTATACGAAATAGAGATGGTGATAGGATAAATACTTTCAGTTTCAGGTTAAAAATCAAATCAACTTGTTATCTTCTTAATCTCTTATCACTATTATTTTGTTAGTGATATGAGTTTATTGGTGAGATCAATTCTGATTACATTCAATTGCATCGTATCACTTACTCTTAGTTTCGGAATTCCACATTCATACAGTGAGTTAGAATGTGAATTAATTTTCTTGAACTTTTAAACTGAAATAGAAGACTATAGAACATACAACGAGTTTTTTCTATATTCTTTTTCAAACTGAAATTCTCAAGTTGATTAATCTAGTAGTGGCGAACTCTAAGACTTGTCGGCTAGAGTGATTTATCTCTTGGAGAGAGAAATAAATCACTCATTTTCAGTGGTATTAGTTGCAATAACTTTTGTGAGAAGGAATGTTTTCAAAACTAGTAGAGTTGATATTTTCCCTAGATGTATTTCTCTTGATTGTTCACTCTTCAACATTTTATTTCTTTGTTACTATTTTAGCTTGTTCCTTGTTTTGATACAGTGTAGAACAAAAACTAAAAAGATGTGTTGTTTCATTTGTGCCTTATAATAAATAGTATAATTTAAAAAAAAATACAAAAATAGAAACTCAATCCCACTACTGACAACAGTGGGGTCTTTAGTTAGTTTTTAGAAGACTAATGGTCAAATTGCCTTCTCTGTGGGTTCAACCCTACTTGCCACATATACTGTAGTTAGTAGGATTATAAATTTTAAACATTGACTGGATTCAATGATGGTTTAGGTCATATTTTTGGTGCCGTTTCCGGAGAAGGAATGAGCCATTATTTTTCTATTTTTTTTAAAAAAACATATAAAAAACATCAAAAAATTGAAAATTTTAAAACTGTAAAAAAAATCTGCTTCATTTACTACTGAATTGCTACTGTTTTCTGTATTGGTGTACTCCTGTCATTTCTATTATTGTGCTATTTTGAATTGTTATTACACTATTCATGAGTATAAGAGAAATCATTGTTACATTAGAGTCTTCAAACTCTGAATTAGACAAACATTTAACTACTCCTAAAAACGTTGTAATGGAGAATCATAATAATAGAGTTGATCAAAACATGAATGTGCCACAACCTATAGTTCCAGCCCTTCAGTTACCTAGACTTAGGGAATTTCATATATCAATTTTATCAAGTAACACATCTTGTATTAGGTTGAACCCTAGGTCTAGGAACTATGAAATTAAGCAGTCTCACCTTTCTCAACTTCCTTCTTTCAATGGTCTTCCAGGAGAGGATTCACTTGAGTTCATTAGAGAGTTCTATAGTTTTGTACAAAAATTATCTCTGAGGGATCTTTTTTAGGAGGAGTTGAGATTGAGGATGTTTCCATTTTGTATAAAGGGGAAGACTAGGACATGGTTTCAGAACATAGATCAAGAAATTTTAGAGACCTGGGAAGAGGTGTTTACTGCCTTTATATCAAAATTCTATCCAAGGAACACCACCTCTGAGATTAGGCACAAAATTACTGGGTTTGTATAGGACGAGGGAGAGTTATTTGACAAGGCATGGGATAGTTTTAGAAGTCTCTTTAGACAAAGTCCCAATCACCAGTTTGCTCCCCATCTACTCATTGAAACCTTCTTTAATACGCTCACCCCTTACAACCAAAATTTAGTTGATCAATTCTGTGGGGGAGACTTTTTTGACTCCACTGCTGATGAGATGAAACATTTGTATGTCAATATTGATTAAAAATCTCAGCACATGTGCTCTAGGAAGAGGGTCTTCCATAGAGGTGAAGACAATCCTCAAGCTATTGTTGTTAGTTATAGGGTCTTAAGGGAGCAATGTAATCATTGTGGGATGTTCGGTCACACTCATACATGTTGTCCAAATTTTTATCTCCCGGTCTAGTTTGACGAGAGTGCCAATTTTTTGGATTTTAGAGCTAGAAACCAAGGGAAAAATGATCAATTCTCTAATCAGTACACTTCTAGTTATCAAAATCACCCAAACTTGTCCTGGAAAGAACAAGGTGTCATAAATTAGACCACTGTCCCTAACTACCAATCAAACCCTAAAATTTATAACTCAAACTAATATGGGTCTAAAACTTCTAATTCTCATAGGGAGTTAAAGGGGCTGTTACAACAAGTTTTGGGAGAGATTAATTCATTTAGGAAGGAAACAGATGGTTGTTGTACATCTCGAACCTCTCGTTGTTTGATTTTCATGATCACAATCACTTTCATTTTTATCTAACATTGTGTTTTAAGTGTTTGTGTTGATAGGCATTTGATTGCCAAGAAGTTGACCAAGGAAGAGGCAGAAATGGACTGAAATTCAGTCCACCGGCCGACCGGTGGCTTCACCACCGGCCAGCCGGTGGCACCCAGACTCAAGGGGTAGCTACTGCCTCCCCACCGGTCGACCGGTGGCTCTGCCACCGGTCGACCTGTGGCATCCAGCCCAAATAGTGCAATCTACTGTCTTTCCACCGGCCAGCCGGTGGCTCCTCACCGGTCGACCGGTGGAGCCTGGATCAAGACTCTTCTTCTCTACCAAGGCACCGGCCAGCCGGTGGAGATGTACCGGTCGACCGGTGGCCCCTGGACCAGACTTCTCCTCCACTGCCAAGGCACCGGCCAGCCGGTGGAGCTGTACCGGCCAGCCGGTAGCACTGGTCAAACTAGCCGTTGGCTTTGACCAGTCAACTCCAAAAGCCTCCCAACGGCTCCGAGGCCTTTTCCAACGGCTCCAAAGCCCTCCAACGGATACTTGAAGGTTCCTAGCCTATAAATAAAGGCCTAGGAAGCCCCGGAACAACATACAAGCCACCGGACACATTTTTACATCTTTGGCGAAGCTCCGACGGATTGTTCCAAGGGAACCCAAAGTGCTCCAACAACTTCCACATCCAAGAGCACCTCCATAGAAGCTTGGAAGCGGCCCTCAAACATCATCAATCAATCAAAGGCGCCCAAGGCTTCTCCATTACGGGTTTTATTGTTTATCTCTTTTTGAGCTTTAAAATTGGGTTTGTGCCTACAAACCCCAACTCTTTTCTCATCTCCCCTTCTTTGGGTTCTCACACCACCACTAAGGTGTGAAGAGGTTTTCTCAAGCTTTTCCTTTAAAAGGCTTGTGTCTCGGTGAGCTAGTCTTCACCCGTAAAAAGACTAGTGGGTTATTGCTTAACCATCAAAAGCATTGGGTTCTTGCTTAACCACTAAAAGCAAGCTGTAATAGGTCCTAGTGCTACCTCAAAGCCTAGTGGGTTTCTTGCTAAAACCATTGAAAAGCAAGCGGTAGGAATCTCTCAACGGTTGAGTTGGGAGCGGAGACGTAGGCCGGGTTTTGGCCGAACTCCGTTATCAATTTCGTGTGTCTTGCCTTCTTTATTTCCGCTGCACTTTACTTTGATTTTTAATTTGTTAATCAATTTTTTAAAAGGCAATTCACCCCCCCTCTTGCCATCATTCCCTCCTTGGGGTGTTCTTCCGACCAAACAATTGGTATCAAAGGGACCTTTGAGTAATTCCTTAACCCGGTTTCAAAGTTAAGATCTTTTTTTGATGGCATCAACTTCTTTCGCCCCCGAGGGCTACTCATTGGGTCGGGCTCCATTTTTTGATGGGACCGACTATAATTATTGGAAAACCCGCATGACCACCTTTTTGAGAAGTATAGGATATCCCATTTTTAAAATAGTCATGCAAGGTTACACTCTCTCTTCCCCCGACGAATCCAAATGGACCCCCGCCGATATTAAAAATTTTGAGCTTGATGGCAAAGCCATGAATGCTCTTCATTGCGGGTTAGATAGAAATGAATTTAATCGTGTATCCACTTGCACCTCCGCACATGAAATTTGGAAGCTTTTAGAAGTGACCCATGAAGGCACTAATAAAGTCAAGGATACTAGATTAGATATGTATAGACAGGATTTTGAATCTTTTTCAATGCATCCAAATGAGTCTATTTCTGAAATGTTTACACGATTTACTGACGTGTGCAATGGGAGAAAGTCCCTTGGTGATGATGTTTCAGCTGAAACTATGGTGAAGAAGATCCTATGGATCCTACCAAGCAAATGGGCACCGAAGGTCACGGCGATTCAAGAAGCAAAAGACATCAAAAATATGCCGGTAGAGGAGCTCATCGGATCTCTCATGACTTATGAGATCACGATGAGGAGGCAAGCTCAAAAGGAGGGCACACCAATCAAGACCCCAAAGAACATCGCCCTCAAGGTACAAAAGGAAGTAAGCTCCTCCTCATCTTCTTCCTCATCTCCTTCCTCATCATCAAGCGGCGACTCAGAAATGGAGAATCTCGCCCGCCAAATGCAAAAATTCATGAAGATGCACAAGAAGAAGAAGAAATCCCGCAAGCATCGAAAGCAAGAACCCACCGCAAGACCCGAGCCCAAGGTGAAATGCTACGGGTGCGGCGAAAAGGGCCATTACAAGCCCGATTGCCCACTCAACAAGAAACGGGCCACGCCAAAGGAGAAAGGAAAGAAAAAGGTCCTCAAGGCGACATGGAGTGACACCTCCTCATCCTCCTCCTCCTCCTCCTCAAGCGACAACGGTACAAAATGCCTAATGGCATTCCATGAGGTAACATCTTCCGACTCCTCCTCTTGCTCTTCAAATTCCAATTCTTTAAATCATCTTTCTTATGAAGAACTCTCATTTGCTAGAGATCAATTGGAAAAAGGTTTTCATGAACTCTCTTCTAAATTTGTCGCGTTGAAAAAGAATTTCAAAAAACTCTCCTCCGAAAAAGAACAACTTCTCAAAGAGAAGGAGGAGATGTCCCTTAAAATCCAAAATTTTCCAAATGTTGATTCCATGGAATCAACCATCAAAGACCTTAGGGAGACCCTTGCTAAGTTCACCCAAGGGGAACAAAATTTGAACAATTTTCTTGGTTCCCAACGTATATCTAGAACCACCCAAGGGTTAGGATATACCAACCGAGCTTCCTCCTCCCATGCTCAAACTGTTTTTGTAAGGGGGAGCTCCGATTATAAATTTTGTAATTATTGCAAGAAAACCGGGCACCTAATTTATGAATGTAATTGTAAAAACGCCCGGTATGGTCAACCCAAAAGTATTTTCTTTTCCGATGAGTTTTATAGGAGAAGACCCGCCATGAAACAAATTTGGATTGAAAAATCCCTTTTGGCGAGTCTCACGGGACCAAAATTTGTCACGGTTTCAAAAACCGCTCCCCGGTGATTAGTTGTTTTTATTTAGGGGGAGTTAGGTTCTTTTAAGCCTTTTTGTGAATTAAAATTTTTCTTTCAAAATTAAGCTTTTAAATTTCAATTTTTTTTTTTTTTCAATCTTTCAATTTCAACACTTGGTATCAAATTTTTCATTTCAAAATATTCAATTCGAATTTTTTAATTCAAAAATCTCTTTCAATTGGTTTTTGATTCAAAACTTTCAATTCAAACTGATATTCAAATTTTCATTTCAATTTCAAAAATCTCAATTGATTTTCAAATCTCTTTTTGTTTTTCAAAGTGTTCCCTCAATCAAGTTTTATGCCCCACTCTATTTTGATAATCACAAAGGGGGAGAATTTCTTGATTGATTGGGGGAGAAACTTTTTTTCATGTTTTGCTTTACATTTCATTTTATTTAAGCATTCCTTTCAATTCATGTTTTTACTTTAATTGTTTAAGTGATTGTGATCATCAAAATAGGGGGAGATTGTTGTACATCTCGAACCTCTCGTTGTTTGATTTTCATGATCACAATCACTTTCATTTTTATCTAACATTGTGTTTTAAGTGTTTGTGTTGATAGGCATTTGATTGCCAAGAAGTTGACCAAGGAAGAGGCAGAAATGGACTGAAATTCAGTCCACCGGCCGACCGGTGGCTTCACCACCGGCCAGCCGGTGGCACCCAGACTCAAGGGGTAGCTACTGCCTCCCCACCGGTCGACCGGTGGCTCTGCCACCGGTCGACCTGTGGCATCCAGCCCAAATAGTGCAATCTACTGTCTTTCCACCGGCCAGCCGGTGGCTCCTCACCGGTCGACCGGTGGAGCCTGGATCAAGACTCTTCTTCTCTACCAAGGCACCGGCCAGCCGGTGGAGATGTACCGGTCGACCGGTGGCCCCTGGACCAGACTTCTCCTCCACTGCCAAGGCACCGGCCAGCCGGTGGAGCTGTACCGGCCAGCCGGTAGCACTGGTCAAACTAGCCGTTGGCTTTGACCAGTCAACTCCAAAAGCCTCCCAACGGCTCCGAGGCCTTTTCCAACGGCTCCAAAGCCCTCCAACAGATACTTGAAGGTTCCTAGCCTATAAATAAAGGCCTAGGAAGCCCCGGAACAACATACAAGCCACCGGACACATTTTTACATCTTTGGCGAAGCTCCGACGGATTGTTCCAAGGGAACCCAAAGTGCTCCAACAACTTCCACATCCAAGAGCACCTCCATAGAAGCTTGGAAGCGGCCCTCAAACATCATCAATCAATCAAAGGCGCCCAAGGCTTCTCCATTACGGGTTTTATTGTTTATCTCTTTTTGAGCTTTAAAATTGGGTTTGTGCCTACAAACCCCAACTCTTTTCTCATCTCCCCTTCTTTGGGTTCTCACACCACCACTAAGGTGTGAAGAGGTTTTCTCAAGCTTTTCCTTTAAAAGGCTTGTGTCTCGGTGAGCTAGTCTTCACCCGTAAAAAGACTAGTGGGTTATTGCTTAACCATCAAAAGCATTGGGTTCTTGCTTAACCACTAAAAGCAAGCTGTAATAGGTCCTAGTGCTACCTCAAAGCCTAGTGGGTTTCTTGCTAAAACCATTGAAAAGCAAGCGGTAGGAATCTCTCAACGGTTGAGTTGGGAGCGGAGACGTAGGCCGGGTTTTGGCCGAACTCCGTTATCAATTTCGTGTGTCTTGCCTTCTTTATTTCCGCTGCACTTTACTTTGATTTTTAATTTGTTAATCAATTTTTTAAAAGGCAATTCACCCCCCCTCTTGCCATCATTCCCTCCTTGGGGTGTTCTTCCGACCAAACAATGGTAAGATTCACAATTTAGAACATCAAATAGTTCAAATGGCTAGGGATCAAGGTGATAATGAAAAGGTCAAGTTTCCCAACACATCAATTCTTAATCCAAGAGAGAATATCAGCTGTAACCACCAGATCTAGCCTTCAAACCCAAGAAAAAGTTAAGCTGCACTCTGGGAAAACTAAAACTGATGAAAAAAATGAATCTGGAAAGAAAAATATTTTTGAAACAGAATCTTGGAATCTGGACAGCTTTGTTCAACCTGAACAGAATTTTGAACTTACATCTAAAAAAGTTCAAGAACCGAGGAAAATGAAGTGGGAATTAATTAAAGAAGAAAATAAAAAAATGGAATTGTGGAGATGGAGAATAATCAACCTGATCTTAAAAATTATGCCCCCCCATTCCCTTACCTGAAATAATGAAGATGTATAGTGAACCTAATTATTTAAGGTTTCTTAAAATGATTTGAAACTTCAGTATCAACATGCCATTTGTAGAAGGCTTAAAATTCCTTCATATGTTGATTTTACCAAAATCTTTCTAAAAATTAAAAATTATTGGAAGAAGTTGGACAAAGTTAATCTCAATGAGGAGTGCAGTGCCATATTGTTAAAGAAGTTGCCTCCAAAATTGAAGGACCCTAGTAGATTTATTATTCAATGCAAAATAAGAGCAAGTGAGCAACTTAATTGTTTTTGTGACTTAGTATTAAGCATCAATCTTACACCTTACTCCCTATTTAGAAGGTTGGGTCTTAAGGATTTGCAACCAACTTCTGTTTGTCTTCAAATTGCTGACAGGTCACTCAAACACCCTTCAGGGAGGGTGGATGATCTATTAGTGAGTGTAGGGAAACTGAAACTACCCATATAATTCTTTATCTTAGACATGGAGTGAGATAAAAAAGTCCCAATCATCTCAAGAAGACATTTCCTTGATACAAATGGTGTTGTCATAGATGTGTCCATGGGGAAACTCACTCTCTAAGCTATTGATGATGTGGAGGAGATTTTAGTGTTTGAAAAGACTCAACATGCGATTAGTTGTGATTTGATAGATGTTGCTGAGAATCAATGTTTTAAAATTGATGTTCGAGTTGAGTATGGTTCTTTTCCTCTTGAGGCCCCAGAGATTTTGATTCCCCAACCTATTGAAACATTTCTTTAGGCTTCTATTCCTATTACACTCCTTCCTCTAGATGAGAAAAATCTTTCCCTAGAAACCATTCTAAGGAGTGAGCCACATTCTTGTCTGAAATCGTCTCAACCCTTTTTTGAATGTTTTACTTATGAAGTCAACTGTCTAAGGGTTTCTAATGTTGGAGAATGTTCTGGGCTGAGTCCTGATGAAAAACTAGATTGTGCCCATTATGAGCAAGTGTATTTTCTGGGAACATTTTTTCTTTCTCAGTTTGATGTTGATTATGATGACATCCAACCTTAACTTGAAAAATTCACATCATTTGAGGCATCTTCAGACATTGGGTACCACCTGTTGGAACTTGAATACGATTCCTTCTTCCAAGAGGTTTCTGAGTTGTCCTTTGTGCAAGCTATGATGGGAACATTCGATGAAAATACTAAAGAGTTTTTTGATGTTTTCTTCTTCTTATTCTCATTTGGAGCTGACCTCTAAGTGTGGGGGAACTTATGTAAATATTCCTGGTAAAATTGGTGATATTTTATGAAGATGTTGAACATTTTTAGAGCTGAGGAAGTGGTTTTTGGAGGCCAAAATAGGCTGGACAGTATATTAGCAATTGTTTTCTTAAAATAACTTTTGAGAATATTGTTTGGAACTATAGATAAGAATGTATTAGTTGGTCCTATTTTTTAATCATTAGATAATAGTGAAGTTCACACTATTAATAATTCATTCCCATTAAATGATCATGAATAGAAATATCTAGGGAAATTATGTCTGGCTGGGGACTTTAAATCTAGCGCTGCAAGGGAGGAAACCCATGGTTTTTGTTGTGTCAATAAATAAAAATTTTGCAATTAAATAAAGTCTAACTGAAGACTTTAAACTCAATGCTTCATGGGAGTCAACCCATGCTCTGTTTTCATTTTTGTACTATTTTTTGTTGAATAAAGTGTTACTTTTTTTCCTTCTATATGTTCTATATTTGCTGGTTATTTGTACATGGATTACATGCTATGTGTTTCGAAGATGTTGCTACTGGTGTCATTTAAGGAGTGGAATTCTCTTGCTGAAGGAGTAATGGAAAATCTAGTCAATAAATTATCTTTTTGTTAATTTTTATTTTATTTTTCTGCACGTTAATGTTTTTTTTAAAATTCCCCTGCTTGTGTTGGTACAGAAATTAAAAAAATCTGCATATGTTTAAAATTCTGCTTGTTTTGGAATGAAGGCCTACTGTATGTCACTGCAAATAAAAAACATTCTTCATGTACTTCACTGCTGAAAACTGAATTTCATTGTTTTTAAAACCACTCACTTCTTGAAACTAAGTGTTGTGGGGTACATGTTGTTGGTCTTTTGAATCTGCTTTGGGTTGGGATGTTTAACCTGAATTTTGTCTGCTGTGTTGAATACCCAATTGAATTAATTCTTCTAGACTTGCTTTCACCCCAAATTAACAGTGCACTTACACTTTAAATGTTACTTTTGAGCTATATTGAAAAGTATTCATTGGACATAAATATTAATGCATGTACTTTCTTGTGAACCTACTGTAAGTTGATTTTTGTGGATAATAATTCTTTGTGAACTGCAAAGTGACCCTTTTATACATGTAATAAATTTTCTCAATTGAAAATATATTGTAAACCTTAATTGATTAATTGTTCTTCTCTATATTTAGAAGTCAACTTTGGGGACAAAGTTGAGATTTAAGTGTGGGGGGAGGGGGTCAACTCTTGACTGTGCTTAACTATGCTTAATTGTGAGCTCATCAATCCCCACCACAACTTATATTTTTTTTGTAAAAAATGGGCAAATTTTTGCAATTTTTTAAAATTCATGATTAATTTTAGGCTATTCACTATTATTCAAATGGATCTTGCCTTGGACAGTGCTTTGATTGGTAGTTAAGAATTTCTTTGAATCTGAAATTAGTGATAATGGATGATTTCTGAGTTGTCTATCTTAGTGATCTAATGGAAATTTTGGTTTAGGAATTATTTCTGAGAGTGACATGGGTGATCTTTTAATGGAATTATAATCATAACTCTTGGAATTGGAAATTTGATTTTGATCATAGGTGACTCATTTTTTCTTTTAATTATTAAAGTATTCCTCTTAATGAGCCAATATAAATGATTTTTGATATAAATCTTTTGAAACTGGAGTAATTTGGGCATCTGGGATATGACGGTGAGTCTTTGAGACCCTAGATGTTGGGTTCGTTTTTGTTTACTATAAGCCGTCTGTACACTTTGAATAAGTGCATTTCACAGTGCGTAGCACATGATACATGGCTTGAGAAAAATTAAATAAAGTGTCTAGGGTCAAAAATGAGTTCATTAAGGTGAGCGTAATGATGAACACCAAATGAAGAAGGGGTCAATTGGTTTTTATGGGAGTCATTTAGGTTGTATCAATAAGGTGATTCACAAAAAAATATATTTATTTTTGGAACTTATGTGAAAAAGTCAAAGTATAAAGTTCCTACTATTAAGTTCTTAATTCCACATTAATTTTACCTTTTGTCACTCTTGGACTATTGGACTTAATCCTGGATTGAAGTTAGTCACCTAGCAGTATCACATATGAGGCATGACATCTTCATTTCTCGATGATTCAAAAATAACTTGATCACCTTCTTAGTTTTTATTCTGGGCAAGACTTGTTATGAAATTTTCATTTTTTAAAAGCCTATTGACATGTTTCTGTCATTTGATTCAATTTGCTGGACATGTTGCATTTTGAGAAAAATCATTAATACCATACTATTGTTTTCAAAGATAATAAAACATGAGATTGTTTGAGGAAAAACAATGATTAAGTGTGGGGGAATTTGATGTGGCCTTAAAAACACATGTTTTGCCACATCATTTTATTTGGTTTTAAATGATTTAGTTGATTATTTTTGTACATTATACAATATATTAACACTTTTTTGATCCTTTAAATAAATCTATGAATTTATCAACTTTTATATTTAATCGTATTTTTTATGCTTTAAATTAGTTAATTTATGTTTTACTTTATTTTATAGTTTAAAAGTTTATTATTTAGTTTGTTGTTTTTGGTTTGCATATTTAATGATTAAACATCTATTATTTAATTGAATAAGTCTGCTTTTGCACATAATTAATGTAGTCTTAATCTGACATCTCATGTATTAAAAGTCAATTTATTAAAGTAGCATAACTTAAATATTAATTGTCTTATAATAATTTATTGTTACTCTTGTTTTAATCTATTTAATTTAATTTAATTGATCAACATATGTATTTAATAAAAAAATAACTAATTTTATACCTTAATTAATCTAATTTGTTAAATTAACTATTTTAGATAAATTAACTTTGTCATATAATTTAAATATAGTTTTTATTTTTGTGGAATTTTAATTTTATGTTTTAGTTTAGTTCTAATTTAAGTTAATTAATTGAAGTTAATAATAATTTAATATAAATTTAATTTAAGTTAATCAGTTACTTAATTTTTCATTTGTTTTAATTAATTTTTTAGTTTTAATTAATTATCTTTGTTTAGGTTTTGTTTAAGTTTCAATTTATTTTACTTTGTAGTATTACAGTGGCACTGACTTGATTCACAGTCTCACCCCTATTATAGTGCCACAGCAATTGTAACCTATCTTTACGGTCTCACTGTTTCTTTTGGCGCTATTTCCCATTTTTTATCACTGACTCACCGTGACTCTCCTCATGGTCTCACCGAGTCTCTGCCACCGTAACTCCACTTATTCACTATCTCACCATTTTTCTTCTCTGGGTGCCACCAGTTTTGGCTCACGGACTCACAACCACCGTTCCATCACTTCTGGACCTGTTTCACTGTTTCATAGACCACCGCAACAATGGTGTTTTCACTCTCGGCCTCTCCATCACCTGCTTTTACCAAATAAAATTCAGACTCAATCTTCGACAGCTCTGTTTTTCTGAAACCAATTCGACACACATAATTGAATCAGATTCAAGTTTTAATTTTACTACAAATCAAGACTAATGACTTATAGAACTGAACCCATTCTGGATGCGCCCAGATGATTGACATCCAAAAATGAAGCAGGAGCTCACCGAAGCTCGAAGTAGATTTGAACCACCTTGCTAGTCTCACATCTCATGTAGATCTGGGCAAAATTTAACACCTAGAAGAAGACAGAGCTCGCCGGTGGTGAGGATGCCTGAGTCGTGCCATCATTTGAAGATCCCGATCTCAAGTAAATGATCCCTAGTCGATCGGTTGCCATGCCATGACCATCTAAGCGAAATATGAGCCGTGCAGCTTTTGAAGCTTGCAATCGAATACACCGAGTCTCGGATCAGTCGTTTATTTTTGAACTAAGGGAGGCCGGTATTGTGCGCCTATCTTCCAGTTGAAGTCGCACCTCCTGCTGAAGAGTGCACCGCCAGCGTTGCTCGGAGAAGGCGCCTTAGAAGAAACCCTTCCCCCTTTTTTCGGCGCACTGGAGAAGAATTCAGGGGGAAAGTAAATTAAAAAAATAAAAAGAAAAGATAAAGAAAATAATAATAATAATAACTAATAAATTAATCAAGTTAATATAATATAATACATAATAATTTTTATTATAATAAGTATATACATTATAAAATAGGATATTAGACAAACTAATAATATTTTATAAAATTAAATTATAAACAATAATAATTTGTAAATTAAGTTGAATATTAATGAGTATAAATACTTAACGCTTTTTTCTCTAATAGTATAAATAAAATAATTAAATTAAAAAAGTAATTAATATTATTCTAATTTAAGAATTTAATAAAGTTATACTAACTCATTATTAATAATTCATACACTAATTAATAATAATAATTTAAAAACATAATAAATTTATTTAAATAATTATTTTTTATAATAATAATATTTAATAATAATTATCATTTAATTATTTATTAATTAACATTAGTTAACTTTTTAACAAGTAATATAACATTAAACTAAAAATTAACTATTTTTTTTCATTTATTTATTATTCTGTTCTAACTTTGCAGGTTCATTCAAGAGACGGGTCTACATCCAAGTTCACTTAACTAACTCACAAGGAGTTAGTTATGTGAAGAAAAATAGCGTGACGTACCAGTCGCGAAAAAACGCACATGTGGGATGCACATTAAAGAAATAGACTATGTCTGTGGAAGACGTGCAGTGACATGGGACAGATGACAGTTGATATATAAAGTAGAGCAGTAGTAGAATTAAAAGTGGGGGATGCTCATTCATTCCACAAACACAACAGACCCGAGGAGGGGGAATCCATTCGATCATTCAGTCAGAGCAGAGCAGAGAACCTGGAGCACTTCTCGGAGAGCCATTCTTCGGAGTTCCGAGGGCCAGGAGCAGCTGCAATTGATGCTAGCATAGGGTGTTTTCTTCCTGTGTTTTCTTTCAATTATCTTCCTCTGTAATTGAATGATTTTAGTATATGAAATAAAGAGGATGATAGGTTTAATACTTTCAGTTTAGGGTTAAAAATTATATCAACTGGTTATCTTCTTAATCTCTTCTCACTATCATTTTGTTTGTGATCGGAGTTGATTGGCAAGATCAATTCAGATTAAATTTAATTGCAACGTATCACTTGCTCTTAATTTCAGAATTCCACATTCATACGGTGAGTTAGAATGTGGATTAATTTTCTTGAAATTTTAAATTGAAATAGAAGACTACATAACATACGACGAGTTTGTTATGTATTCTTTTTCAAATTGAAATTCTCAAGTTGATTAATCAAGGAGTGGTGAACTCCAAGACTTGTCGCATTGAGTGATTTATCTCCCGGTGAGGGAAATAAATCACTCATTTTCAATGGTATTAGTTGTAATAACTTTTGTGAGAAAGAATGTTTTCAAAACCAGTAGAGTTGATATTTTCTCCGGACGTATTTCACTTGATTGTTCACTCTTCAACATTTTATTTCTTTGTAACTATTTTATCTTGTTCTTTGTTTTGATACAGTGTAGAACAAAAACTAAAAAGATGCGTTGTTTAACTTATAATAAACAACCAATTTTTTTAAAAAAATAGAAAAATGGAAACTCAATCCCACTGTTGACAACAGTGGGGTATTTTTGTTAGTTTTTAGAAGACTAATGGTCAAATTTCCTTCTCCGTGAGTTCGACCCTGCTTTCCACATATACTGTAGTTAGTATAATTATAAATTTTAAACATTGTCTGGCTTCAACGATGGTTTAAAAAGTGGTGGAGAGATTTCAAGGTTGGGTGGTCCTCACCACCAAATTCAAAAAGTGGTGGATATATTTCAAATAAAAATAAAACTATTGTTTTATTTTTATTCCTCCGTAAAAATTGAGATTTCCATCTTCCACCCTTGACCCACTACGGTCGAGGTGAAGGCCTCTTTAAGAGAAACATGGAATTGCGAGTTCAACAGTGTCCTCAGATTTCAATTCTGAGCACCGGTTCAAAAGTTATGAATTACCACCGGAACGTTTACTGAACAAACCTTAAAGAATGTTTGGAAATTCATTCCGGGCACCCTAAGCCTCAAAATCATGTGCAGTCAATTTTTAAATACTCGTAATATATCAATATAATTAAAAAAAATTACATGGAAAATTCTAGGTCTTTACAAAAAATACCTTTTTCCTTTTATATTTCATTTGTAGTCTCATCATCATCAAATGTGTAACCTTTACTCACACCACCTTTCTGATCCTGTTAAAGATATTTCCACTTGGGGCATTGAGTTGCATAATGGCCATTTATTACTCATTTAAAACACTTAAGCTTCAATAATGACTTTGGGAGGCCAATATTCTCATCCATTACATTAAACGAACTCTTCAATTTACCATTGTATTCATTTTCTTGGTGTCCTTATTTTTCATAGTCCCAAAATATTCTTGTTCCTCTAATAAATTTACCTAGGTGATTATTTCCACATTCTTGACTCAAAGGAAACCAAATCATCTTTCTTCAATGGTCTCCATTATGAGAGCTTTCAGAAAAATTCTTCTTTCTATTCCATGGTGAGTCCAAGAGTTGTCTAAGTTAGAAATTGTTAATCATGTTCCTTTAAAACTGATTAGGCATGACCACATCATCTTGTACTCCAGTGATCATTCCACTTTATTTTTCATTTGAAAAAATTCAAACACATTAATCATTATTACAGTTCCTTCTAGTTCCCACCATTGAGTAAAACCAGAAGCATAGTGTGATCATTACTTATCATAGTATAAAACCATGTAGTCATTAAAGGATTTACTTATGGGTTTTCTAAATCATGAAACCTTCTTTAATATATGACACTCTAGATTAATCCTATATTATTAAATGAAAACATATTTCTAGATCGTTCATGATGGTTCGTGAAGAGTTTTTGTGTTTACAACACATCCTCCCCAGGAGTGTCAATAATGGTGTGGAACAAGGCCTGTTGTTGTGTACCATATTATCTCAAGTTAGGCTCGAAACATCTTTTCAATGTTATTATCCCTAGGTTTGTTTATTCCAGAGTGACATCCACTTATAGTATCCTCACAAGGATGTATTTGTAGGAAACCAATCACTCTACCCTTTACCAAAATTCTAGGATATTTTCTTAAACATCGAATCATCCTTATACATATCGTTAGAGACATCCCTATACATATACATAGATATATACATATGGATCTCACTAAATGTTTCTCATCCTAGTTTCCAAAGGTTGATAAAACTTTTCCTATAATTCCAACTATAGAGACCCAGGATTCATATACATGAATATTATATGATTTTTGATGTATATTTAGTAAATTACAAAAAATACATCCCCAAGGACCATAATAGTTTAGTATCTTTGGAAAATTTAAACACACTCAACTAATTTGGTGAAAGAACTTCGACATTCCCCATAAAGATATTACCCTTTAGTACCCCTAACTACACCCTTTCTTTATAACCTGGGGAAAATAAAACATAAGAAAAATTGTGAGTTCAGATGCTCAGTAAGGTTAAGAAAGGGAAACATGTAAACAAAATCATGAGCATAAGGGTATGAGAACATGATAATGAAAAAATTTAAATTCATACCCCACATATCAATGATCATAAACCTAAATCATGGCATATAGATTGATAGTTCATAAAAAATGAATCATAAGGAACTAAATAACATTATACATGGAAGAATTACTTAGGAATGAAACATGGAATGATATAAAAAACATAATAAAAATATAATAATTTCAATAGTTGTCAACGCATCACTGCCAAGGCTACCTAGGTTGTATGGTTTCACTCCCCATATCATCTTAGCAGTCATGGTTCACTCCCAAAACCATCTTGGTAGTCATCTCTCACTCACATAACAATAATTGTTGTCATGGTTCACTCACATTACCATCTTAGTATAAAAAGGACCTTCAGGTCTATATCGGGAGATACAAATCAGTACCCAGTGCATCAGAGAGAGAAATAGGTTCAACCCGTCTCATAATGAAATCATATATACATGTACCCCAAGATTATAAATAATTATATCACAACCCATGAAATGAAATGGGAATCATAAACATGTAATAAATTATAACCTTTGGAAAATATATAGGTTTCATAATAATCTCATCAGTATCTTAACCCATGAAATAATATGGGATTATTAGACATCATTCCATCAAAACATATACCATTCATAGAAATAATATGAATGGTATTATTGAACTATAACAAAGTATGTCATCTTATATAGGGAAGGATTTTGAAAGATCACATGGAACATGTCATTTATGTAAAAATAAATATTTAAAACATAAAACACATTAAAACTCATTTCCTTTGAAACCAATTAGAAAACATATAATGGAATCATTAAAAATCCTTTCAAACTTTTCTTGATGAAAATTTCCTTTGTTGGTTGAAATAATTTTCTGTTCTTAAAATGCCTTGAAATTTTAATATAAAACATTTTATTTGAAAATAAACCTGTAAGATTTTATGGGAATCTTCAATTTAATAAGGAATCATGAAATTATAAAAATACATTCATGCTGTATAAGTTAAATAATCATTCTTCCCATAAGTTTTCCAAAAAGGTAACAAAAGTACACCGTTTGAAAAATGAAGGAAAGATTCTTTTCAATGCAGGTAGTAAAAATTATAAAATGGAGAAAAATGAATTTAAAAATTCATATGATAATAAAAAAAAGTATGAAATCATTTTTATAAAACATGTACATGGATGATAAATATTACCCAATCGAGAATTAAAATGAAAAAAATTCCAAATATCGAAGAGATTGTGAAATCAACACTCATCACATTATAATCAATAGAATCATATGACCCATGTAAAAGTAAAATTTTAAGAATATGAAAATATCATAATATTATTGATTGGAGTCATAAAATAAATTAATGGGTAGTATATAAATCACGTATAAGAAATAAGTAGTGTATGGGAAAGTGTCTCACATAAGTAAAGGTCAGACAAAAAATACCTTACCGTAGGTCTGATTCCCTCCATATGTGCTTGAAACTCATGTATATTGATTTTAAACACGTTATGGACTTATATAAGAATAATAATAATGTTTATGATATTATATAATATTCATTTATGACTCTATATTTCTCATTCATTTAACAATTTCATGTTAAAGCAACATTTTGGGTAATAATCATATTATTTATCATAGGTGTTTTGACTTGTTACTCTTGATATTATTACATAGAACATGATTTAATTACATTCATAATTTAAAATATGATTTATATATTATATATATTTAGTATATATATATATATATAAAATATAGATAAATGAAATGCAATACACCGTTCATGAAGATAGTAGACAATACGTATGCACGAACGTTGTTTCTGTTTTCATATCCTATTGAATGAAACAAAGTAAATGATATATATATATATATAATTATAATAGAATTATTATTTCATATATTTCATGGTAAATTAATATATATAATTTATAATCATTCTTTAATAGGTAACTCATAGAATGAATCTTATCGCATTGTGGATATGGTAAATTGTACGTTCACATAAGCGACGATATCATTCCCTTAATGGTTACATGATATTAAATTGGATGGTATATTAATTATACATAATCATTATAATCTCATATTAAATATTTAAATCATTTATATTAATTGTTAAACCAATCTAAATAATGTATAGATGAAAATAGTTTACACCAAAGCATGGATATGGTAAGTCATATGTACACACGCATGATGATATTTTTTTTGTATGATGGGTAAATAGATAATATGGTTGTTTGGTAATAATTAAAAAATCTCAAAATATATTATATTCTGGATTTATTTATTTAGTATGGAAACATATTAATAAAAGAAATTATAATAATAAAAGAACATTGAAAGAGTTGTTAAAAAAATTACCTCTTCTTCGAGTGTCTCCTTTGGATTTGACCAAAATGACTCATTAGGTTGGATTTACGCCCAAAGTATGGAATCTAGGATTAAGTGAGGGATTTTTTTTGGAGAAATATTCAGGTTTTGTTCTAGAATTTTTTTGAGGTGTGAATAAAAGATAAGGAGAGGTTTCCTTTTATAAGAGGGTGGAGGGGTACTTTAGAAAAATAAAAACCTATTAATTTATTATAAATTAATTTTCAATTTAAAAAGGTTCAAATGTGTTAAATTTCTAGGATAAGGTGAATATGCGGGGAAATATTTTCAACCAATTAATTTTATATATGCTTAGGTCACAAAATTAACCTTATCTTTTGTCTTTAACCCTTTGTCACACAATTTAATTCTTACCGTGACAACTTGTCTTTTTCACACTATATGGTTAATATAGTTTCTAAAACATTCCAATCTAACCCTAATTGGATAATTTATGAAATATATATCATTATATTAGTAATTTGGTCTAGATATAGATTATTATGAATATAATATCATTTAATAAGATATTATTTATTTTAAAATCTCATTTATGTGAATTTTGACACTATTTATCACTTCACTTAAAAAATCATAGCAACATGATTTCATAAAAAACAACATTAACTCATACCTAACATGTCATAACAATACAATAAATTCGTGGATTTCATATAATACCTCAAATGATATTTATTTTAATATTATTAATATCATTTATTTGATTCTTCCTTTAATAAATCTATTACTACATCATCAATGTGTCATAATTAAATTTAAAAATTTGACGTCTAAATATTATTAATAAATAATCATGATGCAAATTAACATTTTAGATTTCTAATTACTATTTACATTATACCATATCAATTACATGACCTCTAATTAAAAAATGTTATATTTATTAAAATTTGAATATGACATTTTCAACTCTCTTTTAAATAAAATACAATAAAGGTCTTAATGTAACACAAGTTGCTTAAAAAGGATAATATTTTTGAACTAAGTATTAGTTTAATTGAAACAAACTTTTCCAATTAAATTAGTACAAATGTTAGGGTAATTTTATTTTATTATAATATTATTTTTTTAACTTTAATTACCCTATTTATCTTTAACTGTGGTAAATAAAATTCAAAATCTACTATTCACTGAAAATTATTTTGATCCTATTAGACATATTTTTTCATACTGATTAATACCTTGTTTGTCTATTTTTTGAAATTCAATTCACAAAAGTAGTAAAATTACATTTAATGCTAATCCCATAAATGTGGCTAGAATCCAGGTAAAAAATACGTTCAAAACATCAATAAATTTTTATATCTAATTCTATTATAAGAATGATTCCAATGACCCACATTGAATTAATATATTTACTATTTATCTATTACGACTTTATAATCAATTTATGTTAAAAAAATTATTTAAATGAAAATGTTGGGTTTTACAACATTGTAGTATTTTTCACTATTCATAAAAAGTTGAAACTTTTCTGAAAAATACAAAAAATTAACCCTATGTTAGTTTGATCATTATGTATTAAAAAAGATTGTTTATTTTATCAAAATAAATTTATATCAGTGTCTAAAATTAATTTTATTATTTTTTATAAAAGGAAATGAAAAGAAGTACATTTTAGAATATAGTAATTTTAAATATATAAAGACTTTACCAAAAATTATATTTTTTATTATAAAAAACATTATAAATAAAATTAAAAAGAATTTTATTAGTATTTGTATTAAATGTTTAACAAATATTTTGTAACGATATTATATAAATAACTATAATAAGAAAGTATTGTTACAAAGAAACCCAATGCTGCGTGTAACGCAAGCCAAGCCGGTGTTGCGTGTAGTGAAAGATTACCTTGGTGTTGCGTATAATATAATTCAAACTAAGTGATATTATATAATAAATAAAATCTATATTAAGTATTGTGTGAAGTGAAAATATAAAAATATTAAATTAATTTGAAAATAAATAAATTCACAAAATCTCAGGGTGTTACAAAACGATTTGTCTAGACCGTGTGCCTCAGTCTGCACACTTTGAAAATATGGGTTTTTGGACTCTATGTAAATCAAACCCAAATTGAACCCATTTTATAATTTTTGTGCATCAAGACTAATCTAAAAACAAGGTACTAGGTTAAGAAATGTCTTAGAATTAAGTTCCAAAGATTAAAGAAAAAGTTTGCACAACCGCCAAACACAAAAGATAAAAAACAGGTGAGGAATGTAGCCCACTATAGAAACCATGGATGGTACGTTCTCTCCACCTTAATATAGATCATCTACAAGCTATAAAACAAAATTCAGAGATGGTACTTAACATACCCATCTCCTTAAAATTAACCCAAACTTCCCTAATCACAAGGGGCATGAGTCAACTACCACAAGGGGCTCCCCAATATAGGAGTTACCTACCTCAGTCACCTCCCGACGCAAAGCTAAAATAAAACCAATGGACCATAAACCATCACTAGACTCAAATTTCCTCCTGTGAAACATCTTCACTCCTTCACATCATCAGGTGCTCCTATGTCATACCCGGCACCCATCATGTGCTACATCTGAACAGATTCCCACCTCGAGTCCATGTCACTTATGATAGCTATGGGGTCTCACATATCATCAGATGCTCAAATTAGAATTGGTGCCTCCCACCTAAATCATGTCTCACATCCCATCACTACCCTGATACCAACACACCTCAAAATTCATGATCCCAATGATTCTTATAAAAGATCAAGGTGCAACACACCCTATATATATATAACACATCCGAACCAATGACAACCCACTAACCAATGTATGTTTTCCCCATAAATTAATCTCATGAACCTCGTGTACAAAAAACAAACATGCCTACATAGGGATGTTCCAAAATAAAACAATAGAGAAACATCTATGCCCATGACGAACCTTTAACTGTAACCAGATCACCATCCTACTCTGACCCTAGAAGTTTTATAGCATGCACCCAGACTGAAGCCTGACTGTCTGAAGCTTCAACTCCCTATTGTGATACACCAGACACCATAATTGACCCCACTTCTGATTCCGATTGTATCTTCTATGACCTCCATGTGCTGCTGAATCTCGGATACCAGATCTTTGTACCACTCTCAATCTGATCTCAGAATCCTTAGTCTGCCCCGGTCTTTGACAGTCGACTATATAATAAGGATTCCTGTAGAACCTCTCGAGGTTCCCAACCTGTCCACAAGCTTAGCATTCCTTTGGGTCCTATTCTCACTAAGTCCACACATGACCTAGTTTCCCATACTAGTAGAATACTGTCAATGACCCACTCCAAGTTTTTGTACCTGAGTCAATGGTTGATACTTGTTTTTGAGACTCCTCTCATCCATTATTCCTTCTATCTTGAAGAATATCTACCATAGTCACCTAAGGTTGTCACTAAAATCGAGTGAGACTGATCCGTTAAGTTTCCCTCCACTATGATTGCATAGTTCACTTCCTCAAAGAATGAGGAGAACTTGAATATGTTTACCTGAACCCCAATGGAGTATCAAAAACTAGACTAAAAACTCCACACCTTTGAGGTGTCATCTCCCACAGTATCAGGTGAAAAATTAGACATCTCGGTGAATTTTAGTTCATAGTCCATTATAGAAATGTCACCCTAATATATGACCAATAAATCCCAAGATCTCTCTTATGTCAACATCTCTGGAAATAAGTGCTCGTAGAACCTAGCCTCAAAATAATTTGAGCCCATTCCCTCGTGTCTACCTGCCTGAATCTACATGTCCCACAAGTACGCAGATGTTCCTCTGAGAATATACGTGTTTAGATTCACCCTCCACCCTAGGGGTGTCTCATGATGACCAAATATCATAAGCATTTCCACGATCTAGTTCTCATCCACCAGTGGCCTACCCTCACCTGTAAATAGCGATGGATGTTGTGAATGGAAATCCTAGGTTATATACACCATAGAAGGCTACAGTTCCTGAGATCCACTATCAATCCCCCAGATCAAATGTTCTAAATTTTCTCCGATCTTCTCTTCAAGAAACAAACCAAAATTTATCAAATCTGGTAGCTTCCCTGCCTGTGCTGAGCCTGTTCTTATGCCTTTAATTATGGATCATGATCTTCCTAACCCTATGGGGCCTCATCCAGGCCCTTAGGGGTCTCAAAATGTGTTCACTCAAGAGACACTAGATCATCACCCACTTGACAATTCCTTGGAGTCCGTCTAGGTGGATTCCCAATAAATAACAATATCAGGACCAAACATCCCAAATAACACACACACACACACACAACACATATAGGGAAATTAGTAACAGGAAGTACAAACTCACAACCATTTCCCTCTGCGGTCGCAACCATGTCTCATGGAATCCGACCTCATGGACCCTTACTAGCCCATATCAGAACCAAGTATCACATATAACTCACGCAATGCCTATCCCTAAGAACCATGTATCCTCAATCGGATGATCCCGTTGCCTAACCTGGTGATCAACATCACCCCATGTAATCATTTATTCCTTCTCCTATAAGAACCAAACCTATACATACAAATATATCACAAATCCAATGAAAAATTATACTTGAAACATATAAATATATAAACATATTATAAACCTAGAAAAATAATAAACAGTCATACCTTTCCATACTAGTCCAAGGGTCCAATAATCCCCCTTAACTTACCAGTCCATGGGTCACATGTCATAATAGATAACAACTCACATCCAAGTGAACCACTTGTTGTAGAAAAAATATAAAGTATAAAATGAGAAAAATAAAATTGTAATTCCAACCCCTGGCATCATGGTCTGTCCCTTGTGCATAGGTCCAAAGAAACCCAAACAGAAGTTATATAATAAGTTCTGACAATATCTTAATCTATAATCTACCATAAACCAAATAAAATAATAAATAGAAAAGAAAAATAGGTGATATCAAAAGTAGACATCCGAACACTGCTTCTAATTCCCAGTTAAGAACTGCTATGATACCATTTTTAGCCCATGAACCTAATTATCCACCCAAACATTATTACGGGTATAGTGCCGCTAACATTAGGCATTCCTTCCCATATTCCAAAGGAATATGACAATCATTGAGGGTGTAAAAGAGTGACAGTGGGGAGATTGTAACCTATGGTGAGGATATAATAATGACACACACACACACACACATATATATAATGTAGTGGAAAATTAATATCAACAATATCTAGACTAGTAACTCTCCCATGGAAGAAGAATAATAGAAAACAGAAGCTATAACAACAAAAAATATCAATACTATTTGCAGAGTTAAACCTCACAACATTACTTTTATAAATAGTAAAATATATCATGCATACATATAATGTCATACAGAAAATATAAAGAATGGTATCCAATGGATGATCTCAATACATTCATATAATAGCATAATAATATGAAAAAGAACAAAAAAACTCCAATTGTGGCAAGAATCTCAGGGTCCTATTATACCCATCCCTTGTAAATCAACCCAACACTAATGTCCAACTATAAATCCCAAACATTTTCTTGATCGTAATGCCATAAAATAAACACACATACTGAAGGGCTTGTGTATGGTATGGGAAAGAATATTAGTAGGCCACCACCAACCTATTCCTAAATAGCACCAGGGATGAAGCAGTTGTGCCAAAATAATAAAATATAACAGCACAACACAGATACATAATAATAACTTGCTCCCCTTGTTCTCAATATCCACAAGGAAGTGATCACCTTCTTCTTCCAATAATAGTATACCATAGAGGAGAGGATCTTTAACCTAATACCAAGGCATCACTTAATGTAAATTAGTCCAGGTGAACACTGACATTCCACCTATTACAGAATAACCTGAAACCATGTCAGAACCAACACCTCCTGTATAATTCAAGTCACCGACATCCTGAAGGCACCCCCCCAAGAAATGAGAATTTGGTGCCTCAGGCCATTTCTCTAAAGCACCCATCAGTTCTAATCCCGATGTCATGAGACACAAAAATTTATATTATCCATGTAATAATATCATCGAATCAATAAGTAATGTCCCAAATAATGGTAATACCCATCCTCCCAAATCATCTTTACATAATGTACTCAAGTACAATGATCCCTAGCCCCAATCGGATGGTCTTAAGACCTTCAACTTATGTCTTCTAACCATCCTCATGGATTTCTAAGAGAATCACCTCAAAAGATTTTTCTAACATGCAACTAATGGATTCATCTAACCACATGAGTGGTGAATACCATCTCACCATCTGAGTCCATATGTGGGTACATGAATCCAACGACGCATTGGAAAATATGGGTGAGTGAAAATTACCAAATAAGAACCTAAGACACACCATTGTGATACCTCATTCCACTTTGACCATGTCTCTCAATCTGATGACCATCACCATCCAAAATCACAACATCCTTTCCTGTATCCTGATGACATTATTTCCACAATTGATGTCTCTGTAGCCTAACAAAATTTCAATATCACTCATATATATATATATTGGGCCATACCCAGCTTGACTATTGCAATGCCTCAAATCATATAGCCAACACTATCTCAATCCTCAGGCTGAGTCCATCACATTCATAAGAAACATAGAAATTCAATAAAAATAAATTAAACACTTCAATTTTGTAAAGTAAATCACCCTAGTATAAACTTACAGGGGTCCCATGCCACTTAATAGGATCAACCATTTGTAGAATTGAGGATCATGGCCATAGGCATCTCTAATTATAATTTTAATTAATTTAAAATATAAAAAATAATTAAAAAGGATCTTGGTTGGTCAACACAATGGAGCACTCAATAATGCACACCAAAACACTCTCTAAGTGAAAAATAATTATGATCGTAACCTACCTCATGTTGGTATACATCCACTTTCCCGATCTTATCTTCCAAATCGAGCTGATTTGGAATCAATCAATGTTTTAGATGACCACATTCAAAACATGGTAAATTATCTCACATGGATTTAACATTCTGTGAGGTTAGATCAAATGAAAAAAGATGCAATATGATTCAAGAGATTACTGATATGGATCCCACATTATAGACAGATCGAGAAATGAGGTCTGGATGAGAGGATCGTCTCAAAACCAAGGATAGAAGGAAAAGAGAGAGCCTCCCCTACTATACATGCATCTTAGAGGAGAAGAGAGGAGAATAGGGGTTTAATATAAGGGAGGAGAAAAAATTCATTTCATAGTTTTAATGGGATTCATGGTTTTCCTACTTGGTTTGGAAAATCATGTGGTGCCCACTCCCAATGTTCCAGGCTCGCATGGTTCATACACACGATTTTCTAAACCATGCGCAAACCCTATGTGAGATCTCTATAAATATTTTTAGCCATTTCCACATGGACATGTTCCCCATACATCATGGTTTTAGAACCATGTCTATATAACCTAGAGGGATGCACATTTTCTCTTTGGAGGCCGCATGGTTTGTCCAAACATTGAGCATCAGTCCACACACATTGAAAACTTGGGTTTTCAGCCTCCGAGGGACCCAAAACCCAACCTAACCCCCATGAAACGTTTTTAGAATTAATATTAATATAAAAACAATGTCATGGGTTAATTAAACTCTCAGAATTATGTATCAAAGACAAAAAAAAAGTTTTCGCATCCACCAAACACCAAAAATTCAAAATGAGTGAAGAATTCAACCTACTCTAGAAACTTGGGACATTACAATAACTATTTAAATAATTACATGGACATCAATAACTGATTTTATAAGGATGGAATGCATAATTCCATACATAGAAAACATGTCATCTACTCCTTGTGCTAATACATCTACATAAATGGGTTAGTCCTCGACCAAATACGCAATCTATTTTGTCTCATGAGACCTACTGATACATCGAGGTGCTATGTAATTCTAGGCCCCACCCATCACATAATACATCTAATGCATTCATCATATGAATTAACAAGTAAACTTAATCAACATGTCTTAAAAATTAATAATTGTCTGTGTTAAACGAACTATCATGCAAAATGTCAGCACTTTCCCCATTCAAATAGGTTATAAACCCTCTAGAGAAATATGGTGGTTGTTATTATTTGAATATTTCTTCATCAAATAATAAGATTCCATAAATGGTGTTGACATAGATGAATATATTTTAAAAATATCACTAGAATATTTCTTGAGGAAAATACCCTTTTTTACTTTGAAATAACATATATAAAATCATTAAATTTCCAAAATTTTATGAAACAATATTTCTTCTAAAGAAACATTTGAAACATGTAAATGAAAAATAAAATCATTAGGTGGTCATGGTGATTATAAATTTTTTTCAGGCTATTTAGGATAAAAAATATTTCTTTCACACCTTCGGTAAAAAGTCAAATGTATCTCATTCAGAAAATGAAAATAAAGATACTTATAAATAATAATATAAATATCATATATATATATTCATTAAATATATACATATATATAATATTACATAAAAATTAGATATATAAAAATTAATTACATCGTTCATGGAAATGGTAGGTAGTACATATGCATAAATGTTGATTTTACTTTTTTATAGGTGGAAAAAAGAAATATAAATAATAATTCATCATTCTAGAATATTTATTATAATATGTATCATATAAATTCATTAAATCCGTACTTATTACTATCCATGTATATCATAAATGGAAAATTAATCACATTGCTTCATTGATGTAGGAGTCTGCATGTATGCAAGAATGACATTATCATTTTCCAATTAATTGGATGGAAAGAAGGTCAATATGACATTTTGATTACAAATTAATAATAATTTCATAAATACCATGTATTAACATTAAAATAATAATAATAACCATCCATGAAAGGTTGTGATGAAAAATGAATTGTATCGCCATGTGGAGGAGGTAGTACACATGTATGCATAAATGATACTTTTATTTTCTATTTGATGGAAAACATGGTGGATAACAGTGGTTACATGATCATAATAAAATTTAAATATTTATAGGACACTGAATTTAATTTTTTTATGATGAATACAAAATATTTATAGGAGTTATAAGAATAAATATATTGAAAGAGTTTGAGTAAGATGATTACCTCCTCTTTGGGAGACCTCCTTTAGATCCTTTCATAAGGACCTTGGAATTGTCTCTTAAGAATACCCCTTCCTATAATTTGTGTATAGGTGTGTTTATAAGTTAATTATATAGGGTATGTTCAAGTTTGATGGTTTAAGTGGGGTAAAGAAAATAGAGAAGGGGTGTCCTTTTATAAGGGAGGTAAATGGAACACTTGGAATTACTAAAAAGATTAAAATATAATTATGTAATACCAAATAAAAATAATTCCAAATGGAAATATATTCTATGAAAAATGGAATAAGTTCAAAATATACACATCAAATAAAATTTTTATAGGTTTTTCTGTCATTTTAAATATGATCTTTTGGTTTAACCCCCAAGTTAACCAATTTTAGTCTTTATCGTGGTACTATCTTTTTTAATATTAAAGGGTTTTAATTTTTTATATACGGTAAAAATTAGATCATAAATAGAAAAGGGATTAAATTTTCAACCATTTATAATTATAATTATCCTCTTTCAATATTTTTGTTATTTTTAAATAATTTAATAGAATATTATTTAACATAAAATATCATTAATGTCATTTTTAACACTATTCATTTGATTTGAACTTAAAAAAATATGAAAACAAAGGAATTAAAATATAAACATTTAAAACATTCCAAATATGGTTTATTTATCTATAAAATTAGTGTAGGAAAATTATTCAACTAAATTTTATTACTTTTAATAATTTAAAAAACATTTATTTTATTTTTCCATTAATTGAATAAATACTGTATCGACATTGTGTAAACATTTAAAGTAACTATTAAATTACCAAAAATCAGAATTAAATTACCTTGATAAAAAAATTATTATTTCAAAAAACATTTAGAACTGAACTTATCCTATTTTTTCATATAATAAAAATTTAGAGTAATTAAATACAAGATAGTGTCATATTGTATTTATCATATTCTTAACATTATATAATGAAAATAATCATTGAAAAATGGATCCAAATTACTATATATACGGGACATATATTTATATGTATGAAATCTACTCATCCAATTGGATAAAGGTAGGTTTTGGTTGGATTTTTTAGCCTTATTGTAAAGTTTTAACACTATTTTACGAGTTTTACCCTTACCGAGTTGATAAATAATTACCAAGACTAATATTCATAAAGATAAAAAATAAAAGGGGAATATTTAGAAAAATTTATCATAATTATTATAAATATAGAATATATTTTACAAGATTAAATTTTTATAATTTGTAGAAATTAATTTTAAAATTAGGGCGATAAATGTGAAGAAAAGTAATTTTTTTAAATAAAAATACAATTTTAATCATTAAAATTAATTTATTCCTATCCCAAGACTAGAAGAAATAACATATGAATGTTAACATATTTTAATGAATATATAATATATACATTTTTTAACATCTATCCTCAATAGTAATCAATTTAATTTATTAATATAGAACACATAACACGTATAAAAATAGTTTCTTTAAAATAATAGATCTGTTACATTAAATTGATTTTCTTTTTATTTCTAATAAATTGATAAATAATATATTTATTTTATAAAATTATAAATCGTAAATATTTTATAATTTATTTAGTGGTATTCATACCCACAAATTTAATGGATGGGTTATAGCATTATACTATATTATGATTCATTTAGACCTAGGGATACATGTATCACAAGATACCAAGAAAAAAAATATTTGAAGAGAAACATATAAAAAAATATTAGGGTTTCAAATTTTACCAAATTATTATGAATTTTACCCTTGAAATTCTATCCCTCCAATATAAAAAAATGAGGATTTCTCTATTTCACAACATTATCGGGTTCCTAAGTAGCTTCTTCAAATTTCTAATTCCTCCAAAAAACATTAAACAAGTGAGTAGTATTTTTCCGTAGAACTTTATATCTATGATACATGATTTCTACCTGTTTTTTCTTTATAAAAATGATCATGCTCCAGTGGTGTGACCTATATGTTCAGTATATGTGATGAATCATGTTTGAATTTACATTGGAGAGATACATGGAACAAATCATGATATTGAAAGAGGTTCTATGGAAATTTCATGCAACAATATACCATCCCTAATTGATCAATAATATCAAATGGTCCAATATACATAGAGTTAAACATTCCATTATTTATGAATCTCATAAAATTATTAAGTGGATAAATTCACAAAAATTGTTTCTCACCAATATAAAATTCCTAATTTCATTGATTATTGTTGACATATATTTTTTATCAACAGTTAGGTGCCCCACCATTCCAAGGAACTTTTTTTTATTAAATGAAAGGGTGAAAATCCATAAAAAATACAATTAAAGAGGTCTAAAGTAATAAATCCCTAGGGAATTGGCCCAAAAAAATCTAGTAACTTTAGGGGAAAAGAAGAAATATTGGAGAAAATAATAAACTAGTCTACCTCAGACTCTCTAGATGCACGAAAGTCAGCCATGACATTGCCTTCACACCAGCTATGAAGGAGGGACATAGAGTTGTTCATAAGCCTCTTTCACTTTATAATAGATTATTTGATAGACTAAGGGATATAAACCGTATCTATAAGTCCATTATAAATAGAAAGTGAATTGACCTCAACCAATCTTAAATGAATGTTATTCTATTAGAAAAAAAGAAGGCTTGAGAGGAGATCTAGGGCCTTCGCTTTATGGGAATCACTATTCCCATTGGAAGTAGAGAAACCCACCCAGAAGAAACCGAAGGAATCTATGATCACTCCATTTCCCCTCATGTAACCCGAGAAATATGATCTATCAGTTTTCAATTTATTCCCTAAAAGAGGAGGTTTCCACAAAACCAAATAACCCTAAACAGAAGGACTGAGCTATTCCAAGGGAGAGGTGGGATGCAAGGCATTGATAAAAGGACCCTTCACAACATCCTTATATAAACTACAATAATCCAAAGAAAATATTTCTTGTATTGAAGAAGATACCAGAAATGGTTCACAAAGAAGGAAGATATCGTGTGTTATTTTCGGTCGACCAGAGGGCCCAACACTTCACAATCAGAATTATAGTTCTATATTTGCACTCTGGGCATGGAAAGGTTGCACCGCTAAACCATCATTGGAGGAAATTCTCTGAAGAAGTGTCCTCCTCAAAAATTCCAGTAATCTAGCCGAAGGCTCCCCAAACAACCCCATACCCGCACTCCCAGATTTATTGCCAAAATCATAAACATTACATTTATAGATTTGATACTGATGAAGGTGACCCAATTTACTCTATCAAAAACTTACAAAATTAAAAGGAAATACTATATTACTTATTTACCCATGAAATTTTTAGGTGTTGAGTTTTATAGAATTAATTCATACTCTTACATAAGTAAAACCCAAGTTTTCAATGAGATTCTCTCCCACTTAACCCAATTTTTTTTATTTCATATTATTTCATCATCAACATCCTATGAAACCCTTATTGACATGATTCATTTGACACCATTCTTGATAACATGGGGAAAATTAAACATAATAAGGGGGTGATCAAATTCTCAATAAGGGTAAACATAACTGTTAACAATATAATGTCATCAGTTTGAATTATATGATCATAATGTCATGAAAACACAACCAATGTACATGATTATAATGTAACAGAACTCATTCCCATAAAACGTGGATCAATAAATATTGGTAAAGGCATAAATCTTTAAAAAAGAAAGATTCCTAAAAATCAATAAATCACGAGCCATGTGAAGTCAATATTAATCAAGGGAAACCTTTAAAACCCATATAAATCATAAAGAAAACATATTGGTATCTTAGAACATTATATTTATATCACTTTTAAAAATGGATTAACCGGTATGGTCAACTTCCATCTTCATGGTACCCAATGCATTTGTGGGCTATCATAGACACACCCATCCTTAGTTTATCACAGAACCACCCATCCGTGGTTTATCAAAAAACCACCCAGCCTTGGTTAATAACATAACAATGTGTCCTTTTATTATAATGAAACCACCCATCAACATAAACAATTTAGAAGAACCACAACAAGAGTAATGTACATAGAACTTTAATTTTATCATAAAAATCATTGAAATAACCATTATTCCTTTTAAAAATTGATTAACTGGTGCAAAAGAAAAAGGTTCCCTGAAATTCTATTGAAACAATCATAAATCATCGAGATAAATAATTAGTACAGAATCATTAAAAAATATAATTAGCAGATCATAATTAAAATCAAGTTTTATTAGCGTTGATGAATCGAAACATCATTAAAAAAATTAAAAACATTCTTGTGTAAAATCACATTTTTTACTTTGAAAATTACTTATAAAAACTAAACATTACCAAAATATTGTGAGAATACTTTTCCTTGAAAATAAAATTGCTAACTTATTAAGGAATAATAAAATAAAATAATGGTCATGATGGTGGGAATATCCATTCATGATGTAAATGTTAAAAATAAATATTCTTTTCAAACATTTTGTAAAGGGAGTTAGAGTGAACCACTTAAAAATCATTAAGATATTTCATTTTTAAAATAATTTTAAAATAAGGTCAAAGATTATGAAAAATATATTTAAGAGGCCATTTATTTTTAAAAGTGATTTTTTTAAAACGTTTTATTAACCATGGATATGGAAGGGAATGATACCCAATCTAAAAGAAAATACATGTTCAATATCAATTACAAATGATATTATTGATGTTTATTTAATAAAAAGAGAGTAAATGGAAATTAATTTTTTTCACCACATTCATGACTAGTGTATAATAAATGTATATGGGTCATGTAAATAATATCATATTATTTCCTCTAAATTAACATTGAAAATAAACAATCATGAGAGAAGGGAGATTGTAAAATAAATCCTTGTCCACAATAGTAAGTCTTCAATTTTAATCCCCATGAAATAAATAGATAAAATGAAACATTAAATATCATGAAAATAATATGATTAAGGATATAACATATTTAAGTGTTAGTATACACACATAAAAAAATTAATTTAGTTGTATAACATAACATATGTCCCGAAGAAGATAATTTCAGACAAGAAACCCTTACAATGATCATAGATTTTGTTTGAAAATTATTAAATAATAGATTATGTTTCTCAACAATAAATTAAAATAATAAAAATAGAAATAAAACATAATATACTAAAATATCATTATACATGTAATCTTATAATATCAAATACAATGAAGAATTAATACAACCCAATGAAAACAAATTGAGTTATGAAATTGTTTACCACTCGATAACTGTCAAGTCAGATCAACTTGTATTATATAATATGAATTGAAGAATAAAGTACCATTAATTATGAATTTTTCATGAAATTACATGTAAAAGGGGAAGTATATACACTACATAAAAAGAAATTAACTATGTAACACTAAAATATTCCTCAATGAAGGAAAATAGAGACGAAGTCCCTTATGACATTAGTAATCTCTGGATTAAAAGCCCATGAAAGAGAGAAACTCATATGGATTAATAAATCTAAATATTTTTCATGAAAATAATCATAAAATACATTTAGGGGTACTATATACACCATACAATAAAAATAAGTGGTGAATATGGAATATGTCTCATAGAAAAAAAGTGGGACGAAAAACCCATACAAAGAGTCCAGAATTCCATGAATGTCCTCTAAATAAAATATAATAAGAATATATCAAGTATTTAATTTTTTAAGAACCTTAAACTTAGTCATTTATTTTAATTATATATTTAAATACTTAATCAGCTATGTCCGTGTCAGGTGTTCGATTCATTTTTGGAAAAAGTATTCTTTGTGTTTAACATAGTCAAAGAGGAAGTTATTTCAACTTATAAAGACTAAAAATAATGACATAATTATCATTATTATACATAAATTAAACTTTTAAAACCAATGAATAAATATGGTTATGAATAATTAACAACGTTACAATCATGGAGTCGGTAGGTCTTTCTTACGTATGAATAACATTTCCATATTTCAATGATCTATATGGAAAGAATATATGTATTATTTTAACATTATATAATGATAATAATATAATAATTACCATATATTTATTTTAAATATACTTATATATATATTAAATTTTATGTGGTGATGAAAAAAACAATCACATCCTTTCATGTTGCTGATAGTCCACACGTATGCACGAAAAATGTTATCATTTTTCCCTAAGTGGAAAGGTAAGAAATAAAATGATATATTATATTTTAATATTAATGAATATTTTATTAATATCATAATTATTTCATGTATATCACATATATTTATTCACTTTATCTCTATTCCCTTTCATGTAAAGTGTTAGTGAAAAACGATTCACTTTGCTTCGTGAATTGGTAGACCGCTGTACACATGAGAGATGTTATCATACCCCCCAAAGAATGGAAATTAAGAAGATATATATGATATAGTAACCCAATATATTTAAATATATCATAAATATAATATAAATATTTTAAATCTATCATTATATCAAACCATGAGCGGTGATGATGAAAAATGAATAACATTGGTTCCCAAGGTTGTAGTCCATCGTACACACGAATGATGATTATATATCCCATTTTATAAAAGATGAGATGAATTTTCGGTATAAAATTAACATAATAATAAATATGTTTAAGGTAGATATTTTTTACATAATCATAATTACAGACTATTTGAAGGAGTTGGATGAAGAAATACAAAAAAAAAAACACTCGGCTAAGCACGATACCTCTTTTTCATACAACCTCTCTAGGAAAGCACCAAAGGACTTACAAGGATTAATTTTTGATCAAAATAAAGTATATAGGTCATGGAGAGGTAATTTAGGAAGATATATGGGCATTTATTTTCCAATAAAATTGGATTTGAAGGTGTGAATAGGAGAGGATAGGGGGTATCCTTTTTTGAGTGAGGTGAGTGACACACTTGTAATTTTTGAAAACAAAATGTGTACCCTTGGATTTCACGTGCCAAAAGGATCTAAAAGAGAAAATTATAGATAATTAGTTGTAACATAGTACAAATATGGCCATAAAATCTATTTTATGAAAAATTTTAGTTCAGTTTAACCATTATATTTTCAGTTTAATCCTCGATAAATCTGTTTTTTACCATAACAGTGTTAATTAGTTTTTATGGATTTACTATTCATTATGGTCAAAAATTAAGTTTGAATTATTAGATAATAAATATTATTATGATAAAAAATATGGAATCAATTTTTCAAAATTAAATTCAATTAAATGTAAAATTTTAATTTAAAATTAAACTCGTATACACAAAGAAAAAGAGGAGTTTCAAGAAGTGTATTTTTCAAGAAAAATATGATTTTATATTAACTATATCAACAGTAATGATGATAATTTTAATTTAAATTAAATATCTATATCTATATATATATTTAATTTAAATAATTAATCATTTGGGGTTGTTTAAATTAAGTAAAATGGATAAAAATTTTCCACTTTAAAACAGTTTAAAAAAAATTCATGTTTTTAAACCCAAAAATAATTTTATAATAAAATAGAATATAATAATTATTTAAAGGTAATTAATTAGAATAAATAGTAATAAATAATACATATGTAAATTTAAATCATATTTAAAACATAATTTTACATTTTAAATTACACAATTTATTTAAAATAAACGACATTCTTACAAAAAATCTATTTTTGACTATTTTCTAAAAATAAATATTTTCCAAAAAGTCCCAAAATTTACCCCATTGTTAATTTTTATATTATGATTTTAAATATTAATTTAATTTATTAAATACATTTTCTAAAATTTACAAAAATAAATTATTATATTTTTTCCATTAAAATAAATTAAAATCAATTTTGATGAAATCATATTTTTAAAGAATAAAATTACTTTACTAAAAAATTATTGATTATTTACTAAGAATTAACCAAAGAATTTATATATAGTAGATATATATATATATATATATCATAAAATAGTGAATACTATTCAAACCCTCCAATTTAACGACTATGTTATGACGATCCTATATTTCACGGATCATATATGCTCAGGTTGCATATCGAATATGCTATCGTACATAGTTTTATTTTCTAAAATCATGGGGTGTTACATATTACAACATTTAATAAATTAAATACTCATAATGTGAACTATTTCTCAGTAATCAAAGGTTATACATTTAAAAATACATATTTTTGAATCCCACATCATAAAAATTGTTAACAGAAAATCCTCTTAATATGAGACCAAGGGAAGTATCATGGTCATATGGAATAATGCATAATGTGGTTCCCAAGTTGAAGCTCATAGGTTTTAAGTGAAGATATAGACATGATATAAAATAGTAATTCCCAAATAATTATGGACTGTTACATAGATCATTGATCACAAGAAATTGAGTGATCTAGAAAAATTTAACAAGTATAAAACCATAAACTAAAGAGGTGTGAAAAAGATCATTGGTTTTGTATAAAATGATTCTAATATTAAATTGTTTTGTTTCATGAACCTTTTAATAAATTAGATGAATTAATTTACTATCTAGAATATGATTCTAATGAAATATACTTATATGATGCGTATAAATTTCATCATTTTATCAATTTCCACCACAATCTCATCTTTTTTCTCCAAAGGATGAGTATTTAAGGTTTTTTTAATTAATGATGCACCGACATCAAATTTTAAAGGAAAACATAACCATAAAAGGGATAATAAATCTATTACACCTATATTTATACATTAATGAAAACAAAAATGCTTAGCACATATACGATAATTCCAAAAATTAATATGCCTTCATATGAAGAAATAATGCATTTATCTCAAAAATTCAACAATAATACCAAAAGATAAAACTAAATAATTCCATATTTAAATAACCTTATATCCAAAATAACCTCAATAACTTCAAAATTAAATATTATTTTAATATAAAATTTTATATCATACATTTCTTATTACAGGACAAAAAATACTGTGATCTTCTATCAAATAACATTAATAACTTAGTCTCCAAACCAGTTTTCAATCCTAATGTTATATATATGATAAAACATGTGTCCATATAATTACCTTAGTATACAAGATCATTTAAATCCTAATGTTCATCAATAACATAAAACTTTTATCCCCAAAATTTAAATTCATACTTCACATTTAACCTCAGCTTTATAAATACTTCAACAAAATAAAACATCTCCTAAAATTTCATTAATAAATATAAGATATCATAACTTAAAACCTCAAAAGGGGTTTCTAAGAATTTTGAACTTACGATCAACCTTAATCTTATAGAACCTTGATAGAATCCATAAATCATAATATAACCTCAAATTAAAACATCATAATATCCAAAGTTATCTAAACCTATCTCTGATACCAACTATTACAACACGGAACCTGCACTCCCAGATCTAGTGCTAAAATCATAAACTATACATTTCTGGATTAGATATCATTGAATGTGACCCAATTTTTACCATCTAAAACATAAAACATCAAAATGAAATATTATTGTACTTATATAACCAAGGACCTTTTAGGTTTATAGTTTTATATAAGAAAGAAAAGCTCTTACAGAAACAATACCCACGTATTTAAATGAGAATTTCTCTCAAATAAACCTGAAACTATTGTTTCACATTAATTCATAATCATCCTAAATATGAATAACTTACTTACATAATTCATCTTAAATTATTCTTGATAACATGGGGAAAAGGAAAAATATGAAGGGTGAGCTAAAATTCTCTGTAAGGGTAAACATAAGCATTAACAATTAAATTTCATCAGTGAGAATAAGTTGAGAATAATAGCATGATAAAATAATAAAAGTTAATGAGAATAACATAAGATAACTCAATCCCATAAAACCTAGATCATTAAATATATTCTAGGGCATAAAGATTTAATAAACTAAGGATTCCTAAAAGTCAATAAATCATGATCCCTATGATGTCAATCTTGATCAATGGAAACATTTAAAACCCACAAAAGAATAAAAAACATATTGGAATCTTGGATCATTATCTCCATATAACTCTTCAAAATGGAATAACCAGTATGGTTGACTTCCTTCTACAGAGTACCCAATGCATTGGAGGACTATCACAGACCCATCCATCCTTGGGTTATCAAAGAACCACCTGTTCTTGGTTTATCATGGAACCACCCATTATTGGTTAGAAACATAACCACTTATCACTAGTTTATAATGGAACCACACATCAACATACAAAATTTCCAATATCCATAACATTATTAAAGTACATAACGCTTATATTTCATCATAAAACTCATATAAACAAACCATTATTTTTTTTGAACGTGATTACCTAGTAGAAAAGAAACGGGTTCCATGACCATATATTTTGAAAAAATCATAATACATCGAAATAAATAATTAGGATGAAATCATTATAAAATATCCTCAATGGATCATAATTAACATCAAGGGTTATTGATGATTACTAATATATATACCATGAAATGAAATGTAATTTTTTTTGAAGAAAATCCCATTATTTCTATGAAAACAATTTTTTAAAACACAAATTCACAAAAAATTATGATAATGAATTTCTTTGAAATTAAAGCAAAAAAATTATAATGAATATTCAAATAAAATAATTCTTATAACCATAGAAAAATCAATTCATGATGTAAATGTTAAAAATAAAGATTCATTTAATTTTTTTTAAATGGAATAAAAGAACCCATTTAGAAAACATTATGAAATTTCATTTCTAAAAACATTTCAAAAGAAAGTGAAATAATGTAAAAAATGTCTCTAGAAAACCATTTATTTTTAAAAAATAAAATTTTTGAAATCATTTTAGAAATCATGGATATAAAAGATAAATATACTGGATCTAAAAAAATTACATGATCAATATCACTTATAATCAACTTTCTTGATGTTTTTTAATAAATAAGTGATGAAATGGTAATAAAACATGTTTAGAATATTCATAACTACTGTATAATAAGGACCTTAATTTCAATAAAATAACATCATATGATTTCTTCTAATGGAACCATGAACATAAAAATTCATGAAAGAATAGAGATCATAATAGAAATCCTTTTCCACATTAATAAGTCTTCAATCATAAGCACCATGAAAAAAATACTTAAAATTAAACAATAAATATCCTAAACAAAAGTATATTCATTATATAATTCATAAAAATTTCATTAGATACAACTCATAAATGATGATAGGTTTATATCCTAACATATGTCCCAAAGAAGATAATTTGAGATAAGAAACCCTTAAGATGCTCATAACATTGAAGTGAGAATTAATCAATGAATTGATTATGTGTATAAACTGTAAATATGAATAATACAAAAGGAAATACAAAATAATATATTTATAAGTAATTACACACATAATCTTAGAACATCAAAGGAAATGAAGAAGTAATATAACCCAACGAAAAGAAATTGTGTTATAAAATTCTTTACAACTTGGTAACATTCAAGTCAAATATCCATGGATTAAATAATATGCATTTAAGATTCAAATATAATGAAGTATGAATTATTCATGATATTACATGTAAATGTGGTAGTATATACACCATAAAAAATAAATTAGGTGAAATACATTAAAATATATTTATTCGAAAGAATATTTGGATGAATTCCCTTATGGGTTTGGTAATATCTTGATCAAAACCACATGAAATAAAGTAGATCAAATGAATTAATAAATATAAATAATTATCCATTAAAGTAATTATAAAATACATTCACTAGATTTACATGCACTAAATAATAAAAATAAGTGGTTAATATGGAAGATTTCTCATAGAAGAAAAAGAGAGCAGAAAAACCCTTACCTCGAGTCCAGAAATTCCTTGCAAGTACTTTAATTCTTGTATAATAAGATTATATCAAATATTAAATTTCTTTAAAATATTTTACAAGTTTAATAACTTATATTTAAATAATTTATTTTATTTATTTTAATGACATATTTAAATACATAATCATATAAGTCCATGTCGGGTGTTCGGTTCATTGTTTCAAAATGAATTTAGTGTATTGAACTTTCTCAAATAGGTTATTAGGTAAACATATAAAGAATAATAATAATGAAAAAATTATACTTTTTATAAATAAATTATAATTTTAATAAAAATCATGAAATATTTTTGTATAAAATGAACTACGTTATGATCAGGGCGTTGGTAGGATGTGCGTACACATGAATAACATCACAATTTTTCAACGATCATTATGGAAAAAAGTTATGTGTTATTTTATCATTAAATAATGATAATAATATCATAAATATCATATTTTTTCTTTAAATATATGTATATATATCATTCATGTGATGTAGTTATGAAAAAACAATCACATCACTTTGTGGAGGCGACCGTCCACACGTACACATGAACAACATTATCATTTTTTAGCTTGTTGAAAGGTATAAAATAAAATTATATATTAACTTTTAATACTTATAAATATGTCATAAATATCATAATTATTTAATTTATATCCCATTTATTTCTTAATTTTATACTTATTACCTTCCATGTAAAGCATTAGTGAAAAATGAATCACATTGCTTCGTGAGGTGGTAGCCCGCCGTACACATGAATGATGTTATCATATCCACCAAAGAATGAAAAGTGATAATTCAAATTTTATATAATAACAATATAAGTATAAATATGTTATAAATATAATATATATACTTTAAATCATTAATCATAATAATCCATGAGAGGTGATGATGGAAATAGAACGACATCAGTTTGCAAAGATGTAGTCTGCTATATACCCGAATGGTTATTTTGTATCCCATTTGATGGAATATGAGAAGGATTTAGGTTATTTAATTAAAATAATATTATCTTATTATATGTTATATAATTCTTTTATTATATAATAATAATTTAATAAAATTTTACAATGGTAGAATAGGAAGTAAAATTAAAATGCTCGCTAAAGAATAATACCTCTTCTTCTCAGAACATCCATAAGTAAGAACCAAAAACCTTGTTGAGATGGATTTATGATTATAATAATGGATATATGTCATGGGTATGGAATTAATTAAGATAATTGGGAAGTTATTTTTGGATATAGAGTACTTTAAATACGTTAAGATGAGATGAGAGAGGGAGACTATTTATATGTGAGGTGAGTGGCACATATGAAATTTTTGAAAATAAAAAAGTGTAATCACGTTTTTCACATTCCAAAAGGCTCCAAAATGAACCATTATAGATTCTTAGTGATTATAAAGACAATATATATCCATAAAATATATTTTAGATAAGTTTATAGGTCATTTTAAACCTTATATTCTTAGTTTAACCCCCTGTAAATCTACATTAACCTTAATCGTGGTAATTGATTTTTACTATTTTTACTATTTATTATTATAAGAAATAAATTTGATATTATTAAATAATATAAATTATTATTATTAAAAACATATAATATATTTTATAAAATTAAAATAACAAAATTTCTAAATTTTGAGTTAAAATTAAATCTATAGATGCGATTAAAAAGTGGGTTTTCAAGAGGTGTATTTTTCTAGAAAATTATAATTTTACAATAAATATATGAATAATAATAATTATTATATGAATTAAAATTAAAATTTAGAGATATATAATTTATATATTTCATTTAAATATTTTCTCAGTTAGGGTTTTTAAAATTAATTAAATTAGAGAAACATTATGCAATTTAAAACAATTTTCCGAAAACATCATTTTTAATCCCAAAAATAAAATCATACTAAATTCCAATATAAATATGATTAAAATATAATTAATTGGATAAAATATAACTAAATAATATTTATACCATAATGGAACCTTTTTAATCACTTTTTTTTTAAAAAATAAGTGACATTTTTATGAAAATCTATATTTTCACTATTCACTAAAAAATATATATTTTCTAAAAAATGTAAATATTTCACCCTAAGTTAATTTTTATATGATTATTTAAAAATTTAATTATATTTTATAAAATACATTTTCAAAAAATTTAAAAAAATAATTATAATATTAGTTTTCCTAAAAAGATTTTTTTTTTGAAGAAACATATTTTTGAAAATAAAATTTCTTTCCTAAAAATTGATTGATTATTTACTAATAATTTATAAATAAATTTATATTGAGTTGAAAATTTATAAATATAAATATATCATAAGGTATCTAATACTATTCATTATCACCAATATAATGACTAGGTTATTACGATCATATATTTCACGGGTCGTCGAAGGACAGTGTTGTGCGCCAAATATGAAATCCAACATAATTTACATTTCTAAACTCTCTAGGTGATACATGATTAATAAATTAATTTATCTAGTATTTATTAAGCTATATATATTACTAATATATTTATTTCTTCAACTTTATCTCAACATATTGATGTTCTACACTTCTTTTTATAGAGTGCTACACATGGTGCCATCCAAATACTCGAGTGAAAACTATTGTTGTAAGAAAATTACACCAAATGAAGGTGTTAATACCAAACACCATTGAAATACATAGAGTAATAAATGAACACATATTTTAGAGTTTGAATTTTCCTATCGATCTAAATATCATTCTGAGGAAGATAGGTAGTGTAGAAACTCAACTATGTATCCAGAGCTTGTAGAAGACATTGCTATATTTTCATGATAAAACTAGAATCATGAGTTGATATAATAAAATGTAGTACTCCCAGAAACATTTCCTCTTCCTTAATGAATTTTATGGAAATATAATCAATTTATAAATCATTTTTAATATCAATTTAGTGTGAATACATTTTAAAGCGATCTACTAAAACATGAATAACATTATGTCCTATAGATGTTTTAGGGATTCTGATGAAAAAGATCCATGGTGATGTTTTCCAATTTCCATTATATTATAAGAAATTGTTATAACATACCCATATACTTATATCTTTCATTCTTAACTCACTGAAATACAAATAACCATGATACATACTCAGTAATATCACTCTTCATTTTATCCCACTGGAAATACTCTTTTAGAACACTATACATCTTCATGCTTCTAAGATGAATAGATAATTATGAAATATAGAATTAATACAAAAAATCATTCTCCATGTTTGGTATTGATGGAACACATTCTTCATTGCTAATCCTTATCATTATTTCATGGTCATGATTTAATTTAGCTACATTCCTCACTTTCTTATTTAATTAAAAATATTAATTCAGTTCCTTGTTATTCATCTCATGGATAGATGGTTGAACATTCATCTATGAAAGATATGATATATCCCATTTCTTCATTATTTCTAGATAAATCTTCATTAAATCCACAAATATTGGATCTATTTCAATCCTCATAATGAAAAAATTAGACGTTTTTTCTAAATCAAAGAAACATTAACCTTGTTTTCCTTCCCAAGGTTAAAATGTATTTTGAAATCATAATCATGGATCAACTATAACCATCTTATTTAGTGCATATTAAATTTTTTCTATGTAAATTTATACTTCATGATTTTTTGATCAGTTCATATATCCCACCATTCTCAATAAATATAATTCATCAAAATATTTAATAGAAAAATTACCATAGCTAACTGAAAATCATGATTTGGATAAATTTTCTTAAGAACCTGCAATTGTCATGAGGTGTGAGCCACCACCAAATCATTTTGTATAAGGTAACATCCTAGTACCTTATTTTATACATCACTATGTATCAAACACCCTTATCCACTATAGGGCAGTGTAAGCACAAGATTTATAACCAAAATTATATCTAGTTCTTTAAAATTATTTTCACAATTATCAATCCACAATAATTTAAACCCCTTCTGATTCAACATGATGAGTGTATTAAATATTTATTAAAAATATACCACTATGAGTCATTAGTGTCACACTAAACCAAGGAAAATACATATATCAATTAGCATGGTTATTCCAGTCCATTTCTTAATAAATTTAATTTTTTAAGGATTCAATAATATACTCTAAATTGAGATTAGATGACCCAAGAATGAAACTTTCTGATGCCAATATTCAAAATTGGTAAAATTGGAAAATAGATACTCATTCCGCAGGGTCTTCATAAAAGTTATCAAATGGTTTTCATGCTCTTCCTTTCTCTTTGAATATATAATAACATCATTAATAATGGCTACCACAAACTAATCAAGGTAATCCCTAAAGACTCTATTAATTAAATCCATGATAGTAAGAGAATTGGGAAGTCCAAATTTCATTACTATAAATTCATAATGAATATAACTTGAATAGAAGGAAATCTATTGTATACCTTTCTTCTTGATTCTTAGCATATGATATCCACATTAGAGATCAACCTCGGAAAAATATGAATATCCTCATAATTGATCAAACAAACCATTGATACAAGGTATATGATACATATTCTTATTAGTGATCTTGTTAAGTTATTCATAATCAATGCGAAGATATATATAATAATATTTATTTATAATAAATAAAATAATTTCACCCCATGGAGAAGCATTAGTATGAATGATTCCCTTATCTATATTCTCTAGGAGTTGGTTCTTAAATTCCTAAATCTCAATCTCGTCCATTCTATATGGAGACAATGAAATAACTGTAATACTAGGTATGAGTTCTATTGACAAATCAACTTCATGGTTTAGGGTAAGTCTAGAAAATTCCTCATAACATAATCAACATATTCTAAAAAATAGGCATATTTTATATTTTTAGTTTCTCCCCATCCATTTGAGATAAATAACCCTCATGAATAGGTATAAAAACCCATATGATGTAGGTAATTTACATTGGTAATTCAGGTACATCCTTATACAGATAGACGATTGAAGTTCAATTCTGAATATAGATTGTAACTTACCTTTATCAATAATTGATATGGTAACTATATTTTGAGAGACAATCAATAACCAAATTTATATCAAATTAAACTAGAGGGAGAATAACAATATTCATTGGAGGAACTTTATAAAAAAAATTTATCAGAGAGGAGCTATAGACTTAATATTCAGTCCTCCTACCATTAAGATATTTCACTGCCAACTCAATATATAATTGTCGAGGTGGGGATGAAACACCCTTAATAAATTATAAAAATATAAAATAATGGGTATAAATAGTATCAAATAAAATATTTGAAACCCTGGAGTGGGTGATAAATATTCCTTTAACCACATCACTAAGAGCTTCCACATTGATTACAGTAATTTAATAATCTTGGCCTTCTCACCTTGCATTATTTTTTGGTAAGTTACCTTGTCAATTTGGAATATTGGTTATAATAGTGCCCTATATTCTTACATTTATAACACAATACATTAAGGACATCCCCTATCCCTTTAATTCATGATCATAATGAACCTTTTATCCACACATTAAGAAAATGCATTTTCCTTTTAATCATGGACGAAGGTGTTTCCTTCTACAAGTGTCTCATGTTTTAGAATTCCCCATTCTATTCATCCCCTTATACAATTTGTTTTCATTCATAATCTTCTTATCTTACATTACTTTTAAGTCATTAAACATGAGGAATTTTGTTTATATCTTGATAGTTGTTGATTCTATATCATGAGATGATGAGAATTATCAGGATACTAGTTCCCTTTGAAGGATTGGTATAAGGCCATCCAAGAAACAGTCAAAATTTCTCATTGAATTAAGTATATAGTCGGAAAAATGTATTTACAGCCTTATAAAGTTATCTCCATACTTAGAAAAATTTCACTCTTACTTTTTTGTAAAACTCAAGAATTATCTCTCCATACCTACTTGTTATACATTAGGAAAATATCATTCCAAGAAAAGTAACTTAAGATCCTTCCACTTTGCGTTCACTATTTCCTTATCATTTATACTATTTTGAATCAATGAATACCATTTATCGACATCCCATGTGATATGATAAATAATATGACAACCTTATCCTTCTCATTACATCCCACCGAAATAATTATATTTTCTATGGAACATATACACTACATAGCTAGAATTGGATTTGTGGTTCCATTGAATGATGATGTTTTTTTACATAAACGATATAAAATTATTACATTGTATTTTGGGTCAGCTGGATTCTCCATACATGAAAGGTTATTGGTCATTACCTAAGTCAATTTCCCCGAAATAGTTGCAATAATTTTAGTTCCAACTCTCTCTCCAAATCCAGCTTCACTATCATTACCAGGAGTGAAATCCCTACAGAAATTATATTCATTGATACTACTTTCATTCCTTGCACTATTAACCATTTCTAAACAATTTCAAACAATATATTAGATCTAATATTTATATGAAATATGTATAATTTTGAAACTATATAATCACATAACATAAATAGATTTTTTTTGCATAAATAATCACAAAATAATAAGCTTGGTTTCATTGAGAATATTCTAAAATCCATAAAAATATATATAAAATATTTCATAATGGAATGTTAATAAAATGTTAATTAACCCAATAATATCGCCTAATTGTTTCAAAATATGTGTGTAGTTGGTCCACACTCATCAGGAATAAGAATGATTGTCGAGATATACTCAACCAACTCTTTTCTGGGTTATTACCCATATATTCATCTATGCTAAAACTGAGTGTACTTGTAGTATCCTTACAAGGAAATATTTAAAAAAAAATTAATATATACCTTTCAAAAACATTAGGATGTTATCATATACCTATAATTATCCTCAAAGTCATTCATATGGTTATGTTCCCTAATATATGTTTTCCTAAATCTAGTTCCTAATGTTTCTACTAAACATGCTATGATATAAATTGTAAATATCTCGACCTTAGTAGTCCATAGCTAGTGGTTAAATTATTACATTGGTACTAGATACAAGAGATATCATCCCAAAGGACCAAATAATTATTTAGTCATGGAAAAGTAGATACATACATAAATATGACATTACATTCAAAAACATAAATTATAACATATAATTTTATTTGAGAACATCATTATTCCCCTAGAATATCTATTCATATCAATTTTAATACATATCTTGGAATCCTAGGAAAATGGAACCTAAGAAATGGTTGATCTCATATGTTCATTAACATAATTTTTACAATAGAAGGTAACAAGAAATAAATAAGGCACGAATGATATGGAAGGAATAAATGATGAAAAAATAATTCCAGAAAAATAATCACATGATGCTATAACTTATCCATAGATATCATAACTATTAAAATAATCACATGGAAATCAATAAATTATTTTATAATAATGGAATACATAATATTAGACATCATAAACAAATGGTTGAGGACTCTATCTAAAAAATATACCAAAAATAGGTAAGGATTCGACTAAATACACAACCATTTTTGTCATATGAGACCTACCAATGTATGGGTGGAATATTTAATTCTCGGATCCTCCTATCACTTAATTATTATAATTAATTCATCATATGAATAAGCAATAGAACTTAATGAACATTCCTGAAAAATAAATAATTGTCCATATTATAAGAACATAAATATAGAATGGAAATACTTTCCCTAGTTAAACTGATCACAAACCATCCAAAGAAACATGGTGGATGTTATTATTAGATTATATCCTAAATAAAACATAATATTCAATAAAGGATGTTGAAATAGATTAAAATTATTTCAAAATATTACTAGAATTTTTATTGGGGTAAGATACCCTTTTCACTTTGAAATCAATTACATTAAATCAATAAATTTTCCAAATAATTAAAAAATAATTTTCTTTAACATAATCCTTTAAAACATTCAGTCTAAACTTCAATGTATTGTAATATTATGATGGTGGGAAATTGAATTATGCCATGTACGTCAAAAAAATGACTCCTTTTACATTTTCAGAAAAAATTCAAATGTAACTCATTCCAAAAATGATAAGAATATTCATTTTAAACCATTTTATAAAAATTAAAACATGGGTAAAAATGTATTTAATAAATCATTGGATAATAGTTAAAATATTATTTTAATTGTTTTTGGAAAAAATGGACATGGAAGGAAAATATTCCTAATCGAGTAGAAAAGAATTCAATTTTATCATTATTTACATATGCTCTAAATTACATAATCCAACTAATGGACTCAAACCATTAATCTACTTATCCTCCACTATTACAATTTATGAAATCACTAATATACTCAATGATTCTTCAAACAAAACAATAATCTGATTTATTCTCCTTGGTGAATGGGAAATAACACTCCTCAATCAAGATAATTAATGTACTCACACACACAATATTTCCATAAACCATTCATCCCTTCATACCACACAACTCCACTAGAAGGGAGTGTGATTTGATTGGAATGAGAATATTATGTACCACCAATGGAAGAAAACAGCTGTTTTAATGGAATAAAAAGTGATAACCACATCTTCTGTACTTCTCCTTCACCGTCACACAGTCTCCAAGGAATAAATAGAGTAATAATTAAATACATAAATTTAATAAGACCCACACTAATTTCCATTATACCACTCACAATGGGTTATCTCTCCATAACCATAATATCGAGATCAAAATAAAATAGTGAGGAACATAAAGAATGGGGGAGAAGAGAACAACAAATCAAATAAAAAATATAATGAGTCAAAATTGAAATATAAAAAAACTTGTTGTCCTAGATCATGTTGAGGTCAAATTCCAAGGTCTTGAATACTTTATAATAGAAAATGGGGGATATTTTTATAATCACTGACGCACCTTTTTCCACCTCCTCTTGAAATTTTAGTGTTATGAGGGCTGAACTAGCTTCTTCCTTGTATTGTGTCCATGTGTCCATATTGAGGGTGGTAATTCAACCATTGAGCACCTATTTATTCATTCACTTACTTTAATCCTTCCCACAATTAGATCTTATTCAACTGTGTTGGTTGGAGTGAGTAACTCATGAGGGGGGTGAATTGAGTTCATAATAAAAATAAATTTTTAAAATAATTTAAAATTTATTGCCCAAATTAATAATAATTTCTAGTTAATGAGAAATGTTGAATTATAGATGTTTGATCATTCAAATATTTTCTCAAGGTAGGATTAAGGATTATTTAGAATAATATTTGAAATCAATTTATCTTTAGAAATAAAATTACATAATAAAAAACATTATATGAACAAAAATTAGGATTAACTATAAATGTAATGTTTTCTTTATAGATTTAAATAGAAGATACAATTTTATATTTGAAATATAGAAAAACAAAACTAATAAAGAAATAGTGGAATAAAACAAGGGGTTTAGTATTAAGCTAATACTGAATCTCCTTCACTTGGAAATCACTTCATTCCAAGTAGTTTGTTAGAAAATAAACTTGATCCAAAACCTATATCAGGTTTTACAATAAAAAACACATAGGTTCATGTTTGAAAAAATATTATTCCATAGTTATATATGGGAATAAAGAAAAAATACCAGGTCATGCATGACCTCTTCCATAGTTGTCGTGGGTATAAAAAAGTTAAAAGTTGAGAATGTGTGTCAAGAACACTTCTGTTTGGTACATGAGATCGTTGGAACAGATAAATATATTAATGAAACACACAAACCAAATTTAAAGAATAAACAGAAAGATAAAATTATTAGTGATTGGAAGAAGTGGTTCTACTCAGTCTGAATATATTAAGATGTTCAAAGATCCTCTTATTTTTCTTTATGGGGAGATCAAAAATAGTTCTTGGAATGTGTTGGAAAACAGAGTGTCAAATAAGTCTAATGAGTCCTTCTATTTTCAATTTGAAATTATCTATAGTTGATATAGTGTGAGAAGGTTGTAATCTATATGAAAGTATCACTATCAAATTACTGACATTGGATCAGTTTTGAGACACACTGTTCTACACCCATGCATGGAGTTATGCTAAATATATAACTGTACATCTCTAATTATAAATTAACGTATATTAATAAATATTGTCTTGGATCCTAATATAGGGAAACAAAACATGAAGGTATTACTTATTCTTCAACACATTCGGGGAGTGTTTTAAGAAAAATAATTAATAAATACACTTGTTTCTAAAATGCCTCAAATTCTATATACTAATCATTGGATGAATTAAATTAAAACGAGAGTCAGAATAGAAACATGATCATACTTGTAGTAAACAATTTTTAGTGGTACATCGTACTTATGGTAGATCTCTTCTAATGGTGGATCGAGTTTGGTGGTAGATCTAGTCTATTGGCATATCTTATCTAATGGTAGATCTAGTCTGGCGACAAATCTAGTCTGATGGTAGATCTAGTCTGGAGGAAAATCAAGTTTGGTGGTAGATATTTTATGATAGTAGATCTAGTTTGGTGGTGGATGATATCTAGTGTTAGATGATCTATAGTGATAGAAACAACTGATGGTGGATTAGTGAGAAGTAGATATAATTCACTAGTTGATTTTGTTGAACTAATGATAGATGTTATCAATGGTGGATCCATCAGTGGTAGAGTATGATCGTTGATGCATCCCACCCGTATATCTAATTGAACTAATGTAAGATCGTCACAACCAATGATATATCTCTGGATCTAATGATAGATCAGTACATTACCAAGTTTGTTTCACAAAATTATTTAGAAAATGATTTACTATAATAAAACATTGTACTTATTAGAAATATAATAATCATGGTTTATGATCATTAAAATAAGAAGGTTCCAATAATATCCCTTTTTTGAAGATAAAAAATCATGAAATTTATAACCATATATATGAAATAAAATATAGAGATAATAATGGATAAAAATAAATAGTTTTCTACTTAACATCTGAAATTAGAAATGTGATATACTGATTTATCCATACATAAAAAACAATTATGATCATAAATTCCATCCAATAAGACTCCCCCTTTTGGGATTTTAAAAAATATTAGGAAATAATTACATGTAAATATACAAAGAAGAAGAACATATAAGATTCATTAGATACAAAATTCTTTGGAATACATATCAAAAAGTAATTCAAGGAAAAATACATGCCCTATCAAAGAATAATCTGATTGAGAATCACTCTTAGATCAATGAGATGATGTATCAATATGGTATTTTCTTTTCCAGAATTATGAGGAACATAGGTATAGGTTGAGAGTGAATAGGTAGTGTGAGGTAGCTCACAGATGAAAACCAGCAACAAATAATAAACTACTTCAACTAAAGACATCCAAAAAGGTTGAAACTATGGAGGCATATGTGCAAAAGAAGGTGAAATAGTGAAATTAGTTTTAGGTATAATTGTTGGTTCAACCACTTCAGTCCTAAAGACATAAAAACTGTGCTTCATTAATTTGAAAAAATCTATAAAAATGTTGCAACCACACTCAATTTTTATGAAGAAATATTTATTCTCCTCCATAAAATGGTTGAGAAATGTTTCTAAAACTATAATTTGGTTCACTTTCTCTTTAAAGGTATTGGTTAAAGGGGACATCATTAGATTTTAAGTAAGAAACATCATATGAGAATTGATCTCATTCTTGGTATACTTTTTGGAAATTTAGTATTATATGGATTTAATGATAGAATTTCTATCACTTTGAGATTTATTCAAATAATTCCTAACCAATTTATAGATTTTATCACAATGAACCTTTATTTTCAAAAGATCTTCCTAATGAAATATAGTGAAATCACCTAATATGTACTGAAATTAATCCCTCAAAATATCTTTGATCATCTATATATCAACTGAATATGTAGTAGGAAGAGTAGTAGAAGTAGAAGCAGCATCTATATGTAAAATCTCTAACATCTCCATATAAGATATTTATGACCTGTAGTATGGTTTATTTTCATTGATTCCTTGATTTTATAGACTTGTTACATTTCATAATCCAAACTACTATTCGGAATATCTACTTCTTGAATTTTTATAATCATAATAGGCTGAATGTGAGAGATAACCAACTCAAAAATCCACCTTGTATCAAATTCACTAGATCTAGATTCATTAGGGGGTGTGGATTTAAGAATCCCACTAATATAAAAAAGAATCATCACTCTAAAATTATAAAAATTAGCCTTAGAAACAGAGTCTTAAGTTAGATGACTAGAGGGTAAAGGATATGGAATTCCATTATCTAGAATAACATGTACATTCTCAGATCAAGCAGTGAGGAAATGTGAAGGAAACACTTCCAACTGGCTTGCTTCATCAATTTTCTCTACCAGAGATCTATTATAATCTTTTCCACCAACATGGATGGAATGTACACCATGAGTAATAGAATCCCATGTTCATCATCATCATTACCACCATCCGAATCTGGGTAGGTGATGACCAGTAATTTAGAACTAGGAGAAGGCTCCCCCAAAGATGGTGACTTATCCTCAGATGTGGCTGAAATATCTAGTTTGTACCTATGAACTGATTTTTACTAGTTTATCTTGGGGATTACTCCCCCTCAAAAAGTATTATAGATTCCCCTCTAGAAGAGAATTCATGGCTAGCAGATTGAATAGAACCAGATCTATCCTCATCTACTGACCTACATGAAAAGGAAACAACTTGAGATGGATGTGATTATTCTCACCCAACAAAATCATCATCAACAACATAATTTCATTCATAGGAATAAGTTCCATCAATATTCGAATTTTTAGATCCATAAAATCCATCTAAAACATCAACAACATCCCTCAATATTACATAAGAACCCTTAACTTTTTCATCTCATGAGACTTTAGTCTCTTTTTGTACTCCTTCAATTGATAAATATTCTCTTGTAAGTAGAGAAATAAATAGTCTATAATCTCTATAAGATACATAGGGTCCCTTTACCACATCTGTGTAACTCACTTCCTCAACAAAAATATATACTTCTTCTTCTCTTATTTATGCTTCTTCTTCTTCTTCTACTTCCTCATTAGATTAAATACAAACATTTTAAGTATCTATGACAAGGTCAACTATATATTTAAATCTTATAGGGATTTTCATATGATTTAAATACTCATATATCTTTTAATTTTCTTTAACTGATTTATTTAACCATAGAATCCAATTTACCTTCATCCTTTTATAGGCAAAATGACTCAAAAAAACCTCCACACTTTACTATTTATTCTTCATCCTAATCTTCTATCCCTTGTATTCTAACATGGATGAGATAAATATAGTATAGATCTAAGAGTTTGATCTAGATGAGGTATTCCTCATCTCCATCACATGCACCATTAAAAATTTGTACCAGTTTACTTTATCCCATATTTTCATAAGGAATAAAAGGAAAATATCTAGGTTCCTCATCATTCTGACAAACCCTTTCCTAGGATAAATCATGTATTGGATGAATTTAAAAAAAATCTACACTCCCCTCAAGTTCTGTAGTAGTATGAATTCTTACAACATCATTTCCAGTATACTCTTGATGAACATTATAATATAAAAATAATTCATAATTATAGGGAATAGATCTTTGAAATTCATATGACATACCTTTGTGAGGTACATTGATCCATATTCCTCATTTCATTGATTGAAAGGATACTTATTTTCCATCAATAAAACTTATAATCACATCTTTCTTCTCAAAAAATTCATACTCTTTATAATAATATAGTTGGTGAACCAAAAATGGAATGAATAGTTTGTCATTTCATAAAAACCATTCCATCCATCGTTGGTCCTAAATCTTCTTCAGCACTAAATAATTTTGTGTAGCCGCATTGTTTAGGTAAATTGGTTCACAAATTGGGCTATTTCACAGTCTTGGAGAACTAGAAAAGGCTCAAGTACCACCAAACTCGTACATTGTTCATATTATGAGTAGGTATATTCAACAACATTTTATTAGATAGGGAATGTAAAACCCACGCTTTCTTGGAGGTTCCCCCAATGGGCCTAGACGTACGACCCAGACATATTTTTTTGCAGTTGGGGGATTACCCGAGTGGTAAAGGCTTCCCATAATCCTACATCATACCTGGGTTCAAATCTGGGTGGGAGTGTATTTTCACTGGTAGTCGGTGATGCAGGCATGACACATGATGCAGGCAGGTGGTGACATAGGCATGACACAAGCATAGTTATGTAAGAAGTAATATAAAGGAATGACACTGTAATGGGCCTTCATGCTAGTTTTTGGGCCTTTTCTGTTATAATGGGCTCCATTCCCACTGGGCATTCAGGACATGTATTGCATTAATATGGCTTGCTGAGCGGGGTATCATTGTGTGTGGGGGGGGGGGGGGGGGGGGGGGGTCTATGGCCAACCTTTTTGACAAATTTTTGTGGTGTGTGTGTTTGTTTAATATAATTTTAACCCCAACAACCTAAAATAAATATATTAAATTATTTCTCAAAATTATGAATTCAACATCTGTCTCTTTCCCAAAAACAAAAAATCGAGCGACGAGTTATAGATTCTTTAGTTTGACTATAACAACATGACCAGATTATCCTCATGATCTATTTGTGGGATGTAAGCATTTATTATATGAAACTATGGAAAACTTCACTCTCAACATTGAACTAATTCAAAATTAAAAGTATGAGAATGAAGAACATTCAAGTTTGAGAGATATAGGAGTTTGAAAGGTTCAAACTGATGCATGAGTGAGTGGGTTCCCAAAATCAGATTTTAGGGTTGATTTTATTCATTTAGGGAATTATAAAAATAAGAAATAATAAAAATATACCAAAATAATTCTAATAAAAAATTAAAAATGGAAAATAAAATATTTGGAAAATAAAATAGAGACTCAATCGGTAGATCTTCCATTTATAGATCACCAAGGGTGGATCAACCAACAGTGTATCACACAACAGCGGATCTTACCACGGTGGATATTTTGACAATAGATCACCCAATAGAGGATCTTCAAATGGTAGATCACCCATTGGTGGATTTTCCAATGGTGAATTTTCCAATGGTGGAAATTTGAAGATAAAGACTAGGTAATGTTAATCATTCCTAGTTCCTGATTGATATAGTTTAATCTCTCAGAACTCAAAGGGTTTATAAATATGTCAACAAGATGATGTTCTCTTATAGTGAATTCAAGAGCTATATCACCTTTTTGGTAATGATATCTAAAAATTTTATTTCATATATCCATATGTACCATCCTATAATTGGACACAAGAGTCTTATAAATATTTATCTCACTTTATTGTCACAATTCATAGGGGCATGTATAAATTGATATCCATTATCTATTAAAGTGTATTTAATCCACATAATCTCTACACAATAACATACTTCAGCTACATACTCATCCTCAGTAGTAGATAGTGCAACAAAATTTTACTTTTTACTACTCCATGATAATAGTGAAATTCCCAAAATGTGACATGTTCTAGAGGTACTTTTTCTATCTAACATACACCCAAAAAAATTATAATAAATCACTAAATCAAATGTGTATCCTCAAGGATTTAAAATTCATAAATTGGTTGTACTCTATATGTATTAGATAATTATTTTTATGGAAATTAAATACGATTCTTTAGTATTTTCTTAAAAATGGGCACAGATCAATACACTAAACATAACATCTGGTCGGCTCTCAGTCAAATACTGTAAGATTCCAATCATACCATGGTAATTGGTTTGATCAAATGAATTCCAAGTTTCATTAAGATCCAGATTACATGTTTTAATCATGGGAGTATCACTACTTTTTGTGTTATCGAAACCAAAATGTTTTAGTTATTTGGTGTACTTAATTTTATTTGAAAAACTCCATAATTATTTTGAAAAATTTGAAAAACAAGATATAATTTTAACTCACCCATTTAATGCATTTCAAATTCACTCATCCTCATTTTTGGAAAATCATTACACAATGTGTTTTTAGAAGATCCAAAAATAATATCATCCACATAAACATGAACTAGTAAAGCATCTTTTAAAGTTATTTTAAAAAATATAATTGGTTCAACTGTTCCTTTAGTAAAAAAATTAGAAATTAAAAATGAGTTGATCTTATAATACCTAGCTCCAGAATATTTTTTTAAACAATAAAAAGAATTAGTTGTTTTAAAAACATATTTTTAGAAAATGTGTATTTTGAAATTTAGGGTGTTGTTCAACAATAACATTATAAAATATATAACATTTCAACAATGCACTTTTAACATCCAGTGATATTTTAAGAAATTAAAATGTGCATCCAAGTGAAGTAGTATTATAGTAGATTCTATTATAGCTACTGGAGTAAAGGTTTTTTCATATTCAATACCTTATTCTTAACTATGTACCTATGAAATCAATCATGTTTTATTTATAACTATAGTATTAGAATCATCAAATTTGTTTCTAAACACTTAGTTAGTTATAATAGTCATAGTGTCTTTAGGTTTTTCTACTAGTTCTAAAACTCTATTTCTTTAAAATTTATTAGGTTCATATTGTATTACCATCATCTAGAATTCAACATTAATTGAATCATTGAAGTTCTTAAGTTTATGGTTTGACAAGAAAACTTTATTTTCAACATGATTTCTAATAGAAACTCCTATTTTTTCTTCTATCTAGGTCTCCAACAATAACATATAAGGGATTGTATCAATGATTCCAAATAGATCAATGAATAGAAGGTCCAGATATCTCATTATCCATTATGGGTTCAGGTTTAGGTTGTTCCTCATAAATGAATGATTTTTCTTCTAATTTCACTAAACTATCAAAATTTTTGGAATTTATTTTCAGATTTGATAGATCATCTTTATGGTTTAAAAAAGGTTTCTTAAGCTCATGTGGATCTATTTCATCAAATTAGACATGAACATATTCTTACACAATCTTTTTCCTTTTATTAAACACCATATATGACTTACTAATTTCTGAATATCTAAGAAAAATCCATTCATGACTCTTAAAAGTGAATATTTCATGATTATCCTTTATATTGAGAATGAATACATTGCAACCAAAAACTCTAAAGTAATTAACCTTTGGTTTTCATCCATTCCATAATTCATAAGGGATTATTTTCATGAGTGGAATAATTAAAATACTATTGTTTATATAACAAGATGTATTCATATATTCTTCCCGATTTTAAATAGGTATATCATACTCATTTTTCATGGTTTGGGAAAATTCTTGAATGGTTCTACTTATTCTTTATAATACACCATTCTTGTGGGGTTCATATAATAAAAATTTAATGATTATGGCCATTTTGTGAACAAGATGATTCAAAATTTTGATTTTCAAACTCATGACCATGATCAATTATTATGGTCTTAATTATAATTTCACTAATATTTTATATATATTTAACATACATAGAAAAATAGAATAAAGATTTATTTTTGTGAGATAAAAAGAATACAAAAATATATCTAGAACTATTATCTACTAGAACATAAAGATAATGCTTCCCATTTAATATATAAATTCTATATGGTCTAAAAAAGTCCAAGTAAACCAAATATAGGGGTTGATAAGTCAAAACTTATTTCTTTGAATTGAAATAGATTTTTTTTTGTTTCCCTTTTTGACATGGGTTATATATTTTCTCATTTGGGAATTCTAATTTATGTATATCCATATGTTTCCCTTTCCTAGTTATATTTGTAAGTGAATTGATATTATAATTACATAGTCTCCTATGATAAATCCAATATTCATTGTAAAATACACTTAGATAGGAAATATTTTGAGAAAATATGGAATCTAAATTAATAGGATATACATTATAATTTATCAAAACATTTAAAAATAAATCATTTTTAGAATAAAAAACATTTCAAGAATTATTTTCAAATTTAACCTGAAAAACATCATCACATAGTTGTGATATGATAAGAATATTATTCTTTAATTGATCTATAAATAAAACTTTATAAATTTCAAATTGTATTAGATTTACCGATTAGACCAAGTTGAATAATTATTCATTTGAAATTGTCACTGAATGTGACATGTACCCCATAAACCATGATTAAGTTCTTGAAACATGAATATTACACAGTCATGTGTTTGGAGTATCCACTGTCTAGATACCATAAGTGCTTACTAGAGCATTTCAAGCAGGTTTCTAACAAAATAGATTTTAACCAAAAATGACTTCGGTAACCAAAATTTCATGGTTATAGAAATGTCAGTAATTAGAGCCATATGAATCTATTACTTCTTAACATGTTTCCTATACTAATATTTTAAAGTTTTAAAAATAAAAACTCTATTAGGTCTTTAATAATAAAAACTAATAAGTGAATATTTCGAACTGGATCTTGGAATAAATTGATTTTTAGTCATCCTTATTTCCCTTGGCTAATAGAGTATTCCAATATTATATTAATGTAAGGTTTGATTTCCATGTATCTGGGTCAAGGTATTTCTACAATTTTTTAATATTTTCCAAATACTCTTTCAATTTCTCTTTAGATAATTTTAACTAATTGTTCTAATTTAGTAATTGATAATTTTTTATCATTATCTATAGTATGATCAACATTAAAACTTTTAGTCAGAGCATGTTGCTTCTTTAAACATTTATATTTATCTTTAAATTTATTAAAAGTATATTCGTACATATTATATTATTCAAACATTTATTCATTATACATGTTTCCTTCACTATTTTCATCTCTTAAATGATTATAAATATGAATAGTAAATATAGCAAAATATTAGACACCTTAGATGTGATTGTCATAAAAAACATATAAGATATATCATTTTTATATTATTTTATTTAGTCTGATTCACATGATCTATAATAAGATGCACTAAATGTTTCATTAATAGATTTATTATACCACTTTTCCTTGTCCTCATATTTCTTCATAAATCTTAACTTAGGGAAGTAAAATTTGATATGACCTTTTCTCTTACAATCATAGAAGACTATCTCATTTGTAGTATCATCATTTTTTTAGTTTTTTTCTCCAATTAACTATATTATCATAATTTCTTTTATAACTAAGTATCTTTGAGAACTTATTCCTTTTTTATAACTTCAGGAAACATATGGATAAGTGAGTCTTTTTTCATCACTGTCACCAGGTGAGTCTTCGTCACTTGATCTATCATCTTTGATCTTCTATTTTTTTTGAGGTAGTAGTTTTGAAAGGTTCCAATTTACTATATGGTTCATCAACTTCTTATATGTATACTTTGAGATCCTATTCATACATAATGAAGTTTCCTACAATCTCTCTAACAGGTAACTTATTTACATCACATGACTCTTGAATTGACACTGAAGTTCCTCTACATCAGTCTGGTAAACATGTAAACAAGCATATCACTTGTTTTTTTATTAGAAATTGATTTTCCAAATGAATGATTCCTATTCCCAATATCATTAAACCCAAGATACATATTAGAAAATGTTTCATCATGTTTCATATTTAAATTATTATATTTAATAGTATAAGTATTCAAATGTATTTTTTTTACATTTGAATTTTTTTCATGAGAAACAACCAAATTATCACAAATTTTAAATACAGTAGTACAAGATGAAATTATATTAAATTCTTAATCACCAATAGAAAAATATAATGAATTAATATATTTACAATTATTGTTATTATATTATTTAGTAGGATCACTCCCTTCAAAACTTATAGTTTTGGGAAATTATTTTTTGTATCCAATTACAGTCTAAATTTCAAAACCCTATACTTTAAAAATCTATAATCATTTTAATCTTCCACTGAGCATAGTTTGTTCCATTAAAACAAGGAGGACTATTTATAAAAGATCTTTCATATCTATTATTATCTTTAAATAATTAAATTTAGAAATGACATAAATTTTTGTTCTTACATGGTAAATAAATCATAGTTGAAAAGGTATTTGAAAACCAATTATAAAAAATGCTGGTTGTATTTAGTAACACATGATGGGGTTGGATTAATTTCCCAATAAAAATGTCTCTTTTAAATAATTAAAAACTAAATTTCCCAAATTAATAAAAACATCCAGTTAATTAGAATAGTAGAATTATATAAGTTTGATCTTTGAAATATATTTTCAAATTGAGATTAATACATAGTTAAAATAATATTTGATATCAATTTAATTTTTGAAATCGAATTAATTAATCAAATAGTTTATATCAACAAAAATTAAGATTAACTAACAACTTAAACCTTCTTTAAAATTTAAATTACAAATATATATTTATCTTAGAAATTATGAAAAAAATGTTAAAAATAAAATTGGAATAAAAAAAATGGTTTAGTCTCAAGTTGGGACTTAATCCCATCCACTTGGAAATAACCTACAACCAAGAAATTTTTTAAATAATAATCTTGATCCAAAAACAAAGATTGGGGTTTACAATCAACAACAAACAAGGATTTCCTGGCTCAAATCCTCTTCCACACTTATAGGTGGGAATAAATAAGCAATACCAGGTCATAAAGGAACTCTTCCATAGTTTTTTGTGAATAAAAAATAATAATGTTGAGAATTTGTGCCAAAAACACTCTAGTTTGGTATAAGAGATGGTGTGTAACAATAAATAGAGTAATTCATCACAAATATAAATTATATATCATAAATAGAAATATGAAATTATTATATATTAGAATAAGTGGTGTTGATCGGTCTGAATATCTTCATATTATCAAAGGTCCTCATATTTTTCTTTGTATGGATCTCAAATAGGTCTCCCTAAATGTGCAGGAAAACAGAGTGTCGTGGATGTCAAATGAGTCCTTCTGTTTTCAACCTAACAATGTCTGGAGTTGATTGAGTGTGAGAATGTTGTAATCTATATGCATGTATTGCTTTTTTATTTTTGATATTGGATTGTTTTTTCTGCACACAGTTCCATACTCATACATAAAAGAGATATGAAGAATATATAACTCTCCATATTTAATAATCTATTGAAAAATAATAATAAATAAATACCTAGATACTTATAATGGGAACTAAATCAAGAATGTATTATTTAGTCTTCAATGCATCTATGGATTGGTTTAAGAATAATTATTAATAAATCCATGTGTTCCTTGAATGTATTAAATCCATAAAACCAGCTGTTGGAGGAATCAAATTTGAATGATAGTCAGAAAAACAATAATATCATACTTGGAGTAGATCATATTTGGAAGTAGATTAGACTAAAAATAGATCTAGTCCAATAGTGGGTCAATTCTGGTGGTAAATTTAATCTAATGATATATATTTTATGATGGTAGATCTTGTATGGTGGTAGATCAAGTCTGAAGATAGTTCTAGTCTAGGAGTAGATCAATTCTGGTGGCAGATCTGGTATGACGGTAGATCTAGTACAGTGGTGGATGAGCTCTGGAGGTAGATGATCTCTAAAGGAATCACATCTCTAAAAGTAGATCATTCATCACTATCTATAGTTCACTAGTAGATTCTGTTGAACTAATGCTATATGTTCTCAATGGTACATCCATTAGTAGTATAGTCAAACAGTAGATGTAGTCCACCAGTAGATCTGATTGAACTAATGGTAGATCATGAAATCCAATGGTGGATCTCTTGAACTAATGGTAAATAAATACTTTACCATTTTAGTTTTTTAATGTTACGTATAAAATTATTTACTATCATAAAAAAATGAACTTATTAGAAACATAATAATCATGATTTGTTATCTTTAAAATAAATAGTTTATAAAAAGTTGCTCGATTGATTCCAAATGGATCATCTATCATATCTCTCTCCAATTTTCTTGAAAATTGGAAATGGGATTTTGTATTTTCATTTTTCATTTTGTTTTTTTTAATTTTATTCCCATGGTGAAGATAACTATTTTACATGCCCATCAGTTCCCATAAACGAGATTGAGATAAACTTGACATAGCTACATGGATGTAGGGAATGAACTTTACACAACATGAATCTAACCTTTAAATAATCGATGAATCATTACTTTTAACTTTACATAGTTTTTGGAGTACCATGAAACAACTCTGGAATGAAATGAAAACCATCATGCATATACTTCTGTGCTATGATTCAACCTTTACATAGCCTGAGATTTTACCCTTATATAGATATTGATTACCCATCCATAGCCAGTGTAATCTATGGAGGTACCATAAAACATTTCACACCCACATATGTTACTTTAACACACTAGATTTGTGACCATTATGCTATGGATGGAATAAATTTATGAAACAATAACAGGATCCTTATATAGATTTAGATCCTAATAGTACCATGAGTTAACAACCTTGTTACCTTGACACAGCATGTGGAATATGAGAGATATCCTAATGCAATACTTTAATTACCTTTTCATTACCTTCAAAAGTATTACAATACCTTTACGTCACCTATGTATTGTTCTCTTCACCTTTACATAACATTAGTGTGACCTTGACGCAGTTTATGTGTGACCTTGATGCAATATAGGCACCATATAATATCTCAACACAATTGATTGATTAACCTGATGCTGGTGTACTGTAACCATTACATAGTTTTTTTGGAAACTTTTATGTCACTATTTTTCTCTACGGATACCTTTACACTATATAATCTACCTTCAAAAAACATAAAAAATGGGTCATTTACCCGCACAAAACCGACACCGGTTACATTGACATAACATACTCCTTGAAAATGGGTAAAAAGAACCTAAAAAATTTACATTTCAATAGATTCATTGTCTAGTTATATTAGAGAATAATTTAACCCATCATAAATCATGAAAATTATCCTATTAAGAGTTTAATCACAAAATATAGTTATGGATTTAAAATTAAATCCAAAAATGAATAAAAAACATGAAAACAAAATTTAATTTATTTAACTAATCAATACCATATTTTCCAAAAAAATTTATGTGATTACCTAGGTTTGATCTAAATTATGATGTTGGTTTCTATTAAACATTAACTAAAAATTTGTGAAATATTGGTTTTTATTAGATATATATGTGTGTGTGTTTGTGTGTGGATGCTTCAACCTATAGAGGTCTAGTTCTAAAAGATATCCTTGATGGATAGTTTCTTTCTGGTAGATACATACACTACATGGATTAAGATAATGGGCCAAGTAAGCCTAAACTATTCCTAATATAAACTTTAAGTGTTTCATTTGATGTTACCCTATGATTATGATGTTGTTGTATTTGTTTTCAACTCTAGTTGGACCAATGTATTTTGTGTTGATTAGGAACATTTTTTAACTCTAGGGAATGAAATCAAGAGGCTTTTGTATATTCCTCAAAAGATCATGGAGGATTTAATAAGTTTTTTAAAATATCATGAAGGTATGGAGAGTTCGAGTTTTATAATAGGTTTCTCTATAATTACTAATAGGTGTTTCATGTGTTACTCATAAATGCTGTAAACATAACTTTTGAGGGAGACTAATGACAATAAAAGTTAAGATAGTCTGATATTAAGTTAATCGAAATAAATTTTGATGTCAAATATCTAGAATAAGAAAATAAATAAAATAAATGTTTTAAATGGAATATTGAATAATAGATATCCATAGAACGTATCAATTAGGGGATATGATGATTAATAGTTGACCTGACCAGAAGTGGACATTTCAACAAAAAATTATAATGCAGTGTAAGTTCAATGGATCCAAACCACTAAAATCACAGATTCATATCATAGTTATTTAATGTATTAAAGTATGTGGATGATTATTTTTATCTAAATAAGAGGAAAAAATAAAATAAGAACAGTGTGAAATTTAAAGAATTACAATCACAAAAAGATGATCAGTGACTCAAGTCAAACATTATAAATCCACAACCACTATGATAGTGCTGGGTTTTTTAGTAAAAGTTATATATTCATGGAGTAATCTTAATTATCCTATCTATGATATATGTTAGAGTTGAATACTATTGATTATTAGTCCTGTGGAGATTTTGATTAAATAAAACTCTAATATAATACGGAGATATTTTGATCTATTTACTGGATACTTGAAGAGTGTGGGAGTTTCAAATTAGAGGTTGCATATTCTCTTCAATTATTGAAGATATATTGGTTTTATAAAGGGGTGACATAATCCCATTAAATGCTATTTTTTGTTAATGAGCATTTTGAGTAATAAACATTATCTAGATCTCAAACTAAATTTATCAGAAGATACATTGAGTCAAAGAAAGAGATCCCTGAGTTGAGGTGACCAGAATTTGAAGTACTGAAATCTAAAAAGGTATAGACATCTACATTTAAGAGATTAATATTTGAAGATAAAAGTTTCTTTTTTTATCAAGGTGGAATTGAGGAATAGATAAAAATTGTTACTAGTATTAACCAATATAATCATCTTTTCTGGAGACTTAAGTGTGGGATTCCCATTTTGTTAAATGATGATCACATCCAAGATCATTGTAATTCGTAATTTATTATAGTGTAAAATCTGTGACTCAAGAATCCTAAGCACAACCGGAAGTATGTTCCCTTATTGTGGCTGAACCACGTAAAAATCCATGTGCATTACTTTATTTTATTAATTTACTATATACGAGTGTGAGTTTATTTTTTTACTTCATTGGATCATTACCTAAAAAGGTTAAATATCTTAACATAAAGTTAAATAAATTTGTAAAAAGGTACTATTTATTAATCCTACCATCATTAATTAAACCATTCCAGGGAATCACACATGGTATTATAGTAGGTTTCCTCTTTTAGTTTTTTAATCAAATATGGAGGAAAAAATTCTACATAATGCTATATCATCCCTACCATTGATGGAAAAAACTTTCATTGATAGAAAAATAGGATGAAAACATATTTATTATCTCTTATACTATAAATGGTGTATTCCAATGCATTAGTTTTCCTCTTAAAGGATGCACCCCTAATGTTTTTGGATAAAAGGAATATAAAACTTGATGCTAAGTATCAGAATGTAATTCTCATGTCATTATCAAACAATGTTTATAGTAAGGTGATGGTTCTTCAATCAGTTATGGAAACATGGGATAAATTGGAAAGTATCTATGAAGGTAATGTTAAAATAAAGGAGAAAAAACATAAAATATGGATAATTCAGTTTTAGGACTTGAATAGGGTTAATAAGGAAATCACAGATGATTATCACACATGATTAAATACAATTTTTAGTAATTTTAGGTGATTTTGAGATACTTATGATGATCTACATCGTTACGGGTTGTGAAAATCCTAGGAAAGTTAAACCTTCTTTTCCAGGATAGTTCTAGAGAAAATGGTATTTTCACCTAGGAGATGATATTGGATAAATTTTTGGAACACATCATTGGTCACGGAAAAGGGTGTTTACCATAGGATATGAGTTTGGTGTAAATTTGAGTAATTAAAATTTTCATTAAAAATTAAAAATTTAATTAATTAAATATTAATTTATTAGACCATGTTATTTTGGTTGTGTCTTTTAAACAGAGCTTTGGGTTTAGATTTTTTCTATGCTATTGGGTCAGAAATGGGGGGAGGGGGGTTCTTAGGTGATACATAACATTACATTGGGTGTTAGGGCTAGATACATGTCCCCTTTCCTTTTTTATTTTCTTTCTTTTTTTATATTTTTATTCTTTCTTCATTATTTTCTTGTGTATTTTCATGTATGTGTGTGGGGGACTTCCCTTTGGGGTATTTGACTAATATACAGATTATGATAGAAGATAGGAATATAGATAAGAGGAGGAATCACAGTAGAGCTTGGGTCACACCAGATTATCATGTAGTTGTTAAATATCACAAATTTTTGTAAATCATTGTTGGTTTCCACTCTGGGGTAGGAATGTTTTCTGTTTTTTCATAAAATCATCATATAGTATCCATTTTTAGTTTCTTGATCCTTGTATGGGTTGTCGGAGACCCATAGTAATTTGATTTCTGGATTTTATAAGGGAACCAGGCATTTCAGATTATTTCAAGGGCTTCATAATTTTGGAAATTTGTGTACACAGTGTGTGGTTTAGAGAACACACACTATGTGTTCTTTCTATCCCTAGAATATAGAGTTTTTGGGACTACAGTCCATATATTAGAGGTACGCACCATGTAGTGGGATTCAAGGGTGTGACTGAGTAAATATGATTTATCTCTAGATGAACCTCAATATATTATCATAGTGTATGAAATGAGTATAGCTCTAAATGGTAAGAGAAATTCTAAGGAAAAAATGCCTTTTCAAACTGTGTGGAATCTCGAACTCAATGTACCCAATGATGAACCTTTCAATGAATCATAAGATGAAGATCATATAGATAAGGAGCATAAGAGGATAATGTCTCTCATCTGTCAAAATTCCAGGAAAGGTAAATGGAATTAGAAGGGAATTATTCTATTTACATTCTTCGAGTATGGAGGAAAATGACACAATTCCATCAATTTCCCCAAGTATAAATAAATTTAATGTAAATACTATGATATTGATGAAAATAATCAGATGAATAAGTGGAATAATGATACAAAGGGTGGTAGTAAATCAGCTGAAATAAAAGTAAGTTTACCTAGAAGAAGAAAATGAGTTTTCTTGGTAATAAAGAAGAAGTGCAATCAATAGAAGTTGTATATTTTGATGATGAAATTATAATGAAATTCATAAAATTCCTAACTCATGTAAAACATGAGGAAACACAAAATTGATGAAGAATAATAATGTGAATTAATTACAAATAACATGTACTGAAATCAGAACATAAATCTTATATTGGGAAAAATACTAAACTCAAGAATGAATTTTACTGCTAGAAAAATAAATGAATGAAGAATATTGGATTTGAAGAATATTTTTCCAAAAAGAGGAATGCACATATTGAGAAAATAAATAACCACTAGTTGAATTTGGTCAAAAAAGAAAATATTTTTTAAAAGATAAAGGTGTGTAGCTAGCTGTAATGGAAGATGAATTGGGGTACATAAAATTTCAAAATGTATTGAAGTTGGAAAAACACTAAAGAAGTTGAATGATAGTTTCAATAAGGAAATATAAGTTAAAAATGACTCTTCAAAATCTATTAAAAAGGTTGATTCAAAAAATAGATAAAATATATTCATACTAAAAATGAAGATTAATTTATTTCTATTAATAATTAAAACTTCTCAAAAAAAATTATAATGTTTTAATTAAGAAGAGTGGTGGGGGTAATTTTGTCAAACCAGCAAAAATGAGACACAACTTCCTAGATAAAGGTCCTCCTTACAAGAAGAACAAGCAAATCATATCCACATATGAAGCACTATGATAAATATATAATCATAACTTCTATAAATCAAAAAGGTGTAGGTGCGAATGATACTTATAGTGTTAGAGAAACTATGGACACAATGCCTATAATTTATAGAATAACATGTCTCTTCTTGGAATGAGGAAAGATTTGAGGGGGATAAACTCTCTAAGATAATAATATTCAAATTATAAGATGAGAAGAAATATATCATTAAAGGAGTAATCATGAGTTAATAATTCTTCAATAAAAAATATTTTTGACTTCTTGGAAGAAAAATATAGAATATGTGATCATACTAGTCCCTATATAAAATATTACATGAAAACTCTTACCAGATATACTCTATACATTATATCATAAATCTATAATTGAACATAAAAGATACATGAATAGTACTTAATTGTTTAAGTCACCTTGGAAGCTGTCCATAAAGAAAACCCCTAGATACTTGATAGTGGATGATCCTCACATATGATATGTGAGTTCAAAATCTTGACAAACATCAAAGAATATTGTGGAGGAGTTTTTACCTTTGTAAATAATAATTCCATAAAAATAAAAGAAAGCGAAACAACTATCATAAATGATCATAAGTAAAAATACAAGGATGTTTTATGTGTTGATTGACATAAACATGAAATACTAATTGTAATTCATATATGTTATGATGTAAATGAAGATGTATTTTGGAGAAATTGTTATATAAAATAGTACTTGAATAAGGGAGGAACTATTTCTGAAGGAGTAAGAACAAAACGATATATATTTCATATTACAGAGAGGAGTAACTCAACAACCTAAGTGATAAATATGAAAATAATTTATCACACAGAATACTTGGATTTCATTTCAAAAAAAAACTTGAGTGAATATGAAAGGAAAACCATGAGAGATTTACCTCCACCTAAATGATAAATAACCATCATTTTTGAAGACTGTGGGAAAGGAAAGATTACTAAAGGAATAAATAAAGGGGGTGGAAATTTAGTCTGTCATACCTATTTAACTTATACATTCTAATTTATGTGGAATGATGATCCATCTATTTATAATGGTTCTTTTATAATTTATCACTTTTATTGATTACATCACTTTGATAACCAATATTATGTTTATGAAACAGAAATATGATGTTCTGGAAATTTTGATGTTTTATATAAGGGAAGGTGAAAAGGAACGTGGGGAAATTTTTTAGAAGATATTTTTTTTAATAGAAATGATTTTAGATTGATTTATATCTATCAATTAATGGAATAAAACTTTGGTACAACTCTACATACACCCCTCAACAAAATACGGTCATAGAATGGAAAATAGGAAATTAGTTGAAATGAGATGGATCATGATTTTAGATTGTAAAGTCCCAAAATTATTTTAGAGGGAATCTATATTTATGATGATACATGTTTAGAATAAATTTATAATAACACTATAAGAATAAATTACCTCTATGATATGTGGTGCATGAATAAACCAATGGTGGAATATTTTACAACATTTGGAAATTGTTGCCTCATAAAGGCCAAATATCCAAATATAGAAAAGTTTGGTGAAAAGTCTAAAGGCATTTTTTTTGCAGGTTACTCAACCAATGAAAGAAGCTACATGTACAAGAACAAATGAATATTAAAAACAGTGTAATCATGTGTTGTTAAAGATATTGAAAATAAGATCAATCCAACGAATGAATAAAATGGAGAATTTGATAAACTAATAGAAGATATCAAAGAATCCATTGGAGAAACTGTTGAAGAGGAAATAAGTCATGATCCCAATATTAGAAAAATTTATTCTAATTAATATTGTGATGAATAAGGCTTTTCCAGAAACCAAAGCTCAATGTTTCATACACTGGAGAAGTGCTTTGAAAAAATTACTATCATGGGAAGTTATGAAGCTCTAGTTCAAATAGGTAGAAAACTAAGAATAAAGAATCAAATGGAACTTATCTCGTAGGTTGAACCCCAATAAATATAATATGTATTTGAGCATAAGAAATTGATAAATTATATGAATGATGAGTAATATCTAACTAATAATAACGACACTTGAGAACTTATTTTGAGACTGAAAGGAAATAATATTATCATAGTTAAATGGGTGTTTAGAAATAATCTCAATGAAAAAAGTGTATTTTTAGGAAACAAAATAAGTCTAGTATGTAAGGGATATTAACATGTTTGGGATTTGATCTTGAAAAAGTTATTTCCCTTATTGCGATCCTTGAAACCATATGAATATTTTTTGTTATAGTTGTTCATCGAAAGTACATCTCTTATCAGATTGCTGTAAAGTTAGTATTCTTAAATAGAGATGTTAAAGAGGAAGTTTATATTGAATAACTAGATGGATTCATACATAATTATTATTTCCATATAGTCTATAAAATCATGAAATCTTTATATGAGTTGAATATTCCCCTTGTGCCTGGTATTATAAACTGGATAGTTTCTAAAATATATTGAAATTTTTTTGGAAGGAAATGTTGGAAAAACTATATATGTGAAGGAGACAAGTTGTGAGACTATGATAGTAATTTTTTAAGTTGATTATATAATCATTTATGGTGACAATGATCATTCTTATAAAGGGTTATCATAGAAAATGAATGATTACACTAAAATGTCAATTCATAGGATGGTGAACTTATTCTTCAAGCTACAAGTTGTAAAAAATAGAAGTTATATATTCTTTTTATTAGAAAATTATGCCAAATAGATCTTGAGGAAGTTTGACATAGTATATTCAAAGGAAGTTTCAACTCCTATCTCTATTGGAATAAAGGTGAGAAAAGTTAAATCCTGTAAAAGTGTTAATCAAGAAGACTCCAAGAAGTTGATCTTTTTTTAACTCAATCTAACAATATCTCTTTCAAATATTTTTTATGTAGATATTTTGTGTGATATATGTTAGAGTGATCCAAATAAATTAAACTTGATGACCACTAAAAAAATTTCAGCTATGTTAAATGAACATTTAATGTTGTCTTGATGTATCAAATAAGTGATAAGTGACTCAATAATGTAGGGACTCACAATGATAGAATTTTTTTTGGATAAATAAAAATCATAATAAAGAAACACTCAGGACACAAAGATTTATGTGGTTCGAGTAATGTTCCCTACAACCATGGAGAGGCAAAATTATTATGATGATTCATAAGCACAATTAAAAATAGTTTCTAAGAGTTCTAACTACAAAAAACCCTAGCATGAAATGGGATAATAAAGAGGAGGAAGCCCTATTTCACAAATTGTCAGAAGGTTTGTTGTGCTATAGTGAAAAACAGCTACACGTCTGTATCGCTACAGTGAAAGGTGGCCACCCAAGCCAAAAGTGCTATAGTGACTAGTGGCTGGAAGTATAAGTAGCTACAGTACTATTGACTTTAATGTTTGACCTACTGCATTATTCATAAAAAAGTGTGCACTATAGTCCCTGATGGTGTCAGTCGACCAGATATTCTATAATAGTCAGAGATGCTACAGTGCCCCCAAATTTGGGTAGGGGACTTCGGCCCCTAATGTATGGGAACATCTCCCTTGCAACCCCTAATGATCTCACTGTGGTGCTCGACCCGTGGAGTTTATGGCTGGGTGCATAGTATGGGTCACAAGCATTTGTCCCAACAGTTTCCAAAGAGAATCTAAATACATCAATAAAATAGTAAGTTGAACTAGGATTCAAAGATGCTGACTGGTATAGTGATTATGATAATTAAAAATGAATAAATATAGAAACATTCATTTTTTTAGAAATTTGTGTTGGTTAGAATAGTAAAAATAACAGAACTCAGAAATATTGAGTGCATTAGAATCAGAATATGTTTCTACCACCCATGACTGTATTCAATAATTTTAAATGAAATTTCAGTTTTGAAGACTTCAAAGTGAATGCAGAAAATCCATTAAAGATTTTCTGTGATCATCAATGTCGAACAGATCAATAATAGAAATTTTTTCTACACTCCAGATCATAACATATTGACAGTAGGTTTCATTTCATAAAATTGAATGTTGATTATGGAGAAGTAAAGATAGATGAAATTTCAAAAAAGGATCAAATTACTGTTATTTTCACTAAAGTGATGCTAAGGGAATGGTTAGAGTAACTAAAACTGATACATAATGTTCAATGTTTCCCAATATCTTAGTGGAATTTGTTGGAAATACATCCACTTTTCTTTGAATTATGTTGTCAATGGGGGAGAGTATCAAAACTATTTTTCAAAATCAGAATTAAAATATTCTCTATCATCCACTGATGAGAGGAAAAATTTATTATAAATAAGAGGGAGGGAAATTATAATTATTGGATTGAGGGGGATTACATCAAAATCTGTTGGAAAATAATTGATGATTACTGTGAAATTAAATTCTCAAAAAACATTACATTATTCAACATTTGGGTTTATAACATTTCTCCTTGATAAAGGTTATGATATGGTGAAAATAAAAAGTGTGAGTGATGAAAGGAGTGGTGTTTTGAACACATCTGAAATGGTATATTAATGTTTTACGAGGATTATGAAGGTGTGGTATTTTTGGTCAACACTATTGGGAATAATTTTTTTATGTTGAACAGGAAAAGATTGTAAATATAGTTAAATGAGTCAGGAGGATTTTGTATGTTCAACTGAAATCATAGAGGATTTTATAAATTCAAGAGAAGATCAGGAAGGAATGGATAATTATGGATTTACAAGAGGGTTCTCTATAATTATAATGAGGAGATGCATGTGATGTTCCTGAAATTTGTAAATTTTACTTTGGCAGAAGACCAATAGTGATTCAAGTTGAGCTGGTTAGATATGTGGTCGACCAACAGAAGGGTTGATGTTGAAACTCTGAGAGAAGAAAGGAATGATAACTATGATTGCACTAGAATATAGACCAATGTAAATCTAGAGAATTAGTTGATCAAAATATATTATGATCAGGAGTTGATATGATAAGAAGTAGATGCTGCAATCTGAATTTTTAATGTTGTGTATGTGCACAAATTCAGACCATCGAAAGAAAAAAATTCATATCAATGTTAGTTAATGTACGGATGGATAAAGATGATTGAAATGAGCTAAATTAGAGTCATGACTAAATGAATCACAAATTGAAGTCTATAAAAGTAAATTCACTAGAATATGTTGAGTGAATTAAAAAAAACATAAATAAAATCCATTGTGAAGATTATGAGTTGGATGGTCAAAGTTCAATATTCCCAAAGTAAAGATTGTGATACTATCGAAGATCTATGGTAGAGTTTAATAATGTTGAATCCATTTATGGTAAAGAATTTAATGAATTCAAAATGTGATATCATCAGAAGATATCGAAGGCTATTAACTAGATACTTGAAGATAATTAGAGTTTTGAGTTAGAATCTTCATATTTCCCACCATTATTGGTGATAGTTTGGTTATATAAAGGGGGGAAATCATTTTAGTAAATTATCTTGTTATTGTTGTGGAGAATTTTGAGTGATAAAGGTTACCAAGAGTTGTACCTATATTCATAGGAAGAAAAACTAGGTCATAGAATGAGATCATTGAGCTGAGGTCACTGAATGATAAAGAAACAAAAATTACATAATTTTGGAACCTCTATGTTTCATAGATTGAAGTTTGTGATAATAACCTAATTTTCTATTTTTGGAGGCTTGAAGGAAAAGTCAGATATTGTTACTAGTGGGAACTAGTATAATAATCTTATCGGGAGACTTATGTATGGGATACACTTTTGGTTAAAGGATGACCCATTCTTAATCCATTGTAGTTGATAGTTGGTTATTGTGTAAAATCTGTGACTCAGACATCTTGAGTGCAATAATGATCTGGTTACCACATTAGGGGAGAACCATGTAGAAATTTATGGGCATTTATTTCATGTCTACTTTATTTAATAAGTGTGAGAGTGAGTTTTATTACCTGAGCAGATCACAACCTTAAAATGTTTTGGAGGCTAAATCTAAGTAAGAAAGTTGTAAAAAATAACAAGTAATTTAACCCACCCTTCTTAGTTTTTCACCCATATCTTGGCATTACATGATTAATGAATGATATATTTTTACTTGACTGTTATAAAAAACATACCTAATTTTATATCCAACTATTTATTTTATTAGACTGCACATTGATTTCTTAATACCCCTAATTTTGTATTTTATCATTGCACACATGGTTTTATGATTGATTTTATGAGGTCAGGTAGTAACTTACATGGGGTAAATTGTAATCACACCCAACAAATGTTCCTTATAAATGTATATAGACCTTTTATTACATGACCCAATAAAAGGAAATCCCATATGCATGAGTGATGATGGAATTGAATCATGGGTGGTCTTCTAAAGTAGTGTGTGGATCCGTGTGGGCACTTTTGATGTTTTTGATGGATGATCATGGTGAGGATATAGGGGTTGTCAATGGTGGTTCACTCAAGAGATCCCATCCATGGGGATTTTTATTTTGGGATTTTTAGGGTGTTTTTATTTGACACGTTATGAATATCTATGATTTTTGTTGAGTTACACTTATATGGTGAGTTTTATGGATGTTTTTGGAATATTTCATCATGGAGTAGTGTTTCATATCGATTCTAGATTATAGAATATCCATGTAATCCCGAAAGACAAGTTCCTCTATGATGAAATGGTGTAGGTGTACAGTTATACATACCCAAATTTGGTGTCATTATTTCACTGTGATTTTTTGGGTATTTCCATGCCACTCCAATAAAGGTAAACCATATCCAAAATTTACATGATTTTTTCATCAGTATTTACGCCATACTCTAGGGATCAGGAGGTTCACATGACTTCTTGTGGAGAACCAGATCGGGTTCATTTTAGTATCCATGTTGGGTCATTATAGGAGGTGTGTTCGATGATTTGTTTTTTTATTTTTATAGAAAAAACTAAGCATAAATTGGAAATACTGGTGAAAAGGTGGTGTTTTAGCAATGAAAATGAGTTTTAGAAACAAAAAATGAATGAATTAGGTTTTAGATTGTGAAAAAGACAAGTAACCAAGTGAAAAGTGCAGTAAACAAAGTACACAACAAGCATCATTTCATGAATTTATTCCAAATATAAAAAATGTGGGTATTCAATATTGATAAAGAGTAGAATATAGATTGATTTTATCAAATAATTCTTCTTTGCTTCAAATTATATTCCCCAATATCACTAAAATGTTAAGGTCATCATCAAACAAAATTTTCCAGGTATTTAATGAGTTTCTCTTCTAAAAATGTATCAGTTAATCATATAAAATGAGGCTAAAAGAAGAGAAATTCTAATATGATCACAAGAAATGTACAGTTTCTTATACTCATTGCAAGATACAATTATCTCTACCAAGATAAATATGTATCTAAATGAAATGATAAAGTAAAAATATTATAAAAAAAGAGATCATGGGAAGAAAACATTAAAAATATTTTTCAATTAATTATCAACCATATTCATTAATATTTGTTGATGAAAAAATATATATAATATTTAGTAGTTGAAAAGTTTCATATCTATAGGGTATAAATATTGTTATGATTTAGGTATTCCTTGAAGAAAAATTCAAAATAGTATATAAAAATAAAAAGGATGAAGTTGAAAAAATTAGGCTTCGTTAATCATTTTTCCCTCAATAAAATCATTCAATTATCATATTCAAATAGAAACCAAACAAAAACCAAAAATCAAAAAAAAAAAAAATCAGAAAAACTAATACAATAGATGGTATACCATATTTTGGATCTTCAATCATGTAGTTCCAAATTAGTCGTGACCAAAATTCCCCTATGAAATGAATGACTTCTCAATGAACTTCCATCAATCAACAATAAACTAGTGACAAACAAATCTCTAGAACAAGTTACCAACAAACTCTATATTATCCCCAATATAAAAAAATTGTAAGAAGATTCATCAATGGAATCATAGCATTCGATAAGACCAGATGAGCTCAGCACCCAGGGTTTGCGAAGGAACCTTCCTAGTTTTTGGTTAATAATTCACGCCTAGATTAAAGGTAATCATATAGTTGAAATTGATTTGGTCCATCCCATTCACGTGTCAGTCCTTTCTTGTTTCCTTTAGTTCACATTAAAATAATATAAAAAGAAATACGTTCTTTGAAATCCATTTTGAAAGAATAAATTTCTCACATAACACAATTTATCCAGTTATGTTCATCTAATTGATTTGACATATCACTCTCAAAATGTATTTTTAAACTAAATTAATATTTCCCACAAATTTTAATACAAATCCCCATTCCCCAAAATATATTTCAAATAAGAATTTAAATATCCAATTTCCACATGACATTTTCCTAATGCGATTTCATGAATAACTTGGAATATTTTTAATTCATACTGAAAGAAATAATCTAGGCATTATAATTTCAAACATCAATTATACAATATTTTTTTTTCTTAACTATAATACATTAAATCACTTAAAATTATTACAAAATATTCAAAAATAAAATAAAATAAAAAATTCTGGCCAAATGACTATATTTTACACACAATTGTAATGATTATAATTTTTAAGTGTAAATTTATAAAACATAATGAATTACTCAGTAAGTGTTCAATTTCCATCAAAATGAAACAAAAAATTCATAAAAATGTGTGTTCTAAATATGTAAAATAATACCATGTCAAGTTCCCCTAATCCTCAAAACTTTCATTCATTCAAGAAACCATAATAATATATTTTTCATGGTAAACAATTTAAAATTCAAAATGAAATGACCTGCAGTCCAAGAATAGTTGTCAATGGTATTTTCTCCATAGAAATTAAATAGTAAGAAAAAAATGTTATCAATTTTTAATTTAATTTGTTTTTTTACGAAATCAATTTCCATTAAAAAAAGTAATCAAGACTAATTTTGTTGATAATAAGAACATTTTACCATCTTGTTTGATGAATTTCAACAAGACTATTCATATGATCCATTGTTGAGTACACAACTCTTCTTGATAATTAAACCCTAAATAATTATAGTTATAATTATCCCATAATTACACATCAAATATAATGGTTGATGAATGTGTTTGAATGTAATTAATAACCCTTTATAATATAAGAAACCTCATTCATCATCACATAAAAATGAATTACTCATGATCTCAGCCATGAATTTTACAGCTCATCTATAATGATTATCAGAAACATATTTTATAAATAAATTAGATATCATTCTAGAGGCTTGATTTAAAATTTTCATGTGTACTTATAGATTTTAAACGAAGTAAATATTATGGAAAGTATGATAAACATATTTTATTGAATGATTTCAATGGATAAAGGTTAAACTAAAGAAATACATAGAAAACTAATTATCAAATAGAGTTTTAAAATAAAATTATTATTGTTGAAAATGTAAGTATGTTGGATGACAGTAATTGAAAAAACAAAAGGAATATTAATAGGTCAGTAAATATAATAGCAAAACACATGAAATTTTATTAGAATAAATTGAATTTCAATGACCTAATCCTTTACCAACACATAAACCTATAATTTTCCCCAATCATGGGTTCTAATATAAATGGTTTCATTTATCAAAAAAGGCTCAAGAATACTTTTCAATTCAATAATTATCCGCATATATAAAGGGAAAAAACAAATATAAAAAATATTTTTTTAATATCTGTGATTAAAAATTTAGAACATGTAAATGGAAAATCTTATAAAACTCATGCATGATTCAGTTAAAGAGAAAAACTATATTGCATTTAACACAATAAGGAATTGAAAATACTAATTTCATTAGGAAAAAAATGAAAAATTTATAAACATTTCCCTTAAAATATCAACATGCACATAAACAATTGATCAATAAACAATCTATATAAAATAATGAGGACATGACATGAAAATTGAAAATGTAATTCAACATATGAAAGAAAAAAATTTGATCATAATAATCATCTAAAAAGTACTCAAATAAACAAAACATCCCTGTATAATATAAAAAATTTATAATCTAATGAAAATCAATAAATAGGGAGGAAGAATACTCACTGGGGTGGCTACTACATAGTAAATTTCATCCGAAAATCACAATATTCTTTAACTTGTTTATCTAATCTTGTTTCCATAATTTAATTTCCAATAAAAAATAACATATGTAAAATTAACTATAAAAATTAAATTCTATGAAAAATTCAACTCGAATAATTGTAAAAGAGAGAGTAAAGAGGTTAGGTATCCAAGTTATCCATGGGTAGCAGGTATTAGGTTGATTCTCTTTTCTCAAGAAGACTGTAAAATTCCATCAGTGAAGCATCTAAAATAAAATAATTAATGAATATAATAATCCATCATTTTTAATCATTAAAAAATAAATCATGTTTATCTTTTGAAATGTATGGGAGTGATATTCCAAGATACGGATAAAACAAATGATGCTTTGACATAAATTTTTTCATTTGAATTCAATGTAGGGGTGGACCAATAGGTATAAATTGGTGGATCTTATCTCTAAAGAGTGAATACGTGGCTGCAATTTACATGAAAGGGGTGAACTGTTATTTTGAACTACCAAAATAAAACTAAATGAAAAAATAAAAAAAAACAAAAATAGTTTTTTGAGACCATGGATTGCCTCCCATGTAGTGCTACGTATTGATTCTCTAAATAGGATTCCCAAAAAAAATCCCACAAATCCCAAGGTAAAAGTGACCTCTCATTGTTTTTCTTATACTATATAATGGAGAAACTACCACATGTTTATCAAATACATCGTCATCCTAAAAAATTTAAAGCACACCTCCTTAAATCCTTTTGATAGTAGGAATAGTCCCACTATTGACATCTAGGTATGACCAAATTATCATTTTTAACACTTCCAAATGGTGGGGAATTTTTTTAATTCTAACTTAATTTGACTTACCTAAGAATTATCCTTATTCTTAAAGGCTTGGAAACACACAATTCTAGGTGAGAAACCATATATCTCCAGTTTATAGATTTTAGGATGATAAATTTATAATTTAGGGTCCAATTTGGGATTAAGGGAAAGATATTTATCACAAACAAGGGGTGGTGGGTGTTGACTAACATCTTGAAAATAATTTTTATCTGAATAGATTTTATCACATTGATAAACTTCTTGATTCTTAATAATATTTTTCCTAATTCTATTCTAAACCTTCTTATCCTTAATATTTCATTCGTGGTTTTAGATTCCACGAAACTGATGCTAATGTACTCATCAACTGAACCTTGAACTATTTTTTCATTAGGAACATAGGTTTATTTATTAATATCATCTCAAATTACTTCATCATCAACACAAATTAACATACAAATTTCCTTAAGTATGGGTTTTCTAAACACATTAAACTCGCCTTTTTTATCACCAACCAAAAAAATTAACTTACCATTTGTAATTTCAATGACAGACCCTCTAGTAGAAATAAAAGGTACGTAAAAAGTTATTAGATCATTTTAATCACACACCATCTCAATAACCAAGAAATTAGTTGGTAAAGTGATTTTTTTAAAATTTACTAACAGGACATCCACCATCCCAATGGGCAGAGTTAAGAAACTATTATCAAATTGAAGTGAAATCAAAGTGGATTTAAATTACCCAAGAACCATGTGATTAAATAATGATAAAGGAATAAGAATGAAAATAAAGACCACAACCCTTTTAACCCAGAGCTAGTAGTTACTTTATTACATCAATACTAGATACAAGCGATCACATCCCAAAGAATGAAATATTTTATTAGCCTTGGATAACTAGATACATACTTAAATATGATATTTAATTCAAAAACATAAAGTAAAATAGGTTATTTTATTTGAGAACATCATGATTCCTTATAGAATATCATTTTATATCAATCATAATACACTTCCTAGAATCCCATTGAAATTAGAAATAATAAATGGGAGAGCTTAGATGCTCGGTAAAGGAATACATATAGAGAAATCTAACAAGGATTAAATGAGGCATGAATAATATAGTGGGGAAAATGATGATCAAATAATTCCACATAAATATTCACATGATCTTGAAGATTATCCATGGATAACATAACTATTCAAATAATCACATAGTCATCAATGAATGATTTTATAATTATGAAATACATTTTTTCGGGCATCTTAAATATACCATTTAGGAATCATTCTAATATATCTATATAAACGGGCAAGGACTCGGCCAAATACCAAACATGTTTTTTATTATGAGACATACTAATTCATCTAAGGGGTATTTAATTATTATCCCATCATGTCACTTAATACATATAATTAATTCTTCATATGAATAAATAATACAACTTAATAAACATGGTATAGAAATTAATAATTTTATATATTGAATGAACTAGCATAAAAATCTCAGTAATTTCCCTAGTCAAATTAATGATAAACCATATAGAGAAATATGATTTTTTTTATTATTAGAATATATCCTTAGTAAATCATAATATTCAACACAAGATTTTTAAATAGATGAAAATATTTTAAATGGATCCCTCTAATATTTGTTTTGAAAAAAAATACATTTTTCAATTTCAAATAACTTTTTTTAAATCAATAAATTCACCAAAATTAATGAAATTTTTTTCATACATTAAAAAAATTAAAAATTAAAATTAAACTTAAATTATTTTTGTATTTATGAGGGTCATAATTTTTTTTCATTGCATGTATGATAAAACAAATATACCTTTCACATTTTTAGTGAAAAGTTAAAAGTACCTCATTCAGAAAATGATAAGAATATTCTTTATGAACCATTTTGTAAGAAGTAAAACATGGGTAAAAATATCTTTAACAAATCATTGGATAATACTAAAAACATTATTTTTAACAATATATGTAAAATATAGACTTGGAATAAAAATATTCATGTCCGAGTAGAAAAACAAAGGAGTTTTTCTTTAAAAAACATCATCTCGGTATATTGAGTATTTAATTAGAAGAAAATGATTGGAAAACTTTTAATTTACCAAAATATCAAGATTATAAGAATATATATTAGTTTTAATATATAAATATTAAATAATTCCCACAACATATACTTAAACACAATCACTCTCGAATAATGATGAAATTGTGAAATAAATCCTTACATCAGGTCTGACTTCCTTTGTATATGTTTGAACCTCATATATAATATATATAGAATTATTATAAATATATTATATAGCCATAATTATATATATAATATCTTATTTGATTTACATATAACATTTTTTCACATGTTTATTAAGAATTCATTATTAAAATCCCTCTCTCAGGTTATAAGTGGTTTTTTGAGGTATGTTTTGGTTCAGTAGTTTTGTTTATTGTACTCTGATCATGGTTCCATAATCTCCATAATGATAAAAATGATATAAATATAACATATTATATATATATATATTTACAATAATTCATAAAAAGTAAAAATAAAGAAATGAATTACATCGTTCATGGAGACAGTAGGGCGCACATATGCATGAACGATATTTTCACCTTTTGATATGTGAAAAAAGTAATGATAAATAATAATAATTATTTATATAATAATTATTATATTATATTTATCTTATATACTCATTAAATACATATTTATTACCATCCATGTAAAAGATAAATGTAAAACGAACCACATTGGTTCGTAGAGGTGGTAGTCCACATGTACTCATGAGTGAAGTTGTCATATTCCATTGTATTGGAAGGAAATAAGGTAGATATGATATTATAATTCAAAAATGATAATAATGTTATAAATATCATCTATAAAACTTAAACCCATAATAATACCCATCCATTAATGTAGGTTATGAAAAATTATTTCTATCCCAACATGGAGGTTGTAGTCCACAAGTATGCACGATCGATACTTTCAATTACCGTTTGATGAAAAAAAGAGTGGATAATGGAGGTTAAATGATCATTATAAAATTTAAGTATATTTAGGATAATGAAGTTTTTAATTTATTATTAAAAACAAATATTTATAAAATGTAGAAGAAGAAATAAATTGAAATAGGCCGGGTAAGACGATTACATATTCTATGAGAGACCTCCTTAAAATCATTTCATAAGGACACTTGGAATGGGTTTCTAAGAAGAATTTAACCACTAATTTGTTTATAAGGAAGTATATAAGATAATTTAATACTTTTTGGTCAATCTAGACGACTCAAAGTTGTGTAAATAAAAGAGATAAAGGGTGTCCTTTTAGAAGGGAGGGAAATAGAACACATGGAATTACAAAAAAGATTAAAATATATTTTATACATTCTAAATAAAAATGAATAAAAAATATCATATATTCTTAAAAAAATTATTTAAGGTCCAAATATAACCATACAATGATATTTAGATAGGTTTTGGTGTCATTTTAAATCTAATTTTTAGGTTTAACCCCATGGTTAACCTATTTTAATCTTAATCACCTTTATGAATTTTTATAATATTAAAGGGTTATAATATCACTTGAAAGGTAAAAATTATATCTTAAATGGAAAAGTGAATAAAATATAAACCATTTATCATCTTAATTATTATCATTCAATAATTTTATTATTTTTATATAATTTAATAAAAAATTATTTAACATAAAATATCAGTAATGTCATGTTTGGAACTATTCACTAGATTTGACTTTAAAGACCACATGAAAAAAATGGAATTTAAATATGAAAATTTTAAAAAATAATATTATGTTTTATTTATCTATAAAATTAGTGGAGGGTAATAATTCACCGAAATTTTACTACTTTTATTATTTTTAAAATAATTTATTTTATTTTTACATTAATTGAATAAATATTGTGTAGGAATTACGTCAATGTTTAAGGAAATTATTCAATAACTAAAAATTAAAAATATATTAAAATGTTTAAAAATAATTCTTATTTTAAAAATAATTTTAGAAAATAACTTATCCCATTTTTATCCTTATAATAACTATTTAGAGTTATTAAAGTCAAGAGTTACACATTATATTTCTTATTTTATTAAAATAATATAAAGGACATAATCATATAAAATGGAACCAAATGACCATATATTTTAGATTTAGATGAAATGGTTGAACACCACTCATCTAATTGGATAAATGTATGTTTTGGAGGAATATTAAAGCCTTATCTTAATATTTTGATCCTGTTTTATGTAGGACCCCCGATTTGAGGTATGTAGCCTTTATTTACCTTTTTTCATGTGTTTAAAGTGCATGGGATGAGTTGGGAAGAGGTTGGGAGAGTTTGGAATGGTTTTGAATATATTTTTGAGGATTTTCTAAGGGTTCATAGTTTGAGCACAATTAGGGGAAACTGTGTGGGTTCTCCAAGAAACCGTGCATGAGGAGACAATGGGCATTAAATGGACTACGCACGGTTTTCCAAATAGTGTGAGGAAACTATGTGGACCCCCTCTCTCAAGGAAGTGGCTTGTGCATGGTTAACGCATGGTTTTCCAAACCGTGCGAGCTAAAAGTACAACCACTTAAAGGAAGGGTTTTAAAATTCAGACTCCCTCAGTCTTGGATCATTTCACTGAAATTCTTCTCCCACTCGATCCTCACTCAGTATTTTGGGTTCTCAAAGGTTTAAGGTGCCCTCCCACTTGTTTTGGAAGCAATTCAAAGGGGTTTCAAGGTGGTTTCTGCAAAGTAAGTCTATCCCCTTGTCTTATTTGGTTTCTATCTAGATCTATATCTCCCTTTCTTTTATTTTTATAGATATACCCACGTTGTGTGTATATATAGGGTTTTGGTTTCTTTGGATGTTGATTTTAAGGCTTGTGGATGTTCAGGGAGGATACATAGAGTGGTTTTCATGAAGCGTTTCCCAGATTAGGGTGGAGTTGCTTGTGGGTTGATTTCAATGGAACCATAAAGGTATGTGAATTCTCTATTGACTCCAATTTTCTAGAACATTAATCTTGGTTACAATTAATTTGTGTTGCTAAAAAAATTAATTGTAGTTTTGATGTGTGAAATAGGGTTGAAATCCCTTTGGTGATGTTTTGGGGATTTTTGGGAAAAGGGGGTGTTGTTGTGAAATGCACTTGTTGTGGATTTTAAAATGGATATTTTAAAATGGTTGCTGAGTATGATTTGTGAAAATGGTTTATGTAAAATGGTTTTCAATAAATATATTGTTTTATTGAAATGTTATTTGGCATGGAAAATGATTAAAGGTTGTTTTCAATAAATGGGTGATTTATTGATGTGAATTGGAATGTGTTGTAAATAGTTGTGTGCTTATTATGCGGCCTTGGATGCTTTGTGATTGTTGGTTGATTGAGTGTTATGGCTTGGGTTGGTTATGTGGATGTGGGTGGGAAGTCTCACTATAATAGGTGATGGTTAGTGGTTGGAAGAACCACTATTATGGGTAGTGGTCGGGGAGTGCCACTAGTTGAGAATGGGGTTAACAGGATGGGTGGTTGTCCCACCGTTTTGGTTGTATTTTCGTGCATTGCTTTGTAAAATGGAAATTGTTGTGCTAATGTTAAATGGTGAGATGGCTTATAGAATGATTGTTTAGATTTTCCTTGGGTTTCTTAGTTTGGGTGAGGTGGGTAGGAAATGGAATGTTTGGATTATGGTAATGGTTGCACTTGTGATTATTATATATAAACTGCTTATATAAATTTGCTAACGGTTTTATCATAGTGGAGTGTGTAGGGAAGTCATTTGGGGGAAAACTGCTGAGTATTAGCACTCACCCCTTTCTTTGGAACATGGGTACTTCTATAGATGTCGTATTCCAGGACACTGGTAAAAGTAAAGCATCTCATTGCTAGTGGCTTGTGGTGATGCTTGGGAGATGTGTTGGTGTTTGGACCATGGAGCTTAGTGTGGAGCTGTGGAGTGTGTCTTGGTTTATTTTGGGTACTCTTGTTTAGTATTCCGCATAGTACTCTAGTATTGTGTTAGATTGTATTGGTTTTGGGTTTTATTGAGGAACAACTTGGTTGTATTTTTGGTAATACACTCTTGAATGTTTTATCGACATGCATCTTATAGTTTGTTTTTATAGGTAGGTTTGGTTAGTTTTTTCTTAAGGGAAAATCATTCCCCAATTTGTTCTCGAAGCCCTCAACATTTATTTCCAGACGTTAGCGCCATAGGAATGTCACTTATTTCCAAGTAGCATTCCTACTCTCTCTCAATACAATGAGATGGGGTGGGGTGCTGCAAGTGGTATCAGTTAGTTCAGTCCTTATCTTTCAAGTGAGAGAAGTTTTTCGATACTTGGTGTTGATCATTGGACTTGGTGTTGACATTCGTTATTGGCCTACTCCTTGAGTCGGGATGGTAGAAAGGTGTAGTATTGTTGAAACTTGGAATGTATTTCATAAAAGGGCATAGCTAACCCTTTTATTCTGATATTCATGTTACCAAGGAGTTGGATACCTATGTTTTTGGAGGCACATATAGGAATTGGATATCTCATTATCATGGGTGTAGCCAATGAGATGAGCATGACATGCATGGTAGAAATGATGTACCACTAGAATGCATATTTCATTGGGGTATAATGAATTATGGTGTGATATGAATGTTTTTGATTTTGAAATTCGGTATTGGGTTTCAAAACGGAAGGATTTGAAACATGGAAACTGATGGTATTTTGAAATGGGTTGTTTTTTCAAAACATGGTGGATTTTTCAAAATTGTGCAATATGGGGAATGTAAACTATAGAATGAATGATTGTGGTAGTTGTTATGTAATTGAATTTAAAAATAGTATACCCTTTCTTGTTAAGGGAGTGAGTCTTATGGTTGTTTTTGTATTGATAGAAATGGCACCAAGTAGGCGTCGTAGAGACCAATCGGAGGAGGCTACTAAAAATGTGGTTGCACCTGAGCCTTAGATGAACCAGAAGCAAGTGAAAAGTATAGTTAATTTTTTCCAAGCTCTAGAATGTTCGAATAAAGCGGATGAACCAAGCGATGTAGATCATGTGGTTTTATTTCAAAGGTAGAATCCACCCATATTTAGGGGTGATTCAGCACCATAGAGGGCTGAAGTGTGGTTGAATAGAATGAATTGGATTTTCGACTTCTTGGGAACACTGGCAGAGCTGAGAGTGAATCTTGCGACATATATGTTGGAAGATCATTCCTTTCAGTGGTAGGAGATAGCAGTCCAAGTTGGGATGGACCAATGTGTGAAATGGGAGGGGATTTAGGAATTATTTAATAAACAATTCTACCCTCATACGTTCATATTCCAGCGCACAACGTATTTCTTCCGTTTGAAATAGGAGAACCTTTCAGTAATAGAGTATGCAACTATGTTTATGAACTCTGTGAGGTTTTCATCTTTGGAGGTGGGTAGTATATCATTGAATTCTTGTATCTTCAAAGATGGTTAAAGGAAGGATATTTGGTCCAAGGTAGTAGTGTTGTGTATAAATTATTATACAGAGATGGTGAATCAAGCCTTAGTGGTTGAAAGGTATCTCATGGGGGTTGCGAGCGGAGTAAGTGTATTAGTACTCGTGAGGAATAGTGGGAACTCGAATGCTGGGTTCAAGTGGAAGTGGGTCACTTATTTCTAGGGTGGGTGTATAATTCAGAATCCAACTACAAGATCAAAGAATCTTCCTCTAAAGCCTCAGAGTAAACCTGGATGTTTTCAGTTCAATTCTACGAGCCACATTAAGCAGGATTGTATGGCACGACCTCAAGCATGTCATAATTGTAAGCAGATGGGGCACCATTAACAGTATTGTCAGAACGCTCTGAGGTCAGGTGTATGTGAAACTCCTCAGGGGTCATAGGGGTCTTATGCCTCGACGGGACGGGGGTAGAAGCATACCCCTCAGCAGCAGAGTAAAGTGGGTCATGGTGATTCTCATAATACCATGATGCCTTAGCAGTGTAATAAGAAGCAGAGCATAGAAAGGAAACAGTTGTTTGGAGTTGAGCAGGTTGTTGTGGATGATCAGTTGGGACCATCCATGGTGTGAGGTATGGTTCTTTTAAATTCTATGTTGATACAAGTTTTTTTTGATATGAGTGCTTCACATTATTTTATTGCTTCTTGTATTATTTATTTGTTGGGCTTGAAGGTGGAAATGATGCATTCTATTTTGAAACTACAAACTCTTCTAGGTCAAAGCAAGAGTCGATCCTTCCTATGTCGAGGATTTTGTTTAGTTGTGGATGGCATCGAATTGATGTGGGATTTATTAGTGCTTGAGATGGATGCTTATGATATAATACTGGGAATGGATTGGTTGACAATGTTTAAGGCCCACATCGATTTCTATGTGCGAATGGTTAGTTTTGTGATGGAGGATGGAATCAAACATATCTTTATAGAAGATAACAGTGTAAAGCTGGGTGAAACATATTTTTTGGAACCAACTATTGGAACGAAATCATATCAGTTAGAGTCCTTGTCATTATCCTAAGTGGAGGGTATTGAACAGAGTGTTCTTCTAGTAGTTGTGGATCAGTTTATGGATGTATTTCCTGAAGAATTATTAGGGTTTCCACCCATGAGAGAAGTTGAGTTTTTGATTTATCTTCTTCAAGGGACCTACCTTATCTCAGCCCCATCTTATTGTATGGAACCAACATAATTGCAGGAACTTAAAGTGTAGTTGGAAGAGTTAAAGAAAAAAGGGTTCATCCGGAATCATACGTATCCATGGGCAATGCCAGTGTGGTTTGTTAAGAAGGCAGATAGAATGTTGCAGTTATGCGTCTACTATCATAAAATAAATCAAGTTATGATAAATAATCGATATCCACTTCCATGAATTGATGATTTGTTTGACTAGTTGAGGGGAGCTCAGTGGTTCTCCAAGATTGAATTACAATCAAGGTATTGTCACCTATGGGTGCAGAAGGAGGATATTCCAAAAAAATATTTCAGAAGTAGATATGGCCATTACCAGAATATAGTTATTCCATTTTGTCTAATAAACGTACCAGTGGTATTCATGCAATTATTGAATTAGATATTTCAGATATATATGGATTATTTTTGGGTGTTATTTGTTAATGATATACTGGTGTATTCGAGGACAAGGGTAGAGCATGAAAAGCACTTGGACATCATGTTGGGGATCTTGAGGGATCATCTATTGAATTCCAAATTGTCAAAGTGTGACTTTTGGATATATAAGGTTCATTTCCCTAGACATGTTATTTCTAAGAATGGTGTTTCAGTTGATTCGGAAATGATAGAGGATGTTATCTCATGGAAACCGCCAAAGAATGATTTTGAGATATGGAGATTCCTCGGTCTAGCAGTGTATTATCGATGTTTTTTTCGTGATTTTTTATAATTGGATTCACTGATTATAGCTTTGAACGGGAATAATATCCCATTTCAATGGGATGAGAAGTTCCATAAATTCATTGAAGAGTTATAGGGTCATCTTACATCAGCACCAATCATGGTTTTTCCAAAACATGAGAAAGGGTACTTGGTTTATTGTGACACATAGGGATCAGGGTTTGGGTGTGTTCTCATGTAGGGGGATCAAGTGGCTGTGTGTTGATCACGACAGTTGAGGTTTGATTAGAAGAACTACCCAACACAAGATTTGGAGTTGGTGGTAGTGGTTCATGATTTAAAAATGTTGCGTTATTATCTATTCGGTAAGAAATTTATAGTGTTTACCAATCACAAGAGCTTAAAGAATATGTTTTCAAAATGATATTTGAACCTAAGGAAAATTATATGGATGGAATATCTCCAGATTTTTTATTATGATTTAATGTACACATTGGGTAATAGAAATTCAGTGGCATATGAATTAAGTAAGAAATCATATGTTGATGTGCTGAAGAAAGTATTAGATCAGTGGCAGTTAATGTTGGTCAAAGCCGACATGAGGGTGGAATGTGAGGGATGGGGTGATAGAGAAGTCTTCTATCAATTTTTGTAGGTTCACAACATGGATGGTTTGGTTAAATAGGCACAAGCATCTGGTTCCTAGTGTATGATGATGAGGTCAAAATTCAATAGTGGAGAGACCATTGAGAACTGGAAACTGAATGGAAATTCAGTCTTATGTTTTTTGAATTGGATGGTTGTACCAGTGGCTTTTCAGGAGGAACATCTCAGGGATTATCATCATTCTAGGTGGGTTTTCTATCATGGAATTAAAAAAATGTATAAGGCATTGATGTTGCAGTTTTGGTGGGTAGCTATGAAAAGGGACGTGGTTATGTTTGTCTCAAGATGCTTGACTTGTCAACAAGTCAAGGAAAATCATTAACGACCATTGGGCATGTTGCAGTCTTTACCTATCCCAATGTGGTAATGGGAAAAAATATCAAAGGATTTTGGGACAATTCTCTCATGAATGGTCAGGAAACACGATTCTATATGGGTGATTGTGGATTGGCTCACAAAGTCGGCCCATTTCCTCCAGATTCGTGAATCTCATTCGATGTAAGATCATTACAAAATCGATATTCGGGAGGAGGTAAAGAGACATGGTGTTCCGGTTTCGACTGTATCATATAGAGATATGAGGTTCACATATTGTTTCTAGAAATCATTGCAGCAAGACCTTGTGACACAGATGAATATGAGCACAACATATCATCCTCAGATGGATGGGAAATCTGAGAGGACGATATAGACCTTGGAGGATATGTTAAGGGATTGTGTGATGGATTTTGTTGGTTCTTGGGAGGATCACTTACCATTGGTGGAATTCTATTATAATAATAGTTATCATGCTTTGATACATATGGCTCTATTTGAGTCTTTATATGAGCATATGTGTTGTTCTCCACTATGATAGGTGGAAACAGGTGAGACTTTGATGATCGGACCGAACCTTTTCTAAGAGACTATGGAGAAAATAAAGTTGATCCGGAAGAGGATGGAGACGGCTCAAAGTATTCAGAAATCAGATGCCGACCATATTGGATGACTATTTTTGTTTGAGGTGTGTGATCATGTGTTTTTGAGAATCTCTCCTAGGTTGGGACATTACCATTTTGGGATGAAATGTAAGTTATCTCCGATGTCTATTGGGCCTTTTGAGATACTAGAGATTATTAGAGCGGTGACTTATCATATGTATTTTACACCATGGTTTAGTATGGTGAAAAATGTGTTTCATGTGCCACAGTTGAAAAAGTATCAGCCGGATCCTGACCATGAGATTTGTTGGGATCATGTTGAGTTAGAACCATATGCTTATTTAGTGCATGTGCCACATCGAATTGTGGATAGTAAATAGAATGTCTTGCATGGTAAAAGAAATGGTTTAGTTCATGTTTTGTGGCTACAGGGCCAGATTCAAGAGGATATTTTGGAGCATGGGAAAGAGATGGCCAGGCAATGACCCAAGATCATTCAGCAAAGCAATGGTTCTCTACTTTCTGAGGATGGAAAGTCCAATGGGTGGGGAGAATTTAGAACCAACAATTTGAGGTATGTAGATTTTTTATGCCTTTTTATGTGTTTAAAGTGCATGGGTGTAACACCACAACCCCAGTTACCTTGAGTAGGTGCATTATTACATAACATTGGCATGATAAAAAAAGATCAAGTCTCGAAAGACTGATTAATTTAGTAGCCTTGGAAACACTAGATACATTTATAAAGTTTACATTACATCATACAGTGAAAAACTATAGCATCATCTTGTCTCCATAGACCACACTCATATACCCTCATACTATCCCTGGAGTTCATTCATAAAATACTTCTTCACATCCTAGGAAAAATAAAACATAGAAAGGGGTGATCTCAGATTCCCAGTAAGGATAACAATATAGAGGAAACTTTCATAAATAAGCATAAACATTTAAGGAAATGTATAACTAAAACAAAATCCTTTTAAACTTGAACTTCAGCATAATATGGAAGAAATAAAATGAAATAATGTCATTTACTTATTAACATGGATATTATACTAATCGAATAATCACATGAAATATCAATAACCACTTTCATAATGATGGAATGCATAATGCCAGACTATCATAACCACATAGTCAAGGCCTTTTTCCAAGACTACAAATATGATTTTGTCAAGGCCTTGTGCCAAGATACAAGTTTGTCTCATGAGACCTACCGATGCATCAAGGAGCTATAGCGGGCTCCACCCATCACTTATTAAGTCCAATGCATTCCTCATATGAACAGGTTTAAACATAATATAAACATTCGTATTAAAACTATCATAAGAAATGTCAATAATTTCTCCATAAAACATGAATGATATAAAAATAACACATCTATAGTAAAACATATCACAAAACATTCAATAATATATGAAAGTTTTGTATCATAATAAATCAACTTCAAATAATCTTAAAATCCATTAAAGGATGTTGACATAGATGAAATCAAAACTATTTGAGAGAAATATCTCTTTTTTTAAAAATCATTTAAAAGCCACATAATTAAAACATTTACTTTGAAAATATTCTTATAATATTTTAAGGGAAGCTTCAACGATTTTATAACGGTGGAAAATAGCCGCACCCGCCCTATAAGTTAAAAAAAAGACATTCTTACCTTAATTATGTCGAAAAGGTTAAAAAGAACCTTGTTTGGAAAACGACGGAATGATTCCTTTATAAACTTATTATAAAAAGTGAAACAAGGGTATAAATGACTTTAAAACATATTCTATAAAATAGTAAGAATGTTTTGAAATACATTTTTATGAAACATAGATGTGGACGATAAATAGATCCTAGTAGATAATTACTTATAAACAACCTCAGATAATGAAGAGATTGTGAAATAAACTCGTACCTTGTACTTTTCCTTGGTCGAGGGTTGGTTTACCTCCTGTATAAATATAAAATAATTGTTATTAAATTATAAAATAATCATATACATTAATATTATATCATATATAAGATTTTAACATTGCTTTGTTAATAATATCTTAGTATTATCGTTGTTTCGGGTGTTAACTGATTCGTTTTCCTTTATATGCTTTGTTACATAAGACATGTTTTTTATGGATAGGTTGTATCTTATTCATATCCAGAATGATATCAAGTCCTTAAAAATTAATTTTAATCATCAAATGAGAATTAGTCTTGAATGGATATGATGGGGAATGAATCACATCGCGTTCATGGAGACAGTAGTCCGTACGTACACACGAGCGACAATATCATTCTTTTGATATTAAATTCATATATAATTGGATGGTATATCATATATACAGAATAATTATAATGTTATATTTATTATTTACTTCAATTACATATTATTATCATACCCATCCAAATAATAATGTTTCGAATAACAATTACACCACGACGTGGAGACAGTAAGCCGTACGTACGCATGTATGGTGACATGTCATTCAAAGGATGGATAGAATATTGAATATGGTTGTAACATATTCATAACAACATAAAATTATATAGAAGATACTGGATTTATTATTTTATAATGGAAATAACAAAGAAAGAATAAGTGGAAGAAGAAAGTAACTTGAAAGAAGGTGGTGAAAACATTACTTCTTCTTCGGGTTCTTCCTTTTGATTTGATCAAAAGGGATCCTTAGGTTGGATTTATGATCAAACTAATGCCTCTAGGTTGAATTGAGGAAAGTTGAGAGAATATTTGGGCAGGGGTTGGCCGAGAAAAAAGGCTTTGAAGTTGTGAATTAGAGAGAATGGGGAGTGACCTTTTATAAAAGGGGTGAGGGAACCTTAGGAATAGCTAGAAATATTATTTTATAATAAATTAATATTCAGTTTCTAATGGATCCAAAGTGTGATATTTAAAGGTTAAGGTTGGGATAGGTCGAAAAAACCCCAACCAATAGGTTTTATATAGGTTTGGGTCACTATATTAACATTATCTTTTTGATTTAACCCTTTGTTATATAGTTTGACATTTACCATGTCTCTTTGTATTTTTATATTATATAGTTAATAAACGTACTATATACATCCAATCAAACCCCAAGTGGTCAATTAATGATACAACTATCATTATATAAGTCCTTTGGAAGAACCATAGATTTTTAGGAATAGAATATAAATTAATAATATAATATTTGTTTTAAAAACTCCTTTATGACAATTTTGACACTATTTAATAATTGATTTTTGTTAAAGTCTTAACAACTTTATTAATTCAAAAAAAATTAATTTAAGTAATCCTAAAATGTCATATTAACCAATAAAATTTGTGTACATCATCAAAACTTTGAAATTATATTTATTTTAACATTTATATTACCAATTATTGGATTCTTTCATTAATAAGGAAAATACTGCATCATTATTGTGTCATAAATAAATTTAATTATTAAATGTCTAAAAATTATAAATAAAATTAAATTATGTAGGAATTTTTTTACATTTCTAATTAATATTTATTGTTGAAAATATAACATATATAACCTTATGTAAAAATTGTTTTTCTAAAAGATATATGCTTATGTCATTTTTGTATTTACTTTAACTTAATTAATATAAAGTGTCATTATCACTTACAAGTGATTCCATGGGGTCCCAAAATCGACCCAAAGATTCCAATGGTCGGACATGTATCAACCAATATAATTAGGACACGTTTTAGAGTAATTTAATGTTATTATAATATTAGTTTTTACCCTTGTTTACCGGATTTACCCTTTAACCATGGTAAAAAAAATATTTACTGGTGTAATTATTCAAAATGTCTAAAAATAAAAGTTACCTATTTACAAAATTTGGACCTCCTAATTAAAAATATGGAATCCATTTTTCTAAATTCAAATCACAGAAGTGACAAAAATTAATAAAAAATTAATTCCCATTGTCAAAACAAAAAAGCGTGTTTTTTATGAAATAATAACAATCAAAATATTGACACTTGTTTATGACAAATTTAAATGTGGAATTACTTATAATGACATAAAATGTATTAAATGATAAAAATATAATCTAATTATACTTCCAAACAATTAAAATTCATAATTTATCACTATTAATTATTTCAATTAAAAAAGTTTGTAATTAAAATTTAACAATTTTCACTATTCATAAAAAACTGAATGTTTTCAGAAAAATAACAAAAATTCACCCTAATCTAATTTAGATACTCTGAATCCAAAAATGAAGTCCATTTTGATAGATAAAATTCATAAAATTTTAAAAAGTGGGTATTACTATTCATAACGGCTACACTGATTGGTCGTGGTGTGTTAGAATCTTGAAGTTGCGTACAATGCAAGCTATTTCATTATTCAAAGGGAAACGTACCGTGGAAGCATGAGGTGTTACATTCTCACATCCTTAAAATAATTTCGTCCTAGAAATTTCTAGAATATTACTGCATAAAAATATTCAGGTGGTTCTTCATTATAAGTTCCTCGGGTTCCCACGTTGCCTCTTCCATCTTATGGTTTCTCCATAAAACTTTTACCAGATGAGTCACCCGGTTTCTCAACACTTGTTCTCTTGTATCAATAACCTTTATAGGCACTTCACAATAAGATAAATCAGGTTCCAATTATAATTCCTCATAGGTGAGTACATGCGTTGGGTCAGACATGTATTTTCTCAACAGTGATACGTGGAACACATCGTGAACTTTAGAGAGATTTAGCGGCATTGCCAAACGTTAAGCTACAACCCCAATTTGTTATAGAATTCCGAAAGTTCCAATGTACCTATGACTCAATTTTCCCTTCTTAACAAAATGTATAACACCCTTCCATGTAGATACCTTCAAGAAAACATGATCTCCTACCTGAAATTATAAATCCTTCCTTCGATTATCGGCATAGCTCTTCTGCCTACTTTGAGCTGCTTTTATGTGGTTTTGGATTACCTTTACCTTTTCCATCGTTTCCTCCACCAGTTCTGGGCCTATGAGTTTTCTTTCACCAACATCATCCCAACAGGTTGGTATGCGACATCTCTTTTCGTATAACGCTTCATATGGTTCCATATGAATACTTGAATGGAAGCTATTATTATAGGAAAATTCTACCAGAGGTAAATATTGATCCCACATACCCTGAAAGTCAAGTGAGCAAGATCTCAACATGTCTTATAAGGTTTGAATAGTCTGTTCTGATTGTTAATCTGTTTGAGGGTGATAGAGAGTGCTCAAACGAAGTTCAGTGTCCAAGGCCTTCTGAAGACTCTTCCGGAATCTTGATGTAAAACGTGGATCATGATCAGAAACAATCGATAGGGGTACTCCATGAAGTCTCACAACTTCATTAATATATACTCTTTCTAGACGTTCAAGTGGTAGATATAATTTTATAGTAAGAAAATGTGCTGACTTGGGAAGACAATCAATAATGACCCATATTGAATCATTCCTTCTAGGAGTATTTGGTAGCACCATGACAAAGTACATCATAATATTATAACCTTTCCACTCAGGTATGGGAAGAGGTTGCATGACTCCTCCAGGCTATTGCCTTCCAACTTTAACTTGTTGAAAAACCATACATCTTGACACAAAATCAGAAATCCCCCTCTTCATGTTTTCCCACCAAAAATGTTCCTTCAAATCTCTATACATTTTGGTGCTCCCAGGGTGTATAGAGAAATTGGAACTATGAGCATCATCCAACAATTCCATTTTTAGATTAGGTATATCGGGAACACAAAGTATCTTCCCAAATTTCAAAATTCCTTCTTCATACACAAAGTCACTCAATCTCCCATCATTCACAGCTTTAATATTCTTTTGAAATTATTCATCATAGGTCTGAGAACTCTTAATCCTTTCTAGTAAAGATAGTTTTGAAACCATTTGAAAAAGTACCGATGTTTCACCTTCCATGGTTATTCCCATATCCAACATTACTAGATCCATGAAAATTAGATCCCTTTAAACTCTCATTTTGTTCAAAACTCCATGATCCATTCTTCTCAAAGCATATTCCACCTTATTTTCCTTCCTAGGGTGGTAGTGTATCATGCAATCATAATCCTTGAGTAGTTCAAGCCATCTCCTTTTCCTCAGTTGAGTTCTTTATGTGAGAAAATATACTTTAAACTCTTGTGATCAGTATAAATCTCGCATTTCTCACCATATAGATAGTGTCTCCAAATCTTCAAAGAAAATATTACAGCCACTAACTCAAGATCATGAGTAGGATAGTTTTTCTCATGAAATTTTAGCTGTCATGATGCATAAGTAATAACCCTATCATTCTACATAAGGACACAACCAAGCACTTTCTTTAAAGCATCACTATAAATAAAAAACCCATCATTCCCTGATTGTAGAGTCAATATAGGATCATTGACTAATCTTCTCTTTAGTTCTTGGAAAAATTCTTCACACTCGTGTCCAAACAAATTTAACCCCTTTGCGTGTGAGCTTCATTAATGGGTTAGCCAATTGGGCATAATTCTGGACCAAAATTCGATAATAACTTGCTAAACAAATAAAACTGCGTACCTCAGTTATACTCGTTGGTGCTATCCATTCTTGAGTTTCTCTTGTCTTAGAAGGATCAATAGAGATTCCATCATTAGAGACAATATGGACAAGAAAAGAAATCTCTTGAATTCAGAATTCACACTTGCTAAACTTCCCATATAATTCATGTCTTCTCAAAGTCTTCAGGATAATGCGCAAGTGATTTTCATGATCTTCATAGATTTTGGAGTATACCAAGATATCTTTAATAAATACCACTAAAAAATCATCGAGATATTCCTTGAAAACTCTGGTCATTCAATCCATAAAAACAGAGGGTGCATTAGTCAGCCCAAAAGGCATTACTGTAAACTCAAAATGCACGTACCTAGTTCGAAATGATATTTTCAGAATTTATTCCTTATTCACACACAACTGATAATATCCAGATCGTAGGTCAATCTTTGAAAAGTATTGATCTTCATGTAGTTGGTCAAATAAATCATCATTACGAGGTAGGGGATACTTGTTCATTATTGTTATAGCATTGATTTCCCTATAGTCGATACATAACCTCGTCGATATATATTTATTCTTAAAAAAACGGACAAGGGATCCCCATGGAGAAACACTAGTATGACAAAATCACTTATTACTCAATTACTCTAGTTGTTTCTTTAGTTCAACTAATTCAACAGTGGCCATTCTATCAGTGGTTTTTGATATATGCATTGAACCAGGAATTAAATCAACAGAAAACTCAATTTCTCATTCTGGAGGATATCCAGGTAAATATTCCGGAAACACATCTATATATTATTTCACAATAGGTACACTATCTATTTGAACATTCCTTTCCTCACCCACATTTATTTCATTCTCTTCCTCCCTAATTGAATTTAGTTGAGCTATTGGGGGTAGATCTAGATAAGAATCAAGTGGTGACGATTCTGCTATAAAGATAATGTGTTATTTATCATCATCATCAAAAATTTTAACCTCCTTCTTCTTAAAATAAATCTTCACATCATGGTCCAAAAGCCAATACATGTCTAGGATTATATCAAATTCAATCATTGGTATGATGATTAAATCAGCAGATAAAGAACATTTATATGCTCTAATGGGGACTGATTCACAAAACTTTGTTGCAATGATACTTCCCTTAGGAGTTTTGACTGACAACTCCCTTGTTAAATCAAATTGGAAATATCTAATTTTCTTATCAAACTGGGAAGATATGAAACAATGCGATGTTCCAGAATCAAATTAAGCATTTTCTAAAGTTGAGGAAACCATTAAATTACCTGCAACCATGTCTTTCAAAGATTCTACCTCAGCAGCAGTGATAGAATATGCTTGGCCTGGATCCCTTGACCTTTTCTGAGGTAAGTTCCCCTGACAATTAGGACATTCATTTGCATAATGTCCCATCTCCATACAATTGTAGCATTAAACATCGGTAGATTCTTTCTTCCCCTTGCAATCACGATCTTGGTGGCCTTTTTTACCAGACTTGTAATAGACTCCCATTCCCTTCAAGCAAGTACCAGGGTGTTTTTTCCCACATTTACTATAGGATGTATATTCAAATTTTCCATTCTTCCCCTTACTTCCATTTCCAGAGTGATCACCAGATCTCTTCTTATCTTTCTTTTCTTTAAAGTCATAATACTTAGATAATTCCCTTTCTGTCTTGGTAGCACACGAGACAATATCTTCATACGACGAGAAGGATTGTATGACTAATGCTCGATGAAGAAACGATTTTAACCCATAAAAGAAATGAAAAATCTTACTTCTTGGGTTACGTATATAATATGCAGCATGCCTTGCTAACCTTGTAAAGTTAGACTCATACTTTGCAACATTCTCATCCTCCTTTTTCCTCAAACTCAGAAATTGACTTTCCATATCTTCTCGATGGTCACGAGGAAAGTATTTTTCTATGAAAATCTCTTTAAACTCCCTTAATTCCATATTTGATACTTCTTCAACTTCCTTTGTGTTTTGTATCAATGACCACCATTGATCAACATCTCTAGTGAGGCGGTAAACTTCCATGATAACCTTTTACCTTTCACTACTCCCCAAAGCCTGAAATATTTTCTCTAGGGATCTTATCCATTTCTCAGATACTAGTGGATTTTTACCCCCATTGAATGTTGGTGGTTGTTGCCTCATGAAGCGATCTGACATTGATCCTCCATGCCGTGGATCAGGGTGCTGAATACAGGTAAGGTTATTATTCATAACCTGAGTGATTTGTCTAAGTATAGTGATAAGGTGATCAGTACTAGTTGTATCACCAGATCCACTATAAATATCTTGAGAAGGAGGGAAATCCTTGCATGGAGTGCGTGCATTGATATAGTTTCCATTCCTTCCATTAGGCTCCATTTCTAAACAATGTCATAAACTAGATTAGTTTATGAATTGAAATACATAATTCCACACTTATAAAACATTTAACATAAATTGAACTATTTATGGATATAATCCATAATCATAAATAAATGTTTTCTTTGAGGAAGTATATACTCATAAACCCTTCATAATGGTTTGTAAAAAAATGATAATTATTCTAAGCATATCCCCCGGGAGTGTCGTAACCAAGAGTGCAGCAAGGTCCGTTTTCGTGCACCAGTTCCCGTTCGAGTCTACCTCAAAGTGGTGTTTTCGGGTTTTACACCTAGGTACATCTGTGCCAGAGCCGCCTCTACCTGATCGTATCCATATAGGGATGTATTTCTTATAAAACTCACAAAATCTATACAATACCAAAATTCTAGGAATTTCTTCTATACCAATCCTCAAAGTACATCTTAGGTCTATGTACTCTAATCAGAGTTTATCTAAATCTTGCTTCCAAGGTTTATACTAAACTTCCTATAATACAAACTGAAACGCCCCAACCCTAGTTACCCAGAGTCAGTGCATTATTTCATAACATTGGCATGATCACAAAATATCAAGTCCCGAATGACCGATTAGTTTATTAGCCTTGAAAACACTAGATACATCCATAAAGTTTACATTAAATCATAAAGTGAAAAACTACAACAACATCTTGTCTCCATAGACCACACTCATATCCTCTCATACTATCCCTACAGGTCATTCATAAAATATTTCTTCATATCCTAGGAAAAATAAAACATAGAAAGGGGTGAGCTCAGATTCCCAGTAAGGATAACAATATAGTAGAAACTTTCATAAATAAGCATAAACATTTAAGGAAATGTATAACTAAAACAAAAGCATTTTAAACTCAAACTTCAACATAATATGGAATAAATAAAATGAAAAAATGATATATACTTATTCACATGTATATTATACAAATCTAATAATCACATGCAAAATCAATAACCACATTCATAATTATGGAATTCATAATGCCAGACTATCATAACCACATAGTCAAGGCCTTGTGCCAAGACTACAAATAAGATTTTTTCAAGGCCTTGTGCCAATACACTAGTTTGTCTCATGAGACCTACCGATGCATCGAGGTGCTATAGCGGGCTCCACCCGTCACTTATTAAGTCCAATGCATTCCTCATATGAACAGGTTTAAACATAACATAAACATTCGTATTAAAAATATCATACGAAATGTCAATACTTTCTCCATAAACCATGAATGGTATAAAAATAACACATCCACAATCAAACATATCACAAAACCTTCAATACTATATGGATGTTTTGGATCATAATAAATCAACTTCAAATAATCTTAAAATCCATCAAAGGATGTTGATATAGATGAAATAAAAACTATTTGAGAGAAATATCTCTATTTTTGAAATCATTTAAAAGTCTCATAATTAAAACATTTACTTTGAAAATATTCTTATAATCTAGTAAGGGAATATCCAACGATTTTATAACCACGGAAAATAGCCGCACCCACCGTATAAGTTAAAAAAAGACATTCTTACCTTAATTCTGTCGAAAAGGTTAAAAAGGACCTTATTTGAAAAAAGACAGAAATATTACTTTATAAACATCTTATAAAAAGTCAAACAAGAATATAAATGAATTTAACCCATAGTCTATAAAATATTAAGAATGTTTTGAAATACATTTTTAAGAAACATGGATGTGGATGATAAAGAGATCGCAGTAGATAATTACGTATAAACAACCTCAAATAATGAAGAGATTGTGAAATAAACCCTTACCTTGTACTTTTCCTTGGTCAAGTGTCAGTTTACCTCCTGTATAATGGCGAAATAATTTTTATTAAATTATACAATAATCATATACATTAATATGATATCATATATGATATTTTAACATTGCTTTGTTAATAATATTTTAGTATTATCATTGTTTTGGGTGTTAACTGATTCGTTTTCCTTTATATGCTTTGTTACGTAAGCCGCGTTTTTTATGGATAGGTTGTATCTTATTCATATTCAGAATGATATAATGTACTTAAACATTACTTTTAATCATCAAATGAGAATTAGTCTTGAATGGATACGATGTGGAATGAATCTCATCACGTTCGTGGAGACGGCAGTCTATACGTATGCACGAGCGACAATATCAATATTTTGATATTAAAATCATATATAACTAGATGGTATATCATATATAAAGAATAATTATAATGTTATATTTATTATTTACTTCAATTACACATCATTATCATACCCATCCAAATAATAATGTTTTGAATAACAATTACACCACGACGTGGAGACGGTAAGCCGTACGTACGCACATATGGTGACATGTCATTCAAAGGATGGATACAATAATGAATATGGTTGTACCATAATTATAATAACATAACATTTTATAGAAGATACTGTAGTTATTAATTTAGAATGGAAATAACAAAGAAAGATGAAGTGGAAGAATAAAAGAACTTGAAAGAAGGTGGTGGAAACATTATCTCTTCTTCGGGTTCTTCCTTTTGATTTGATCCAAAGAGATCCTTAGGATGGATTTTTGATCAAAATAAGGCCTCTAGGGTGAAGTGAGGGAAGTTTTGAGAATATTTGGGCAGGGGATGGCCGATCCAAAAGGCTTTGAATGTGTGAATTAGGGAGAAGGGTGGAGTGCCCTTTTATAAGAGGGGTGAGGGGCACCTTAGAAAAAACAAGAAATATTATTTTATAATAAATTAATATTCGGTTTAAAATGGATCCAAAGTGAATTATTTAAAGGTTAAAGTAGGGATAGGTCAAAAACCACTCAACCAATAGGTTTTAGACAGGATTGTGTCACTATATTAACTTTATCGTTTTGATTAAACTCTAAGTTAAATAGTTTGACATTTACCATGTATCTTTGTATTTTTATATTATATAGTTAATAAACATACTATATACATAAAATAGACCCCCCAAGTGGTCAATTAATGAAACAAATATCATTATATAAGTCCTTTTTCATAACCTTAGATTTTTAGGAATAGAATATCAATTAATAATATAATATTTGTTTTAAAAACTCCTTTATGTCAATTTTGACACTATTTAATAATTGATTTTTTTTAAAGTCTTAACAACTTTATTAATTATAAAAAAATTAATTTAAGTAATCCTAACATGTCTTATTAAACAGTAAAATATTTTTATTTCATCAAAACTTTCAAATTATATTTATTTTAACATTTATAATACCAATTATTTAATTATTTCATTAATAAGGAAAATAATGCATCATTATTGTGTCATAAATAAATTTAATTATTCAATGTTGAAAAATTATAAATAAAATCCCATTATGTTGGAAATATTTTTATCTTTCTAATGAATATTTATAGTCCAAAATATACCATATATAACCTTATGTAAAAATTGTTTATCTAAAAGATATATGCTTATATCATTTTTGTATTTACTTTAACTAAATTAATATAAAGTGTCATTATCACTTACAAGTGGTTCCATGGGGTCCCAAAATCTACCCCAAGATGACCATGGTCGGACATGTATCAACCAATAGGTTTAGGACACATTTTAGGGTAATTTAATGTTATTATAATATTAATTGTTTACCATTATTTACCGAATTTACCCTTTAACCATGGTAAAAAATATATTTACCGAAGTAATTATTCAAAATGTCTAAAAATAAAAGTTTCCTATTTACACAATTTGGACCTACTGATTCAAAATATGGAATACATTTCTCTAAATTCAAAACACAGAATTTTCAGAAATTAATTTAAAATTAATTCCCATTGTCAAAACAAAAAGCGTGTTTTTATGAAATAATAACTATCAAAAGATTGACACTTGTTTATGTCAAATTTAAATGTGAAATTACTTATAATGAATTAAATTGTATTAAATGATAAAAATATAATCTAATTATACTTCCAAACCAATAAATTTCATAATTTATCATTGTTAATTAATTCGATTAAAAAAGTTGTTTGTAATTAAGATTTAGTAATTCTCACTATTCATAAAAAACTGAATGTTTTCAGAAAAATACAAAAAATTCACCCTAAGATAATTTCAATACTCCAAATCCAAAAATGATTTCCATTTTGAAAGATAAAATTCATAAAATTTTAAAAATTTGGTATTACTATTCATAACGGCTACTTTGATTGGTCGCAGTGTGTTAGAATCTCGAAGTTGCGTACAATGCAAGCTAATGTATTATTCATAGGGAAACATACCGTGGAAGCTTGGGGTGTTACAATTTAATGATTTGGGAAGAGTATGGGAGAGTTTTTAATGAGTTTTAATAAGTTTGGTGGATTTTCTATGGGTACACAGTTTGAGAACGGTTACGGGAAACCATACAGGTTCTCCAGGAAACTGTGCCGGGGGAGACAGTGGGTTTCACATGGAATGTGCATGGTTTTCCAAACCATGTGAGTGAACCACGTGGAGTTCCTCTCTCGAGGTAGTGGATTGCGCATGGTTAGTGCCCAGTTTTCCAAACCGTGTGGGCTAACCATGTGACCACTTAATGGAAGGGTTTTTAAATTTAGGCTCCCTCGATCTAGACCTATTTCACTCAAATTCTTCTCCAACTCAAGCCTCACTTGGTATTGTGGGTTCTAAAATGTTGAAGGTTCTTTCACACTTGTTTTTGAAGTGATTTTAATGAGTTTCAAGGTGTTTTCTCTCAGGTAATTATCTCCTATTGGCTTCTTTGGTTTCCCTCTATATCTACAACACCCTCTCTCTCAGTTTTCTATATATACAACTTTTGTGTATAGATCTAAGGTTGTGGTTTATATGGATATTAATTTTAAGGCTTCTGGATGTTAGAGATGGAGATATAGAGTGGTTTCCATGAAGCGTTTCCTGGATTGGGGTGTGGTTGCTTGTGGGTCGATTTCGCTGGAACCCTAAAGGTAGGAGGCTTCTCTCTCGACTCCACTTTGCTAGAACTTTAAGCTTGGTTAAAATTAATTTTTGTTTCTAAAAATATTAATTGTGTATTTGATGTGCGGAATTTAGTTGAAATCCCTTTGGTGAAGTTTTGGGGATTTTTGGAAAAAATTTGTGTTATGGTGAAATGATCTTGTTGTGGGTTCTAAAATGGATGTTTTAAAATGGGTTGCTGATATTTATTTGTGAAAATGTTTGATAAAAAATGGTTTTCAATAAGGATCTTGTTTTATTGAAATGTTTTTTCCATGTAAAATGATTAAAAGGTTTTTTCAATAAATGGGTTATTTATTGAAGTGAATTGGTATGTTTTGGAAATGGTTGTGTGTTAATTGTGAGGCCATGGATGCTTTTTCCTTGTTGGTTGATTGAGTGTAATAGATTTGTTTGGTTGTGTAGAAGTGGGTGAGAATTATCACAATAAAAGGTGATAGAGAGTGTTCAGAAGAACCACCATTATGGGTAGTTGTCGAGGAGCACCTCTTGTTGAGGATATGGTGAACGAGATGGGTGGAAGTCCCACCATTTTGGTTGTCTTGTTCTGCATTTCTTTGAAAAATGTAATTTTTTGTGCTAATGTTAAATTGTGATATGGATTACGGCAAGATTTTTTGGATTTCCCTTGAGTTTCTTTGTTTGGGTGAGGTGGCTTGGTAAGGGTATGTTTGGCTTATGGTAATGGTTTCACATGTGATTATTTTATATAAACTGCTTATAAAAATTTTCTAACGGTTTTATCCTAATTGCATGTGTAGGGAACTCATTTGGGAAAAACCTACTGAGTATTAGTTCTCACCCCTTTCATTGTCATTTGTGTGCTTTTTTAGATTTCATATTCTAAGACATAGGTAAAGGTAAAGCATCTTATTGTAAGTGGATTGTGGTGATTCTTAAAGATGTGTTGGTGCTTGGAGCATAGAGCATGGGGTGGAGATATAGAGTGTGTCTTGGTTTATTTTGGGGGTCTCTTGTTTAGTCCTACAAATAGTACACAAATATTTTGTTTGGTTGTGTTGGTTTTGGGTTGTATTGTGGAACAATTCGGTTTTATTTTCGGTAATACATGCTTGAATATTTTATCTACATGCATCATATAATTTTCTGTTAGTGGTTGGTTTGGTTGGTTTTTTCTTAAGGGAAAATCATTCACCAGTTTATTCCTGAAGCCCTCGACATTTAATTCCATGGTTTGGTTCCTTGGGGATGTCGCTTAAGTCCAAGTATCATTCCTCCACCCTCTCAATCCAATGAGATGGGGCAGGATGTTACATTTTACATGTTTTACCCTTATGGAAGTGAAAAATATTTACCAATAATACTATTCATAATGACAAAAAATAAAAGGGAATGATTTACCAAATATGTTTAACATGATTAAATATATGGAATCAAATTTTCATGATTCAATTTGTATAATTGGTAGAAATTAGATTTAAAATTAGCGTGCAATACGAGATGAAATTAACTTTAAAAAAAAAAATACATTTTTAATAATTTAACAATATTTATTGGTATTCCAAGCCTAGAAAAAAATATTATATGAATGTTAAAATATTTTATAGAATATGTAGTATATAAATTTCCTTAAATTAATTCTTCAAAAAATTTAAATTATTAATATAAAAACACATTGCGTGCATAAATACAGTTCCTTTTGAAAAAAAATATTTTACTTTCAATTGATTTTATTTTTAGTAATACTTAATTGATATCCAATAAATATATTTCATACATTATTAAACAATAATTATTTAATAATTTAGTTAGTCATATTCATACCAACAAATTCAACAACTAGGTTGTAACAGTATAATATATTATAGTTAATTTAGACCCAGGGTTGCGTGTATCAAAATATATCAGAAAAATATATTTAAAGAGAAATATATCATAAAATTTCAAAGTGTTATATTATACCCCCTTAAAATGAATTTTACCCGTAAAATTCCATCACTCCAAAACAAAAAAAAAATGATATCTCATTTTCATCACATTCTTGGGTTCCCAAGAAGCTTATTTGAATTTCTGATTCCTCTAAAGAACATTAACCAAGCGATTAGTATTTTTCCATACCACTTTAACTCTACAATATAATAATTCTACCAAATAGTCTTCATTTGAATGATCATGCTCTAGTTTTATGACCTCTAAGTTCAGTATTTGTGATGAATCAGGTTTGTATTTCCTTAAGAGAGATATATGGAATACATCGTGAACTTAAGAGAGGTTTGGTGGAAGCGTTAAGCGATAAGATACCATCCCTACTGTATTAAGAATCCCAAATGGGATAATATTCATTGGGATCAACATTCCATTATTTGATAATATAATAAAATTCATCAATGTATAAATTCACAGAAATATTTTCTTAAAATTTCAAATTCCATATTTCATTGATGATTGTCAACATAACTTTTTTATTGACTCTGAGTAGCCTTGATAGGCTGTTGTATAACTGCCCCATACCTGCACTCTTAGATACGGTGCTAAAACCAGAAAAATTAAATTTCTAGAATTTATACTGATAAAGGTGGCCCAATCTACTCTATACAAAACATACGATATCAAAAATTAAATATTGGACCACGTACACACCCAAAGAACTTTTGGGTATAGATTTTTATATAATTAGGACAAACTCTTATATAAACAATACCCATGTCCTTAAATGATAATTTCTACTACGTTACCCATATTTTAATATTTTACATTAATTCATCATCATCAACCATATGGAACCCTTATCAACAAAATTCATTCAACATAATTCTTCATAACCCAGGGAAAATGAAACATAAGAATGGGGAGATCAAATTATTAGTAATGATAAACATAAGAATTTAAAATTTAATGTCATTAGTGATAATAATATGAGTATAAAGGTATGATTAAATAATGAAAATGCATGAGAATATAATAAGAGAATTTATTCCTCTAAAACTTGGATCAATAAATATGTGGCAAGACGTAAATCATTAACAAAGGAAGGATTCATAAAAATAAATAAATCATGAGCTATGTGTTGTCAATATTGATAAATGGTAAAGTTTAAAACCCATATAAATAATATATAAAATGTTTTCGTATCTTAGAACATTATCTTTATATCAATCTTAAAAATAGAATAACCAGTATTTTCGACTTCTATATCTATAGTACACAATGCATTAGAGGGATATCACAAACCCACCCATCCTTGGTTTATCCGAGAAGAACCCATTCTTGGTTTATCACAGAACCACCCATCCTTGGTTAATAACATAACCACCCAGACCTGATTTATAATAGATCCACTAGTCAATATACAAAATTTAAAATAACCATAAAATGAAAAAACTATATAGAGATTTCATTTCATCATAAAACTCATTAAAAGTAGCGTTATTCTTTTCGAAACATGATTTACCCATGGAAAAGAAATGGGTTACATGAAAATCTCCTTGAAAAAATCATAGTCCATCCATAGAAAGAATGAGGATGATATTTTTCAAAATATCATCAGTTTATAATAAGCACCATCTATTTTTATTAATGTTGATAATAGAAATACCATTAAAAAATCATTAAAACAATCTGGAGGAAAATAAACTTTTTTACATTGAAACCCAGTTTTGAAAAATAAAACATCAGGAAATATGTTGAAAATAAATTTCACTAAAAATAATCTTCGGAACATATTAATAATCTTAAAATACTATAATGTTCATAACAGTGGTAATATCCTTTCATGATGTAAATTTTAAAAATAATTAATCTTTTCAATCATTTTGTAATGGGAGTCAATGTGACCCATTTGAAAAACATTGGGAATTTTAAATTGTTTTTTTTGAAATAGGGTAAAATATTATGAAGAATAGAATTATGAGACAATTTATTTTTATAAATGAACATTTTTTAAACCATTTTATAATAAATTGACATGGAAGTGAATGATACATGATATAAAAGAAAATCAAAGATCAATATCACATTCAAATGACTTCACTAATGTTTCGTTAATCAAAAAGAGAGGAAATGTAAATAATTTTTTTTAAACACATTCAAAATTAGTGGAGAATAAATTGATGTGGTTTGAGAGTATAAGATCACACGATTTTCTCCAATTTAACATTTGGAAAAATAAATCCCAAATTAATGAAGATTCTTACAAAAAGTCTTTTCCACTTTAGTAATTATTCAATCATAATCCCAATGAAATAAATATTTCAATTGAAACATTAAATATCATGAACATAAGAAGATTAAATATATAAAATAACAACGGGGATAAATATCACCTCATAAATTAATATAGATGTATAACATAACATGTGTCTAAAATAAGATAATTTGAGATGAGCCAAAATTATAATGATCATAACATTGATGTGATAATTAATAAAAGATTTTATTATGTGTATAAACTATAAATCCCCATAATACAAGAGTAAATACAAAATAATATAGTCAAAAATAATTACACACATAATCTTAAAATATCAAAGACAATGAAGATGTAATATAACCCAATGAAAAGAAATTGAGTAATGAAATACTTTAACACTTGATAAATTTCAAGTCAAATCCCCTTAGATTAAATAATATGTATTGAAGTTTTAAATATCATGAAGAATTAATTATTAATGATATTTTAAGTAAATGGTTCAGTATATATAATATATAAAAAGAATTTAGTTCCTGACATTAAAATATTCCTTTAGGAAAGAAACATTGAGATGAAGTCCCCTAAAAATTTAGTATCCTCTAGATCAAAAACCCCTAAAAGAGAGAACATCATATGGATTTGTAAATATCAATAATTTTATTAAATTAATCATAAAAAAATTCATAGGAAGTATATACAGCATACAATAAAAATAAGTGGTGAATGTGTTACATGTATCACAGAAGTAAAAGAAAGATAAAAAACCCATACCTCGATTCTAGAAATTTCATGCATGTAATTTAACTCATGTATAACAAGATTATATCAATTATGTCATTTCTTAATAAAATTTTACCAGTTTAATAACTTATAATTAATTATTTTACTTTATTTATATTAATTATATATTTAAATACTTAATCAATTAATTCCACATCAGATGTTCAGTTCATTGTTTCAAAACATCTTTAATTTGTTGACCGGGGTCAAAGAAGTCATTATTTAAACATATCCAAACTAACAATAACGAAATTATTATTATTTTTATAAACAAATTATAATTTTGAAACTACTCATGAAATATGGATATGAAAAATGAATGATGTTAAGATCATGGAGACATTAGGGCGTACATATGTATGAGTACTGTTTCCATTTTTCAACGATCATTATGGAAATAAGGTATGTATTATTTTATATTTAAAGAATGATAATAATATCTTAAATACCATATTTATAATTTATATATAGTCATATATATCATCTTGGTGATGTGTGGATGAAAAAATAATCATAATGCTTCATGGAGGCGGTAGTCCACACGTACGTACGGACGACTTTTCATTTTTATGTTTGTGGAATGGTAAGAAATAAAATGATATATTAACATTTAAAAATTATAATTATTCCATGAATAATATAATTATTTCATTAATATCACATAAATTCATTAAATTTATTTTTATTAGCTTCTGTGTAAAGTGATATAAAAAAACGAATCACATAGCTTCGCAAGTTGGTAGTCCAACGTACACACAAGCAACGTTATCATATCCCAAAAATAATGACATGTATGAAGGTTATAGTTATGTAATAACAAAATAAGTATAAATAAAATAAAAATATTATATATATACTTTAAATTCATTATTATAGCAATCCATGAGATGTGATAATGGAAAATTAATGACATAAGTTCGCTAAGTGGTAGTCCGTTGTAAATACGAATGATGATTTTTTATCCCATTTGATGGTAGAGGAGATTTATTTAAGTTATTAACTTAACATATTAACATATATTATTATGGTGGATACATTTTTTATTATATAATAATAATTAAATAATTTTTTAATATGTTTGAAGAAGAAATAAAATAAAAACGCTCTGTTAAGCATGATAACTCTTTTTCAGACAACCTCCCAAGAGAAGCACCAAAAGCCTTATTAGGATGGATATTTTATCAAAATCATGGATGTAGATCATATTTAGGTAATAAATTAAGATATTTGGGCTGGTATTTTCCAATAAAAATTTCTTTTAAGGTGTTAATATGAGAATATAGGGGTGACCTTTTATAAGTGAGGTGAGTAAAACACTACTAAATTTTAATGCGCTCGGAAGTTTGGGTCAAAAAAGACAAGATGATCAGTGAAAGCTCAAGAGCTACCTGGACAGATCAGGTCGAAGAAGAGGAAGTTTTGTAATTTGACATTGCAGTCTTGGAAGAGATTCAATAGACGATTTTGGGCATCTGCAAGCTTTCTCTTCATTCCTCATCAAAAGATGAGGTGGCTTCGTCGGTTCAAGAGCATGCTAAGACCGTGGTGCTATCCAAGGATTCACATGATGTTACAGATGATTCAATATCAAAGAAAGTTGTTCTTGAAAATGGTTCTTCCACGCCAACTCCCCGGGATCCTGCTGTATGTGTTATCCCGGTGGTCACGGAACCAAAGACAATTTCCCTTGTAAATGGCTCCTCCGCGTGCACTACCCAAGATGACCCTCAAGGTATGATTCTCATAGAAGTTCCAGTTTTTATTGCCGATCATACTATTAAATCCTCTAAATCTGAATTTTCATCTTTTTTCATTATATCGGCTTTACAAAATGATAAAGATATTTCTTTACAAAAAGGGACAGTAGACATGTAGGCCACTCTTGTTTTGCCTACTATTCTATAATCTCAATCTACACTCGAGATTGTTGATCCCTACGGGATCAATAATAATGTCACTAAGTATTGTGACAAAATAAATGAAAGTGTTATTACTGTTGATGCTAATCTCATTTCTGATTACCCATTGAGAAAACAAGTTTTGAAGACTACTCTGGCCTCTTCCTCCAAGCCTAGGAGATCGAAGAGTAACCAAGGATCGAGTGGCTCCAAAAAGAAAAAAAGGGCCAAGGCTCTAAACACGAGTTTTAATGGATGTTGTCTTTTGGAATTGTCAGGGTATAACTAACTCTGGCACTATTTCTATTCTAAAAATAACTACCTTGACTCATAAACCAAATTTTTTTGCTCTTTCTGAGCCTAAAGTGAATTTCTCTCTAAAATTTATGCACTTTTATTCCTTTGGTTATCATTTATTAGTTTCTTATTGCAATAGAAATATGACTGAATCCCTTTGGATCTTTTATCATTGTTCTTTGAAAGATGTTAAAGTTCATAACTCTACAGATCAGCTTCTCACTTGCGATTATTTTTTTGATAACCTCCATATGTACTCCACCTTTTTCTATGCTAAGAATCGCTACCAGGATCGTCGAACCCTTTGGAATGACCTGTTACTCTTAGCTAACTCTATCTCCAACCCCTAGATTGTTATTGGAGATTTTAATGCTATCCTTTCGCCTTATGAAAAACTGGGTCCTTCGCATTCTCAAATTTCTACCACAGAGTTTAGAGCCGCTATTGATAACTGTAATCTGGATGAAGTTAACCTCACTGGTGCCAATTTTACTTGGTATAGAAGGTATTAAAATAGGATGGTAGCTAGTAAACTTGATAGGGCCCTCGTGAATCTCCCGGCTCTCGATGCCTGGGACACCATTTCTAGCATCACCTTACATAGACTTTGCTCGAACAATCATCCTATTCTAGTTAGCTTCCACTCTAATCATGCCAAGCACAATATTCCCTTCATATTTTACAATTTTTGGCCAGAAGACATAGAGTGTTCCAAGATTATCCAAAATTGATGGAATTCGATGAGTCAAAACTCGGATGCTTTCGCTTTTCCTATAAAGCTTAAGCATCTAAAACTCTGTCTCTAGGGTTGGTGTTTAGGTAAAACGAAACAAATCGATAGTGATATATCCACTCTTGAGACTGATCTATATCAAATTCAAAATAATTCCACCCATTATGACCTTTCCTATGATCCTCAACATGAGATAAACATTTCTATGAAGCTCAATTCCTTGTTAGTTCTTAAGGATAACATATGCAAACAAGTTTTCAAAACTAAGTGGCTCTCTGATGGTGATCGTAACACCAAGTTCTACAATGCTCTGCAAAGGTTTAGGAAATTCAAACGTCCACTATCCCTCTTGAAATACAATGAAATCCTATTAGACTCAGATGCCTCCATTGCATCCCATGTGGTATCTTACTTTGAGAATATCTTTAATGGGGCTCGTATTAACAAAGACCTCCTCCCTAGAATTATTCCTTCCCTTTTCCAGGATGAAGACAATAAATTTCTCTTGATCACTCCCCTTGACCATGAAATCAATGATATTGTCTTAAGCCTCAACCCTAACAGTGCCCATGGACCTGATGGTTTCAGTAATGGTTTCTTTCAGCAACAATGGGATGTTATTAAAAAAGATTTCTAAAACTTGTCAAGACTTTCTTCTCTAATTGGTCACTTCCTCATGATATCAACACCAAATTCCTTACTTTAATTCCTAAGGTGCCCAATGCCTCTGAAATTCACCTATTTCGGCATATATCTCTTATCAACTCCCTCTATAAAATTATTACCAAGCTCTTTGCCAATAGACTCTCCCCATTATTTAACAAAATTATTTATTGGAACCAATTTGGATTTGTTAAGGGGCGGTCTATTCAGGGCTGCATCTGCCTTGCATCCGAATCCACCAATGCTCTCAATAAAAACTCCAGAGGAGGAAACATTGCTATTAAACTTGATATTAGGAAGGCCTTTGATACTATTGACTAGGGTTTCATCTTTAAGGTCCTTTGGGAATTTGGTTACAATGATGTCCTTATTAGTAGGATCAACTCTTTTTTTAACTCAGAATCTATTTCCATCCTTGTTAATGGCTCCCCCATGGGTTATTTCAAATGTACAAAAGGTGTCCGACAGAAGGATCCCCTCTCTACCATCCTTTTTTCTATCTCGGAAGATTACATTAGTCGTCTCCTCACCTCTCTTGTGCTCTAAAAAAAAATCAAGCCCATCCAAGCTGCTCAAAACCTTAATGTCCCGACTCATTTACTCTATGCAGATGATATTATTATTTTCATTAATGGTGGAAAATGAAAAATTATCAATCTCAAAGCTTCCTTATCTCACTATGAAGAGATATCAGGTCAATCCATAGGTTGTAATAAATCATTCATCTTCTTTGGAAAAAATTTCCATATTTCTAGAAAAAATTACTTCATCGAGAGTCTTGGTATAAAAGAAGGGTCCTTTCCTTTTACTTACCCGGGGGTTCCTATATTTTGGGGTAGACCTTGATCTCACTATTTTAATGAGCTCCTTGATCAAATTATTAATCATCTATCCTCTTGGAAAAGAAAATATCTTTCTATGGTTGGAAGAGTCTGCCTGGTGAAAGCCTCTATTGTCTTCAAAATGGTTTAATCGCTTTTGATTTATAGATAGCCTGCCAGTCTTCTCAAGAAAATAAATACCTATATAAAAAACTTTGTCTGGATGGGGAGTATCCTTGATAGGAAGCTTGTAACCGTTTCCTGGTCGAAATTATGCAAGCCCCTTGATAAAGGTGGTCTTGGTATTAAAAACCTCAAGTATTTTAATGAAGCCCTCCAGGCCAAACTCACTTGGAATCTAATAAATAACAATTCTGACTCTATTTCTTTTCTTAAAAATCATTTCCTGGATAAACTCAAGTCCAATAATTTGACTTATGTGAATTCTTCCTTATGGTCATCCATTAGAAGCTCCTCTGTCAACATCATGCATAACTCTAGATGGATTTTTAACTCTGAATCAACCCTGAAATTATGGCTTGATAACTGGACTGGAGTTCCCCTCAGTTATATGCTTCCTTCAAATTATGCTCCAGATTCCATTAACTGTACCATAAAGGAAGCTATGAACTCCCCCCACTCAAAACTCCCTGATCATCTAAAACATATAGTTGATGAATACATATTTTCGAATGATTATGATAATCCTATTTGGGAACCATCTCATAATGGTATCTAAGATTCCAAAAGTTACTACAATCATTTTTTCTCCAATTCTGAGTCTAATTTTTCCTAGTTGAAGACTTTTGATAAACCTTGGATCAAACCATACAGACTCAATCTTATTTGGCGTATTGCACACAAGCGCCTTCCTACTGAAGTTTGACTTCAAACATTTGGTATCCAGCTCAGATCTTGATGTCACCTATGTCATCAACATAAAGAGGACATCAATCACTTATTTTTGTCTTGTGCCACAACCACTGCTCTTTGGAATTTTTTTACTGACATTTTTGACTGCAGATGGTTAATTGATGACTCTATTTTCTCTTTACTCAAAGGTTGTGTGGAGTTGAATCTCTCGCCTCAGATTAAAAATATCTTTCTATCCGTAGTTTGCAGAGCTCATCCATATTATCTGGTATGATATAATTGATAATATTCACAATAGATCCTCACTAAATCTTGTTCCAGGGTGGGAGAGAATTATTATTTCTATCATAGAGGTGTCCACCCTTCAGAAAACCTTAGGTGCTAACACGGTTGGTGATTTTTTCATCCTGCGTTGACTTAGAGTCAACGGGATCTATAGTCCACCAAAGCGCTTCCTTGAAGTTTTCTAGAAAACTCCGATTTCTGGATGGGTTAAAATCAACACTGAGGGCACTTCTAAAGGTTATCCTGGCCCCGTGGGTTGTGGGGACATCTTCAGGGACTCTCATGGGCATATTCATGGCTGATTCTTTGGTGGCTGTGGATCTACCTCTGCCCTGGAGGCTGAGATGATGGCAGTGATTCACGCTGTCAACTTTGTTAAGCTTAAAGGATGGAACAATATCTGGATTGAAAGTGATTCCCCCACCATCATCCAATCTATTTGGAATGGTGTGGTTCACCTTTCTTGGTCTCTCACAGTGCGTTGGAAGAATTGTCTCTGCTTGCTCCAGGAGATTAGATACATTTCCACACATACCTATCATGAAGCAAACGTGGTGGCTGATGGTCTAGCCAACAAAGGTATCAACCAGGACATTACGTTGAGTGACGATTTACCGGTTGATCTTCTTCCTTTTTATGAAAAAGATTGTAATAAAACTTCCTCCTTCAGACTCTTGTAATTTTCCCTTACTTTTTTAATAATATTTTCGGTCTTGGTCATTGACCAAGACATTGCCTTAAAAAAACTACTAACTTTTAAAAATAAAAAGGTGTACCAATGTATTTCAAATGACAAAAGGATTAAAAATGGACCATTATATATTCCTAGACATGATAAGATGTATATATGGACATAAAATAAATTTTAGAATGTTTTTATCTCATTTTAACTATTATCTTTTTAGTTTAACCCCTGATAAATCTGTTGTTACCTTAACCGTGTTAATTAATTTTTATTGTTTTCACTATTAATTATAGTAAAAAATTATTTTAAATGTATAAGATAATATAAATAATTTATATTATGAATATTTAATCCATTTTACAAAATTAAATTTATTTAACTGGAAATTTTTAAAATAAAATTAAAACCGCATACGCAATGAAAAAGAGGGATTTCAAGAAGTTTATTTTTTAATGAAAATTTGATTTTATATTAATCATATGACTAATAATTTTTTTTATTTTTATTTAAATTAATATATAAATATATATAATATATAAATTTCATTTAAATCTTTACTTAATTATTGTTTTTTAAATTAATTAAAATGTAGAAACATTATACCCTTGAAACAATTTTCAAAAAAATCATGTTTTTAAACCCAAAAATAATTATATACTAAAATCGAATAACAATATTATTTAAATTTACATAATTTATTGGATTAAATATTACTAAATAAAACTTATATTTATTTATATTTAAAACATAATGGGACTTTTAAAATTACTTATTTTTTTGAAAATAAATTAAAATGTTATAAAAATCTATATTTTTCACTATTCACTAAAAAATAAATATTTTCCACTAAATACCAAAATTTCACCCTAAGTTTATTTTTATATCCTGATTTGAAAAATTTAGTTCATTTTGAAAAATTAATTTTCCAAACATTCCAAATATTAAATATAATATTGTTTTCATGAAAAGCATTAAAATCATTTTTAATGAAAATATATTTTGAAAGAATAAAACTACGTTACTAAAAATTGATTGATTATTTACTAATAATTTACTAATAACATTATATTTAATATGATATATATATATATATATATATCATAAGGTATTTAATATTATTCATACCCACCAATTTAATGACTAGTTTATAATGATCACATATTTCACAAGCCATTTAAGCTTGGTTTTTCATGTTGAATATGCTATCAAGCACAATTATATTTTAAAAAATATAGGGTTGTTAGTACATCCTACCCTTAAATAAATTTCATTCTGACAATTTGAAATTTATCTCAGCAATAAATGTTTATACATTTGAAAATACCTTTTTTGGAAACCCACATCATAAAAGGGTTAATAAAACATTCTCTTGATAAGAGAGAGAGAGAGGGATGCATGATGGTCATATGTAATAACACATAAATAGGTTCCCAATTAAGGGAACATAGGTGTTAAGTTAAAATATTTACAGGGGATAAAATAATTATTCCCAAATAAAGATATATATTAAAAAAGTTCATTGATTATAAGAAAGTGATGATTAAGAGAAAGATAACAAGACTAAAACCATAAACCAATGAGTTATGAAAAATGTCATAGATTTTATCTAAAATGACATCAATAAGGTGAAAATATTTTCATAATCCTTTTAATACTTTTTGGAACTAAATTACCATATATACTATGATTATAAATAAATATACTTACTTGATGAGTAAATTTTCATCCTTTTATTAATTTCCACATTAATATCATTTTTTCTCCAAACTATGAGTATTCAAGATTTTTTTTCATGCCTGAAGCTGTAAAATAATCTTTCATATGAAGAAATAATCAAAAATGGATATTCAATATATTACACCTCTCTTTAGAAATTAATAAAAACCCAAATGGATAGCACATGTAAGATAATTCCCAAAATGAATAAACATTCATATGATGAAATAAGATATTAATATTTAAAATTCAATAATAATAACCAAAGTTTAAGTTAAATAATTCCATATATAAATTATCCTATATCCCAAATAACCTCAATAACCTCAATAATAAATATTTTATTAACTTCTAATGTTATAAATTATCCTTCATCTTATTGGACAAAAAATATAGCGATCTTCTTCTAAAATAACATGAATCACTTAGTAACCAAATAAATATTCAATACCATGGTTATCTATATGATAAAACATGTTTACCAGTAATTACCTTAGTATCCATGATCATAAAAACCCTAAATTTTATCAAAAACTTAAAAAGATTATAAAAAATGTAAATTTATACTTCATGTTTAACCAAATATTTAATATACTTTAAACCAAAAAAACATATCCTAAAATGTGATTAATAACTTTAACATCATAGAAAATAAATATTAAAAATGGGTGTATAATAATTTTTAACTTATGAATAACCATAATATTTTAGACCAATGACGGAATCCTTAAATCTTCAGATAACCTCTGATGAAAACATCATAATCTGTAAAGTTATCTAAACCATGCTCTGATACCAACTATAACTATCCTAAATCCACAATACTAGATCGAGGTCTAAAATAATTAAATTTTCTTTTTTGGATTTCATACTGATGAAGGGACCCAATTTTCAAAATATAAAACTTACATCATCAAAAGGAAATATTAGATCAATTACATAGAAAATGACATTTTTGGTATAGTGTTTTAGAGAATTAATAAAAACTCTTACATAAACAATACCCATGTATTTAAAATATAATTTTTATTTGATAACCCTACTTTTATTATTTCACATTATTTTATGATCATGATACATATTAAACCCTTCTTGAAATAATTCATTCGACATCATTATTGATAACATGGGGAAAAAGGAAACATAATAAGGGTGAGTTAAAATTATTAGCATCAGTGTGAATAATATGAGTATAATGGAATGATGACATAAAAAATATTTTGATCATAAAATAAGATAAATCATACACATAAAATATGGATCAATAAATATTTTTCAATTAATAATGTTTTAACAATGACAGGACTCATCAAAATCAATAATTGATGAGCCATGTGATGCCAATCTTGATTAGAGGAAAAATTTAAAAAACATAGAAAATATGAATAAAATGTTTTGGTATATTGGAAAATTATATTTATACCACTATTACAAAATTAATAACAAATATGGTCAACTTCCATCTCTATAGAACCCAATGCATTGGTGGTATATCATGGACCCACCCATCCTTGATTTGTCACAGAACCACCCATATTTTGTTAATAACATAACCACCAATCCTTATTTTATAATTGAACGACGCATCAAAAAACAGTATTTATGTGATAAAAAACATTAGTTATGTACATAGATCTTTCATTTTCTTATAAAACTCATATAAACAACCATTATTCTTTTAATAACTTTATTAACCTATGGAAAAGAAATAGGTTCCCTAACATTATCATTGAAAAAATAATAATTCATAGAGAGAAATAACAGGGATGATATAATTATATGATATCATAAGTGGATAATAAGTTACATAAAGTGTTGTTTTAGTTAATGAATGTAAATATCATTAAAATGTCACAAAAAACTTGAAAAAATCCCATATTTACATTGAAAATCACTATAAATATTTTTAACAAAATATTGTCAAATACATTTCATTAAAAATAAAACTAGAAACTTATAATGAAATATTCAAATAAAATAATGGTCATTATGGTGGGAAAATTCATTCATGACGTAAATGATAAAACAATTCATTTCAAAAACTGTGTAAAGCGAGTCTAAGTGACCCATTAAGAAAACATTATGAAATATCATTTTTAATTTTTTTATAATAAATTAAATCATAATTAAAAATATCATTATGAAACCATTTATTTTTATAAAAGAACATTTTTGAAAACATTTTATAAAATATGGATTTGGATGAGAAGGATACCCAATTTACAAAAAATACAATATCAGTATCACTTACAATCAATTTTATTGATGTTTCTTTAATCAATAAGTAACGAAATGAAAATAAAAATTGTTCACCAGAATAATAACCAGTGTAGAATAAAGATATTTGTTTCAATAAAATATGATCATATTATTTCTTTTAAAGGAACCTTGAACATAAACATTCCCAAAAGAAAGGATATTGTAACATAAATCCTTTTCCACTTTTGTAACTCTTCAATCGTAAGCACCATGAAATAAATACTTCATATGAAACATTAAATATTATTAACATTATGATATTCAGGATATAAAATATAAATGGGGAATTATATATACCTCATAAATAAATATATATGTATAACATAGCATATGTCTCAAAGAAGTTAATTTGAGATGAAAAACCATTACAATGATCATAAAATTGAAGTAAAAATTAATCAATGAATTGATTATGAATATACACTATAAATAAAAATAATAAAAGTATAAATGAAAAATATAATAGTTAAAATACATTACACACATAATCTTATAATATTTATGAAAATAAGTAAGTAATATAACCCTATGAAATGAAATTGAGTTATAAAATTCATTACCACTTGGAAACTTTAAATTCAAATCCTCTGGGTGGAAATAAAATAAATTTAATCTTAAAATAAAATTAAATAATAAATATTCATGATATTACATGTAAATTGAGTAGTATTTAAACCATAAAAAAATAATTATATGAATAAAATTAATGTATGCCTCATGAAAGGAAAATTGGTATAAAATCCCTTTCACCTTTTTTAATATCTCGATCAAAACCCCATGAAAGAAATATCTCATATGGATTCATAAATCTCAATTATTTTCCTTAAAATAACAAAAAAGTCATTCATGTAAAATATATATACTACAGAATAAAAACTGGTCGTTAATATGGCACATGTCTCACACAAGTAAAATGGAGATGAAAAATCCCTTACATTAGGTCTAGACATTCCATGCATTCCTTTAACTCTTGTATAATAAGTTTATATAAATTATTTTATTTATTAATAAAATATTAAAACATTGATACCTTATACATAAATAATTTAATTTATTTATTTGAATGAAATATTTATTTAATTAATCGGCTAAGTCCATGTTAGGTGTTCGATTTATTGTTTCAAAACAGCTTCAGTTTGTTGGCCATGGTCAAAGAGGTCATTATTTCAACATATAAATAATAATTAAAATGAAATAGTTATCATTTTTATACATAAATTATTATTTTAAAACCAATAATTAAACATGGTTATGAAAAATGAACTACATTACGATCATGGAGACAATAGGTTGTGCATATGCATGAATAATGTCTCCATTTTTCACCGATCATTAAGGAAAGAAGGTATTTATTATTATTTTTTTAAAAAATAACAATAATATCATAAATAAAATATTTTTAATTTATATATAATTATATTTATCATCCATGTTATGTGGTGATTAAAAAATAATCATGTCACTTTGTGGAGGCTAAAGTCTACACGTATGCACGAATGACATTATCATTTTTCATTGAGTGGAAAGGCAAGAAATACAATGATATATTAACTTTTTATAATGATAAGTATGTCATTTAATATCATAATTATTTCATTTATATGTTATATATTCATTAATTTTATCTTTATTACCTTCATTGAAAGGATTTAGTGAAAAATGAATCACATCCCTTCGTGATGCGGTAGGCCACCGTACACATGAGTGATGTTATCGTATCTGCCACAGAATCGAAAGACAGAAGGTATATGGGATATAATAACACCAAAAGTATAAATATGGTATAAAAATAATATATATACATCAAATATATAATTATAACAATCTTTGAGATCCAATTATAGAAAATGAACAAAATTTGTTCGCGGAGAGGTAGTCCATCGTACAAACAGATGAAGATTTTGTATCCCATTTGATGGAATATGTAATGTATTTTTGTTAGGAAATGAAAATTATAACATGTAAATATTTTTTAGATATTAGTGTTATTATATAATCATAATTTAATAATATTTTAAGTATATGGAAGAATAAATAAAATAAAAACACTCAGTTAAGAATGATACCCCTTCTTCAGACAACCTCCTTAGGTTACCGCCAAACTTCTTCTTAAGATAGATTTCTAATAAAACAAAGGGATTTAGATAAAGGGTAGGGATGTAATTAAGATATTTGGGTAGGTATGTTTTGATAAAAATGGATTTTAAGGTTTTAATAGTATAGGAGAGAGGGTGTCCTTTTATATGTGAGGTGAGTGGAACACATGCAATTTTTTAAAAGGAAAAGATGTACCCTCGTTTTTTACATGAAAAAAGGATACCAAATGGAATATTATAGATATATAGACTTGATAAGGTATAAATATATCTATAAAATGGATTTTATACATATTTTCATGCCATTTTAACACTTATATTCTTAGTTTAACCCTCAGTAAATCCATTTTTACCTTAACCGTGGTAATTAATTTTTACTGTTTTACGTATTTATTATGACAAAAAAATAAGTAGAACGTATTATATAATATAAATTATTATTATTAAAAATATGGTGTATATATTATAAAATTTAATTCACTTAATTGGAAGATTTTAAATTAAAATTAAACCTATAGTTATGGTGGAAAAGATGGGTTTCAAGAAGTTTATTTTTCAAGAAAAATATGATTTTATATTAAATTTATGACTAGTAATAATCATTCTATGAATTTAAATTCATATTTACATAAATATGATCTATAAATATTATTTAAATCATTACTCATTTATATTATTTAAAATGTATTACATTTTAGAAACATTATGCACTTTAAAATAATTATAAGAAAAACTCCGTTTTAAAACACACAAAAAAACTTATACTAAAATCCATTATAAATATGATTAAAATTTAATTAATTAGATTATATATAATTAAAAAATATTTATTTTAATTTAAATAATATACACAACATAATTGAGATTTTAAAAGTACTTAATTTATTAAATATAAGTGACATTTTTACAAAAGTCTATATCTTTTAGTATTCACGGAAAAATCAATATTTTCTAAAAAGTTCAAAAAAATTTCCCAAAGATATTTTTTTTATTCTTATTTAAAAAATAAAGTTAATTATATACATTTTGTTTCTCAAATATCCAAAAATTAATTTCCATACATCTTTCATGAAAATCAATATAAATCATCTTTCGAGAATACATATTTTTGAAGAATAAAATTACTTCATTAAATATTCCATGATTATTTACTAAAAATTTATCATTAAATTTATATTGAGTATAAAAAATATATATATATATAATACATTAGTTGATACTATTCATATTCACCAATTTAATGACTATGTAGAAATGGTCATATATTTCCCTGGTTGTTCAAGATCAGTGTTGTGTGTCGAATATGCTACCAAACATAGTTTTCTTTTCTCAAATTTTGGGGTGTTACATGATGAATGACTGAATTTATTGGGCATTTCATAAGATATATCATAAATTAATAGATTATTATCACCAACATTATCTTAGTGCATTGAAGTTATACACTTCCTTCCATAGAGTTCATCAAAAGGAGCCATCCAAATATTCAAGTGCAAACTATTGTTATAAGAAAATCCCACCAAAAGATGATGTTAATAACAAGAAATGTTGCAATCCATAGAAAATTCTCTCAAAATGTGTTCTAGAGTTTTAATGGTCCTCTCATGCTAAATATCCTCCAGGGTTGAAAATCAACTCTATATCTATAGCTTTATGAATACTTTTACATAACTTCATATTAAAACATGGATCATGATAAGAAACAACAAAATGTGGTACTCCAGGAAACATTATCACATAATGTATATTCTGAAAATATGATCAAGGGATAAATATTTTTTTATATAAATGATTTTTTATGACTTTTTAAGGTTATCTACTATAAATTAAGTAGAATTATATCATTTAGATGTTTTGGGGAGTCAGATAAAAAAATACATGATGATATTTTCCCATTTCCATTATAGTATGTGTAAAGCTTGTAACATCCCATTACACTTATATCTCTCATCCTTAACTTACTGACATACCAAGAACCAAGATACATACAATATCTATTTTTATTTTTTACCCCTACAAATACTCGTTTAGATCTTTGTACATCATTGTACTTCTAGGATGAATAGAGAATGATGAACTATGAGATTCATACAACCACACAATCTTCAGGATTAGAATTGATGGTAAACATACTCAGTTCCTAAAACTTATCATTCTATCATGATCATGGTTGAATTTAAGAATATTACTCACCTAAATATGTAATTCCACATATTATTTTAGTGCCTTAGTAATCCTATCATGGATGCATGTTTGAACATTCATATGAGAAAGGTAAGATTTGTCCCATTTCGTCATGATTTGTAGATCTATCTTCTGAAAATCCATAAATATTAGATCATTTTCAATCAACATCATAGACTTACTATATTACGATCTTCTCAAATCAGAGCATCATCCACCTTGTTTTCCATCCAAAGGTGGTAATGTATAAAAAAATCATAATCGGTGACAAACTCCAACCACATATTTAGTTCATATTCAACTATTTATATGTAAATATATAAATAAATATTTTTTGATAAGTATATATATAAAACCTTTATCAAAAAATATAACTCCCATATCTTTAATAAAAAATTTACCATTGCTAACTCTAAATCATGATTTGATTAATTTTTATCATGAACCTTCAATTGGAATAAGGAATAAGCTATATCCATATAATTATATAAAAGGGAACATCCTGATACCTTCATTGATGCATCACTATATATCACAGACCCTTATCCACTAAAGGGTTTTGTAAGAACATCTGTTCTAACTAGAATTATATTCAATTATTTGACGTTTTCATCACATTTATCTATCCATAAGAATTTAAACACATTCCAAGTCCACTTGGTGAGGGGATTAGATATCTATGAGAAACATGCCACTATGAATCAGTATTATCCATCTAAACCAAGGAAACTATAGATCTTGTTTAACATGGTTAATCTATTCCATTTCTAAAAATAATTTGACTTTGAATTATCTATATATATACCCTTTCTTGATATTATATGATCCTGGAATGAATCTTTCTGACTCCAAAATGAACACTTGGTAAACTTATCATACCAATTATCCTTAATCAGGGTCATCAATAAAATTATCAAATGTAATTCATTCACTTACTTAATCATCAAATATATTAGAATATATTCTATAAAGACTCCCACAAACTGATCAAGGTAATCTTGAAACATACTAACCATTAAATCCATAAAGATAATGGGAGAATTGTTATGTACATATGGAATTACTATAAATTTATACTGACCATACCTTGTACAGAAGGCTGTATTGGGTATATCCTCCTTATTGATTCTTAGCTCATGATATTTTTATTGAATATCAATTTTGTAAAAATTTAGAGCTCCTCATAATTGGTCAAACAGTTCATCAATACATTGTGGATGATACTTGTTCTTAATATTGATCTTGTTAGGTTTGTGATAATAAATTCAATGATGAATTAATCTATATTTCTGAATAACAATAATAACATGTTTACCCGATGGAAAATCACTAGTCCCAATGTATCCCTTATCTAGATTATCCTATATTTTCTTCTTTAATTCCTATAATGCAATTAGGTCTGCTTTATATAGATATTTAGAAATAGGTGTAACATCAGGTATGAGTTTTATTGACAAATAAACTCCACGTTTAGGGGAAAGACTAGGAATATCCTCAAGAAATACATCATTGTATTCTCATAAAATATGCACATTTAAATTGTTAAGTTTCTCCCTATCTATTTTTGATAAATATCCATCATGAATTGTTAGAAAAACCCATATGATGAAAGTTGTTTCTATTTGGAAATCACATTCATCCTCACAATGATGGAAAATTGAAGGTTGATTCAGTATATTGAATGTCACTTACCTTCTTCAATAATTGATATGGGTTCTATACATAGAGAGACAATCCATACCTAAAATTATATCAAATTATATTAGAGGAATAATAACAATGTTCATAAGAGTAATATTACCAAAATATTCTATCTTTAGGAAGCTATATAGACGAGATGTTGTCATCCTATAATTAAGAGTTTTCACCGCCAAATCAATATCTAATTGTCAATATGGTGATGTAATAACCATAGAAAATTATTCAGATATAAAGTCCGTGATGAAATATAATCAAATAAACATTTTAAATAATATAGTGGATGATAAATATACCTTCCACCACATCACTACGAGTTTCCACTTCGACTATAGTAATTTCATAATCTGGGCCTTCACTCCTTGGATTATTTTTTGGTAAGTTACCTTGACATTAAGGGAATTGGTTAGAATAGTTCCACATCTTATTAAAATTAAAAACTATACTTTTATGACTTCCCTATAAACTTTCATTCATGGGAATAATTACCTTTTTTTCCAAACTTGGAGAAATATCCTTTTCCAATTATGTATGTACCAAGGTGTTTCCTTCCACAAGTGTCATGTGTTGAAAATTTACCCTTTTTCTTCTTCCACTTATGCACTTTTTTCTCATCCTTCATTTTATTCTCTTACTTTCCTTGTTTTGATATAATATGATACAATATCCTCATATGATGAGAATGTTTTGGAGACTAGTAACCATTGAAGGATTTTCATTATCCCATTAATGAAACTATCAATATTTCTCTTTGGATTACATATATAAACTACAACATGTCTTTCTAGCCTTAAAATTTAGCTTCATACATAGGAATATTTTCCTCTTTTTTTCTAAGACTCAAGAATTGTCTCTCTATATATTCTTATTGTAAACAAGGAAGATATTTTACACAAAAAGTAAGTTAACATACATCCACTACATGCTCACCACCTATTCATCATATATTGTGTTTTGAATCAATGTCCACCATTTATCATCATCCCCTAGGAGATGATAAACTACCATGACAACCTTCTCCCTTTCATTACATCCCAAAGAAAGAATTATCTTTTCTAAAGAAATTATACAATCCTCAGCTACAAATGGATTTTTGGTTCCATTGAATGATAAAAGTTGTATTCAAATGAAACAGTCTAACATTGTTACATTTCATTGAGGGTTAGTAATATTCTCCATATAGGAATTGTTTTTATCCATAACTTGAGTCAGTTCCCCCAATATAGTAATATTTTTTCTGTTCCAACTCATGCTCTAGATCTAACTTCATTATTATTCCTATGAGGGAAATATTAACATAGATTATGTGCATTGATATTGGTTCCATTACATCCAGTAGGAACCATTTATAAATAATGTAATACACTCTATTAGATCATAATATTTTTAAACATAATTTTTAATTTTGAAACAAGTGAAAAACAAAACATAAATTGAAAATTTATGCATATCTAATCTCAGAATATTAAGCATAGTTTATTTTAGAATATTAATAAAATAAATAAATAAATTTCAAATCCTTCATAATGGTTTGTAATGAAAATATGGATTTGCCCAATAATATCCCTCTAAAGTGTCAAACCAGGTGATTAGTAAGGGAAAACTCATCATGCACAAGAATGATTGTCGAGATATAATCGACCAGATCATATTAGGGTTATTACCCCTAGATGAATATGTTTCAAAACCACATCCACTTCTAGTATTCAAATGGGGATATAATTCTAGTAAATCCACATAATCTTTACCTTACAAAAACATTATGAGATTATCCTATTCATAGACTTATCCTCAAATTCAGTCATATGGTTATGTTTTCTAATCAATGTTTTCCTAAAACTAATTCCTAATGTTTCTACTAAACTTGATATGATACCAATTGTAAAGACCCCTAGTAATCCATAGTTGGTGGTTAATTTATTACATGGTTACTATATTCAAGATATCACATCCTAAAGGACCAAATAAATTAGTGGTCATGGAAAACTAGAAACATACATAAATATGACATTATATTCCAAAACATAATATACAACATAACATTTTATTAGAAAAAAATAATTATTCCCTCTAAAACATCCTTTAATATCAATCATAATACTGTTCCTGAAATATTGGGGAAAGGAAACATAAGAAATGGGTGAGCTCAAATTCTTATTAATGGAATGCGTACAGTGGAAGCTAATATTAAATAAATAAGGCATGAATAATTTGGCATGAATTAATGATGATAAATAAATTCTATATAAATAATCACATGATCATAAACATTATCCATTGATATAATAAATATTAAAATAATCACATGTACATCAACAAATGATTTTATAATGATATAATATATAATTTTGGACATCTTAAACATACCATTGAGTCTTTATGATAAGACGTCTACATAAATGGGTAAGGCCTCGACCAAATATTCAACTCATTTTCGCTTATGAGACCTACCAATGAATCAAGAGACTATGTAATCTTAGGAATCACCCATAAATTAATAATTCAAATTAATTCATTATAAGAATAAATAATACAGCTTTATCAACATGCCTTAATAACCAATAACTGTATGTATTGGAAGAACTAACATTCAAAATGTCACTACTTTCCCCAATTAATATGATCATAAACCTTCCAAATAAATATATTGGATGTTATTATTATACTATAGTGTCATTAAATCATAATATTCAATAATTTATGTCTACATAGATGAATGTAATTTAAAAATATCTCTATAAAATTTATTAGGGAAAATACCCATTGTACTTTGAAATCAATTATTTAAAATCAAAAAATTTACCAAATATTAATAATTTTTTTACTTGAATTATTCCTTATAAACATTTAAAAGACTCTTAAAATCATTAGGTAGTCATCATGGAGGGAAAATTCATTCATGTCATGTATGTTATTACAATGATTCCTTTAACATTTTTCGTAAAAATTTAAATGTAACTCGTTCATAAAATGACGAGGCAATTCATTTTGAAATATTTTTTTAAAAAAATAAATAATGGGTAAAATTTTATTTAATAAATTATTTTATAATATTAAAAAAATTATTTTAAACATTTTTGGGAAAATAAGTAAATGGAAGAAAAATATTCCAAACCCAGTAGAAAAACAAAGTCGGCTTTCCTTAAAAACCTTTTCTTTGTATCTTGAGTAAGTAAAGAGGGGAAAATGGAAGGAAAACATATAATTACAATAAATAAATAGATAATAATAAAATATATTGGCTTTAATATATAAATATAAAACAATTCCCCTAATTAGGAAGTAAACATAAACAATCTCGAATAATGATGAGATTACGAAAGAAACTCTTATATCAGGTTGGATTTTAATTGTATGTGTTTGAAACTACCGTATAATAAATATATATTATTATAAATATATTATATAACCATAATAATATATATAATACCATATATTATTTACTTATAACCTTTTATCTATTTTTTATTAGCCATTCTTTATTAAAATCACTTTCCTGGGTGATAACGGCTTCAATTTTTAGGCATGTTTTGGTTTGGTAGTTTTGGTCGTTTCCCTTTGATTATGGTTCCACCATCTCTAAAATATTAATCATGATAAAAATATAATATACATATTTATATCTATTATATATTTATATTTATAATTATCCATGAAAATTAGTGATAGAAAAATGAATTACACCATTCAGGCAGACGGTATGTCATACGTACACATGAATGATATTTTCAATTTTTTACAGATGAAAAGAAGGAAATTAAAACAATTATTTAACGTTAAAAATTATTATTATATCATTTATAACACATATATTCATTATATAGATCCTTATCAGCATCCATGTAAATAAGAAATGAAAAACGAGACACGTCACCTAATAAAGGTGGTTGTCCACACAAACACAAGCAACATTATTGTTTTCAAATGGACTGGACGGTAAGAAGGTAGATATGATATTTTAATTAAAAAAACATTATAATGTCATAAATATCATGTATAAAAATTAAACTCATCATAATACCAATCCATGAAATATGGTTATGAAAAATGAATTGTATATCTACATAAAGGTGGTAGTCCACACGTACGCATGAGCAATGCTTTCACCTCCCATTTGATGGAAAAGAGGGTAGATAATGGTGGTTTAATGATAATAATAAAATTTTAGAATATTACGATACTTAATATAAAATTTTATGATTAATACCACAAATTTATATTAGTTATAAAAATAAAAAAATTAAAGAGGTAACGTAAGATGATTACCACTTCTTTGGGATACCTATTTTAGATACTTTCTTAACAACCGTTGGAATGGTATTTTAAGGAGAATGGAACATATAGTTCTTTCATAGGGATGTTTATAAGATAACTGGATAGGGTTTTGTCCACTTATATGACTCATTGTGATGTAATGAGAGGAGAGAAGATGTGTCCTTTAATAAGGGAAAGAAAATACATAGTTGGAATTACTACAAATATTAAAATATAATTAAGTAATTCTCAGTAAAAAGTATTACAAATACCCATATATTCAAATAAAAATTGTATATGTTATTAATATCATTATACAATAAAATTTTTATAGGTTTGGGGTCATTTTAAACCTTATCTTTTGGGTTATCCCCTTGGTTATCCAAATTTAATTTTAATCATGGTAAGGAATTTTTTAATATTAAAGGGTTCTAATTTAAAACATAAGGTTAAAATTTGATCATAAATAAAAAAGATGACATTTTTGAAAAATTTTATTCCTAGTACTCATATTTTAATATTTTTTTGTTTTTTTAATAATTTAATAAAATATTATTTGAAATAAAATATCATTAATTTCATATATGACATTATCCATAAAATTTTAATTTAAAGACAAAATGAATACAAAATAATTAATGTATAAACCTTTATAAAATTAATAATATGTTATATTTATCTACCATATTCATGGAGCATAAAAATTCACCCAAATTTTATTACACTTAATATTTTTAAAATCATTTATTTTATTTTTCCATTAATTGAATAAATATTGTGTCGGTGTTGTGTAAGAATGTAAGGTAAATATTCAATCACTAAAAATTATAAATAATTTACATAGGTTAAAAAAATTAATTCTTTGTTAAAATAAAAATTTATAACTAGAATTAACCTCATCTTATCCATATAATAAAAAATTAGAGTTATTGAAGTCGAGAGAGTGACATTTCATATTTATCCTTTTCTTAACATAATATAAAGGACATAATCAAAGTAAAATGGCACACAATGTACATACTTTAGAGACATGGATGGAAATGGTTGAATTTTACTAATTCAATGGGATAATTGTTGGTGTAATAGGAATTTAAAAATCCATATCTCAAATTTTTAACCATGTGTTTCTCATTTTACCCTTACCGAGGTGATTGTTTTACCAATGTTACTATTCATAACAGAAAAAAATAAAAGGGTCCCATTTAACAAATTCAGTCCTCTTAATTAATAATATTTAATCCATTATTTTTAAATTAAATATCTATACAATTCATTAATTATTTTTAAAATAAGCACGCAAAACGTAATGAAAACCACATTTTCCAAAAATACGTTTTTCATAATAAAAGTTTATTTATTTGTGCCCCATGCATAGAGAAAATATTAAATTAATTTTACAAAATTATGTTTAATATATAATATGAAAATTTCATTAAAGTCATTCACTAGTAGTAATATATTTAATTTAAGAAGATATAAACATATTATGTGCATAAAAATAGTTTTATAGAAAAACAACTCTTTTTTCTTTCAATTGATTGCATTTTTATTTGTAATCAATTGATAGCCAATGAATTTATTTTGTACATGGATAAACAATAAATTTATCATAATTTATATGACCCTATTATTACTCAACAATTTAATGTGTTGGTTATAAAAATATAATATATTATGATTCATTTAGACTCAAGGTTTCCTGTATTACAGGCTATCAAAAAATATTTAAATTGAAATATATTATAAACTCTCAAGGTGTTATAATGGCACTAGATCATTGTCATATGAATAATTTTTCTCGCTACATTCTTTTATTATACATGGTATTATACAACACCCAATGTCTTTCAATTTTAGTTGAATCTTCCCTTATAAAATGACACTATATTTTTCATCAATATCAATAGGGAAAAACTCTACTATGATTCTCAAATTAGATAAAAATATTTTATGAAAATTTACATATGATGTAATTTTATGCAACTCATAAAAATAATATTTACAATAAAATTATTAAATATCTCAATGAACATTAGAAAATTTTCCTCATCATTGTTTTTTAAACCATTGAGGGAATGGAATGGGTGTGGAATAGTTTTTAAAGACCTTTGGGTTAAAATATTTTTCCTCAAACTCTTATCTCTTTCTATCATTGTTTCTTTTCCATTTCATTTCAATTCATTGATTATTTTTAGGTGGATTTTTATAAATATACACATTTTTCACTTTGTGTTCCAAATTTTTTAATTATAATTTAAAGGCTATTCAATTTAAAATTCATTCATATTTTACATCTCAACATACCTAGGTTATTCCCTTTCATTATATTTTGGTTTGTTACCACTTCTAATTGTAATATCTATGAAATTTTATCTTATATAAATTTTAGTGGTACAAGATAGTTTACCAATTTCTCTCCCTCTTAAATCTCTTTCAATTGGACTCAATGGAATTTTTTAAATATTCATTTTGGATTCAATTTCAGATCTTAATGTCTATATTTCAGCCTTACATTTTGAAGCTTGTGAGTTAATTTTTCCAATAATTTAGGAATCAACCCCACTAAATTCACATGACAATTAAAAGGTCAAACCAAAATTTGAAAGTGTTTTTTAGGATGATTTTAAAAAACAAGGTAAGCAGGTTATTTGTAAAGTACATTGTTTTTCCATGAGATATAAGAATTGATTTTATAACTAGTAATATAATAATTTGAGGAAGTCACTTCAATTAAAATAAAAATAGACATGGAAAATGATTTCCATGGCTATAAGTGATTTATTTTTTTTACAGGAATTTTTATTATCATTAACATGAAGAGAATGGATTACTATAGTGTAAAGGTCCTATATCCAGAAGCATGTTTTACACTTGGTTATACACATTTTTGGGGAACATATATCCATTACCATAGATGTTTGTTGCTATATCCTATACATGGGTATGATATATCCATGATCTATAATGACAATAGTTACATGTATTAGTTATACCCATGAGAAAAAATGAACATGGATATATATTTATATGTTTTTTATATTTGTATTTATGTACTTACATACTTGCGTACATCTGTCTGTATGTATTTATTGAATCCTTCACATTAATTTTCAAAATACCCCTCATAGTATAGTAGAATTGGTTGCCCAATGTTTTTCCAAAATACAGGTTTCAAAACTCACTGTTATTTATTTATCCACATTCTTATTCATGTGTGTATATAAATATATATATGTACAAAAATAAACAATTTTAATTAAATCAAAGTAGAATTGGTTTGTGATGGGTTTCATGTAACAAGGGTTCGAAACCTGTTCAAAAAATTATGTCCAGAAACATATTACAAACATATATAAGGAATTGTAAATAGATATTAACAAAAAAATTCATAACAGAGTGGGAGATAACCACTGAGTACATTTACAAGGTGTAGTTTCAAGCCTCAGTGGCATTTTTTTATTCCATAGTTACAATTTTTTTTAATCATGTAAAACAAACATGTATTTAAGTCGTTGTAAAATAATAATAAAAAATTAGAAGAAAAGTGTGGGAGGGTCTTTGGGTAGAATTACAGATTTAAAATAATAGAAATAATTAAGAACCATTGAAATCTTACGAATAAATAATTATATGAGTATCGAGGCAGTGGTGTTCTCTCTAGAAGTAAATGATCAAACAAATTAAGTTTAGTTGAGAGTATTAATTTATCTCCTTGGTGTATTGTATAGTAATGTTAAAAAATATCCTCATCCATAGTATCTTAAATTGGTTCTATCGAACATGTTATATTTAGGTTTTTCACACACAAAAGATTAAAAATATTAATCCCATAATATCTATTCATTCTGAAAGAAACATGTGCAACTAACTACAATTAACTACTTTAGAGTTGTTCGATGAATCATTCCAAAAAATGAATCATGTTATTTCCTCATTTAATGTGAATGAAAATATACACATGTGGGTATCCCGTATATTCTATATTTACATCCAAAATCATTAGATATGTTAATATAATAGTAAATATAAAATTTAAATTACTTTGGAATACTACCAAAATCATTTGGGGGTAAAACATTTAAATTCATAATAATTTAAATTTATAAACTCATTTTTTTCAAGAAATCAACTTGAGTATTCAACCCATTTCATAAACATCTAATCCTAGAAAAAATTGTTAAAATAAAATTTTCATCTTATCAAAACCATTAATAAATATTTATGAAATAATCAGATCCATGATCGAAATTATGAAAAATATACAATGAATCGAAAATAAGGTAAACATAAAAAACTTGAAAACTTGATCACCTCAATTTTGAAAAAAATCATATAGTCAACAACTTTATGGTAGTCAAGTATCATGGTAGGTTTATACTTGAGGTAGGTCCATAAATATGGTAGTCTTAAACTGGGCTAACTTAGGATCAATGTCCAGTCAATTGGCTTAAATGTGTGGATGATCCATTTTTTTCATGTGGTCGATGCATCATTACTCATGATGTTGATCTACAGTCATGCGATCGATCCAATAATGACAAAACTTTTGTTATTTCGTTAGTCAAGGATTACGATCACTTGAATTTTTTTCTTGATGTTAGTCAAGGATTATGGTCCCTTGAAAGTTGTTCATACGTATAGGTAACACAATGTTTATATAATTCTCTTAAATATAGAATAAAACTTGTATAAAGGAAAAAATATATTTATGTGCTTGTTTAAATGTAAGACCAAAAATACAAACCTACATAAATGTGAATTAAGATGCTGCATAAGGTTATTTACTTAGTTATATTTTGAAAAATATTCACAGAACATATGTAAGTTTAAGTTACATTAACGTAAAATGAATTTTTCACATTCTACATAAGGGTAAAGGATAATCACATAATGTTAGATCCATGATAATGTAAAGGCAAACAAGTTTATCTATAAATTTACTAAGGGTAAAATAAACTTATAATAATTTTAAAATTTAATAATTAAATAAAAAAACATAAGAAAGTTCATTAATGGATGGAAAAATATAATGAGAAATTATAATTATATAATAATTAATTAATTTAATTATCAAAACACCACTAAAAAACTGGATCAAGGATCCAATTCAAAATTCTACCCCTTTTTTATAATTACACAACAAAACATATATTTAAAAATTTCTCCATCTTTTGTAAATTTATAAAAAAATTATTTATGTTATATAACTAAAATTTATGGGAAAACATTCTACCCATAAGATATAAAATCATTAATAGGAAAGAAACTAACTCTTTTAATGTTGACATTAAATGTGAAAAAAATAAAATTTAATTATCAATCATATGAAAACCAACTTTTCTAAAAGTTACATCGAGCTATGATTTACACTCCACCTAAAATCATGCATTTTAAAAATAAATATTACATTGCAACATTAAAATTGTGTGTTAAGTTTTAACATTGTACTCATAATTTGTATTCCAAACTCCTTTTAAAAAATATTTTAAAATCCTCATGGATACATGAAAACAATTCAAGATATTTATGGAATGATGTATGATGATATTCAATGAATTAGGTTTTTACCAACTATTAAAGAACATTCCATAGAACCAAATAACATATTATAATATATAATAGATAAGAATAAAATATAATTAAAGAACCTTATTAGAAACATAATTTAACTCCCCTTAAATATATTCTTTTAATTTTCAATTATATTACATTAAAATTTTAATTTATCAAACAAAACTAATTCTAAGGGATTAAATTTGTTTCTAGAAAGATAATTATCTATAATTTTTTTTGCCATATGTATATTCCTCTTTTTAAATATGATTTATAAGAAAGTGATATCTAAAATAAATGTTTTTGGTACTTGAATGTTGTAATTTATTTTTACAAATAGAAATTATAAATGTATTATCACAATATATATGAATTTTTTTAAAATTAAATCCAAAATCAAAAAGTGTTCGTTTAACTCATAAAGGTTGTAAACAACCAGATATAGAACCAACATAATCACTCTTAACAGATCATAAAGCTACCAAATCTAGTTTCTTTTAAATACATGAATCCATGAATTTTCCAGTAAAGTAACTCATACCCGATGTGAATTTTATATCTATTTCGCATCCACTAATTTCATAATCACTATAACTAATTAACACAAAATAAATTTCCAAAATATAAAATAAACCAAGATTCAACGATCATTTAACATACTTTTTAATTTTTTTAAAATCTTTAATTTTTTTTCTTTAGGATCAATTTGAAATATATAACATAGTAGACACTAAGAAATAAATCAGTCCTTGATGCAGTTAAATACAATAATAATCCAATCACACCAATACATTTTTTTACATCAATAAATTTTCTACCTTCATCTCTATCAAGATTACATACCTTTTTGATAGGGGTATTATTAATTTTAAATGATTTTAAACAAATTTTTCTGATTGTCTATTTAATATAATTAGATTGATTGATAAAGATACCATCATCTCTTTGACAAATTTGAAGACCCAAAACCTGAATAAAGTTATCCGCTTAATAATATATTAAACTCATTGGTTGTTAAATATTCACGTTCATTACAAATATTTTCACATTAAGATCAATATATAATGTTGTAAATAAATATTTTAATAACGAAATATATTTATAATTAATTACAATAAAAAAATTGATCAACATTCCCCTATTCAAAACTGTTATTTAAAAGAAAACTAGAAAACACATCATACCAAGATCGATGATCTTATTTTAAACAATAAAGGGCCTTGGAAAGATTAAAATAATTTTAAGGTTTACATTAATTCTCAAAACCCATAGGATGTTTAAAAAAATATTTTTAGAAATATAAAAATTTAAAAATGAACTATTTACATATATTTGAAAAACCTTTTTTCTAAAATATGATGCATAAGAAAAAATAACTCTTTTAGATTCTAATCTAGAAACTAATCCCAATGATTCCTCAAATTCAATTAATTTTTCATGATTGTATCCTTAAGCTACTAATTTAACCTTATTTTTAACTATTTATACATATTCTTGTAATTAATTTATAAACATTCTTTTTGTTTCAAAAATATTTTGACCCTTAAGAGGTTCAAATGGGACCCATAAATTTTTCTATGAAACAAATTTAACACATAATGCATTTCCACAATCAATTTTTGAATTAGATAAAGCTTTATCTATATTTTGATGTATAAAATTAAAAATAAAATCTTAGAAAGCAAAAAAATTTCTTTAAAAAAATAAGGTTTTAACACTGAAAGTTAAATTACCAATTACTTTTAAAATTTGATGGTCTCTATAAAATTCAAATGTTTATACATTATAAAGTCACTCCCATCAAACTAAATCATCAAAAACCGAATTTTCAGTTTCATTAAAGTCAAAAGCTCAAAAAAATCCTCAACCAGATCTAGAATATATTTCTTTTCATTCAGATTATTTTCATAAAACTGAACATGGTCAAACTCTTCAAAAATTAATGATATTTTATTTTAAACTCTATATGAGTTACTATAATAATAAAAAACTAGAAAAATAACATTTTTAATTTTTTAGTTGATTTTTTCTGAATACTCTTTGTTATTTAGAACATAAACTTTGCAACCAAATACTCTGAAATATCCAATTATATGTTTCCTTCCTTTCTGGACTTTACACGGTTTTTTAATTGAGAATAGTATAATAATAATTTAATTGAAAACATGATAGGTAGTATTAACATATTCTACCCAGAAATATTTTGCTAAATTATACTCATTTATCCTAGCCACATACATTTCTTTTGAAGTCCAATTATTTTCCTTTCCACAACCCCATTTTGTTATGTTGTTATAAGTGTTGAAAGATAATGATTATATCTATTATATTTACAAACATTATCATATTTTAAATTGGAATATTCTTCATATATATCACTTATAATTTATAAAATTATATGAAATTTTTCATTTTGAACTTATTTATAGAAAATAATATATTTAAACAAAGTTTCAAATTTTTGCAAGAGAAAATAATGTCATGTAAATTTTATATAATCATCCATAATAAAAATACATATCTCATTCTTCCTGCATTAGTAGTTATCATTGGGTCAAATAAACACATATGTAAAAGTTTATGAGTTTTAGAAGTTTGTATCTCTTGAACTGATTTGCATTTATCCTTATGTTGCTTACCATTTAATCCCAAATCGCATACGTAGGTACTTTTCATATTCATCTTGGGAATATCCCACAAATTATCTCTTTTGTAAATATTGTTTAGTAACCTAAAACATACATATACCAAAATTCTATTCTATAGAACATATATTTTTTTTAAAATTTAAAAATTTAAAATTTTTCTCACTTAACAAGGAAAAATTAATTAATTAATTTTTTGTCTTTTTATTTTTCATAAAATTAGACATATACATCTTTAAAAACAATACATTTATCATTTTTAAAAATTACGTCCATATTATCATTTCAAAGCTATGATATATTAATCAAAAATGGATTTAAATAACTAACAAATAAAACCTTTTAAATAATAACATAATTTGAAATTCAATCGTTACCAAATACTTTTACTTTTCCCTTTGAATTATAACTGAAGGTAACCGTACCACTATCAACATTATTAGGATATATAATGTTAGGGATATCACCTATAATATAACATGACCAACCACTATCTATATACCATGTGAAACACCCTAAAAATTCTAAAAGAACAACAAAATATTCAATAGTGTGTATGACACGCAAGACCATGCATATAAAAGAATCTAAAATCATGAGACTTTATGATATTTTTAATATTTTAAATAAATTAAATATATTCTATAGCTTATAATTCCAAAAAACACTATGTTTATCCTTTGTAAGACACAACAAAATGTTTCTTCGATAGCTTGTGTTACATGCAAGATTGAGATTTACCAAACAACAATATATTGTTAATATTATTTTTAATATGATAGTTATAGCATAGCCATTGGAATAGTGGGTATGAATAGGATTAAATAAATTATGAAATTATATAGTTTAGACACATTTATTTGTTATTTATTGACTATAAATAATAATAATAATCAATTAAAAGAAAAAGAAAAGTTTTTAGAAAAACTGTATTTTCTTAAAAGAAAGTTTAGTCACGCTTAACACATATAATTTAAAATTAATTATTAACAATTTTGAAAAAAATATTTGAATAAATAAACTTAATTTTTTAATTCATAATACCAAAATTATCTTATGTTTAGTTTTTTGGATTTTTCCGGTAAGATTCATTTTTGATGAATAGTGAACAATACTCGATTTTAATTTAAAACTCCTTATTTTGTCTAAATAATTTAAAATGTGAAATTATATTTTGAATTGGTTTTAAATAAGAATAGTAAAATTATAAATCTAATAATCCGATTTGGGTCATTGGAATAATTTATATATTGAATTTAGATATAAAAACATTGTAAACTTTTGAACATTTTCACTTTAAAAACCCACTTTCTCATAACATATGAAGAATTAATATTAAATTAAAAATTTCGAAATCAACGAACTGAATTTATAAAAACGGATTTAATATTTGGAAAATTCATAACATATATTTTATAATAAGGTGAACATAAATTTTGTGCCAAATGAATAGAGAATGTAGTAAATATTACTTATCGCGGTTAAGGTAAAAATGAGTTTACTATGGGGTTAAACAAGTAAGATAAGCGCGAAAATGACCAAACATATCATCTTAACATTATTTTATGAGTTTATTTAGACCTTTTTTAGAAATTTCTATGAAATATGTATATTTATTACCACTTTACTTGGAATATGACCCATATAATAAGTTAAATAATGAAAAGGAATAAAAGATAACTTTTTTACATTCAATATCGATAATGCTTTTGGATAAGGAAAAAACAACATTGGTTAGGTTATACATATTATATAGAAATATAAATTATTTTATTTATCATAAAATTTTATCCACAATTTTTATAGATGAATTAGTTACTTAAAATTAATAACAAATTCCAATGGAGTAATAATTTAATTAATAAAAAAAATAAAATAGTTGATACTAAAATTAATAAAAGTGAAGTAAATTGAATGAATTATAATGTTACATTATTTTTTTGACGAATATATCATTTTAAAACGGTTTTAACATAATATATTCTAATTCCATAAATTTATTGACATTTTTATTCAATTTAAATTAATGATGTTGAAACTTTACATTAAATTTATTTTAGGAAAAATTATATTTTATTAGATGATTTAAATTACTAAAAATTCTATATTCTGCCCAGTGAGTTCTAAATTATAATAAATATTAATTTTTTTTAATTCATGCACCAGTTGTTATTTCATAATTACTATATTAACCCCAAAATAGTAAAAACTCTGTTAGTACGATTAAGGTTAAAGCGGTGTTTTTGCACGTTACATGCACTTGTGTTAAAGTTAATTTCCCACACATATAGGATTTATATTTTATACATTATATATAATATATATAATTAGTGTGTACAATGTATATAGTAAGTATCAGTTTAATTTAGTCATAAAGGATAAATTACAATTGTTAGAAAACTAGTTACCCTAGTTAAAAACCAAAATGGTAAAAATAAGGAAACATTGATATTAAAAAACAAAATATTTAAAAAATATATTTTAGTTTTAGGTTTAGGTGTTCTCATACCATATCAACATTATAAAAAATTAATTATAAATCATTTATCCAACTTATGAAAGGGAGGCCTCCCAATAGTGAATTATTTTGCGTATTTACAAGAATGCCACTCCTCCACTATAAAAGGGCACTCAGTCTCTCCCATTATTCACACTTTAAAAACAATTTTGTTTTTCCAAAACCTACCCAAATAACTTCCCAACATCTATTAACTAATACCATAATCCTTGTTTTGAGAAAAAATCAAATCGTTGAAGGATTTAGTGAAATCTTAAGGAGGATACATGAAGGAGAGGTAATGTTCTTCAACAAGTGTATCCATTTTGTTTCCATCTCCACCTACTTCAATTTTTTAAACCATTATGATATAATAACCTTAATATCATAAATATACTGATATGTTTTTATTTTATGTGTGTGACTCATAATCATACACACATCCATCAAATGAGGTATGAAGTCATTGTTTGTGGGTATGGTGGACTACCGCCTCACAAACTGGTGTTGTTCATTTTTCCATTACCACCTATCATGGTTGGGTATGATGACAGATCTAAATTATGTAAAAATTATTTATAAAATAATTATACCTCTATATTCAATATGTCATATATATCTTTTCACTTACCATTCTTTAAGATATACGATAATGTTTCTTTGTGTATGACGAACTACAGCCTCAGGAAATGAAGTGATTCGTCTTTCACTAATGCTTCATAAGAAAAGTGACAAAGGAAACACTAATTATTAAATGGGAAATAAGTGAAATAATTATGAAATTCATGAAATATTTATATTTATTAAAAAATAATATATATATATATATATATATCATTATATTTCATTCATTTTCACCCACGTAAAGGTGATAACATCGTTCATGTACGTGTGGACTACCGTTTTCAAGAAGCGATGTGAGTCTATTTTCATCAACACACCAAATGGATGATATATAAGAATAATTAAATATTTAATATTATAATTACATCATGATTATTATTCTGGAGATGGTATAACTATGTAATATACGCAAGAATCGAAACATTAATAACAAATAACGAATGAGAAAACAAGGAAATTAACACCCGAAACAATGGAAATAATGAAATATTATTAACAAATGGGTGGTAATATGTTATAATAGGATCATATATAATATGATAAATATGATTAGGGTTTTTTATAAGTTTCTGACATTTTTAAAACCATTATACTTGAGTCTACAAAATGTTCAACCAAAAGGAAGTGTAATGTAAGGGATTTTATAACTCAATTTCTATTTATTGGGTTAATCTTCAAATTCAATGATTATGCAATTATAAGATTATGTGTATAATTAATTATGATTACCATATGTTTCATTTATACTCTTTTATTTGTATTTATAGTTGATACACATAATCTATTCATATATTATTTCTCACTTCAATTTTATGATAATTGTAAATGTTTATTTCACAATCTCATTCAAATAAGGATTTTTTACTCAAAAATTTCTTTTGATGGAATATATTTTAACACTTACTAAAAACCACATTTAATTTCCATATCCTATGTTTATACATGATATTTTTATGTAATATTACCATTTTCTACTCTTTGGTACATAAAATGTTTTTAAGAAAATCTGACTTTATTTCTCTCTTTGGTCAGAAATCTGTTTTCTTCCAAAAGAATGTTTTCAATAAATATTTTACAAAAATATTTTTCACATTTTCAATATGATTTATCAATATAATGTTAAAATATTTTTAAATATTTAAATAAAAATTAGAGTAATATTATTTATTTTTCAAAACAACTCCCATATGGATTTTACTGAAAAATTGAAAGGAATATTCTAATAGTTTTATGAACAAGGAACTTTTATAACCTTTTATAGTGTAAAAGTAATCTTATTTTTACTTTTACAGAATGTAAAAAATTAACCTCTATCATGACCTCAATTTTTTGAATCATACTTTTTATTTTTATGAACATCTTTTAAAATAATTTTTTTAAAAAGTAATTTTTGAAGAAAATTATTTTTAAGGTGTTTTTCAAAATGAAAACAATTTTTTCCTTAAGAATGTTTTAATGATATTTTTAAGTTATTTATATTAATTAATTAAAACAACAATTTATTCTTACTCAAATGGATATATGTTAATACCAAACTTATTCTTTCTCTTGATGGTATATCTTAATTTTGACCCAAGGATAATATTGACATTCAATTCCTTATTTCATTTTTTTTATTAATATCCCATTTATATTATCAACATTCTTATGATAATTGATTATTAAATTTCCCCTAAATACCAACATTATTTAATATGAATAATATTATTTCTTAAAGCGTATACCATTTTCAAAAATGATGTTTACTTTGATATTTATTTGGTTAATAGGGGAAATATTGATAAATCTGTATCCTTTACTCAATAAGAATATTTAATGATAAGGCACATTATTTAAGAATTTAATCAATTATTTGGTATATAATAAATTCTTTATACATGAAATAAATAGTTTAGGGACTAGTTAATTTAATCCCATCGATGCATTGGTAGTCTAATGAGACAAAATTAGTTGGCCACAAATCCTTTTCATTTATAACCAAGTATTTTTAAACTGTTTAGAGGATAGATCTTGATAGTAAGTGTCTTTTGAAACGTATTGTCACAAATATGATGGGGTTTTACCCAACATATTTTAAATAGTCATGAGGATAGATCTTGATGGTAAAGTTATCATGTTGTTGGGAAACCTGAAGTCCTATAATTAATCATTTCCTTCATTCAAAATTCATGTATTTTTATCCATGAGATTTTTTCAATGTCAAAATTTGGGGATGCTTATCATTATAACTTATTAATTAAATGAAATATTTTCTCAGTGATTTACCTTAACATAATTATACTTCAATATATTACCATGATAGTTATGTTATTTAAATGGGATGAATGTTAGTTATTCACATTTACATATTGATTATGGTTATTGATTCATGATAGGTTCCACGGTACTTAACCCATACATGGAATTTGAGATCACCCTTATTTTTTTCCTTTCCTATAGATTCCATAATGTTTACTATGATAGATAAGCATGAATATTCTAGAGGGAATAATTATATTCTTTAAAATACAAAAATTATGTTATAATTCATATATTTAAATGTAATGTAAGTCTCGTATCTGTATCTAGTTTACCAAGGTCGCTAACTCATTGGTATTTTAGGATGTGATTCCCTATATCTCATTCCAATGTAATAGTAGAAAGCATTGATTTTGGGATTCTATGGTTGGGGTTACTATGCGATGTTTCCTTCTTGAAATTTCAAAGGGAAATTTTCTGTAAAATAATACTTAATAATACTTTAGTACTCATGAAAAAATGGGTCCAATTAGGCAATACAAAGGATTTTCAAGAACCTAAAATGATTTAATGTAAGTATTCATAGGTAATCTTGAATATAATGATTTAGATATAAAATCCTTGGTGTGACGAAGTGAATGGTAAAGTCTTAAAGAACATTCATTTACATAATGTCCATTGATTTTACATTTAAATAAACTAACACTTGTAACACCACACAAATTTAGTTTAGAATAATAATATACATTATAGATTTCTTGAAACACAACACTGAGCTTTAACAAAATTGTGATATACTATAAAAAAATTATTAATTAAATGTGACTCTTATAACCTAGATGTTAAATTAAAGGGTATGAATAGGAGTAAAAAAATTACAAAATATATCTTTAATGTTACCAATAAATATAAATGTATTGATTAATTATTAGGAAAACACACCCAATTTTTTGTAAAGTAATTTATATATTTAATATTTTTTTCTATAATATTTTTGTTTATTACTTTATATGTGGGAATATTATAATTAGTTTTTTTAAATTTTAAAAATTTTATTTTAGGAAAAAATTTTATTTTTGAAATTAACATATTAAAATTATCTTAATGTGATATTTTGGTATTTTTATAAAAATATTTATTTTTAACTGAATAGTTAAAGGTAGATATTTTGTAATGCAATAATTTATTTTCATTAAATAATTTAATTTAACAATATCATTATATTTTAATTTTATCTTAAAATAAAATAAGAATAATTTAATTACAAATAATATAATTAATTACAAATAAATCATCATTATAATTGATGTTGGTATAAGTTCATGTTTGGGATTAAAAACCCATTTGTCTAAAAACTGTTTTTCATTGTGGGTATTATTATTATGTTAAATTAATATTTTATTCTTATAGAAATGGAATATAAAAATTTATTACATTTTTGGAATAAGGAGGTTCGAATTTGGAAAATAGGGCCCTTTTATTTTTCTTCATCATGAATAGTAACTATAATATATATTTGTAACCTCGGTAAGGGTAGAACTGGTGAAATAAGGTTAGAATATGAGATAATGCCTAAAAATCTCCCTAAATCAGATATATATTTTATTGAATAGGTTTTTTTCAGCCATAACAATCTCTTTTCTAAAAATTTGGAATTTTCTTGCCACTATCCATTAATAATGACATTGATATAATTTATGTAAAGAATAAAAAAAATGTCACTCCCTTTCTTTTAATATCTTTAATATTCCATCATAGGGCTAAAATGATGTTATATTATGTTATAAATGGTTATTTGAATGGAGAATTAATTTTTTTTATCATTGTAATTTATTTTTAATTTGTAGTTATGGAATAATTAGCTTAAATTCTGATAGAATACTGATATAGTGATCATTCAAGTAATAGAAAAAGCAAGTCATTATATTTTAAAAATGTTAAAAGTGATGAAATACGAACGAATTAGTGTGTTACACAAAAATATTTAAATTTAAAATATTAGTTATGTTTTAAAATTTTATTTTTGAATTCAATTAAAATCATTATTACATTAATTTCAAACTATGTGAATAGTACCAAAAATATATTTGATGTTATTTTATATTAATTAATATACAATTAAATGATTTAGAAATCATAAAATATTGAAATAGTGGAAGGGGGATGGGATATTATCTAAAATTTCATCTCTAGAACATTTTTGAGAAAAAAATTCCTTATTATTAAATTAATAACCCCTTATTATTGAAAATGTTATTACCATGATTATGGTTAAATTGGTTTACGAAGGGGTAAATCCCAATGATATGTTATAAAATTCAACAAAAGCCTATCAAATTTTTATTTTTTAAAAGGATTTAAACCTTAAACTATCTTATATTTCAAATTTCGGTCACTTGGTGCCACTTTTACAAGATATTTAATTTATTATATTAAAATAATTTGAGTAATTCCATGTGATTCTTTTTCTTCACTAGAAAGGTACACCACCTATCTAATTTTATTCAAACCACCTTAAGCCAAAATTCTCAAAAAAACCAAGAAAAACTATTCTTAACATCCTTATATACATTTTTTAGGTTTTATTATTCTTTAAACACCATCCCTATGGTCTTTAATGTGACATCCAAAGGTGATTATTCAAGGTGGAGGCAAAGGTCCTAACCATGCATTTTCGTTTTACCACTTCTTCTATCTCCTTAAAATCTATGATAACCATTCCAATATAATAAAATAAATATCTATAATATACATAGATGTTATAAAATTAATTTAATAACCTTATTCATCTCCTTTTCCATATTATGGGTAATAAAAACTTCCTTTGTGCCTACGTGTTGACAACCACCTCCATGAAGCAATATATTTCGTTTCTCTTCACCTACATTCACTGTTAATTATTATGATGGATTTAATTGATATATAATATGTTAATGAAATAAATATAATTTTATAAATTAAATATATCATCTATTTTCTTACCATTCCATCCATTTAAAAATGATAACATAGTTCGTGTATACGTGTGGAATACCATCTCCATGAATCAATGTGTTTTTTTTCAAGAATTCCATTAATGGATAGTTAAAAAATGTATTTAATTTTAAAACATGATAATTATTTCATTATTAAGATTTTTTAGAATATATAATAATGATAACTTTGACCACTGTAATCTTACCAAATGTGTCTAGGTATTATGAATCAGACGTCATCAAAACATCTGATGTAAACTTACCATATTAAGTAACAAAATAAAAACTGGTTATAAATTAAATAATATTTATAGTGATAATAGAGTTAAAATTAAAAATTATAATAATCTAGTAAATAATTAATATAATTTCATTATATATGATTTATATAACATACATGACAATTCAGACTCAAAGTAAGGGGCACATTACCCTAAAACCTCATTTTAAAGGTTTTAAATATTTAAATTATAAATATTTTCCCTCCACATCCATATTATTAAAACTAACTCATGGATCTATTTATATTGAAATAAATATATTATAAAATAAATTTTATGTCTCTTTTGAATTTGTTTAGTTCTCTTTGAAAGGAGTGTTTTTATGTATTTTATATGGGATGTTTTGACTTTTTTTACAAAAGTAAAGAAGAATTTTATATTTCTACATAAGCGACATCAAATGATTTTCCAACCACCACAGACATTATTTTAAAATTTAATTAATTTATAATATTCCATGTTTTTCTTAAATAAAAATAATCCTTACATTTTTTCTATGTATTTTATTTTTGAAATAGGGTTTTAAAGGAAAAATATATATCAATAACAAAAAATGTTTCTATTATATGTTAAAGAGTATATTTTTATGAGTTTGATGATGAAAATAAAATATTTAATGTGTTTAATGTATTTTTTTGTCCAGGGTCATTTTTTATGATGATAGGTGTTCTTGATATATCTCTCCAATTTATTTATTATTGATTATGTTATCTAGAGAATTATGTTGGAATTAAGAGAGTATGTTATTATATTTTTAAGGGTTCTTGTAAGGGTGTTTCCCTCAGAATGTCTATTTTGGTTAGGAATCACTATTTTGAATGGTTTCCAATATATTTATTCATGGAACCAAAACACCCAACGATTCTATATACAAAGGGACCTCTTATCCAAAGGTTGGTGTTCATTATGTATTTTGAACTATGAGTCTTAAGAACTCACATTTTTCGAGAGGATGGGAGGTTGAGCTCATCACACCCTTTTGGGGGGAATTATTTCCAACCATGTGACACTCTTATAGATTTAATTTATGTTAATTAATCCTTCATTAATTCCCCATTATGAAGTGAGGTATACAAAAATTGGAAACCAATTATCAGTATATATAGAATTTAGAATATTCTGTATGTATTTAAGGTTCTTCATTGATGGATACATATTTATGTATTTGAAGTTATCCATCAATTATATCCTCTCATATACTAATTAGAGATTCTTTTAGTCCCTATTATGATGATGCATACAACTCACTTAGGCGCTCTGGAATTTATTATCATCTAGGTATACAATGGTTTCTCTGGAGTTTGTAGTCATCATAGGAGATAGAAGGATACTCTATATTTTATCATCATCTAGGGAGAAAAAAGTTGTTTTCATGTTGGGATAGAACCCAAATGTAGGCTACCTATATATCCTTGTGAAATGAATCATAACCCACACAGTTTAGTGCCACTTAATAGGACACATCGTACCTTTTAAGGTCAAGTGATAAGGACCTGACCATATAGGATAACGTCATGTGGAAATGGCATATAGGTGTAAGATTCCTAGTCAATGTACGTTGTGGGAAATATACCAAAGTATCCCAAGGAACTTGGAAGTAATACGGGCTTCCAAGATGAATGAGACCCTACTGGGAATATTCCCTAGAGAGAATAAGGTTGATTTTGGATGTTAGGTTTGAACCCTAGGGAGGCTTCTTACATATACCACTTGGATGGGAATCCAAGCCCACATAGTTCGGTAAGTCTCATATGGGATTATGACCCATTGAGAGGAATGGGTTGGGGATTACTCCTAAGGAGGATAACCAATAGTAGGGCCCATGAGGGATGTTTTAAATCATAGATATTTGAGGGATTGAATCAAAGATTACTCCTATGGAAAATGACCAGATTATAGATATTATGATTGGGGATTACTCTTGAAAAGGATTACCAAATTAAGGGGGTGTGATTTTTCATTTCATGGATGAGATTATATGGAGCTTCAGCCTTAGAAATTATTCCTATGTATCCCAATTATGGTGGGAATTAGAGTTATCAAAGTTCATTAATTCAGGTGTATTTTTTGGATGTTGTGATCATTACAAACCTCTATGCCCACGTGAGTTATGCTCGGAGAGAGAAACTAAGGGATGTGAAAGAATCAACAAACCACATAGGATTTATCTTTTACTGGTGGAGGAGGTTGGTCCTATGACGTAATATGACGGGGTTATTACACTTCCATCTCTTCACATCATCCGAGAATGAAATGAAGGTTAAGGATGTAGCGGTGGTTGAGATGAAGAATATGGAACTACATGAAAGGATATAGGCTTACACTAGGATGGTTTCCCTAAAACTAGTCTCAAGAAAGGAGGGAAACTTTTTCTATTACAAATATAAAAGCAAGTGTGATCCTCACACTCCCATTGGGGAATTAGAGGCTCCATGTATTAGAGATGTGATGGGGGGAAAGAGTCCTACCACAAGAATTCGAGACCTGAAACACAAAAACATTTTCCCTAGGTTATGGGTCTATGTGGCCATAGGTTTTCAAACCTATAGACATCTTGAGAATCCTTACTCCCTTATATGAAAAATATCAGAAACCTCTAACTGTAGAAATAAAAACTGAAATTGGAGACCCATTGTTGTTTCTTTTCCATTATTTTGTTAATTCAGGAGGTCTTGGTGGAGGTTTCAAAATTATCCCTTCCATACAAGGGAGAAAATTAAGGATATGTCATTCCACAATTGGATTTTAAGGAGGATTCATGAGAGTCTCGAGAAGGCTAAAGGGGTGAGGTAAACCAAGAGGGTGGGGAGGGGGATCAAGTAAGTGTTGTGCAAGTATGTGGCATGCAAGTAGGATTGGTTTAATAGGTAGAACTTTAGGTGAAAAACAAACTAGATGACTAAAAAAGGTTGAGACTTCGATCAAGACATCAGGGGGTTTCAAAGGTATTTCCAGAAGTCAGGTTCACAACATCCTACTTGAGGAAGGGTGGTTACATAAGTGTTCTTAAATCAGGTGGTTGAGGGAATGAGTCATGCAAGTGTTGTAAACTTTTTAACACTTTAAGAACCTATGTCTTACTATCCCCCTTTAATTAACTTTCTTTATGTGTTATCAAACTACCTTGGAGGTTTTAGGGGACTTGGGTGAATCCTTAGGGAAATTAGAGCATCAATAATTCTTCATTGAAATTAATCCATACAAATGAAGGCCCCAAGGGTCTATTTATAGGAAAATATGAGACCTTGTGAGAAGGTGAATGGTCATGCAAGTGTGGCGGTGTGAAAATTTTTGGGGTGCACATGTAATTACGTGCCAAAATTCAATTGGGATACCTTGGGAGAACCACTACCTGAGCCTTTTCAAATGTTGTCCATCTTCATTTATTTTCTCATTTTTTCTAAGGTATTTTCCTTTATCACTTTTTAATCTATGTGATGAAATGGTGTTTAAAAAATTCACCCCTTAGGATTGGATCCGAATGAAAAATATGGTCTAATAATGAGGTAAAATGTATGAAAGAGTAAATGGGTTGGGCCAGTTTTGGGTGTTCATGTACGTTGGGGGCGTGCAAGTCAGATTGATCATCTCTATATAGGGGCTTCATTTTAGAGAAAGATAACTTGAGACTCAGAAATATTGTCTCTCCATGTGCATGTCTTTCCACAGAGACAATCTTGCTGAATATTTTGGTCCTGATTGTCTTTATGTTTTTTGTGTTGCGCTCAGAAAGTTGAGAGACACACTTTCACTCCATTTTTTCACTTGGGTTCCTTAATTCAATTATCAAATTTTATTTATTTTGGAACTTTATTCAAACTTAACCTACATTGAAATGAATTGGTTATTTATTTTTAGGTTCAAATGGCTCCCAATACGATCACAAATACTGATGAATTTGGGTACCAATGGGATTGATTACATGGTGGAGATCATTGAGAATGATTGCTATGGTGTATTGGATACCACCATCCATTGTTTGGAATATTATTTCAATAAGTATCACCGAGACTTTCTGAAGAGTAATTATAATCCACTTTATGGTTATGGTCATTTGTGAGAAGCCACCATACCAGATCCGAAGAATTATCACCCATCCTATTGGTTTAAAGACTATAAGAACTTCTCATCTTCCAACATTTCTAGTGTGGGAAATTATATTAATTATAGCACTGAAAACAAGGCCTATTTTATGCACCATAGTTAATGTGATCTAGATCTGAAAGCCCATACACCTGATCTAAATTCAAACTATTATTCATCCATTTTTCAAGATTCAAAAATAGATCAATCAAAGGGCTAAAAGAAAAGTTGGGAAATTCGCCCAAGAGGGGGGGGGGTGTAAGCCTGCATGGATGTGGGCATATTGGGTGTGACAGACATATTAAGATTTCAAATATGATCTGAAAGTTACCAAAATTTATGTGGTTGTATGGGAAGGGCAGACTTATATATAGAGGAATGATTATTTCACACTAGATTTTTTTAGCCTTTGAATTCTGTAGAAGAATTATTTCCCTTTGATGCATGGATAAGTGGGTATCATTTTTTTGGATGTTTATAAGATCTACGAAGCTTCAATACTTGGATATATGTATGATGAATTCATTCCTCCAATGGAAACATGTAATGATAATGACATGACGTTAGCTTTGGAATGTGAGCCACAAAAGATAGATCACAAAATTAAGAAGTATAATCCCCACACAAAGGAGGATATTCATCCAAAGACATAGATAAACATATTCTTGACAGAGAATAAGGAGAAATGAACCACTTTCCCACATCTAACAAGTTGTCCCAAAGCGTGAAAAAGAGAGGTGTGATCGGAACATTTTGGTCAATTCTAGATAAAGGAGAGTTTGAAATTTGGGGGTATGAAATTAAATCCAATATTCCGACAAATACACATCTTTCATTATTTCTGGACATACAGATCAATGTCTATTTGTTGCTTTTACAAGATTCCTAAGGCAATGTAAGGGGTGGAGCATTTTTCATAGTGGCTAAGATGGAAGAGTAGAAAATGGTGGGGTTATACTCCACCATTTTGGAAAATATACATAGGATCTTGTTGAATATACATGGAGGGATGGGTCCTTTTAGAATAATAGAAAAATCCATTTTTTCTATGGATGGATCAAAACTCATTTCAGAACCTATACTGTGCAGAGTGAGATTCAGGTCCTTGGAATTTTATTATGACCATTAATTCATTCTTTTTATGGTGTTACACACTTATCTTTAAAACTTATTTACATTAAAAAAGGTTAAGTATGTTCAAGGAATTCAAATTATTTTCTTATGTGAATCCTACTATGGAATAATGTCTTGATTATGGGACAACTAGACTAGATCCGAGATTGTATTTTCTAGCTTGTAGGGATGGTGTATGGTCATCCAAGATTGACAGAAAAATCATATGCAAGAATTATGCTCCAAATAGATTTTAACATCAATTCAAATTCCTAAAACAAATCTTTTTCCCCCACTAGTGTGCGTAATACTAGAACAATATCCGATGGTGTCTTAAAGAGAGGTAGTTGGAAGGAATACACTCATTTGGATGGTTTTTCCGTACCTTCAGAGGCTGATTCCTCAGAGTCAGTAGGTGATGGTCATGAGTCTACTAGCTCACCAAAGTGACCTCGTGTGAGATATGATCCACCTGTGAGTCATACGGGCTACACCAGCATCAACGGTTGAATTTTCTTCTTGGTGGTCTAGTCACCACCGCCAAGAAGAGAATAATTTTCTACTTTCTCATCCTCCATATGTGATGGTAGGAATTTGGAAGCCCGTCAAATCCAAGATTATAGGATCATATTCACATTATATTGGAATTTATTTGGATTATATACTAACAGAGGTGGTTCCAACATGACATAACCTATTTTGTGATGCTAAAACTATGTGGGTGCTTTTATCTGAGGGGATGTGTACTCCAAGAATAAGAAATCTCTATACCTTATATGACATTCATTTTTAGAATAATTTTTATGGTGTATTAATGTATATCCTGGATTTGGTGATGCTCATATACGCAACTGACAATTCAATCCCCATCCAAAAAAGAGTGAATGAGATGATAGATCATAGAGCCACTAAAGGGTTTCACCCTTCATCTCTTGAGGAATTGTGCTATTTTTTCAATCCTGAAGATGTAAGTTTCTTTATCCTCATAATCCTTTCTTCTTTTCCATTTATATTTAGAAAAAATAAATATTAACGAGTGGGAATACTGTCTTAAATTTCAAATGTCCAATGGAAAATAAATTGATGTTCCATCTCCATGGTATAGCCCTGGTGGCACTCCTATAAAGGAAATTGAATCACCACCCAAATAAGGATAAATATATCCAAGCCGACATGCCATGGTGGATGAGATGACAGGAGGCTTCCTATCTCCAATACCTATTTTGGAGATGAGGATGCTTGTCCTCCATTGAAGAAAACTAAGAACCAAAAACTCCAAAGAATGAAAGATATGGTAAAACACTTTGTCATTAGTGGTATGCCATCTTGATATCATTAATCATGGATTCATTTATGGGAAGTGTATCATATTTCTAGAATTGGTGTGACTTCTTATGTTTCTTCAGAAATACAAGGAAGTAGTACAATTGAATGAGGACACATATGGGCTAGAGAAAACATTTTCTTCTCTTATAAATGCTTGTATCCCTAATAATAAGATAGAGTAAGAATTTTCTACATCGAAAGTGCTTCATGAGAATCTATATAACAAAAACTAACTTCCATTTTGTAATATTTCAGGTTCTTCACATGCACTAGAAAATCATACGATGACTAAAGCTGACCCAGTGGGTATCACTAAGGAGGCAATTTAGGGTCTAACATTGGCAATGGAGGGCCAAAAACCAACCGCCTTATATATTACCTTGGGTGAGGCAAACACAAGTCATGGGATGTCATTGGAAGCTATGATAAATCTTTTCATGTATTTTAAAGAAGAAATGGAACATGTTAATATGCCCAATACTTTATAAGAATTTAGGGAATTATATATAGAACCAAATGTATGAGAGTTTTTATTTTCCATCTAATCAATCTTATTATGCCTGATTTAAAATCCATGATCTTTTGAAATGAGCATATCCATATACTTAAGTTTCTAAAGTAATACTGCTTGAAAGAAAATTTTGATATCATTGTCAGTCCCATTTTTGAAAATTAGCTGGCACATGTGACCCTTGAAAGAGAAAATATTCTTAAAGTTCATCTTGAGATTCCAGAATAGACTCAAGAAAGTACGCCTCAACAAGAGGTTCCAACTAAAACAACTGTGGTTCGGAATGTTGGATAGGAGCCTTCTCAGGTTGTAGATCTGCTACTGGGTAAATATCACCTACTCTTGTTATGGTGCCTCACTGTTTCCATTAATTTAAAGCTAACCATGATTTTGATTCATCATGTATAATTATCAACTTCTATGTCTCGGTCTGAGGGTGAAGCTTCTGCATCAGCTCAACCATTATAAAAAATAAATGCAATCATTGTTAGAGACAGAGAAGAACATTGACCTTCTTTAAATGCATTAATCTCTAAATACATCCCTCCTTATGATAGTGATTATGATATGAACCCATAGTTGTAGGGTTCTCTATGTATTTCTCATCCCAAATCTTGGCGAGATACATGGAATCTTATCTCTGAGACACCCCTTGAGGAACTTCCATCGTGAATCCCATGACATTGGAATTTGTTAATCATTTTGAGATTCATAGGTTTTGATTACAGTCCAATCCACACTGTGGTGAAGAATAAAATTAAGAGGATGGAGAAAGAGAAAAACCTTCAGAATGATCTGATAAAATCTTGACTTCATGCTAAAATTGACAAATAGCAAGAAGCAGTATCTCAAGATAAGGCCAGTCATAATTTTTTTTTGGAAACATTCAATCTGTAGATTAAAGAGAAGACTATTCAAGTATCATGCCTTCATCAAGAGTTGGATGCTACTCAAAGGGAAGTTTAGCAACTAAAGTTCTCATAAGGAGAAGAATAAGAGTAAGGGGAAGATATATTACAGTTGACAAGTAATAACATTGTTAGGGTGAGGAGATTGAGGCTGGTAAACTGATGGAACATCAACTAGTGGATGATGGGGATCAGGAGGCTATCCATCAAATGAAATGTTATGTCAACTACCTTTTGTAACTTTTGATAGAGAGACACCAGTTTTTGGATCATCCAATGGGGTTTTCCCTATAAATGAAATGAATTTTCTTTCTAATCATTTAAATATTCATCCCTACTCTTTATCATAATTATAATGTCAAAAATGATTTTTATAGAATGTATTTTTTCACATAGGATAATCATAACTATGATGATTATGATGAGATATGATCTAATTTTTACCCAATCTAGTGCGACATGTGAGCATATTTTGACTATTTCAAGGGTCATATGGATAACCCTACAATCTTTGTGCCTTTTGGGTTATCACCCTATTTTTTTTCCAAAAGTCTATTAGAGTGAGACTTAGCGAGTGAGGGTTGGATTTTATTTGATTCCGTTTTGGGGTGTTCAGTTGATTTTTTTCCTTTGGACATTTTATCTCTCGATATTTCTTAAACCATATAATGTGTTGGTCTCGTGAGTTGAGACTCGACTTCTCTTAGGATTTCCCTTTGCGGATTTCATCTTTGGGAATACTATGTCTCTTTTAATGGGCAGTTTAAATCCATGCTTGTCAGACTAATAAAATTAGTATTTTAGGTTGAATATCTATACCCTTGAATTTTAAAATTATAACCTAATCATGGCCTTATGGTTAGGAAAGTTTAGATATTCATCAGATATTTTCAATGGGAATCTTGAGAGAGTTCCTTTTTTATGCTCAAAAAATCTAAAACATGAATTATAAGAATGGAAGTGGTATCTTCCATGAAGGAAGTTACCATTATTTAAAAAACCCATTATAGGGGTTTTATTATGCAGGCCCAACTGGGTAATGTGATGCATAGACAAATAGTGTCATCCTTAGGATGGCAAGCCTTTTTATGCGGGAAATATATGCAATTCCAATTGGGGAACATAATGCATAGTCTGGTAAAGGGGTCCCTAGGATTTTTTTCATTCTATTACTAAGAGACAATGTGGTGTATGATTAAGTTGTCTCATGACCACAGTGGGTGGATTTTCCAAGGAAAGATGTATGGCAATAAAGGGATCATCTGTACGGACTTATGAAATGAATATGAAGCTACTTTTACATGTATTTGATGTGTGAAGAAGAATAAATTTTTTTCGATAAAAGGGATTTATGAAATTATGTTTTTCATTTTTAAGTCATGTAGCATGGAAATTATGTTGTGTAGTTTAATGGCATGCAGTAAAGACATTAATAGGGTCTTGCATTTTCATGTAGTGAAATAAGAACATTAAGGGGTTCTGCAGTTTCATGTCATGATGTAAGGACATTATGCTGTGAATTTTCATGTCATGAAACATGGAAATTAGGGAGGCTTTGTAGTTTAAATTCATGGAACAATAACATTATACAATGCTATTTCATGTCATACAAAAAGTACAATAAGGTGGATATGCAATTTCAAGTCATGCAGCAAGAACATTACATTATTCAGTTTCAAGTCATTCAGAAATGACATTTGTATTTTTTATGCTGTGCAGTTTAAAGTCATGTAGCAAGGACATGAGAGAGATTTAAATTTAAGGTATTTAGATTTGACCAAAGGTTTTATTATTCTCTAATTATTGGTATTTTTTTCTGTAAATGTACGATTATATTCAGGTATGGAAGGATAATTTTTTAATATTGGATTTGTGGACTCACGAATCTGATGAGTGAAATGAGAAAAATGGATAAATGGAATTAGAGGATATATCTTCCAAGAATGAAGTTACCACTAATTTACTAACCCATTATGGTGGATTTATTATGTAGTTCCAACCAGAGAATATGTCACATAAACAAAAAATGGTATCCTTAGGCTGACAATCCCATTATGTGAGAAACTAATTCAAGGACAACTGGGGGCACATACCACATAGTCAGGTAAATGAACTCTCATGAATTATGAAATTATATTGGTAAAGGCTGATGATTGTTTATGGAGATTTGGATATTCTCGTGCACAATGTTTGGTTTATAGAGAAAAGTGCCTAAATATAAAAGAGGTATTTCGATTCATAATTTCCATTGAATTGGGGAATATTATCTCTAAAAAGGTCTGACCCAAGTGTAGAAAATATAGTGTCTATAGTTTTAGATAATATTACTAGGACCATAATATTAGGGAAATAATGAATGAAATGTGGTCAAATGACCCAAGGTTATTCTAATATGATTTTTATAAGTGAAGGGGGGAAGTGCATACCACGGTCTTGGAGATAATTAGGTTAGGAGAAAGGATATGGGAAAAACCTGAAACGGATGACCATGTTAAAATTACGGGTTCCTACATACTTTTATCAATGTTTAAAGTGGACAAAAGAGGCTTATACCAAGAACAAAGTTGCAACTATTTGAAAAACCCATTATTGGGATGTATTATATAGGGAAAATTAGGGAATATTTCGCATAGCCAAACAATGACATCTTTTTACTTATGGGACCATTATATGGGAGACTTATGGAAGACCACCTAGGGGCACGTACTTTATAGTCAAGAAAAATTTCTCTCAAGTATCTGAAATTACGTCACACAAATTTGAATAATGATTATGAATATCTAAATGTATTTATGATTATGAGTATTAAATATGAAAACTATATTATCCAATTCACAAGAAAAGTATTTGGACCGATATTTACCCTGAGTTTGGAATCCCATACATAGATTTTATTCATATGTATAATAGGGAATTTTTTTACATAGTGGGATCTCTAAGGAGAGGACCCAAAATTAAGGATCCTTCATATAATTTTAATTGTGTGTGGGTGAGGGGGAATTTTTCTTTTAAATTGTGTCTAGACTTTGGATATGAGATCTAGGCATCAATACATATCTCATAGGGATGAGAATAAAGACATACATAGTTTTATCGATACCATGTAGTTTAAATTCATGTGGAAAAGACATTAGGCTGTGCAGTTTAATGTCTTGAAGAAAAGACACTAGTGGATTTGATATAAAGACCAATTGAATATTGTAGTTGGACAATGAAATAAGACCCTTGTGTCACTACTTATCTTATAGGAGAATGAATCAAACCAGACGTAGTTCTATCAAATACATGTTCATGTGTAAGGGGATAACTTTTATTGGATCTCCTCATGTAGATGTCATTCGTACACTATAGAATAGAGGATTTTTTATACCATGATGCGGCTGGGCCCAAGATTGAAAATATGGACATCTCTACGTATCTCATATCGGTGGGAATCCACATATACAGTGTTCTTAAAGAACCATCTAGTTTATTGTGATGTGGTGATGATGTGAGTGATTCCAAAATGAAAAGGGATATTTCAGTCTGACCAGAGGATAGGACCCAGTTTCCACTACATATCTTCCAGGGGTAAGAATCAATCCATATATTGTTCTAGAAATTGGTCTCCCGACATAGGATTGGTCCAAATATTGGGAGTGTGGGATTTTAAATTGTTGATGGACTTAAGATAAAGTATCCATGTTTCAATACATATATCAATAGAATTATAATCAAGACATACTTATTTCTTTGGTTGATCAGTTTTGTGATGGTTTTGTAGCGTGGAACTGGTTTTGTGGAGGTTTCTCAAGTGTTGATAAATTGTTGTTGCTTTGTGATCGGCTTTTTTTTGAAATGTTTGGTCTATTGTTTGCGTTTAAGGGTATTTGAAACTATTTCTTCTACAAGTGGGGGCTCTAGAAGAGGTTCATAGTAGAGAGTTTTAACCTGAAATTTCTATTCAGATTTGGACGTTTGAGAGGGTATGACATTGACATCGGTACTAGGCCCGTGTATTCAAGCACATGAAATCTTTCCGAGATTTGGTGTGTAGGTGGAAGATGATCTTCATGATTATGATATTGGGGAGGTGCCCTGTTTTGTAGTTTTCAATGAGTTGTTTTATGTCCTTGAATTGACTATGAGGCTTTACTGTGGTCTTAGTCCTAATGTCACATTAGGTTCCCCCTCAGCCTTTAAAAGGGGGTTTATGATAATAATAATAAAATTAATTTTTAGTAGAAATACATTTTTCTTGAAATTCCATGTAGTTTAATGTCATGTGGTAAGGACAAAGGTGATCTCAATTCATGTTTTGAAAACATTGCTATTCAGACCAAGAATTAAATATGGGTGTTACAACGTATTTCATGAAAATGAGAATCAAACCACGCATATTTCCTGAGAAGATCATGCATATTATTGTCATGTGATGAGGTCATTTATTGTTCCTTTTATAGTTTTATTTCTAGGATCATTGATATCCCAAATGGGGTCTGAGAAAACTTGTTTATCCATAAAATTCTATTACCATGTTCCTAATCCCATGTGAGTAATGCTAGCCATAGGAAACAAGGAGTGGTAAAATAATATCTTACAATATAAAGGTAAAAAAATAAATGATAGGGGGATGATTATTATATGGGGGATGAACCAGAGTGTAGGACCTAGGCTTTATTAAGCATCTTACAAGGGAAAGAATCAATCTATGAGTAGTTCTGGATAAATGTTCCTCAGAACAATTGGGCTTCGACTTGGGGAAAAAAGGTTTTTGATAATTTCTAGAATAATGGTTCAACCTAATGTATGAAGTGTAGGTATCACTATATATCTCATTGTAATTCGAATTAAAACATAAGTCTAAAAAATGTTCTCTTATGAAGATCTAACTCATACAAAAGGAAAAGGAAGATATTTTTTATTTGGGATGGACCCAGGATTGGAAATCTGAGTTTCACTATATATTTTAATATAATGAGAATCAAGACAAACATAGTTCTAGAAATTTTCTATATGAAGATATAATTCATACACACAGGGTTAAAAGGGGGTAAATTCTAACTGTGGTTGGAACTGTGATAGGTGATCCAGACATCAAAACATATCTCATAGGAATAAAAGTCAATCCACATGTAGTTCTTGAACATCCATCTAGTTTAACATAATTTGGTAGGTATGAAGATGAGTCGACATGAAAATATTGAAATATTATAGATGGAAAGAGGAATAAAACACAGGTTTCAATATGTATCTTACAGGGAACAAGAATCATGTCACACATAGTTCTAAAACAAATTCCCCATGCAATTTTGATTTATACACACAAGGAACTAAGGGATTTTTTTTGTCATGTATGGACACATGATTATAGATTTGGGTGTCACTATGTATCTCATAGTGGTGAGAAACAAGACAAATGTTGTCCTAGAAAAAGGTTCCCCACAGAAATCAAGTTTTATTGCGAGGAAGGGTTTTTTTAATATTTTCTAGATTAATGGTTGAGCCTAAGACATAATATGGTATAAGAATATGGACACATGTTCTAGAAGAGTTATATTTATAATTTCAATTCATACACAAGAAAATGGAAAATTGTTTCTTTATGGTCATGGATGGGCATGAGATAGGAGATTTGGGTGTCATTATGTATCTCCTTAGAAAGAGAATCAATCCAAATTTTGCTCTTGAGTAGATATTCCCTATGCATATTTGACTCATACACACAATGAATAAAGGATATTTTCATATCTAGACCCATTATTAGAGATCTTGTTGTCATTATGTATCTCATTTAAATGATAATCAATTCATACGTAGTTTTGGATGAACCATACAATTTAATATCTTGTGGCAAGGACGTAATTCACCTGATGTGAAAGAAATATCACATCTCGACCAGGGGATAAGACCAGGTGTCACTACTTATCCTACTAAAGAAAGAATCTTTCCATACATAGATCCTAAATATATATTCCCTATAAAGATTTGATTGATTCACACAGGGATGAAAATGGATTTTTTAATCACGAAGGGACCAAATATTGGAGATATGGGAATCACTATTTATCTTATTCGAATAAGAATCAAGACATATGTATTTCTTGAATAGATATTACCTATGCATATTTGATTCATACACATATGGGTTAAATGGCGATCACGTGTAAATAAGGAGTGGCACTGAGATGGGTGATGAATATGCATGTAAATTGCCTATTTATTTTTGAGGGACCACAAAGAATATCAACTCATGGTATTAAGGGGAATTTCTTTATGTCAATAAAAGGAGACGATAACCATAAATTTTAACATCATGTGGTGAGGAAAAAGGTGTCTTGTAGTATTAGGTCATGCAACTAGGGCATCATGCCATTTATTTTATCAACGTGCGACAAGGACGATGATGCTAAGCAGTTTCATGTCATACATAATGGATGATGGTTGTAACATAGTTTATCATCATACAAATAGAATGATTTTTGTAACACAGTATATCATCATAAAACTAGGATGATTTGTAAAAAAATATGACCTTACAACTAGGATGAAATTTGTGTTATTGCACAAAATACTTCCTCAAGAACCTTGAATTGGTTGGTGTTTTAATGAACTCTCCATCCATTGAGATTAAGAAATACTCTCTATTAAAGTGAAATTTATGGATAGAGTAAGGTCCTTCCCACATTGGCTCAAGCTTTGGAGGATTCTTTCCCAGCATCATTGGAGTCCAAAGGACCAGAACCAAATCTCCTTGAATGAATGAACAAAGGGAGACCTTTTTGTTAAAGGCTCGTTCTATTCGATTCAAATAAACTTCCATGTGATGCAAATTATTCATTCACTTTTCATCCAATATCTCTAATTCATACATCTATTTATTGGATTTCTCGTCTATAGAAATATAATCACAAATAGATACACTAAGTGATGAAAACAAAAAACCAATTGGAAGAACTGCTTCAATCACATATACCAAACAATACAGAGTTGACCATGTTGTGGTAAAAGTTGTAGTCTTGTAATCGCATAAGGCATGATAGAGTTTATCATGCCAAAATTTCTTATCTTTATCCACCATCTTCTGAAGTATTTTTCAAAAAGTCTTACTGAAAGACTCTATTTGTTCATTGGTTGCTCCATGATATCGAGATGAATGGTTGGACGTTATATTGTATCAATGATAAAGTTTCTCTACCTCAAAAGAATAGGAATTGGTGTCATTTTCTGTTAATATGGTATAAGGGACACCAAATCTGGTAACAATATTAGCTTTGAATAAGTAAATAATGCTCCTGGCCCCACCTTCTATGAGAGGTATTGTCTCAGTAAGAATCAATAGCAGTAAGGATATACTTAAACTGCATAGGTGTAGCTGGGGGATAAGTCCCCACTACATCCATTCCCCATGTGGAAAATGGCCAGGAGTATTTGTCTATATGTAGCAACTCCAAGGGTTGATGGATGTAGTTGGCATGCACTTGGAAGTTATTACACTTCGTAGTGAAATATTTTCAATCCTGTGTCATAGATGGCCAGAAGTTTCCAAGCTATCAGATTGGATTAGAAAGACTATTCCCAAACTAGTGGGCCCCACAAGATCCAGTATTTACTTCTTTTATGAAGGTCATGATTTCTTCCCCATCAATGCATCTGAGGATAATTCCATCGAAGCCTCATCTATAGTTTATCTTCTAGTGATTTGGGAAATCACAAATAGCGAAATTAGCTGTTCATCACCAAATCCTATATTTTCAAACTATATATAGTGTAAGTATACAGTATTGGATATATTACATGATAGGTTTCATCCATCCTGTGGTAGGTCTATATGGACCAGGACTGGGATTGATTTCATTGATCATCTCTATTCTGATTTTAACATATGGTGAAACAACACAACGATGATCAATGATGATTATTGTTTCTTTCAGTTTTGGATTGTCCTGGGTTGTAGCTAAATTTTCCAATGCATCAGCTTATGTATTTTATGATCATGGGATGCAATACAATATTTATTATGAGGGAAATAACAACACTAACCATCATACATAATCTCATAGGGTAATTAACTCTTCTTTTTGGAAGATGTAATCCTCATTAATTTATTTGATTACCAAATATGAATCACGTTTTACTTCTAGGTGATACACTGGTACATTGAGTACTAATTTCAATCCTGAAATTAGAGCCTGATATTATTCCACATAGTTAGTGCCACCTTTCAATAACTGGAAGAAATATAGTAATAATTTATTCTCTGGGGAGATCATTATAATTCGCATACCAAACTTTATTGAGCTTAGGGTCTTCCATTCCCTTCCCTCTTGGAATTTTGGAAGAACTGTCAAAATGCATTTCCCATATTCAGGGTCTTTTATGGATAGTTAATATTTATTCATTAGGTAGCTCAGAATTTATTGACATATATTCTACAGATTGGTGCTGAATAAGAAATTATTCCAAACCATGGAATTTTATTAATTTCTGAGGCATGAACTGTATATCAAACTGCTGTAGAATAACTGCCCACTATGCTAGACATCTTGTCAATATAGGACGACTGAGGATAAACATTAGTGGGTTATTATGAGATACTAAGTAGATATTGTGATGCCGCTGATACTGTCACATCTTCTAAACATCAAAGATTAATGCTAGGAAGCTTTTATCAATACCTGAATATCGATTCTATGCATTAATAATGGTTATAATTAGATATTAAATGCTATTTTCATTCCCAACATGATTCTTTTGTGCAAGGAAGGAACACAATTATAGATTCAAGAATGTCACACAAATAATGAGTCGATTTCCTTCAAAATGTGTTATTAATAACAGTGGGATAAAGAGGTGGGTCTTAAGGTTATCAAATGCTTCTTTGTAGTCATTGGTCCACTGATATGTCGCCCCTTATTCACCAATCTTAATGAAGGGAAAACACTTACCTTCCATATTGGTTATGAAACACTGAATGTAGGCCAAGTGTCCTTGAAGTCCTCTTAACTCTTTGAGGTTTCAAGGAGGTGACATGCAAAGGACAACATTTTTCTAATTACGATCAACATAGATGTCATGATGGTGTAAACAATCCAAGAATACTCCCTGAGGTCTCCCTAAAAGCACATTTCATGGTGTTTATCTTCATATTATGCCGTCAAAGATTGCTAAAAATGGTCTCTAGAACAAATAGGTGGTCAGAATGTTTCCATGATTTTACCACTAGATCATCAAAATAATATTCAATAGATTTTCCCAAGAAGGGTTTTATGATATGATATATACCATGTAGGTATGTGGCACCGATATTCTTCAAACCAAAGGGAATCACCCGATAGAAAAATACTCCTTGAGGGGATATAAAGGCTATAGATTCTTTGTCTTATAGGGCCATCAATATTATGTTATACCTAGAGTATCCATACATGAAGAAGAGTGCTTCATATCCATATGTTGCATCAATCAAAATTTCTATGATTGGAATTGGTAATTCAACATTTGGAAAATCCTGGTTGAGATCTATGAAATCAATGCCAACTCTGGTTTCCCTATTCATATTTTTTACTAGAAACATATTATCTATCCACTTTGAATATTCCAACTCTTAGATGAAGTCATCTTTAATAAGATTGTCGACTTCAGCCTCAATTTTGGATGCGTGAGTCAGGTGTGTTCATCTTACTGACTTCTGGTATCCTCGATGCTCTTTTAAAAAACCCAAATAATGGGTGGCCACACCAGGGTCAAGGCCAATCATTTTTGTGTAATTCCACGAAAATAGATCTCAAGGTTTCTTCAGAATGGATCTATATAACTCTTTCTCTTCTGAAGTCATGACCACAATAATTATAATGAGTTGTGGATCTTTCTATGTACCTAGATTTATTTCTTTCAGTTTATCCATAGTGGTGGAGATGGATTCCTCAAATAAAAGAGGGGATTTCTTGAGATCTTCATATTCTACTTATGCTTCATGTGTTACGTCATATTCCTCTTCTTAGAGGGAAAATTATAGAGAATTATTTTTAGATCTAAGTGAGGAGTGTGTATTTGAACATCCAGAAGAGGAGGTAACCATCTCTGGCTGAACTAATGATGAATGGTCTTTTTGAATATCTGGATGGAAGATGATGTGTTTAGAATCATTATCCATGTCATCCTCTATTAGTGTGGAAACTTCTTCCAAATCGATGATAAATAATAGAATTATTGAAGTTCGATGGATGGGATTAACATGTATCCTTTCAATATTTCATCATCACTTGAAGAGTTAAAGACATTTTTTGTGTGACCATGTTCAATTTATACAATTGAAATTATGGACACCATTGAATGAGTACTTAGATTTGGGCCAAACCATTCAATTAGATTAATTCGTAGCATGTAATCTACAATGAGATGGTTGAATGGGTTAGATAGGATCTTTTCTAGACCATTTAGATCCTTTATTATTGTAACATCCTCTAACATGGATGGTTTTCCCCACTTATGAAAAAACATAGCATCAATGTATTGAGATTCATAAGATTTGAATGGGGAATTTTCATAATTAAATGTACCAATTTGACCATTGATGAAATATTTGAGTCATTTTTGGTATGAAAAAGGAATAGGTGCCTTTTGATGTAGCCCATAGCTTCTTAGTAGAACAATTAAATTTTTACCATGTCAGACAACCATGACATTGAATTAGACACAAGATTCCCAAACTGTTCTTCGGGTGAAATTTTGCTAAGAGGTTCTTTCCCTTTCTTGTCATACCCTTGTAACATCATAGTGTAGGGAGACAAGTGAGATTCAGTGAGACCCAGCTAGTGACGTGTCTGGACTAGAATGAGGTTAAATCTTGATCCATTATCAATGAAGGCTCATTGGACATCAGTGTCATTAATATTGTCAGATATGTATATGGGCCTAAGGTGTCCATGTACAACTCCATCCTCATCTTGGTATGTGAATGATATGATCGTATAAAATTATTCCAGATCATTCTCTATATGGAAAACTTCCTCAACATCGACCACAACTTCAAACTCTTTATGGCTTGAAAAAGACTCAATAAGTGTTTCACCGAGATCTTATAACAGATTCACAGAATCCTGGATTGATAAAATGACAGGTACATGATCCAATTGCTTCAAAAAATCATACTTTTAATCCAAAGGCTTGTGTTTCCCTGCACGAAGATTCTTTTTTGTAAGTACCTTGGGAGATGATGTTTGTGATGTGGATGGTCAATATTTTCTGGAAGGAATTGGACTTACTTATGATCATGGTGTATTATGCCGACTAGGTCTTCCCACCCACTGAGGATGTGGTGGAATTGCCTCTAACCAGTCATCCAAGATTATCATGTTATGGAAGGCCTTGTCATGTGTGGGGAAGTTTCCCTTTTTCCTTCTGAGCCCGCTGGAGGGCTCTCCAACATGTTTTTTCCACATAAGCAGTTCGAGCAAGTGTGTGGTTGGCATAGTGATTACTATAATGACCACATCTTTCCCTATATCCTCGACCCCAATGAAATCATCCACAAGATCACCAACCAATCGTGGGGAAATTAGCTTCATAATTAGAATAATCATGTGCATAGGGTTCCATTAAATGTATAACATTAAAGGATCCAAATATCAACTCTTTATTTGATGTAGATTCTTCTAGAAAAGTTTATTCTTTTTATGTCATTCGGTGGGGCGGTTCCTGTTAATTGGAGATGGTTGGAATGAAACTAGCTAAGGTCAAGGAAAAATTTGGCCTTGACACAAGCTCATATTCTTCTACTTTCCCTTTTTATTTCAATCCATATTTCTTCTTTGAGGACTAGTGTTTAGGGGATTGGGATTTTGATAAAGACAACTTTGTTATAATGGAGGTAGTAGGATACACAGTTGGTTGTTTCAAATATTTTAGTAGAAAGTAATGAGTTTGGTTGATTATTTTTCTAATAATCCAATCATAAAATTTCTAAACATTTTTAATTTTGACTTCCATTCACTTAGAATCCTCTTCTGGATCAGTAGCAGTAACGCATGCTACTTGGGATGGAAAAATTTTGGGCTTCACGTGACCATATTCCACCAACATTGGTATGAGGTACTTAAAAATAATACTATCTTGGATGGGGAGGCCCAAAATTTTTTGGAAGGGGAAATATTTTTGGAGGTCTTCATCTCCATTTTTGTTTGGCTAAAATATCCTTGGAAACTGAACTAATTTGGTTTATAATAATGAGATGAAGTAACTAGGGACTTGGTCATTTCAAAGAGAATAAACCATGTTTTTTAACTCCTAAAATTGGATTTTTTGTTGATCTTTTCTATCATATTTAAGAATAATTAATTGCTTCTAACACTAGGGAGGTGGAGACCTATGGTATGATGTATCAATTGATATATAAGTGGGTACAAGGGAATTCTTATGTCTAACCATACAAAACTCTACATTTCATGTTCTCTTCCGATTTTACGATGGAGCTTTCCACCTGTTGAGAAATTGGGGACAAATTCAAAAACCCTCTTACGTATTTCATAGGGATTAATGGTGTGTGAAAATCATCATAGAGATTTTATATACAAATGGGAAGTAAAACTTCTTGAGGAAGTGGTAACTTTAGTTAGTATCTTACTCCTTTCCACTAAGCAAAAAAATCTGAAACTCTTTCATTCTACCTTTGCATGTAGTTTGTGAGATCGAAGTCTGTTGTCTTCTACAACATTGAGCTGAACTAGAATATGATATTTTGGTAGAGATATTTCTATCCAGTTATTGAATAATACTTCAAACTCATATACTATACAACGGTTGGCCATTTCATTGATTGTACGAAGCATCTTAGTTTCAATATTTCTTGTTTCTCAGGGGTCCCCATCATGGGATCAAAAAGAGAGTTTAAATGCATCAAGTGCTTCTCCAGATCTCTCGATCCATTGAAGAATGAAAATATGAGATGCCCAATGTTTGTAGGGGGAGGAGTAGAATCTGACCATTCATAATAAAAATTATTTGATGGTTGAACCGGTGCAAACCATCATTTCTTATCTTTCAATTAAGTCGTCAATGACTCAATGGTGTTAATCAGCATTTGGGAAACATCTGGCTAAACTAGGACCTAAACATGTGCAATGATTGGAGCCTAAATAAGTGTAATGTCTAGAAGGACCACTATTAGTAGTGATACTAGTATCTTCCTAGGATAACCCACAGGTATAGGTTTGTAAAAATATGCATTTAACAGAGGGAATTCATTATATGCATCAGTAGTTAAAACAATCCCTTTTAGTTGAGGTGCTCTTACTGGAAGGGAAAGTTATGAATATTATTATAGAGAATATCTAGTATGAATGCTTCCTAAGAGTCATTTTGAATTGTGACTTCTCAACACCTTCACCTCCACCTATTTCTGAGAAAATATTTCATAATGTGAAAGGGATTGAACGTCATTGGGGGAAAGGTGATACATAGTCTGAAATTTACCTTTTCCAGTATTAAGTTCCTTTCAAAGAGGTAAAAGTTGATTAATCAAGGGAATACCTAAATTTTTTTTAATCCTATGATTTCAGGTACACACACGTCCATTATTTACTTCTGTGTGGATAACACTATAAACAAGAACTTCATCCTATGACTCCCCTTAATAGAATTCATTTTCTACAGGATTTTTAATAAATTAAATTATGACATTCAATGTACATAATGAATTGTAGGAATTTTGTTAGTAATTATGAGATAATGCCTTCTTTTGCGTCCTTGAAGAGACATCATTCACATCATAGTTAGTTCCCTATGAATGTTTTGGTGAAAAGCAACCAGAAGGGAATACTTTAATAGTTTATTTGGAATATTCTTCACTAATCAGGATAAAACTAACTTATGCTGATGTGGGGATTGTGAATGTGAAAAATATACCATCCCATTGGACATGGGTTATTTTTGTTCTTCCTTCTCAACACTTTGAGCTCTTTTCATTGTCTCCTAGGGTTGGGTTAAAAAATGCCCATCCCTATAGGATGTGGTTGCTTCTAAACTACTATGGAGGATATTAGAATAGATTTTCTTCTAATTTTATGGAGTATGGTCCAAAAAATTGCTAGGTAAATCATCTGAAACTCACTTAAATCGCCTGTTTCAGAAGACTGATATTTTATTTCTGGCATTTTCACAATTTGATTATTGTGATCCTCTAAATGAGATGCCTACTCAATATTACCAAATTCATGTTTGAAGAATATTTCAATATCATTTTCTATTTGTGACTGACTTTGGTGATATTCGGTCGAGGAATGTTCTTGTCGAGAATTTCTTCTGTCTTGAACAAAATCCATATGATGCTGTCAGTGTGGGGGAATAACATTGCATGAGAGCACTTTTGGGTGTATTTTCTAGATTTGTATTTTAGTGAAATGAACTGATCTATGTGCACCCCAACCTCTGATATAAACAAAAAATGGGGTATCTTCAATCAATAATCATATCCTCATTAATGAATTGAGGCATTCATGTTGAAGGGATCCCTATTTCTTCTCAATATTTGGTTATCGAGAAGCTATGAGAGATTACAATCCCATTTGGTGTTGTAACCCTTATATTAACTTGAAATTACATGGATATTAATCATAAGTTAATACCTTTTATTTCAAGTGATGAAGAGTTTTTCACATGTCGAGATAGATTTCATACATACAATCTTCCACAAATATCAATGGAATGTTGTATTGAGGGGTGGCCAAAGGCCATAACGTGACTGGTATTTCATTTTTAACCAGTTTTTTCCTCATGTTTAGAAAATCCAATTTTCTTTTTTGTAGAGGGTCTTCTACTCGATATGACCAAAGATGACAACTTCCAACCATCTTAACAGAATCATCAAGATTGGAAGGGAGTTCCTCTATTTCATTAGAAGGAAGATGAACCAAGGGTGGTTTGGAAAATGACTGTCACCATGGGATATATTCTAGATGATAAAGTATTTCACCCACCAATGACAATAAACCAGACATGATGAGTCTTATATTTGAAAGTTCCACATGATAAGAGGGATTTATCATCATGACATTTTCAGTTTGAGAATTTTCAGGACAATGTGAATCAGTACTGTGGAGAGTACTTTTATAGAAAATTTCATCTTGTGGACAACCATCATGGTTGATTACAGCAATAGATAAACCCTATTTCTCCTTGGTCTTCTGTCCAAATAGAGGTTTTTTTGGTTCTCATCAAGATATAGGATCTTGAGATTGACTAGACTATCATGAAGTAAGAATTCATGAGGAAGTATTCAATGAGGGACTTAAAAATTACTCCTACTACTAAAATAATTTGGTAATGTGAGGGTAGGATCTTGAGATACCATAAATAATTTTCTGAGGGCTTCTTGAACTATATAATTAAGTGGTTCCAGACCATAGATTGGATCTTGATTCTATAATTGTGTTTGATAAGTTCTCTTTTTAGACGCCTTCATATAAGTAGTTGGGGAAACTTGCTGGTAGAAGTGGTTATTATGGGAAGTTGTATATGCCTACCTTAGAGGGGTTATCCGGATAGAATGATTATTTCCAATTGGAATGGGTCTATGTGCCAGATCTGGTTGTCCTTATGGTATGGCAGAGTATTCCCCATGAATATTTTAGATAGAAATAGAGGTGTGTATCCTCATAGGGGTGACATGATGATGATTCTCCCCATTCATGGGTACAATGTTATGCTTCGATCCCTCAGGTAATTCTATTTCCCCATGATGATATCCTAGAATGTATCTAGTATATGGGTAAGAATTTATGTCTACCCCTTCACTATTTCCAAAATCTTCTTGGTGAATTCAATGGAAAAAAGGGGATATACATCAATTCAGTGTCTGGAGTATGTTTATGTACCTACTCATGTCCTCCCATTACTGCCATTTGATACTGAAAGTAATCATGTGTTAGGGAAGAGAGTTTTTTACACCTTCTTCTTGTCATCAGGGATTTCCTATTAACTTCTCTAGGTTCTTCCAAATGAGTATGTTTGTAGGATTGATGATTGTAGGTATGTGTATGTTTCAACTCGTGACAAGCCTCCAGATTTTAATGGAGGGATTGGTTTGGCACCTCTAAATGAGTTTAATGGTTGGCTTGCTGGATGTAGGTAGGTATTTGTTCCTTCTTATGGTGCTCCACTAGATCTGAATGGCATGCTTCATTAGATTCTACCAGATGAGGCTCCTAGTTGGCTGATTTATGGTGAATTTGTGTATGGGACTGATCATTGTTTACCACCAAAATAGGTTGGTGGGATTTTCTAAAGGGGAAAAGATATTTACATGATCCATATTAACTGGATTTAATCCTTTATAGGCCATCATCTGTGCCCGATTTTGGTGGACCTGGGATGGATAGTCGAAGGTGACACCCTCATCATGTCGAGGGTTTACTATCGTGCGGCGTTGACAACAACGATTGTTGGCAGGATGCCCTAGGAAGGACACATGTGTCTTTAGAATGAGGTCATAGGTGGCCTCTTAGTCAACCTATCTATAATATGGGAGGGATTGGTGATTGTGTTTCAGGGATAAGATCCCGAAGTGGTAGAATACAGTGGTCGAAACTGTCTTCTTCTCAATCACCAGTCGTCCTTGAGCAGACAACAGGGGTGGTTGTTGATATATAGGTTATGTCATAAAGCCTTCAATGTCTATATAGAACCATGTTGATGGTACTCTTAGACCAGTATGTTGGAGACCCAGTGTTGAAAACACTAAGTTGGTGATGACGTCCTTTGAGTAGATAATGATCCAGCTTGAACAACAACTGAGGCATTCACAGGTGTGAACATGAAGGAATCCATTTGGATTGTCAGTAGTTCCTGTAAAAGAGTGGTTGTATATATCAAAAACATAAAAAATTAATTTTTTTTTATCTCATTCGAGTGAACAAATTTCCAATTGATTTCTTTTTTGGCCCTTTAAGGGACTAACAGATGGGTAACACTATCATCTGGTTTAAGGATTCACCTCAGGTTCACTATTTTTTGTTTCTAAAGAAAATAGGTTTTCCATAAGAAACAAAATTGTCTGATAAAGACTAATCCGTACATCCATTTTATATAATGAAATTAAATAATTGATTTATTCACTTCAGGTTCACCATTTTTTGTTTCCAACAGATATTGGTTTCCCATGGAGAACAAAATGATCCATTAGAGACTAATCACTACGTCCATTTTATTTAAAGATATTAAATAATTGTGTTATTCACGTCAGGTTCACTATTTTTCCCTTAGAATATGTGTTCTGGTTAGTAATAACTACTTTTGAATGGTTTCCAATGGATTTAATCATGGAAACCAAAACAGCCAATGGTTCTGTATCCAAATGGAACAGCTTTCCAAAGGTAGTCATTCCATAAGTATTTTGACTTACGACTCTTAAGAACTCACATTGGTCGAGAGGATGGTAGTTCAGGATCATCACATCCTTTTCGGGGGAATTATTTACTTCTCTGATACTCTCTTATATATTTATGATATGTTCGGGAATCCTTCATTAATTCCCAACTATTATGTGAGTTATCAAAATATTTTCAACCAATTATCACCATGTATAGAATTTAGAATCATCTTTATGTATTGGAGGTTCTTTATTAATGGAGATATCTATATGTATTAGAGGTTCTCCATCAATGATATTGTAAGGCCTCGACCCCTCTAGACATGATCTAGTGCATTACTAATTTCGCTGTCATGGTTAGAAGGAATCAAATCCTAAATGAATGATCATTTTTTAGATTTTAAGAAACTAGATACATAGTTGTAACTCAGATTTCATTGGGAAAGGTAATAAATTACAATACATAAAAAAACTAAAAAAATGGCATCCACAGAAACTCAATAAATGATATCCTCTTCATAACCTATTGGAGGTAAAAAAATGAAAGGGGAGAGTTCAAATACTTAGTAAGGGTTACAAATAGTGGCATCATTAATCATCAATAACTTAACAATAAACAAATATGGCGTGGTTAATAAATGAAAAACACATGCCATTAATAAACTGAGAAACAACCTGCCTCGATAGATTTTGTCATAGTGAAAACCTCAGGGATAGTAACAAATGAAAATGAATAAAGAAAATTATTATTAATTGGACATAATGTATCTATCACGTGATACCGTAATACCATTAAAATAGTTTAGTTTGGTAGGTAGAAACCCATCTGATTTATGGAAACAAACTCGAAGGGTTTGTCGCCAAATGATTTGTCTCACAAGACCTATTGATTCATTGAGGGGATATAGTGGGCCCCACCCTCCACTGAATTTCCAAATCATTATTTATAGAGATATTTAATACAAGTACAATATTCCTTCTCAATGTCCATATAGAGTATAGAATAGATATTCATTAATATTTCCATAATTAAAATAACTTTCCAAATATACACAGTATGTGAATGGGTATACAACATAAGACAATACTCAAATCCATGAAACTAGAATATGAATATAATATATATTTACAATTTCAAATGAAAAATTATCTCAAATGAGTATTAGATACACTACATAAGAAATATTAGGTGCACAATACCAAGAAGGTCTCAATGAAATGGAAATCGAGACAAAGTCCCTTACCATATTGTAATCAATTGAATCATTTGACCAGAAGTCAAAAATCACCAAATTAATCACATAATACAATGAATATATATAGAATAATGTTATTAAATATCAAATGTAAGTACACATATACCACATACAAGAAATAAGTGGCGAACAAAGAAAATCTCACAGAAATTAAAGTGAGATGAGAAACCCCTTACCTTTTGCTCGATTGTGTTCTTAGTTTTTTTAATAACCTTAATAATAAAATTTAGCTTCATTAATTAATAATAATAGAACCTCCGATACATTTAATTTATTTACTATATCTTTATTAGGTTCATTCATGGCCCTTTCATGGGTTTAAATTTTATTGTTTGGAAACATTTTCTTCTCTGGTTTTCATGATCGGTTTACTTGTATTAATGAATGGAAGTTCATTCGATGTGTGGATAAACATAATTTTTTTAATATATCTTATTAATTAAATTTAGATATATAAATGATCTTTTAATTATTTTTGGTTATATACCATGATGATGATTCATTAGTTATAAGTTAAATACTGAAGTTTGGATTAACTTGGTGGTTTTGTTCATAGTGAACTTGTTTTGTATTATTATTTTATATCATGAGTGTTTAAGGATTCCATAAAATTAATGAGATGAAATAAATATATTATGATATGGTTCAACCATAAAAATGGTTTCATGACCATAATTGAACATGGTAATGAAAATTGAGAACCTATCGTCCTTGAATTTGATAAATTAACACATCTCGGATGGTGTTTTTAGTATAAGAGGAGGTGGAAAGAGAGATGATGATGAAATATTACATTAGAATAAAAAAATTTCAGTTTATTTAAGTTACTATAATTATCATATAATTTGGATGAGGAGAGATGAGGAATGAAGTATAAAATAAAGGAACTCGAAATAGACGAAAATTGAGAAATCTCTCATTAAAATTCAGCATCCTAACAACGTCACTTAAAATTTCACAAAATAGTTTGATAAGAGAAAGGGTGTCTCTCCATAATATTACATAATATGGACATAAAGGGGAATATGTAATGACATATATAAACATAATCCAATTGAAAATAAAAGAGAAACATAAAATGAATGTATAAGAAAAGAGAAGGGTGGTTGATTCTCTTACCTTATAGAGTAGCTCCCAAAACATGAAGGATGGAACCTTGGGGGTTTTAGGACACCTTGGTAGGAATCATAGGGAGGTAGAACTACCATATCTTTGAGTATTATGTATTTGGAATGAATGAAAATGATGGGGGTGAGTGGGTATTTATAGTAAATGAGAGGAAGTTTTTTATTAATTAAAAGGGACACATCATTGGTTGTTTTTGCAAAACCATGGGACTTACCATGGTATTTGGCCATGGGTTTAGCCACTTGGGACACCAAATGTCATATGTTACTCTACAAAAGTTGACCAGCCTTTTATATTTAATTATTACATCATTATGATGTTATTAAACTTGAGAAAACTCAAAACTGTATTTTTACAATTCACAAAAATTAAAGAATTTTAGAAAAATCCCAAAACATTAACCTAACCATTTATCTAGGTATAGAATTAAAAAATGAACTAAATTTTTTGAAAATAATTTTATATATATTATTAATTTAATTTTTAAATAAAATCATGGTTAATTTTAAAAATAACAATTTTAAAGATATAATTAGTTTTATATCATATTGAAAAAATAATTAAGATCTCATTTATAAAAGAAAATATTATCATTATTTACTATTCATAAGGGAAATATTACTATTAATATCACTATTCATATAGTTATGTTTCTATTCATAAAAAAAAACATGTTGGTTTCCTCAGACTCCAAATAACGTACCGGTCATAGCTCTAGATGATTGTTTTTTTAAAATTCAAAACATAAAAGTGGAAAATTTTTGTTTAATGGATAGGTTATGACTATATCATAGATAACCAAGTGTTGTTTCAAAGGAACACAGTGCTTTATGAAATATAGTCTATGAATAGAAGTTATTTAAGATAATTATACCATAAAATATTTGGGGTGTTATAGATATCCTATCATATATTACTTCAAAATTATTTTAGTTGTTATTAAAATGATGCTAGTTTTTAATCCACTTTGTAAGGAACAATTTAATTTATTATCATCTAGGTAGATAAAATATTATCTTGAGTTTATCATCATCAAGGGAGAAGGAAGGTTACTCTATAGTTTATCATCATCCAGGGAGATGGAATTTCTTTTGATGTTAGTATCAAATCCATATATGTGCTACCTACGTATCCTATTGAAAGAAATATGAACCCACGTAGTTTAGTGACACTTCATAGGACACATTATAGCTTTTAAGTTCATGTGATAAAGACCCAAATGTGTAGTTTAATGTCATTTGGAAAGGTCATCTAGGTGGAATATTCCAAGTCAATGTTTAGTGTGGGAATTATACCAAATAAGGAAAATGAGCATGGAAGGAATATGAGCTCCAAAGACGAATTAGATACTGTTGGGAATGTAGAGCAGAGAGAACATGGTTGATTTTAGAGGTTGGTGTTGAACCTCAGGGAGGATTTCTAGGTATCCAACATAGATATGAATAAAATATTTTATAGTTCGGTAATTCTCACATGGGATTATCGCAATATGAGAGGAATGGGATGAGGCTTGTTCCTAAGGAGAATGCCTAGCAGCAGGGTCCATTAGAGATGTTGTAATTTATGGAGATTTGGGTTATTAGATTGGGGATTACTCTTAAGGAGGATTAATAGATTAAGGGAACTAATATTGGGGATTAATCTTGAGAAGGATGACCAGATTATGGGGGTATGATTTTTCATTTCATAGATGAGATGATATGGATATCAGGCCTCAAGAAGGCTTCCTACGTATACCTATTATCATGGGAATCAGAGTTCTCATTGTTCATTATGTCAAGTGGATTTTGTAGAATTTTTACCATTACAAACATCTAAGCTAATGTGTGTCATGCATGGTGTGATAAATAAGAGGATGTGAAAGATTCAACAAACCACACATGCTTTCTCCTCCACCGGTGGAAGTGACTGGGCCTACAGTGTAAGTGACCGGGGATACGTTACTTCCCTCTATTAACTTTATCCTAGAATGGGATTAAGGTTAAGGATTTAGTGGAGGTAGAGAGGAGGAATACTAAAACCTCCTAAATTAGTGGATAATGGCTTACACCAGTACGGTTTCCCTAAAATTGGTCCTGGGAGAGGAGGGAAAATTTCCTTTTCCAAAGGGAAAAGAAAGTGTGATCATCTCTCTCCCTTTTGGGTACCAGAGGCTCTGTGTCTTAGAGACAATAAGCGAGGACCGAGTCCTACTCACCGAATTTGAGATCGAGAACTCCACAACATTTTCCCTAGGGTAAGGTTCTATGAGTCCAAAGATATTAAAACCTACATACATCCTGAGTATCCTGACTCCCTTATAGAAAAAATATGGGAAACCTATGACCATAGAAATAAAAACCCAAATTGGAGACACGTTGATGTGCCTTTCCCAAAGGGTTGGAAAATCAAGAGGTTTTGGTGAAGTTTTTAAAACGATCCCTTTTAGATAAGGGAGACAATGGAGGATATTACCTAACATAAATGGTTTTTAAGGATGACTCATTAGAGGCTTGAGAAGGATGATGGAGAGTGGTAAACCCAGAAGGGGAGCTCAAGTAAGTGATGCACTAGTATGTGGAGTGCATGTAGGTGTGGGAGAATTTTTAGCACCTTAGGTGATGAGAAAACTAGATGAATAAACATGGGACAGACTTGGATCAATCCATCAAGGTTCTTTAAAGATATTCACATAAGTGAGGAACACAACATACTACTTGATAAAGGATGGTCACACAAGTTTTCTTTAATCAAGGGGTTGGAAGAATGAGTCACGTAAGTGTTTTTATTTTTTTAACAATGGGGGAACCAAAGTATTACTACCCCCCTCTAATTTCCTTTCTTTTGGTGTTATAAAACCACCTTGGTGGTTTCTAGGGAATTGGGTGAAGTACTAAGTTTATTAGAACAACAATCAAGATTTAGGGAAATTCATCCATTGAGATAAAGGTCTCAAGGGTTTATTTAAAGGCAAATATGAGACAATGGGAAAAGGAAAATGACCATGAAAGTGTATTGTTATGTTCAAGTTTGGGTGTGCAAGTACTTGCATGCCCACTGTGATTTGGTCTACCTTGGGAGAACCACTACTCGTTCCTTTGAAAATCTTGGCCCTCTTCATATATTTTCTCCACTTTTTTCTAAGGAATTTTCCTTTGTCACCTTTTTATCTATATGATCAAACAAAGTGTCAATAATGGTTTCTATACATAAGATGTTCCAATTAACCAACCTGATTTTTCTAAGCATTATAATGATTTTTAATACATATTTTTTGATTTCATAAAGTATGATAATGATATTTTTTAAGGAATGATTATTCCCTTTGAATGTAAAAGGTATATTTTTTATAAAACGCTTGTTAGGGGTTCTCAAGGTTTTTTAGAAAACCTCATCATTATAATTTTTAATTAATAATTTTAAAAAGTTTTTTAGGAAACAAATTTGGTAGTATATATGATTTCATGTTTATGTAAGTGATTATATGAGTTAAAATTTTATTATAATAAAGACAAGCTTTATTAATGATCACATGGGCTGGAAATGGATTAATGAGTTTTTTTATTTTTTATATATCCCTTTCTGATATTTTTAGGCTCATCCTAAAATTTCAAACATTTTTTACATATATATTAAGGATGATTAAAAATGTTATTTTTTTAGAGTACTAGATATAAGAGTCACTTTAAACGAAGCAATTGTGACTTTATAAAGAACTTGTTTAGAAGAAAAAGTGACAAATTAATGACGTTAGTATGTTTATGTAAGAGTTTATCCCAACTGTCTAAAACACTAAACATAAAAGGTATTTGGGTATCTATGTTATCCAAAATTTCTGTTTGATATATTTGATGACTAAAATTGGGCCACATTTATCGATATCGAATACATAAATATATTGATTATAATTTTAGTACTAGATCTAGGAGTGAAGGTTCGAGGAAATAATAGTTGGTATCAGAGAAGGGTTTAGATAAATATGTAAACAAGAATATTTTCTTGTGAGGATAACTTATGAATTATGGTTACCATCATGTGTTTATAAGTATAAGGATTTCCATAAGATAAAAGGCATATAAACTTCTTTTGTGGTTTAAGTGATGAAATTTTTAGATGATTAATATTATTTTGGTAGACATTTCTGGTAATAAAACCCTTGGGATTAGTATAAATTTTAGTGAAAAATTTATTTAAGTAATAATGATTTTCTATTTTATAGACATAATTTTAAAGGTATTGATAACCTATAGAATAAATATGATCTTTGATGTTGAGGTTACAATTGTTAATTGTGATAAATGGTTATAACATGCTAGGAACATTTGATTTATTATATAGATAACCATGGGATTTAAATGTTACTTGGTGAATATGGGATTAATATTATTTTTTTTAAAAAGTTCAATATTTAGTGGACATTATTTGATTAAGGAAAATTGAAATATTTTTTTCTATGAAATTTTTTTATTTTAGTAATAAAGGTTGAATTATCTTTTATAAGTGTATATGATTTTATTTTCCCTTTATGATGATTTAGCCTTTTTATGGAAAAGGTTAGCATATTTAAGAGGTTATGTGATATGGAAATATATATTTGTTTTTGGTTATATTACTTTAATAGTGACTATATATTTATTGGGGATAAATAAGAAATTTATCGTTGAAAAATATTTGATTAATTCATTATGATTTTTGGGTTTATAACAGAGTCGGTATATTTTTAAGAATCTTAAAGATATATATTTTTCAAATAATTTAAGTTGAACTTTGGGGGTTATTATTGAGACATGGATATTATTGTTCTATTTCATCATATGATGTTTTATTTATATTGGTTATTATATTACATTGTGCTAACCATTTTGGTATTGAATAATGTATAAATATATGAGGAATAAGTTATTGTTCTTTTGTCGATCTTATGATCCATAATAAGTTTATTTTAGTTCTTCAGGCATGAAAAATTGAATTTGGATTTTAATTTTTTAGATTAATATTTGAGATATATTTAATAATTTATTTAATAATAACCAAAGGAATAAATTGTTCTTATGATATAAAAATAATTCAACTAACTATATTTTATAATTTTTTATATCTTGATTGTAAGAGAATCACTAAACACTTAAAGAAGGATCCTCATATAAAATTTTATCCTTTTAAATTCATTTAAAATAAATGTATGGTCTTCTTTATCACCTACAAAATTAGGTTTTTTTGTTTATTAAATTTCAAAATACCGTGTTCTCTATGACTCTCTATTAATACTTGGACCTTTTTTCCTTTATTCCCATATTTTTAGATACCACCAATGATCTCCTTATTTGGAACCCGATTGTTTGTTATTCTAGATGACTATCATAATTAAATTTTCCAATATTAAAAATGATGTGTTATTATCCCATTTTATGATGTGAGTTTTAAAAGAAGATATTTTTAAATATTAAAAAGTTTGTTTACTTTTATGATTTCTTGGTTTTTCTTCTACTCTATGAAAGTGATTCTAAAAAGAGTTATAAAATATTTTATTAAGAATGAGATTAAATTTAAAGGATTAAATTCACTTAAAGGGTGATAGAATGTAACCCCAAAAAAATTTAGTCTAAAACAATACAATATTTGATAGCTTGATTAATAATCAAAACTGTGGTTTAAGGGAATTATGATATAATATAAAAATACTATAATTTAATGGGCATGTTATAACCTGGAAATAAATTGGTTGGAATGTATAAAAGTAACTAAATTATTAAATATATCCATAAAAGTATGATTAAATACAAATTTATTGATTAATTATTTGGAAAAAATCACGAAATGTTTAGTAAAATTAATTTAATGTTTCAAAAATACGTTTCCTTCAAAAAATGGTTTTTGTTGATTTCTGTGAGGGAATATTATAATAAATTTCACCCACATTTAGAAATTAAAATTTATAAAAATGGTAATTTTTTTAAATAATCATATCATATTTATCTTAGTGCGAAATTTTTGGGATTTTTCTGAGAACATTTATTTTTATGTGAATAGTGAAAGATATAGTTTTCTGTAAAAAATCATTTATTTTCATCAAATAAAGTAATTTAAAAATCCAATTAATTTTTTAATTTGATTTTAATGTAACATAATTATAATTTAATTATATATAATCTAATTAATTACGTTGGAATATTCCTTATATCCTATTTTGTTATAAGTTTATTTTTGCACTTACAACACAATTTTCAAAAAATTGTTTTTCATTGAATTTTATTCAGATTTAATTTAAACGAATTTATTACAATTTAAGAAATTTAATTTTATAAAATTGATTCTATATTTTGAATCAGGAGTTTTATATTTATTAAAGTGGTTCCTTTTATTTTTTCATTTTTAATATCAGCGATAGTAAATATTTTTGACCTCTGTAACGGTAAAATGGGTAAAACTATGTCAAAACATTGAGATAAGGACTATAAATATCTCAAAGACAGGTAGTTATTTTATTTTATAAGTCTATTTTCATAATAAACATAAATTTTTGGAAAATTATAGAATTTATTTCCACTTCCCTTTGATAATGACCTTAAAATAATTTTAATAAAGAAGTAAAAAATTGCCAATATCTTTGTTTTAATATCTCTAATATTTTATCATAGGTATATAAAATATTATACGAAGATTTAAATTATTATTTTAGACATTAATTATTTTTTCATCATGGTAATTTAATTTAAATTTTTAGTTATGAGATAATTACCTTAAATTATTACGCAATGCCGACACCATGATGGTTCAATTAAATGAAAAATATAGTAAATGATTTTTAAAGTATTAAATGTATTACAATCATGGTGAATTAATCTATTCTGGGAATTTTTTAGATAAATATATCATATTATCGATGTTTTAAATGTTTATACTCAAATTAAGTTACTATCTTTACGTCATTAAAGTCAAACTATTGGAATAGTCATTGAAATTACTTTTATAGATTTTTATGTTAAATAATATAAAAAATGAAATAGGACAAGGGGGATGATATATGGCTGAAAATTTCTTACGTTTACAATTTTTGAGAAACTTTTTACCTTATATGTAAATTCATAACCCATTAATATTGAAAAGGTTGTTACCATGATTATAGTTAAAATTGGTTAATGAATGTTATAAACCAAATGATATGTTTTAAAATGAAACGTAATCCCATAAAAAATTTATTGGTTGAAATTATTTCAATTGAAAAATATCTTATATCTTATATTTTGTTCACTTTTTTCCAATTTCTATTTAAAATGAATTTATTATATTTTCATCTTTTATGTAATTCCAATTATATCATTTCCTTAACTATAAAAGGACACCACCTCTATTCAATTATTCACACCATATTGAGGAACATATCTTGATAAAATCCTACCAAAAACTCTTATTAATTTATTTATATAAATTATTTACGTTAAGGTAATATTAAAATACTATCCCTAGGGCCCTTGAAGACATATCTGGAGGAGGATCTTCAAAGAGGAGGTAGTCGTCTTAACCGAGCATTTTCATTTGACTTCTTCTTCCACCTCTTTCAAATATTTCCTAACCATTAAAATATTATAAAATAAGAATCTAAGATAAAATTAAATTTTATTATGTTAATATAATAACCTTATATATCTCCATTCAATTCTATTGGGAATGAATACATCATTCGTGCCTATGTGTGGACTACCACATCTACGCATCAATGAATTTTGTTTCTCACCACTACCATTCATGATTGATTATTATGATCAATTTGATCAATATATAAGATATTAATGAAATAATTATCATTATGGGAAGTTAATATATCATCTATTTTATTACCATTCCATCCATTGAAAAATGATAACGTTATTCGTTCATACGTGTAGACTACCACCTCCGCGAAGCGATGCGATTATTTTTTCATGTACACCTTCCTTAAGTGGTTATAAAATTTCATTTAATGTAAAGTATAAAAATGATTTTATTATTAAGATTATTTAGATGAAAAAAATTACCCCTCTAACCATATTCATCTTACCAAAGTTTTTTTGGGATTATGAATTAAATTACCTGAAAACTTCAAACACAAACTTAACTTATTATGTAAATAAAAGAAAAATCTTCATAAGTTAAATTAAAAGGTTTATAATAATGGAATTAAAATTTAAATGTTTATTATTCAAGTAAATAATAAATATATATTTATTATATAGGATTTAATGAACTCACATGAAATGTTAAACATGAGGTAAGAGGCACTTCACCTTAAAACCTCATTTTAATGATTTAATTTATAATTTTTTTCCTAGAGGTCCCAATTCTTAACATCATTTTGCGGATGTATTTATATTTACATAAATAAATAATAAATTACATTTTATTCTATTTTTTAAATCTTCAACAAATGTTTCTAAAAGGAATCATTTCTTATATTCTATGTAAGACCTTTTTGATTTTATTAACAAAAGGCCAAAGGAATGTTATATTTCAACGTATAATATGTTGATGGATTTTACCTATACAACAAAAGTTACATGAATATTTAATTCCATTATAATATTCCATGTTTTATTCAAATAGGAAACCTAATTCCGTTTGTTCTGGGTATTTTAGATTTGAAAATTATGTTTTAAATAAAAGGGATATATCAATATCTGAAAAAGTTATTACTATTGGTTTAAAAGTATATTTTTATGAGTTTGTTGATATAAATTCAAGATTTTATGTTTTTAATGTATGTAATTTTCCTAGTAAATTTTTTATGATGATTGTTTAGACTGATATAGCTCTCCAATTCATTGGGTAATAAATTTTTTCTCCTGGGAATTATGTTGGAATTAAAAAGAGAGGTTATTACATTTGTAAGAGTTCTATGAATATGATGTCCCAATTAAACTACCTGATTTTTATATAATTACTATTGAGTTTTCTTGGAAATATTTTTATTTCAAAAAGTAAACTAATGATTGTTTTTATGTAATTATTTTTCCCTTTAAGGGTAGAAGGTATGTTTCTAAGAAATTGTTTTTCATGGATTCTCATATTTTCTATGAAACACTCATGATTATAATTTTTTATTTATGATTTTTATAAACTTTTTTATAAAAAATTTTGGAAGGTAAATATGATTCCATTTGTAATTAAATGATAATTTTAGCTCAAAGTTTATTATGTAAATGGAACACTATCTTAGATGATATGACGGTTTTGAAATGGACTAAAATTTTTCATTTATTTTTTATATATTCCTTATTGAGATTTTTGTTCTCATCATTATTTTAAAAACATTTCTTCACATGGATTAAATTTTAGTTAAAACACTAATAATGTTAGAGTTCCATATATGGGAGTTACCATGAACAGAGGAAGTGTGTCTTTATAAAGGACTTGATTAGTGGAAAATCTTCACTAAAATACATGAGTGTTTTTATGTATGAGTTTATCCTAATTATCTAAAACTATAAAACTAAAAGGGATTTGGGAAAATAATTGATAAAATATTTCCATTTTAAGTTTTTTATTGCAAAAATGAGGCCACATTTATCTATATCAAATCCATAAATAAAAATATTATGTTTTTAGAATCGAATCCAAGAGTGAGGGTTAATGGATGTTATAACAATTTAAATATTTCTATTCATGATTATAATAGATAATTTATTTTTACTTTTTTGGAAAATATTATCATATTCAAGGGTAGCCTTCCTTTTTTATATAATTCATTCTTATAGTTTTATCATAGCTCTATTTCCCTTGAAAAAATGTTGAAAAAATTGTTTTTAATTTTTGAAATTTCATTTCTAAACTTATCATTTTATTCCAAAATGGAATCAAACTCAATTATTTGATCTTCATCACAATAATTATAATAATACATAATAACTTCAAGTTGAACACATTGAAGATTATAATATAATTTACTATTTTTACAGGAAGAATTATTAATCAATTTTTAATTTTCTGAAAAAACTAGTTTATAATTATTTTTAAGATTATTGAATAATGAAGTGGTATTGTAAACCTTATTATTTATTTTATCAATATATTTATATAAATCATCTTTAGAGGGATCAAAATTTTATTCTGAAGAAGAATTAAAATATCATTCACATTCCAATATTAATGTTGCCCTTAAACATGGGTTTGATGATTCTTTCTCAGTACCAGATTTATGACTATAATTTAAGTCTAAAGTGTAACTCCAATGAACTACAATTTATTTCCTTTCATTATTGTATTGTTCTCTTTTTTTTTCAGGTCATTATTGTTTCTTGGTAAATTAGGATTGTTATGAAATATCCTCTTTCACTCAAAATAGATAATTTCAGAATCATCATTATAAATATCAATACCTTTGTTCTTCTCCTTGAAAACCATTTTATAATGAGTCCTTCTAAATATTCAAGAGTTACCATACATATTTCTTTGTACACTTTTTACTATTAGATTAATTCCATTTCTTTTACTAGAATGTATATTAGAGTTAGAAGATTAATTTGTAAATTTTGATTTGAAAAAATATCTTTATTTTTCAAATATATTCCTGGGTAATATTTTTGAGCTCTTATTCAAATTTTAATAAATATTAAATATTCTAATATAATTTATATTCCTTGAAAAATTTTCATTCATCGATCACCACAATTTTACCATGCTATTTATTTTATCAAATTATTAAAACTATATCAATGATAATTAAATATTCTAATGTTTCCCTTATGAAACTAGATAAATTTAAAATACTATTAAATATATGAAATTTTTTGGTTAATTGATGCATCTTAACCCATTTTAAATTCTTGATATTCTTCTCTTAATATTTGTAACACCCCAAGATTCCACGGTACGTTTCCCTTTGAATCATGCAATAGCTTCCATTGTACGCAACTTCGAGATTCTAACACACCACAACCAAAAAAACTAGCCGTTATGAATAGTAATACCTAATAGTTGAAATTTTATAAATTTTATTTTTTAAAATGTACTTTATTTTTTAATTGTAATATAGAAATTATCTTAGGTTGAATTTTTGGTATTTTTTTGAAAACTTTCAATTTTTAGTGAAAAGTGAAAAACACGGCGTTAATGGATAAAACCAGATTATTTATTTAAATAATTATTTATTTTATTTAAATTTATTTTAGGTGAAAATAGAGACATAATACCAATATATGTTCAATTTAACTCATTGGAGTCATTTTATAATAGGTTTAGTTATATAAAATTTTTATTGAACTTTTTACCATCTTTTACACACCTTTTAGGTGCAATTAAAAATTTTCATAAAACAAAATTTTTCCACTTATGTCAGTTGAATTTTAAAAATTTGAGAGAAATGATTAATATCAATAAGTAAAATGTGGTTCAATAATATTAAAATAATTTTTGGTGAATAATAACTTTTTTACTTTTATTTACCATGGTTAAAAGTAAATAGTGTAATTAAGGGTAAAAATGATATCATAATTATCTTAACACATGTCTTAAATCTATTGGATAAGTATAATTAGACCAAAAAAACCTTATGAATAAAATATGATCCTCGTTTTCCACATGGATTAGATTTGGACATTTATTATTATTTTATTTAAAGAAGAGTTAAAAGTGTTAAATTCAATGTTTATTAACTAATCCATTTTTAATATAGGGTTATACATAATATAAATTCGACTAGAAATATTAATTAGAAATATAAAAAGAATTCCTAAATAATGGTATTTTATTTATAATTTTTAGACATTAAATAATTTAATTTAATTTTGAAAGAATGATGATTCAATAATTACCTTATTAATGAAATATTAAAATATTTGATATTATAAATATCCAAATAAATGTAATTTGAGACTTTTTATGAATTAAAATAATTTTATAGGTTAATATGACATGTTAGGGTTGGTTAAATAAATTTTATTCGAAGTGATAAAGTTTATATGGCTTTCAAAAAATTCAAATACAAAATAGTGTCAAAATTGACACAATTGAGTTTTTAAAAACAATACTATATTATTAATTGAAATAATATTCCTAAAAATCTAGGGTTCGGAAAAAAGAAATAGATAAGGTTATATATATTAATAATTAACCACATATAGTAATTTTATTGAGCATATAATATAAAAATACTAAATGACATGGTAAATGTCAAACGATTTTACTAAGAGTTAAATCTAAAACATAAGGTTAATATGATGACCTAAACCAATATAAAACCTATTGGTCGAGAGGTTTTAGACCCATACCTACCTTATATTCTAAATTATTCATTTTGGATCCATTAAAAATCGAAAATTATTTTATTATAATATAATATTTCAAGAATTTTAAAAAATGACCCTCACCTATCTTATAAAAGACCACTCCACCTTCTCTTAATTTCAAACCTCCAAATCCTTTTGTCTCGGCCAAACCATACCCCAATATCCTCAATACTTTACTCCCTTAATCCTAGAGGCCTTACTTTGGTCAGAAAGCCAACCTATGGAGCCCTTTTGATCAAATCAAAAGGAAGAACCCGAAGAAGAGGTAAATATTTCATCACCTCTTTCAAGTTCTTTTCTTCTTCAAATTCATCATTATTTATTGTTTCCATTATAAAATAATAAATCCATAATCTTATATATAATGTGATTTTATTAAAATTGTAAAACCATATTCATTATTCCATCCATCGTGTGAATGAAAAAGTCACCATACATGTGTGCGTACGGCTTACCATCTCCACGTCGTGGTGTAGTTTGTTATTCAAACACATCATTATTTGGATAGGTATAATAATGAGTATAAATGATATAAATAATAAATATAACATGTTAATGATTATTTATATATGATATACCATCCAATTAGATACAATTTCACCATCAATATAATGATATTGTCGCTCGTGCGTACGTACGGATTACCGTCTCCACAAACGTGATGAGATTCATTCCCCATTGTAATCATTCAAGAATAATTTTCATTTTATGATTAAAAATAATTTTTATGAACATAATATAATTCCTTATATGAATAAAATACATCCTATCTATAACAAACATGGCTTATGTAACCATGCATATAAAGGAAAATGAATCAGTTAACACCCAAAACAGTGATACTACTGAAATATTATTAACAATGAAATATTAGAGGGTCATATATGATATAATATTGAGGTATATAGTTCTTTTATAATTTAATAACAATTATTTAACTATTATAGAAGAGTTTAATGTACCCTCTACCTAGTAAAAGTACAAGATAAGGGTTAATTTTACAATCTCATTATTATCCGAGATTCTTTTTACATAAGTATCTACTCATACATCTTTATCATCCACATCCGTGTTTTCTTAAAAAAGTATTTCAAAAAATTTTCAATATTTAATATAAAATGGGTTAAAGTAATTTATACCCTTATTTGACCTCATATTTTTTGAAATTAATCTTTCCGTCATTTTCAAAACAAGGTACTTTATGACCTTTTCGACAAAATTAAGGTAAGAATGTCTTCTTTTTTAACTTCTACGGAGGGTGTGGCTGTTTTCTACCATTATAATATCGTCTAAGCATCCCATAAAATATTATTAGAGTATTTTCAAAATAAAGGTTTTCTTTTATAATTATATGACGTTTAAATGATCTCAAAATATAAAGATATATTTCTCTAAAAAAGTTTTGATTTCATCTATGTCAACATCCTTTGATGGATTTTAAGCTTGTTTGAAGTTGATTTATTATGATGAAAAATATTCATATTGTATTGAAGGTTTGGTTATATTTTTTACTTTGGATGTGTTATTTTTACACCATTCATGGTTTATGAATAAAGTATTGACATTTCGTATGCTCGTTTTAATACGAATGTTTATTTCATATGAGGAATTAATTGGACATAGTAAGTGATGGGTGGAGCCCTCTATAGCTCCTCGATGCATCATAGGTCTCATGATACAAACTATTTTCTTGGAAAATGGCCTTGACAAAATATTATTTGTAGTCTTCGCACAAGTCCTTGACTAAGTGGTTATGAAGTCGGGAATTATGCATTCCATCATTATGAAAGTGGCTATAGATATTGCATGTGATTATTAGACTAGTAGAATATCCATGTGATTAAGTAAATGGAATTATTTGATTTTATCTATTCAATATTATGTTTAAGTTTTTGTTTAAAAGGATTTTGTTTTAGTCTTATACATTGCCTTAAGTGTTTATACTTATTTATGAAAGTTTTCTCTATATTGTTATCCTTATTGAGAATCTGAGATCACCCCTTTATATGTTTTATTTTTCCCAGGATTTGAAGAAGTATATTATGGTTGACTTATATGGATAGGATTTGGATATAAGTTTGTTAAAAAGGGGAATAAATATTGTTGATATTTTTATTTCATGATGTAATGTAAAACTTTTCAATGTATCTAGTACATCCATGGATACTAAACTGATCGGTCCCTCGGGATTTGATCCCTTGTGATCATGCCAATGTTATTTCGTAATGCACTAACTCTGGGTAAATGGGGTCAGGTAATTACAATTGGTATCAGAGGAAGTTTAGTACAAATCATGGAAACTTGATTTAGGAAAACACTAATTAGAAAACAGTACCCTAAGATAGACTTTGAGGATTAGTATAGAAGAACATCCTAGAATTTTGGTACTATATATATTTTGTAAGTTTTCCAAGCAATATATCCCTATCTAGATACGAGAAGGTAGTGGCAGATCTAGCATAGATATACCTAAGGGTAAAACCCGAAAACAGTGCTTTGAGCTAGACTCGAACGAGAACGGTTGCACGACAAAGGGCCTTGCAGCAGTCTTGATTACAACACTCCCGAGGTATATGCTTAGGATAATTGTCATTTTCTTTAAAAACCATTATGAAGGGTTAATGAGTATATACTTCTTCAAATAAATCAATTTTATGATTATAGATTATATCTATAAAATGTTCAATTTATGTTAAGTGTTTTAAAAGTTTAGAATGATGTATTGTGATTCATAAACTAATCTAATGTATGCCATTGTTTAGAAATGACTCCTAGTAGAAAGAATGGAAATGGTATCAATGCACATAATCCATGTAGGTATTTCCCTACTACTCAAATAATTATAGTAGAGCTGGCAATGCAACTGGTGCTGATCAAATTATCATCATATTGGGACAACTCAATCAAGTTATGAATAATAACCATACTCGAATGGAGCACCCTAATCCACAACGTGGAGGATCAATGTTAGACCACTGAATGAGGCAATAACGAATAAAACTAAATGGGAGTACTAATATGTTTGTAGTTGAAAAATGGATAAGTTCCTTAGAGAAAATATTTTATGCTTTGGGGAGTAGCGAAAGGGAAAAAGTTGTCATGGCAGTTTATCGCCTCACAGGAGATGAAAATAAATGGAGGTAATTTATTCAAAACAAAAAGGAAGATGAAGAAGTATCAAAAATATAATGGAATAAGTTTAAATATATTTTCTTATAAAATACTTTCCTCATGACTATCGAGCGGATATGGAAAGTCAATTTATGAGTTTGAGATAAAAGGAGGATAATAATGTCGCAAAGTATGAGGCTAACATTACAAGGTTAGAAAGGCATAAATAAAATTATACACATAACCCAAGGATTAATATTGATCAATTATTTGATGGGTTAAAACCATTTGTGCGTCAATCATTAGTCTCATAATCCTTCCCATCATACAAAGATATTTTCTCATGCACTATCAAGACAGAAAATGAATTTGCGAAGTCTTATGACTTTAAAGCATTGAATGAGATAGAGAGATCTTCTGAACACTCTGAAAATAGAAATAAGGGGAAGAAGGGAAAAGTTAAATATCCATCATGTGGTAAATATGGGAAGAAACACCCCGATACTTGCCTAAAGGGAATGAGAGTCTGTTACATGTGTCGTGAAAAAGGCCACCAAGCTCGTGATTGCAAGGGAAAGAAAGTGGATATCAAAATTGAATTCTACAATTCTAGAGAAAGGGGGAATTATGTAAATGAATTTCCTAAGAACCAAGGGAACATACCTAATAAAAGGCCATGGGAGAAAGGCCAAGGTTATGTGATCACTGCTACTGAGGTTGAAGCTCCAAAAGATGTGGTGGCAGGTAATTTAATGGTTTCCTCAAGTTTTTGAAATGATTTATTTTATTCTGGATCATTGCATTCTTTTATATCTTCCTAGTTTGCTAAGAAAATTAGATATTTCCAATTTGATTTTACAAGGAAGGCTTTAGTCGAAAATCATAAGGAAAGTATCATTATAACAATGTTTTGTGAATCAGTTCCCATTAGGAAAATATAAATGTTCTTTATCTTCTAATCTCATCGTAATACCCATGATTTAATTTGATATAATACTTGATATGGATTGGATTTTGGATCATGATGCAAAAATTTATTGTAAGAGGAAGAATTTTACAATTCTCAATGATGATAAGGAGTACCTTATCTTTAGAGCATAAATGTCATTATCTGATTCTTATCTAGATCCACCCCTAATAGCTCACCTAAATTAAATTATTAGGGTAGAAGAGAATTAAATAACTAAGGGTGACGAAAAGAATGTTTTAATAGAGGACGTACCAATGGTGAAAGAATATGTTGATGTGTTTCTGAAGGATTTACGTGGACATCCTACAGAATAAGAAATTGAGTTTTTCATTGATTTAATTCATGGTTCAAGGCCCATATCGAAGACCCCTTATAGAATGTCCACTGTGGAATTAGTGGAACTAAAGAAACAACTAGAGGAATTGAGTAATAAAAGATTTATTCTCCCTAGTGTTTCTCTATGGGGAGCCCCTATCCTTTTTGTTAAGAAGAAAGACAGATCTATGAGGTTGTGCATTGACTATAGGGATATCAATGCTATAAAAATAAAGAACTAGTATCCCCTACCTCACATTGATGATTTACTCAACCAACTTCATGGAGCTCAATATTTTTCAAAGATTGGCCTTCGATCTAGATATCATTATTTGTGTGTGAAAAAAGAAGATATCCCGAAAACATCATTTCAAACCAGGTACGAGCATTATGAGTTTACAATAATTTCTTTTGGATTGAATAATTCACCCTATGTCTTCATGGATCTAATGAATAGATATTTCAAGGAATATCTTGATGAATTTTTAGTGTTATTTATTAATGATATCTTTGTATAATCAAAAAGATATGAAGATCATGAAAATCACTTGCACACTATTCTGAAAACCCTTAGAAGAAATGAATTATATGGGAAGTTTAGGAAGTGTGAATTCTGTCTTCAAGAGATTTCATTTCTTGGACATATTGTCTCTAAGGATAGAATCTTTGTTTATCCTTCAAAGACCAAGTCAATCCAAGAATGTCTAGCACCGACGAATATAACTGAGGTATGCGGTTTTATTGGTTTAGCAGGTTATTATCGACATTTCTTCCAAAATTTGGCTAGGTTGGCTAACCCATTAACCAAGATCACATGTAAAGGGGTTAAATTTGATTAGACAAAAGAGTGTGAATAATGTTTTGAAGAACTGAGGATATGATTAGTCAATGATCCTATCTTTATTCTACCATCGAGGAATGATGATTTTGTTATTTATAGTGATGATTCAATGAAAGGACATGGTTGCATCCTTATAAAGAATGATAAAGTTATTGCCTATGAATCATGACAACTAAAAATTAATGAGAAAAACTATCCTACTCATTATCTTGAGTTAGTATTTGTAATAGTTTTTATGAAAATATGGAGAAAATTTCTATATGGTGAAAAATGTGAGATTTATACTGATCACAAGAGTTTGAAATATATTTTCTCATAGAATGAACTCAACATGAGGCAAAGAAGATGGCCTGAACTACTTAAGGATTATGATTGCACTATACACTACCTCCTGGGGAAGGAAAATAAGGTGGAATATTCTTTGATTACAAAGGATCATGGAGTTTTGAACACGATGAGAGTTGAAAGGGATCCTATTTTCATGGATCTAGTAAAGATGAATATGGGAATAACCGTAGAAGGTGAAACATCTATACTTTTTCAAATGGTTACAAAACGAACATAACTAGAAAGGATAAAGAGTTCTCATACTAATGATGAGGAGTTTCAAAAGAATATTAAAGCTATGAATGATCGGAGATTGAGTGACTTCATATATGAAGATGGAATTTTGAAATTTTGGAATAGAATTTGTGTTCCTAACATACCTAATCTAAAAAGATAATTTTTGGATGATGGTCATAGCTCTAATTTCTCTATACACCCTGGGATCACCAAGATGTATATAGATTTGAACGAACATTTTTGGTGGGATAACATGAAGAGGGAGATTGCCGATTTTGTGTCAAGATGTATGATTAGTCAATAAGTGGAAGATGGAAGGAAAAAACCTAGAGGATTCATGAAACCTCTTCCCATAACTAAGTGGAAATGGGATAATATTATGATGGACTTTGTCATGGGGCTACCAAAGACTCCTAGAAGGAATGATGCAATATGGGTCATTGTTGATCGTCTTACGAAGTCATCACATTTTTTTGTTATAAGAGAAGATTTAACACTTGAATGTATGGAAATACTATAGATTAATGAAGTTGTAAAACTTCATGGTGTACCCCTATTGATTGTTTCTGATTGTGATCCCCATTTTACATTAAGATTCTTGAAGATTCTTCAGAAGGCTCTGGATACTGAACTTTGTTTAAAAACAACCTACCACCCTCAAACCTATGGACAATCAAAACAGACTATTAAAACCATAGAAGACGCGTTGATATCTTTCTCACTTGACATTCAAGGTATGTAGGATCAATATTTACCTCGGGGATAATTTTCCAATAACAATAACTTACATTAAAGTATTCAGATTGCACCATAAGAAGCGTTATAAGGAAAGAGATTCCTCACACCAACATGTTGGGATGATTTTGGTGAAAGAAAACTCGTAGGCCCAAAACATGTTGAGGAAACAATGGAAAAGGTGAAGGTTATCCAAACCCACATCAAAGCAGCTCAAAGTAGGCAAAAGAGCTATGCTGATAACCAAAGGAAGGATTTGTAATTTCAAATTGGAGACCATGTTTTCTTGAATGAATCTCCATAGATGTGTGTTATATGTTTTTTAAGAAGGGTAAATTGAGTCCCAGGTACATAGGACCTTTCAAAATTCTATAATGAAATGGAGTTATAGTTTATCGATTCGCAATGCCTCCAAGTCTCTCCAATGTTCATGATGTGTTCCACGTATCACTATTGAGAAAATACATATCTGACCCAACACATGTACTCATCTATGAGGGAATTGAACTGGAACCTAATCTGTCTTATTGTGAAGAGCCCGTCAAAATTCTTGATACCAAAAAACAAGTGCTGAGAAACTAGACTTCTTTTCTGGTAAAAGTTTTATGGAGAAATCATAAGATGGAAGAGGAAACTTGGGAACCCGAAGAACTTATGATGAAGAACCACCCACATCTTTTTGTGTGGTAGTATTATAGAAATTTAGAGGATTGAATTATTTGAAGGAGGGAATAATGTAACACCCTTAGCTTCCACGGTACGTTTCCCATTGAATAATGCAATAGTTTTCATTGTACGCAACTTCAAGATTCTAACACACCGCGACCAATCAAACTAGCTGTTATGAATAGTAATACCCACTTTTTGAAATTTTATAAATTTTATTTTTCAAAATGGAGTTCATTTTTGAATTCATTATATCAAAATTATCTTAGGGTTAATTTTTGGTATTTTTCTAAAAACATTCAATTTTTGATTAATAGTGAAAAACACTGCGTTATTGGTTAAAACTAAAATTTTTATTTAAAGAATTATTTATCTAATTTTAATATATTTTAGGTCTATATAGATACATAATACCTATATAATTTCAATTTAATTCATTGGAGTTATTTTATAATAAGTTTAGATATCTAAAAATTTTATTAAACATTTTACTGTCTTTTACCCACCTCCTAGGAGCATTTTCAAATTTGAATAAAAAATAATTTTACCGCTTCTGTGAGTTGAATTTCAAAAATCTGAGAGATGCAGATAATATTAGTAAGTAAAATGTGGTTTAAAAAGATGAAAATAATTTTTTGTGAATAATAACTTTTAACTTTTATTTGCCACAATTAAAAGTAAATAGGGTAATTAAGGGTCAAAATGATATCATAATTACCCTAATACATGTACTAATTCTATTGGATAAGTATAATTCGACCAAAAAAACATTAGGAATAAAATAGTATCCTCTTTGGTCCACTTGGATTATATTAGGACATTTATTATTATTTTATTTAAAGAAGAGTTAAAAGTGTTAAATTCAATGTTTAATAACTAAACCATTTTTAATATAGGGTTATACACAAGATAAATTCAACTATAAAAATTACTTAAAAATCTAAAAATATTTCTTAAATAATTGTATTTTATTTATAATTTTTATAAATTAAATAAGTTAATTTATTTATGACACAATGATGATGAAATAATTACCTTATTAATGAAATATTAATATATTTGATATTATAAATATCCAAATAAATGTAATTTGAGACTTTTGATGAATTAAAATAATTTTCTAAGTTAATATGGTAAATTAGGGTTGGTTAATAAAATTTTATTCAATGTGATAAAGTTTTTATGGCTTAAAAAAAATCAAATATTAAATAGTGTCAAAACTAACATAATTGAGTTTTTAACAGAAATACTATGTTATTAATTAATATAATATTCCTAAAAATATAAGGACCATCCAAAGGACATAGATAAGGTTATATATTTTAATAATGAACCACATGGGGTTCTTTTGGCTTGTTATAGTAAGTTTATTAACCATATAATTTAAAAATACAAAGAGACCTGGTAAATGTCAAACTGTTTAACTAAGAGTTAAATATAAAAGATAAGGCTAATATGATGACCTAAACCTATATAAAACTAATTGGTTGAGAGTTTTTAGACCCATAAATTCCTTATCATCGACATAATTCATTTTTGAGCCATTTGAAACAGAAAATTATTTTTTTTATAAAATAAAATTTCAAGATTTTCCTAAAGTGACCCTCACCTCTCTTATAAAAAGACACTTTCTCTTCTCTTAATTTAACACCTCCAAAGCCTTTTTTCTCAGCCACCCCTACCCCAATATCCTCCAAAAATTTCTACCTTCATCCTAGTTTCCTTCCTTTGGTCATAATGACAACCTATGGAGCCCATTTGATCAAATCAAAAGGAAGAACCCGAAGAAGAGGTAAATATTTCATCACCTCTTTCAAGTTATTTTCCTCTTCAACTTAATATTTCTTTGTTGTTTCCATTATAAAATAATAATTCTAGTATATTATATATAATGTTATTTTACTAAAATGGTACAACCATATTCATTATTCTATCCATCATATGAATGACAAAGTCACCATACATGCATACGTATGGCTTACCGTCTCCACGTCGTGGTGTAGTTTGTTTTTCAAACACTTCATTATTTGGATTGGTATAATAATGATTATAACTGATATAAATAATAAATATAACATTTTAATGATTCTATATATATTATATACCATTCAATTACATACAATTTCACCATCAATACAATGATATTGTCGCTCGTGCATACATATAGATTACTGTCTCCACGAACGTGATGAGATTAATTCCCCATCATAATCCTTCAAGAATAATTTTCATTTTATGATTAAAAATAATTTTTATGAACATAATATCATTATTTATATTAATCAAATACATCCTATACAAAAAAACCATGGCTTACATAACCAATCATATACAGAAAAATGAATCAGTTAACACCCGAAACGATGATACTACTGAAATATTATTAACAAATCAATATTAGAGGGTCATATATGATATCATATTTATTTATATAGTTCTTTTATAATTTAATAAAAATTATTTAACTACTACATAGGAGGTTAAAGTACCCTCGACCAAGGAAAAGTACAAAGTAATAGTTAATTTCACAATCTCTTTATTATCCGAGGTTGTTTTTACGTAAGTATCTACTGGGACCTCTTTATCATCCACATCCGTGTTTTTTTAAAAATGTATTTCAAATTATTTTTACTATTTATGGTAAAATGGGTTAAATTTATTTATACCCTTATTTTACCTTATATGTTTTTAAAGTAATCTTTCCATAATTTTCCAAACAAGGTACTTTATGACCTTTTCAACAAAATTAAGGTAAGAATGTCTTTTTTTTAACTTATATGGAGGGTGTGGCTTTTTTCCACCATTATAACATCATTGAAGATTCCCATACAATATTATAATAATATTTTCATAAATAATGATTTATTTTATAATTATATGACTTTTAAATTATCTCAAAATAGAAATATATATTTCTCTAAAAAAGTTTTGATTTCATTTATGTCAACATCCTTTGATGGATTTTATGTTTGTTTGAAGTTGATTTATTATGATACAAAAATTCCATAGTGTATTTATGTTTTTGTGATATGTTTGACTGTGGATGTCTTATTTTTACATCATTAATGGTTTATGGATAATGTATTGAAATTTCGTATGCTAGTTTTAATACGAATGTTTACGTTCTGTTTAAACATTTTCATATGAGGAATAAATTGGACTTAGTAAGTGATGGGTGGAGCCCGAAATAGCTCCTCGATGCATCAATAGGTCTCATGAGACAAACTATTTTCTTGTCATAAGGCCATGACAAAATCATATTTTTAGTCTTGGCATAAGGCCTTGACTATGTGGTTATGAAGTTTGGTATTATGCATTCCATCATTATGAAACTGGCTTTTGATACTGCATGTGATTATTCGACAAATAGAATATCCATGTGATTAAGTAAATGAAATTATTTGATTATATCATTTCCATATTATGCTGAAGTTTATGTTTAAAAGTCTTTTTTTAACTTATATATTTCCTTAAATTTTTATTCTTATCTATAAAAGTTTATGCTATATTGTTATTCTTACTGAGCATCTGAGCTCACCCCTTTCTGTGTTTCATTTTTCCCAGGACATGAAGAAGTATTTTATGGTTGAACTTTAAGGATATTCTAAGTATATAAGTGTGTTAGATAGGTGATAAAATGTTGTTGATGTATTTATTTAATGATGTAATGTAAAACTTATGAATGTATCTAGTACTTCAAAGGCTACTAAAGTGATCGGTCCTTCGGGATTTGATCCCTTATGATCATTCCATTGTTATGTCATAATGCACTAACTCTGGGTAACTCAGGTTAGGGTGTTACAACATTACTTACTTAGTTCTAATTATGTTATTCCAAAAAAGATGAGTAACTTTCAAAAGTTTCTAAATGTCATGACTTGTTTTACATGAAGATGCATGCCTATTAAAAACTATAATTATTTAAAAATATAAAAGATTAATTACCTTGTGGTTCATAAAATATATAACAACATTATTAAAATTTAAATATTTTGGATCAACTTTAGATAGTTTATTTTTTTACCATGATAGTCCAACTAAAGATACTTAAGTGACTAAGAAATTCTTCCATGAATGATCTCCAATATCTATAATCTCTTTCATAAAATCATTTTGGTCATAGAGGATTACAATGATAATTTAAATTATTTTCTACCATATTAAATGGATATGTTTCCCTTGATTGTTAGGTTATGATTTTCTTAGCATACAAAAATGTTTAAATTCAAATCTAGGGATAAATATTTAATAAAAATTTTCAAGTCTCGATATGATAATTATTGAGTAGTTAAGAGGTGTGAATTGAAATTTTAAAATATATTTTGAGAAATATTTTCAAGGTTAAATATAAATACCTTTGAAATAAAAATATATAATAACAAAATTATTTTCATAGTATTTTAGATCTAAATGATCACATTATACTCATCGTTCCCCTCAATTTTTGAGACGAATGGAATCCACGACAATTGAATCTATGGATTTTAATCGGGATTCACAAACCTTGTAATTCATTTTTAATTCCTAGAGCCACAAACCATAGTAGAATTTTTTTCACCTAGTGTTACAACCCAACTAACTTCCTTTTGAGGTGGTGGAAGAAATAAAATAGTGTTTTTCACGAGACCGAGGAAAACTAACCCCTTCCTTTTATCAGTAAGGAACAACCCTCATCTAACTTTTATATGGGGCGATATAACCTGACTCATACATTTTATGGGTAGCATAAACCACTATAATTATGTACATAGAATAATAGAAAGAAATAAAAACCACATAAACCATATGATGAAGTTGAAAAGGAACCAACTTGATTAGTGAATAATCATAGAGAGGGGGTGAATCGGTGACCCAATTCATTTTTAATTACCCTTAGTGAAACAACCCTCACAATTAGTTAAATTGAATCATGATCCATATCCATCCAACACACACACCGAAAGGGAAATAATATTTACAAATTTTACCTCCCAAAAAGATATGTTTAGTCATTGTCATGATCCAGATTTCACCTAGACCATAAAATTCACTAGTTTCAACATATATATACCACAATTAGGGTAATTTTTTTACTGATATTACAACATTTCTCATGAGTGTGATTTTTATTTCTAAACAATTACAAATATAAATAAATTGACATTAATAAGAATAAATATTTCAATACACAATCACCATTCATTGATTTAATGATGCTCTTCCTATTCTTCTTCAACATGAAGAAACTCAGGTATGATATCTTCACTCTGTGAAAATTTTCACAACCCCTTCTTCTTCAAATTCATAATTTATTATTCTTCTATTATTAATATTTTTATATACTACTCACTTATTAAACTAACACATATAAAAATATTACTTTTCAGATTAGAAAAAAAAATAAAATTATATGATCTGATTTGATTGTTTTCAAATTCATGTTCAAACCTTCATCTAATATTTACTAACTCAATAAACGCCACATAGATTTTAGAAATTGGTTCTGGTTAGATCAATTAGAAAACACTTGTACTTAAAAAATGACATCATAGATTGAGTTAGTGAGCCATGATGTCATCTAAGAATACAAATCATAAAAACTTCTCAAGACAAAAAACATCCAACCCACACGGCTTGAACAACATACTAGTGAAAAATATATGTCAATTTTTTCATTAAAATGAAACCCACCATAGACATAGTCCTCATAATTCAGCCCATTTTTCCCTTTTACACCACATGTTTACCAAGAAATCTTTTACCATGTCCATGTTATTCTACCTCTACTCGTACCGGCCTACTACTCTACCTATCGACCATGACTTCCTATACCATGGAAATGGTCTCAAACATCTACCCATTTTTACTTGTTACTCAACCTATTAAACAAAATGACCTTTAAACACCACCATTAGCAAAGTTTATTTCTCATTTTTTACAGGTACAATGGATGACCACCAAGAGCATGACCCCTTTCCATTTTCCCATTTTTGGACATGGAATTATCTACATTCCCAATGCTATGTGTGGGACCCTTCCAGGATCCTATAATAGACCTTCCATTATGGGAATGGAATTCCATGATTGTCCATAATTTCTTCTAATATCATTAACCACTACATGAAATTCTAGAATAATGATAAACTAACAATGATGTTTATAATCTTGAAGATCATTTCACATGGAATAATCTGATTTAACATTTAATTTGATTTATGTATTGATAAAAAAATCCAACACATTAAATTGTATCCTATTTACCAATACTTCAAACTTATTTATCACAATAACTAACTCTTCACCACAGGTTCTCAACAAACTACCCCTTTTGATTTTTTTTTCAACCATGGAACATAAGTCCCAATGATATTATGAAAATGTATAAATGGATTACCATTCAATAATTAAAATCCCACGTGAGTGAACATGGTGTAGGAAACATGAACATTAAAAAAACAATTCATTTTTTTTTCTAATTTAGTAATCTATTTGTGGCTTCCATAACATAGACCTCGCAATAATCAATTGGTACTTCATCATCATGTCATCAACATTTCAAACCTAAAAATTTCTTCGACAAATTATAATAAATAATTAAAATAGTTCACAAATTCTAAAATCATAGATTACCCATTTTAATAAATCTATGTAAATATATTATTCCTTTTAATAGACATATAACACATATTAATGGATAATTCCCCTATTTTATATTCTCTACTTTTTAGAAAAAAAGGAAGATTAGCATAAAGGAATGATCAATGTTCTATATTTTATCCCCCATTGTATACAATATGCTAATAGAAGATGATAAAGTGGATGAAAAAACCATAACATAGCATTATCTTTAATGAGGATGGACACCTAACTTTGAAAAAATGTTTTGAAATGATTCATTACAGTGGATTGGTGAACACATCAATAATATTTTCCTTTATAGGGATAAATTCAAATTTCTTCTCATTATTCTCCACTATCTCTTTAATGAAGTGATATTTGATACCATTTTTATTGGATACTGAATAATGATCTATATTATTTTAAATATTAATATAACTTTGATCATTACATACCATATTTAATAGAAACTTCACTTCATCTTTTAAATCATCATGTTGAGTTTTTATTTGAATAAGTTTTGTTGAGTCATGGGTGGAAACTACATATTCAACCTCAGAAGTGTGGAATGTGATTGAATTTTTCATCCCCGAATTCCAAAAAACACAACTTTCCCCAATATATAAATATAAACCATATGTATACCACCTATCATCAATAGATCCTTCTAAATATTCATTTGAGAAACCCAACAGTTCATGATTCACATTGTTTTCATATTTTGATCCATAGTTCAATGTGTCTATAATGTACCTATATTTTCTCTTTACAACCTTGAAATGATAAACTTTTGGTATACTTTTATATCTTTCATAATTTCTAACAACATAAACTATATTTGGTCTTCATGCTTTAAATTTAATTAAACTTCCAATTAGCTTCAAAATTATCCTAGATGAACATACTCTACCTGCACATCTTTTGTTAGCTTTTTTCCCACTAAAATTGGACTATAAATAAGTTTCATATCATCCATGAAAATATTATTCAAAATTTAATTAGCATAACTCTATTTATATATAGAAATATAATCCTTTTATTGATAGATTTGTAATCCAATAAAGGATGTTATATCAACATGCATAAAAATTTAAAAAATATTCTACATTTATTTTTTTAAAAAATTCCTTAACTCCTTTATCATTTTTATATAAAATAATATAATCTACAAAAATGATAACAATGTTAAGTGTCTACTTATAATCATTAATGTAAAAATTTCTCTCAACTCTTCTTTTTCTAAATTGAAACTTCTTCAAATAGGTTTGAAGCTTATAATGACAAGATCTCAGGGATTGATTTATCATTTATAAAACCTTGTTAAAGAGTAAAAAAAATTATCATCTATATTAAGAATAAAAAAACATTTTTGTTCAATATAAAAAACCTCTTCCAATTCACCATTATGGAAGGATGACTTGACATCCATTTTAAAGATATTATATTTAATTTTTTCAAAAATGGAAAGAAAAAGTTGTATAGTTTCATGTTGTGAAACCAATGAAAATTTCTCATCGAAGTCATCTCCTTCAACCCTTTAATATCCTTTACACACCAATATTTCCCTATTCCTCATCACCCACCTTTTTCATTCATCTTATTTTGGAACGCCAACTTTTTTCCTGATAATTTTACTCTATTTATTAATAGATACCAACTCCAAAATCTTATTATTTTCTATTTTATATAATCAATTCATTCATAACATCAAACAAATATTAACGATTCATTGATTCTTGAACATATTTTGGTTTAACTAGTGAGAAAAATGAGATATGAGTTGATTTCCCTAAAGTTATTGAAGTTTGAATCTATTATCCTTGATTCCAAATGATATTTTAGACCTGAACATTCCTTATTAACATTGTATGACATGAGAGACATTTTTATTAATCACTTGAAATTTAGGAATCAACTTCTTCGATTTGATATTGTTTATAATTTTCAGATATTTTTTTGAAAATTTTCATTGATGTTTTACGAAAATAGAATCATCATCATCACTTATGAATGTTGATTCACTATGCGAGTTAAATTTATTGTTTTTTTCCATAATATTTATATCAAGATGACCAAAATTATTCCTTATCATTTTTACAATGATATACCCTTATTTTTGTGGATAAACTAGAAAGATTCTATGAAAACCTATTCTTTCAAATTTACCTTGATTTTCATCTTTAACATTCATAATTCAAGGGCTTCAAAACACTCTTGGATACATCCAACATAGAATTTGTTTATAATACTTATCATATGACAATATATCATAATGTTTTCTATAAATATAATTATTTTTAATATAAAATACTACTCAAATAGATTGTCTCCAAAAATAATGAGATGTGTCATTATTTAATAACATAGTTCAAAAGATCTTTACGAGAATTATATTATTTCATAAAACCACACCATTTTATTTAGGTGTGTATGATTCACTATGTTCATGATGGATTACATACATTTTAAGATATGCTTAATCCTTCAACTATTATACTAAGAACCATTATGTGTTCAAATATTGTTCAAGGAATAACCAAACTCTTTATCAGCACATCTCCCAAAACACTAGGATCTTTTTGGAGCCTATGATATATGATTTATAAACATAATACAAGTATACCGAAAAATAATATAATATTACTATTATTTAAAATTGTAGTCAACGACTAGCCGTTGTAATGGTGAGAATGAATATAACTAACTAAAAAATGATTATACATGTTTTTTAAATGTTTTTACATTTATCAAATAAATTTTAGACGCTAAAAATAAGAAAGAATATGATTTTAAGCATAAATCCTCAAATATTCATGAAAAGGTCGTTTTACTGCCTTTTGATGGCGAACACTTTTTAAATCTAATTTTTTACACTTTTATATGTTATATTTGACATAATAAAATTATTATTTATAATTGGGACATCATAATTAACTTTAGATGAAATTTTGTCATTTTTCTGATAATGTTCAATTTTTAATGAATAGTGAAAAATAATTTATTTTAATTCAAAACTATCTTTTAATCTAATTTATTTATATGTTTAGATTATCAGTTTAATTGGTTTAAATGTGTTACTAGATTATTTGTTTACCATTTAATCCAATTTTGTTCATTGGAATTAATTTCACTCTGAAATTGGACATAAACAAGTGTCAATCGTTTGATATTTATTATTTCTTAAAAACACATTATTTATTTTGACAACAGGAATTAATTTTAAATTAATTTCTTCTACTTATGTGTTTTGAATTTAAAAAAATGGATTCCATATTTGGAATAAGGAAGTCCAAATTTTTTAAATAGGAAAATTATATTTCTATACATTATGAATATTTACTTTAGTAAATATTTTATTTACCATGGTTAAAGGGTAAATCAGGTAAATAAGGGTAAACAAATAATATTAGAATGATACTAAATTTACACTAACATGTATACTAATATAATTGGATGATACATGTCCGACCATGGTCATCCTTTGGTCTATTTTGGGACCCCATGGTGCCAATTAATATTGATAATGACACTTTATATTAATTAATTTAAAGTAAGTCAAAAATGACATAAACATATATTTTTAGTAAATCAATTCTTACATATGGTTATGTAAGTTATATATTCGACTATATATATTCATTGTATATATAAAAATATTTCCTACTTCATGGTATTTGTTTTATAATTTTTAAAAATCAAATAAATTAAATTATTTATTACACAATAATGATAAAGTGTTTACCTCATTAATGAATGATTTAAATAAATAAGATTATAAAAATAAAAAATATATCCAAAACCTATCCAATTATTAATGGATGATTTTATTTCGAACATGAGTCATATTATCTTTGACTGTAATGAGTTTTGGGCCTTTATAAACCAAAATATATTATATAATAAAATAATATCTTCAAACTTTCCTAAAGAGGCCCTCCTCCCCCTAATAAAAATCCATCACCTATAACCCATTACTCACACCTCTAAAGTATCTTGTCTCATCCAAACTCTACCCAATTAAGCTCCATACATCCAAATCTTCCACCTAGAATCCATACCTTAAGAAAAAGGCACTTCAATAAATCCTTTTGGTTCAAACCAAAGGGAGTTACCCGATTTAAAGGTAACATCTTCTCTTAGGTTATGTTGTTTTCTTTTACTTCTCCAACCCCCTAAACTCTTTTTGTTCCATTATATTTTTTAAAAAGTATTATCCTAAATATAATATGTTGTTTTTATGAGAAGTATTCAAACTAAACTTCCACACACCTCCATCAAATGGATACAAACATATTATTTATGTGGACGTCGAACTATCACCTCATGAAACAATGATTGATCAAATATCTCCAACTGCCTCTCATGGTGGCCATTATGATGGAACTATATTTATATATGTTAAATATTATGTTTATTGCTTCACTATTTTTCTGTGTTTTTTATTTACAAAAATATTTTTATGCATTCTAATATGTGTAAACACGATAATTTTATTTGAGGAAGTGCAAACTACCGCCCCCTCAAGGTGATATGATTCGTTCATGACATACATGGAACGTATAAATGATAGAGTTATGAAATTATGTAACATATATATCATATTATACTAGAATTATAATATAAATATGTGACATTATGTTTTCATTCCATTAAATATGAAATAGAAAATAAAGTAGCGTTCATGCGTACGTATGGATTACCGTCTCCAGGAACTGTACATTTCATTTCTTATCACCAAATGTCATCCACTATTATATATATACATATACTTGATTTATAAGATATATATGATATATAAATCATGAATATAATTCTGGATATAATATAATTTTTACCACATGTACAACTTGTAATTAAAATATGTTCATTTTCACTCTAGTTTTGAACATAAAAAAATGTCCGATATGAACTCAAATAATTAACTAATTGTTATAGAAAGGTAATATGTGAAGATAAAAGGAATAATAATCTTGAAAAAGGTTCTTAAGAAAGTATAAATTAACTTAAGGTTATTATTCAGGAACATCAAGGAACATAAAAGTCATGTCCGACTTGGGGTATGTGGTTTCCTATCTCACTTTTAATTCTCTGAGATTTCCATTGTTCACAACTTATTTATTGCATGTGGTGTATTGAGTACTTCCATTTAATATATATATTATCATAATTCTCTTTATATTCATTGTATTTTGTGATTCATTTGGTGATTATTAACTTTTGTTCAAATGACTAGATTGATTACAGTGTGGTAAGATGTTTTCATCTCACTTTTTATTCCCATGAGATTCAAGCTATATTTGCCACTATTTCATTTTTTGAGTATTTACTTCCTGTGATTGTATTATTTGTTTAATATACTTTAATTTATGGGTATTTACATCTTCATTGTATGATCCTTCTTTAATGTGGTGTGCATTTCATAAGTCACCAAATCGGTGAGGGGACCTTTCACTCTCCTCTTTTTAAAAGACTTTGTTTATGCTGTTTGTTTTAATTTCCAATTTCTTGTGATAGGATATGTTATTATATATAATTATTGCTGTAAGTTTTATGTCCATGTGATGAGAAATACTTTTTTCTCTCATCAACTTGTTTTCTGAATTTTAAAATGACGTTGTTAGGCTATCAAATTTCTATAAGAGAACTCTATACCCCAATTTTAATTCTTTGGGATAAGATTATACTTCTTGATTATGTTAGGATATTAATATTTGTGAATGAAATACGATTGTATTAAACTTAATATCAACTTATATTGGGTGTATTATTATTTTTCACACATAATTATGTCATTGATTTGTCTTTAATATAAAGATATGATCTTTGTAAGGGACTTCATCTCAATATCCTTTCATTGAGGCATGACTTGTTTTATACACAACTTTCTTTTATATGGTGTATAAAACCCATTTACTTTTCATTTCATTCAAATGGAATATTTTTCTATGAATAATTTTACTAAATGAAAAAAAAGAATTTTTATTTTTAATGTAAGGGGTGGAAATGACCTTTCCACCACCGCGATAATTTTTTGATGTTTGGCTTCCTTAACAAACCGTAATTTTTCTAAAAGGGAAATAAATACCATATACTCTTTTAATTATTTTGTTATCTAAAATGGTTTGGACAATGGATTTTTTATGTCAACATATTTAAATGATATGTTGTGATTGAAATGTGGAAATGTTATCTTTCCTTTATGTTTGTTTTATGTGTTATGATTTTGTTATGGTTCTTGGGTATTGTTTACGTATATGGGTGGTTCCATGATAAACCTAGGGCGGGTGAGACCGAGATATCTCTCCAATGCATTAGGTATTGTTACATAGGTAATCGTTAATGTTTCTTCTAAGATATTTTGGGAATATACTATGATGGGTATTCCAACATAACTCCCTACGTAGTTGTGATAGCTACAATGTAAGTATGATATGGATGCCATAATTTAACTTTATGATTCATGATTTCTTTGTGTTATTCATGAATCATATGATTTCATAAGGTGTGTTATGATTGAAAATTATGGTTTCATTGATTTATATTTATTGATTTACTAATGTTTTCCTTACTTATTTTATAAACCTTACGGATATTTTTATGATCATCCCAAGATTTTTTGAAATATTTTACAAAGGAATTAAAGATGAATAAACTCAAGGATGGGATCAAGGAAAAGTCATTATATCTAAAACATGGAACTAGACATGTTTCTTTTTAAGAGTTTTTATTTTTTGAAAAATGGATACTGAGTAGTAGTGTCTACATGTAATATTCAAGTTGTTATGTAATAATTATAGAATAAATCTCTAAAACTATAAACCTGAAAAGATCCTCAATTTAAATTCATGACATAATTCAAGATTATGTAATGTTTAAGGCCGAGTCCTTATAGTTGGTATCAAAAGTTGGTTTAGAAAACTTTATGGATTAAGAGTTTGAGTTAAACACATGGTTAGTCTCTATGTATATTTTTGTAGTTAAACACTTGTTTTATAACATTTTCAGATCATGGAAAGTCGGTTAAAAATGGAAGGAGAAATATCTCAAACAACATTCCTATATCTTCCTAATGACTTGCTTGCAATAATTATTGAAAAGTAATGTTTGGATGATTATGAAACTTTTTCTATCATACAACTCACTTGCAAGCAGTTGTTCGAGATATAAAACACCTAAACTATACCTCTATATCATCATGGATCTTGGGTTGTATTTAATCAAATCATATTTTCACAATATTCTCATATTTTAAAGAATGGTAAATATTATCAAGGAATTTTCAAATATTTTACCTTATCTCATGATTTTGAAGAATATTATGATTTTGAAAAAGGTGATGAAGAAGGAGACCCTTGTGTAGCCTATTTATATTTTATTTTACAGTATAGTCTCTTAGCAACTACTTATGGTATTTTAAATGAAACATTAATTGAATGTTTCAACTCAAATTCGGTCTGACTATTTTATAAAAATCATGTTTTGTCATATGTTTTGAAATTATATGTCATACATGATTATTTTTTGAAATAATTTATTTGAAAACAACCATATGACCCAAGTTGTACAAGGTGTATTTGGATGAAGGAAGAAAATGATTTTGAAGGATCTCTAAATCATTATGGAAATGCATGGACCCTCTACCTACGTGATCAAAATGACGATGAAACCATATGGACACCATGATGAAGGTATGTTGTTATTTCTATTAGGAATAGTTTTATTTTATCATATGGATGTGAAATATAATAAAACGACAATATATATAAGGCTTCATGAATTTAGATGTTGAGGTCATAATGTATTCAGATTAAAATGAAAGGTATAAGAAAACCTTTGAGGTTAAAACATGTTACAGTTATTTTTTAGTTTTATAAGAAGGGATAACTCGTAATATGGGTGACAACCCGTCGTGTTTGGAAAGGCTGTAGGAATCGACCCCAAAACTGAATGGCGACAAGGGCACATCTCCTACCACTAGTCTATGTGAAGTCCCTTCTTAGTATGACTTATTATTATTATTTTTAGTTAAACAATTTTATGGATCTTGAATAAGTTTATTTTGGGAACTTATGTTTAATCAAATGGATATCCTTAATATAGGAAAATTATTTGTTGATTAAGTGATAAAGGTAATTTTGGAATATGTTCTCTCTTTTAGGGAACATTATATGCTTAAGGGAAATAGAATACTATGGGATCTAATTTTTGGAGTAATGGTTGAAATATTATTTTGGAAGAATATATGTTTTTATTGTGAACATATGGTGATTTGGGTTATTTATGAAAATGATTAACCTATCATAGAGAATATGTGATTAGGTTAATTACACTTTAGTATGGGACTTTAAGATTAGTCAATGTTATTTAGAGATAAATATTAAGATTTATCGTGGAAGACTATGTGATCAAATTTTTCTGAGTTTTGGGTTTCAGTTTTTGTTTGGATCATATTTAATAATTTTAAGGTTAATTGTGTATTGAATGGTCTTTGATGAACATTGGGTACTATTTTTTGAATTTTAGAGATTAAGAGTAGTGTTTCTTTTTATAAAGGATTTTACTTTTTGGAGATTATGTAATCTCATACTAACCATTTTGGTTTTTCTTGATGTATAAATATAGGGGAAATATATAGTTTATATTTTTGGATTATGTGATACACTATAAGTTGATTCTAGTGCTTTTAATGTGAGCATGTCAGTTTTAATACTCATCGTTTGGATAAAAGATGTGTTTGTGGTTGAAATTTAGTAAAGTATGAAAGTGTACATGACACGTAAGTATATTTCGTTATGTTTTTAGTTAAGATAATAAATAAATTCCTCAAAATTATGAAAAGTAACTTAAAACAAAAACATTGTATGTTAACTTTTCTTACTAGGGAATCAATGTCTGTTTAACCCATCACAAGTTTGTGATTTTTGGGTGGTTAACTTTCTCCTAATCATGTTTTCTATCACTCTCAATCAGAACATGATGGTTTGATTTCTTATCCATATCCATGTTTTTAGGGAATACTAGTATCTATTGTCTTGGGTAAACTTTTTACTTATCTTTATATATTTTAAAGTGATGGTTTTATTGACTCTTTTACCGATTTGGTACTTTCAATAAAGTTTCCGAGAGTAATTTTAAAATTGTGAGGATGTAATTCCCAAAAGGAGAGAAGGACGTAATATCCCAGGTAAATAAAGCATATGAAATTTTCATATATATTAATATTTGTGAATTAATTTTTAATTTTAAATTGAAGGGGATTATATTTTCTATGGTGTACCCAATACACAATAACAGGTTTCTTTGAAATCTTACGTTGCACACAATGTGGAGTTATACCAAAAAATAATATAATATTAGTATTATTTTAAAGACCAGTAAACTCTTTGTTGTTTTAATGGAGTGAATGAAAAGTAATAAATACAAAATGATTATATATGTGTGTTAAATGTTTTTAAATTTATCCAATAAATTTTAGTGGTTTAAAATAAGAAAGAATCTGATTTTAAGCATAAATACTCTAATATTATTTAAAAGGTGATTTTACCGCCTTTTGATGGAGAACCCTGTTTAAATATAGTTTTGTCACTTTTATATGTTCTATTTTCTAAAATAATATTCTTCTTTAGAATCGGGACATCAAAATTTACTTTGGATGAAATTTTGTTATTTTTCAGAAAATGTTCATTTTTCTAATCAATAGTGAAAAACAACATATTTTAATTCAAAACTGACTTTTAATATAATTAATTTATATGGTTAGATTATATTTGTAATTGGTTTTAAAGTTTAATTTGATTATTTTTATACCACTTAATCCAATGTTGGTCATTGGATGTAATTTCACTTTGAAATCAGGTATAAACAAGTGTCAATCATTTGATTGTTATTATTTTTTAAAAACATGCTTTTTTATTTTGACAACAGGAAACAATTTTAAATTGATTTATATTACATCTATGTTTTGAATTTGGAAAAATTGATTCCATATTTTTAATCAGGAGGTCCAAATTATTTAAATAGTTAACTATTATTTTTAGATATTATGAATATTTACTTCAGTAAATATTTTATTTACCATGGTTATGGGTTAAATTGGGTAAATAAGGGTAAAAAAATAATATTATAATAATATTAAATTTACGATAACATGTGTCATAATCCTATTGGTTGATAAATGTCTGACCATGGCCATCCTTGGGTCGATTTTGGGACCCCATGGAGTGACTTAAGAGTGATAATGACACTTTATAATAATTAATTTAAAGTAATGACAAAAATGACATAAACATATATCTTTTAGTAAATCAATTTTTACATAGGGTTATATAAGTTATCTCTTCGAATATAAACATTCATTGGAATGATAAAATTATTTTCTACATCATGGTATTTGTTTTATAAATTTTATACATCAAATAAATAAAATTATTTATGACACAATAATGATGCAGTGTTTATCTCATTAATGAATGATTTAAATAAATAAGATAATAAAAATTAAAAAAATATCCAAAAAATACCCAATTCTTTTTTAATGATTTTATTTCGAACACGAGTCATATTATTTTAGAATTTAATTAGTTTTGGACCTTTATAAACTGAAACACATTATATAATAAAATAATATTTTCAAACATTCCTAAAGAGCCCCGCCTCCCCCTTATAGAAAACCATTACTTCTAACCCATTACTCGCACCTATAAAGCCCCTTGGATCATCCAAAATCTACCCAATTCATCTCCCTACATCCCTATCTTCCACCTAAATGTTGTACCTTAGGCAGAAGGAACTTCAAGAAATCCTTTTGGTTCAAACTAAAGGGAGTTGCCTGATTTAAAGGTAACAACTTCCCTTAAGTTCTTTTCTTTTATTTTACTTCTCCAACCCCCTAAACCCTCTATATTAATTTTTCATTACATCACCACTATAATAAATATAATAGGTTTTGGTTATGATAAGTATTAGAACTAAACTTCCTCAAACCTCTATCTAATGGATATGAGCATACTATTTCTGTGGACGGCGAACTACTGCCTCACGAAATGATGATTGTTAAATTATCTCCAACTGCCTCTCATGTTGACCATTATGATGGAATGTATATTTATATATGATATATATTATGTTTATTTTTTTTATATTATTTGTGTTTTTTATTTACAAACATACCTTTATACTTTCCAATATGTGTAAACACGAAAATTTTATTTGAGGAAGTGCAGACTACCGCCCCCTCTAGGTGATATGATTCTTTCATGACATACATTAAACTTATAGAGGATGGATTTATGAAATTATGTAACATATATATCATAATATACTGGAATTATATTATACATATGTATCATTAAGTTTTCATTCCATTAAATATGAAATATATATGAAAGTATTGTTCATGCGTACGTACGACTTACCGTCTCCATGAACAATGCATTTCATTTCCTATCTCCAAATATAATGTGATATTATATGAATTTATACTAGATATATATGATATATATTATATCTATATCATGAATATCATTCTGGATATAATGGAATTTTTACCACAGGTACAACTTGTAATTAAAAGAAGTTCATTTTTACTCAAGTTCCAAACATCAAAAAAATGTCCTATATGAAATCAAATAATTAACTAATTGTTATATCATGGTAATAAGTGATATAACAGGAATAATAAAATTGAAAATGTTTCTTAATAATGTATAAATTAAATTAATTTTATTATTCAGCATGAACAAGGAACATATAAGACAAGTCAGACTTGAGGTAAGGGCTTTCTTATCTCAATTTTAATTCCTTGAGATTTCCATTGTTCACCACATATTTGTTGCATGTGGTGTATTGAGTACTGTCATTTGATATATATTATCATGATTATATTTATATTCATGGTATTCTATGATTCATTTGGTGGTTAATAACTTTGGTTCATATCACTCGATTGATTACAATATGGTAATAGGTTGTCATATTACTTATTATTCCCATGAGATTCATGCTATATTATCCACTATTTACTTTTTGGTGGTATATGTAATTCTCATTATTGTGTTATATGTGTAATATAATTCAATTTATGGGTACTTACATCTTCATTTTATGATCCTTCTTTCATGTGGTGTATGTTTTGTATGTTACCAAATCGGGGAGGGAATATTTCACCCTCATCTTTTAAAAAGACTTCATTTATGTTATGTATTTTAATTTCCACTTTCATATGTTGAGATATGTTAATATATATACTTATTTCTATACATTCTATTTCCATGTTATGAGATACCTTTTTTTCTCTCATCAACTTATTTTCCGAATTTTAAAGCAACGTCATTAGGCTATCGAATTTCTGTAAGAGAACTCCTTAACCCAATTTCAATTCTTTGGGTTAAGCTTATAATTCATGATTATATCATGATATGAATATTAGTGAATGGACTCTAATTATATTACACTTAATATCCACTTATATTGGGTGTATTCATATTTTCCACACATAATTATGTCATTGATTTTCTTTAATCTAAGGATATAATCTTTGTAAGAGACTTCCTCTCAATCTCCTTTCATTGAGGCATATTTTGTTTTATACATGACATTATTTTATATAGTGTATAAACCCATTTGACATTGCATTTCATTCAAATGGAATCTTTTTATACTAATTGTTTTACTAAACAATAAAAAAAGAATGTTTCTTTTTTAATGTAAGTGGTGACAACATCTTTTTCACCTCCATGAGAATTATTTGATCTTTGGCTTCCTTTACATGATGCAATGTTTTTAAAAGGAAAATAAATACCATAAACTCTTTTACACATTTTGGTATTGAAAATGGTTTTGATAATTTATTTGTTATGTAAATAAATTTAAAATGATATATTGTGATTGAAATGTGGAAATGTTATCTTTCCTTTATGTTTGTTTTATGTGTTATGATTATGTTATTATTCTTGGCCATTGTTTACGTATACAGGTGGTTCCCTGATAAACTTTTGGCGGGTGAGCTCGAGATAGCACTCCAATGCATTGTGTAACATTATAGAGGTAAAAATTAATGTTTCTCCTAAGATATTTAGAGAATATACAGTGATGGGTATTCCAACGTAACTCCCTACATAGCTGTGATAGCTATAATGTAAGTATGATATGGATTCCATAAGTTACCTTTATGATTTATGATTTTTGTTTGTTATTCATAAATTAAAAGATTTCATAAGGTATGTTATGATTTAAAAGCATGGTTCTATTGATATTTTTTTATTGATGGACTAATGTTTTATTTCCTTATTTTATAACCCTTACTGTGCTTTTTATGCTCATCCCATGTTTTTTTTGAAATATTTTCCACAGGACTTAAAGATGAATTAGGTCAAGGATGGGATCAAGGAAAAGTTATGATTTCTATTACATGGAACTAGAAATATTTCTTCTTATGTGTTTTTATTTTATGAGAAATGGATACTGAGTAGTAGTGTCTACATTTATTATTCAAGTTTTTAGGTAATGGTTATGACCCAATTCTCTGAAACTCTAAACCTGAAAATATCCTCAATGTTAATTCTTGACATAATTCTAGATTATGTAATATTTAAAGTCATATCCTTATAATTAGAGTGAATTAAATCCAAAGGATTAGTCACATGTTTTTTAACCTTCTCGTATGGAGTATTAAAAATATTACTCTTTTGACAAGTGAAACACATTCAATTACTTTTTATTTCATCTAAGTAAAATAATAATCATTTTTTTCCATAAATAATATTACATGTATTTTTTTTAGGTTGACCAATTTTTTTATACCATAATTTATTCTATTTTTGCATGCTCAAATAACAAGAATTTACAACATTTCCATTCTGGAACAAATTACCTCTTGTCAATTTTCATCTTGTTAATTTTTCTTTTGACTAAAAGATCACTTTATCTCATTCATCACATAAATATGACACACTATGAAGATTATGTTTCATAGCTTTGACATAAAATGTTCTCATGGATTTCAATTGATATTTACCAATTAATACTGATCCAACACCTTGGATTTTGAGTGACCTATCTTCCCCAAAATGTTACAAAGCCTTAATAAAATCAACATCCTTAAATATATTCAAATATATAATAATATGTGAGGAAAAACCACTAAACAATACCCATGGAAATTCTCCTTTAGATGATTGTATAAAACATAACAAACAAGACATTTCTCTTTTCCCTTCTCATTCCTCCTTTGAGACTTTCATCATTATATCTTATGTAAATTTGGTATGGTATCATAACAATGTATCCTTTTGAAAGGTGAACTGGTTGAACACATCATTCAAAAACATACTCTAATATTTTCAAACTATTTTTAATTTTCAATCCATATTTCTTATTTTGTCTCTTAATTGGTTTCAATTAAATGGGTTGACTCAACCTCAATTTTTGTCTTCTGAACCTTATAAACACATAATTTTATTTCTTAATAAAACAACACAACATTTCCAGTTTCCCAGAAACCCTTCAATGCCATCAATAACTGTAAAAATAACATTTACCATTAAAACTATATTGCTATCTAGAAATTAAAACCTTTTATTCAACCTTATTCCCCCAATTAATCATGGATCCTTTTTTATAACCAAAATTTTGGTGAACTCGTAACTATTTATTATTCACATTAAAATTTTTTCAAATTTTTTTCCTTAACCATTTGTAGAAATTTTTTCATTATTTTAGATGCAATCAGAATTTAACAAGTCTGACAGATCGCATGATTTTTGTATAAACATATTCTTCTTTATTTGATTATTATTCTGAAACACAACACACGTTTTGTCAATGTTTTTCTATTAATTTATTTACTATTGTTTGATTAATTCTATGAGGCTCATATTTAATTGATCCTTCCTAAAATTAATGAATAGAGATACAAATACTAAATTTAAAATTTTCATGTTCTTTTTCTCTACTCAACAATTTTTTGGTTAAATCCCAAACTCCTTTTTTTCTTTAAGTCATTCCTTATTGATTCTTGAATTTTTATTTTCAAAAAAAATTCAATCAATTCATCAACTTATTTCTAAAACATTTATTCCCAATAAATATGAACATATTCATTATTTCTAAAAAAATGATTTTCCATATTCATATTTTGTATCCCTCTATTGAACATTGATATATTTGATCAATACTCCTTGAGTTCTCATTCAGAAAATAAGTCCATATTTGTTTCTTAGTTATCCCCAACTTCACTACCACTTTCACTAGTGAATTATTCTTTATTTATCATATAAATTACAAGTTTTTCATCAACATCATTTAATATATCTATTAAATATACTTAATTATTTATATCACTACTCTCACCCTTGTATATTAAATTTATGTTCCTGAATTATTAGAAATGATTTGTCTTCCCTTAAGAAGAAACCCATGATTTTTTAAACCATGATGATCCCTTATTGAAGAATCTACTAGGTTCTTCTTCATCATCATCATTGACTCAGTCTTATTTTATCTTAGGAAATTTTACAAAAAAATTTCAAACTGCTCAACACATAAATAATTTTATTAGAAACTTACCTTTAATCCTCTGATAGCATCTTCTCACATTTCTAGAGATTAGAGACATCATCTTATCAATCTTCAGATCCAAATTAGAAATAGAATTTTAATATTCATCATGTTCTTCATCAACCATCTATTTATGATTCACTTTATTAAAGGCTTTAAAATAGATTTACTTTTCAGAATTAATTGTATTATTGATTGAACCTCCTTTCCTCCTTTCATAAGATATTCAAACACTATAAATATCATTAAGAGAAATATCACTCTGATATTTTTTCCAAACTGGAGTCTTCAGAATCAAAATTATTTTTTAATATATGTATGTTCATTTAAACTATATCTATATCATTCAGCATCCCATAAAAGACTCTAATTGTTCTCACTACTACATTCACGCTGAATAACTATCAATAGTTTCATCATAATGCATCAAGATATCTCCTTGTTCAAGTATTCAAAACTATAGTTTAACTCACTTCACATTTCCATTTCCTTCATATATATTTTAAATTTTATCCTAGATATTTTTATCAGTTTTTAGTATTATGACATTAAATAACTCACTTTATTAGAGTAATGAAAAAATTCCATTATTTTCACAACCATCATTTATAAAATTTAACTTATCTATTTTCTTCATAGAAATACCTTTATCTTGGGGAAAATTCCATTAGTTGTAACTTACAAAAAATCCAAACTAATACATAGTAGGTATGATATTTTTTGTCTTTCCTAATGTGATAGTTTTTTCAGTTGAATGTATTAATTCCATTTTGGGGCAGTAAATTATGATTTTAAGAACTAGGGTCTTTGTATAAGGTAAAGATCAATTATTTTTAAATTTTAATGCTTAAATATGGACTCATGTGAGTACCCAACTTGATCATAGGTGTTTTGGAGGTGTCCATGGATTGTTCAAGGCCTAGAACCAGTTTTTGAGATGTTTTATGCTTGGAAGAAATTTATTTCAAACCGTGCGGGGCTAGCCACATGGTTTGAATAAATTGTGTGAGGTTGGAAAGAGGGGGGTGTATAAGCCCCATGGTTTGAGAAAACTATGTGGTAGGTGGTGTATGACCATGCGAAAAGTTATGTAGGGTTTTCAGAACCTGAAAGACTCTTAGGGCATGTTTTCTGTGTGGTTTGGAAATTGTGCGGGTAAATCATGCAGGTCAACCTTGGCTAATAGGAATCCATGTATGGTTGGTGAAATATTTACCAAACAATGCAGCTAAACCATGCATCCCATATATAATTAGGATTTTAAAATTTTTATGTTTAAAATTAATTCTTTTTATAACCTATATTTGGTTTTCATTCCACACACAGAATCTCAACACTGTGTAAGATCCTTTGAAGCTCAAATCTTGGATCTGAACCCGATCCTTCGTCCGATCTCTTATTCGAGCACGGTTTGTCTCATAAAGTCGACATAAATAAGATATAAATTCATTTTTACCCTTTATTGATTCTTCTATATATCAACAATGCTATTTCTACTTAAGCTCATATGCCTTAATTTCTCATTCTTCATCCGTTTTTTATATTTATACTAAACTGAGTCGAATGAGGAGTTGATTTGGGATGATCTCTCCACTACCAAGCTAAGGTAGGTGGTATGAACTTTTATTTCATATTTTGGTTCCTTATTTATCTTTCAGATATTATTCAACCTAGTGGACTTTCCAACACGACCGAAAAACTGAAAGGTTAAATTGAAATAGAAGAAATATGACCTTTTAGGGATGACCTTAGGTTCTTTTTTACTTATGAGTGGTTTTTTCCAAACCCAAGGTCACAGATGGGGTGCAATGTATAAATTTAACTTGTGTTTTCCATTTTAAACCTCCTAAGTGGTGTGTTTTGAGATTGACATGTCTTAGGAATCCAATTATAAATTGAATGAGTTGAATGGGTTGATTAATATATGGGTTTGACTCCTGAACCTTATTAATAAGTGTTGAACATGAATTGGTTAATTGTAGAATTGATCAAAGGGGTTATTTTAAATGTGTTATTGATTATATGAGTGGGTATACTCATTAAATTTCATGCCTCTAAATTCTGATTGATGGGTGGGTATACCCATGTGACATGATTAAATAGGAATGAAACATATGAGTGGGAATACTCATTCAATGGAATTGCATTTAATGGATTATATGAGTGGGTAAACTAATATTAAGATTGAATTTTTAAATGGTATTAAATGGATGAATGCTTTTATATATTACAAGGATAAATCACCTTGGATCTGGAACATGGTTGTGGGAACCTTGAGTAGTATTGGTTTTGGGGTCTTGATTCCATGGGATGCCTTGGAATTTTCTAACCCTTTGATCTGGAATTCGTGTACCCACATAGGATGTGTTGGTATACATGTTCATAGGACTCCAAGAAGTGCATATTTCTAGTTTCCATTAGGATTATATTGGGACTCATTGAGGTTTCCTTGGACTTCATCACCATGGATCCATCCCTTCATGGTCTGACACTTTGGATATTATGGCATTGTTGTGGAAATGTGACTCATTTCGTTATACGGCACAACCATGGAATATATGAAATTATTGGTTTTACCAAAGCAACATGGGATATTGATGTGGTTCACTATACAGAAAGGCTATGGGGGTGGGATACATGTGGTAGTATAGAGATTTTATGATGATTATTCATTTTTCTTATAACTGCCTATTTAGGATCTCACACTTTTTATAGGGATCCTTGAAAGGCTTTTTGGTATTACTTGTTTATAGTGGTTATATTACTTGGGCATTAAAACATACAAAACCGCTTCCTTACACTTAGGTAATGATAAATGATGCACCCTTTGACAATTTTGTTTATAGTGAACAGAATGATATATGGTATGAATTATATAGGAATCAAATTTTAGTTCATGATGTGTTATGGGCACTCATAGATTATAACTTGGTGAACCATTAATAAATCATATTAATAAATGAATGTCAAATGAAAATGTAATGTAATGGAAAATAGAGACTTGACCTAGACCTAGATTTTAAGTGGTAAAAAGGAAGAGTTTATAGTGGTTTTTGGTAATTGTTTTTCTATAAAGACGAAAATTTAGGAATCGGATGTGGGTTATGACATGTTTTTAGGAGGGTATCCACATGTCCTATGCTTTTAAGATGAAAAATTTGATGTTTTCCTTTTTTGGGGCATGTGTTTGGCATTTTATAGGTATGAAACCACGACGACCTCTTGTGGTACACTAGGACGGTGGTGCCAATCATGCTATAGAGGAAGTGGTCCATGGGATATCGATATATCCTCTTTTAGTGAAAGCTACGACACCAGATATTGTTCTGAACACAGGTGATGAGGCATAGTTCTGTGAGCATTTCATTCATTTAATAAAGACATATTAAGTAACATTTCATCATACCTTATCCATGGGTGAGCTAAAATTTTTGTTCTAGAAGAAGCAGCATCCAACATTTTTTAGGGATGGTGGTACATAGGATTTTGTGTAGTGGATAAACATGACATTGTCTATATTCAAGCATCTTGAGATGCCTCATGAGAGGAGGTTAACACTTGTGACATATATATCTTCAAGGGATAGAAAATCACTTGTGGGATATATTGAACCAGGATGATAGGATATGATATATGGGTTGGACTAATTTCATGACCTTATTAATTGAAAGCGTTTACCAAGAGACTCTATGGGAAGAGAGGTCTAGTCAGTTCATGTGTTTGAGGTAGGGTTTGATGACAGTTATGGGATATTCATCATGATTTATAGATCTGCAACGATTTTATCAAATGAACCTTCTTGAGAAGATTTCGAGAGCAGGATACTTCAAGAAAGGTCTCATAAATTCTATAAAATATTTTATCAATATGTTTATATTGATATATATCACTGAGATTGTGAATCAGATGCTGATTATAGAGTAGAACCTGAGGGAATCTGGGGGAATGGAGCAGGTTAGTTCTATATTTTGACCTAGTGGTTCAGTGTCATCAGGAAGGATGCACCATTTTTAGGATTCTCATGAGATGAGTGCTAGTTAGACAAAAATTACTAGTTGCTCAGTGGTTTTTTATCAGTGTGGAAGATGGAGCAACATGAATAACCATTGAAACATTGATCCAATCGAGTGTCTAGCATGAAAAAGGATGGGGCACGTGCCGCCATTTTGTAGGACCTTCCCTCAAACTGCGAGTGGCAGGGGTTAGCTCTGACATGAGGTATAAGAGAAGGTTTCATATCTCATAGTGAGGTATGGATCTAGTGAAGTGATGGATGATCATGTCGAGGTATTAGTGATCATGGAAGGGGTATAAAATCACTAGTAACACCAAGAAATTAGAGTAAACCGACTCTAGGAAATAAGGTTGTGTTATAGGGCCATAGAACATGCCAGATCTATTCAATACATCCTACCATGAAGGAGAAGTGTGTTAGACCATCTACGGTAAGAGGTATGATATTAGTAACCTCAAATATTTCATCTTATCTTTTTTGATATAGGTGAATCTCATAGTTTCATATATGCACCTATGGAAAAAAAATCCTTGGGATTATAGTTTAGTCTTCGATGGGCGCTATGATTCTAGAGAATCCATTAGAGATTATAATATATGATGTGATCAAAAGTAGGGAGTTCCCCCTTGAGTTTGGTGGGTATTAATGTTTATGGAATCAGTATTTCCTTGAGATGATAGGGTTCGACGTCATACTCATGATGGATTAGCTAGTAGATTATCGAGAATATATTGACTACAATCAATATAGGGTGACTTTTAAATAACCAAAGGGTGAAGTGTTTACTCAAAAGGGGGAATGTGATGTACAAAAGGTTAAAGATAGACCTAAGCATAATGGGATAGGTGGAATGACACCCCATATTTCTAGTTTTTATCTGGATGATCCGGGAGTGAGTTAGACAAACATTCCTCTAGTGGTTGAGCACTTTAAGGATGCTTTCCCAAACAAATTTTCTTGTTTACCATCTGAGAGAGAGGTGGAATTATCTATTGAGATTGTTCTTGGATCTGCATCGGTATCTATTCCTCCTTACAGAATGATCATGACAGAGTTGAAAGATATCAGAAGGCTACTAGAGAATTTATAGGTGATGGGGTTTATTCGACCTGATACATCTCCATGCAGTTCCCTAGTCCATTTTGAAAAACAGTGGATGGTACCCTTTGGCTATATGTGGATCATTACATGTTGAACTAGTTTACGATTAAGAACTAGTATCCCTTTCCAAAAATAGATTATCTATTTTATCGGCAACGAGGAGCTCAAGTGTTCTTAAAAAATGATTTGAAGTTCAAATATCACTAGGTACGTGTTTGAAAAGTATACGTACTTCATAAAACCATTCATAGTAGGTATGGACTATATCAGTATCATTTTATGACCTTTGGTCTCACAAACTCACTAATAATTTTCATTGATCTGATTTACTGAGTTTTCTATCCTTACCTAGACTCTTTTCTGGTAGTTTTCATGGACGATATCTTGCTGTATTCTGACAATCGAAATGACCATGCAAACTAACTTGATGTCATTTTAAATACACTAAGAGAGCATCAGATATATGATTAGATCAAAAAGTGCCACTTACAGATGGATCAAATTCACTTCCTAGGCCACATCATCTCAGATATTAGCGTGTTGGTCGTCCTAGATAAGGTGAGAACTATAGTTTTCTGGGAACAAACCAAGAATATTTTTCACATATGAAGTTTCTTAGGGATATATGGTTACTACAGAAAATTCATAAAAAACTTGTCATGCTTAGCATCACCACTAAATTGACTAAGTAAGAAGTGTGTGATGTTTTAATGGTTATATTCTTATGAGATAGCCTTTCAGGACCTAAAAAGAAGGTTTACATCATCACCAATCCTGATATTTCCAAATCAAGAAACAATTGTGATGTTTATTGTGACACATCAAGTATCAAACTTAGATAAGTGCTAATTAAGGGGGATAGAGTTGTCGAATATGGGTCTTGATAGTTGATTCCACATTAGAGGAACTACCTGATGCTTGATCTTGGGTTAGCTGCGGTAGTTCACGCATTAGACTATTAGATACATTACTTACTTAAGACAATTATTTTGTGTACACAGTCCCGAAAAGACAACATTATATTTTTACAGAATGTGGTATGAATATAAGGTAGTTAATGTGGGTGGAGTAAATACATTATTTTTACATTGAGCTTGCCTATATGCCTGATGAAGAAAATGAAGTGGTAGATGTACTAAGAAAGAGGACTCAAATACAGGTAGTGCAGGATGCCAGTAGCATGTGAAAGCTTGCTGAGTTGTTCTTTGAGATGCATTTGGAGGAGAATGACAGTTAGGGGAATACGTATCGAACATCCTTAGCTATTACCTCTACTATGATTGATATAGTGAGGATGAGGTAGAAATCATATTCAGAGGGACTAGTTCTATGGTAGAGTGTGGCAGGTGAGGAACCTCTTCCTTGTTATACCATAGGTGAGGATGAGATCCTGATTTCCATGAACACTTTTGGGTTTTCATGGATATATTTAAGGAGTTTATGTGGGAGATTCATTATTTATATTTGGACGCACATCCAAGAGTCACCAAGATGATCCCCGAATTGTGTCGTTAGTACTGGTGGCTACATATATAGGGAGAGATAATTGGTTTTGTAAATAGATGTTCCACCTATCATTCAGTGAAGGAGGAACATCAATGACCACCTGGCCTTTTATAGTAGTTACATATTACCAAGTGGAAATGGGAAGATGTCGCGATGGATTTCATGGGTGGTTTACTGAGGCTGCCTTGAAGTAAATGATGGTGTGTGGATTGTTGTTGATAGTATCATGAAGGTTTCTCATTTATTTCCGATCAAGGATTCCTTCAGTGTTGGTGATCGTGATAGGTTGTATATATGTGATATAGTACAACTTCATGGGGTCTCATGTCCAATCATTTTGGATAGGGATTCCCATTTTACATCATTTTCCTAGTAGAGTTTTTACATGGTGTTGGGTACATTGGTACTTTTGAGAAAAGCATACCACCCTCATATAGATATACAATCAGAGCGTACGATATGTATTTTAGAGGTCATGATGCAAGAATGTGTTCTTGATTTAGGGGATCTTGGGAGAGGCATATAACCCTGGTCATGTTATCCTATAATAAAAATTATTAGGAGATGATACATATGGAATCTTATAAGGATTTTTATGGTGGGTCATTCTGTTCATCCCTATGCTGGCTAGAAGAAGGTGAGGCAGGTTTACTGGGTCTAAATCTTGTGCAAGAGACTTCTAAGTAGGTCTATTTGATTTAGAAGTGGAAGGATATTGAATAGTGTTGACATAAGTCATATGTCGATTACCCCAGACGACCTCTAGAGTTTGAGTTCGGGGATCTGGTCTTCCTATGTGTGTCACCATGGACGAGACATCGATAGATCAAGAGATGGAGTAATCTTTCTCCATGATATATCAAGCCGTTCACTAATCTAGAGTCAATCAGGTAAGTATCCTATCTATTGCAGTTACCACATAGGTACCGAGCCATTCATGATGTCTTTTATATATATTTCCTACATAGCTATCATTCAAACCCGTCTCACACTTTTCAACCTCAGGAGGTTGAGCTAACGATATAATTTCCTTTGAGGAGCATCTAATACATATTATTGGCATGAGAACGAAGGTTATATGGGGACGGTTAGTTCCTATGGTATAGGTATAATGGCATCATGGTCGTTTACAGAATGAGACTTGGGATCAGGAGGCTAATATATGTGCTCAGTGTCTATATTTTTTCTCAGATAAATCTTGACCACCCTTCAGAATGTAATTTGAGGATAAATTGCTATAAGTTGGGAAGATTATAATAACACGAGTTTTTTATGTGGTACTAATCTCTTAAATTTTAATTTGAATGCTTAAATATGGCCTTATGTGAGTACCCAACTTGATCATGGGTGTTTTGGAGGTGCCTGGGGCTTGTTCGGATCCCAAAACCAGTTTTTGGGTGTTTCATGATTGGTGCACAGTTAGTTCAAATCATGTAGGGCATGCCACATGGTTTGAATAAATAATGTGAGACTAGACATAGGGGGTGTATAAGTGACATGGTTTGAGGAAACCGAGTAGGATAAGGCACATGCATGTGTGGAATGTTCTTCAGTTTCTATATAACTTTCCAGAGGCTTAGCACATGGTTTCCCCATGGTTTGGAAACTATGCGGGTAAACTGTACGGGTTCCCCCTGGCCTACAAGAAGTCATGCATTTTTGGCACACAGTTTACCTAACAATGTTACTAAACCGTGTAGCACATTTATTTTGAATATTTAAAAAATTTTATGTTTAAAATTAATTATTTTTATATCCTATTTTATGTTTTATTTCCACAAACCACAATTCAACATTTTGAGAGCTCATTTACAGCTCTAATGTTGGATTTGAGCATAATCCTTCTTCTGATCATCAATCAAATCTTGGTTTGTCTTATCAGATCCACATAAGAAATATCAACATTAATTTTTATCCTATCTCAATTCTTCTAGATATCAACTACGCTCTTTGAATTTAGGTTTATACGCCCTAATTTATCATTATTTATCCGTTCTTCAGATTTAGTTTAAAATGATTCAAATCAGGACTTGATACGGGGCGACCACACCACTAGAGAGATAATGCAAGTGGTGTATAATTTTCATTTAGATTTTGGTTGTTTATAGAGCTATCTCCTATTATTCTACCTGATAGAATTTCTGGGACGACCCCAAAATTGAATGGTTAAATTGTAAAAGATTAAATAGGACCTATTAGGGATGCACATAGGTTAATTGACATGAGTTTCTGGTTGCTTCTCAACCAATGGTCACCCATGGGGTAAACCTTATAAATTTTAATTGGTTATGCCATGTCAGACCACCCATGGGATGTGTTTGGAGATTGACTTGTTCTAAGAAGAAAATTATAAATAAAATGAGTTTAATTGGTTGATTTTGATATGGAATTTCCTCCATTTCCTTGTTAATAAGTGTTGAATATGAATTTGTTAACTTTTGAATTGATCAAGTAGGTTATGTGAAATGTGTTATTTATTATATGAGTGGGCATACTAATTAAATTCCATTCTTGTGATTTATGGGTGGGTATACCATTGTGACACGATTAAATGGGAATAGACCACATGAGTGGGTATAATCATGAGATGTAATTGGATTGAAATGTATTATATGAGTGGGTATACTCTTTTAATGGAATTGAATGTAATGGATTATATGAGTGGGTAGAATCTTATAGAAATTAAATTGATAAATGGTATGAAATGGATGATTATTTTTATAGATTCCATGGATGGATCTCCATGTTTCTAGAATGTGGTAGTGGGTGAATTGAGTAGTATTCACTCTTCGATCTTGATTACATGGGAGGCCTTGTGATTTTATAACCCTTGGATATGTCTTGGTTAGACACACATAAGAAATGTTGGTATACATTTTCCTAGGACTCCTATAAGTGCCTATATTGAGTTTCCTTCAAGATGATCTAGGGACTCATTAAGGATGTCTTGACCTTCGACACCCGGGATCCGAACCTTCCTAGTCTAAAACATTTGTTATTATGGTGTGGCTAAGGGAATCTGATTCACTTAATTATACAACAAGACCATGGAATTTATGAAATTCTTGGTTGTATGAAAATGTTGTAGGATATTGATGTGGTTTGTTATATGAAAATTCCATGGGGATGGGATACCCATGGGAGTACAACGAGGCCTTGATGTTTATTCATTTTTCTGGTATATTCATTATTAGGAGATGAAACTTATTATAGGGATCCTTGAGGGGATATTTGGTATTACTTGTTTTCAATGGTTATATGCATTGGGAATTCACACATACATTTTTTCTTACTTAAATTTGTTTGGCTTATTGCATTATTTTTCATTGAACTGGGTAGATCTGTGTGTGGTTTCCTACTAGGATATTTATATCACACCCTATTTGGGCAACCTCGGGGACTCAAATATATTATATGGTTCCATGTATTGATAAAGGTAATTTTCCCTAACATAGTTTGTTTATTTTTTTCTTGGGAGAATTTGATCGTTGGACCAAGTGGAGGCTTGTGATGCCACTATTATACATTTTTGGTCTTTGGTGTTTTTGTATAATAGGATTGTATTGTATTTATGTGTATATGTTTTGGATGTTTTATAGATACATGTACCATATATATCATTATATATGTGGAACTTATAGTTTTTTATATATTCCATTCATTATTTTATTGAAATTGCGATTTTTTATTACATGCACTTCTTGTTGATATTGATATTTTGTTGTTTATACTCTATTAATGAGGGAATAGTCTCCCCAATGAATCAACTAGGACCTCACTTCTAGTAAATATCCTTTGAAATTTGGGGAGGTGGGATTGAGGCCTTATATACAACCAGTCTTAGAGAACTATTGAGTGGATCCGAGTCCGGGATGTTTCAATGATTTTAAATGACCTAATCTAGAAATTATATAACATACACTTCAAAAAAATATAAAATACTTATAAAAAATCAAATAGAAAATCACCATATAGGGGAAAATACCTTTGATATGACTTTAAAAGGAACCTATTATACCATTAAAGAATTAATATGTGTGAATTAGTGATCTAATTAATTTTTATGTTTTCTTTTTGAGACAATTCCGCTATATAGTTAAAGTGATTCTCCATCATTATCTAACACACACACACATGAATGGAAAATAATATTTACAAGGTTCCCATTTCAAAGTGAGAAGGATAGTCCTTATAATTATCCATATTTTATTGATACCATACTAACCACTAGTTTCAACATGTAGGTATAATGATTAGGATTTATCTATGTACTTGTGTTAAAAATATTCTATTAAATGTTCTAGTGTATCCCAAATTGTGAAAATGATAAAAAAATTCCTATGAATAAGAAGAAATATTTCCAGACACAACGTTCATTTTTGATATAGTGATTATATTCCTCTTCATCTTTAACCTATAGAAAATTTGGTATGATCACTTTAATCTTTTCTAATTTTCATGGCTACTTCTTCTTCCTCTTATGTTCTTATTTCTCTCTTCATCTTCTTTTCAAACACTACCCAGTTCTTACACTTCCCACATATACAACTATAACTTTACAAACAGAAAAATAAAAAGTATGTGTGAAAATTGAAATCTGTTTAAATTTTATTCCAATCCATAATCTTCTTTTAACCATCATAACTACTACAACTTCATTTTGATTCATTGGATCTCGTTAGATTATTTAGACCTCGTTGATACTTCCAAAATGACATCATAAATTGAGTTAGTGAGTCACTATGTAACCTAAGTATCCAAATCCTGAAAATCAATCAAATTCGAAATGATCCTCCAGACATATCTTCCACCATGGAATGGTACCTAATACCTCGTTGTTTTACCTTCAAAATGCCAACACCACGGGCATAGTTCTCCTGCGTCTATCCCATTTGGAATGGTACTATAACTTTTGACAAAAACATCCTCTACCAAGAGAGTGGTCTTCTTCCACTACCCATATTCACCTATCAATCTAATTATTTACCACGTATTATTTAACAATGGTCATGACCTCATACCTTTTATAGTTTTTTATTTTTACTCTACATTTTGACCATGAACACCTTCAGACACCTCCAAAGGCATAATGTCTTGTTAATTTTTCATGGCTATAATAAAAGACTGACCGCGCTACCATGACACATCAAATTGATTATATTTTTAAGGTTGATTCATAGTATACTTCATACCCTAGGTCGTATTTCTAGGAGTGTTGGTGGGTTTAGAGTTTTTGTTTTTACTAAGAAGTACTAAAATAGGGGGTGGTTTTGAAAATAGTTTTAGGATGAAATTACTTAATTGAATGGTTAAAACATGTGAAACCAAATGGGTTCTAAAAAATAAGAGAAAAAGGGTTCATTGTGAGATCACTACACATTTTCAAGTTCATCATTCTTGGAGATTAATTTATGTTTGGAGTAATTATTTGGTATAAATTAATTGGAATCCCGATTAATTCCTAAGCCTTTATTTCATTGCTTGAAGAACCAAACCTTGACATAACAATCATATTTTCAAGGTACATAACATATGCATGGAATAAGAGAATCCAAATTAGATTAAAATCTCAAGAATGTGGGTAATAATAGTATTCTTATGTTACCCAATCAGAACAACACAAGTCATGCACTCAAAACCACATGTCGATCGGTTTGAAATTAAGAGCATCTCATTCACACGCATCAAAACAAGCATTAAAATATGAAACTATGTAAGATACATGGAATGAAATGTTATAACACCCAAATTAAACCAAACTGATAGCTAATATATTCATTGGAACTCCCTTTACATGTGTGTAGCTCCCATACAATGAACTCCTCCCGATTCGCTCAACATCGGGGGGAGGAGTAAGCTCGGGGGGAAGTCCATCATCATTCTAGACCCCCCTATGAGGATAGGGGCCTCCAAAACTCCAAATATGAGTAGAGGACTCCTATGGTACATTAAATTTTCAGAACTTCACTCCTTGGCCGAACTCCCAAATGTGGTGTCCATGGTGCCTTTTTATAGCCAAAATGGGACACGATTCTGGGAACCCTATTTTTGTAATACCACTTGTGTCTCAATTTTGGAATAGTATAAAGCCATATTATGACTTGAAAAAAAGAGAAGAGTTGTTTCACAGCCTCGTGAAGGTCTCCCTATCGAATGTTTCAGCCATTAAACAAATGGATTAAGAGTTATGGTCAAAAGACTGAAACACACTTTTGAATTCTGGCAAATTCTATCCCCTGGAAAGAATGATTCAGATGGGCGACCAAATGGAAGAATTTGGCTTTGATTACTTAAAAAGATTTTTATAACATGGTTTTTTGGAGCATATCACAATGTTTAAGCCCATTTGGATGCACAAAATTCTCATAATGTTCAAAAACAGTGGAAAATGTCCATGTCATGCCATGCAGTTTGGCCCATTTTTCTTCTAGATGATCTTTGAGCCTCCAAATCACTGCCATCTTCAATGAAACTATCTAAACAATTATAATTGTCCTTTTTAACAATGAGAAACATTAATTCATTGAATAAAACATGATGTTCAATTTATTATTAAATTTTTAATATTCATTACAAAACGTGCTTAAAACAGTGGTGTAAGGGTGGAATTGAATAATGAATCGCAATGTGATCACACTCCCACACCTAAAAATTTGCACTCCTGGAAAAAGTCACGTATAAAAAAAAATAATGCAGGTATATATTCCTAACATCATTATGATTTAACATTTGAGGAAAATTTAATTCATTAAATTAATTTCATCAATGCACGAACCACACCAAAGAGTTTTTCCTAGTGAAAATGGAAAAGGATGTCTCATAAATCATATCACAATGAAATTCAAAGATATTTATGACACGAAATTGAGAAAATAATTCAAAATTCAACCATTCCACTAAATCTCCATGTATGTGTGTGAAAATCATTCCATGTTATTCTTTCCACTTTCTATCCAATAAATATATGTTATTTTAACATTATTCAGCTTTAACTGATTTTTCCACCGAACCTACCCTACATCCTTTGAAATAATATTTAAAGACCCACTCACTTTAGCATTCCCAGAATTAAAACCATAATCTCTCAACCTAGATATCCTCATATGTTGCACATTTCATCACTCCCCTCATTTATTATTTTTTAGACGTTTCATTTGGAATAAATCTCACACTCATCTCTCAACCCTTATTTGATATCCTATGGAAACCAATTGTAATATTTATAACAAGATCCAAATTTGAGGAGGAGTGGTTTTTGACCTTCCCAAGACCCAACCCAATTTTTATTTTGTGGGTACAATAGTCACACATTAGGTACACATGCATAGGTTAATCTGGTACAGTAATGAAATAGATCAGATATGGAAAAAATGTTTGGAAATATCATTTAAAGTTGAAAAATATTAACCTAACATATATTTACCTTATATTAAGTATGAAATATTCAAACTTTGTGGTTTGGTGCAATAAAATGTGTGGAGATATTTGTTACACAGTTTTCCCAAAAACTACTCGCACAAGGGGCATCAATCATCTCAAACGTTTTACAGTGATACAACCATATATATGCTTGATAGAAAACCAATTCACTAAAAATCACTCCATGATGTTAAATTTAGACATAAATTCAATCCAAAACAGAGACATGTATTTTATCAAATGTTAAATCAATATGGAATCCAAAATTTCAACATGCATTTTCACTAAGTTCCATGATTTAGTGACCATAAGGGGGGGGGGAGTATAATACCATAAAGAAGGAAAAAAATAAAAGAAAGAAGAAAGATAATGAAAATACTAACGAAACCATAAATATGGGGAAAAGTGAAAATACCACATAGAAGGTGAAAAAGAGAGGAAAGAAAAAAGACAATGAAAATTCCTAACTAACCCAGGAATGTACCCATCCCCCACACCTATAATGCGAAGTGTCCTCATTGTAATAATTGAGAATGTGAGAATAAAGGATAAAACTTTGTGTGTTTCACCAGTATGTTTCTTCTTGAACATGGAGTTCCTCCATCTGAAACTCCGGAAGAGCTTTGTGGAAGTGCTTTAGCTGCTTCCCATTTACAGTGAAGGTTTTCTTGGTTTCTTCATTTTGAACCTGAACAACACCAAATGGAGATACATTAATAACAGTGTATGGGAAAAAACAGAAGGAAAAAATCTTACCTAGATGCTACTTCAGCCTTGAATTATAAAGTAGGACCTTCTTCCCAATGATGAACTGATGATGAAGTAAAGACGGTCATGGGAAGGCTTGGTTAACTTTTTATAAATCCGGGAGTTTTCAGATGAATCTATTCTCATTTCCTCCAACTCCTGAATTTACAACTTCCTTCGTGAACCTGAACCTGAAAGATTAGAATTGAATTGTTTGATGCCCTAGTAGGCTTGGTGATCAATTTCAATAGGTAGGTGACAACACTTTCCAAAAACAATATGATATGGTGTCATTTTAATGGTAGTTTTGAAAGCAGTACGGTAAGCCCATAATGAATCATCAAGTCGAAGACTCCAATCTTTTCTATTGGGTTGAAATGTTTTTTCAAGAATCTATTTTACCTCTATATTTGACACCTCGTCATGACCATTAGTCTGTGGGTGATATGAAGTAGACACTCTATGACCAACCCAATACCAACACAAAAGTTAACGCATTTTTAGGTTGTACAAATGAGAACCCTGGTCACTAATGATGAACCCGGGTAATCCAAACCAACAAAATATAAGAGTTCTCAAATATTCCCCAACTGTTTTGGAATCATCTGTCCTTGTGGCTTGGGCCTCTACCCATTTGGAGACAGAATTGACCGCCGGAATAATGTACAATTTGCCAAAGGATTTGGGAAATGTACTAATAAAGTCAATACCCAAAACATCAAAAATGTTAGGAAAGTGAAATAGTTGTTGTGGTATTTCATTTCTTTTAGAGACATTCCCCATTCTTTGACAATGAGGAAAAGATTTTCAAAAATCATGGGCATCCCGAAAAAGTGTTGGCCAAAAGAGGCCATAATCAAGGATCTTGTGAGAAGTCCATTAGGGACCAAAGTGGCCCCAACAAGCAAGAGTGTGATGAATCTAATGACAGAATGAAACTCACTACTAGGAACAAAATGCAAAAGTATTTGATCACTACATGTGCGCCAGAGGTAGGGGTCAACCCAAATGTACCAACGAGGCTCATGTTTTAGATGACTGGCGTGGTGTTTATTGAAATCAGTAGGAATGTAAGATACTACCCACTAATTTACAATTTCAGAATACCAATGAATAGCATCGTGCAATCTGTTTAATTTATCCTCAAGAAACATATCATTTATAGGAATATAAGGGGATGAGTAAATTTATAAGGATGGGGGAATCCTACTAATATGGCCAGCCATCACATTCTCTTCTCCCTTTTTATCTCTAATTTATAAATTGAATTCCTGAAGGAGGAGTATCCAATGAATGAGACGTGGTTTGGCTTTCGGTTTCTTAGGGAGATAACGGAGGGATGCATGGTCTTAGAACATAATGACTTTAGACCATAAAATATATGACATAAATTTTTCCAAAAAAAATAGAATGGAATGGAATAATTTTTCAGTTGTAGTGTAGTTCACTTGGGAAGGGTCTAGTGTACGTGAGGCATACGCAATGACATGTGGATCTTGATTGACTATTTGTGATAAGACTCCCCCAAAAGTTTAAGGACCCAACCTTAAACATTACATAATCCTAAATTAAATGAATAATTCACATTGAGGATATTTTCAGGTTTAGAGTTTTAGATAATTAGGCCCTAACAATTACATATCAACTTGAAAATTACATATACACACTACTACTCAATTTCTATTTTTTTTCATAAAATAAAAACTCTTAAAAAGAAACATGTCTAGTTCCTTGTTTTAGACAACATTAAATTTCCATGATCCCATCCTTGAACATATTAATATTTATGTCATGTGGATAAAATTTAAAAAACATGGGACGAGTATTAAAATCACAGTAAGGGTTATAAAATAAGGAAGGAAAATATTAGCCCATCATTAAATAAAAATCAATGAAACCATATTTTTAATCATAACATACCTTATGAAATCATAATATTTAAGAATAAAACACAAAAATAATAAATCATAAAGGTAACTTATGTAATTAATAACATACTTATATTGTAGCTATCACAACTACATAGGGAGTCACATTTGGAATACCCATCACAGTATATTCCCTAAATCTCTTCGAAGAAACATTAACATTTACTTCTGTTACATTACCCAATGCATTAGAGATCTATCTCAGGCTCACCCTCCCTAGGTTTATCATGGAACCAACCATATACATAAACAATTCCCAATAACCATAACATATTCATAACAGATAAAACAATCATAAAGAAAAGATAACATTTCCACATTACAATCACAATATTTCTTTTCAATATATTGACATAATAAATGCTTTATCAAACCATTTTCAAAACCATTTAAAACATTTAATAAATTGATTTTTGAATTAAAGTGTCCCATACCACTTTGAAGATTTTAAATGAATTAACATTTTAAACAATTAATATCCATATAAATTAATCCTTAAAACCATATTTAAAACATGTACATTAATGAAAAATATTTAGAGGATTAAATCATTTAAAAATTTAAAATGATATTTTAGTTAAAGAGTTATTAACAAAATGAGAGACTCTTAAATACAAATAATCGAGGAATAACATTGAATCAGAAAATTTATAATATTACGAGAATAAATATATTCATGATAAAATATGCCAAATAAAAGAATATACACCATATAAGAGTGAATTGGTGCATAAAAACAATGAAGTCTCAATAGAATGTAAATGGAGACAAAATCCCTTATAAAAATGTATCCTTAGATTACGGATAAATAAATTACATAAAAATGTGTGACATATACAAGCACACTCAATATGATTGGATATTTAGTGTAAATTTATAAGATAACATTCACACATATTCTTTTTAAGAAAAAACCAATGACTTGGATGTTTAACTCACTGAATGGAAATTGAGTTAAAATTACTCTTATCAAGTTCATATCGATGACATGAGAATTTATTAATGGAATGATTATGTGTATCAATAGTATATCCAAAAAAATGGGAGTGTTAATTACAAAATAATTAAATAAATAGTGATTCTACACGTAATCATAGCAAGACATAACTAAGAATTAGAATATTAACCCAGAGAATGGAAATTGGGTTAAATGGTTCCCTTACCAATTTGGTAACTTATGAAACATAAAACACATGAAAGAAGGATCATAAAATGAAGATGTAAATACCAATAAATTTAAGTATATTACACAATGAATATAATCTTTGGAAGTACATACACCATAAAAAAGGAAATAGTGGTAAAAATATCATGAATCTCATAGGAATAAAAAGTGAGATGAAAATCCCTTACAACATTGTAATCAATCGAGTCATATGAACAAAAGTTAATAAACACCAAATGAATCATATAATACCATGAATATAAATACAATCATGATAATATATATTAAATTTCAGTACACAATACAACACATGCAATAAATAAGTGGCGAATAATGGAAATCACTCAAAATTGAAAGTGAGATAAGAAACCCCTTACCTTGTGTCCGACTTGACTCGTTTGTTCTTTTTTCTTCCTGAATAATAAAATAAAGTTAATATCTACTTGATTAAGAAAATTTTTCAAGTTTATTTTTCCTTTTATATCACTTATTACCATGTAATAAAAATCATGTAATCATTTAAGTTAATAATGTTTGTTTTGTCGATATTTGGTACTCGAGTCAAAAATGGTCTTCTTATAATTACAAGTTGTTCACATAGTCAAAAGATCATTATATCCAGAATGATATTAATGAATTATATATCATATATATCATATATATCTAGTATATACATGTATTTATAATAGTACATAACATTTGGATGTAATAAATGAAATGCACCGTTCATGGAGACTGTAAGCAGTACGTACGCATTAACGCTACTTTAATTTCTATTTCATATTTTAATAGAATTAAAAATTAATGATACATAGTTATATTATAATTACAGTATAATTTAATATATAATATCAACAAATCCATCCTTTATATGTCCCACGTATGGTATGAACGAGTCATATCACTTTGAGGGGGTGGTAGTCCGCACTTCCTCAAATGAAATTATCCCGTTTACCCATTATGAAAACTATAATGGTCAGATATAAATGTGAAGTAGAGAAGAATAATAAAAACATAAACATAATATATATCATATAAAAATATAGTGTCATCTTAATGGCCACCAAGAGAGTCGGAAGGAGATGATTGAATAATCATCGTTTCGTGAGGCGTTAGTTTTCCATCCAAGGAAACATTATGTTCTACACCCATTAGATAGAGGTGTGTGTATGTGTATTTAAAATAATTCTAATAAAAACATCCTAGTATATTTAAGATACTGTTTATGTTATAAAATAAATTAATAAAAAGATTTTAGTTATTGGAGAAGTAAAATAATACAAAAGAAGTTAAGAGGAATCGTTGCCTTTAATTTGGGTAACTCTCTTTGGTTTGAACCAAACGGACTTCTTGAAGTGCCTTCTGCATAAAGTAAGGCTTCTATAAAGAGGATATGGATATTGATAGAATATTTTTTCAGGTGATGGACGAGCCAAATTGGCTTTAGAGGTGTGAGGAATGAGTAAGAAGTGAGGGATTTTATAAGGGGGTGGAAGGGCTCTTTAGGAAAGTGTGAAAATATTATTTTATTATATAATGATATTCGGTTTATAAAGGTCCCAAAATCATTAAGGTCGAATATAAGATGACTCATGGCCGAAATAAAATCATCCAATAATAATTTTACAGGTTTTGTATATTATTTTAATATATATAATCTTATTTATTTAAATAATTTATTAATGAGGTAAATACTCCATCATTTTTGGGTCATAAATAATTTTATTTATTTGATGTCTAAAAATTATAAACAAATACCATGATGTATTAAATATATTTATATTTTAAATGAATATTTATAGTCAAAAATATAACTTATATAACCCCATGTAAAAATTAATTTACTAAAAGATATTTGTTTGTGTCATTTTTGCCATTACTTTATGTTAATTAAAATAATGTGTCATTATCACTCCCATGTGGCTCCATGAGGTCCCAAAATCGACCCAAAGATTCCCATGGTCTTAAATGACTCAAACAATAAGTTTAGGACAAGTGTTAAGGTAATTTTTTTTTATTATGATATTCTTTTTACCTTGAATTACCCTATTTACCTTTAACTGCGGTAAATAAAAGTCAAAAGTTACTATTCACCAAAAATTATTTTCATCTTATTGAACCACATTTTACTTACTAATAACAAACATGTATGTTGTATTTTCTAAATTTAATTCACAGAAGTGGTAAAATTTCATTTAAATGAAAAATTCAGTTTTTTAACTACTACTAAGTGGTTTCACTATTCATCAAAAATTGATGTTTTTCAGAAAAATACAAAAAAATCACCCTAAGATATATTTGATATTCTAATTAAAAAATTATGTCTATTTTAACAAGTTTAAAACATAGAAGTTTCATTAATTAATTTACAATTAATTCTTGTTTTCAAAACAAATAGCTCGTTTTTAAGAAACAATACCTATCAAAAGATCAGCACTTGTTTATGTCCAATTTCGAAGTGAAATTAATTCCAATGACCAAAATTGGGTTAATTGGTAAAAATATAATCTAACAACACTTAAAACCCAATTAAAGAGATAATATTACCATATAAATAAATTAGATTAAAAGGCACTTTAAAAAAAATACAGTATTTTTCACTATTCATTAGAAAATGAACTTTACCAGAAAAATACCAAAAATTTACCCAATGTAAATTTTTATGTCCCAAATATAATGAAGAATTTTATTTTTTTCAAATGGAACATATAAAAGTGACCAAAATAATATTTAAAGAGGGTTCTCCATTAAAAGGAGGTAAATCAACCTTTTAAAGTAAATTATGTTAAAAATTAGATTCTTTCACATTTTAAGCCTCTAACTTTTATTGGATAAATGAAAAAACATTTAACAAACATATATAATCATTTTGTAGTTAGTTCTGTTCATTCCTGCGATTACAATGGCTAGGTGTTAACTGCCATTTAAAATAATAATACTATATTTGTAGTGTGCAATGTAAGATTTCAAATCAACCCATTGTTGCGTATCAGGTACGCCATCGAACATAGAGTCCCCTTAAAGTAGAATTAATATTTAGTTCACAGATATTAGTAAATATGAAAAATTTCATGTTCTTTATTTACCTAGGATGTTACATCCTTCCCCCCTTTTGGGAATTGCGTCCTCGCAATTTAAAAAAGGCCACATCAGAAAAGAGTAAGTAAAAATATCACTTTAAAAGAAAGAATGAAAAGTACAAAGGTCACCTGAGATAACCCATACTAGGATTCCATGTAGTAAAACATGGATATAGAAGAGAGAATAAATGGTCATGTTTTGTTGGAGAGTGATAGAAAACATGATTAGGAGAAAGTTAACCACCAGAAAATAACTAACTTATGATGTGTTAAACGGTCTTTGATTACCCAATAGGAAACGAAAACCAACAACGTTTTTTTTACATTCCTTTTCATAATTTTTAGGAATTCATTTACTACATAGAATAAGAACATAAGGAAATATACTTACCTTAAAGTAGAGTTTTACCCTTTAATAAGTTTCTACCAAAAACTAATCTTTTCTTCAAACAATGAGAAATCAAAAAGTCTTGGTCACATCAAAAGCACAAGAATCCTCTTCTAGAGAATCACATAATTCACAAAAGAAGAACTATATATTTCTCGTATATTTAGACATCAACTAAAACGAAAATGGTTGGTGTGATATCAGATAATACCGAAAAGGAAAATCTTTTACAAAAATAAAAACTACTTTTAATCTCCAAAATTTGTCAAACAATACCCAAAGTTCAACCAAGACCATTTAATAAAAAACTATCCATAAAATTCTTCAAAAGTAATCCTAACTAAGATTGAAACCCAAATCTCATAAGGATTTAATTACATAGTCTTCCAATATAAATCTTAACATTTATCTCAAAATAACATCAGTTACTCATAAAGTCTCATACTAAAAAGTAATTAACTTAATAACATATTCTCCATGATAGTTTAATCATTTTAAAAAATAAACCAAATCATCATATGTCCACAATAAAAACATAGATTCTTCCAAACTAAAATTTCAACCATTATTACACAATGGAAATCCCATAGTATTCTATATTCCTTAGGCATATAGTGTTTCCTCAAAAGAGAGAACATCTTCCATAGAAGCCTTTATCAGTTAATCACCAAATCATTTTCCTATACTAAGTATATCCATTTGATAAAACAGAAGTTCCCAAAATCAAATTATTCTTATTCCATAAAATCATTTTAATAAAATAATATGTCATACTAACCAAGGACTTCAAGTAGGTTAGTGTTAGGCGAAGTTCCCTTGTCACCCTTCGGTTGTGGGTTCGATTCCTATGGCCTTGCCGGATGTGATGGGTTGTCACCAATCCTACGGGTTTTCCTTTTTATAAAACTCAAAAATAACCCTAACATGTTTTAACCTCAATGGTTTCCCTATACCTCTCATTTTCATCCCAATTAATTATGATCTCAACATATTAATTATTTAAGTCTTATATAGATTGTCATGTTTTTATTTCACCACTATATGATAAAATAAAACGATCCCCAAAATGAATAACATCATACCTTGATCATGGTGTCCATTTGGTTTCATCGTTATCTTGTTCATGTAGGTAAGAGGTCCATGAATTGAAATAATGATTTAAAGATCCTTCAAAATCATTTTCTTCCTTAATCAAAATACACCTTGTACAACATGGGTCATATGGGTGTTCACTGAAAAACAGTTTTGGAAAATAATCATGTATGACATTTAATTTCAATAATATGATAAAACATGATTTCTATAAAATAGTTGGACCAAATTTGAGTTGAAACCTTCAATTAATGGTCCTTATAAAATACTATAGGTATGTGCTGAGAGACTATATTGTAAAAGAAAATATAAATAGGTTGAAAAAGGGTCTCCTTTTTCAGCACCTTTTTCAAAATCACAATATGCTTCAAAATCTCGTGATAAGGTAAAATATTTGAAAATGCCTTGATAATATTTACCTTTTTTTGAAAATATGAGAATATTTTGAAAATAGGATTTGTTTAAATACAACCCTTGATCCAAAATGACAAAGAGGTATAGTGTAGTTTTTTGATATCTCAAACAACTTCTTGCAAGTGAGTTGAATGATAAAAAAGATTCACAATCATCCGAACATGACGTTGTGATAATTATCACAAGAAAGTCATCAGGAAGAGATATGAATATCATTTGAAATCCTACTCTTTCCATTTGTAAATGACTTTAATTGATCTAAAAAAGTTATAAAACAAACATTTAATAGAAATAATAGACATAAGGAATAATGATGTGTCTAACGAAAACTCCTAATCCCTAAAGTTTTATAAACCAACCTCTGATACCAACTATAAGGAACCGGCCTTAAACATTACATAATCCTAAATTAAATGAATAGTTCACATTGAGGATCTTTTCAGGTTTAGAGTTTTAGATATTTAGGCCATAACTATTACATATCAACATGAAAATTCCATGTACACACCACTACTCAGTATCCATTTTTTTCATAAAATAAAAACTCTTAAAAAGAAACATGTCTAGTTCCAAGTTTTAGATGGCATGAATTTTCCTTGATCCCATCCTTAACACTATTCATCTTTAAGTCTTGTGGAAAACATTTCCAAAATTTGGTATGAGCTTAAAAAAGCTCAGTAAGGGTAATAAAATAAGAAAGTAAAACATTATCCCATCATTAAATACAAATCAACGAAACCATACATTTCAATCGTAACATACCTTACGAAGTCATAAGATTTATTACTAACACACACAAATCAAAAATAATAATGGTAACTTATGGAATTCATAACATACTTACATTATAGCTATCACAACTACATAGGGAGTCACATTTGGAATACCCATCACAGTATATTCCCTAAATCTCTTAGGAGAAACATTAATGTTTACCTCCGTCACATTACCTAATGCATTGGAGAGCTATCTTGGGCTCACCCACCCCGGGTTTATCATGGAACCAATCGTATATGCAAACAATGAGAAATAAAGATAACATATTCATAACACATAAAACAATCATAAAAGAAAGATAACATTTTCCCATTGCAATCACAATATATCATTTCATGATATTTACATAATCAATGCTTTATCAAACCATTTTCAAAACCATTTAAAACATTTAATAATGATATTTTTGAATCAAAGTGTCCCATACCACTTTGAAGCTTTTAAAGGAATTAACATTTTAAACCATTAATATCCATATGAAAAAAATCCTTAAAACCATTTTTAAAACATGGACATTAATGAGAAATATTTACAAGAATAACTCAATAAAACATTTAAAACGATATTTTAGTTAAAGAGTTTTTAACAAAATGAGAGACTCATGAATAAAAATAATTGAGGAATAAAATTTAATTATAACTTTATAATATCATGACAATAAATGTATTCATGATATAATATGCCAAATTACAGTATATACACCATATTAGAGTGAATTGGTGCATAACAATAATGAAGTCTTAATGGAATGTCAATTGAGTCAAAATCCCTTATAAATATTATATCCTTAGATTAAGGATAAATAAATTACATAATAATGAGTGAAAAATACAAATACAATAAATATGATTTGATATTCAGTGTAAATCAATAAGATAACATTCACACATATTCTTTTTAAGACATACCCAATGACTTGGATATTTAACTCAATGAATGGAAATTAAGTTTAAATTACTTTTATCAAGTTCATATAGAAGACTTGAGAATTTATCAATGGAGTGATTATGTGTATCAATAGTATATCCACATAAAGGGGAGTGGGAATTACAACATAAATAAATAATTATTGATTCCACATATAATCATAGCATGACATAATTAATAATTAAAAGATTAACCAAAGGAATGAAAATTGGGTTAAAAGGTTCCCTTACCGATTTGGTAACTTACGAAACATACAAATCAAGAAAGAATGATCATAAAATGAAGATTTAAATTCCCATTAATTTAATTATATTACACAATTAATAAAATCTTGTGCAGTACATACACCCCACAAAAGGAAATGGTGGCAAATATTGCATGAATCTCACGGGAATAAAAAGTGAGATGAAAATCCCTTAACACGTTGTAATCTATCGAGTTGTATGACCAAATGTTAATAAACATCAAATAAATCACCGAATACCATGAAAATAAATACAATAATTATAATATATATCAAATTTTCGTACACAATACACCACATGCAGTAAATAAGTGTCCAATAATGGAAATCTCACGAAATTGAAAGTGAGATAAGAAACCCCTTACCTCGGGTCCGAATTGACTCGTTTTTTCTTTGTTGTTCCTGAATAATAAAAATAAAGTTAATTTATAAATTATTAAGAACATTTTTCAAGTTTATTATTTTTTAATATCACCTATTACCATGTTACAAACATTATGTAATCATTTAAGTTAATAACGTTCGTTTTGTCGATATTTGGTACTCGAGTCAAAAATGGACTTCTTATAATTACAAGTTGTTCACATAGTCAAAAGTTCATTATATAAAGAATTATATTCATGATTTAGATATCATATATATCATATATATACAGTGTATACATGTATTTATAATAGTACATAACATATGGAGGTAAGAAATGAAATTCACCGTTCAAGGAGATGGCAAGCCGTACGTACACATGAACGCTACTTTCATTTCTATTTCATATTTTAATTCAATGAAAACTTAAGGATACATAGTTTTATTATAATTCCAGTATAATATAATATAAAATTTCAATAAATACATCCTTTATATGTCCCACGCATGGTATGAGTGAGTTATATCACTTTGAGTGGGTGATAGTTCACACTTCCTCAAATGAAATTATCGCCTTTACCCATTATGGAAACCAAAAAAGCAGGATATAACATTAAAATACATATGAATAAAGAAAACATAAACATAATTTATATAATATGTAAATAAAGTCCCATATTAATGGAAACCATGAGAGGCGGTAGGAGATAATTGAATAATCATCGTTTCGTGAGGCATTAGTTTACCATCCACACAAACAGTATGTTATTCACCCATTAGATGGAGATGTGTGTAAGTGTAGTTCAAATAATTCTCATAAAAACATCCTAGTATATTGAGGATACTGGTGTTGTTTTAAAATAAAGTAATAAAAATATTTTAGGGGTTGGAGAAGTAAAATAAAAGAAAATAAGTTAAGAGGAATCGTTACCTTTATTTTGGGTAACTCCATTTGGTTTGAACCAAAAGGACTTCTAGAAGTGCCTTCTGCCTTAAGTAATGATTATAGGAGGAGGATAGGGATCTTTATAGCTTATCTGGTCAGGGTTTGGACGAGCTATAGGGGCATGAGAGGTGTGAGGAATGAGTAAGAAGTGAGGGCTTTTTATAATGGGGAGAAGGGGCTCTTTAGAAAAGTGTGAAAATATTGTTTTATTATATAATTCAAGTCAATTTATAATGGTCCAAAACTCTTTAAGGTCAAATATTATATGAATCAGGGTCGAAATAAAATCATCCAATAATAATTGTATAGGTATTGTATGTTATTGTAATATTTATAATCTTATTTAAATAAGTCATTTATTAATGAGGTAAATACTACATCATTTTTGTGTCATTAATAATTTTACTTATTTGATGTCTAAAAATTATATAAAAAATACCATGATGCATGCAATCGTTTTATCTTTCCAATTAATATATATATTCTAAAATATATCTTATATAAACTCATTTAAAAGTTAATTTACTAAAAGATATTTGTTTGCATCATTTTTTCCTTTATTTTAAGTTAATGAAAATAAAGTGTCATTATCACTCTAAAGTGGCACCATGGGGTCCCAAAATCCACCCAAATATGACCATGGTCGTAAATGACTCAACCAATAAGGCTAGTACAAGTGTTAAGGTAATTTTGTATTATTATGATATTCTTTTTACCTTGAATTACCCTATTTACCTTTAATCACGGTAAATAAAAGTCTAAATTTACTGTTCACAAAAAATTATTTTCATCTTATTGAACCAAATTTTACATACTAATAACAACCATGTATGTTGGATTTTATAAATTTAATTCACAGAAGCCGTAAAATTTCATTTAAATGAAAATGTCAATTTTTAACTATTACTAAGTGGTTTCACTATTCATCAAAAATTGATGTTTTTCAGAAAAATACCACGAATTCAGACTAAGATATATTTGATATTCCAAATTAAAAAATTATTTCTATTTTAAAAAATTAAAATCATAGAAGTTGAATTAATTAATTTAAAATTAATTCTTGTTGTCAAAACAAATAGCGTGTTTTTAAGAAGCAATAACTATCAAAAGATTGACACTTTTTTATGTCGAATGTCAAAGTGAAATTAATTAAAATGAACAAAATTGGATTAATTGGTAAAAATATAATATAATTACCCTTTAAAACCAATTAAATAGATAATATAACCATATAAATAAATTAGATTAAAAGGCACTATTGAATAAAAATAAATTATTTCTCGCTATTTATTAAAAAAAATAAAATTTACCATAAAAATACCAAAAAATTACCCAAAGTAAAATTTGATTTCCAAAATCTAAAAAATAATTTTTTTTCAAATGGAACATATAAAAGTGACAAAAACTAGATTTAAAGAGGGTTCTCCATTAAAAGGTAGTAAATAAACATTTTAAAGTAAATTATGTTTAAATTTAGATTCATTCACAGTTTAAGCCTCTAAAATTAATTGGATAAATGTAAAATCATGTAAAAACATATATAATCAGTTTGTAGTTAGTTCTGTTCATTTATTCCATTACAAAGACTACGTGTTAACTACCATTTAAAATAATAATATTATATTATTAGTGTGCGACATAAGAATTCAAAGAAACCCATTGTTGTGTTTTAGGTACGCCATCGAACATAGTGTCCCCTTTAAAGTAGAATTAATATTTGGTTCACAAATATTAATAATATGAAAAATTTCATGTTATTTATTTACCTAGGATGTTACTAACATCATAGTTAGAGTCGTCATATATGAGCTCAAATGGTAAATCCCACCGAGGTGGTTGGATTACTAGGGGTGACGTGAGACTCCATTTTAACTTATTAAAAACTTCTTCACGTTCATTATCAAAAATAAATTCATTTTCTTTTTGGAGTAATTTGGAGATATGGAGTGAAATTTTATTAAAGTCATGAATGAAATGATGGTAAAATCCAGCATGACCTAGGAAAGAATGCACATCCCATACATTTTTGGTGAATGGTAGGGAAGAAATGAAATATACTTTTGATTTGTCTACTTCGATACCATCCTTGGAAATGACATGTCCCAAAACTATACCTTGTATCACCATGAAAAGAGATTTATCATAATTTGATACAAGATTCTTTTCAATACAGTGACGTAGGAATGAACCAAGACTACTTAAACATTCATCAAAAGAGGATCCATAAATAGTGAAATCATCCATGAAAACATCCAACCCATTCTCCAGGTAATCTGAAAAAATACTAACCATGCATCACTAGAAAGTACATAGAGCATTGCACAGACCAAATGGAATCATCTTATACGGAAATGTTCCAATGGGGAAAGTGAAGGTTGTCTTTCCCTGATCCTTGGGGGAAATATGGATCTGAAAGTATCCAGAATACCCATCTAGGAAACAGTAGTGGGACTTACCCGCTAGCCTCTCTAGAATTTGGTTAATGAATGGAAAAGAGAAATGGTCCTTCCTAGTGTGTTGGTTTAGTCAGTGATAGTCTATATGGACACACAAACTATTCTCCACATGATTAGGAACCAATTCATTTTTTTCTTTTTTTGATTACTATAAGGCCAGATGTTTTAGGAACTAATTGAACAGGACTAACCCATTGGCTATCAGAGATGGGGTAAATGATTCTAGCAGCCAATAATTTTGTGACCTCCTTTTTTACAACTTCAAGGAGGTTTGGGTTCAGTCAATGTTGTGGATGCCTCACTGTTTTAGCCTCATCATTTAATAAAATTTGATGTGTATAAACTGATGGGATAATACTAGCAATGTCAGAAAGTGTCTATCCCAAATCTTGTTTATACTCCCTCAAAATTTAAAGTAGTCTCAATTCATGATTAAGAGGAAGTGAACTATCAATGATGATTAGAAACTTGTTTCCATTCTCAAGATATGAATATTTTAAATATAGAGGAAGTTGTTTCAGTTCCAATTTATGTTGATTTTGGATTGATGGGAGTGTGTGTTAATGTGATAGGTCACTTATATCATCTAACTGCTCAATGGTATCATCCCCAGATGAGGAATGAGCATTTACAAGCATGGTAGTATCATCAATGGTCATTTTATACTCGGTGTTCAAGAAATCATTAATCAATGAACATACATGACACTTTTCTAGACCACTACCACAATCAATGCATGAATCATTTCCAAGCATTTATATGAAAGAAGGAAAATTGGAAAGGGGATCAGAGGAATGAAATGGTGTTTTTTCAAGGTAAGGGAGTACATATATATAATTAACAGAGAAATATGAATGTTATTCTGAGGGGTTCATCGTGGAATTAAACATATTTAAGTGGAAAATGTCACCACCAAATGCCATAGATTGTGTACCATTTTGTATATTAATTATGGTTTTGGCAGTTTTCAATAAGGGTCTCCCGAATATAAATAGGTCATGTCCATTTATCATATCAACCGCCATTTCAAGCACATACAGGTCAATAGGAAAGATTAAATTTTAAACCCTCACAATAATATCCACTTACACACTAGAGGGGTGTGAGGTACTCCAGTTAGGAAGTTGAACAACAATTATAGTGAGCTTCAGTTCCCTGACCTATAATGTAGAGTAAATGGGGTGAGGCATCACATTTGTAGAAGTACCTAAATCAAGCATAGCATTATAAAAAGAATACTCCCTTATGGTACAAAAAATTGAGAATGTTTCACGATAATTATACTTGGTGGGAAGTGATGTCTCTATCAATGCTAAAACATTAATCCCCATGCTCACTTTCTCATCACCTCAAAGTCTCCTTCGGTGTGTACACGTATCCTTTAGAAACTAGGCATACCATGGAATTTTCATCAGGACATCAATCTAGGGGATGATAACCTACACTTTTTTGAAAGTTTCCAATATATCCTTATCAAGTTTAGTTTCATTTTTTTCAAGGTTGGGTGGCCATTTGGGGAAATGGAAGAGGAATGGTTGGGCTAGGTGACTCATCAAAATACACACTCTTTCATTTGGAAGGTCTTTTCTCAGGACAAGGATTTTCAATATTTGGAACATTTTTAATGGTTGGGATGGAGGTTTCCTCGAGAGGGGATGGCACTAATAGAGGATTCATCTGTTTTCCACTCCTAATGGTAATGACACTAACATTTCATTTATCTCTTGTGTTGACTAATGGTTGAGATGGTAGTTTACCCAACCCATGAAATCGAATTTCCCCCATCGAGTTAGGTAGTTGGCCTAATTGGGGTTTTAGGTCTTGTATGGATGCCAGGGTGGTCTTTTGGAATTGGATATTGTTGTAGGCTATTTGTTTCATCATATCTTTTTGGCTAGGCTTAGGTTTTGGAGGCGGGAGTTGGAAATTCCATTGGTGAGGTTGTGGATTTTTGGGAGGTGGTGGTGGATGACTACTCTAACTTTGTTGTTTCCATGGTTGATGAGGCTGGTTTGAATACCAACCTTTTCTTATAAGCTTGATTTTATTTCCACCCAAAGTTGGATGGATGGATATCATGGTTCTTGCCTAAAGGGTTGGTTATATAGGCGGTCTGGAAAGATTGGATCAAAATACTCTGAAGTTTCTCTTAATTGGGGGCATTGGTTAAATAATGGGTGTCAAAAGAGTTGATTCCATAATGGATGGGACGAGGAGATTGAGATTTCCCTTGGCAGAGAGTGAGTTGTTGTAGAAGGGTACTTACCACTTTAAACTTCATGCCCACCTTCTTCTCAAATTCAGTACTTTGCACCTCATGGACACCTAGAATGGGTACACTGGACCCTGTACCAAATTTTTGAGTGCTTTGTGCCATGTTTTCAATTATGGTATCTATAGTGATTGGGGTTTTATCCACCAGTGCACCACCCGCAACAGCATTAATCATCTTACAATCAATTGGAATTAAACCTTCATAAAAATACTGAATTAAAAGTTGATGACTTATTTGGTGGTGTGGACAACTTGAACACAATCTTTTAAATATTTCCCAATATTCATGAAGTGTTTCTACTTGAGGTTGTCTTATACCACAATGTTCTTTCCATATTGTTTCAGTTCAATAGGATGGGAAATATTTTTCATGAAAAAGGCGTTTCATGTCCGCCCAACCCCTTATTGGTGAATTAACATAATAATTCCAGTCTTTCGCAGTGTCTTCTAATGAAGATGGAAATGCTCTAAGCTTTACTTTTTTATTCATCCACATTTGAAAGTTTTAATATTGAACACAAAATAGGAAATTCTGTTAAATTTTTATGTTGGTCTCCTCCTGCGATTCCATGAAATCTAGGAAACAAGTGAATTCGACCCGATTTTAATTGAAAATTGGGTGCCTTGCCTTGCATTTGAATATATGTGGGTTGGATGTCAACATCTGGAGAGGTTAGTTATTTTAGTGTAAGATTGTTTTCATCCATTTTATACACGTTAATTTCAGGTTCTAATTTGGTTCCAAACCAAAAGTGGTTTCGAAAAGTCTCAAGTTTTGGTGTGTCCTCCTTCAAAGAGTTGTCTTGTGCGTCTCAGGGTCGCTGACGTAAGACCCTTTCCTGAACGGGTTCAAATGGTTGTAAATATCAAGAATTAGAATACGTCATGCACAAAACCTACACAAGAAATAAATCAGAACACAAATATATACCTAAAGGTATAAGATAAAACAAATTAAAATTCACAAAATTTACAAAAAACTTATAAAAACACGCACTAAAAAGAAAAGCGCTCCCCAGGAACGATGCCAAAATTTGATTGCGCAATAAAGACATGTCAAATTGATAATATTTTTAAGGTTGATTTATATTCTAGGGCAGACCCTAGGTCCTCTCTCAAGGATCATTGGTGGGTTTACAGTGTTTGTTTTTACTAAGAAGTACTAAAATAGGGGTGGTTTTGAAAATAGTTTTAGGATGAAATTACTTAATTTAAAGTTTAAAAGTTGAGAAACCAAATGGGTTTTAAATTTTTTTAGATAAAATGGTTCATTATGAGGACACTACACACTTATATGTTCATCATTCTGGGAGATTAATTTAGGTTTGGAGTAATTCTTGGGTTGGAATTAATTGGAATCCCGATTAATTTATAAGCATTTATTTCATTTCTTGAAGAACCAAATCAAGAAATAAAAATTGCATTGTTAAGGTCCAGAACTTATTCATAGAATAAGTTCTTACAAATATGATTTAAATATCAAGAAAGTGGGTAAGAAAAGGATTCTTTTGTTACCCGATCGGAACAACACAAGTCACACACTCAAAACCGCATGCCGATCGGTAAAAAATTAAGAGCATATCATTCCCACACATCAAAAAAAGAAATCAAATATGAAATTATGTAAGATACATGGAAATAAATGTTTTAACATATAAATTACATTAAAATTATAGCTAATATATCCATTGGAATTCCCTTTACACGTGTGTAGCTCCCTCACAACGAACGCCCACCGATTAGCTCGACATTAGGTGGAGGAGGATTCTCGGGCAGAAGTCCTTCTTCATTCTCGATCCCCCTATAAAGATTGAGGATTTCAGAACTTCAAAAATGTGGAAAGTAATCCTATGTAACTCCAAATAACCTACACATTCAATGAAAGTATCAAAACAAGTATAATTTCAATTTTTAACAGAAACAAACATTAATTCATTGAATAAAACATCAAGTTCAATTTATTATTATATTTTGAATATTCATTAAAAAACTCGTTTAAAACAACAGTGTAAGGTTGAAATTGAATAGTGAATCACTATGAAATCAAAGACCTCCATGAATACCACCATAGGTGTGGTCCCTTTATAGTTTTTTTTGTTCATGACCATCTCAACACACCCCTTTCTATAAGAATGTATTTTACTGTATTATCTAACATTCCTTCCACCTTAGGAATGGGATTTCCTAGATTCTCCAACACTCATTCCATGATAGGTTTTTTCATCCTGTATTATCCCTCCTTTATCCAAATATCCTTCACCACATTATTAAATGATTAAATCACAATGAAAAAATATTTATGTTTATAAACTTATTTATTATTTCACAAGAAATCATCTGATTTAATGTTTATACCCATTTTTATGTTGAAAAAAATTCAATACATTCAATCATATTCTATTCAAAAATACTTAAAACTCACTTACTACATCAAAAAAATAAAAATATTTGGGCTCAATAGAAGTAAAACTCTTATTATTGATGTATTAATGTTATCTCTAGTACAAAATGATCAAATTAATGACGTCTGGCTAAGAGATGTTTTTAATCACCAAGATATTTAACATAGTAAAGTTCAAGAATATACATAACCTAAATATGTAACATTGGTTTTGTAAAAGTCATTATATTGAGTTTATTCATGAAAAAAATTATTCGAAATATAAATCCCATTTCAATTATTCATTATTGAATCAACACATGCATGTATCAATAATTCAGTCTTTTAGAGTTGTTTGATAAATCATTCCCAAAAAAGATTCACGCAATTTTCTTATGGAATGTGCATGTGAATATATTCACATGGGTATTATTTAAAATCAATATATACAAAAAAACTTATTATATAACATAATACAACAGTACATATTTACATTAATGTACTTTGGAATATTCAAATATGCCTATATGGTAAAAAATTTTAAATTCCAAATAATTTAATTTTCAAAAATAACATTTTTAACTGAAATAACCATGAGTATTCAACCCATTTCATAAAAATTTAATCCCACAGTAAATTATTAAATATTAAATTTACATATCATGAAAAAAATTAATACGTATTTAAGAAATAATTATATCTATGAAATCAATTAACAAAAACCTTTTGTAAATTAAAAATCATAAAAATATGAAAAACATGAAAAACTGAGCATTATAACTGTAAAAAAATTTCATATGATCGATATATTTATTATAGTTCAAGTATCATGGTAGGTTTATAATTTTAGTAAGTCTATACATGTATTAGGCTTATACTGTGGTAGGTTAGGTTCAACATGATGTCGATTGGCTTAATGGTGCGACTGATCAATTTTTATCATATTTTTGATGTATTACATACGAAGTCGATATATAGTCATGGAATCAATATTACAGTCGTATAAATTTTGAATTTTAATTGAACAATAAATATATTTTTTACCTACTTAAAGTATTATATGTAATTTAAGGTTTAATCAAATGATGAAAAAGGTATGTCCAATAGGGTTTTTATATTTTATTTATGAAACTAAAAGGTGGTAAAAAACCTGTGAATAAGGGGTGATTTAGAACCGAAAGAGGGTGTAAAATAAAATAGTAAATAAATAAGGTTTTATAAAGTAAAAACTTTATGTAACACTGTGAAAATATTAGTGAAAGATAGTATACAACAGGTGGAAATTCATGAATTTAGGTTAATGAAAAAGTGAGATTATTCATGGTTGTGAATGAGGAAAGATAAGATTAATTGATTATATTAAATAATTAATTTCCCAATATAATTATAGCATACATAATATCTAAACCATTTTTTTATTATCAAATAACATTTTCATGGTGTTTAATGAGTTTCTCTTCAAAAAAATATATCAATTCATCTTCTCAAATAAGGCTAAAAGTATATAAAATATTAAATGATAAAAAAATTGGAATATTTTATATTATAAAGGTAAAATATAATTTTATTTTGTGATATAAAGATGTAACACATAAATCAATTAAGTAAAAAATAAATTAAGTTTAATATTATATCATGAGAAGAAATTAGAAAAATATTTTCCAAGAAAATACCAACTAGATTAATCAATCTAACATGATGAAAAAATAATAATATTGAGTGGTGGAAATTTTTTATATTTTCATAGTAAAATTATAGTAATTATTTATAAAATAATTGAATATTAATTTTGATGATTTCATAAAAATAAATCTGTATGAAGTGGAACAAACCAAGCTTTATCATTTATTACCCCCTCAATAAAACATTCCATTTTATCACATTGAAATAAAAATAAAAACATAGTGATTTTTGTGATATAAAAATAAAAAAGATAAAGTAAATAAGAATATAATTAATATTATTTATAGGACTTTATATTTTTGTTTGATCTTCTACCATCACTATCTCTTGTCCAATTCTCAGGGTCTATGAATCCTTTACAAAGTCTCTGGTTGGGAATGAAGCATTTCTTTAATTTCCATTCATTTCAATCCAAATTAGAGATAATTTAATGATATGGAAATATTTATGGTATATATATATATAGTAAACTGCAATGGTTAGTAGGATGATTTGATGGGTGTCTTCTGATGGCTGTGTCTATACATTGGTAGTGATTCAGTTCACTATAATGGGAAAGCAGTATTAACAGTAGGTGATATCTGTGTAATTATTACATAAAAGAACAAGGTGTAGGGAACTCTTCCAAATTTTATGGTATTTCCAAGTATATCAATATTGTATCAACATTATTTTGTGTTTTATGGATGGAAATTCACAAATGATGGAGGTTAGTGTTAATAGATGATTGGTTGTAACCCACTATAAAGTTGTGGTGGGACCTCTTACATAGGTATATTTTTGAAATGGATAAATGGTTTTCTAATATATATAACTATTTATTATGGATTTCAGTCATGTATCATCTGAGTAAAGAAAAATTTAGAAGTGTTATCTCGTATACGTAAGCGTTAATGTCTAAACAAAATAAAAATACTATGTATGTTTCTTTCTTATTATTTTCCATTTCTTGAATATTGTGTGAAGGGAGATTTTAAGGGAGTGTGTGTGAGGTTACAACTTATTTTAGTGAGTAGGGTAATATGAATACTATCTTAAATCCCATAATGCTCTACTAGGATAAGTCTATTATAGAGGATAATCTTCTACTAAATCTCAGGTCTTCTGGTGGAGTAACTTCCGTTGTAAGAAGTTATCACGGTTCGAATCATAGTCCCCCCTTAGGTTTCCATCCCATGAAAAGTTGTGTCTAATCATGGGGTTATTTCTCACTCTTAGCACAATAATATAATAATCATGTGTCCTCACACTCTTTCATTTATATTTTTTCATATCCAGTTTGAGTTAATATTATTAAAGTTATTACATCAAAATAAGGTAAGGTTCTTGTTAATAAGTTGGATAAAACAGACTATGGATTTTAAATGATGAAAAAAGACAATAATATCATCTAAAAGTACATAATACCTTTTTTCTAGGTAAAATTTAATGTTAAGTATAATAATGAAGTATAAAGGTTGGACATGACACTTGGTTTGATAATGATGTCACTGGCTTGAAGCATGTATTTTAACATCTAAGAGAATTTAACGACAACATATTTTATAGAAACCCATGTGTATATATATGATAAACCTTTGAAACAAAATAATATGTTCTTTATATCGTGGTTGTATGGTATATGGTTGTAAAATGTTAGCCTAGTGTAAGATCATTTGAACAATTTCATCAAGAGCCAGAGTTTGCTTCAATCGATGCATATAATTTTAATGGATAATTTTGAGAAAATACTAATAATGTTTTCAATTTTAGAATTGTGGGATATAATGATTAAAAAATAATAAATTCCTATATATAGACTAAATAGATTTTTTTTGATTTCTGAAACTTAATCCTCATTAAAGATCTTTGATGGATGGAGGTCCATGAACCTTGTTGTAATTCAAAAAATGATTAAGCAGGAGTATTCTCACCTTATAGTAGTGTTTAAAAGATGAAATAAAAAAGATAGATTGATCAAAAAATTCCAACAATTTCCACTATCCATGGTACTAATTATTTTAATTTTAGGAAACATGGGAATCTAAAGAAAGATTACAAGAGTCGGATGGAAGTCACAAGAAGGACATCGTCCAATAGAACATATCTCATGAAGACTTATGATAGAAGTATACTCATTCTACTACGTGTCAATGTTTTTAGGGAATCATGGGTCATTTAATCCAATGAATCGATCCACTCAATGATAGATCAAGGAATAATGATAAATTGTATAACTAAAATATTCGGCAAAGTAGACTGGGAAGATAACGAAGATTTGAAAATAATGGTAAAAAGTGATGTCAACATCTGGACAGAGAATGATGAATTCTAGAGACTCTAAGTAGTTTGATGCATTGTTGGACTATATAAGAACCTAATTTCTATACATTATCTTAATGAAGATAGATTGGGTACAAGTTTCACTAACAATGATTATAAAGTGAATCAACCATGGTGGAGTCATGCATAGTAAATAATGAGCTTATTTACCGAAGTGGAAGGTCAGATGGAGCTAAAATTGATAGAAGTATAACTTTTAATGAACCAGAGTTATGGAATCTCATTATTGGACACCTCAATGTGAAAAAATTTAATATATAATGGGGAAATTAATCCTAAATCTTGATCATACTGTCAATTAATTCTCTGAAAGATGTATTCTAGGGAAATCAAAGAGGGTGTCATTTAATTTGAGTGGTTAGAAGCCCAACAAGCAGAAGTTAAATCTGGTTCACTCTAATGGGTCAAGACATACCCCAATTCATTTCCATAAAGATTCTCTATACTTTTATTCATTTATTGATGATTCTAAAATGAATTTATAGGTTAACTTCCTTAATAATAAATAAAATTTGTTTAGTGCCTTTATACAGTACAATACCATGGTGGAGATAGTGTTTGGTCATAAATTAAAATTATTTAGATTCAACAATGGAGGTGAGTACAATTATTGAAACTTGTCGAACATTTTTTTCCTGATAAAAGGATAAGGATGGAGATGATATTACCTAAAACACCATACATAAATTAAGTAGAAATAATGAATAGGTCATTGATAGATAAGTCTGAGAGCATACAATTTCACTCAATGACGCCTTAGGAAATGTATTTTGATTAAGTGAACATGAAACCCATCTCATCAACATAAGTCCTTCGTAGAAAACTAGGAAAGTGATTTCAGAACAACTATGGTTTGTCAAATTAATGGAAGTTGTACACCTAAGAGTCTTTGATAACCTTTACTAGGCCTATTTTGATTCAAAGGGTAGAGAAAAACTATAAGAAATTCCAAAACTTTTTTCCTTATGTTCTATGGAAATTGAGACATTAAATTTCAACTTTGAGGTGATTATGAGCCACAAGTCATCAAGAGTACTGATATTATATTCAACGAGAAGGTCCTTTAAGTTTATTTAAATTTGGTGTAATTTGAAGTTGAAATAATGGAATCAAATATTGAGGTTCATGTTTAACTAAACAAGAATTCCAAAAGATAACAAGTTCTGATGAGTTCATATTCAATGTAACATCCCCACATTTAAATATATATATATATTTCCTTTAAATTAAATAATTTTATTCACATTAATTAAAATAAAAATTATGATAAATTAATAAATTAATTTGAAAACATTTAAAATATTATTATTTTGTAACAATATATGATTTAATGTATTTGAATTATTTCAATGGTAATGTTATTAATTTTTTTTATTAAGAACACTTAATGAAAAAAACCACCATTAGTCAATAATATTATTTTATTCATATATTTTCTATTTTCAATTAAAATTTATATATATAATTTTTATAAATGTAAATAAATAAAATAAATATATTTTTTAAAATTTAAAATATCTAAACTTACATAATATGAATTTTTAATCATTTCCTGAAAATACAAATATTTAGTTGAAAATACAATTTTTATGGAAAATATAATTTTCATCAATTTATCACTATATAATAATTACATAGAAGGTCACAAACCCATTTAATTGAACAAATATTAAATTAAAGAAGAAAATTATGATTTTCAAAATATTTTTTGAAATTAGATAACCCTTTACTAATATATATAAAACTAAAGTAAGTATACTTTAATAAGAAGAAAATTTTATGTATTTTATTTATATTATTAAATATTTTGGTATAATTTGGTAATAGATTTATTATTATGTCACTTAATATTAATTTTATTTATAATAAATAAATTTAGGATATAAAAATTAGTTATATTAATAATTTTGACTCACACATAAATTGTATACTTAAAAGAATGATTATCTCAAAAACTATTTTTAGTCATTAAGAGTGTGTATTTTAAAATTATATTTTGTTAATCATATAAATTTAATTTTAAAAAATTAAAATCAGATCTAATATTATAATAATTTTTTTTGGTAATATAAATAATAATTGAGATTATTTTAATTTGTTAACTTAGGTGAATAGAAAATTAACCTAGGTAAAAGTATACTTGGTTAAAGTGGAAACATAAAGTAAAAACCTATAAATCACTCAAATATGTCCCCAAAACGAGTTTATGGTATTATTTTTGTACATATAGTTTATTATACTACATAATTTATAACTATGGTAGTTTTTGACCTTTTATTAGAGTAAATAAATAGTTTTACAAGTGAATGTGTTTCCAAAACAACCACTTCTTTCAATTATAATAAATGGGAGCACTCCGACCCTATCAAGGTAAACAATTTCCTTAGGTTTCGTAGAAAAATATCTTTACATTTAATACACCATGAAAAATATCTAAATAATCCCTTCCTTTTTCATTTTTTATCTTGCTAAATCCATTCCTTTCCATGGATAATTCCCTGGAAAATCTATGTCCCCAATATGAGTGTTTCTTCTTCTTAGTATTTATTTTTTAATTTATTTATCTTCTCTAACCACATAAATATGATGAATTCAGTATCTTTTATATATTGAAGTTGGATTATATTAATTTAAAAACAATTATTCATCCTTATTCATCAACTAATAAAAACATAAGCATCAATCATGTGTTTGTGCGGACTACCGCCTCCACTGAGCGATGTGTTTTGTTTTTCATCTCCACCTTTCATGGATGGTACCAAGTACAAACATGATGAATAATTTTTTTTCATATCAATTATATCTCTAAAGTGAATAATATTTTTTTCACCTCCCTCCCATTTTATGGAAAAGGAAACTGTTATTCATGTATACATGTGGACCACCGCCACCACGTGAATGACACATTTTTTATTAACCAATTTACTAACATGGAAGAATTTAATTATATATATATATATATATATTAAATTTATAACTATATTTATATTCTAGTGGTTGTGAATTTATTTTTATGATAAAAATAATGGTGAACAACTTGTCAAGATAATCACATAAAAGTCGACCAAACCACCTCAGGTAACTAATAAGAATAGAAAATATTTAATATTTTGTCAAAATATGACAATAAATAGGCTTCATGAAACTAATTATAGTTGAATAAGAATATTATTAATATTTTTAGTAAATTTAATGTAATTATAAAAGAATTAATGTACAAATGCAGAATGATTTCAGAAATAAAGGTATGGGATCTTCCATACTCTCCATGAAACTTTCCAGTAACACTTTCAATTTTTTTACCCCATTTATTAAAACTTATAATCATTTAATTATTATATTATATATATATATATATCTTAAATTTATATTTTGTTTAGGATCCCTTCCATTGCTGGTGTTATACACATTTTATGTTTCCTTCAAAATAACCACTTTTAAGGAAACCCAATTTAAGAATATTTTCGAATTTATTACTTCAAATAAACCATCACCCCAATATTTTATTTTAACTATGAAAATATTTTAAAATTAAACTTTAAATTATATAAAATCATTCAAGTTAAATTCTGATTTTAAGGAAAATTAGGCTCCTGTTTCCCCAAAAGATCATTAACTTATTTGAAAAGCCTCACTAATGTGGACAATTTTTTATTCTCACTTCTTCAATCCTTATCATGGATTTTTCTACAATGTGAATTATTGAAAAATACATATGTGTCTTTAAGATATGAACATACAAAGAAATTTCATTCCTTTTACTCATGGGAGTCGTTAAGTTATATCTTTTGTACATTCCTTGTACATGACCTTGAAACCCAATTTTTTTATCATGGGTTTATACCATGTATGCAACTTATTTATGGTCTATTTTAATTATGTTGAACACATATATATGATATTAATTATGTTATTGATGTGATTGTAATTATATATCCCTCTAATTCATTGTGTAATGTTACCATATCATGAGTTATCACGATGTGTGGAAAATGATCCTAGATAACTATGGGATTAGGTAGTTATCTTAGTAATCTAGGTTAGGTTAAAAAGGCATGGAGCCTTGAATAATGCTTAAGATATCATGTATATGTTATTTACATATTACTATAATACAATGATATTATAATATGATCATGACTACTCTATGATATTATGTTTTCATTTCTTTATTCCATGATTCTATTATTATGATAATTCTATTCATGATATCATGTTGTGCCTCCCATGTATGACATTTTATCATTTTTATTTCATTACTAGGATTTATAGATCACCCTTTTCCTTATGTTTTTACTTAGGTTATCCAATGTAGTATTAATTGGACATATGGGAGCTTGGATCACTCTAATTATATTTAATAAACACCATGATGTTATATTTTAAAATATTATGTCTATGTGTCTAATCCTTCAAAGATAATATACCCTAGACCCTTGGATTGTATTTTTTGTAAATTATGATAAATGTTATGAAATAATATGTGTTTAAGGATTGATTTTTATAGCTTGTATTATAGAAAGGTATATTTTTTATTGATTAGGATTAGATAACATTTGTTAAAACCTTAAGGATAAGACTAAGATTTGGATAGAACCCAAACGTTATAGTAATATAGATATTGTGTGGTGTTCTTGTTAATACACCCCTCTTTTGATTATAAAAGTAGAAGAATTTTTGGAATTGATGTATCAAGGAGTAATAAACCAAAAAAGAGTTGGTTGAGTATAACACATCTATCATTCTGGTGTATGATGAATGGTCCCTTACCACTAACCTTTTTTGACACTCTTGGGGAATATGATTTGGTTAATCCGCATTCTATTTACATGACATTATGTTGGATTTAAAAAAATTATCGAATTTGATATGTAATTGGGGTTATAGACCCAAATTATAACATATCCATAGATAACCTATATTGAAACTCATAGATTCATAAATTATATTATGTTCAACATTTATGAGTTACTTCTTTTATGATTATGGTTTAACTTATAAACATTTATTAATCTATGTATTCTCCTTCTTAACTTTCCTTCATGTTAGAAAATGGATATACCTAAAAGGAATCATGTTACAGAGATGTGTAATGGGTAATGTGATGGATGGCCTTATGAAATTCATAACATGATGGTATTGGGAGATGAGAACTTCATGGATATACTAGAAAACCTAAATCATGTTATGAATAAAATATTGAATCTCATAGAATTCACTCTATTAGAGAAATATTATGTCCGATCCTTTATGCGACCAATGCCACCCACATTTAGGGAATCTGATAATCACATAATTACTGAATATTGGATTTTCTCTTTCTAAATGACATTCAATATCATTAAATGCTCCAAACAAGAGAAGGTTATACTGTATGTTTATCTCATTAATAGAGAACTTTATCATTGGTGGACACATATCAATAATACAAATTGGAGGGAAGAAATAGAATCCATATATTAGGATGAATCCAAGAGGATGTTTATCAGTATATATTTCCGAAAAAACTCCACAAATTCAAATGTAGAGGGAGTTTATTGAACACAAAAAAAATTAAGATGAATATGTTATGTCTTATAAGGGGAAATTCAAGAGTCTTTCATGGTATGATTCTATCCTTATCACGATCCCTATAAGAAGGATTGAATGTTTTTATAGTGGGTTAACTCTTAGAATTTAACTATTATTGGTGGTTTGATACATTGATAGTTACAACAAAATTTTACAATGTACCCTCAAAGAGGAGATAGAAATGGGTGATTCTCAAGGAATGGGAGATAAGAAAAATATAATGGATACTAACCATAGGGAATCACAAGATAAACCCCGTTGCAGTAAGAAGGTCCAACATCCTACCAATCGAACGTTTGGGAAAAAACATCCTAGAAACTATCTAAAGTGGATGAGAAAGTGCTTCCTGTACGGAAAGGAGGGGAATATAGCTAATTTATGTCTAAGTGAGAGGAAAATTTCATCAATGTGATTGATGAAAAAAATTCTAGATTAATCATGATTTTATTTTCCAGTGTTAAAACTATAAAAAACATGAAAATTATGAAAATCATTGCACTAATCTACGGGTTATTGAAGCTAACCAATGAAAACAACCTCCATGTAAAGGGAGGTATCATACTATCACTAATGTGAATATTGAGAAAGAACATAATTTATAGACATTTAAACAAGTTATTAATCCATGAACAGTGAATGTACTACTTGATTCTGTTTCAATACATTCTTTCAAATCATGCATGTTTAGTATAACTCTTCAAACATCACCAAAAAACAAAGAGGTTAAATTTTCTATGAAAATCACTAATGGATTGATTATTTTATATCAAGAACATAACTATTCTCTAGTTTTTATATGTGTGATTAATATCCCATTGGAAATTATCCTAATTACTTTTGTATAATTTTATGTTATACTCAGAATGGACAGACTATCATTGTATAGATCTCACATCAACATTTGGGAAACATAAATCACATTCCATATCCTGAATTATGCTATGATTCTCTATAAATGTAAGTATAGGGATGAATATTATTTTTAATATTTTCTAGAGGCATGTATATTATTTCCCTATGAGTATGATTATCCATGTAATATTATTGAATCAAAGTATATGACTTCTCTTAAAGATATTCCCATTTGTAATGGAGTATATTGATGCATTTTTTGAAGAGTAACCTAGTCTTCATTCTGATCTAGTGGATGAGTTATCAATTGAACTTGTAAATATATATATGCTAATATCCAAGGATCCATATAAAATGGATCACATTGGATCACTATAATTTAAGAAGAAATTACAAGAACATCTAGACATGGGATTCATATTCCCATGTGCTCCATCATGGGGTGCACCGGTTCTCTTTGTCAAGAAGAAGGATGGGTAAATGAATCCCTATTTTAATTATCATGAACTCAAATAGATCACGATGAAGTATAAGTATATGTTTTCACAAATTGATTCTTAATTTTATTAGTTTCATGGATCTCAATTCTTCTCTAAAGTGGAACTTCGGTCAAGATATCAATGGTTAATGGTGAATGATGATGATATTCCTAGAACCTCCTTTAGTATAAGGTATAGGCACTATGACTTCATAATCATGTCATTCATATTCATGAATCCTTGAAAAATATTCATGGACTTAATGAATAGATTTTTTTATATATTTCATCGATAAATTTATGGGAGTCTTTATATGTGACATTATTATATACTCAAAAATCATGGAGGAACATGATGAGCATTTGATTATTAATCATAAGACATTAGTAAGTGATAATTAATATGTAATGTATAGTAAATGAGAGTTTTTTATATAGAAATTGTTATTCTTACGGCATGTTATAACCAAAAAATGGATATCTATGGACTCATATAAGATAATAGAAGTCGAGGAGTGGAAATAACCAGCATTTATAATAGATATCCATAGTTTCCTTGAACTAACTCTGTATTGCTGAGGATTTTACCAAAACATCATTAAATTTTCAAACCTGCAAACCAAGATGAATTAGAAGGGATTAATTTATTTCTATACCATTGAATGAAATAATATTTCCATGAAATTAAAAAGGATTCATATCAATTCACCAATACACTATGCATCCGACAAGTGCAGATATTTTAATGTTATAAAAAGTTGATTCAAAGAAGTGATTTTGCTAAGTATTGAAAAAATGATAAAGTGATAGCCTACTCCTTCAGGTAGATGAGTATTCATGAGAAGAACTATCAAAAATATGATCTGAATTTGGATACTGTAATCTTTTAATTAAATATTTTTATAAATTTTTATATAGGTAGAAATGTGAAGTATAGATTGATCAAAAGAGCCTCAATTATATATTTTCAATGAATGAGAATAATATGTTCCAGTGAATATGGTTAGAGATGATCAAGGACTATAACTACACATTCCACTAATATCCTGGGAAATAAGGGAAGGTGGCATATGCTTTAAGTGGAAAGTATCCCAACACAATACCAAAAATAAGGATTGAAATGAATATGATATTATAAGACATGTAATGGATGGACATTGGAGTTATAATAAAAGGAACATCACACTACATTTATAAAATTATTACTTACCCTTTACTAAATGAGTTAATAAATAAGGACCAAATATATAATTTGTAGATACAAAAAAAGATATATGTGGTGAGAAAGGGAGAACCATTGATTTTACAATTGATGATGAGGGAGTTTTGAGACTTTGAAAGCGGATATGTACACCCTATAAACTACAGTCGAAGAAGGAGTTTCATGAAGGTCATATCCCAACACTCTATATCCACTTAATAAGTGAAAATATGCATATAGATATCTGAGAGCACTATTGGTGGCACAATAAGAATACTGAAATTGTATAATATACATCAAATTTACTTTTGTGTCATCAAGTGAAATATGAGAATCAAAAGTATAAAGGGATGATGTTACTATTTCCCATACCTACATAGAAATGGGAACACATTACTATGGATTTTTCATGGGTTTTTCAAAGACATCAAAAGGGAAGAATAATATATGGGTTGTGGTGGACTTCGACACAAAGACTGCTCATTTCATTTCCATTCAAGAGGACTAATTTTACCACCATTAAATGATATACATTATAGAATTTGTTAGGATTCATGGAACATGAATATCAATTATATATTATTGAGACCCAAGGTTTACCTAAACGTTATATACGTGTCTTCAGCATGATATAAACACTATGATAAACATCAATACAACCTTTTATCCCTACACCGATAGACAATCTTATTGGACTATCCAAACACTTGAGCATATTTTGAGATATATATATATATGGAAATTATAGGAATATGGGACCAATATCGTCCTCTGATCTAGTTCTATTACAACAATAGTTTCTACTCAAGCATACAAATGGCCCCATATGAATCTTTCTATTAGAAATGATATAGAACAACTATTTTCTATGATGAAATATCTGAAATAATGTTTCTATGAACCTATTTTGTCAAAGAAATGGTAGAAAAGGTCATAACCATTCAACATCAAAATCAATGAAGTGTATAACCGAGAGTAGAGTAATGATGATAACCATCAACGATACCTATATTTTAAGGTTGTTGACAAATTATTTATACAAATATCTCTATGGAAGATATTCATGTGGTTTGGGAAGAAAGGGAAGATATGTTTGAGATACGTTGGTCCCCTTGAGATCCTTGATCACATTAGAGTCATGGAAAATTTAGTAGTGCTCCCTCGAAACCATACCAAAGTACATTAAGTTCAAAATACAAATATTGAGAAATTACATACCAGACCCATCACATTTACTAAATCCATAAGTGATACAATTGGAGGATGGTATCTCTTATGATGAGAAACTTGTGAAGAACTTGGACATTTGATACAAAGTTCTGTGTAATAAGATAACTCACCTTATCAATGTACTTTTGAGAAACCAAATTTATAAAGAAGTAATGTGGGGACATTAAGATAACAAGAAATATAAATACCCTAATCCTTTTAAAACTTATTATTTAAATAATATTTCTAAGTAAAAACTTCTTAATGGGGTAAGAATATAACATCCCATGATTTTAGTATATATATTCCCATTAAATTCAACAACTTTCTTCACATGAAATGCAATGTAAATTATGAAACATTAACAAATTAAGTTGGTTTACATTAAAAGTTTATTATTAAGTATCAATTTATGATATTATATATAGAAAATCATTCAATTCCATTGTTGTTATAAAATATAATTAAAACGGATAATGATTAAAAACACCTTTGGATAGTAAAAATGTTTCATTCCTAAATTGTTAACTTTAAATTACAAGATAAATATATAATTTTTAGAAATATTATTGGATAAAAATAAATTTATTTTATAAATTTATTTTTTTAAATTTACATGGTATAAATTATTGATCATTTTCTAAAGTATCAATTTTAGTATAAAATGTGTTTTTTTACAAAAATTATAATCTTTTTTACTTTATCAATGCATAATAATGAAATAGAGGGTAAAAAACCATTTAGATGATAAAATGTGAATTTATTATTTAAAATTATTCTTTTTAAAATATTATTTGAACATATAGAACCCATAACCTGCATTTAAAAAAAAAGTAATAGGTTACATTAATTAAGAAAACTATTATATATATTTTCTTTCAATTAATTAATATATTTTTAGAATTTTGTTATTTATTTATTTTAATGCCACGTAAACTTAATTTTATTTATAATAAATCAATTTATGTCATAAAAATTATTTAATTTAGAATTTTTAACTCACTCGTAAATTTTATTCTTAACATGTGATTGTCTCAAATACTATTTTGAAGAAATATTAGAATTTATTTTGAAATTATGTTTTATTAATCTTTGAAATTTTAATTGATAACATTAATATCATATATATTATTAAAATTATCAAATTATTTGTGTAAGATCAATAAAAATTTAGAGCATTTTAATTAGCTAACATGGTTGAAATGAAAATCTACCTAGGTAAAAGTACACATATGTAAAGTGAAAAGTGAAAGTACAAAACCCTAAATCACCCATTCCTTTCCCCAAAAATAGTGTATGGGATTAAGTTCGTCCATATAATTTATGATACTACATAATTTATAAACATTGGAGTCTTTTTCATTTTAGTAGTTTAAATAAATAATTTAATATGTGAATGTGTTTCGAAAACTACCATTTCCATCACTTATTGAAGGGATAACCCCCACCCAATAAAATTACAAAAATTTACATTATTTTAATATCCAAATATCTATTTATTTAATCATACTATAACTATATCCAATTAACCAAAGTCTTTTTAACTCTTTATTTATTTTAAAGATTTTATTTTCATGGATAATTGAATGGAAAATCTATGTCCCTAATGTTAGTGTTTCTTATTCGTAGTCTTTATTTGATAATTTTTTATTATCTTTATCTTACCTAAAACAATTAATATAATAAATTTATTATATTTAATATTTTTTATATAGATTTGAAAATAATTATTCATCCCCATTCATCTACTTATAAAAACATAAACATTGATCATGCATTTGTCCAGACTACCACTTCAACGAAGCGGTGTCGTTTATTTTCCATCAACACCTTTCAAATATGGTACTAAGGATGATCATGATGAATTAATATTTAGTTTATTTCTCAATTATATCTCTTAAATTATTAATTATTTTTGTTTATTTCTACCTCTCATTTTATAGAAAAGGAAAGTGTAGTCTGTTTATACATATGGACTACCACCCACATGTCAATGACACATTTGGTTTTCCATTATTACATAACATGAATGAATTTAATTTTTTATATATATAGAAATTATATTTATAAATATATTCTTATTATCAATGTTTTGGATTTATTTTTTTGATAAACATAACCACGATTAACATATCAAGTGAATCGTGTAAAAAATCGACCAACCCACCTAATGTAACTGAAATGAGAAGAAATGGTTTGATAAATGAAAAACCTACGATAATAAATATATCCTAGTAAACTAATTATAGACTAACAAGGATCTTATTTTGGATTTTAATAGTCTTAATTTAATTATAAAAGAAGTTAAGTACATGTTTACAATGCTTTCAGACATAAAGGTAAGAGATATTCTTTAATCCCCTCATTACTTTGTAGTTATGCTTTATTTTTATTATTATCTCATTTATGAAAATTTATTATCATATAATTGTCATATTTTTTATATATACTACCCTTTAATATAATCTCAGTTCAATATCCCTCCCATTGATGGGGTCATATATGTTTTGGGTTTCCTTCAAAAAAACACATTTATAGAAATCAATTTTAAGGATATTTTCAAAATTATTGTTTCACATATACCATAACCCCTATAAAAGTTTTTCAAACCATTAATAGATTTTAAATTTTCACATTAATGTATTTCAAATACTTTAGGAAAAATTATAATTTTAATAGAAAATCACGACCCTATTTTTCCAAAATATATTTTGTTTATTTCGAAAAGAATCTCCAAAGTGGTTTGTTTTTATTATTACTTATTTGAAACTTATCTTGGGTTTTTATAACATGGAAATCCATGGAATTTACTTTTGTTATTTTTTTATATGAATTTACAATGAAATTTAATTCCTTCTTCTCTTGTGAATCATTGTGTTATAGCTTTCATACATTCCTTGAGACAAGATCATGAAACCAAGTTCTTTATAATGGGGTTTTTATCATGTATGCGATGTATATATTTTTTGTATTCCTCATGTGGGACACATATGTATGATATTAATTATGGTATATATGTTATTATAATTATATAGTCCTCTATTTCATTGAGTATTGGTAACATCTCATGAGATATCATGGTGTGTGGGTAGCGAGCCTAGCCAACTATGGGAGTTGGAAGTTATCCTAGCCAACAATGTTATGTTAAAGAGGTAGGGAGTCTTAACTAATTCTTATGATATGATGTTTATATTGTTTCCATATTCCCATGAATCCATTATCTTATTATATGATATTTTTTACTCTATGATATTATGTTATCATTTTTCTATTCCCTAATTCCGTGATTATTTTAATTATCATTATGATATATTGTTTTTTCTACAATGTCATGCTACTTTATCATGTTTATGATCTTAATGGTATTTCTAGCTCAACATTTCCTTTATTTATTTTCCCAGGTTATCCTATGCAATATTAACATGACCTATGAGATTTAAGAACACTATAAGAAGATTAAATAAAGATAACGATGTTATGATTTAAAATGTTATATGAATGTGTATAATACTCCAAAGTCACTAGACCCGAGATATGTTCCTTATATTTGTTGTAAACTGGGATATATTTTTTGAAATAATATGTTGTTATGACTTGGGTCATTATATTTCAACATAAATTTTCTAGAAATTAGTCCAAGAAAATATGTGTTAGAATGTTAAAGAATTAAAAAAATCAAGGGAATTATACGAAAGTTTGGGAATCCAAATTTTGAGCCTTGAAAGTCTAAGATCCATAAAATTTAGTATAAAAAATGACTATGTAGCAGATTCAATTGAGGTGGTATTCTAGAGATTGGATGCGAGTGTAGAGTTTTGAGGCTAACAGAAGTTTCATACTTCTAACATATAAAGGAGACCCCAAATGCCTATAATAAGTATTAACACTCAGTGACTACAAATAGTGAGAGTCATTAATGAAATAATCAATGGATTCCTTTGATACTAAAAAATTCAACTGAAAAAACTTTGACTGGGGAAAGGGATGTTGAGAAAAAAGGGTCTTCCATTTTAAGGAAAAGGATGATGGGAGAAAGATATACTATGAGAGAATGTTACTAAATGTTTTTCAATATAAATATATTATATATTTATCTGAAATTTTATAACTAGTTCTTGATCATGATACTATTTATAAAGTATTGAGTATAGTACCTTTTTATAATCTTCACATTAAGTAAAAAATTATAAAAAAAACCATACATGAGGGATACATGGGGGAATAGATTTACATGAAGCAAACTGCAAAAATTATGGATTATTAGAATAAGGTTATTGTATATAAACTGAATTTTGGCCTCTATGGTTTGAAGATGGTTACTTGATAATGAAATTGTGAGTTTTATAGTTTCATGGTTGAATAAGGATTCACATAGAGTAATGTAAACCATTATTTCTACCAAAAGAAATGATTTTACATAAGTTACATCATTCTTCTTCTATATGTGGACGAAATGTTTCTTATTATTCCAAAACATACAATGATTCAAGAGATGAATTTTTTTTTGAAAAGGTTAGAGATGAAAGATCTCAGATAATCCAAGAATATATTGGGAATAAGAATTGTGAGATATGATAAACAAATTGTAGTTATATATCATAAGGACTATATCCAAAAAATAATTGAGATATTTGGGATGATCATATGTATTCTCGTTTCAACTCCATTGGTTGTACACTTCATTTTTTTTCCTTGGGATAGTCATTGATCATGGAATATATTGGTTAATAAAAAGACAATGTTCTATTTTCATAAACTATTTTATGATTAATATACACATTGATTTTTACAATGCTGGATAATTATTTAGAGTTGGTGCGGTGAGATGCCTCTTATCAAATCTAGGAATTGAATATTGGGGGTTGTGAAATGGGTCATCTAGTACAAAATTGATAAAAAATATAATATCTTTTTTGGGAAGATGATCCATCATATGGGAATGTCTATGAAAATTGTTTTATAGATTCACATGTCGGTAAGAGCATGATAAGATTAGTGCTTACCTATGGATGGATGACACATAGTTAGATGTAATGGCTGTAATGAAATCTGATCCGTCAAAAAAACCTATGATTGATGATTCCTCACTAAAATATCTCAATGACCTACAACTCATCTCCAAGAAAAAAATAGATTTGAAGGATGTCCATTGATAGGGTCACATTAACCAAAAATAGCAGATTATATCATCAATAATGATTTATGAAAGGATTTATCATTGTGAATCTTTATCCAAATTAACCATGGTATCTAGACTTATCTATTGGATAAATATCTAATTCATGGATTTTAGTTAATCAGATAAATGAAATTTATTCTATAAAGCCCATCTAGTTGTCAATCTTGTATTTATTTTCTACAATTCACATTCCAAAACTATAAAAATAATGACTATCTTTAAAAACAATTCTTGAAGAATAAATTTCTAACATAACAAAATTAATTCACTAAAGATTTTTTAAATAATTTGATAGATAAAACTCAAAATTTATTTTCAAATTAAATTCAAAATTACAATAAATAATAATATTAAGTATAATTTTCCCAAATATATGTCTAAATTAAATTTGAACAACAAATTTTTTCATTGAATTTTCATAAATATATTTTCATTAAAAAGAAGGAATATTTTCCATTAAAATTAAATGAAATTGTTTTTCTATTCTAATTTCAAACATAAATTCTACAATAGTGCAGTTTCCAAACCAAAATATAATAAATCACATGAAATGTTGATAAGATATTCATAAATTTTAATCAAATAAAAATTATCACCAAATAACTATATTTTATACACAATTACAATGATTTAAAATTTTTAGTGAAAAATTATAAAATAGAAAGAATTACCCAAAAAAATCTAATTTCTATCAACATGAAATCATAATTTTATTAAAATGTCATGAGTAAAATATTAAAAAAAACACATTCATTTCAATAAAATATCATTCCATTACCATGTTTAGAAATTAAATAAGATATAAAAAAAATAATTTGGTAACGTTTTCACGAATTTAAGAGCTGAAAATGTTATGGATTTTACCAATGAGATATTTTCAAAATATCTTATATTGGGCCCATAGTTTCATTTTTTATGAATGACATGACAATATGTGTTTGGTGATTTGATGGTGAAAAATGGATATTCTTGGAGAATTTTTGTGGATTCACTTTATATAATTATATATCTTTCCTAAAAAATTCTTCTTGTAATTATAAAGCTAGTTGAATATGATCTTTAAATGTCAAAGACCTGTCCTTAGGAAAGAACATTTCATACAACAAGTGTATTACCATGAAAAATATTATTTTCATGTAGTAAAATTATTATTTAATTAACACCGTGAAAATTATTATTTTTCATAATTATTTGTGAATAATAATATTAATATGTCTAAGAAAAATGTATTTAAATTTTTCATGAAGAATATGGAGTGTTTTTTCTAGGAACATTGTTTGATAAAATCATTGAAATTTATGATGAATAGTTTATAAAACTCTTCATGTGAGTTTACTAAGAAAATATGGTCAATCAAGGTGATTAGGCTAGAGATCTCGACTAAGCATTTTGGGAGAATAAATCAACCATTCATGGGAACCAACCAACCTAGATAGCACAGAAGTAGGTGAGTGGGATGTGTATAGTCCCACAATATCACATGTTGTCAATCCCATATAGGTTTGGCCAAGGTTTCCAATAGGTATACATGTGTAGGCATGAATCGTGTGGTGTGATGTATGTGTATTGCTAGTTTTAATCCCCCATTACCAACTCAAGGGTGTTTTGGTATTAGTTGAAATATATAGAAGTTCTCGAACTGGGAGATATTTTATGTGGGATTAAATACTATAATACTATTTATAGACCCTTAATTAAATACATATATAATGTTTTTTGTTTGATTGAGATGATAGGAATCATCAAATATCCTGTGCCATGCGAGTTTAAATGATATTTTCATCTTCAACTTCAACCACCTGAGGGTCTTCTAGACGATCTGAATTATGTTTCTATGATCAAGAAAACTGTCTATATTCTATAACGATTTCTATGAGAGGAAGTTTATAATATCAATCTGATTCTATGCATGAAATATTCTTCTTTCATGCATTCTAGTATTCAATGAATTTGAAACTAAAAAATTATATTGAATTTTGTTCATGAATCATTATTCTTGGATGATTTGAGTCTATAAATGAGGAGAATAAAGTGATTATCATTTCATGCATGTAAGAATAACTCATGTAAGAGGCTATACCAAACATTTTGGTGTAAGAATAATTGTGGAGTGTTAAAAGTTTCAGTATCAGAAAATACCATGACACAATAGATATTTGGGAGCATCAAATACATCCTTGAAATAAATTTTTTATCAAATAAGAGGTGATGTATAAATTCCTATAAAAGGAGGAGAACCATCATCTAAGGTTTTTACTTTCATTAATCTTTATAAGAAATTAATATTATAGATCCTCTCTATGCACTTCCACTCTATGAATAATAGATAATTTGTGAATATTTTTCTTGCATGAAGAGGAATTCATCCCATGATAATATTATGTGAAGGAGAAGAAGAATCCATCAGATTTCTTATTTTTGAAACATGCAATCAGGGGATTTCATGAATAACTTGTTCCATGAAACCCAAAATGGTTTGTGTAAGTGTTTTGATACAAATCAAACTAGTGTTTATAAATGCACAATTTTTTGAAAATGACTTGAGTATTAATTCTTATTGTTGTGTGAAGGAGGAACATTCATAATTCAAAAGAACCTACATCCATTCATGTTTGAACACTTTAGAAGAAGCGGACAGTATGTTCATGTGGTTTCTAGAAAGACTTCACATACATAAATGATCAAGAACATGTGAAGAACAACTTAATAACATAATTCAAATAAAAATGAAATTACAAACATAAAATAATAAGAAAAAATAAATTTTTGTGATATGGTTTTACATGATAAGACCATAAAATATATGGTCAAGAAGTGTTATTGTGAAATTTTATACACCCCTTTTATAGATCATAGTTAGTTTGGGCCTTCATTTGCATAAGAAATAATTTAATCCTAAGAAGTTTTTTCAAAGATGAAAATGATTATCTACTGGTGATAATAATTATTGGTAAAGTATAATAGAAATATTGAGTGGATGTTAAATATACCCTAAAGTTATACAAGAATATGTGATTCAGTAAGATCATGGATGAAGGTCAACAAATTATCTTGTAGTAGAAGAAACCGTAATGAAATATGAGGTATTTCGGTTGGTGTTGGGAGACAATTACGTCTTTTAGTTGGTTCCAAGAGAATAAGGATTTTCCAGGAGGTATCTGGAGAAATAATTCTTTCAATTAGATATGGAATCAAAATGAGTCTCTTGGTTGGGGATGGAGGAGAAGTATTTCTGTTAGAGATGAAATCTGGAGAAGACTCTAATTTTGTATTAGTAGTAGTTTAATCAGTTTTTTGATAGTGAAGACTCTGTAATTTGGGGGGGGTAATCTGTTTCATTAAGGCATAGGATTTTACCAGAACATGTAAATACTTTTTTTTTATATCTATACGTTATTAAAATTTTATATGAGGAGATATTGAGAAATAATGTTGAGTTAATCAATAAACAAAAGAAGTTATGTGGGATGAATTGAAAATAAAAGAACAATGTAAAATTAAACTACTAATTCATCCCTCCCATATCATTGTTGAATCTGGCAGGGGCACTGCATCATGAAATGAAAAAAATGCATCATAAGTTTTTTTCACTATATAATCTATAATAAAATGTATTTTCCTAATGAAACAATAAAGTCTTAGTATAAATGTAAGGAAAAATAAAAATCATGTATTTGAATTCAAAAAATTCTTTATGGAACAAAATATTTATAATTGGGCATGCGATTTTATCTTGTTGAGGATAAATTGGACATGTCACTTGAGGTTCCATATGAATAAATTGAAGTGACATGGGGGGAGGGGTTAATTGGTTTTACCATATTTTTCAATTTCTTCTAAAATTATCCTTTTTTACTTGTTAATGTTTGTTACCACTCACAACTTTGATCACTTCCTCAACGATATATAGAAATTAAACTGAAGAAAAAAATAAATATAATTTTTATAAGGTTCTCCCCTAACATGGGTGACTCTGTTCATACCCTGTTCGGGGAAGTTTTAGATATAATAGATCCACTAATTTCATAAAGTGAACAAAATAAGGGAAGGTTTCATCCTTAAAAATTTATTTTTTTTCCAATAGTTTATGTTTCTTAATAATTTATTCAGAATCCCTCAAAAATTAAATGATTCAAAAAAAATGAAAATGATATTAATAGTACTTTATAATATATTAGAATCAGTAGATATATATTATTTTCACTCAAAGAGTTTGATCAAGGAATCAGATAAAAGAACTATTTCTTGTGATAAAAGTCATATGCATTTAGAATATTGAATATGGCTATGCTTTCTTCTTATTCTCAATAATTTCAAGAAACATAGTTCAATAAAATCTCTATATAATTCTCAATATCTACTCTCAATTTTTTTATTCTTTAAAATCCATTCTTTCCATAATTTTTTAATCACATTCACATTGATAATTTTAATTTCAAACACCTCCTAAAAATAAGTTTTTAATATATTAATTTAAATTATTGTTAAAATATCTTCCCCCACACAACTCTTTCTTAGATATTCAAATACTCTAAAAATTAAATTTTAATCCCATTAAATTTAATTCATATATTTTCTCAAATTTATAATGATTTTTATTTTATTTCACTATAAACGTATACTAAAAATAAAATCAAAATTCCCCTGAAATAAATTAAGGACTACATATGGAGGATGTGGTTTAATGTAATGTACATCACATCAACATAGACACTTGATTCTTAATAAATAATTCAACCTTATAATTGATTTAAATTAAGTTATTAAATCATACATGAGATCATATTAATCATATATTGGTTTTAAAACATCAATTTCAATCATATGTATCCTATAGATATCTTAGTTCAATATTATATGAAAATTTGAAAATCTGGTTTAATTATATATCATATGTTTAAAATATAAATAAATTTCACATAACTAGGTAAACACATCAATTTGATAGGTATAAAAAATCTAATTTTCTTCAAGCTTCTTCAAGATCCACAAATGATCATTAATTTTTTCAAAATTTATACTCAAATGATATTGGAAAAAAATATAATCATTATTCATAAAATAATATCCATGTATAACATTTCCTTACATTATTCAATCACCCCCATTAGATTTTTTGTCAAATTAATTAACATAAATATATTCAAAACCTTTTCTCAAAAGAAAACCATATTGACAAGATAATACTTGATAATGTAATGTTTTTGAGGGAATCCCATCCCCCATTGATAAGAATGTTTTGGCCTATAAATCTTGATTTTATCCCCCTTAATTAAAATAAAAAAATATTACCCTCTCATAAATGAAACAATAATTTGATTCCTAGACAAAGGTATCATTAGTTTTGTATTCTCTCTCCCTTTAGGAATAGATTTCAATGCATTATTAGGAAATATATACATATATTAAGTAAGTGGGAAAAGTTGAAATTTCATTTTAAGACATATATATTCAAATGTATGATTTTATAAATCACTATTAAAAACATCTATAAATTTAATTAGTGTTGAACTATACTCAAGTATCCCTACTCTTTATATAACATTTTCATTTAAAAATGATATTAAATCTCAATATTCCTGGATCTTTTTTGTTTTACTAGATTTGTAGATAAATTTTTATATATATATATATATTATGATATTCAATTCTAATGGGTTTTAAACATTAACTTTTAGATCTTCCATATTCTCCTTCATTAGAATATTTTGTATACAAGATTGCGTAAGAAGTACATAATATGTTTTCATAGTAATTAAAGTGAATAATATTTTATTATTTCATTTCTAATTCACACTCAATTATTCAATGAAACAATGTACCATATCATGATGATTTCATGTTGAATATATGTTGTGATTTTTTCAAAAAAAACATTAGTTTTCTACAATATATTTATTTGATTTTTTTTGATAACAAGTGTGTACGATTTGTTGGTTGTTTTTATAAGAATGTTTCTTATTAAATATATAGAGGATGTTAACATATATTTTTCAATAAAATTTTATATAAATTTAGATTATTTCACACTACTTGATCAAGTCCCAAATATCATGAAAATTTTGGATCCAATATTACAGCAAAAAGATAATGCAATTCTGAATGTTTATACACAAAATCATTGGGATAGATATGGAAAAAATTGTAGTCAGTTGAACCAGGGATGAGTCACTAAACAAATATTTTGTGAGTATGTTATCAAAATGTCACTAGAATTATGAGAAACGAATCATCAATCAAACATTATTGGATAGTGGGAAATGAGAATTTTATTCTTTGTTTTTGTGGTTCTAGAAAATGAGAATGAAATTTAATGTTTAAAAATAAGTATAAAGGGGGAGAATTCAAAGAGTTGAAGTTAGTATTTTGAGAAGGTGATGTTGAATGGAACCTATGTATTTAGAATTTGTAACAATATATTCAACCATATTTAAATGGATTTAATGTTTTATCAAATATTAAAAAATAATATCATGCATGAAATTAGATTTGAAGACATAAGAATAATTAAAATATATGAGAATGTGAATTTTTTCCTGAGTGATTTAGAATATAAGGAAGATTATGAAATGAATGAATCAATCATGTCCCTTATATCAAAAAAGTACCATATAGTTAGAGGAATATGTGGACTCAAATTCCAAATTAAATGTTTTGAGTGTTGATAATTGAGCATTTTTGTAAGAATTTTTCCCAAGATTAATGTTGGGGAATATGATGATCGTTTTGATGAAAAACCTTAGTGGATAAAGATAAAAAATATTCTAATGAATATAATCATTCCTCCATAAGTAAGAAAAAATTCAACAGTATAAAAATAAGTTTGTTGAGTAAAAAATTTGAGTATGATTCTTTTAATAAAAGTTCATTAAAAAATTTGGCACAAAAATGTTTATAAAATTATTTTCTAATGTGTTAAAGAAAGAAGTTACATCCAATATAAAGAAGAAGTGTAAGGTGAGGAAATCTATAGAGAATATCAGTTGAGATCGAAACATGTGGATTGTATTGACCAAAATACTAAAATCAATAAAGTAATTAAAACAATATAGAATTAATGTGGAAGGGATAATAAATGAAATGAATATATTTATAAATAGTAATATGAGTATATCTATCTCATCTTATGCCTCAGACAAAATGTGTATAAATAGGGAAATATGGTGGAATATCTTAATAAGAAACTTTCTATAATGGTGGATGATATTCATAAAACTATGTTGAATTTTCTAGAGTTTTAAAGTAACTTTTGATATTAGAGTGAAAATGTTAACAAATATAAAGAGGTAAAAGATAAAACATATTGATATTCTGAGAAAAATCCTCCCAAGAATCAGGTGAAATCCATACCCACTAAACATAAAAGTTCATCTAATTATTCTGACCATGAAGGTGTTAGAACAAATTATTGGAAAACATGGGTTGAAAAAAGGATGTGTAAAATCTACTACATTAAAAATAGTTTTAAATAACCTTTATAATAAAGTTGACACATGCTAGGAGGGAAAAAATGTATAAAGATGTTATGAACCTAAAAAAAATTCTATAGAGAATTATAATTATTCTATAAAAAACAATATTTGATTGTTTTTGTTGTAGAATTTATGGGCACAAATAATATAAATGTTGGATAAATATATCTCTTCCTAGAATTATGCATGAACCAAGGGGAGAAAAATTGGAAGAAATGAGGTAAATATTCATAAGGGGAATGAATTTGGATAAAAAATATCAAGATTTTAAAAAGTTTCAAATGAAAATCTAAATTGATTACCTGGTGGATGTCTCTAGAATATATAAATAATATGGACACTTTATTGAATAATGTATTATAATTTTTTATGAAAAGTTTCTTATTCATGGATAGAATTAAATATGTAAATAAGAATGTTGAGGAAATATATTTTACTATTGAAAAATATCTGAAATCAAGAAAAAATAACAAACAATGGATTCATTATATAGTTTGTTCCTCACACATTATTTATGATATAAATATCATGAAAGATGTTAAAAATAATGAAGGGGGATTAATTACTTTAATCACAGGAATTGGAATATATGAGATTGAAGATTATAAAATAAAATCTAATGTTGTTTTATAGGTTTATGGGATCAAACACGATGTAGTGAGTTTTAGCCAACATTTTTATAATGGTAACAGAGTTATATTCAGGAAAAAATCTTATATTTTTCGATGTTTAGAGGATGAAAAAATGGTGATCCGTTGAGAGATAACTAGTGTAAGTCTTTTTCGTGTTGGAGAACTTTGGAACTAATGATACTTAAGTATTGGGGATGAAAATTATGTTGTGGAACCAATGACTTCAGAACCTCCACTTAAAAAGTATGTGTAATGTTTCTAAATTATATTCTATATGATACTCAACACGTATGAATAGGAATATTGATTTTGTTTTTACAACATGTCATAGATTGAAAACAGTTAGTAGAAAACATAGGAAAGTTGAAATCCAATCCACCAGACATCTTGAGATTATTCAATCTAATATGTGTATGATGATGAAACAATAATTAAAAAAGGGTATTTATACACTATCAATTTTGTTGATGAATTCACCTAGATAACCAACATTATGTTTATGAGGAACAAATCAGAGGTTGTATAAATGTTTAAATTTTTTAAAAGGGAATTTGAATGATAGATGGGTATTTATGTACTGAATCTGAGAACTAATAATAGAAAGTATTACACATGCAATGATTTTGAATCATATTTATAAATATATGGAATAAAACATCAATACATTTATCTATATAACCCTTAAAAAATACTGATACTGAAAGAATAAACAAGAGTTTAGTGGAAATAAAAATATGTATACTTGATGAGTATAACATTTCTAATATTTTTGGGACTGAAGATATGAATACTGGAGTACATGTAAAAAATAGATGATTATTTTGTTCAGAATACCACATGATACACTATGAAATGCGGTATAATAAAAACATTCATTTAATTATTTCATGGTTTTTGGGAGTCCATGGATTCATAAACTCAAAAATACAATTATTGGTAAATTTTATGAGAATTTTGAGGAAATAATTTTCTTTGGTTATTCATCTAATAATATATCTTATAAATATTGGAAATTTATTTCTCAAAATTTAGTATATCCCTATATTGTGAATGTTCTTGAAAATCCATCTACCTTAAAAAAAGTGATTAAATTTTTTTTGATGATAATTTAAATAATTACAATAAGAATAATGATAGTGAATATAAATGTCAGTAAAAATAGGTTCTTTATGATTTGGATGAATCATGTGATGATGAAAGTGTAGTTGGAATAAAATATAGGATGTTTCTCACCATACTAAAAAATATAGAATAATTAAATATAATTGGAAATCATAAAGCTGCATTTCCATCCAAAACAATGTTGAGATTAAAAAATAAAATATCACTTATCTCATAGGTTGAGAAAGAATCATTTTCAGAGGCTTTTAAAAATAAACAAGGGGTATAATATATGAATTATGAGTTGGATCATATTGATAAGAATGATAACTCGAAACTCGTTCCGTGAAGAAAAAAAAAGAAATTTTACAGGGGGAAAGTGGGTATTTAGAAATAAGCTCAATGAAAATGGATGGATTTTAAGAAATATAACATGAATTGTTTTAAAAAGTTAGTCATATGTGTAATATCTAGATTTCAGAGAAAATTTTTCCTACTTTATGAGATTATAAATAATTATAATGGTCATGGAAGTTGATGCATATTAGAATTATAATGTTTTTATAGATGGATGACATTCCTTACTTCATAAATGGTGAGATTGATAAAGAATTTTATATTGAGAAACTTGATGGATTTTTACTTAAAAATGCTCGAACCAACGCATGTAAGTTAAAGTGAACTTTTTAGGGGTTGAAATAAGCTCCAAATGAAGAGTACTCAAAACTTCACAGTTTCTTGAAAATGTTGACCTTTTATAATGGAAAAGTTGATAAAAACATATATATGAATGAAGTGATATTAGGTTCCTACATTTTCATTGTTTATATTGAAGATATAAATTTTTAAGAAGATAGAGATAAATATTTTGGGGAATTTTATATGGAAATAAAGACAAACATTAAAATGTCAACGATTAGAGAATTAAATTTATTTTTGGGATTAAAAGATCGAAAAAGGGAAAATATATTTTATTTATCAATAAAAATATTCTAAAGAGTTATTAAATTTTTTTGGAATGTAGGATTCTATAAAAGATTCTACTCAAATTTCATTTGGAATGAAAATGAGTAAAGTTGAAGTTGGGAAAAGTGTGAATCGGAAAGTCTTAAAATATTTGATAAAACATTTTCTCTTTCTTATTTCTATAAGCCCTGAAATTATTTAAAATAAAACATTGTGTGCAAGATATCAATGTGATCCTAATAAATCACACATGATCGTATCTAAAAAAATTATTATGTATGTTAATGAAATAACTTCCTATGGACTATTATATTAAATAAGTTGTGACATGAAATTTCTTGGATACACTAATGATTATTGGTATGGGGATTTCAATGATAAACAAAATAAATATCAGGAAGGACTTTTTCATGGGAGAATGTTGTGGGAGCTATCATAGTAATAAATAATTTGTAGATACATTGAGTCTAATGGAATAAAAAAATGTTACCGCCACCCATGCTTGTATGAAAATGATTTTGATGAAAGTTTAGCTGGAATAATCATCCAAGTGAATATTTTTATTTTCATAAAAAATCACATTTTTGGGTTAAGTGAGAACTTTCACAAAAATCAAATTCGATTTAGATACCAACATCCCACAAGTAAATTCCACTACATCAGTATCACAGAAAGTAACCATATGAATCACATGATTCAAAAACCCACAAAACAAACAAGATAATACAAATAAGAATTTTAGAAGACATGAAAAAATATCTAACATTCAAGTTCACAGAAATTTTTTAGTAATTTTGATTTCATCAAGGAGAATGTTGATGGTGGATAAGTGATGATACAATATATTTCTAAAAACTATTAAATTTGGGATGTTTATAGAAAATCGATTAAAAAATAATTTTTTTGGAATTAAATATGAAACTTCATGTTTAGCCTCAAACAAAGGAATCCTTTTGTTTTTAGGGAAATCCTCAACCATGCTTGGGATTATATTTTTAATTGGGGAGAGTATTTGCATATTTATCCTAAAAGGGTGATAGTTTCTTTATCTTGAAAATGAGGAGGGGGAGTACAACTCTTTATAAAATGAATATAAATATGTGGTTTTCATTGAATGGTGGAGAAAATAAATTGAATGAAAGAAATATTTAAGTGAAGGATTTTTCTTGGAAAATTTATTTTATCATGGAAAAAAATTTATTGTCACTAAAGGATGAGGATCCTTCAAAAACATTACATTATCCAATAGTGTTGTGTTAGGAAATTATTTTTTAGTAATGTTTTTATGTGATGGTTTTTGCTACAAAAAAATAGTTTTGAATTTTTTTTTGATAAAACATGAGTTTTCCATGTTTTAAATGTTTAGAAGAAATGAAAAGGGGAGATTATTGATCTATTTTGATGGTTTCATAATAATTTTTTTGTATCTTAATAACATATATTAATTTTTTGATAATGTTTTTATTAACATGTGAGTAAAATTTATTGGATTTTTTTATAAGAAATTTTATTAAAAAATTTCTTAAAGGATGTTCGAATGTTTACTGAAGATTTTTATGAAACTTTATTACCAAAGAATATGAATCTATATTACTTGATCAATTTCATAACATCATGAAAATTCATGATCCAAGTTTTCCAAGAAAATATGTTGAAGTGCCAAATGTTTTGAAAAAATAGTACATGGGGAGAGATGTGTAATTTTGTAATCAGATAAATTAGGGTTGAGTCACCAGATAAAAATATCATAAGGATATTTGTATAATTTCACTAGATAGACCAGACATAGATCATCAGTCCAAACTGATCAGTCGAATGGAAAGTATAATTAATTTGTATGTTTGGCTGGTTGTGAAAAAATGGGAAATAAATTAAATGTGTCAAAATAATTACAAATCGAGAGAATTAATTGAGTAGAATCCAATTCTTTAATATAGAGAGGTTTCATGTAACTCAAGTCTTTAGACATTTCAGAAATGTAGTCAACCATATTCAAAGGTAGCTAATTTTTTCTAGATATACATTTTGAATGATGTTTTAATAAAGTTATTTTTATAAAAGGCTCTATCATTTTTGATTTTGAGATGAAATGAAGAATAATTTTTTGAAATAATTCCATCCAACGATGATCCCTCAGATATAAAGACATCAAAGAAACATTCATTATGTTTCCTGATGAACTTTTCAGTGAAGATTGAACAATGTGGTATATGTGATTGAGCGGAGGAAAATTGACTATACATAGAACCAATAATCCAACAAAAAACACTACCTTTTTCAATCAATTAGAGGGTTTTTATAAATACCAACGATCAAATAAAAATTAAGAAGGATTCATCGAACAATCATTCCACCAGACATAGAATTAGTTATAATGCCATCAGAAAAAATATTCAGAATTTTTTTTTCTTAAAAACATTATAATGCCCCACAATACGATGATGATGATATTGATATCTATTTAATTTTTTTTCATTAAATCTAAGTTTTGTATTATTAAATATGTCCCTTATTGATTTGGTTATGGAATTTTGAGAAGTTTTTGATCATTGGAGTATTCCTAAAGCCATGAAAATGTTATATAAGAGTTGAGAAGCATCCCGTAAATTTCATTTATGTTGGAATAATTAATTATGGAATTAGTATGAGGGGGGATATAAATTTTAGTTATCTCCAATTCTACTTTTGGAGAATCTATAAATAGGGGTACAATATAAAAGAATACTAAAAAATGTTCACATATAGTAAAGCTAAAACACTTCCAATATTATCTCAATGATAGTTTCCAACCTAGATTTATATCTAGTTGAAGAGTATTTTCTGGATAAATACTTTTATCAGGGGTTCAAACATAGTTTTCTATTCAATGAAATATTATATAGAGTAATGGAAAAATATTTCAAATAGAGTTTGAGTCATAATAGTTTTGTTAATAAGATAGATCATAGGTTATAAAATTTTCACAATTTGAATGAGGTATTCCAGATGGAGATAGGGAACACCAAATATACGTATACCTAATGGAGAAAATGTGATAAAATTTTATGAGAAAACATATGGGGAGGTTTTTTTTCAATGTTTCACATCATTTATGGTCTCTTAATTTTATAATAAAAACATTGTAATATTTCTGGATTTCATATTGTTGGTCGGAGTAGATGACTCAAGAGGGGGGGGGGGTGAATTGAGTATCTGTAAAAATTTATATTAAAATGGTTATTTACAAAATAATATCCCCTATAAAAAAACAAGTTAGTTTGTAGTGACTTTATAAAAGTCTTGAAGGTTCAATTTGGTTCTCTGAAGATTGATTAGTTCTCAGTTGTACCAATCTTGAGATTAGTAAAACTTTCGAAACAAACCTACTGATTCAAAACAGATGTAAACACTTTCTAAAAAAACTATCAAAGTTCAGTTTATCTTAATGGAGTAAATACTTAACACATAATAAAAACAAGATAAACAACATAGTGGATAAAACAAGAGGTTCAGTCTCAATGTAACGTCCCGGACCCGGGTGCCACTCAACGGGTGCCCCAAACCCGGTTCGCCACATGACCTCAAGCGCATTTCCCCAAACGCCAGAGGTTTCCGACTAGCAGTGAGGGCCCAGGTCTGATTGTGGGGAAATTGTGCCCTCATTTTTCAATGTGTAGCACAACGGAATTTAAATAAAACATACAACAAATAGTGGAAGCGGTAAACCCTACACAACTGAAATAATCAACAGTATATAAATAGTGATTCTACATGTCTCAAGTACTATGAAAACATCCAGAGCATGTTATACATCAATACATTACAACAAAAAGTAGAGTATAGAAAAACAAAGCAAACAGCTGGCAGCGACATCGCGAGCCTAGGCTCGGTCCCATGCCCTCCTACTCCTCAGCAACAGTCAAGTACCAGTATGGGGACTCTTGCCCCTATCTACACCTGCAACAACGTCATCTGTTTGGGCCGAAAAGCATGAACCAAACAGGGTGTGAGAAATATATATCAGTAGGCACCCACCAAAGGCTCATGCCCAACTGCGTGTAAGCATGAAACAATAGTGTGCAATAGTAAAATGCAATAAAGTAAGAAGTACTCAAAAGTAACAACTCTCGATTATATTTCCATTTTAAATATTCATTTAATCTATTTAACATAAGAAATCACCACATTGCATTTCTAAGTAAACAACTAGTGTACTTAGACACGTAAAATCCTACCCTTGGGTAACGAGTATCCAACACAGGAATCTACCCTCAGGCATAACAGATTTTTCCTTCAGGCGTAGGTAGTGTCGCCCACAGGCACAGAATCACCTGCCCACAGGCACGGAAGAAGTTTCCCTCAGGCCGAAATAACTACTACCCACAGGCTAAATAGTGCAGTGCCCACAGGCTAATCACAACAACGCCCTCAGCCTATATAGATAATCAGGCCATGCCCAACATATCAAAATGCAGTAAACAATAAATTCCTCTCAAGGAAATTCTACAATTACTACATTAAATGCATACCCTCAGGTATCCTGGACAAACGGCTAAACAGTGGAACACACCCCCGGGGTGGTTCTGGATCCAAGCAACAATCCCAACCAGCTTTTTATTATCACAATTTATTCACCTATACAATTCTAGGCATTAAATATAGCAACGAACTCATCCACACGACACCCCAACACGGGTTCGTGGTACGAAAACGCACAAAAACGCACAAAAATGTACGACTGTTAGAAATTTACACCAAGCCACCTACCTTATACGTCAACGAGCGTTATACTCGAACACCGACTCCAGAAACACCCAAGAAGGACGTAGATATGAAGAAGAAGAAAACCAATTAAAATGTAAATAACTCTCCAATGGGAAATAATTGGTAAGAGATATGATAGGAGAAGAGAGGTCTTACCCGTGCGGTTCCAACGAGATCGTCTGAAGCCGAATCGAATTCCAGACGAACACCCGACGGATCTTCAAAGGTTCGGCCATCCTCCTTGGCTCCAAAATGGCTCAAATGCCTCCTCTGCCAAATGAGGAGGCTACTGCCTATTTTAAGCCGAAAAAACAAAGTACACGACATGTAGTTCTGAGTACACGGTGTGTACTTCCTTCATTTAACTGTTCTGATGGCGTCACCGTCACACTGTTCAGCCATCGACATGAGTACACGACATGTACTCTCGAGTACACAATGTGTATTGTTGCCCAGCTGGCGGCCACTCCACCGCCTTACTGTTTAGGCCTGCCGACTGACTACATGGTGTGTAAGGTACAACTACACAGGGTGTAGTCGGTTCCTGCACCCATTGTCGCCGACATGGCTACATGCCCAGTGTACCCTTCCCACATGGCCAAAAGTACATGGCATGTGGAAAAAGTACACGGCGTGTAGTTCCAAAATTTAGGATTTTTCCCCATTTTCCATATTTTCTAAAAAAAACTTAAGGAAAAAGAAAAAGAAGATGCTCGTACCTCAAAACTAAGAACCGAGTTCTTACAAACTTCCCCCCTTATAGCAATTTGTCCTCGAATTTCCCTTCCAAGGGTGATGAAGATAAAGCTCAGAACAGCTCTGGCCACTGAGCACGTACGTTGGCCTCCCGCTCCCAGGTCTCGTCCTACACTCGGAAATGCTACCATAGCACCCATACGAGAGGAACTGACCAGCCTCGGAGAACCTTCGTGCTCCTGTCAACGATACAGATCAGATGCTCCTCTAAGGATGCATCATTCTGAAGCTCAACCTCCTCTGGCTCAAAGGTGTGAGACGGGTCTGAATGGTAGCGACGCAAATGAGACACGTGGAAGTCATCGTGCATGGCTCAGTACCACTTCGGTAACTGCAACCAATATGCATCCAACCCGACTCTCTCCAGAATCTCAAATGGCCCCACATACCTCGGTGAAATCTTACCCTGTCTCCTGATACGCTTGTGTCCCAACCTCGGCAAAAAATGAAAGAAAACCTGATCCCTGACCACAAACTTTAAGGGTCTTCTACGGCGATCAGCATATGACTTCGATTGAGACAGTGTGGTAGCCATCTGCTTCCGAATCAACTGGACCAGCTCATATGTCTCCTGAATGAGTTGTGGCCCCAGTAAAGCTGCCTCACCTACCTCTAACTAGCACAAAGGTGATTGGCATGACCTACCATATAAAGCCTCGTATGGTTCCACATCGTAGTTTCCTGAAAACTATTTTTGTAGGAAAACTCGACTAGGGTATATGATTTTCCCAAGAGCCCCCAAAGTCTAGGACGCATGTGCGCAACATGTCCTCTAGCACCTGTATCGTCCCCTCTGACTGGCCATCTGTCTGAGGGTGGTATGCTGTGCTCAGAAGCACCTGAGTACCCAGTTCCCTCTGAAAACTCTTCCAGAAACGAGACATAAAGTGGGCATCCCTACCAGAAACGATAGAACGAGGGACCCCATGAAGGCGTATGATCTCTCGGATATACAGCCTTCCGAGATCGTCAACACCGAAGGTCTCCTTGATCGGAAAGAAGTGAGCTACCTTCGTGAGTCTGTCCACAACAACCCACATGGATTCATTGCCACGAGGTGACCTCGACAATCCCATCACGAAATACATCATGACATCATCCCATTTCCACTCTGGAATGGGTAACTGCTATAACAACCCAACTGGTCCCTGATGCTTTGCCTTCACCTGCTGACAGGTGGAACATCTCGTAAAAAAACCAGATATCTCTCTCTTCATACCCGGCCACCAGTACTGACGCCTCAAGTCATGGTACATCTTGGTAACCCCAGGATGAACTGCCCAAGATGAAGCATGAAACTCTCACATCAGATCCTCGTGTATATCCCCTGGAACCCATACAAGTTCATGGAAATGAAAAACCTCATCATCGCCTATCATCCACCCAGGAGGAGGGTCCTCACTTGCCACCGACTCCCATAGAACTAGGCCTTCTGAATCTGATAGTTGTCTCATCCTCACTCTGTCCAGGAGGGTAAAAGTCATGGCTAAAGATGAAAGATAAGTCTTCCCTTGACTGTTGTGCACCTCCAAATGCATCTCAGAGAACAAGGTCATGAGCTACCACTCACCACTAGCCTCTTGCACTACCTGTATCTGAGTCTTCCTACTTAGTGCATCGGCTATTGCATTACCTTTACCAGGTGTATAGGTGAGCTCAAAATTGAAGGTCTGAAGGTACTCGACCCACCTTCTCTGCCTCAGATTCAGGTTATGCTGAGTAAAGATATACTTGAGGCTTTTTTGGTCGGTGAAAACCACAAAATGATCTCCCAACAGATAATGTCTCCAACAGTGCAACACATGCACAACTGCAGCCAACTCGAGATCATGCATTGGGTAATTCCGATCATGTGGCCTCAACTGCTGAGACCCGTACACAACAACTCGGTCGCCCTGCATCAAAACTTCTCCTAGACCAATCCCTAATGCATCACAGTAAACTGTATAGCTCTTCCCCTGCTCTGGGAGTATCAGGATCAGTACTGATGTCAACCTTCCCTTAAGGTCCTGAAAAGCTTCCTCGCAAGCTTCTGACCAAACGAACTTCACACCCTTCTTTTTCAGACCCATCAACGGTGCTGCTAAGCTTGAGAAGTCCTGTATAAAACGTCTGTAGTAGCAAGCCAACCCTAAGAAACTCTGTATCTCAAACACGTTCTTAGGCTGTTCCCAGGAAACTACTGTTCTCACCTTCTCTGGGTCTACTGGAACTCCTTCCTCTGAGATGATATGACCCAGGAAGTGAATCTGGTCCATCCAAAAGTGTCACTTTGAGATCTTAGCATATAGCCGATGCTCTCTCAGTGTACTCAGTACGATCTCAAGTTGGGTGGCATGGTCGTGTCGAGTGTGAGAGTACACCAAGATGTCGTCCATGAAAACTACCACAAAAGAATCAAGATACGGATGGAACACACGATTCATCAGAGCCATAAAAACTGCTAGCGCGTTCGTCAGTCCGAACGGTATAACCAAATACTCATAAAGACCATATGTACTCCTGAAAGCTGTGAGTGGTATATCAGATGGTCTAACACGCAACTAATGATATCCGGACCTCAATTCAATCTTCAATAAGACTCGTGCTCCATGAAGCTAATCAAACAAATCATCAATCCTTGGCAAGGGATATCAGTTCTTAACCGTCAACTGGTTCAGCATCCGATAATCCACGCAAAGTCTGAGGGTACCATCCGCCTTCTTTGCAAAAAGAACCAGAGAACCCCAAGGAGTAGTACTGGGTCGGATAAAGCCCTTCGCCTGTAACTCCTCTAACTGCCTCTTGAGCTCCTACAACTCTGGTGTAGCCATCCTATAAGGAGGAATGGACACCGGTGATTCTCCTGGCACAAGATCAATAGAAAAACCCACCTCTCGCTCCGGAGGTAGACCTTAAAAGTCATCTGGGAAGACATCCCTGAAATGACCAACAACTAGAGGGAAATCCGTCTGACAAGTCCCCTGGTCATCCAGATACAAACTCGCAATCTGGGCTGTGACTCCACCTCGCCCATGATGCTCTGGTCCAGCTCGACTCACCTGAACATCCCACTCGCCCTTGTATAGAAACTCTCCACCCTCTGGTGACATGAAACTCACCCTGCGACGATAGCAGTCCACAAAGGCTCGATAGGGAACCTACCAGTCCAACCGGAGAATGAAGTCATAGCTCTTCATTTATAAGACATAGAGGTCCCATAGGAAGTGACACCCTCCAACCTCAAGGGGACACTCCTTACACTGACGCACACCAGCCGTTCTAGTCCCCAACGGAGTGTCTAGCGTCATGATATCCGAAGAAGAAGAAACATAGGGCCCAATGCTCTCCACAATGGGTTCAGATATGAAACTATGTGTATCACCCGTATCGAAAAGCACAGAAGATAAGACAGAAGCAACTAGAATAGTACTTATGAATGTAGAAGGTCCGGGATCCTACACCTGCTGGGTCTGTTGTACTACATATGTCTGTCCAGTGCTGTGGCCCTGCGACACAGCCTGGCTACCCTAAGATGTCCCGCCCTACTGCCTTTTAGATCCTGGTGTTTGGCTACCACAACCATGACCACCATCTCTGCCTGTACGCCCTGACGTATTCCAATTCCATGACTGGTAAGAAGCTACGGGTCCTGCTCCCGCATGCGGAGTCTTCACAGAACCCCTCTTACTAGCCATTGGTAGAAATGCCCTGAAAAAGCGCTGCAGATGACCCATCTTGCCGCAAGCTCAGCACTCCACTGGATCACGTGGACACTGTGGCCTCTTGTGCCCCTCTATACCACACTGGTAGAACATTACTTGGCCACCTAAAGCATTCTTCTGACTGGTACTTCCGCCCTGAGAGAAGTCCATCTGTCTCTTCCTCTTTCCAGTAGAAATAATACCAGTAACTGGTGCTGAACCGCCCAGGCCCACACCACTAGATTCCCGTAGGTTTCTCTCAGTAATCAGTGCCTGGTTCACAATATCATGTACTGAAGGAAACTTGAAAACATTTACCAGCGCTCAGATGTCATAACAAAGACCATCCTCATAACGTCTGTCTCTCAACGTCTCATCACCCACCAGCATGGGTGAAAAACGCTGAAGCTCCGTAAAACGAGCAGAATAGTCCATCACCGACATAGCGCCCTGCTGCAGATTCATGAACTCTTGAGCTCTATCTGCCCTCAACATCTTGGGAAAGATGAATTCATAGAAGAATGTCTAAAAATCTTCCCACGCCATGTCTCTGTGATGCTCTGACTGGGTGGTAACATCCCACCACCTCTTGGTGGAATCACACAACAAATAAGTCGCGAGCTTGATGCTCCGCCCTGGAGGCGTCTCAAGATGCTCGAAAATAGTCTGCATCGATACTAGCCAAGACTCCGCATCCTGTGGTCCTCCATCCCCTAAAAATGTAGGCAGATGCTGCTGCTGAAAGATACGTGTCAGCTCGGCCATAGATGTGGCAGCCTGTGGTGCTCCCTAAAAGGTCTGCATGAACCGCATAAATCCATCACGGAACTGTGCCTCCATGCCTGTGTCTGGTATAGAAGTTGGCACCACATCTGGCTCTGCTGAAGGATCAACTGGTAGCCCATGGCCCACCATCTCCGGAGTATAATCGTCGCTACTCTGCTGGCGAACAACTCGCAGTCGTCTAGGCGGCATGACACTATAGGGTCAAAATCATGCCTCATATTCATGATTATTAAGACTGAAACGAAGGAACCACAAAGGAACAAGAGGAAGAAGGCATTTCAAAATTTGCAAAACAAGACTACACGGCATGTACACTGACTACACGACGTGTACTTGACTTCTCTTCCGCTTCCCGGGTCCTTATAGACGGCTAAGCCACATGGCTTCCATTGAACAAAAACTACACGGTGTGTATAATATCTACACGGTGTGTACGGTGTTATTTCCCAACTGCCCATGTCGTCTGTGACACGGCCGACTACTCGGCGTGACACCACACAGCGTGTTACACCCGTACATGGTGTGTATAACACCCCATTTCCCAGCCACATGGCTAACACCACATGGTCTTCCCTCAGAAAAGACTACACGACGTGTCTCAACGGTACACGACGTGTTTAGGGAGAGGTGCCACCAACCCGTGTTGTTAGTTACACGACCGAGTCCCCAGGTCACACTACACGGTGTGTTCATCATTTACACGACATGTTCTGTATAGGAGTTCACCAACCTGTGTTTTTTGTTACACAGCCGGACTCCGGGTCAACACTACATGGCGTGTACAAAAGCTACACGGCGTGTTCTCCCCAAGCTCTTCCCTTCCCCATGTCGCCGCCCACACGGTTTGTGACATGGGAAGAGTCTACACGGTGTGTACTTATGGTACACAGTGTGTACTCAAAAAGTCCATTTTTCTTCACGAACAGAAGAACATACACGACGTCTATAAACATACTACATGGCGTGTATACTGGGTTTCTAGACAGCATGCCTCAGAAACATCCCCGGAACCCATAAAATACTAAAACCAACACCTAAGTGTCAAATTCCGACCCGTGGGGGCCCATACTCCCCACGAATCATAGTTTTACATATTATATGTCTTATAACCAATAAACAATCAATGATCCACCAAATTCCGGTTAATGGGGGCCCATACTCCCTAAAAAAAAAATTTTGCGTCCATTCTATAAACAAGCTCACATGAAGAATACTCTATTACAGAGCAGGTATTTATCAAGAATCTATCACAATAACATGCTTCTCTAGCCCAAAAATTATCACAACAACATGCAATTTCTAATGCACCTACATGGCATGGAAACTATGCATGACATGTGATATCTAGCATGTGCCTATATGATGCATGAGACGGCATACCCTCATCTCATCGGGTTGCAACTAAATAGAACCCATAGATAAAATATAAACAACACAATCCAAGTGCTTCACCCAATGGTGAAAACAAATCAACTGTAAAATTGAAAAATCAAAAGAATTGCAAAATACGAGGTAGACTGGCTTTCCCCTGAACTTGGGTTAGCTACGCCCGGGCACAACTTATTACCAACTACCGTTCATCTTATCCCTGACTACGACTCCAAATAGTAAGTCACAGAAAAGAAACCTCCTCTGATACCACTTTGTAACATCTCGGACCCGGGTGCCACTCAATGGGTGCCCCGAACCCGGTTCGCCACATGACCTCAAGCGCATTTCCCCAAATGCCAGAGGCTGCCGACTAGAAGCGAGGGCACAGGTCTAATAGTGGGGAAACTATGCCCTCATTTGTCAAAGTGTAGAACAACGGAATTTAAATAAAACATACAAAAAACAGCATAATCCGTAAACCCTACACAACTGAAATAATCAACAGTATATAAATAGTGATGTTACATGTCTCAAGTACTAAGAAAACAGCCAGAACATGTTATACATCAATACAGTACAGCAAAACGCAGAGTACAACAAAACAAAGCAAACAGCTGGCAGCGGCATCACGAGCCTAGGCTCTGCCCCATGCCCTCCTACTCCTCAGCAACAGTCATGTACCTGTATAGGGACTCTTTCCCCTATCTACACCTGCAGAAACGTAATCTGTTTGGGCCGAAAAGCGTGACCCAAACAGGGTGTGAGAAATATATCTCAGTAGGAACCCACCAAAGGCCTGTGCCCAACTGCGTGTAAGCATGCAACAATAGTGTGCAGTAGTAAAATGCAATAAAATAAGCAGTACTCCAAAGTAACAACTACCAGCTATATTGCCATTTTAAATATTCATTTAATCCATTTAACATAAGAAATCACCACAATTCATTTCTATGTAAACAACTAGTGTCCTTAGATAGGTAAACTCCTACCCTCGGGTAACGAGTATCCAACTCAGGAATCTTCCCTCAGGTATAACAGAGTTTTCCCTCAGGCGTAGGTAGTGTCACCCACAGGCACAGAATCAGCTTCCCACAGGCACGGAATAAGTTTCCCTCAGGACGAAATAACTACTGCCCACAGGCTAAATAGTGCAGTGCCCACAGGCTAACCACAACAATTCCCTCAGGCTAAACAGGTAACCAGGCCATGCCCAACATATCAAAATGCAGTAAACAAGTAATTCCTCTCAAGGAAATTCTACAATTACTACATTAAAGGCATACCCTCGGGTATCCTGGCCAAACGACTAAACAGTGGAACACACCCCCGGGGTGGTTCCGGATCCAAGAAACGATCCCAAAAATCATTTTATTATCATAATTTAATCACCTATGGAATTATAGGCATTAAATATAGCAACGGCCTCAGCCACACGACACCCCAACATGGGTTCGTGGCATGAAAACGCACAAAAACACACAAAAACACATGACAGTTAGAAATTTACACCAAGCCACCTACCTTATACGTCAACGAGTGTTATACTCGAACGCCGACTCGAGAAACGCCCAAGAACGACGTAGATATGATGAAAAAGAAAACCCATTCAAACGTAAATAACTCTTCAGTAGATAATAATTGGCAAAAGATACGCTAGGAGAAGAGAGGGCTTACCCGTGCGGTTCCAACAAGATCGTCTGAAGCCAAATAGGATTCTAGAAGAACACCCAAAAGATCTTCAAAGGTTCAGCCATCCTCCTTGGCTCCAAAATGGCTCAAATGCCTCCTCTACCAAATGAGGTGGCTGCTTCCTATTTTAAGCCGAAAAAACAAAGTACACGGCGTGCACTTCTGAGTACACGACATGTACTTCCTTCATTTAATTGTTCCTCTGGCAGCACCGCCACAATGTTCAGCCGTCGACATGAGTACATGACATGTACTCCCGAGTACATGGCGTTTACTGTCGCCCAGCTAGCGGCTACTCCACCGCTTTACTATTTAGGTCTACTGACTGACTACATGGCATGTAAGGTACTACTACACGGTGTGTAGTCAGTTCCTACAGCCTTCATCACCGACATGGCTACACGCCCTGTGTACCCATCCCACACGTCTAAAAGTACACGGCTTGTAGTTCCAAAATTTAGGATTTTCCCCCATTTTCCATATTTTCTCAAAAACACTTAAGGAAAAGGAAAAAGAAGATGCCCATACCTCAAAACTAAGAACCGAGTTCTTACACTCAAGATGAGACTTAGTCCTCTCCATTTGGTGATCACCTTCCACCAAGTGTTTTATATTAAAAAACTTTTGATCTACACCCTGGATCAGGGTTCACAAAAACACACTCACATATCCAAGTCACTCTTGACCTCTACCACAGTTATTTGTGGGAAAAACAAATAAATAGATCACACAGGATCTCTTCCACAGTTCTATGTGGGATACAAGTGTAAGATGGGATTGAGAGTGAGGATATTTTAATATCCTCCAGTTTTGCTCCAAAGACAGTGTGTGTAAAAAATATATACACTTCTCAAATAGTAATGATAAAACACAAAAGTGTTATGAAAGAAAATAGAGTTAAGAATTCTCTATGTGTCATGCAGTAATGCTTTGGACTCAATAGATATTTAGAAAATGATATTTGAGTTCTCTTTTAGAAGTTGACTTCAGAATAGAGTATCACAATTTCTGTAATCCTGCTTCCAGATGTAAAAAGGTTCATCTCGTCATTATCTCAATATACAATGAGATTCCACAAATATTTCTTGTTCAAAATTTCTTGTAATCATAGGCGTTTTATCCCTCTCTTTGCGTATTCGCACAGTTTGTTTTTAAGTGTGTCACTAGTGCAGAAAACGTTATTTATGTCGATTATTTTTCATTTTACATCGATTTTTATCCGACATTAATACAAATGACGTTATAAATAACATTTTTTACGTCGGTTATTTAAAAACCGACGTAACAAACATAACATCGCAGTGTTTATCACGTTGGTTAATAAATAACCGATATGAAAAAACTCAGGGGGGGGGGTGGGGTTTATAACGTCAGTTATTATATAACCACCGTGATAAACTGGGGGGGGGGGGGGTTATCACATCGGTTATATAATAACCGATGTTATAAACACGTGCATGGGAGTTTATCACGCCGGTTATTAAATAATTGACGTGATAAACTCATGGGCAATGGTTTATCACGTCAGTTATATAATAACCAACATGCTAAACCAGTCCGGGAGGGGGGGGGGGGGGGGTTATCACGTCAGTTAATCAATAAATGATGTGATAAAAGGCCTGGGATATGGTTTATGACAATGGTTATTTAATAACCGACGTGATAAACAATTTCCCAAGACTTTTATCGTGTCAGTTATTGATTAACCGATGTGATAAATCATTTCTCAGGTCCTTTATCATGTCGGTTTTTAAATAACCAACGTGATAAACAAGGGCATAGGTGTTTATCATGTCGATTATGAAAATAACCGAGGTGATAAACCCTTCTCGATTTCTTTATCATGTCGGTTATAAAATAACCGACGTGGAAGACAATTTTTTTTTAAAAAAAATCAACTGCAATCCTCTGCTCTCCCCCAGAATCAACCAGAAACCAAATCAATAATTCGTACCACAAAAACAGAAGGGATCAAAACATGAACTAAAGAAAATTTAAGAATTTACATTGATAACATATAAAACATACCCCACTTGATAGCCCCCACCCTCATGTATACCCCCTGGACAGCCCTCCCCCACCCCATTGGAGCCCCCACTACACCCCTAGACTACCCCGACCCCCTGAACAGCCTCAAACACCCCTAGAAAACCCCCCACCCTCTGGAACATCACCCCCTCACCCCACTTGATAGCCCCGACCACACCCCTGGACTCCCCCCCGACCCCCTGGATAACTCCAAACACCCCGGGACAACCCCCCCACCCTCATGTATACCCCCACACCCTGGACAACCCTCCCCCACCCCATTGGAGTCCCCCCACCACACCCCTAGACTGCCCCCACCCTCCTGAATAGCACCCCTCACCCCAGTTGATAGCCCCCAACCCATTGGAGCCCCCACAACACCCCTAGACTGCCCCCCGACCCCCTGGACAACCCCAAACACCCCTCAACAACCCCCCACCCTCATGTATACCCCCCACCCCCTGGACAGCCCTCCTACACCCCTGGACAGCCCTCCCACACCCTGTACTGCCCCCCACCCCACCAGACAACCCTCCCATACCCCTGGACACCCCCAACCCCACTGAACACCCCCCACACCCTTGGAACCCCTCCCCCCCAGACCAGAATCCATACCAGAAAAACCATCATAAGTAGACCAAAACAAGAAGTATAGAAAAATTAAACCTTCACATATATAACATTTAAAACTTACACTGTCAACTTCAAAAAAACTAAATCCAACCTAAACGACTACCTAATACACAATTACAATGACAATATTAAAAATTACATTTTACATTACAAATAACTAAAATTTGATCAAACATGTAATATAATTTGACCACTCCACTTGTAAGTGTTTGATGTCTTCAGCAGTATAGGGTTGAGGGTCATAAAAAAGATACAAATGAAAAGGATAGTAGTTAATGTGTATAATGAATAAATCAAATTGAAATATTATAGCAAAGTTTAAGAGGAAATCTTACCAGGTCAAAATTCACAACTGTCCCAGTTGTTATTATTTCATACATAAATCTTAACATATAATATCCACATTCGATGACGCCTTGTTGTTCATGAAAATTTTGTTTGAATGAGTGTAAATTCAATATATTATTTTTATGTAATATATCAAAAAATAAAAATTATAAATGGATATTTACCTTCGCATTTACATATTTGATCTTTTCATTCCTTTTCTTTGTGTTTTTTCGAAAGTAGGCCCATGCCCTGTTAGAAAATAATACGAATGGGGAAAATTTAAAATTCATTATAATATATAAAACTATTGAGAAATTGAAACTTAATTTTCCAATATATTCTTTAAATTTTCCCGCACATCACCATGGACAGAGCATATCTAATAAAGTGCTTTCTCCCTTGGACAAAAAACCCCTAACATCCAATGATCACTGATAAGAGGAAATTTAACGTTAATGGTTTTTTATGTTAAAAGATAATTAACTCTTTGAGAGAGATGTGTTTCATACCTCTCACAAAAATGCATCATCTAACATTGTGTGAATATATTCTTTTCAAGTCTTTCAGCAACATAAAGCATTCTTTGTTCCTAATCTAATGCACATGCTTCCGGGGAAATCAATTGCGGGTCCATGAATCCATATACATCTGTTAGTTCATTCCTCTCACAAATTTCATAAAGATAACTAATACAAAACAGACATAAGTATACATTTTTAATAAATATAACGTAGGGAAAAGGTGTTAAGACTTACATGGAAAAAATTTGCACCATGTTGATTCCCTACTTATCTCCAGTAACAAGCTCCATGATATCAGTTTTTATAATCCCCACATTTATTTCATGTCCACAAACATGACCTTCCATTGGAAACTCATAATGAGCCACCAAAAAATTTTAATATCTTGAAAATCTGTCAAGACTACTAGAATCTGTATCTGATGTCATAGCCATTTGTCTTTGTTGTTGTCTATACAATATTTCTTTACCTTTGAAGTATTCCTGTAAAAATAAATTGAAAAATATATTAGTTTTTAAATGATAAAACAACTTTAATAAAAAAAATAAAATAAAAGATATATCATTCATACCTCTATGATAATGAGTCAAAGAAGTCTGGATGGACAAATTAAAAAATGGCTGATACTATGTCCAACTTTCGCCACCTCATCTGTAGGTAATGGTACCTGAGCTTATCTATCTATAATATCCTCTACATTGACCCTCTGATTCTCTACCTCTAATTATTGATGATGAACTGTATCTCCTATACAATATAACAACCCATATGCTACTATATGATGTTGAGAATCATCAACATACAACTCGCAATAAGTAGGAAGCTGCGACAGAGGTGTAGGATAAAAAATGGGGTCCGCAGGCTGAGGTGGGGGAGTGGGAGCTACTGGCGGAGGAGGAGGATAAATAATGGGGTCTTCAGGGGGAGGTGGAGGAGTGGGAGCTATAGTATGAAATTGTCTTTTCATGTCTGCAAACATAGACTGCACCGATGCTCTAATCTTGTCCTCCATCATCGCATTAATATTATGAACTTCAGCCTCCAAGGATTCTATTTTTTGTTTATAAAACCCCTCAACGTTAGAAGTTGAAGAACATGGCAACACTTTTCTTACAAATACACCTTCCAGATATCCTCTTACACGACCAGGATGTTCGGGCCTTCCCAATGCTACAGATAAAATATCTTCCCTCCCAGTAGCTACAAATGTCCCCTGTGAACTCTGATCCTCAAGAGAGTCCTGTATTAATTAATTGAACATTTCTGTAATGATTGAAATTATATGAAGAAAATGGTTAACTTAAATAAATAAAATAGATATCTTACAATCCTCTCAGCTACAATTCTCGATTATTCCGAAAGATATTGCCCTTTTTTCCCTTCCGAGCTCTCTTCCATTTTTCATGTCTAGATGGAGGGTATGGAGGGGCCACCTCTCCAGAGCTTGAAGACTCAGCTCTTAGATGTTGAAATTTCTCCGCCATCATTTGTTCTTCCAAAAATGCATACCCTCCCCAAGATAAACTATGAGGGTATACATTTTTATATTGTATCTCTTGATGATATTTCCTTGTTTGCTGTAAATTAAGAATAAGAAATCATTAACAAAATGTTAATAAGATCATTTATATAAGAAAGGTTATAAAAGTTTACACTGCCCTTACCAAAAATGACACTTTTCTTCTACTTTCATAAAACTGTCTCCATGTATCTTCATCTATAAAAGGATATATACAACATGGATTGTCATGACTCCTATGACCATAAATGAAATCAGATGAGAGGGTTGATTTGAAATCCCTCCATCTCCTGGCAGCCAACGATAATCATTTCTTCCTGACTCTTCCAGTTTCAGGAATATCAAATGTAATCTGATAAAGAAGAGGTTAAAAATATTATATATACTAGAAACATTTAAAGAATATTCAAAAAATAGAAAAAGATCTTACCAAAATCTTCTCCCACAACTGAGAGATTATCTCTTTATCCACACTTCTCCAGTCATCATACAGAATGCTTACTTTGCTCTTAGCCTGAGTTGCTACAAAACTCTTAAAATATTTTGCATTTGGACATCTAAGAATATCATCATCAGAAAACTCAATGACTATCCTCTGATACTGCATACAGGCAAGTGATAATTTTGGTAAACGTGTGCACCCACGTTTACGAACCTTTGAACTCTTTGTCATAATAGGAACATGTAAATGTTCCTCCCTAGAGGTATGACCAATATGCTCATCTCTAGAATCACGTGGTTGATCAACTGAATGATCTGTCATTATCCTTCAAATCAAAAAAACAAACGTTAGTTCAAAAATATACAAATTCAAATAGTTTAATACTACTGTAATCAGAAAATAGCAAAATGTACTAAGTTACGTAATAGTAAACATTGGTAATATGGTAAGCATGTTAAACAATGATAAAGATGGTCAAGATGGTAAACATGTTAAAAATGGTAAACCTGGTAAACATGGTAAAGTAATTGTCACTAAACAAAAATAATAGATATATAATTCATGTAATGGTAAACATGATAAAGTAAACTAAACAAACTTAAAACAAACAAAAACTTATACTTATTTTGTTTTAGAGCATGTTTTAATAAATAAAAAACATAAAATATCTAACATTTATGAAAAAAAGAAATGTAAAAAAGAAATAAACATATGTTACCTGTAATTTTAGGTTTGTAGAAATGGATTGTTTTCCCAAATTCCTTCATCATGATCGTTCCTTATGGCACAAACCATGTCTTCAACATGCTCATCATTATGTTCTGTTAATCTTTCCATGGAAGTAGGGATCTCACATAAATCAACATCTTCATCAACTTCATCCTCACCAACATATTTTTTTCCCTTGTAAAACAATAGCCCACTGTATATCTGATTGATCTACTACATAGAAATTTTTTTTTGCATGTGTTTCCATTATAAAACAATTAGACATGCCTTCCAATCTATTCAGATTAACAAGTGTCATTACAAATTCATCGTGTCTGACACTATTATTACCGATAAACCATTTACAGTTAAAAACATGAAATTTAATTTTAAAGCAATCAACCTCCCATATGTCTTCAATCACTCCATAATATGCACTTGATGCAGAAATTTGGTTTTTGTCCTTAGCACTCGAAAAATGAATTGCTTCTGCAAACACCAATACACCACTATTCTGAACTGCACTTATGTTGTCCCGAGCTTTCGTATGAAATGTATAGCCATTAATGTCATAACCGGACCATGTTATCACATTTAAACATGGACCACCCACTATCCATTTTAATGTCTCTGATACATATGATCTACCAAGAAAAGTATTTTTAATCCATGAAAAAAACGTTTTGTTGTGCTCATTCCAAATCAACATTTCTTTCTTCTTTGGATGACATTGTTTCAACTCATTAATATGCAATGTGATATATGGTTGAACATCAGCTATGTTATTCAAGATGTATGATTCTAACTTTTTCATCTGTTCAAATGACAATGATTTGAATTTAAAGCCACGAATCCCCTTTCCCTCATTATTAACTAGTTCATGGCAAGATGGAGGAAAAACTATGTGTTGCATCGCAGCCAAGTAGCTCGTACAAAAACTCTGATACCTCCTCAGAAATATACTTTTCAATAATGGAGGGTTCAGGTCGATATGGATTTTTAACATACCCCTTTAATATTTTCATATAACTTTCAAAAGGATACATACAACGAAGATATACAGGTCCACAAAGCTTTATTTCTCGAACCAGATGAATCATTAAATGCACCATTATATCAAATAAAGTTGGAGGAAAATAAATTTTCAATTGACAAAGTATAAAAATTGCATCCTTTTATAAAATGTTCAAAGCATTCACATCAATCGCCTTGTTACAAATTGAATTGAAAAAATAACACAACTTCATCATAGTCTTTCTGACATGAATGGGAAATATTCCATGCAATTCAACAGGTAGAATTTGTTGCATCATGACATGACAATCATGTTATTTCATACCTATCAACTTCAAGTCCTTCAATGAGACAAAATTTTTTACATTTGAAGAATATCCTTGAGGCACATTGATATCATGAAGACATTGAAAAAAGATAATTTTCTCTCTCTTCGATAATATATGACAAGCCGGGGGAAGAAATGTTCATCTTCCTTTAGGAGTTGGAGCTAACTCCAAATGTATTCCCATTGATAGTAAGTCTAATCTTGCATTCAACCCATCTTTAGTATTTACTTTAATATCAAACAATGTTCCAATCAAACAATAACATATATTCTTCTCCACGTGCATGACATCAATATTATGTTTAACTTCATGTTACCTCCAATATGGTAGCTCAAGAAATATTGACCTTTTATTCCAAATATCTCTATCATTACTAGATTTCTGTGTATTTCCCAATGTCACATCAAGGTTTTTCACCCTATTAAAATAAAGATCCAGGGATAAAGGTTTTGGAGCAGTATCAAATTCTTGTGATGAATTGAATGCCTTTTTTGGTCTTCTATAAGGGTGATCCATAGGCAAAAAATTTCGATGACCCATGTACACTGTTTTCCTACCATGATGCAATTGACAATATGATGTCTGTTGTTCACAAATTGGACATGCTTTATGCCCTTTAACACTGTATCCATACAAATTTCCATACGCTGGGAAGTCATTTATAGTGAACAGAAGCACTACATGTAGTTGAAAATATTCCATTTTATAATAATCATACACCCTAATACTATCAGCCCATAACAGTTTCAAATCATCAATCAACAGTGACAAGTAAACATCAATATCATTGCCGGGTTGCTTTGGACCAGAGACCATTATACTCAACATGAAATATTTGTGCTTCATACAAACTTCAGGAGAGATGTTTTAAATTACCAATAAAACATGCCATGAACTATGTGTGCTACTTAGGGTTCAATATGGATTCGTTCCAGCTGTGCAAAACCCTAGTCTGAGATTTCTAATTTCATTTACAAATGTAGAATACTGCGCATCAATTTTCTTCCATTGTGGACAATCAGCTGGATGGCGTATTTTTCCATCACATACCCACTCATCTGCATTCCATCTTAACCTTTTTGCATCATGTGAATTAGCAAATAAACGTTTGAAACGATGAATTATAGTAAGATACCAAAATACCTTTGAAGGGAGATTTGTAATCTCTACATCAGCCTGTGATTTTTCTTTCACCTTATATCGTGATGTCCCACATTTAGGACACTCTGACAAAAATTCATATTACTTCCTATATATAATGCAGTCGTTCGAAGAGGCATGTATTTTCTTTTATCCCAATCCCATTGGGAATAATATTTTATTGGCCTTCTAATGTGAATTTGGAAGATCATTATCTTTTGGAAGAATGTATTTCATCAATTGTTGCAGCTCTGTAAAACTTCTATCACTCCATCCATGTTTCTCATTCAGGCTAATCAATCTTAACACCACCGTCAAAACTGTAAAGTTTTTACAACCAGGATATAATGGTTTTTCAACATCACCATATAGACGCACAACTGTCGGTTCTATCTCAATTTGTTCTGCTACAATATCGCGAACCATTTCTTTAATTCCATCGGAGTTACCATCTTGTGAATCATTATCATCAGTGAGATTTCATCCATTTTCACCATGCCAAATACAAGGGCTATAACTCGGATTAAAACCATGACAAATCAGATTATCTTTTATCTCTCTACTTTTCAACTTCTTCATATTCAAACATTTTAGGCATGGACAGAAAAAATGTCACTACTTGGAACATTTCGTTTAGCAAATTCCAAAAAGGCATCAACACCTTCCTTATATTCATTTCTCATTCGATGTTCTGTAATCCAACTTTGACTCATTATTACCTATAACAAATATCAAAAATATATATATTTTTAAGATAAGACAAATATAAGTTTATATGAAAAAAATCATAATTTGAATTTAAAACAATTTTGAAATATAAAACAAATATATGCATATTTAAAAAAATATGCCTGAATATTATTATTAAAACAAAATATAGTTAGATATAACAGTTTTAAATTCAATTGAATGAAAGAAAACCATGGCGCCTACATAGTTGATAGAAAATTGGAGAAAATGGAGTAAACGTGAGAATCAAATCATATTTAAAATAAAAATTCAGATGGAGAAAATCACAATGTAAATCCAATCATCACGACACAATCATCATGTCATAATCTCAAAAACCACGATGCAGTAGTCAATCCCCCTGGACACCCCCAACCCTCTGGACAGCCCCCACCCGCTGGAAAACCCCCAAAACCCTCTGGATAGGCCTCAACCCCGTGGACAACCACCCACACCCACCCACCCCCTTGGACACCCCCCAGACACCCCCAACCCTCTGGACAGCCCCCACCCCTTAGACAACACCCCACCCCTCCAGACAGCACCCCCACCCCTCCTGGACACCACCCCCACCCTGACCCCCTTAGACACCCCCTTGGACACCCCCTAACCCTCTGGAAAACCCCCCACCCCCGGACAACCCCCAAAACCCTCTGGATAGGCCTCCACCCCCTTGGATAGCCCCTACACCCACCCACCCACTTGGACACCCCCTGGACACCCCCAACCCTCTGGACAACCCCCCAACCCCCGGACAACCCCCCAAACAATGGTTTACATATTAAAACTAGGCATGGTGAACAACTAAAAACACATGAATTTAATATATACTTCAGCATTAAATAGATGGAATTAAATATTATTAAATATGGCTACTTAAATGATTGTATGATAATTAAAAATAACCATTGATATTCAACTAGTCAAATGATCACAAGTTTTCTCGATAACTAATATCATAATGAGGTAATGGATAATTCTATAAATCTTAAACATATTGTCAAGGCCTTGGCCAAGGCCTCAAAAAATACTAGGGTAAGCCCTTAGCAGAACCCATTTTTATTTGGAATCATGAGACATAGTGATGCATCGAAGGGTCATAAAGGTCAACAACCATTACATTATATGTCTAATAGATTCTCATATAAAAGTGGATAAACATAATCAACAACAACACATAAAATATCATTTCTGAATTCACACATTTAATCAATAACCATTCTATGAAGTAATATAAGTGAATGAGATCATTAGTTGTCAATGACAACAAAAATTACCATCAATGTCAGGCATTCGCAAAATAAAAACAAACTAAATAGAAGTAGTTGAGGCTTACGTGAATATTTCAAGTCGATCTAATAGATCTAGGGATGATAAATAAGATGATGATGGCAAAAAGAGGTAAGAGGGTTCGAAATCAAAGAATCTTACCTATTTTAAACACAAAAATCGCAAAACATAAATATAGACTATCCGGGAAAAAAAATGAACGAAATAAATTCGTGGAAGGCTTAGTTGAGTGATGCGAGTTGAGATGATAGATCTGAGGAGAGTAAATATGATAAACGATGAAGGCAAGAAGAGTTTAACGCAGCGAGATCGACGAGTTGATTAGGGTTTACCGCACGAGAGATATGAGCCGCCGGACTGTCGATCGAAAAATCGTAAATGACAATCCAAGGGGCTTGTTAATTTTTTAAATGTTTTATAACATCGGTTATTAAATAACCGACGTTATAAATTGTTTTTCTACATTAATAATGTCAGTTATTATAATAACCGATGTTATAAATGTATCAGATACAGATTTTTTTACGTCGATTATTTTATAATCGAAGTAAAAAAATCCGCGTGTTGGTTTTTTACGTCGGTTATTCTATAACCGATGTAGAAAAGACATCAGAAATCACAGTTTTTTACGTAAGTTATTGTATAATGGACGTAAAAAACTTCTGTGGGTTGTTTTGTTACATCAGTTATAAAATAACCGACGTCAAAAAGGCCTCAAAAGACACATTTTTTACATCAGTTATCAAATAACCAACATAAAAAACCCTCTCTCTTTGGTTTTTTACGTCGGTTATCAAATAACCGACATAAAAAACCCCCGCGCTTTTGTTTTTTACGTCGGTTAATTTATAACCAGCGTAAAAAATGAACGCGCATGATTTCAAATGTCGGTTATTAAAATAACCGACGTTAAAATCTACTCACTACATTTGTTACGTCGGTTATAAAATAACCGACGTAAAAAACTACATTTCACAGATTATCACGTCGGTTATATATAACTGACATAAAAAATGGTGACATAAATAACATTTTCTGCACTAGTGTGTTCTTAGAGCTCTATGTGTGTCTGTATATCTCTGTGTATTCGTCTCGAATCTGCGTGTCCCAGTTGAGCTCTGATTGAAGTCCTTTTATACTTCAAGATCCACTAGGCATGATTATCTCCGAACATGCATGTACCTTGTACTATCTATGAATAGTCCTATAAACAACATTAAATATTTTCATAAATATTAATTTGTATAAATATAACCGTTACAAATAAATTTGAATTAATAAAATGGAAACAAGTATTTATTACTATCGGTGAGTCATCTCTGGTGTGTCGACTTCGGTGTTCCATCTTCAGTGTGTCAAACTTCGGTGTGTCATCTCCGGTGTGTCAACTTCGGTGTGTCGAACTTCGGTCTATCGAACTTCGGTGTGTTGACTTCGATTTATCGAACTACGGTGTGTCAAATTCGGTGTGTCAACTTTGGTGTGTTGAACATCGGTCTGTCGAACTTCGGTGTGTTGACATCAGTGTGTCATCTTCGGTGTGTCGAACATCAGTGTGTCGAATTTCGGTGTGTCGACTTCGATGTGTCGACTTCGGTGTGTCGAACTTTGTTCTTACATGAATCATTACAAGACTAAGAGTTATTCAAAAATACATGTAAAAATACACTGGTAAACATATTGATTCAGGAATAGGTTATTGACTTATTTAAGTATATTTTTATGTATGATATAATTGATTTACATAGAGATATTAAATGGAATGATAATATGTTTTTGACATTATTTGTGATTATGAAAACTACAAAATCATAGAGGGTCCAACAATCTCCCCATTTTGGATAATAAAAAATTATGGCATACATTAAAAAATACATAGAATTAAGATAGCCTGACATAGCATGCTGTAATAAAAGTAAAATCTCCCCCTCGCTAAATGTATTTAGGTGAGAAGATGCCATGTGTCCTAAACCAGAACCCTCCCCCTTAGATTAATAATGTATAGGTTAGGTATAATAGATACCTTATTTTTCTCTCCCTTTTGGGATTAGAAAAAAAAAAGAAAATGAGTAAGGAGAAATAATAGAATAGAAAGGGCAGCATTATGATTTTCATTAAAAGGCATAAAAGTACATGATAAAAAAAAGATACAAATCCCTATCAAAAGATACAATCCATCACTAAGGGTTTGGTTGCTATGGAGAATTGCCTTTGTCTAAAGGATCTGAGTGAGAAGGATAAGATTTGGAAGTGGAAGAGGGAAGAGGTGGTCTGAAGACAACACCAGGTAGGATAACACCTATAGGAACAGTAGTTGCATGGGTAGGCCGCCTTTCTAACAACACTCGACTTGGAGTTTTCTCTGTGATGATCGATCGAATCTGGGAAAGGTCCTGAGAGGCAGTCATTGGATTAGGAGGCTGAGATGCAGGACCAATTGAAGTAACTGGAGGGACCACAATAGCCTCAGCCTGAATATGTAGATAAGGCTTAAAGAGATTGATGAAATCATTAATGATTTCACCACCATATTGCCCTTCCTTCTTGAAGTCATCCTTATTCTCCATAAATTTACTCAGCAAAGGTATAAACTCCTTCAATTCAAGGACTTTCTTCTTGAAAGCTTCAGTGACTGGAGGAATTCAAATATTTTCTATGGGAAACTTGAATCCCTTGATGAGATAATTCTTGGTTTAAATCATAGTGAAATACTTATCCACCTTTTCTCGAATTTATTTCTGAGCTGCAGAGGATTCATTTTTGCACTGTATGACCATATTGTATACCAGATCTATATTTCGATGTACTTTTTCAAGGGTTTCTTTGTCTGAAAAAGTCTGATGTTTTTGATGTTCCTCTCTCATCACAATCTTGAGAGACTCCAAATCAGCAATAACACTTTTTCCACGCCTGGAACTGGATGGGCCACTCAACATTTTCCCATGTTTTTCTTTCAACTTCTTCAGATCCACACTGAGTAGATGAGTTAACATGTACCTAGGACCATCCAAAACACCGCTAAAGGAGGTCTTGAAGTCTGAGGTAAAATAATATAACTCATTTCTCATCTTTCCTAATTCATCTCTCAACAATGTGTAGTGACTAATAATGGTTTTTGCTGTAGTAATGAGATTCAGTTGAATCTCCAGGATCACTATTCTTACAATCTTTGCTGCATCGACATCTAAGATACCTGAAGAAGTGGAGTCATCATTTATTGATCTAACTGAAGCTATCATAGACTCACATATATCATATTTAAATTTCTCCAAATCAGCTTTAGTAACATAATCATTGTGAACTGCGGTAGCTACTGGTTCTACTGCAGAAGGTGCAACTGAGGGAATAAGTTCAACAAATTCTGGTTCATCTTGGACTTGCGGAGTAGGAGGACAAGGCACCCTATCCTCATCTGATACATATTCTAAACCAAAAAGAATGTATCCTGGATCAATATTCCACTCTCTAGCACATGTCTAGTCTCTTGGATCAATAATATCAATTCTGATCCTTCTTCCCTGAGACTCAGGAATAACATCATCAACATCAGCTACTTCAACCTGGTCTCGGTCCATAACAATATGTCTGGGAACATGAACCAACTGAACTTTAGGTTCTGCTTATGCTCCAACCACTGCAACTTCAGAACACACTTCCTCAAACTAAGGCACTAGGACTTCAACTTCTTCCACATGGCCAGCTGCCATAACATCATTCAATTATTTAATGATCTCTTGATTTTCATTATCATGATGGGGTGGTCTGTCCTCATGTTCAGCATCTCTATGACCAATAGCCCATTGTTAATTATGCTCATCACCATCACCAGCCCCATGTACAGATTCCTCGCTAGATCTGTCAACCACCTATTTTCCCACATTTAGAGAGTCACTCACATGCTCATCATTTTCTCTATTATCACCATCATCACCATCATCATCATCATCATCATCATCTGATTCCTCATTAGATTAACTAACATAGCCTTCAACTTCAGTAACTTTAGTTTCTTCCTCTTCCTCATCACCTAAAACATATTCTCTTGAGGGAAAATAGAAAGATGGACTAGCAGGTCCATAATTCATATCGTGGATACTTTTAGCAATATCAGGATCACTCCTATCATCAAAAGGAGATCCTTCCTCCCTTGGCACTTCAGGCTCAGCTTCCTCATCAGAATAAACTGGAACCTCTCCTAGTTTGAGACCTAGATCAACTTGGACCTTTGGTCTTGAATGATGGTCAACCAGATTGAAATCATCATAAAACCTTTCTTCATCTCCTACCCAAAATCACTTCCATGGTTTCCACAAGATTTTCACCCTCTTGAAAATTAATTTTTGTAGACAAAATCCACTATAGGAACTTAACACTTCATCTCCATCTTCCACAAAACCTTATATTTTCAACATATCAAAAATCATCCTCAGATAGTATAAGTTGGTTTCTTCTTGGATGGATTAATCAAATCATAGATATGCACCATTATATACCTACACATATTTACTTTTATCCCATGTTTCAACAAAAAGATCATGAAAACATTCTGATACTTCACAGTAGAGAAATCTCCCTTCCTTGGGAAGATTTGACGTAGTATGAACTTAAAAAGTAGTCTTACTTATCCTTCAAATTCATTTGCAATAGTCCTTCTAGATTTTCCATTTCCAGTCAGCTCCTTTAGATCATCTTCATAAGGGAACAAATTTGAGGAAGTTGGAATATTACCAGGATAGTCAACATAGATACCTTCATGGGGTATCTCTAAGCATTCAACCCATTCCATGGACATAAAAGCTATCTCCTTTCCATTTACTACTGACTTCATCTTTGCTACCACAACTTCATCCAAGTATATCCTCAAATGTAGATAAAACTCAAGCACTAGGTGGGGATAATATGATCTTTCGTTGTTGGTGAACCAACTGACCCATCCTTGTGATTCTATAACTTTCAACAAAAAGACTTTCTCAACAGAAGCCATTCAGCATACACCTCTTTTTTATCCGTAACCACTCGGCTTTCAAAGCTTGGATTCCCAGTCCCAGTGGACTCACCTTTCTGTTGATTAGAAAAAAGAGATTTGCTAGGTTCTTCCGTTGCACGCTTAGTTTTCACCATGAAAAGGCTTCAGATTCCAACAATGATGAGAGGCCGTGAGTCAAGAGGAAGAGTGAAAAAAGGTAAAAGGTTTTACGGTAGAGGAGAAGGTGAAAGGTTAGGATGGATTGAACTAAATATAACATTTATGGATTGTAACTCATAAATCATAAAACTTTAAATGCGTAAAAAAGAAGCATACAAAACAACGTCTTCTTATTTAACACAGACTAAATTAAAAAAACAATCCTTAAATACAAATGTGTTAATGAATTGATTTTTTGGATGGGTTTTATAAGATTGGTTTCAAGAAAATCTCTTTCAAGAAGATCAGTTTCAAGAAGATCGGTTTCAAGAAGATCGGTTTCCCGAAGATCAGTTTCTAGAAGATTGGTTTCAAGGATCTGTTTCACGAAGATTAGTTTTAAGGATTGTTTTCAAGGATCAGTTTCAAAAATCCACTATTTATTTATCATTCCTAGTTCATGTCTGATGTAATTCATTCTCTCAGAATATAAGGGTTTAGTGAATATATCAACAATCTGATGTTCAGTCCCAACAAACTCAAGAGTTATATCACCTTTTTGATAATGATCTCACAAAAACTGATGTCTTACATCAATGTGATTTGTTCTAGAATGAGAAATTGGTTTTTTAGAAATGTTAATAGCACTTTTGTTGTCACAGTTTATGGAGATATGTCTGAATTGAAATCCATAGTCTAATAAGGTGTGTATCATCCACAAAAATTGTGCACAACAACTATTGGAAACAATGAACTCTTCTTCAGCAGTTGATAATGCTACAAAATTTTTATTTTTACTATACCATGATATTAGTGACTTTCCCAAAAAGTGACATGTTCTATAGGTACTATTTATTTCTAACTTACATCCACAAAAATCATCCTTTGAATAGATAAACAAAATAAACAGTTGTCCTTTTAGATAGAACAGTCCTAAGTTAATTGTATACTTAAAGTATTTGCAAATTATTTTTACACTATTTAGATGTGACTCTTTTGGGTTTGCTTAAAATCTCACACACATACACACACTGAACATAATATCTGGCCTACTAGCAGATAATTAAAGAAAACTCCTAATCATTCTTATATGATAAATTTGATCAACTGATTTTCCATTTTCATCAAGATCTAACTTACCTATAGAACTCATTGGGGTTTCATTACTCTTAATGCTATCAAAGCCATATCCTTTCAAAATATCTATTGTATACTTACTTTTATTTAAGATAATACCTTCTTTATTTTGAAATATTTGAAATCCATAGAAATATTTAAGTTCAACCATTAAGCTCATTTAAAACTCACTTTGCATTATGTATGAAAAATCATTACACAATGAATTTTTATAAGATCCAAAAATAATATTATCTACATATATTTGGACTATTAAAACTCCATTCGAAACCTTTTTTATAAATAAAGTAGGATCTACAAGTTCTTTTGTAAAACCTTTAGAAATAAGAAAATTACTTAACCTTTCATACCAAGCTCTTGGATCTTGTATCAAACCATATAAATCATTAGATTATTTGAACACATTATTTGGAAATGGTGGATTTTTAAAACCTGGTGGTTGTTCAAAAAAAACATCAATTATATAACCATTTAGGAAAGCACTTTTGACATCCATTTGATAATGTTTAAATTCCAAGTGTGCTGCATAGGTAATTAAGATCCTAATTTCCTCAAGTTTATCTAATGGAGGAAAAGTATCTTTGTAATCAATCCCCTCTTCTTGATTATATCCTTGTGCAACTAGTCTAGCTTTATTTATTACTATATTTCTATCTTCATCAACCTTATTTCTAAAAACCCATTTGGTTCCTATGGTCAAATAATCCTTAGGTATATCTACAAGTTTCCAAACTTTATTTCTTTCAAACTAGTTAATTTATTCTTTCATGTGTATTACCCAAAATTCATCATTGATTGCATCATTGATATTTTTAGGTTTAAGTTGTGACAAGAAGGCTTGATGTTCAACCTGGTTTCTCAATGATGCTCTGGTTTATGTTCCTCTATCTAAATCTCCAACAACAGCATCTAAGGGATGATTCTAAAGGGTTCTGGTTGGTCTAGAGAAAGTAGGACATGATATTTCAAGTTGGTCATGTTGATCTAGTTCACTATGTTTATGATGTAGAGAATTTTTAGAACTAGAAGTTTTCACAGATTCCTTCACATGATGATTTGAGGTTTTATCATTAATGTCCAGATTGGACATATCCTCTTCAATATTTTCTAGTGAAGTCTTGGGTTCATGTGGATCTGCTTCATTAAACATGATGTGTATAGACTCCTCCACACATTTGGTTTTCTTGTTAAAGACTCTGTAGGATTTACTTGATGTAGAATATCCATGAAATATTCCTTCATCACATTTAGAGGAAAATTTATCTAAATTATCTTTAGTGTTCAGAATATATACTTTACATCCAAAAACCTTAAAATAACCTACTTTGGGATTCCTATTATTCCACAACTCATAAAGAGTTTTCTTAAGAATGGGTCTAATTAGGAATCCGCTTATTATGTAGCAAGTTGTATTAACAGCTTCAACCCAAAAATAAATAAGTAAATCAAATTTATTAAGCATGGTTTGAGAAATTTCTTGTAAGGTTATATTTCTTCCTTCTACCACATCATTATGTTGGGGTGTCCAAGGTGCAAATAAGTTAGGATTATAGACACATTGTGAGAAAAAGTCTTCAAAATCTTGATTTTCAAACTCATGACCATGATCACACCTTAAGGATTTAATCTTAAGTCCACTGATATTTTCTACATTCCTAGAATACTTAGCAGAGTGTGAACAAGATTTACTTTTATGAGCCAGAAAAAATGTCCAAGTATACCTAGAAAAAACATATACAATAACATAGACAAAGTGCTTCCCATTGTGACTTGAAACTCTAGATGGTCGAGACAAGTCAATGTGAACCAACTCGAGAGGTTCAGAAGTACTTACTTCGTTCTTTGGTTTGAAATAAGTTTTATGTTGCTTTCCCTTTGGACAAGGATTACATACTTTGTTGTTTGGAATCTCTAATTTGGGTAAGTCTATAACTAATTTTTTTCTAGTTAACTTCCTAAGAGAGTGCACATTGTAGTGTCCTAATCTTATATACCATAACCAAGATTATTTATGAACAGAATTTAAACATGAAACATCTTTCTTATCTAAATAATATTAATTCACATCATATAAATTTTCATTTTTAAGAGTAGTACATATGAAATCATTTTTATAATTAAAAACATTACATGCATCATTTTCAAATTTAACATTGAATCCATCAACCCAAAACTGAGAGATACTAAGTAAATTTTACTTTAATCCATCAACGAAAAGTACTTTTGGAATTAATACAGTGTTAGGGTTACCAATCTGGCCTAAGCCGACAATCTTCCCTTTTTCATTATCACTGAATGTGACATGTCCACCATCAACATTAATTAGGATTTTAAAGCATGATTAATCTCTTTTGATGTGTCTTGAACATCCATTGTCCAAGTACCAAAGAGTTTTACCGGAGCTCTTCAGACAATTTTCTTTCAATACAGATTAAGTGCAGGGTAACTTTGGTACCCAGATTTTATTGGGTCCAGAGAAGTTATAAAGTAAAACTTTGGGGACCCATACTTGCCTCACATATTTCCTATAATCAATAGATATATTTTGAGACATAGAAACATTGTTTGGTCCTTTAGAGAATTTATTTTCAATAAATGGTCCAGAACATGAACTAGATGTGAACTGTACAGATTTTAGAAAAAATTTAGTTTTAATAATCCTTCTTTGTCCTGGTTGATATCCAAAATAATTTGTGTATTTTGGAGCAATATTTTTTCCTAGTAACTGAGTCAAGGTGTATCTACCTGTAGTAAACTTATCAATGTCTCTCTTTAATTTCTCATTTGATAAATTGAGTTCAGTATTTTCTTTTAATAGCTGAGCACATTTTTCATTCTCAATATCCAGATCAGTCTTATAGTTGGAATTTAGAGCATGTTGCCTTTTTAATAATTTTTATTTATCGTTGTGTTCATTAAAGATATCCTTAAGAATTCCACAGTATTCAAATAGTTCATCCTTAGTCATACTTTCATCATTGTTTGATTCACTTTCATTCTCAGAATAGTAATCATTATGTACAAACGAATTGGGTGTTACGTCAGATGTTTCTATCATGAAACATAGGTTTTCATGTTTTTTCTTTTCAATATTAGAAGTTTCAGATCCACTTGAGCTGTCTTCTATGGAACTCCATGTGTCTTTCATAGCCTTTTTATATCCTTTTCCCTTTTCTTCATACTTCTTCTTAAATTTTAGCTTGGGGAAATCAGCTTTCACATGACCTTTTTGTTTACACTCATAACAGACTATCTCATTTGTATTATCACTCCACTACTTTGAAACCTGACCCACAGTTGTTACATGAAGATGGTAAAGACTTGTATAGGAGTGTGGAGGGTTTGGTCACTGTTACTTATCCTTATGAGAAAGAGGCGCAAGATTCCACTCATGAAGATGAATCTAAAGTTGAAACAAAGGGAGACTGCCTAGACTCACCCAAGGTATGTGCTCCCTCTCCATAAAACAAAAAGAAATCTTGAGTTGATATTTGTATAGAAGAAGAAAACCATCATGTCGTTGCTCCTTTTGGAAAGGAAAAAGTTATGGAAGAATAAGCTCAACTACAAGAAAACATGGTTGACCCAGTGATTCGAAAAGGTAATAAAATCTTAGATTCTAACTCCCCGGTCATCTCTAAGGCCCGTTATTCTACTTCAAAGCCTATTGTGGATAATGAGGGCTTCCAACTTGTTTATAACAAGAAGAATCCATCTCCGGTTATTTCCCCAATGGTGGTTGAGCTGCCTATTGCAGAAGAAATGAAGACGCCAGTTTCTAAAAATGCATCTTCTGAAAAATGCAAGGAAGATTCAGAGGATAGCTCAGGTTCTGAGAGCACTAATGCAGAAAAAATTCATGAAAGACTCCAAGATCTCTCGAACAAGGAAAGTGAAAGCAGATGGAGGATGAGAGGTCGGGGACGCGGGCGTGGAAGGGCGGAGCTGGATGCTATTAGAGATGAAGAACGAAAGCTTATCGAGTGGCTGCTGAAAATGATAAACGAAAATTTTCTTTTGTTTTGGGTGTTCCATGTTTTCCCTTTCCCTTATCATTTGGTACATTCATTTTATTTATTCAAATAAAAGGTTTTAAATAAATACCTTCCTTTATAGTTTGATTTTTTAAAGAACTTTTTCTTTCCGTAGAACTTCTTGAATCTCCTTGAAAGATGAGCCATCTCATCATCACTGTCAGAGTGTGAGCCTTCACTTGTGAAAGTGTCTACATGAACTTGAACTTTTTCTTTATCCTTGTTCATTGTGGTATCAGTCTTGAATGCTACAGATTTCTTCTTTGGTTCTTCATCTACTTCTTGATTCACCTTATGTTCTTCTTCATAAAACATAAGATTTCCAATTAGTTCCTTCACTAGTATCTTGCCTATGTCACATGATTCTTGAAAAGAAACAGATGTTCCTATCCATTTGTTAGGTAAGTATCGAAGCAACCTCATAATCTGGTCCTTGCTATCCACTGGTCTCCCAAGCAGACTCATGGTATTCACTATTTCATTGAACCTGAGATACATTTTGGAGATAGGTTCATCAGGATTCATTTTAATATTATCATATTTATTAGTATAGGTATTTAATCTCATTTCTTTAACATTGGTTGTTCCCTCAGGAGAAAAATCTAAAATATCCCAAATTTCATACGTAGTTTTACAAGAAGATATTTGGTTGAAATCTTCATCTCATAGGACACAATACAAAGCATTCATTTATTTACTATTATTGTTATAGTCATTCTTGGTAGGTTCATCCCAAGTGTTTCTAGCAGTTTTTGGAATATTAGATTTACTTTCAATAGCATTCTATATTTCAAATCCTATACTTTCTAGATATATTTTCATTTTGAGCTTCCACTGAGCATAGTTAGTTCCATTAAAGAAAGGTGGTCTGTTTGTAGCAGCTCCTTCTAATATATTTTCCATTATAAAGGTTGTAATATAATTTCAAAGAGATAAAAATTTATAAATAACAGAAATTTGAAGATCTTTGAAACACAACTATATTCACAATTGACATGATTTAAAAAACTAACAATAACATTCACTTTCTCTAATACCAAATGCTGGTTGGAGTAGATGACTCAAGAGTGGGGGGGGGGGGTGAATTGAGTATCTATAAAAATATCTGTTAAAAAGGGTTCTTTAAAAAATAATATTCCCCTATAAAAATAAACACAAAGTCTGTTTGTAGTGAATTTAAAAAAGTCCAGAAGATTTAATTTGGTTCTCATAAGATTGATTAGTTCTCAGTTATACCAATCATAAGATTAGTAAAACTTTCGAAACAAACCTACTGATTCCAAATTTTTTTTAAACACTTTCTAAACTAACTATCAATGTTCAGTTTATCTCAATGCAGTGAATAATTAACACATAAGAAATATAAGATAAATTGCACAGTAGATAAAACAAGAGGTTCAGTCTCAAGTGAAGAATTAGTCCTCTCTACTTGGTGATCACCTTACACTAAGAATTTTATATTAATAAACATTTGATCCACACCCTAGATCAGGGTTCACAATAGTACACTGGGCTTTCCAATTAACACTTGACCTCTACCACATTTATTCGTGGCTAAAACAAATAAACAGATCACATGGGATATCTTCCATAGTTCTACATGGGATACAAGTGTAAGAAGGGATTGAGAGTGAGGATATTTTAATATCCTCCAGTTATGATTAGGAGATAGTGTGTGTAACAAATATACACACTGCTCAAATAATAATAATTAAACACAACAGATTTACGAAAGAAAATATAGTTAATAATTCAATGTGTGTTATGCAGTTATGCTTTGGACTCAATAGATGTTGAGCAAATGATATTTGAGTCCTCTTCTGGAAGTTGACTTCAGAAAAGATTATCACAGTTTCTGTAATTCATCTTCCAGATGTAAATATTTTTAGCTCATTAGTGTCTCGATGCACAGTGAGCTTCAACAAAAATTGCTAGTTTGAAACTTCTCTTAATCTCAGGCATTTTTTCCTCTCTTTGAATATTCACATAGTCTGTTTTTTAGCATGTTCTTTGAGATCTATGTGTGTCTGTATATCTCTGTGTATTCATCTCACTTCTGCGTGTACCAGTTGAGCTCATATTGATGTCCTTTTATACTTCAATATCCACTAGGCATGAATATCTCTACACGTGCTTGTACCTCTTACTATCTAGGGATAGTTTTATAGAAAATGTTAAATAATTTCAGAAATATTAATTTGTCTAAATATGATCGTTAAAAATAAATTTGTATTAATAAAATGGAAACATGTATTTATGAAAATCAGTGAGTCATCTTCGGTGTGTCTACATCGGTGTGTCATCTTCATTCTATTGACTTTGGCGTGTCATCTTCGGTGTTTCGAACTTTGTTGTGTCTTATTCGGTGTGTCGACTTCGGTGTATCGAACTTCGGTCTGTCGATCTTCGGTGTGTTGACTTCGATATGTCGAACTATAGTGTGTCGACTTCGGTATGTCAAATTAATTCTATCGAACTTCGGTCTGTCAAACTTTGGTGTGTTTACTTTAGTGTGTCATCTTCAGTGTGTCGAACTTTGGTCTGTCGAACTTCGGTCTTACACGAATCATTACAAGACTAAGAGTTATCCAAAAAGTAATGTAACAAATACCCTGGTAAACATATTGATTCATGTATTGGTTATTGACTTATTTAAGTATATTATTATATATTAAATAATTAATTTACTTCGAGATATTAAATGGCATGACAATTTGTATATTGAAATTATTTCTGATTATGAAAAATACAAAATCATATAGGGTCCAACACATATAATAATATCTATTGGAAGATAGAAGGAGTCTAATGAGATTTTCCTCAAGATATATTCACTTCTTCATTAATAGTTAATCTCCATAGAACCATGGTGATCACCAAAGAATATATGTAGGTTTTCACATTGAGGATGAACCCTATAAATCCCATGTTCTTTATTTAAATTATTATTATTGAATTCTTGTGATATTGTTGTAAATATTTTGTAAAGAAAATAACTCTAATAACTTGTGTACTTTAAATTTTATAAGGAATGAAGTTTTTTAAAAGCCACCAATTATTCACCCTCATTTTTTAGTGGTTCCATTATTCTAATGAACATCACCTATCATTAATTCCTATAACCTAATCAACATTATAGTATCCAAAAAAATTAACATCTAACTTATTTTATAAAACAAACCAAAAATAACACTTCCTTTGATATATATAAGCATTATTTTATAAAATGTCATATTATAATCTTCAGATAACTTTAAAACCTTCTATATAATGTTACATGATAAAATATTTCTAGTCTATGTGATGTTTGAAATTTTGTGGTTCTAATAAAATTTCAATAATCCTTTTGATATAAAAATTTCACTATAATATTTTTTAGCAACTTCGCACCAACTACGATAGGTGTGGAAACTTATTTAGAGTTTTCCATAATAACATTCTTTAATAATTTCATGGAAATTTTTTCCTAAGATAAAAATATAATTTTATTTTCTTACACTACTTGTAATCTAGGAAAAAAATATCATTTCACCAAATACAGATATCTCAAAATCCTTCTCCATTCATTGTAAAAAAATTTCCCAAGTTGACTACCCATCTCTTTCAAAAATTATATCATAAAAATAAACAATAATAATGAATTTGTGTTCAATTATTTCACATATAGGTTTTTTATCCATTACTTTGATGAAATTAATCTTTTTTAAGTAGTTGTTTATATTTGAATACCATTCCTAGGTTTCTTGTTTCAAGACATACAAATAATTTCATAATATGAAATCATTTTTCCATCATTATCATGTATAAAGACATAATATTATTAAATAACCACTTCCCCATGATCAACATTCAAGAAAGTCAACTTCATATCTATTGGAAAAAAGTATATTTATTTTATGATGTAATATATATGAATGTTTTTATTGTCATAATCCTTCAAATAGGTTAAATTGTTTTCATCAAAATTAATGCATTTAACATGAGAATAACACTTTCATACTAAACTATATTTATTTCTTACAATCTCTAAATTTTCAATTGAGATTATTTTTGAAAACCCTATTGGTTCCAACTATATCTTTCATTCTATATGAATATACACATAAGTAGAATTATTTTCAATTTTATTCTTCTCATCATTCTTTTCAATATCCATTCCTTATGATAAATCATTCATCATTAGAATATACTCAATTTATGATTATAAATATGTTTTATAATTGAATCTCATTATTCTTTTGGTATGTATAGGTGAATAAAAATTTTCAATAACAGTTTTAAATTCAACATGATTTTATAGTCTAGAATACATCTATTTTTCAACACTAGTAGTATACCCATCATCACTAGTATGATTTTATTCAATATTACCACAATTTTATCCATATTTAAATTCTTGTTCACACATCTATTTGAATGCTTTTACAACTTAGTCAATATATTTTCCATAAACATCCATAAACAAATCACTTGGAATGATTTCAATATAAAGTATTTTCATATCATAAAATCTAATAATTTATTTTTTTCATTTTTTCTAGTACTTTTATTCAATACCATTAGATAAATAATATTTCAATATTTCTTATTTATACTTCCCTTAAAACCTTACATAATCCAAAATTTTTTATTTTCATTAAATAAGGACTGATATACATAAATGTATCTTACCAATGGTTTGTTTTGTTATAAAATTTCATCAATAGTCATATTTGATTAATTTTACAAGAATGTTTTTTTGAATGTGTATAATATCTTAAAAATTCTCTCATTAAATGTACATTGATTATTTCAATTTATCCAACATGGTTCTTATCATTTCATCAAGTATTCTACTCTTTCATCCTACAACTCAATTTTATGAGGGTGTGTATGAAGTGTTATAATCATTTTCAAATCCTTTTTTGAGAAATATGATTAAAAATAATTGTTTGTAATCTTTATTCCATTACCTACCATTATATTACAGATAAACACTCCCATATATTTTTCAATATCTATTTTGAAAATTGGGAATTTCGCCATTTCCCAAGACTTATGATTCATAAATATCACATTAACAATCCAACTTAAATCATTAAAAATATCAATGAACAAATATTTCTCTCTTTTCAATGATTTATCATTGGCCCATATAAACTAGAATATATTATTTTAAGTAGCCTTTTAGATTATATCACCCCAATTTTTTTACTTTCATGCACCGTATTGAATAAGTCTCACAAATGATATTTCTTTCCACTTTTTAGTTTAGGTTAATCTACTATATATTCTTCTTTATAAATATTGATTATAATTATTTTTTCATGATGAAAAATCCTTCTATACAAGATCATGTATTAATATTTTTCACTAAAATAATATGAGTCATATTTGTTTTTAATATAAAATAAAATTCCCTTATTTCCCTCAGTCTTAATGATAATTGTTTTATATTTAAAGTTCTTGATTATACAATTGATTTTCCTAAAATTAAATGCATTAAAATCATTATGAATTTGGTTAATATTTAAAATACGATGTTAAATCCCAATAATAAAAAATATACTTAATTTGGATTCAATTTCAAATATTCAATTTCAGTAGTAATAACATTTATTTTTATTGTCCTATCATTTATAGGAGTAACTGAACTTCCAAAAAGAATTTATATATTGTAAAATATTTATGTGAAATGTAAATAACATGAACATATAGGTTGTGGAATATCTATCACACTATTCACAAATATTTCATTTCTTAAGAAACGTGGAGGCTTGTAGTTGGAGAGTGTTAAAAAACCTCTATCACCATATCTCCCATAACTTCCATCTTTGGGGAATTTGAGAATGATATAAGTGTGTAGATGTTGGGTGGTTTTGTAATAGATTATAAAGAGGTATTCCAAAAAAAGGAAATGTTAAAAAGGACAAGAGGATAAAAGATTAAAGAAGATATATGAGGAGAATTATAGTTAAACAAATAATTTTTTTTAATTTATTAATTTATAATTTATATACATTGTTATCCCTATTTTAAATTTTAAAAGGAAAAACACCTTCCTCTATATAAAGAATTACATATCTTGTATATTATTTCTCACTCATCATAATAAACCCATATGTTTTGAGACTATATAATTTCAAATATGTAATAATAATAATAAAATATCAATACATTAATTGAATAAAATGATAAAAGTTGACATTTAATAATGATCCAAACTTTTGTAAGAAAAATAGAACGAAGGTAAATCAATATTTTTTATAGAAATAAATCTCTATTTTTTTTTGAATATTTAGATGTAAGAAACATTGCCAAGTTATATAAAATATCACTTTAATGGTTCTTGTTGATTAAAATTCTTAACCATAGACACTAAGGAAATGGTAAACATAATCTAATATCATACTTACAAAGGGTTAATATATTTTTAATTCATTTTATATCATTTAATGGGTGTTTAATATTTTATGATATCACTATTGGAATTATCAATAATTCTATTTTTTAATTAGTTTTAAGGCCTATCACAATGTGGATATATAACTGTACTATAACATTAATGCTTAACCTGATTGACAGATGTTGAGATTTAACTCTTACTATTTTTCATAGTATCTCAAATATTTTTATAGAGTACAAATCCCAAAAGAATAATCATTTATTTTTCACCTTTTACGATTCACAAATTTTAATTTTTCAAACCTTCAATAAAGAAATTTTTCATAACATAAGATAATGATGTATTTATCATCCCTCTATCCAATAATCACAAAGGGTGAGACTTTAGTTTAAAGAAGTATCTATATATAATTATAAAATAAATCATGTATTTCTTCTTAGTGTCAATTGGTAAATAATTTATATAACCAAACTCAAAAAACCCTTTTATTTCTTGATTTAATGTATCATGTACTTTAATTATAAAAGTGGGATATTTTTAATCAATCCTTTGAATATAATATTTATCTCTCCTTCGGATTTATTTCTTTTAATGATCACATGACACATATATTTTTAATATTAATTTGATTTAATATATCATTCCTTATTATCATAAAAAGGGTGTAAATTTTTTGGTAATACTCTCGATACCCTAATTCTCATCCTCTTGAAAAACGTATTTTAATTGTCATATGGAACTCATATTTTTATCTAATAAATATAATTATGTTTTTTCAGTTAAAGTATCTAGAATTATGTATCCATTAAAATAATCAATAAATGAAGGAGTCTAATGATTATAGATTCTATAAAAATAAGAAGAATCAATAATTTAGAATGGATAAAGGATGGTCTATGTGATGTAAAAGAAGGACCAATATAAACTAGAACCAACTTACTTACCCATGGAATATAAAAGGAATGGATGAAGAAATAAATAGATGAATCATAAGTAAATCTATTATCATTTTTTCTTATAAAATTTAAAATTTTAATGATAAATCAAAGAAGTAAAATAATATACTAAACAAATGATCCAATAGTAAATATAAAAATATATAATCACATTTATCATCCTCTTACATTATCCTAGTTAGAAGACAGGAATTGAAGGTTAATGGAAAAAGTTTGGAGTATCTATTAAAATTATAAATTTCAACTAGGACATCATTCTTGTGATTCTTTTTTACCGATACCTATCAAATAGACCATTTTAGATACCATGGTGAAAAATATCATGGCATATATTCTATGAAGTTTGGACAAATCACAATAAAAATATATTTATCCAACTAATTATTGTTATTTTAGTTCCAAATTTAATTTATCAAGAAGATAAAAAAAGATTATCCAATTTAACATAAAATAAATTTTAGAATAAAAATTTTCATTATAAATCCACATCAAACACAATAGAAAAATTAATGGACAACTACATATGAAAATACAAAGTCTTTAATGGTAAAATAAATTATTGTTAGATTAGAAGCCATGTCAAAGAAGCAATGAATATATTTCTGAACAGTAAAATTAAAATTCTATGTATAGATATAAGGTATCCTCATTCAAAAGTTAAATGAACTAAGATAATAGGAAAACATCAAATAATTATAAACAATATTAATTATGATCATAATGGAGAGAGTTTAATAATAGTGAAAAAGGAAAATTGTGAAGAAAATATAATGCACCATGATAAAACCCTTTGACATTCATCACTCCCTCTTTATAAGATAAAGATAATTTCTTCTAGGGTTTATTATATTTATCTTCACATCCATCATGCCACTTCTTATAATATTATATTTATATGAAATAGTCATAAAGAATCCCCCTATTATTGTAACACCAACCAAATATGGTCATTGATTGAATTATTTATGAAGACATATAATTTCACTCTTCAATTTTCTGATGGAAAATATTATAGATATAGTAAATGGTTTAATACTGATCATTTATCATTAAATTTTAAGGATAGAAACTGTATAGTTACTGACCTATGATCAAAGAAGTTTAAGAATTTATTACCTATTTTTAACCAATCTATGATCAAAGAAATTATGATTATAGGAAATTGTATGTTTTTAATTCAAATAAAATAATTACTAGGGATATTGAATTTCCCATCTCAATAAAAATGTTTCACTACTTGTACATAGTTTTTCCTTGAGTAGGATAGAAAAAATTTCTACTAATTTTAGTTAAAATAAATTAAGATTATCTCAAACATCTTTAACATTTCCTATAATCCATATTCCAAGTCATTGTAATTTAATTGGTCATAATTTTCACTTATGGATTGTCCCTAGATTTACATTAAATAATTTATCTTGATATGGGTGAACAAGAGCAGTAAGAGTGCATAAAAGTTCATACTCATCATCCCCTGTAATTTCAATTTATTATATGGAAACTGAATTGATTTATCATATCTAGATAATTTCAAAAAAAAAAAAATGTTTCCAAATTGAAAGGAACCAAATCATATGACAATAAAGTCATATTTTGGAAACTCTTTCATCTTAGTAATCAATGAACTTCATTTATCTATTTGTTTATGTTTTCTTGATTTTTTTATTTCCAATACATAACATTTATTTTTCTTTAATATATTATTCTCATCATGAATCATTTTAAAATATGGATTTTGTATTGGAATTTTAAGTCACCACATGTTGATGTTTCTTACTGAAATCTATTATTTTCCCACTATGTGGGAAACAAATTCAACATGAATTCTTATGGATTTATTATACATGAATATCATGTTTCCAACCTATTCATGAGTATTTTATAAAATTTTATATGAAATCATTTTAGTTATTTTTTATTTAATTATTTTATTTTAAATATAGTTTATGAGGTTTCATATAAACTTTCTATGATACCAAATGATACAACCCCTATTCAAGTATCTTTGAGATAGTGGTTATTTGTTAAAACAAAAAAATATTACATAAGATCATATTGCATTAGATCTAAATGTTAAATATTATTAGAAGAAAAAATACATATATGGACATTATACTACATTTAAAACTTAAAGTACAACATATAAAATTGTGAAACATTTTTATTTCTCCATGATTATCCCTATGTCATATGTAGTATTCATCATGTTTCCCTTGGTAAATTATGAAATAATATAAATTGTGAGATCCGATTCTTGGTAATGGGTAGTGTACAAAAGAATTTAACATGGAATAAACAATACATATATAATATGACTAAAATAACTAGTTAAATAACGCCATATAAATAATGAATTGGTCATAACATAATCCACAGATTTCAAAAAATAGTAATAAATGGACATGAATGCTCCCAATACCCAAGAAAGTTTGTCTTAGGAGACCTACCATTACATCAAGAAGCTATTTATTTTTATTACCACCCATAACATTACAGTCTAATTAATTAAGTATATGAAAATATTGTCTAATAAATTCATATTATAATGTTCCAAAAGGAAACTCTTATATAAATATGGATATGTAATCAATACTTATCCTTATAGAAATAATAAGTATATATATTTTTAATATTCCCCTATACAAATCAGTGTTATATATGTCTAGGTGAATTCCCTTCAATCAAAATAATTAAGTATGGGGTAGTTGAACTGTATTGAGGAGAAGGACGTACGATCATGTTATTAGATTTTTATAGTTAATCTAGTTGTATAAGTATCTAAGTGAATTTAATTCAATCATAATAATAATGTATAGGGTATTAAAATCATATAATTTAAAATTATATATTGTTATATTAATATATTTTCCCTGTAAAATGAATGGTATTCTTATCTTGTATAATTCCTTTCAATTATAAAAATAAGGTATAATGTATTCAGACCATATAGTGTAAAAGGATATACATTCATGTTAATAGATTTCTCTAATCAATGGAATAGTATAACTATCTAGGTGAATTGACATTAATTATATTATTGAAGTATAGTTTTTACAATGCAATTGAATGTATCCTTATAAAAGAAAATTTTAATAGAGTAATAATATATGATAAATTTATCATATATGAATAATCAAAAAAATTATTTATTGAATAGAATAATTTAAAATGGTAGGATAAAATAGAAATGATATGGATAATACCTCTTAATATTGGAGTTTTGAATCAGATATATTTGATGCATATTGGGGATATACAACTTCATTGATAAAGAACTCCCTAGAGTGGTGTTATCAATACCAATGACTCACTTGAATCAAAATAATGTTTAATTAATAATAAAACCTATAGAGGTTGAAACTGGTATATCATAGCCTAAAATATATATATTTACCCACATATAATATTTAATATACACAATAACATAAATACATGACATACATACAGATTTGGGTAATGTTGTTTTTGGCTATAGAAATTTTTTGGAATTATAACGGCTTATGAAGGTGGAATAATGTGATATAAAGGTAATATCATTCAAAAATTATAATAAATGATTAATAATAATGAAACATAATAACATTTTATATTGAAATTTAATGGAATTAAAAATGATTTCAAAAGGGTAATAAAGAGAAGAGACTAAGAAATCTTACTTTGGAATAATAATGTCTTAATAAAAGGGTATAATGAGGGGGAATCTATAATATTTCATAAATAATATATCAAATGGATTATAATAACATAATATTATAGTTATTTAAACATATGAATATCATGTATAAAAATTATTATAATAATTAAATATCAAATATGAAATGAAAAAGGATAATTAGGAACCCCTTACCTTTCTATGTAGATTCCTAATTTTAGTGAAAGGACACCTTATAACCTTAATATCAAACAAGGAGTATTATTGAGGGATAAATTTATAAAAGTCATTATAAATGGTTTTTGGAGTGAATTTGAATGGATGGATAGGGGTATCTATAGAAAATGCGAGATAATTGTTTAATAATTTTAAAACTTAAACCATAGAAATTCATTTTATGGAACATTGAATACTATTTACTTACTCGTGGTTTTATATCATTAAAATTTGAAATTTAAAATATATTTTATTGAAATTTATTTGTGAAAAAACATAAATTTCTTTATTTATATTATTTCTTCCATGAAAAATACTTTTATTCATAAAGAATTATTTTTAAGATAAAAAAAAATATTTTTTATTTTTAAAACAACATTATCGGTTTTTGAAATTGATTTTATTTTTTTAGAATACATTATTTCAATAAATAACATATTTTATGTCATTTAAGAATTGATATTATTTTTATATAATTTCAATACCTAGATAAATTCATAAATTATATTTTATACACATATCATATTTTACTATTAAATTGGAAATTTCCTTTATATGAATATTTTATTAAAATTCATGATTAGATAATTTCAACATGAAGATTTTAAATTTGAAGTTCCTTTTATGAAAATAATTATATTAAATATAATAAATTTATTATTTTCAATAAAAACTCTTAGTTATTATTAAAGTTTTTTTTAAGGATTGAACTATTTTCAGTCCCTAAAAATAATTGATTATAATTTCATTAATTATATATATATATATAATTTATAGTTTTATAAACCCATTTTATCAAAATAAAATTATATAATTGGTTACTATGTAATTCAGTTTTAATATGAAAATACTGATATTTTCAAAAAATGAAATGAACACACATTACAAGAATAAACCAATTATAAATTCTTTGACTTACATGATTTGAAAATCATATTTATTACATGGAATATTAATAAATGTTATTTTTATATTCAAATATTCATTTCATTTTTATTGTATATCGTTATATGTATAATTTTTTAAAAGGTTACCCAAAATCATAATGTTACTATTTAAGTAATATTCTTGTTATTCCAATTGTCCTATTACTCTTCCAATAGTATAATTCCCAAAAATCAGATTCTAATGGTTATACTTATCTCCTATAAATTTACTTCGTTCAAACCTCTAAAATCATTCAACTCATTACTTAGTTTATTTATAATTTCCACACCATTTCTTATAGTTTTCTTCATAATAACTATTCATGTTCCACTTTATTACTTATGGAATATGACCTCTTAGAGTTCAAGATTTTGGTGTTCTTATATATTGTTATATTTTCTATAGCTCTATCTATATTCTTCATAGTGAATGTAACACTCTAGTTTGTATTGTACTAATATGATGAATGAAAAGAACTTGTATTATTCTATTTTTATTGTAATGTATTGTTTATGTTTTAAATACTTATATAATATTATTATTTTAAATATATATGTATATATTCAAATTAATTATGACATATGTGGAAATTTTCAAAAACCATTAAAGTGAATATATAAAAATTTGGGATGTTACACATTCTTCATCATATTATGAGTCATCAAATCAAATTATCTCTTATTAATATGTTTAAAAATCCTCATTTCCTTTTATAAAATTTCCTTTTCCTATTTGATCTTCAATTTGAAAATAAGATTTTCCTTATCCCATATTCTAAAAGTGTATTTTGTATCACATTAAGAAATAATCTATTCAAATATCTATATTCTAATGAGGACTCTTTGTCATCAAATTTATTAGAAAAAATACCTAAAAACATCTTAACCAAATTTAAATAATCTAATATATATTTAAATATTTTTAATATTACTTATAATTTCATATAATATTATATATAAATCATGACTTTTTATATCACCATGAATCATGATATAATGAAATCATATTATCCAAAATTTTAATTTAATTTCTTTTACTTTGAAATTTACTTCATAAAACTTTTAAGGTTTTTCCAACATTTTTTTGGTTATTTTGGTGTCCCAAAACATGGTGAAATATTTTTTATAAATGGAAATTATGAAAAAATTACATTATTTTATACTATTATCAATATTTTGCTTACCAGCATGTGTCATGGGAGTTCCTTTCTTAATGGGTTGAAAATCATTAGTGTAAGCATCAATTACCTCTATTCCAAGAGATAAGTGATAAAGAAATGTCATAATTTTTAATCCATGATAGTTATTTCCATATATAGTTGGAATTCTCTTAATTTCCAAAGAACAATGATTCACAAGAAGACCTCTAATTTATAATTAGAAAACACATAGATAAAACTAAAAAAAAATGAAACCTCAATTTATAATAGATCCTTTATGGGGAACTTCAATCACTCTAATACCACTCTATCTACTCTAAAAATGATATTAAGTAACACTAATAAGGGAAGGGGGTATGAATTATTATTACCCTCTTTTATAATTTCTTATTAAATTAAACATTATAACTTGTTAAATTTTGGATCCAATAAATAATGTAATATGTTCCATAGTTTAATGTATAAATTAAATAAGTAGATAGAGAATACATGATTGTTACATGATTCTCCCTCTAGTATCGGAGTGAAATCAGAGGCATAAGAGATCCACTAAATTATAATGTGATTACAATGAGGAATGGTATCATCATTAACCCTTTATCTATTTCCAACTAGTTATTGTATCCCTAAAACTTATATAGGATCCATTCTAAATATAATGATTAAAAAATATACAAAATATCTTTATCATAATTTATAATGCATTAACATAAATACAAATATATTTATTGCATGATAGGATTTTGATAACAACAACAAATAAAAAAACTATTAATCACAATGAAATATCACGATTTATTATAGTATTCATGCTAAATATGGTCCTTAATTATTTTCAATAATTTCAATGTACAATATTCTATAAAAGTTCTACATGATTCTCAATCATGACACTCTCTATCGATGTTATTGAAAATCACTCATTCTCTTAAATCCTAAATTATATTGACATGGACAAATTTGTTTTTTAAATTTTAGAATCCCTTTTAAATTTCAATATCATAATATTTATTTAAATGGTTTTTAAAACATCTTCCCTAAAATTACATTCACATCAATCATCAAATACAAAAACAAATATTCCAATTTAAATATATATAATTCTTGTTCAAAGATCTTATCAAATATTAATTTATTTTATTTTATTTATTTTAATAAAAAATATATTTTGACATAAAGTAAATAGTTCCAATAAATAAACTAAATATCACTTATATAACATTTGGTTTAATGTTATGTATATCCTAAGAAACAATATACATGGATTTCTCATAACTTGATTCAATATTATATGATATTTGAAATATTTTATTCAATTATAGATTGTGTTAGATCAATCCTACTTGGATTTTGAAACTTTTGATTCAATCAGATTTATCCATTTGATATCTTAATTCAATCTTCCATGATCAGTTAAAAATCGAGTTTAACCATACATCACTAGTATAAACTCCAGATCAATCATATGTAATTATTTTAAATTATCATCATCATTTATATAACAAAAAAATATTTCCAAAAACATATTAAATTGACTCAAATGTTAACAAAAATGTTTCTAAATACTTCATAAATAATGTTAACAAAAAATATAAACATTTTCACACAGAAAAAAATCCAATACAAATAATTAATTCTCTATTTTTTCTAAAAAATCCTTTTAATAACCTAATGATGAAAGTTAAATCATGGAGTCCCAAAGTATTATATACAAAAATAATATCCATAGAATAATCATTTACATATAGAAGAGGGTGAAATTATAATATATAACTTCTATAAACTTTTAGAGGGATTAAACATGATAAAAAAGAATCTACTTCCATGGTCCTTTGTCGTAACTTGTTCCAAATACTCAAATTACCTATAATAATTTTCATTCTTTTTATTATGAGATAAATAAATATTCAATGTGTAAAAGAATTTTCTCCCAGAAACCATAAATTTAATTCCAAATCAAGATTCATGTAATATTTTTTCATACCTATATCCTAGAAGATAAATAGATAGAGCCCACATAGTTGGGCTAATTAATCTATAAGAATATGGGTTACAATTGTAAAGATCACCCTGAAAACCATCACAACAGAACCTTTTCAATAATGGATAAAACAATCTACTCTCATGTATCTTTCCACGCATGACTCATATTTATTCAATTTAAATACACCCTTAGGAGGATCTGATAAAACTAATTTACCTCTTCATAAATATCTATCTGGTCATAGGACATTTAGTGTGTCTAAATTAATCTTATTTAAGAATTTGAAAGATCCCTACTCCTCTATATTGATAAACACCTCTCTATTCAAATAATTTGTTTTATTCTTAAATAAAGAGTGTGTATGGGTACATTTCTATTCCTCGTGTTATTATGGGCCTCCCACTGGATCTATCAAACTATAGTCAGAAACAAGAGCAACTTATGAAAATCAAAGGAAGGGATGTTATCCCCATATATCTATACAGAAAAGAGACCATAAATCTTGTTAAAGATGTAAAGGATATCCAGAACATTGGAAAAAAGTATATATAAAATAATCTAATTGTACATGTAGAATGATATCTGTAATCAAATCCATATTTTAAAACCCCATCATTAGAATACAAAAATTGTTTTGATCCCACAATATTCATGTTTAATCTGTTGGTATTTGAATGGGATGGACATAAGAATTTTACTCTTTTCTTAAAATGGGGAAAAAATAAACTTCTTATTATATTAATGTAGCCATAAAAATAAATTCATTTTAATTTGAACCAACAATACATATATTATTATTATTATTTATTTTTTATAAATATTACAACTAGGGGGTCAATTGATCTCGGATCCCAACTAAATCCTCACTTAATCCCCTATATTATCAATTTTCATCTATCCCCCACCACTTCCCTTCCCCCCTCCCACTCCATGTCTTATCTCCATCCCACCCCTTAATCCCCATAGTCTATCTTTTATCCCATTAATATCCTTATCTCTTTAATCCCACAATATCCTGAATATTCTTATGAAACTCACATGTTACCAATAGATCCCACAATATCATTACATCAACATCGAATTTCAATAAAACTCATCTCATTATTTCTTCAACCCACTATAGTATCCCCTTCTACTAGAAAATATGAACCAAATAAATATATAAATCCATCTTTAGTTTGATTCCATGTTATATTCTCATTAATTTAAATATCTCATGACCTTCATTGACTAAAAAAAGGGAAACAAGCTGAAATAATCCCTTCGAAGGTGAATTCATTCAACGTAAGCCACTCCTCCTTTGATCCCTCAATAAAATAGAGCACTTCATTTATATAACTATATATAGTAAACCTATTGGTTATCAAATTCTATGTTATAAAGCTACCTTTTAGTGTGCCTTAAAAACTAGCTTTTTATCCATGGATATCTCTCTATTCATTGCATATATTTTCATATATATATGTATCCCAAGATCTACCTCACTTCTACTCTTTTATATTAAACACACTTGTGGATGTTTTAACCCAAATTCATGGATCACAATTAGATATGATAAAAAATAATGGGGAATATAATGGTGGGTAATTGATATCATGATTCTTGGATGGTAGTATATAGATCCCACTAACTCACATTACATTTCCTATCCCCTTAAGAGTGGATCCCCCCCATGAAATTGGAATTACATTGGGTCATCGTTGTATCCTCTTTTGGATACAAAATCTACTAACTATTATACACATATACTAAGTGGAGAATATATCTTAAAAAAATCAGAACAAAGAGGTTAATTAAGGGATTTTTTTATTGTATAGAAATAAAATTCCATCGATGAATGATAGTGTCTTTTAGAGTAATCTCAATTTTTAGAAAGGATTACTGTTCTTGGTAATTGTTGGAGTTCATTTTACCCTAAAATTAGGACTCCATTGTATTGGAATGGAACCACCCATCCAGATAAGGCATCATACCCCTCATAATTGGACTAATACCTTTCCTAAAGAGACACATCATTACAATATTTAATCTATATGTATGATCAAAACTAATCGAATAACTGGAATGGATCATAATAGATAATGAACAGAAATGTATTCTATCGAATAGAAATGTATTCTATTGAATATACATGTCCATTAAAACCCATTTTTCAATGTGGGATTCCAAAAATAATTTTACCATTTACATAAATTTAATTAAAAAATTAAAAAAATTAAAAATAAAATAAAATTCCTACAATCTATCACTTTTTTGAATACATAAAACCACATTTTTAAAATAATACATTAAACACTATAGTAAATAACAAGAATAAAAATAATATATCTCAATTTGAACCTTTATATAGTATATAAAAATAGAAGATGAATAGAGAAATGGTTAGACAATTCCTTGGACACATAAATATTGTTATCATGCGTATTCATTCAATACAAGTCTATTCAAAATCCTCAATTATTTATATACTCTTATACCCCGTTATGGCCATGTTTCACTTATCTTTTCATGAATGTTTGATTCATAAATTCATAAAATCATTAGATCAACCCCACTTCTACAATAAAATAGGTGAACCCAAAAGTATTTCCATGTTTCAATACTTTTTTTATAACCTTGGTTCATTAAGAGTTTTAAACTCACACTCTTTTTATCAGGGGAACCAAACACCATTTTTATGCTATGTAATATAATTTTGGTGTTTCCTTCAAACACATTATATAATTTACTACATTGAACATATTAATATGAAGTTATAACATATTATGTTAAGGTCTTATCCTAGGAGAATTTTTTATATGGACTTCAAATACATATTTATTTATGTTTTATAAACCAACACTCCTTGAGATTCCATTTGTTATTAGATCTTCAAAATTCCGGATCAATCTAACACAAGTCCATAGTTATGATACCATCTTTTATCAACCACCTACATAGAAATGTCTAAGACCAATATGTCTTGATTTTATATTATATGTATTTCTATATGACCTAGATATCATATCATGACTATCAAAATGTATAGAAACTGGAGGCATTGACATCGGCCATAATGGACAATCTAATAAAAGATATCAAATATATTACAATTATTTTCCAGTAGATTCTAAATTAACAATCTCAAAATCCATTATAGATTCTGTTATATAGGCTTTTCTATTTTATCCCCAAGATATCACTCTAACTACAAGTGTAAAAACACAACCCCTAATAGATGAGTGATATTACAAATTTGTAATCCATCTTATATAATAATAACCTTCCAACACCCTCGGGTTTACACTCTAATCTATATAGTAATCCAAAGTTCCCTTAAGATATTTGAGTACTCTTGACTGTATCCCATTGTGAATAAACTATATTAAATGTATACTAATTAAACATTCAAATACGATTTAAAATATTTGGTCTTCTTCATGTCTTTAAATACTAGAAGCACCTAATAACGCTTTTATATTCTAGTAGGGATACTTTCCTTCTAGGATTTGGTAGCATCCTACACCTAGAATCATATAGGGTAGAAATCAATGAACAATCAAATTGTTCAGACATATTTAAGAACATTTCAATACAATGAGATTTAAAAATCTAAATAAAATTATTATATATAACTATTTTTATACCCAAAATAACATTAGATTCACCTACATCAATCATGTAAAAGTTTCTAGATAAAATAGACCTATCCATATTTACTGGATTTATATTAGTTCCAAAAATAATTATTTTATCATCATATACAAAAAATATTATACCATGGTAATTATGGAACATACTATAAGAACATTTATCAACTTGGATAAAAACCCATCAAATAGAACTACTATATTTAATTTATCATGCCATTATTTTGGATATTGTTTTAAACCATAATGGGATCATACCAATTAACAAACCTTATTTTGTTATCCATGAAATTTGAATCCTTATAGTTTTTCTATATATATATTTTTTTATCAAATTCAACATTTAAAAATTCTATTTTAACATCCATTTGGTGAATTTAAAAATTATATATAAAAAAATAATGTAATAAGAATTCTAATCAAAGCAGTCCTAACCACTAGATCATAAATACTGAAATAATTGAGTCCTTCCTTTTTGTAAACAACTTTCCTACCAAAGTGGATTTATATTTTTCAATTATAATATTAAATTTAAATTTTATTTAAATACCCACTTAGAACCTATCAGTTGTGAAATTTGAGGAATATCATATAAAATAAATGTATTTTTCCTAATTATAGAGTCCATTTACTATTTAAAAAATTCATTCCAATGAGATTCATTAGAGGTTTATATAAATTCTTTGAAAGTATTTATATTAGTCACAATATAGAGTAAGACCAAATTTTTTGTAACAATACTATCATTAGTTCCTTATATCAAGTATATATATAAATAAAATACATATATCTTAGGTATATGAGGTCATTTACTTCTAAAAACCTCATTAATTATATCCTGTTAGGATACTATTTTACTTGATATGAATCCCCCAATTTCAGACTTATTTTGGTACAGAGGTAAACCTAGATTCATCAAAGATAACATCTATTGATTCAATAATGTTTTTATAAGATTCTAAATTTATGGATTCTATAAACATAAATTTATAAACTTTTCAATGATCCACATAACCATGAAATATATTATTAATATATATTTTACCAAACTTTTCCCTTTTAGGTCTAGGTACTATTATAATTTCATGACAACCCCAAACCATCAAATGATTGTTGTTTGATTTCATATGATTCAATAATTCATACAGATTCATAACCTTACCTTTTGTGGGAACCCAATACAGGATGTGTCATATAACTAATAATTCTTCTCCATAGAATAATTTTGAGATACTATTGGTGTTCATCATGGAATTAACTTTTTCTATTAAAGATTAATTATTTCTCTTAGATAAACCATTTTTTGAGGTGTATACAGAGTTTTCACTTCATATATAATTCATATGAATTCAACCATGAAGTACTATAGTATTTACCTCCCCTATTAAATCTGATTTATTTAATTGTGACCCCACATTGGCTTTCAACCTCATTTTTATAGATATAAAATTTATTTTTAACATTATATTTACCATGGAAAAGATAATTTTCGAAAAAACTAGAATAATATTTAATAAAACTAATAAAGTACATATTTTTACCTTATGAAGGTGTAATATAAAACTCACATACAATAATATATATTCATTCTAAAAATTTACATTCCATTTCTATAGTTAAAAAATTGTTTTCAAACTATTTTATTTGTAATAAAAGGTAAAAATTTATTATCATTTTTATTTATACTAGGTAATAATTCAATTTTCTATATGTTATGGATTTTCATAAAATTTATGTGACCTAAACGATTATTCTATAAATAAAAATACTATATGAATTAAAAAACAATATTTATATTTAATTTGAATAATCCATTGTACAAGTGACCCTTTAGAATAAATATACCACCTTTGGATAGAACACTATTATCTCCTTAAATAAACTCTTAAACCCATGATTTTTTATCAAGCTCCTTGAGACTAATTTTATAAGAAAATTGTGTATAAATAAGACATAATTTACATTGAGGATCATTCTTGAGGTAAATTCCAGATCAACCACTTCCTTCCCTAGTACATTTATACTTGTCGAGTTCCCCATGTAGAGTGATATCCCATATTGGATTGATTCCATTATCTTGAAGATATATTTTTTAGTCCACACTTGTTTCTTAGCACTGATATCAGTCCACCAAGAATTGTTATCCTTGAGAATATTCACCTTTATGATCATAAAAAAAGGTTTTCCTTTTGAAGCTCTGTTTTGATCCTTCTTATTATCGATATAATAGCCCCATTATAATTGTTCTGAATTTACAAAAAAAATTATTATGCCCTTTTATTCTTAATGAATTTCACCTTAACATTTGAAGGGTGGTTTGGATATTTTATACACTTTGAGAACCTAAACGGTTACACTCACTTAACCATGAGAACCTTGGATTTATCATCCTCTGGATCCTTTTTATCCACATTATTTTTATATTACTCCACAATTTTAATTCATCTAACTACATCATTATGGTAAATATCATCCTTATTGTGTTTTAAATAGTTTTTAACATTCTTCCATGAATGGGAGAGCTTATTGATGAATGATATAACATTGATGGAAATATACATGTTCATATTATTTTTATTTAACTATTACAGGAAACATTATATTTCATAAAATCTATATATGATATACATAACATATATCATTTTTACTAAAATAAACTTACGTACTAGGAATTTATTTCTCTTTTAATCCATGGTGATGCACATTTTCTCTAATACATCTCGTATCTATAGTGTTTTTTTGAATATGTTGATATATGTCAAAGAGGGCATCGATTAAATAATTGAGTATATGTCTTAAACACATGATATTATCATTATCCCATTTTTATATTGTGTAGGAAACATGAAGTATCTAATCTTGAAATGTTGGGGGATTAAGATTTGATAACATGTACACCACTTCAAGGGACACAAGTATTAACTCCATCATATTTTTCCACAACTTGAAATTGTTTTCATAAAATTTCTCCACCTTCATCATGTTGTCTAGAATCGCCATGTCCATGTTTATTGTGCAATCATAGTAAAATTATGGAGGAAATAAAGGTAGGTAATGGATATAAATATTCTAAAATGGTTGTAGATAAATCCCTCCAAGTCATGTTATCCGGTTTCTTGACATAAGAGTATATTCAGCCCCATAAAATTAGTAGTATAATGGGTTATTAGAGAATCCAATTTAGGATACAATGGTGGATTACTATTATAAACTTGTAAAAAGTGGATAATATCTCTTGAAAAAATCTTTTATAATAATAGAGTAAATAAATGAATTTGTTGGGTTTCACCAATAAAATTCATTTGATACTTAATGGATTTTAAAGTAATGTCAATTTATAGGAAGGATTTATGTGCTTGGGATTTTTTAGAAATCAGTTTCCTATATATGGGGACTCCATTTTATAGGTATAAAATCCCCCATTGGGATAAGTAATTATACCCCCTCGTATTATGTTGTTAAATATCCAATAAAGGCATATATTTTCTAGATTACATCATGTCCATCAAATCAGGCCGGGTTGATAAGTGGACTCGATCCAACATGCTAGTAAATAGACATTTTAACTTGTGCAAAAACCAGTCCATTACAACTTTTCTTTCACTATTATATTCCAAAATAATATTCCCCTTTAGAAAACATAAAATAAATCTATTTATATATTTAAAAAAACATGAAAGTCCAATGAAAGATAGGTTTCTGGGTCTCAGATTAAATCGAATGATCCCCTGTATATTACCCTTGATCCCCTATAGTTTTTAATGTAACCCACTTTAATTTCAATTCCCTTATCCCCTTATTGATCATTTCATTAATTATAAAAATGAACTGCCCGTGGGATTTCCTTGCTTGTGTTAAGAATAGATTATGGTTATAAAATATTACCTGTGTATAATATTATTTAAATGATAAATTCTAAAATGATCCTAGAAAAATATGATTTAGTATTGTTTAGGCATGATCTTTTTGTTTTTCATGCTTGATTTTGTGGTAACTGAAATAAACCCCATTGAATAAAACTTTTAGTAGGCAAGAAACCATTATGTATATATAATATTAAAAAATTTATCTTTTTAAAAATATATCCATCAAAAATTGCATTACCCTAGTGATAAAAAATTACTTGGTTTCTTTAAATCTGTAGGAAAAAATTTTAAATAATAAGCTAAAATTAATGATTTTTTGAGCATTTGGAAGCCTATACCTTGTCAAAATTAATGTAAAAAACAATGAAATTTTTTATGAGGGAGTGTATAATGACATATTCCACGGATATATTATTAAGGGATTTTCTTACGACCTCTATAATAATAAATTGGGAAAAATATTTGATATTAATGTTGTAAAACACATATAGGATGCTCTGAAAAATAAAAAATAGCTAGATATTTATAATGGAACTAAAGAAATACTTACTGTAAATTATATACTGAATATTTAAAACACTAAAATAAATAATTATGATAATATATTGGAAAATTATAGTTTTGATAATAATGTAAATAAGATCAATGAAATGAAATTCTAGTTGTAAGAAGCTTATGATTACTTAAAAATATCATTGGAAATGAGAATAATGGTGTGTAAAATTTGAGAAACATCCAAAAAACAATTCACAAAATATTTCTTTCACAATTTGAGTTACATTTTATTGAAAAATATATTGAGAATAAGGAATTAATATATTCAATTAAATAAGATATTAATAAAATTATATGAATGATACATGAGAGATTTTAAAATTTCCAAAAGGCATGAAAATAATTTAAATAGAGTTTTCTCATTACAAAATAAATGTGAATGACGGATTTGCATAAAATAAATAAACATTTTATTTCTAATACAATTTTCATATTAATGGAATACAAATTAATGAATATTTTTATACCCTTTAATTTTGGATAAATTATAAAATATTTCTTGAAATTTTATCCCATTGAAGATACTAATATTTCAAAGTGGATGTGAAATTATTATTTTTCAATACAGATCCTGAAGAGGTTATTCTCATTGAAAAAATGAAAGGATTTTACATACTAATGTTGATGATGGATGTATATGTTTTAATTTAATCCCCATATTTTTAGTATTCAAATTTATATATGTTCCTAAGAAACATGAATTTTTATAAAGGCAATTGGAACAAAAAAATTTATATCGAAATGAAAACAAAAATTCACTTATTATAATTTCTAATATAGATGAAATATTTTATTAGAGAACAAATGCTTGTTTATGATGATTTTTCCATACTAATTTGGATGATATTTTGGATTTTGATTCATTAATATATAAAATGTTTCATGTATTTACTGTTTACATAAGATACTACAATTATGTTTATCTAAAAATAAAAACATGCTTGTTAGTTAAAGAAATGGTTTTACATGGAAGATTCAAAGGTGGTATCAGCAACTATTTTAATAGGAGATAAATTGATAAAAGATAAAGATGATAGATTAGATAATAAAAAATTAATTGAGATCATTGATGGAAAATTTGTTATATGTGGAATATTCAGGACCCAATATTGCTTATGTAGTGATACATTGTAAAATATTCCAATGTAAAACAATGTAATCTTAGTTTATATCTACTAAGAATAATACATAGATATTTAAAAAAAGTTAATTAATGTCTATTTATGATATAGAAGAAAATAAATAGCTCTTTTGACAAATAGATTTATGTTGTGATAGATAATATTGATGATGAAAAGTATACCTACGGAGGTTCTTTCTTTTTTAGAGCACGATGCATTGAATTGATTTTTTTTGAAACAATATTACATTACCTTGATGATAATTAAATATGAGTATGTTTTTTCATTATAGGACATCATAAATATGATATGAATGAACTCATCTTAAAATACATGAAATTTAATATGTAATTTTTACGGTCAGTTAAATGTTAAGATCATAGTGCCAGTAACGTTTTAAAACTCTTTACACAACATTCAATATAAAAGCACATAAATAGAAAATATGAATTTGTAATGGAAAAAAGATAACGAATGGAAATAATAGAAGACATTTTCTCTAAAACAGAATCAATTGTTAGATATATTTACAAAACCATTATCATATGATTCATTTCAAAATATATGATTTTTTATTGGTGTTTAAACCATTTTAAATCAAGGTTGAGGTGATTTTGATATCATCCCCTCCATTTTTTATTTCCTTTTATTATTTTTGTTAATGGGTGCGAATGGTATTAATTTAAAAGGATATTTTTTTTAGAAATCAAAAAAACTTTTTTAAGAACAAAAGGGAATGCAGTGATATTGAAAAAATTTGGGTTTAGAAGTTTTATTGTCTTTATTGAGTATATTTCTATGGGATATTACATTAATTTTTTAATATTTTTAATGGGTTTTTAATTCGTTAAAAAATAAAAATGGTGTGTTCATTATTTTTTACATAAAAATATAATTTATTAATATATTACTCTAGGTTTTATGATAAATTCATTGATATAGAATTATAGTTTATTGCATGATTTTTCATGACTAGTAAATAAGAATTTCAATAATGTGATGCGTGGTTAATTGTGTGTTTGTTTTGTTGGAAAAAATTTCAATTAAAAACATTATCACTTGACTAAAGATAAATACAATAACATAAAAAAGTAACTATAAATATTTATTAATATGTATGAATTGAGTTCCAATAAAATCCAAATTGGGATATTATTGCAACCATGTAGAGAATATTTATGAGTATATAGTCAAAATGTTTTATTTTTTGTTTTCAACCATGTTAATCATATAGATAGTGTAAAAAAATAAAAAAGTATTTCGTGGAACCCCACAAGTCATGTTTTTTTATTTTCTATGATTTTACTTAGCCTTAAATGGTTTTGAGTTTCAGTAGGTTTTTAGATGGAAATTAACATTTTTAGCTTTTTGGGTGGAGAATGGTTAGCCTAAATTATTAAATAAACCATGTGGTTCCCATGATGGTGGGCCTTTCATCTTGATAGAGCCATTTTTCATGACTTCAATATGATTTTTAAAATCTTTTAGAGTTCCCCAAACACTGTGTGGGGTCTTTGGTGTGTCTAAGACGAGGCATAGAGTTTATCCGAATTGTGTCGTTTCCTAAGAGAAAGTGTGTGAGGGGTTCCTGGCCTAATATGTGGGTAAAATATGGATGGTACATAGTTTAGAAAACCGTGCAGCCACACCATGTGCCTTGTCTAAGTGTTTAAAATTTTCAGAACATCCCAAAATATCCTTTTTTGAATTTAAGGGTTTCCACCCCCAATTCTCCCCCTTCAAGTTGGATGGCCCTTGGTAACTCTTGCAGGATATCCAACCTCCTATTATCATGTATTATTGGATCTTTTATGGTGTTTCCTAAAAGTAATAAAGGTATTTCGTTCTCCATTTATCTCTTCATTCCTTATCCATGTCTTATTTATTTATTTTGGTATCTCCCATGAACCCTAGATATATTATTCTAGATTTTTGGGTTCCACGTGGATCTAGTGTTTGGATTTCAGTTTCTAGAGTTGTTAGGCATCATTGTAACTAATGTGCATGATTTTGTCATTGAAGTTGATTAGTTTTGAGGAGCATCACCATAATTTTCATCTCTTTGAGGTAGGTTTTACTATTCAATTATATCATTTTGGAATAAAATTGTTATTATGATTTCTAAATACAATTTTTATGAAAGTATAAATAAATGTGATATCCTTTCAGTGATTTAAAACCATTTATTTATGTTCTGATCATTGAATATATGGATTCCCATGATAATTCCATTTATTATTATTTTATATTTGATTTTTAAAGGTTTTATGCTTTTCTGAATTGCTGGAATGAATTTTTTAAACGGTTTTCATGTTGTACATTAGGATTTGAATCATTTTTTGTTTTCATTTAATGAAAAACATGTTTTAAATAAAATTTTATTTGAAAGGGATGTGTTATCCTCAAAATAGTTTGGGAAGGGGTTTTGTGTTATATTTTAAATAATGATTTGAAAGGACTTTTTGATTAACCCTTGGAGAAAATTTTATGGTGGCTTAATTAAAATGGTTTTATGGAAATGAGTGATTGTGGTTGGGTTTTTCTTTTTAATAGGAATGAGCCATGAGTTCTGGGGGGCTTTGAAATATATTTTAGGTATGTGGTTGATCTACATTATTTTATTGAAAACACCATTAGGGTAACCTTTATGAAATGAAAATATTTTTGGAATTACGAGATGTGTTTTATTTTTGAAATCCCAATTGGTACTTTGGTTTTTAAATGGTTGTTGTGGAAGAAACCCCTTGATTTCCCATTTCTTCTTTATCCCTTGTATGGGTTTTTGATCACTATGTGATGAAATTTTGTTCCCATTGTGTGGGAATAAGCACATTATTACCTATGATCAGGTGATGTTTGTGGGGATTTCTGTCATTGGATGTTAGGGGTGAGGGTAGTTAGGGTTGTTCTTTGTGTGTTTGACTTGGCTTGTTCGCAGTACACCTCATTTACACTATTGGTCAAGGAAAACCAATAACTATGTAGGAGTATAGATTCTTGAAACACTCGGTTGTAACACACTACATGTATCCCCTCTATTATGTAATAGGACTGGATGGGGTGTGCCACTCCGATGAGGTCGGTGTAATCTAGCCGGGTAGGTTGTTTTGGGACACAACTTTATTCAATTGGTTGATCCATTTAGTAGGGTGTAGGATGATGTAACATGCCAAGATTTCATTGTACATTATCTTTTTAAAGTAACTTAATAGTTATATTACATTCAAGACAAACTTGGCTTTCATTATACACAATATTGAGTTTCTTTGAAACAACACATTAGTATTATAATTATTTATACGATATATTTATTTATCAATTAAATATTGTAATGTGAATAGTAAAAAATAAATTTTAAATGTCATTTATAACGTTTTGACATAAATAAAACATATTTATAATGGAGATTATTAGTTTTGTTTAAATAGTTATATATTTAGAAAAACTATTTTCTTAAAAGAACTACTTTTTATGTCCTTTTTTGAACTATAATAAAATTAATTTTAGACAATTATAAAAATTTAATTTTTATAAAATAGACTTCATTTATGAATTCGGAATATTAAAATTAACTTATTGTAAATTTTTGGTATTTTTATGAAAACATTCAATTTTTGATGTATAGTGAAAAATACTTTATACTACATAAAAACCAACTTTATTGTTTAAATAATTATTTTAAATAAAATTTATCTTAATGTAAAAATAGATAAATAATACATATATTAGTACAATTTTATTCATTTTAGTCATTTTATAATATAATTAGATATAAAAATTCATTGAACTTTTTTAACATCTTTTTATCCACCTTCTAGGACCATTTGAAAATTAGCATTAAAACCAATTTTACTTCTTCTATGAATTCAATTTTGAAAATCCTACACACTAGGTTATAATAATTAAGTAAAATGTGATTCAATAGGGTCAAAATAATATTTTTATAAAAGTATCTTTGGAATTTTTTTTACCATGGTTAAAATTAAATAGATTAATTAGAGGTAAAAATAATATTATAACAACATAAAGTTACCTTAACACTTTTCCTAATTATATTGGATATATTTAATTCGACCAAAATTAATCTTAGGAAAAATGTATTATCCTTTTTAATCCACTTGGGTTATATTAGAAAATTTATTATATTTTATTTAAAGAAGAGTTAAAAGTGTCAAATTCAAATTTTAATAAATAAACCATTTTTTATATATGGTTATACATAAGTTAAATTCGACTATAAATATTCATTATAAATATAAAAATATTTCATATATCATGATATTTTATTTAAAAATTTTGGGCATTAAATTATTAAATTTATTTATGAAACAATGATGATGGAGTGATTTTTTATAAATAAAAGATTAAAATTAATGATATTATTAATTTTAAAATAAATGCGATTTGAAAAATTTGATGAAGGCCACTAATTTTATAGGTGAATGTGAAATTTTATTATTTATTAAATTTATTTTTTGAATGAATCAAGTATTTATGACTTACAAAAAAAACAAGTATTAAAGAGTAACCAAATTGTCATAAATGATATTTTTAAATAAATAATATTTTATTAAATAATATAAATTTCATAAAATTATAAGGTTATTCCAACTAACATGGATAGTGTTAAAATTTCATAAATTATCCAATTTAGTTTCCTTTTGAAACTTATATTAACTATATTAACCATATAGTATAAAAATACCAGAAGACATGGTAATAGTTAATCTATTTAACTTAGGGTTAAGTCTAAAAGATAAGGTTAATATGATGACCTAAACATGTCTAAAACCTATTGGTTTAGAGGATTTCGACCCATACTCATCTTATCATTGAAATAAATCAATCTGGATCTATTATAAACTGAAAATTATTTTATAATAATTTAATTTTTCAACATTTTTCCTAAAGTGCCCCTCACCTCTCTTATAAAAGGGCACTTCCCTTTCTTTTTCACTCTCACATCAAAAGCCATTTGAATTAGCCTAAACCTACCCATATATCCTCCCAAATACCCTTACTTAAACCTAGAGGCCTTACCATGAGAAGAAATCCTTCCTAATAATACATTCTGTTCAAATCAAAAGTAAACACCTGAAAAACGGTACTTACTTTATCACCTCTTTCTAAGTTATTTTATTTTTCAACTTACTATTTATTTTTTGTTACCGTAATAAAATAATAACTACATAATTTTCTAAATGGTTAAATTTTATTATTAATATGGTGCAACAATGTTTATTATTCTATCAATCCAATGAATGATAAAGTCACAATGTGTGCATACGTACCACAAACCATCTCCATGTCGTGATATAGTTTGTTATTCAACACAAAATTATTTGGATGGGTATAATAATGTGTATAATTAATGTAAATAATGAATATAACATGGTAATGATTCTGTATATATAATATTGAATCTAATTAAATAATATTTCACCAACAATAGAATGATATTGTCGCTCGTGCATACGTACAACTTACCGTCTCCACGACGTGATGAGATTCATCTACAACAATCACAATTAAATAATTTATATATATATATATATATATTGATTAAGTATTATATATAAGAATTAATATTTTTACTGGAATAATATACATTTATGTAGATAAATATATGTCATTTACTTACTTCTATACTATACGATAAGAAAACAAAAACATCATTCATGCGTACGTACTAACTACCGTCTCCATGAACGATGTTTCTATTCCATATATATATGTATTATACATATTTATATTCTAAACATGTATAATATATAAATAATGTTTCAAATTATGGAAGTATATAAATTATTATCTATGTAATTAAGAATAACAAGTCAAAACATATATGATAAATAAAGCGATATTACTCGAAATGTTGCATTTACTTTGAAATGTTAAAAAACGGGTAATATCAAGTCATAAAAAATCATATATGATATCATAAATATTATTATGATTCTGATATAAGTTAATAATATTTCTAAAGACATTATACTAGAGTTTCAGACACATATAGAGAGTATCATATCTATGGTAAGGGTTAATTCCTTAATCTCATTATTATCTGAGATTGTCTTTGTGTAAGTATTTATAGGGGTATATTTATCAACCTAGACCATGTTTTATAAAACTATTTTAAAAAAACATTTTTAGGTTTATGGAATGGACTCTTTAACAAGATCATCATTTTAAATGTTTTAATGATTTATTTTTCTAAATCTATTTAATTAATTTCCATGATTTCAAAAAGATTTTATGGATTTATTTATATGGACATGATTTTTTTTCAAATGTTAATTCACTTAAAAATATTCAAAGTGGTATGGTACACATTGATTGAAAAATATATTTAAAATTAATTCGATTATAAATTGTGTGACATTCAAATGATTTCATGAAAAATGGATATAACTCTCAGAGATTTTTACTAATCATTTTCAACTATGTCAACATCCATATCTAGATATTATTCTTGAATGAGGTTGATTTTTGATAATACAATCATACAATCTATATTGAGTGAGTATTGATATATTTGAAAGTGGATGTGATATTTTTATACCATTCATGTTTTATGGTTTTAGTATTGATATTTCATATGTTAGATTTAATACAAATTATTATGTTATGTTTAACCCTTTTTATATGAATAATGAATTGGACTTAGTAAGTGACAGGTGATGCCTTCTATATCCCCTTGATATATCAGTAGATCTCAGGAGACAAACAAGTATCTTGGAACATGGACTTGATAGAATATTTGTGAATGGTCTTGGAACAAGGCCTTGACTTAGTAGTTATTATGTCCGGCATTATGCATTCCCTCATTATGAAATTATTTATTATATGTGATTACTTGACTAGTAGAATATATATATACTTGTTTATATGGTAATGTTTGAATTATTGTTTCCATATTCAAGATTACTTTTTAAAAGGCTGTTATTTTTATTATACAACATGCCTTAATAGATTATAGGTTACACAGAATTATTTACCCTTACCGAGCATCTGAGCTCACCCCTTTATTTTTTTTTTCTAGGATTCCATGTAGTGTATTATAATTGATATTCTGGGTTAATCTAGGGGAATAATGGAATTATCAATGGATTATTTATGATTTTTTTTATGTTATATTGTTTAATGTATCATTCATTTATTGAATCTATTTTCCAAGACTTCTAAACTGATCACTCCTTCAGGACATGGATCCTTGTAGTCAAGCCATTGTATTAAAATAATGCACTGGCTCCCAGTAACTGAGGTCGGGGAATTATAGATAGTATCCGAGGAATTTTAGAAATAACCTTGGATATAGATTTAGAAAACCTAGATTAGGGATCATAACCCTAAGATAGAATTAAAGGATAAGTATAGAAGAACCTCTTATAATTTTTTTCAAGTAGGGATTATGTGGACATTCCAAGAAGTACATCCCAGCCTGGATACTATACAAGGATGTGGTTCTGGAAAAGATGTTCCATGGGGTGAAAAATCTGACAAGGTGTTCTGAGCTTGACATGGGGTAACGTGGTACGTGACAATGGGCCTTACTACACACCTGGTTTGACGCTCCTGGGGGATATACTTAGGATAATTCACATTTTCATTATGAACCATTATGAAGTATTTATGATTAAATATCTTCGCTAAAAATCCATTTTTTTATGATTATGAGATTATACATGCATAAATTTTTCTATTTTTGTTACGTATTTAACTATTCTAGAATTACGAATTATGATACATAACTTAATCTAGTGTATGAAATTTATTTGAAATGGCGTGTAGTAGAAGGAATGACTCCCTCACCAACGCACATGTTCCAAAGAGTAAGAAGGATCAAATCTTTTAGGGTCTTAAGACTACATTTTGAAGTGAAATATTCTCTCATGTATTATCATCATATGAGGACATAATATCATGTGTAAATATGATAAGAAATGAATTCTCTAAGTCCCATCACTTTGAAAAGAGGCTAGAAAAGAAGATGATGGAAGAGATAAAATGGATAAAGGATAGAAGGGATAGAAGGATTTTACCATATGTGAAAACTATGGAAAGAATCACCCTGGGATGTGCATGAATGTATTTGGTGTTTTTTATAAGTGTAGAGAAAATGGTCCTCAGGAAAAAGAATAAAAATGGAACAAAGAGAGGACTAATATTCAATGTTTCAACTATACTAAAATGAGGAATTACACAAATAAATTTCCTAAGTGTCCAGGAAATATATCTCAGAAGAATCAAAGGGATCAAGGTCAAGCATAAGTTGTTACTATAGTAGATGTCGAATAATTTATGTATTTTAGTTTCTCTATTGAATAATTATATCATATGAGTGTTTCATGAATGATTTCAATGATTATATGAATTATGGAAGTAAATAAGTATTGTACTACAGTACTATTTCATTGAGGATTTGATATTTTATGGTACTAAAAAAACTAACTCAATAGCAAGTTAAACTTTTTGAAAAATTCTTGGTTGAGGTAAAGATAAACCTTAATATGGTTGTGATACTGAGGTAGTGATTTTATAATAAGAGATGATTGATTTGGATAAATTATATTGTATATTCAAGACTACCTTAAAATAAATTAATGGTTTATTTATTCCTTAATTGATGGAGTTTACAACATTTTTGGATTTTGGAAGTATATCGAGTATTCTATAAGGAACAATGGAGCATGAATGTATTCAATAAGATTTTATAGTAATTTAGGGTGTTACTAAGTTTTAATAAAATACATGGAGGTATTCACATGATATTTTGTGGAAAAAAGAGATCTTCATTATGATTACCTCCCATATAAATTTTTTGGAATGGGGGTTTGGACACAATTATTTTGAATAAGTCTAAAGGTTGGAATTGAGTAAGTTGAGAACTTGATATTTTGTTTGAGGTTAAAGTATAATTTATTGGAAACCTTGACCTAACCTTTTTTTATTTATGTAAGCATATAGAGGATTAAGGAAATACATGTGGGCCTTATGATTTATAAAATGTGAACCAGGCATTAGAAAAGGTCATTTTGAACATTCACTTCCTAGTGTAAGGGATGAAGTGATAATTGTTCAAAGCACAACCAAATGATGAGATTATGATTATGATAGGTTATGAAATCAAGTATGTTTCATAGTGTTCTCATATTTTTTGTAAATTAATCCATCCTCTTAAAAAAGAATAAATTATCTAAAAAATGTGTTATCCAAATACATTATGTTTTGTTGAACTGATGATATTTTAAATCATCATAGATTTATGGCTTTGAGGTCCTCAATTATCAATTTATTTCTCAATTGTTTGTGATTGATGACCTCAATCACCACCTATAAATATTTACATTTATTCCTCTAATTATGTGTCTCTAGTTTCCACAAATGGTATCCTATTCAAAATCCAAATTTGGTGGTGGATTTTTCATTTCCCTTTCCATATTCTTAAGAGAAATTTAATTAACCCTATTTCAGATGTGGGTTTTCCACCATGGTATTTTCTATTTTCAACCTTTCATTTTTGAAGAACAATTTTAAATTGTGAAGACATTATGTATTGAAGGGGGAGATTTTATCACTCCAGGATTTCATAGAATGTTATCTTTTTAAAGTAATTTAATAGCTTATATTTCACGCAACACCGAATTGTCTTAATTTATACGCATGATTGAGTTTTTACGAAGCAACACATTAGTATTATGATTATTTAAACGAAATATTTATTTATCAATTAAATTTTTAATATGAAAAGTAAAAAATAAAAATAAAATTTTATTTATAATGTTTCTACATAAATAAACCATATTTATAATATATTGTATATGTTTTGTAAAGTATTTATATATTTAGAAAAACAATTTTCTGAAAAGAACTTATTTTTATGTCCTTTCCTGAACACTAAAAATTTTAATTTTTGACCCTCATAAAAATTTAATTTGGTAAAATAGACTTCCTTTTTGAATTCAGAATATCAAAATTATCTTAGTGTGAATTTTTTTTATGAAAACATTCAATTTTTTATGAATAGTGAGAAATACCACATAGTATATAAAAACCAAGTTTTTCATTTAATTAATTATTTTAAATTAAAATTTATCTTAATGTAAAAATAGATACAAAATACATATATTATTACACTTTATGTCATTTTTTTCATTTTATAAAAGAATTAGATATTAACATTAATTGAAGTTTTTTAACATATTTTTACCTACCTTCTAGGCACAATTACCCACCTTCTTGGTACATTTTCAAATTAGCATAAAACATACTTTTACCGATTTTATGAATTGAATTTTGAAAATAAGACTTACATGTTTTTCATCAATATATAAAATGTGGTTCAATAGGATGAACATAATTTTTGGTGAATATTAAATTTTGAATTTTACTTACCATAGTTAAAAATAAATATGGTAATTAAAGGTAAAAATAATATTATAATAATATAAATTTACCCTAACACTTGTCGTAATTATATTAGATAATTGTATTTCAACAAAAATAAACCTTAGAATAAAAATATGATCCATTTTAATCTACTTGGGTATGATTATGACATTTATTATATTTTATTTAAAGAAGACTTAAAAGTGTCAAATTCAAATATTAATAAACAAACAATTATTAATATAGGGTTATACATAAGAAAAATTAGAGAATAAATATTAATTAGAAAGATAAAAAAATTTCATATATAGTGATATTTTATTTATTATTTTTGGATATTATATAATTAAATTTTTTTTATGAAACAATAATTATACTGTGATTTCTTTATTAATAAAAGATTAAAATAAATGATATTATAAATTTTAAAAAAATGTGAATTGAATCGTTTGATGACAACCACTGATTTTAAAGGTGACTATGACATGTTAAAATCGATTAAATGTATTTTTTGGATGGAATCAAGTTATGAATTTTTCAAAAATAATGTTTTAAATAGTAACAAAATTGACATAAACGATATTTTAAAATAAGAAATATTTTATTAAATAATATACAAGTCATAAAAATATAAGGTTCTTTAAAACTAAATTTTATAGTGATAAAATTTCATTAATTATCCACTTTAGGTTAGTTTGGAAACTTATAGTAACTATATTAACCTTGTCATATAAAAATACAAGAATACACAGTAAGAGTTAAACTATTTATCATATGGATAAATTTAAAAGATATGTCTTATTTGATTACCTAAAAATATATAAAACCTATTGGTTGAGAGGATTTGGAACCATCCTCATCCTATCCTATAAATAAATCAATTTGGTGAAAATTTATTTATATTAAATTAATATTTCAACATTTTCCCTAAAGTTCCCTTTACCTCTCTTATAAAATGGCACTTCCATTTCTTTTTCATTCACACCTCCAAAGCCATTTTTCTCAACCAAAACCTACCCAAAAATCCTTAAAACTACCCTCAATTAAACCTAGAGGCCTTATATTTAGAAAAAAGTCATCCTAAGGATTCCTTTTGTTCAAATCAAAAGGGAACACCCGAAGAATAGGTAATTATTTTATCACCTCTTTCAAAGTTCTTTTCTTCTTCTACTTCCTCATTATTTTTATTTACCATACTAAAATAATAAATCCAGAAATTTATATATGATGAGATGTTATTATATGTTTGGTACATCCATATTCATTATTCTATCCATCATATTAATGAAAAAGACCCCAAGTGCGCGTACGTACGGATTACTGTCTCCACATCGTGGTGTAGTTTGTTATTCAACACTACATTATTTGGAAGGGTATGATAATGAGTATAATAAATATAAATAATGATTAGGGAATGGTAATGATTCTTTTTATTTAATATACCATCCAATTAAATACCATTTCACAATCAATATAATGATATTGTCGCTCGTACGTACGTACGACTTACCGTCTCCACGACGCGATGAGATTCATCTTCAATGATAACCATTCAATATTTTTTATAAAAATATATATATTGATTAAGTATCAGATATATGAAATAATATATTTACTGTAATAATATATATTTTTGTACAAAAATATATGTTGTTTACTTACTTCCATTCTATACGATAAGAAAATAGAAACAACGTTCATGCGTATGTACAGACTACCATCTCCATGAACGGTGTTTCCATTTCATATATATATCTATTATACATATTTTTATTTGGAATATATATGTTATATAAATCATGTTTCACATTATGTAAGTAAGTAAATAATGATCTAAATAATCAAGAATAATAATTCAAAACACGTAATACAAATAAAGCGATATTACCCAAAATGTTGCATTAACATGGAATTGTTAATAGAAAAGTAATATAATGTCATAAAAGAATCATATATGATATCCTAAATATTATTATGATTCTCATATAAGTTAATAATATTATTATAAACATTTTATTGGATTTTTAGACATATATAAATACTTTCAGATCTATGTTAAGGGTTAATTTCTCAATCTCGTTATTATCTGAGATTGTTTATGGGTAAGTATTTGTTGGGACATATTTATCATCCATGTCCATGTTTTAAAAAAATGTTTTCAAAGGGAATAATTTAAGGTTATTGGGAAGGTAATCATTTACTATATCATCATTTTAAATGTTTTAAAGATTTATTTTTCCAAATAAATTTAATTAATGATGAAAATTTTAAAATGATTTTAAGGGTTTATTTATATGGACATGAATATTTTAAAATGTTAATTTATTTCGAAAGTTTCATTGTGGTATGAGACACTTTTATTCAAAAAAATGATTTTAAATGACTTACATTTTAAATTGTGTGGCTTTCAAATGATTTCTTGAAAAATGGATATTTCTCTCTAAGAGTTTTTCTGATCATTTACAACTATGTCAACATCCTTTATTGGATATTATTCTTGATTAAGGATGATTTATTATAATACAGTCTTCCATATTGTATTGAATGAGTATTGATATTTTTGTTTATGGATGTGGTATTTTTATACCATTCATGTTTTATGGTTGAAGTATTTATGTTTCAAATGCTAGTTTTAATACGAATGATTTTGTTATGTTTAACCCTTTTCATATGAGGAATTAATTAAACATAATAAGTGATGGGTGGGTCCCGCTATAGCCCCTCGATGCATCGATAAGTCTCACGAGACAAACCAGTTTCTTGTAACATGGCCTTGATAGAATATTTGTGAATGGTCGTAGCACAAGGCCTGGATGTAGTAGTTATTATATCCAACATTATGCATTCCCTCGTTATGAAATTAGTTATTATATGTGATCATTTGACTAGTAGAATATCAATGTCCATGTTTATATGGTAATTTTTGAATTATTTTCTTCATATTTTTTATTATGATTTAAAAGGAGGTTGGTTTTATTATACATATTGCCTTAAAAGTTTATAGCTTCCGCCTAATTATTTACCTTTACTAAGAAAATGAACTCACACCTTTCTTATGTTTTATTTTACAAAGATTCAAAGAAGTGTATTATGATTGATAAGTATGGTTAAGCTAGGGGAATAATGGAATTCTAAAATGATTATTTATGTTTTTTATGTTAGAAAGTGTATTGTATCGTTCATGTATGTAATCAATTTTCCATGACTGGAAAACTGATCAGTCCTTCATGACTTGATTCATTGTAATCAAGCCAATGTATTAAAAAAATGCATTGGCTCTAGGTAACTATGGTCGCGGCATTACAATACCTAACAGTATGAACTAGCATAAATCCCATGAAACATTTAGTTTCATTCATGGTAGTTTCTTTAGGGGTATTTGATTTAGTGAAAGTTGTATCATCTCCACTACTTTCACTTTTATGGAACCTTTCTTAGCTTTCATGGTTATTTTCCTTGTGATGTGCTTGTTTCATGCTTTATTGTGCATGAACCATGTGATTATGTTGGGTCATTTTTTTGGAAAAGAGATTTTTCAATGAATTTTGGAAAACTATTATGAAATAAAAGACTCTTGTGAGAGTTCTTACAGTGGATTTCAGATTTGATTTTATTTGAAATGGATTCATAAGATGAAATTTTTTAAAGTGAAACTTTTCAATTAAATAAAACCAGTGTGTTATTTTTGAGAAAAAGAAGCGTGTTTATAGTTTTAGAAATGGATTTTTCTAGAAAGGAAGGATGTTTTTAAAATGTATTTGGGATTTTTTTGGTATCCTTAAAGTGGTATTCTTTTAATGCTTACAGTATAGCCTTATTTTAAAACTTTAATTGATTAATTTCATTATAAAACATATTTCATAGTTTTAGGAGGTTTTGGTGACATTTTGTAATTTTTAGATCTCACCTATATCATTCAGGTTTTAAATTCTTAGTTAGATATTGTATTCTAAATGCAACCAACATGGGGTGAGTTGGGTGGTGGTGAGAAACTAATGGTTGAGTGGAGAAGGTTTGGGATTTTATTTAGTTTGTTGGTTTTACTTCCATTTAGTTTATAGTAGTTTGTTTTTTTGTTATATTGGTATCTTGTTTTCGTATTTTTGTTTATCCTTTTTTGTTGTCTTTATATTCATGAAAATTGTTCGGATCATAGTGGTTTTTAAACTGTTTGGAATGTTTATTTAGTATGGATTCAGAATTTATTTATTTCATTGTTGATTGTCTCTATTTTGGGTGAAATAATTTCCAAATGCATTTCTATGATTCTCAGATGCTGACTACTAGACCATATGGGTAAATAAGGCCCTTCAAGCCTGATTAATGGTCAACTTATGTGCTAGGTTAGATGGATGTTTGTGCTGGTTCATCAAAAAATGGTATCGAAGATTAGTTTTTCCATGGGAGGAAACCTAAGCTTCTTGTGTTTCCTATGTTATTTAGAGATGTCCTAGTAGAAAGGATATTAAGGTTGTAAATGACTGATAGGTAAGGAAGGAGAGATAAAATCTATCTATTTCTTATCTACAGCCTTAAGATACCATGTGAAGTAGGGTTTAAAATTTTGGATTTTAGGTTTTTTGTTTTTCTAATGGATTTAATGTGATTAATGTTGTTTTGACCCCCTTTTAGAATGCATGTGATATTGGGGGATGCTCTTAGGTTTGAGGCTTTATGTGAAGAGAACATGATATTAATGGTCAGATCACATGTCCTAGGGAACCATGTGGTGCTTGTGTAGTTAGTTAATCTTCTTTTATAGTCTGTATTTCATGATTGGAACACAATCACCCAACCTCACTAACAATGTATGAAAACTGTTGTTCTTTTCTAGCTGTCTTATTGAGGAGTCCCCTAAAAAATAGATTCTCCAGAAGTGTTTTCCACATTTTGTATATTTTCTTAGGAGTGTTTTTATTCTTTTATGGATTTGGTTCTTTTTAACCTCATTTGGATGATTTTCCATTTCATGTGTGCGCCTAGTTTTTAAAACCATGTTTTTGGAAAATGAATGTATTTTGTAAAATGATTACTTTCAATCATGTTTTTTATGAAATGTTTTATAAAATGGGGTTTCCATTTTGTTTTAAGAATTAAAAAAGGTAAATGAGTTTTAATCGGAAGTCGTGGAATTCATGGTTTTTGAAATGAAATGTGGTTTGGAGAGGAATCTTTCTGGGTTTTTCTAGTTGGGGAAATGAGTTCATTTTCCACCAAGGATATTAATTTTTAAAGTTTTGTTAGCTTCCTTCTCAATAATGTACCTATGTGGAGGGTGATTTCAAAATTCATTGGTTAAATTTTTTATTTAAATATAAAATTTCTTTTGGTGTGACTTTTGAATGAATTGATTGAGGTCTTGTTGCTTTAGTTGATTTCTGTATTTTGAAGGAATTGTTTCTTCCATTTATTCAGGCCTGAGGTGATTATCATGTCTCTATTTTTGTTTTCATATAAAATGGATGAAAATATTTCTTCAGTTTTAGTGCCTAATTAGACTTTGAGTGTAGTGGTGCATGTCATACATTTCCTATGCTCAGATCAAATTTATACTTCTTCAATTAGCATAAATCTCCATTTAGTGGTGATTGATGGTCAATAGAAACTGTGAGGTGGTTGGAAGTTATCAAGGTTATCCTTGATTCTATTAGAACAACTTCAGCCTCATGAATGAGATCCTCTAAGAGCGTGCTTGTTGGTTTTATCCGGGGTTGGTGGATGTCGATAGTACCATCTTAGTTTCACAAATGGTATTCTTGGGATATACTTAGGTTGAAATTTTCCTATGGTTCTTTATTAATGCTTTGAACATGGAAAAAGTGTTGTAGCTGGGAGCCTTCATCATGACGGCTAATCGGTGAGGAAGTATGTGGATCTCTTTTTGATGTTTTTTGTATTTTCACCAAAGCTATTGGTTAGTCAACCTAAGGAATATCATTTCTTTAGAGGTGATATTTACCTAGATTTTGGTTCATCTATACTAGAGTCTAGTCTGATATCATATTAGGGTTGTATATAAGTCCACACAAGTAGAAGATAACTAGTTTATGAAGCCTATGGAGGGTGATGCATTTGTTCTATCCCACACACAGAATACACATGGTGGGATTGAAGATAACTTAGTGGGAAAGGAGAATAAGTAAGTTGGGCTAGATCTTGTAGTAGACAGTCTTTATCATGGGAATAGAAGACCTAGCATGTCCTTCTATTATGGGGATCTAGGACATGATAATCCCTCCTATATAAAGTCTTCTTGATTTTTCCTCTATTTTGGCCATATGGTTATCTTCAAAAGTGTTATAGGATGGATTTTTGAAAGATATATTGTATTTTTTCCATTTTAAGAAATGTTTATTGAGGGTATTTCTCTTAGTGGTTGTAGCCTTTGTTTTGGAGCCTAGGCTATGGTTTAATGATATTTCTAAATGTCTTTTTAGGATGTCTTTTATTGTTGGTTGTGTGTGGAATTTGTGGTATGATTTGTTTTTATTATGTTGTACCCCTCCCTTATGGATAACATTGAGGTTTTTGGTTAGGGGTGGTCTTATAATTGTGGTTGGTTGTGAGTATTATTCCTCGTGAGCCTCATTTGTTCAGTGGAACATTCTAGTAGGTAGTGGGTTTTCCTATTATTATGTTGAGCCTTTCAGGTGCTCATTGTTTGGGATTGAGAGAGGCTAGGGTGTATGATTGGGTAACTAGTGAGTTTGATCAACTAATTGAGTTTTTTATAATGGATATTATTGGGTTATGGAAATATGGGATGAATCTCGCAGGGGTGATCCATGTTTACCCTAGGATATCTGCATGTGTTGCGACCTGAGGGGAGATATCTTTCCATTATTATGAGGTTGCCTATAGTTATTGTTCCCTCCATTGAGTTTGGTAGTTCTTATGGGTCTATAGTGAATTTCTCTCATGGTTTCTCAGTTGTTTGAGGATTTGTGTCTTGAATGTTTATTTTAATCCACTATGTTTTAGGAACTCTAAATAGTAGAGATACCATGATAAATGAGCTCTAAATAGTGTTTAGACCTTGAAATTATCACATTCATCATTGGATTTAATGCTTTAGGTCCTTATTTCGGTTATGATAGAATAAATTTACTTCCTTGTGGTAGATCAGTTTGATCATTTTTATGATTTGGATATAGTATTTGAGATTAAGTCATGTTGGGTTATTCTTTTGGTTGGATCCTCTTTGGTCTTTCTATTTTCTCTTTTACTCTTGTTTTGAACAAAATTCTTTGGGACACAACGTGGCATGGTGGGTAGTTTTTTACATCCACCATGTAACGATGTTGTTTATTTTTTTATGATTTTACCTATCTTCAAGTGGATTTGAGTTTTAGTTGGTTATCAGCTCAAAAATAATCTTTTTGGATCTTTTTTGTGAGTAACATTGCTAGAGAAACCATGTGATGGCTATGCGGGTGGAACCGCCATCATTAAAACCCATTTTACATAGATTCTTCTTGGGTTTTAAAACCATGTGATGCTACACATAGACTATGTGGGGTCTTGGGTGTGTCTTAGGTGAGGAAATTTTTTTTCCAGATCATGTAGAACCCTAATAGAAACCATGTGAGGGGGTTCATATCCTAGGTAGTGTCCCACACACAGTTGTTGTATAGTTTAGAAAATAATGTTTCTAAATTGTCTTCCATATCCAAGTGTTTATCATTTTGGGGAATTCCCAAAATCCCCATTTAAAGTTTAAGGGTTTTGACCCCCCCCCCTCTTAGTATCCTTCTTATTTACTGACCCTTGGGAGCACTTGGAGGAGTTCCAAACTCATTCTTAGATTCTTGGATCTCCGTTGTTGTTTTCAAAAAGGTATCAAGGAATGTATTCATCCATTTCTCTCTTATATCTTTCTCACTCCCCTCTTGGTTTTGGTTTCCCCCAATAACTCTAGATCTATTGTGATTGATTTTAGGGTTTTTTGGTGATCTAATGTTCCAGTTTTTATGTGTAGTTTAATTAATCATTGTTTTTATTTCTATGGGTGTTGTGGTAGATGAATAAGATGAGTTTCCAGGAGATTCATCTTGATTCTCATTTATTTGAGATAGGTGTTACTATAAAATTGATTAATTTGGGAATTAAAATGTTCTTGTGCCTTATAAATTAGCTTTTTTATGATAGTGCAATTAAATGTGAAATCTTTTTGGTTACATGAAACCATTTCTTTCTATTTTGAGCTTCTCATGCAAGGGTTTCCATTATAATTCCTTTTTTTTCATGTTTTAAATGGAAATTTTAATGGTGATAATATTTTTTAAACTACCTAATAGAGTTTTGAATGCTTTTTATTATTGTACATTTGGTTTTGACTTCTTTTAGATTTTTGTTGAATGATAACTATGTTTTAATTGGAATTTTATTTGAAAGTGAGGTATTGACCCAAAAATGGTTTGGAAAGGGGTTCTTTATTATATTTCAAATGGTTATTTGTAATGTGTGAGTTATTTCCCCCAATAAAAATTCAATGGTGGATTCATTAAATTTTTTGATGGAAATGATGGAATTAGGCCATATTTTGGTTTTCAAAGTGTATGGACCATGTGTGATGGGTGGATTTGAAATGAATTTTAATGTCATGGGTGATTTCAATAATTTTATTTGAAATTCCTTGAGGGAAATTGTTATCAAACGATAAAGTTATTTTCATTTTGATACATATATTCATGTCAAAGGCTATGTTGTCACTTTGGTTTTTAAATGGTAGTTGTGGATTGCACCACTTGATTGCCCCTTTATTTTATATCCCTTGTATGGGTTCCTGATTACTATGGAATGATTTTACCTTCCATTATGTGGGAAAGTGATCATTATTTTGTGGGTTCATGTGATGTGTGTGGGGATTGTTTTCATTTAGTGTTAGGGGTGAGGGTAGTTATATTTATTCCTTGTGTGTTAGATTTGGATTGTTCTCATAATGCCTCGCTTCCTCTATTAATCACGGAAACCTGGTAGCTAAGTGAGAGTCTAGATTTATGCTACACTTGGATGATACACACTACTAGTGGTCCCTATAGTGGGAAATAGGGCTTGATGGGATGTTCCCTTCTGATGAGGTCGGTGCAACCTACATGGGTGGGTTGTTTTGGGACCCAATATAGTCTAGAAGGTTAGTACATTGTGAGGGGTCTATGATGTATCACTATAGGACCTAGGGGAGAGTGCATGAAATTTTATGTTTCTTTATTGGTTATTGATTGAGGAGAGTTTTATTTTATTCATGTTGAATCATTTAACTGGATTTTATTATAATGACATCATTCATAGTTTTCATAGTTATTTGACATGTGATATGCTTGGCACCCTCTTTGTTATTCCTGACCCATGTGTTTGTTTTGGGTCATTTTCCTTATAAAATTTGTTTTCAAAGATGTTTGGAAATCTATTTTGAAATAAAATACTCTTTTGTGTGTTCTTATGGTGGATTTAAAAATTGGTTTTATATGAAATGGATTCAGTTGATTAAATGTTTTAAATTGTATGTTTTTATTTAACTAAAACAAATGGGTTGTATATAAGATTTGGAAAAGTATTCGTGGTCTTAGAAATAGATTAGCATGGTGTCTTTGTTCTCAAAGATCATCTTTTTGATTTAGGAAATAAAAAGAAAGATGTTTTGAAAATAGTTTATGGTATATTTTTGGTCTTCTAAAAGTGGTATACTTTTAAACCTTAATTTATAGCCTTATTTTAAAACTATCATTGATAATTTACCTTATCAAACATATTTTATTGTTTTTTGTTGGTTGTGGTTACTTACTAGTTGTTTTAGCACATACCTATATCTATCGAGTTGTGGTTTATCATTTGGATCTAGTTTGTTCATTGTGGTCATCATGTGGTGCATTGGGTGGTGGTGATAAACCAATGGTTTCATGTGGATGGTTTGGGATTATTTGGAGTTTTTTTATCTGCCTTTTTTTAATCATTTCTTTTTAGTTATCTTTGTATCTTCTTTTCTTATATGTGTTTCTCCTTTTTGGATATTTATTATGTTTATGAAAATGAGTTGGATCATAGTAGTTGGTTTTGAACTATTTGTCATGTTTATTTATTTTTCTTTTTGTGTTTATTTATTATGCTATTTCTATCTAGTTTTGAGTTAAATCATTCCCAATGGTATTACTATTATTCCTAGGAACTGGTTTCCAGCTTGTGGGAATTGGGAACACCGTTAGGGACTTATAATGGGTATGGCAAGGTACTGGGTCATATGGAATCTTAGGTCGGGTCATTATAACTTTAATTAACAAGTTTGAGATGTCTTAATAGTGTTTTAAACTAAAATGGATCACATATAATAAGTTTAGTAGGTATTATGTAAAGGAGAAAATGGTCAAAGTATTGATATTGGAGGATTAAAATAAAATTTAAAATTGTTATGTGGAATTTAATTTTTATTGTTAATGTTTAAAGTGAAAATTACAAGGGATACATGACAGTGAGATATCTCAATGTGAGGTTTCATAAAAAATTAAAAATTTTGTATAATAGTGAGTTTTTGTTTCATGATATTGACAGAATATTTATAATTTCTAAATAACATTGGTTTTTTCTTAAATTTAGTTGTGTGAGATTTTATTTGAAGTTATTTTTCTTCCATATAATTGAAGTAATTATATAAAAGGCTATAGTATATTTTCATGTACAGTTTAATGATTTTATGATGTTGATAAAAAAGTTAAATAATATGGAATTTATCATTCTAATAGTTTTAAAATGGTAAATAATGGGGTTTAAAACTTATTTTGTACCAATTTTTATCAGGTTCAATCATTTTTTATTCCATGATTCGTGGTATGTTTTGTTGATTTGATGAAGCAACCTATAAATTATAGGAAAAATGGGTTGTCATATCTTCTTATATTTTCTATTATTTTCATGAATATATATTTAAAAAATAAATGAAATAATTGACGCTTCTTATCTGAATTATAGAGAAGAATAAATAGATAAAAAAGATGAAGTTAATGATGGGGTTTTCAATGATATGTTAAAAAATTGATAAGTAGTTGACTGAGATAAAGAGGTTCTACTATGAGAACATAATGGTTCGGATGAATATGATTTTTAGGTAATGTGATAGTTAGGTACATATAGCGATATAGACAACATCGAAGAATATCTTTTTTATAACATGAAGAGAATAATTACATTGAGGAAGAACATATTTTTATCTCTTTTGAAAACCAGCATTGCATGAATCATCTTCTGTTTTACATGGTATCCCATTAATATTATTACATTAGGGGAGTAAGTAGGAGGCTTTCAAACTATCAGGAGATATATTTGTAAAATGTTGTAAGACTATAAATTTTTAATTAATGTTTTGATGTTAATAATAAGTGGAATAAAGTGTGAAGTGGGATATCACATGTGGCACACAATGGACTAGACAATCATATTGGGGGTGAACTTTCTAAAACATATAGTTTTGATACATACTAGTTTATTTTCTATATCCATGATTAATAGTGAGAAATATTCTATTATTTTAACTAATGATGAAAGAGATCTTTTTTTAAGAGGTTATTGAACACGAATTAACCAACATCTCACTATTCCTTGATCCTAAATGGGTTCTTTAAAAATGATTATACTACTTATTAAAAAGAAACTAACAGTTGTGATTTTGAAAAATTATTCAACACTATGAAATTTAAAATGTACTCCATCCAAAAAAGTTATGTTTTTCACTTGATTGAACCACCATTAGGGGTAAAAACCATAGGGTGTAAGTGGGTATTTGAATAGAAATAGAAAAGGATGGTAGAGTTGATGGGTTTTAATGACATTAATAATATATAAATGAAATTAAAACTAAAAAACAATATCTAGGATCATCCAATTGATAGAAAATAAGAATAACATGAAGTATATAAATGAATCATACATTGTATCGGGTATCTTAAACTCATGTAGTTTATGATGAAAAATTAGAAATAACTAAGTGGTTATTACCTCAAAATTTTATCTATCTACTATGAAATATCTAGAGAACTTTGGAATAAAATTATTTTTATTCCAAAATTATTATAGTATCCCATTGTAGTTAAGGAAGAAAAAATTAAGAAGACGTGTTTGAATGATCAATATCATATACTGGTATACTTGTGCATAAAAAATAAATATTAAACACTATTTCATTATTATTATTCATTAATAAAGGAGGCTCTTTGAGTTTAGGGGTTTCAGAAATTTACAAATAAACAATTGGTTTTTTACATTAAATATATATCATATACTTCATTTATGATAATTAATTAATAAAATCTTAAAAATTTATATATTAATAAATATATCATTACATGAAATTGAAACCAAATAAAATGATACTTAATAGAAAATAAAGTAAATGTAGTATATAAAATATACCATATCACATGTGCACCACTTCCCAAGATCCACCATATCATTGATTTCAATATGGGTCTTTAACACATATTGATAGTTCATGGTTTTATTATTTTTCTCATTTAAAATTAACTTTTTAATCCCTTTAAAAATATGTTATATCACATGGAATATCAATTTTTATATTTTAATTTTTCAGTTAATTAATGGATTGAAGCCTAAAATTACAAAATAATTAAAAAAATATTTAAAATTAATTTCTTATAAAAGAAATATATTATGAATTTATTCTATAAAATGTATATGTTTTATATTTTTATATAATTTTAATGAAATTGATATACAAAATTTATTAGGTTTTTATACGATTTTAATTTTTATATGAATTTATACATCCATAATTGTGTTTTCATGTTTATAAATATAGGTAATTGAAGATAAAAGAATATGATGCTTCTTTGTATATTGGGAAAATTTAATGATGAAACTGGGCTGGATAATTATTGGTGATTTTGTATTATAATGAATGTTGAGATAAATATTAATACATTAGGCCATAAAGTTTGGATGATTATTATAGATCTCTAGAAAACTTTATTTCATTCCAACATTATGATCACTAGTTGTCGTAACTGAACCAAAAATCCACAATTTTTTATGTTTTATATTTAATGGATATCCATATATTCAAAAAAAATGAGTCACTTTAAATGTAGTGTTCTACGATCCATAATTCCCATGTTCATCTACATTTATTACATTATGTTTTTATCTAGATCCAAAATTGAGATGTTGGATAAAATTTGGTAGATAATTGATCCTCAAAATTTTCAAAATAGAGTCCATTACCGCTATCATGAATTGAGCAAGGGTATCTATCTTGTCTTTTTTAGTGTCAAATTTGGATTTATTTAGAACTAGGTTTCCCTATGTACTTATTTATTTCTATAGAAAAGTTTCTTATATGATACTGCTAAATTTTGGATGTTTCACTTAAGTGCCTCTCATGATAATCTGGTAGAATGGTTTACTCTTATTTGAAATTGGTTTCGAGTTGTGTGTTATCTGGAACCAAGATGGGTTGAACTACTATGATGAAATACTAGGGTGTTTCTAGATTGTAGATTTGGATAAGTTATAAGTATTTATACTATAATGAAGCCTTTTGTATATCTATTATTGAGGTTGTTGTCAAATATTATTGTCAAGATAAGTTTTTGTTTTATATATTTCATAGAAGGCTATTAGTGGACCACTATTTTCTTAGATTTAGAACCTAGATAGACTGGGGTTAGAGGATATTTGTGTTTTTGTTTGAATATGGGTAGTTCATAGATACCCCTAAGTTATGTTCAGATGGTGTAAAGAAAAACTAGGTTAGGAAGTAGGTGATTATCCTGTTCAATTATGATTTTCCAGCTATTCTAAGGCATGTCAAGAAGTCCAAGAGTCTATTATAGAAGCATGGTGATGAAATATACAATCCTAGTGCATGAATCCAAGATATTGATCTAAGGAACTACATAACCTCTAGTGAATATAAAAGTAGTTTCTGAGAAAATAATGCACCTTGAAAATGTTTCACCCATAAATTAAACTATTACTCTACATTCTCATGAGAAAAAACATTTTAAAAGTAACAATTTGGAATTATTTGATATTATCATTCAACATGTTCAACAACAACAAAAAACAAATATATCAAGGAAATTAATCACACATGATGACAAAAATGACAAAAATGTTAGATCCACAAGATATCATCTCTTATATAATATCACCCAGCTTTAACTATGACTCCCCATAAACAAAGAAAGATGCATTTACATTACTTGAATCACTTTTGTTAACATATAAACGTGCCCAAAAATGTATTAGTAAGGGGCAGTATAAACCTATTATGATATCTGGAAGGCTCCAATACATTTATAAGAATAAAATATATCAAATTCAAACCCAATAGATCAATATATAACAAAAATAGATTTGAAACATAAAAATTGATTTACAAATTTTCAATCCTAAAAAACATCTCAAAAAATACAACATTTTATTCTAAAAATTTTTAACAATGAAATCTAAAATATTTATTCAAATCCAAAATTTAAACATAAAATTACAAATCTTAGAAACTTGTTATGTTTGAATCCAAATTCTAATAGAACCCTCATTTCCTAAGATCCAATATAGAATTACCATTTTCCAAAATGGAAAGAAAGGCTAATGAAATGTGTTATGAATTCTAGGATTTGTACAAGTGGGAACATATGGTTCTCCATGTTTTATCACTAGTAAGCACTCATAGTGTATATTATTCTTCACATAAAACACATCAAAACACCCTCTGGGTCTGTGGTTTACTTTTTCCACCATAACTCACACACATAGAAAAATTCACTCATTGTAATGGAGAAAACCAATTTGTTTAAAATCAAATCTTAGAAAACTATTTAAACACATACACATAGTATTAATTCATATCCAAAATCAAATATTAAAATAACCCATTTAAATCCAACCACAGATCCAAGTTATGTAAATTAATTTATCCCAAAATTTCACTATTTACATAAAAATAAAATCATTTTTCACATTGAAAAAATTTACAATGAAAACCATAGTTTTAATTACAAAATAAATAAAATAACTTAAATAAGAAATTAAAATTTTAATTCTAAATCAACCAAATCCATTAATTTGAAAACCTCATTTTAATTTTCATGAATATTCTTTTCAGATCACAATTGTATTAAAAATCCAAGATTTTTATAAACAAATACATTATTCTGATGTCGCCAGTTTACAAAATTCAAGATTTAACAAGGATTAAATAAAATAAATAATAAATAGAACTAAATAATTATATAAATAATAATAAATTAACCAATTCATATAAGAGATCCAAGCAACCTACCTTGTCACACTGTTTTACAAAATTTCCATATTAGAAACTTTACGAATCACACCAACAAGGATAAATCCTTAAATACCTAAATATATAGAAAATATACCCTCAATTTTCCACCTAATCATATGTAAATCACTTCACCAACTTCTATATATACAAGAAGAATAGATTCCTTAGAGAGGGATAGAGTTTCAAAGACCAAGATTAATACTGATCCCTATCCTCTATTTCCATGATAGACCCCTTAATATTTAAAATAATAACATTCCTTAATAGAGACTAATCTCAAAAATCACTCCCATTAAGTCCTACATTGGTTTAAGTTTTAATAATGTTGTTAATGATCTCTTCGCATTCTATTCTAAGAATTAAAAATCATTTTTATGAATTTTCATAATGTTCATGGTTATGAAACATGGTTAGGATAACCTTGAGCCTATCTATGCACCACTACTATCCAAAAATCCATAATAAAGACTAGGATTAATGGATAGTTCTTTCCATTCACGAAAACCATGATTATTTATAATATATTACTAATACCTAAATTCCATTCTACACACTCAATAGATAACCATTATTCTAAAAAATTGTATCATCCAGGCCTAGGTTCCATGAACTAGTGCCCTAATCTCGTTCTCCACATGACATCAGGCGTGCCTCCCCATACACCAGAGGCTGCCGAATAGCAATGAGGGTCTGGTAAGTCAGTCATGGGAAGACTATACCCAATATTATCAAAGTAAAATACCAACATATATAAATAAAGAAATAACATAATCTTGTATAATAATGACATTGAAAATGTCACAAGGTAAAAAAATTATATAAATACCGTACTCAACTGAATGGGAAACATGCCAGGCCAAAGTGTGTGTCAAAATGCAGAACTAGAAAATAATGACACCAAAGGCTCCCAAGAGACTACTGAACCAAGTGTGGTTACCTCATTCATTCTCTATCCCAAATCAGGTATCTTATCTAAGGCCTTTTCTCTTAACATGTCTTGCAACAACAAAGTCTATTCGGGAACCGATCAGGCATCCTGAATAGTGTGTGACTAAAACTAAGTATCCTACTACCAATAATGCATAAAACAAATCTAGTAAATATAAAGTGTATGAAGTTTTATAAATAATGTTATTAGAATGTGTAATTAATAGTTAGTCATATTAATTAAAATTATTTATTCATCCCCACAATTGAACGAGCATGTTACCATTCTAATTTTCCGCCCACATGAATGATTATGTTACCATTCCATAACTAACACACACTTGAATATCCATGTTACCATTCCATAAACACACACCCATGAATTTATATGATACAATTTCACACTCACTCACCCATGAGTGTTCATGTTACCATTCCCTACTCATGCACCCATAAATGTCTATGTCACCATTCCATACTCATGCACCCATGAATTCCCTTTTTACAATTTCGTTCTCACCCACCCATAAAGGTCTATATTACCATTTTTTACTCACAAACCCATGAATGTCCATGTTACCATTCCATACTCACACACCCATGAATGTCCATGTTACCATTCCCCACTCACGCACCCATGAATTCCCATGATACCGTTATATACTCACACACCCATGAATGTCCATGTTACCATTCTTAATAGTTTGTCGAATGAGAAAGTTACCATTCAGCATTTAATAATACATAATTCACCATTTAATCGTATCATATTAATATCATTTATCATGTTTAATCAATTATTAACCCCCTTATCACAAATGGGACATCATCACATCAAGAAGGATTTTTCAATATTAAACCTCTTACCCCAATATCACATTAATTTATCAATTAATTAATCCACTCACCCCGATTTTTAATTCAACAATTAGTCTTCACAAAAAACACCTTAATAAATTAGCCAATTAATTATGCACATCAATCTACTTAATTAACCCATCCATCAATTAGTTGCCGACTCATAATTAATTCATCAATTAAGTATCTCAATTACCAAACTCAACATCTCTTAATTAAGTCATCAATTAATTATCTCAATCTGAAATTTAATTTTTTGTAAATTAATCCCATAGTTAATTATATCAATTCTCAAATCTCAATAACTCAAAATTAAAGCATCAATTAATTATCCAGTTCTATTAATTCAATATCACAAGAGTACAGAAAAATTAATTTACAAATTAATAAATCTAAATCATTTCCATTAATTAATTACATGATATATTAATTTAAAATAATCCCTTGAATTAAATCACCAATTAATTATTCATACTTATTCTCATTAACTAATTCTCAATTAATTAATCACATTCAATAAATTCAATTATTTTTCCAATTAATTGTTCACATCAACTCGATTAATTATTTCTAAAATTAATTAATCTAACTCAATCCCATCAATTAATTCAATGATTGATTTTTCACATTAACTCTATTAATTAATTCTAAAATTAATTAATCTAACTAAATCCCTTAAATTATGTCACTGATTAATTGTTACATAAGATCCATCAATTAATTCTTTAATTAATACATCTAACTCAATCTCATAAATTAATTAAACAATTAACTATTCCATCACAATAGATTCAATAACACCAATTAATTCTTGAATTAATTTTTCCAACTCACTAAATTAAATAACCCCATAATTAATTGACCAATTAATTATTCCAAATAAATTAATTAAATAACCTCACAATTAATTCACCAATTATTTATTCCAACTCATTTAATTCAATAACTACAAAGATAATTATTCAATTTCAACAATCTCTATCTCACCATAATTAATTCAAAATTCAATTATAACAAATAAAAATTACATAATTCTATCAATTCACATTAATTAACCATGTCAATGGTGGAAAAAATTCCATAATTAACTCAATAATTAATTACTACCAATCTCTAAATTTAATACTTTGATAATTAATTTTACCAATTAATAATACACATTCCATAATTTTTATTATTCACTAAATTCTCTAATTACTAAATTAATTAAATTACTCCATTAATTAATTCAACTTGGAATTCTTATTTTCTTAACAAACCATATAAATTATACAATAATGTACACATAATTGATAATAAATACTATGGTATTTGAATTTTATACAACATATATCAAATATGATGAACACGTGATATGAATCAAACATCACTGATGTCACATTATTTTGATGACTTTCAAAGGAGAAATTATATAAATAAGAATATATAGGTTAATAATAATATACTCAATATAATTCATCTTCTATGAATATAAATTTTGTATGCACCATATTTTTATCAAGGAGAATCCAATGCCACTGACGACACGTCAATCTGATCAATATCAAAAAAAAGATATTGATTATTTTAAGTCTCGATGGAAAGATTGGGAGAGGAAAGAGGAGCATGTCATAAATAATGGGACTCCTACCCATGCAATGAGCGCCACCAAAAATAAAATTAATAAATTTTTTCCCCAATTAATTTAGTTACATATTCTAATTGAATCATTTATTTATTAATCTCTCATATTAATTTCTTGCATCATACCATCATCATTTTGGGAGTTTCATGGACATGTACCATGATCCTGAATTAAATATTCAAAATTTGTCTTGAAATGATAGCCTCAATTTCAAGGTCACGCTGATGATGACAACCTTTCAATATGACACCATGCAAAAGAGTTGTGACTAAAATAGTGTTTTGACAAAATTATTTTCTCAATTTATTAATAATAAAAATAAAAATAAAAATAGTTATTATTATAAAATATCTTTCACCATTAATGTTTGCTAACAACATTAATTAAAGGTCAATAATTGTTAATAAATTAATATTAACCAGACATTTTCATTTATTTAGTACTTACTAATTATTTCACTGCTATTATAATGATCAACCACAAATATTCATATGTGGAGAAAGGTCGTTCATCATTTAGGTGAAAAAAAGTATTTAATTACACTTGTATATTTCCATTCATTATGTTTGACAATAATAATAATAATAATAATAATAAACTTATTATTAATAATTTTAGTTTTATCTTCTTAGTAAATATTAAAATACCTATTGTTTTAATTTCATTTAATTTTATTATTTTTAGAATAATTATGAAATTAATAAAATTAATTATTTATCTTAAAAAATTAAACTATATCCAAGGCCCATTTGGAATAAAATTTATACCTTAACCAGGGTAAACCCCCGATTTCGGACCCATGGTGGTCTTGGATTTCTCATACGATGAACTTTTTGAGTGATATTAATTATTTAATTTTTGAAAAATATATAAAAAATTTAATTAATCATAAAATGGTTATTTTTGTGAGTGAGATGTCCAAAAATAGGATGCATACAAATGTTATACCCTGCCTAGGGTAAAAAACCTGTTCCAGACACAAGTCTTGTCTTAGATTTCCTATATGATGAACAATTTTGAATTTATTCCTTTATTTTGAAAAAAAGTGTGCACTTAATATATTATAATTATTGTTTTTATTCAATCATCACCGAGACTTTGCTGCCATTGGAATCTCACACTAATTGAGATTCGAACTCCAAAAATATTCGATTGAATATTCCTAGATGTTAACTATCATTTAAGGATTTTAACACATTTACCAAAATTTATCTGATAATTGATTTTTATGAATTAAAAAAATGACAATCCATCTTAACCAAATGAAATTAAAAGATTCGTACCTGAAAAATGGTTGGGGTCTTACAATCTAATCACCATATAATAGCTCATACTTGAGATATACTCCCAAAAAACTTTATTAAAAACTAGGTTATAACAATATACCCACCTTTGGAACTTCATCAACCCCTCTTGTTATGTATCTCAACAACCGTATTTTTTATCGACCACTAGTCAATCCCGAGAACCTCATTTATAAATTTTTGACGGTGTACTTCACACCATCAAGCTCCACATATATACCACTTCATTAGTACAGACTCCAAGGGGCCCCATATCCAACCAAAACACATTTATTTATCTAGGTATAAATCCATAGATTTTTCATCGTACCCGAAAAGATGTCAAGGTAGGGGACATGATAATAACTAACTAAAAGAATGTTAAGAATTCATCGAGGAATGCAACCACCAATCCCTCATTCAAAGTGTTTCCTATATTTTTTCCCACCACGTGGTCAAAACTGAGGTATTATTACTACCCTTAACCATCATACACCTAGGCCCCGATTAACAAGGGTAAACAAATTCCCATTATTCAGTTTTATCATTTAGACACCCATTTATTCCCATCATTTGTCAATTAACAATTTTTTCTCAATTTCATGATAGGCACCATTTTTAGTTCAATTTGACAGGTAAGGAAAACTCGTTCATGTTCAACAAATTACCCAAAAATTGTTTTCCCATGCGTTCCTAAAATGATTCATGTCCCAAAATTATCTTGAGTGCCCAAAAAGATGCATGCTGACTCAACCCTCGCGCCATTTAGGGAAACAAGTGAAAACTCATAAAATATCAAAAATAATAACATTACAAAATAAGTGTGTCACCCAATGTGAAATAATATTCAATTTTAATAGAAAACATTAATAATAACTTTCCCACCTTGGGTGTTTGGGTTCTCCTCCATTAATGGGGTAGCTACTCCCATGCATGATCTCATAACAAAGCATTGACTCTTCATAGTCTATGGTCTACCTTTCCTGAACAGTGGGAAAAATAGAAGAAAAGGAAATTGGACCTTAGATACCACTTTGTAACATCCCGACCCGGGTTCCATGCACTAGTTCCCCAAGCCGGTTCACCACATGACCTCAAGCGTGCCTCCCCTTACACTAGAGGCTATTGACTAGTAGTGAGGGTTTGGTATGTCAGCCATGGGGAGACCATACCCTCTCTTATCAGAGTAAAACCCCAACTAAAGTAAATAAAGAAATTGAGAAAGAATATATAATCATAAAAATAATAATGTCACAAGGTAAAAAAATTTACAAATACATTACTTAACTAAAAGGTAAACATGTCATAATAAAGTGTGTGTCAAAATGTAGAAATTGAAAATAAAGACAAAAAAGACTCCCATGTAGGTTCTGAATCATGTATTGTTCCCTATTCCATTCTATATCCGTAATCATCTATCTACTCTATGGAATATTACCTTAACCTATGCTGTAATAATATTTTCTATTCGGGTACCGACCATGCATCCCAAATAGAGTGAGAGTACAAATCAGTTGGCCACCACCAACCGTGTCTAAAACAATTATAGTAAATAGAAAGTGTATGTAGTTGAATAAATAAATAAATTACAATTCATAATTAAATAGTTTATCCAATTGATTAATTTTTTATTCAACCCCATAATTGAACGAGCATGTTACCATTCATATTTGCATCCCACTTGAATGTCCATGTTACCATCCCTTGCTCACACGCCCATGAATATCAATGTTACCATTCCATACTCATGAACCCATGAATGTTCATGTTACCATTCCATACTCAAGAACCCATGAATGTTCATGTTACTATTCCATACTCACGCACCCTGAATGTCTATGTTACCATTCCGTACTCATACACCCATGAATGTCCATGTTACCATTCCAAACACTCGCACCCACAAATTCCAATTTTACCATTCCATATGCATGCACCCATGAGTGTCCATGTTACCCATTCCATACCGATGTACCCTCGACTATCCATGTTACCATTCCATAAGAACACACCCATAACTGTCCGTGTAACCATTCCATTCTCACTCACCCAAGAATTCCATGTTACCATTGCATACTAACGCACCCATGAATGTCCATGTTACTATTCCATACTCACACACCCATGAATGTCCATTTTACCATTCCATACTCACGCACCCATGAATGTTCATGTTACCATTAATAATAGTTGGTCGAATGAGTAAGTTACCATTCACCATTTAATGATACATAATTCTTTATTTACAGATATCAAATGTATCTCATTTATCAAAGTTAATCTATTATTAACCCTATTATCACATATAACACAACATCACCTCAAGTAGCATTAATTAAAATTAAACTTCTTTCCCCAATATCATATTAATTTATCAATTAATGAAATCGATCATCCTCATTACAAATTCAATAATTAGTCTTTACATAAAACACCTTAATCAATTATCCAATTAATTGAGCATATTAATCTATTTAATTATCCCAATTGTTAATTAATCTCTTACACATAATTAATTTGTCAATTAATTATCTCAATTACCAAAATCAAAATCTCATAATTAATTCCTCAATTAGTTATCTCAATCTGAAATTTAATATTTCGTAATTATTTCCGTATTTCATTATATCTATTCTCAAATCTCAATATCTCGAAATTAATTCATCAATTAATAATCCAATTCTTTCAATTAAATATCTCAAAAATCCACATTAATTAATTTAGAAATTAATTAATGAAAATCATTTCCATTATTTAATTCCACAATTAATTAATATAACATAATCTCTTTAATTACATCACCAATTAATTGTTAACATAAACTCGATTATTTAATTCCATTAATTAAGTAATACAACTCAATACCATCAATTAATTCATCGATTAATTGTTCACATCAACACCATTAATTAATTCTACAATTAATTAATCTAAATTAGTCCCTACAATTAAGTAACTGATTAATTGTTCACATAATCTTCATTAATTAATTATTTAATTAATTACACTAAATCAATCTTCTCAATTATTTAATAAATTAATTGATCTATCATAATCGATTCAATAACACAAATTAATTCCTAAAACAATCATTCCAACTTAAATAATTAAATAACACTATAATTAATTCATCAATTAATTATTCTAACTCACTTCATTTAATTTCCATGTAATTAATTAAATAATTATTTATTCCAACTCACCTACTTCAACAACCTCATAGTTAATTATTAAGTTTCAACAATATCTATCTTGCCATAATTAATTCAAAATACTATTTTACCAAATCACAATTTCATAATTCTAACAATTCACATTAATTAATTATGTAATTAATTTATCTTATTCAATGGTCTCAAAAATTCTATAATTGATTCAAAAATTAATTATTCAAAATTTTCCAATTCAATTATTTGATAATAAATTTTACCAATAAATTATTCACATTCCATAATTTCCATTACTCACACAAATATCCAATTCCTAAATTAATTAATTTCCCACATTAATTAATTCAATTTGGAATTCTAAATTTCTAAAAAGACCCCAGAAAATATAAAATCACATATAGGTAATTGATTATAAAGTATAGGGGATTTGAATTTTTCACCACCTACATAAAATATGATGAACACGTGATAAGAATCCAACATAGATGACAATAAGTTATTCAAAATACTATTGAGGGAAACATTTAATAAGTAATCATATCTGGTTTAATAATAAATTTCTCAAAACAATTCATTTTATATGAAAAAAAATTTGATACACACCATCATATTATCAAAAAGAATCTAATGCCCATAACAGCTAGTCAGTCTAATCAATATCAAAAAAGATATTGATTGTTTAAGTCTAAATGGAGGGATTGGGAGAGGAGATAGGTGTGTGTCATAAATAATGGGATTCCTACCCATACCATACACTCCACCACAAATCTGATTTATAATAATTTTTCATCAATTAATTTAGGTATATTTATTAATTGAAACATTTATTTCTTCATCTATTCTATTAATTTCATGTGTCAACCCATCATCACTTATGGAATTTCATAGACCTATTCCACGATCCTAACATAAATATTCATCATTGGTCTTGAAATGACTACCAAAATTTTAAAGTCATGCTACTACTGATGGCATGTTAATCTAACACCATATAAAAGATTTATTGTTGTAATGGTAATTGAACACAATTATTTTCACAATTTTTTATTATTAATAATAATAACAAAAATAATTATAATTATTATAAACTATCTTTCACCATTAATGTTTCTCCAAAAACATACATTAAGTTTCAATAATAGTTAATAAATTAATATTGACCACACCATTTCATTTATTTAGTATTGACTAATAATTTCACCACTATTACATTGATCAACCACAAATATTCACATGTGATGAAACATCTTTCATCATTTAAATGAAGAAAAGTATTTAATTACACATGTACTTGTCCATTAATTATTTCTTGAAAATAATAATAATAATAATACACTTATTATTAATAATATTCTTTTTATATACACCGTAAATATTAAAATACATGTTGTCTTATTTTCATTTAAATTTATTAATTTGGGATTAATTAATAAATATATAAAAATAATTATCTAAATTAAAAAAATTAAATAACAACAAATACCCATTATAAAAAAAATTTATATCCGGGATAGGGTGAACCAGGCATTCCTAACCCAATTGTGCTCCCGATTTCTCATACGATGCACCATTTTAGAGATATTAATTTTCTAATTTTTAAAAAATGGATTAAAAAATTAAGTAAATATAAAACGGTTATTTTAATAAGGGAGACATCCAAACATCTGACTCTTAGAAATGTTATACCCTACCTGCGGTAAACACCCTGTTCAAAACATAATGGTGGTCTCATATTTCTTATACGACAGACAATTTTGAAGTTATTCGATTATTTTTAATAAATATTTTTTACTTAATACATTTTATTTACAAATTTTATTTAGTTTTCACCGACATTTTTTAGGTCTTAGAATCTCACAGTTACTAAGTGTCAAACTCCAAAAACATTCAATTGAATATCAAAACAATTTAACTCGCATTTAAGGCCATTAACATATTTATCAAAATTTTCTTGATAAATCAATTTTTTGAATGAAAACAAATAAAACCTATCTTCACCAATAAAATATTAAATGAGTCAAACACAAAAAAGGGATAGGATCATACACCAATATTTCTCTCAATTTTTTCAAAAAACTCTAAATTTTACCCAAAATATTACAAAAGATCCAAATAATCCAAAAGGATTAGAAATGTAAAATTAACCAAGTGAAATAAAAAATAGAAGAAGAAAAATACTATCCAAATCCAGGGAATTAAAATTCTCCCCAATATTATAACTTTTTGCTTGAAAAGTCACTAGGGTCCATTCCCTATGAACAACTATGGACCTTTCTATTTCATCTCAGATTATATATCCAATGTCTTTTCATGAATCGATTTTTGATTCCATAGCACTTGAACCAAATAAATCCACCATCCCCAAAGGTCCAACACTCCATAATGTACATCCCAAATCAGTTTCTCCATATAACATGCAATGGTTTTAAATTACAATTCCTCCCATATGAGACCATGGGATGGGGCCTATTCATACTTATCTAGTTTAGAAACATGGGAAACTTTATGAAACTACATATAATACTATAGAAAATATAAAATTTAAACCACTTCTCCAATATAATTAATAATATCAAAGTGATCCACATATCCATGTATAAATTTTATCTGTTTCCCAAGATATAGGTGTCTTTACCAAGGAAACACTTTTTGGAACATAAAATCATCAATAGTAAATTTAAAGGGTAATCATTAATTTTTTCCATAATATTTCAATACTCTTTGAGTTGAAAACATTTTCTCTAGGTTTATCTTAAGTCATTCCATTATCCCCTGAAAAAACTCAGCCCCACTAGTGTCTAAACCCCAAACTAAACCCAACACAATAGTGACTATCATAGTCAAACATATAATGATTTAAATAATACCCTATTAATTTATGAATTGAATGTTCTGATATATATAAAAACCAGTTATAGAATATGATCCACCCAAAACTGTAGATATTTAGAACACAACATCAATGAATATCCTATAAAATAGGAATAACATGCTCCGATTATCCATCTTCCAATTGATGTTTTTCCATGGTTATCCTTAGATATATTCTTATAAATATCAGAATTCCTCTCTAGAATCAGGACATAAACCATGTATCTATGTCCATGAAATGGAGATTATAATCCCATGAAGCATAATGTCCCACCCCCAACTAAAAAATTTCTGAGATCATCCAAATTAAATGATTTTTATATATGTAAGAAATAACCATACATCATGATATTGGCCACAATAACCTAAACAATTTCATTCTTCTGAGGCAACCTCACAAATCCTTTCAATAATTCTTTCAATATTTTAATAAATTTACCATCAATAAATGGTAAGGGTAGTAATAACTTAAATATACACCATTGGAGTTAAAAATACCACCATTTTTTGAACCATACTTTAACGAAAAAAATCTTTTTTTCATTGAGAAAAAAATTGACATCTAATATCATGGTAAATATTGGCCCCCCAAATATGTACTACAAAACATTATTGTTTAAATGAGCACAATATTTCCTTACTGATCTCCAAAGGATCCATCATTCATCCCCTAAAATAGATAACTGAATCAGTTGTGATTGACTAACAGATGATTGTTTACCAAGGATTTATGTTTTCTCTCAAACATTAGTATTACTAAACTAAACATTCCAAGCATTCACCTAGTCCATCAACATGGATGTCACACTGAGGATTTTTTATAGGACTCTAATAATTTTCTCCATCACCTCTATGTAAAAGCATCTAATAATCACTTTAGTTACCAGAATTTTCTACATTCCTTTATAGCTTTATGTGGTATTTTTCAACTCAAATAGTATTTTACACAATTTCCCTTCCTTGGATTGTACATGATCTTGAAATAAAATTTCTAAAGATAGTCTACCGATTTGAACTCTCTCATATTGATATCATGTTGAGAGAAAATATACTCATGATCTATATACACCAAGAATTTCTCACTATAAACTAAATTCCTACCACTCTTCTAAGAGTAAATATTTGAAGTATATAAAAATTGGGAATAAAGTAAACATTCTAATTAGGGGTTATATTGTTCGAATAATACACCATAACTCTACACCAATATTTAAAAAAAATCAATTCCAATTGATATGCATTATAAAAACTGTTTCTAGATCCTAACACAAAATAATCCAAAAATGATTCTAATATTCGAATACTTTGAAATTCATTTAATGTATTTATAATTCCATGTTGTTTTCATTCTTTTATACTTTTTCAGTTAAAGTCATCATATGTGAATAACATTATGAGAAGTATAAAATAATCCACTGTAATAGCCATTAAATGGAAAAAAACTCTAAATATCAAACACATTCATTGGCTCTTCACAAGAAATAATTTTCTTGACTTTGTCATGTTAAAAAAGGATTCATTAATTATTAATTGCATAATGAAGAAACTTGACTTCCTAAATCAAAAAAATAAATTTTAGAAAAAATTTCATTAATCCTATTTGCATAAAAAATTATTAAAAAAAATGTGTGGATACTTCTCATGATAGTCCATAGAATTTGATTAAATTATAATTTCATCCACATATTCTATAACAAATGAATCTAAAAACTCATGGAAATACTATTCATAAATTCCATGAATATTTCATGAAATTGGTAACTCATAAAGGAATTACCTTAAATTCATAATGAAAACATTGATAATGGAAATTTATTTTCAAAATATCCTCTAACTTTACCCTTAATAAAGGATACTTGATAAAATTTTATTATTAGAAAACCAATTATCATTCTTTAGTTGATCAAATAGGTTATCCATTCGAGAAAAATTATATATATATATATATTTTTATATCATTTGGTTAATATTTTAGAGGTGAATACAAAACCTCCAACCACTGTCATCCTCTTTTATAAGTAAAACGTGATCTACCTAAGGGAAACAATTTGAAAAAATGAATCAAATTATCTCCAACTCATCCAAAATCAGCTCAAAATACCATAACTTTTTTGATCCATGATATTATGAAAATTAAATACAATTTTTTTTGTAAAAGAGGACAATAAATATTTTCACATTCCTAGTAAATGGAAATTCAAGTAAATATATGAAGATTAAATGTCAAAAACGATAAACTACTCTTTAATAGATCATCCCAACTAGAATCCTATAAACACATTCGATTAATTAATATATCATGGTTCCCAAACTATTATCGGTCGAACCTATGACACATGCACAAATATATTTATTATTTCTTTTGTCTAATATAATTTTCACTCTCATTGAATATGGAATCAAATACATGTCAAACATAAATAGATCAAATAGACATGAAAATAAAAGAATGAATGTGATGATTCCATATAACATAACATATAAAAGACACTGAAGCTATTTGGATTGTAGCTTTCCCCATATAGGGTCACACATCAGCATCACATTCCATTTATTTACACATAAGTGTGGAGGCTTCTCTTTGGATTATTTAGTCACTAAAATCTCATCTTTTTCAGTTGACCTTTATTCCCACTTTAGAAGTAGACATGGAGTGGATAATGACAATTGGATTTTGGGTCCCCAAATCTAGTACACTCTCTCTCGAAATCTATTTTTATTTATTTCTATATATAAAACATTTATTTTGGTTCGGTGGGAATCCTAAAAACAATGACCTGGAACTAGGAACATAACTACAAATAGATATCAAAAAATTAAGACATTGTAAACTAGATTCATCATACAACCATATTTCCAAAAATGACATAATAAAACTTAAGGGCAGGTTAATCATATAAATATTTCAAAACCAAGTTCCTATTTTTGAAGTCATGAAGATGCCTTAGGTTTTAATTAAAAATATCTATTTTGAAAATAATGACCACCATATTGTCATTAAAAGAGAATGTATTTGGGTGAAAATATAGAAAACTAAAAAAACATATATGTGAAACCATTAAGAGAGCTCCCTATTGAGGCATTGGGGTTCACTTTCATTCTTCAACTTATCTAGGACCTCTAAGATATATCAATATCATTGTAATATACCTCATTTAATTCTTCCACAATAGAATTCCCAAATTTATTTTAGGTTATTTTTATCCATTAGGTGAATTGGTCAGGGGAGATTTCCATAATCATATGTCCTTCCAAGACATCATCTTCCTTACACATGTTAATTCTAATGGAATCCATAATTGGGGAGATATTCTATAGTAGAGGTACCTTGGACTCTACCACGATACCATTTTTAACATTATTTTCATAAATGAGGTATTTATATACAGTATGACCATCCTCTTATAATGAAAAGGATTTGATAATCGATATTGTAATTGGTGTCATGGGTTATGAGGAATAATCCTTATGTGGATGCGACTTATTGTATGATATAGAAGTAAAACTTTCAATGTCCACTACTGAATCCCTTCTTTTATTATAATTATATTCGTAATAGGCCTTAGCTTGTACATCATCCATATTCTCAGAAGAAAAATCCCATATATCTCTTTTCATAGAATCCTATCCACCCAAAATCCCTTATTAGAGAAAACACACACTAGGTACATCCTCTATGATAACATACCAAAGTTATTTCTTCCACTTTACAGAACCTTTAACTTACAAGTCCTCATTTTCATCATTGAGAATCTCATATCTCCCAATTTTTAATAATGATTCTTGGAATCTACACTGATAAAGACCCCCTTCTTGATTTCATGGGAGCTTCCATGTGATTCTCAAACTACACATTCCCCAACTATCATGATAAAAAAATAATTTCATCTATCTACCAATATATAACTTTTATTATATGACAAGTCCTCTTTACAATCCTTTTTAGAGAATGCTAGAAAAATAATAGATTGGGAGTGGCCCTCAGGCCTTACTACCCACATATAAACCTCAGATGACTTCAGACTTATATCAATTTTTGAGTTAGAAATTAGAATGAAGGAAACTATATAAGAATTAAGAACACCCTCTTACTAACCCCCTTTTTCCATTGTGAAAATTTCTTCTTGGACAACTTTAAAAATATCTAGGTGTTCCTCTAGGAGACAAACCTATTGGGATTCGTTGCTCCTACATCGATAAACATGGGCAAGGTGACCTTGATGATTGTAAGAGGATAAAAACCAGAACATGATTCATAGAGGATAACTTAGTTTTACTGATATTCCACATATATATTCATCCAAAAAATACCAAAAGGTTTTAGAAATGCCGACCTTGATACACATATATCGTTTGATAGGGTGATAGATCAGCTAGGTCCTATCATTCGAGCAATGAAGCCAGCCAATAATGATTTCAAATATCCAAATAATATGTGGATTTTGGAAAGGAATTAGTAATCCTAGAAGATAGATCCATAATATTTAAGACATAGAATCACAGTTTATGAGTAACTCCATGGAACCATTGATCAAATATAAAGTGAAACATATGATGAAACGTAAAGAATTGGACCACACACTAATTAGGTCATTCTCAAGAAGGAAGTGTAAAATAATTTTTTTAGCATCATGGAGACCAATAAAACTTCAATATTATCAAAAACAATTTCACTTATGACCACTATAATGGTTCAACCCCTACCTTTTTTGGTAAGAGGGTTGATTTCATATCATGTAATCGTTACTTCCACTTCCACTATAGTTTTCAAACTAACCACATATATATTAGTAAATATTTATTGTGATACATTCCCTCATAATATTATCAATCACAATTCCATATCAAACCATTATAAATTTAGGTTATAATTTTTAAATAATTCTATCACGCGCCACAAAAGATCAACAAATTTAGATGCATACCCCATTCTCGACACATTTACTTTCTCAATATCTAGAATCTATGATGCCCAATCTACCATCTTCATAATTTCAATATTATATTACTTAACTAATTGTTAGATAATATTCATAATTTTGATCACCATATATGGATATACTAGATCTTATTCCTTCCCCCCATCGTTATCTAGTAGAAACTCCTCGATGAAACATAATCTCTAACACACCAAAGTTCTCATTAAATTTCCAGAATTCCATTTAATTTTAATTTCCACATTCTACAATAAGATTAGGTGGAATAATACTTATTTAAATAATATAATTCCAAACCATTCACCCCAATGGTTCAATAATATTGGGAAAAAAATTATTTAAAAAACAACTTTTGAAAAACCCAAAGTACAAAATCATAGTCATTGGAAATATAATTATAAATGAGAAAAATAATTCTATTTTATAACCATATCTTGTGACTATGTCTATTCCAAACCCACAATGATGCATGGTTTCATACTAATTTTAACAAGTCATAGGTTACACGGAACAAATGCATTCCTATGAGGTTATCTATACCCTCTTATTTACATGGACATCCTAATGATTTATATTTAACCATAAAAGGACATCCATGTATTTTTATGGGTATGTTTTGATTCCTAACCATATTATTTTCCACATTTTCTAAACATAATTTACATAAAAGAAACTCTAATGAAATTTGTAAATACCTTAGTCTAGGGCATGAATCCAGAGTTCTAAGGTAAGGTGGAAGATGACTTTAATCACATCCATCGATCACTATAGGTTTTTAGAAAGTAGAGAGGTATAATGTAAAGAATATAAGGGATTGAAATACCCCCAAAATTAAACCATAACAATGTATGATCGTGATATTTTTTAAATAAATATATTTAGTAGTATTCGATAACAGAAACAATTTTATTACTAAAAAAAACCAAATACAGTATATGAATGAATATAATACAAATGTAGAAAATAAATACACAAATAAGGGATCCACAAGCTAGCATAACTCCCTAGTGGAACTATGAATCCCCACTAAAGAAGAATAATGTCTTCAGATTACCATCATTATGTAAGATATCATAGAAAACCCCACTAAAATATATAATCAGGGGTTGAAAATGAACATAGAAGGATATTCGTATGAATCTACTACACTTATATTTAGTGGAATTGTTTGATGCAATGCTAATAGATAAACCAAAAATAGTTTTGAAACAAAATCCTTTTATTTGAAATTTTCATTCCAAACAACCATTTCATAGAATTATACATTTTATTATAGATATATTCATAAATGATATTTAAGAAAGCTATTCAAATATAATATTTCATTAAAAATCAAACATCCCTGAAAATTACCTTTTTATTTTGTAAATTCATTGAAAATTCCCATTTCTTCAAATCTGATGGAAAATTGATTTTTTCAAAATACAGAATAATGGTCAATGTAATGTGTTTTGGCTTCATTGTTTTATATAAATTATAAATTTTTGTTCTATATAGTATATAACAATCTATAATTCATTTCATAGACATTTCATCGCCTTTTACATATATAAAATAGCTCTAATGTGAATGATACCAATTTTACACCTAGAGGTGCACACTCCAAGTCACTCATCCTTGTAGATGAAACATAGAGGTTTCATGGAAAAGTATCATAAAATAATTTCAACACACACACACACACACCTAGTGACAATACCCATCCAAAATCAAAGATAAAAACTACATATTTCAATCTAATTGCAAAACCAATTTATATAAATCAATATATCACTTAATTACAAAATTTTCACACAAAAACTCATTTTTGAACATCAACAAAATTTATTTTTAAATTTTTATTTTAAATTATAAATTAAATAAAATCCATACAATAATATAAATCCTATTTTTATTCCAATCCAACCAAATTCAATAACTCAATATCCCTATTTAAATTTTCATGAATTTTTCTTCTTTAAAAAATGATAGCTTTGAAAATCACAAGTTGTTTATAAAAATACCTTATTCCAAAATCACCAATTTATATTAATTAAATATTCATAAGGTAATAAATTCATATAGTCCACAATAAATTCCAATAAATAAATAAAACATATGAAATTATCCAATTTATAGGAGATATCATAGACACCTACCTAATCACATTGTAATATAAAATTCCTAGATTCATAACTCTGTGAATCACACAAATTGAGTAGAATACTTAAATACCTAAATATTATGAACAAAATTACTAAATTATTGATATATATAATTCTCAAATAAATTATAAAAATCCTCATATTCAAGAAAAATAGCGAGTTACAGAGTGTAATTCAAAGATAAGTATGAACATTGAACCTTAACATTTTTTCCACATAAATGCAATTAATATTTAAATGAAATCCATTATTTGATAATGCAGATACCTGAAAATTGATCCATGGATTACCTTTATACATTAATGGTTAAAACAGGGATGTTAATAGGGTCTTATGTTGTTAATATATGAATTATTGTTTTTTGGATTTCCATGAAACTTATGGTTAAAATGCATGGTTTGTCTAACCATTCACCAAACCATGTTTAAAAAATGATTAAAATCAGAATTCATGGATAGTAATAACCATTATATATGACCATTATTATCCAAAATAAATTTTGAACACTTATATTCTGTTATTGACATTTATAATATTACCTAGTTCTTATCCATGCTTTCTCTAATGTTTTTCAAAAGTCTCAAAATTTCTCTATAAGGCTTACAAATCCTCTAAATTTTTCTCCAAGTATTACAAAAAAAATTGACCAATATTACTAAAAATTTGAGAGGAAAAATACCATCCAAGTCCTTGGAATTACTGGTAAGCTAAAGCAGAAACCACTAATAATGAATAAAAACTAAATTCATTGTCCAAATAAGCTAGGGAAGTATCATGAGAACCTAAATTGAAACTGAAATCCCAAGTTACTAAAATCAAGCTATTGGTTACAAAACAGTATAAATACCAGAGCTATAAACTAGTGATGTTTTAAAAATGTTTCTATCCATTCCCAAATATAAGTCAAAATCATTGTTTATAGACTATTCCAAAAATTTAAGAGGAATGTATACTATATGATTATATATTTCATTATTTCAATGTGAATTTATCATTTTGTTTAAGTTGTGATCATTTTTATCCTTTAATTGAGAATTAATACTCCTCATATCCATGTTAGGAAATCCAATGACTACTTCACTACGATTTTGTTATTTCTTGATTATTTTTATTATTATTATAAAAGTACAAAATATTGTTAAACTAAGAAAGGTACGCAGTTGTCTGTTCATCTTAATATTTTGTATCAGTTAACTTCTTGTTTTTATTTTCAATTTTTCCCTTTTTTATTATAATTTTATATTTCGAATAACTAGAGAATCCTAATATTGAATATTTAATTAGTTACTAAAATGTATCTAGGATGATATTTTCTTTTATGTATGTGCATTCAGTAAAAGATAATCATAATTTAAAAAAGGGAGGCACTGAATAAATAGTGCTAAGCAGTAAACTAAATTTGGATAATAGTAACAATTATATTTTCATAGAATAGTGAATAGTTTTTATGGTAATGTTACTGTAAATTAGTATATTTCAGGATTATTTTATTATATTGTATTACATAATACATTTTCATCTATTATGCATTCTTTCATTCAAAATAACTAATGAATATGTTTTTAAGAATCATTTGTAGTTAAATTATAATATGTGACAATAAAAATAGTAGTGAATGTAAGTGTTCTTTCTCAAGAAATTGACCCAAGGTTTTATACTTTGATACACACTTTAGGTAAATAGAGAATACATTGATTATGGTCTCACGACAAAGCCCCTATTAATACATATCACATTCAATGTATCAATTGGACTAAATCTAGATAGAGTATTTTCACATCATAATTGTTTTTTAAGATTTTATCCAAAATTATTTTGATAAACTTCTATAAGAGCTCTCACTTTAAACACAAACTTCATAAAAAAATAAATCCTTATTGAATGGTATTATATGTGACCATTTGGGGAATTTTATAATTTATAATGATTACTAACTCCAAATTCAAAATTATAAGTAAATAAATACCTCATGTAAATAATTGATGATATTTAAGTTGTAAATAGATTTTACATGATATACATTAAACAAAAAGATATCTATATTGATATATCCACTTTTTTAACTCTATATATCAAATTAATTTTATTATAATCTTTTTTCCAAGAAATAATGTGAATCCATAACATATGAATCAAGTCTATCTCATTTAGGCCAAGTCCAATATTTTTTATTATATTGATATTGAATGACCAATCTAAATGAATACATCATATGTCATTCATGAAAGTTGTATAGAACAACTTATATAACATAAATTAACATGGATATTAAATTTATCAATCTAACTCAATTCAAGAACCATATGTCATGTATATCATATAGTAGGGAAAATACCATATTTTTTAAGAAAAACACATAATGTGATTAATAACATACCTAACCATGCCATGACTATTTATTACTCAAGTATAATGTAAGAAAATTATCAAAGAATCCGATTTAACATTTAGGGTACCTTGTTAACCTCATATAATGAGGATTAATAATAATTATACAATCCTATGTATATTATAAAAAATATTCCAAACATTGCATGGGATATAATTTAGTAGGCTAGTACAAACATCAAGTCATAATTTTTTTCAAGACTAAAATTTATATTACCTCAAGATCCCACAATCATATTAATATTAACATTTTATCACAACACATTAATTTCTATTTTAAGTATCTATTAATTAAAACCCATAGATATTTCATGAGGGGTTAATTTTTATTTTAGTTTCATGTAAAAAAAATCTTACATGAATGAATGATAAAGTAAAAAATAGAATTAATAGTAAAATTGTGATACATGACCTAAAATAAAGATTTATGTTACATGAACCTTCATTGGGACTAATACAATAATAAAATTATTAGTGAAAATCATTGATATATTAAATACCCAAGGAATTTTTATTCCAATATTATTTTTTATATGTTAATGGTTTTTTAAATGAATACATGGAATTATCTAATATAGACACATGGAAAATATTTACACTTATCCTCTAAGTAATTTATCTAATGATATAAAATTTTTAAATAATTATTTTAAACCTTTCTAAAACTAAGGTTCCTTAAACATCATTAAATACTTGTTTCTGTCACAAAAAAACTCTACGTGGTATAATTTTCAAGAAATTACCCCTAGTCTAGCAATTAACTTCATGATATTAAATAAATTAATTCATAGTAATTTATATATCTATGTACACCTTTTCTATTTCATAATAAACCACCATTAGTTTATTAGATCTTTTTCAAACAATGACATAGCCATTGAGGTAAAACAATAATCTATATTAAAATCGTGAACTATATTTATCATTTTAGAAGATAAAATCTATAATAATACATTAAAATAATTTCTAGTCGTAACACTCCACACTCAATACACCTAGAGTTGGTGTATATATATTACATGATAATAGAATATATAGGGTCACGTACCAAGGATTCTTTGTTCATAAACACTTAGGAAACATGGTATCTATATAAGAATTATATTGACCTTTCAAAAAATTAGAACACTTTGTACTTAAACTATTATTATATTCGTCATTATTCCTTCTTCAATTCCATCATACATTATATTATACTTAATTATCCTTGGAAATGGGGAAACATTTGAAAAGGGATGATCTTAAATAATTAGTAAGAGAAATAATATCAATGAATCTATACACAACATGAACAAGACACACACAGTATGTTATGAATTAAAAATCCCCATATATCCATAAAGAATACATGGTAATATCATAGTAAATACATAATCATGGATAATATAGTGAAAGTGTAACATTATTATTAGAATTAATTTTTCTTTACATCATAAACGTACCACTAAGACTCTATTTCAATACATCACACAAAAATGGTAAGTATACTCTGAATACCCTATCTTAGTTTTCTAATATGACCTACCAATGATATAAAAAGGACATAAATTTTATTGTTACAACTATCACATATTATGTCTGATTCATTATATAATTTGATAAAGTAACTTTAACAATACATGAAATGAAGTATAATAGTTAACAACTTATAAATATTTTAAAAACTATTCAAGAATGATTGGATAATAAGGTTAGAATTAAAATAATTAATGAATATAAATATGAAAAAACATTTCCCCAAAGCTATCAATTGATATAGATATCTAAATAAATATAACTGAATTAATTGGAAAACATAAAGGTATTAATATTTTAGAGTATTAGTTAAAAGTAATTTATATCATAATGTTTTTTATAAAGGGGCATAATATAATATTTTTTATGTGTTCAATCAAATGCATCACTATTAAAGGAGACTCTAATGGAATAAATACATAAGATACACCCCTAGAGAATTCATAGGATACACAATCTCTCCTTGGAAAGACAGAGAGGTTGAGTGTCCTCCCCCCCTGAATTAATTGAAATTTCTTTTAAAAAAACCATTAATGTCCCTCTATAGAAAGATGAAAACAATTTAATGAATAAGAAATATTCATATGAGTGGTTTATAAGGAAGGGATCATAATCATTATAAGAATAGTGTATAAATTGGATAATACTAAAGGTTATATACAAAAAAAACATGAATATTGAATTGAATATTGGAAGGAATATTAAAAAATATTTTCAAATAAGAGAGATAGATAGATATAAATTCATAGAAAGATAAAATGAATAAGTGAGATAGGGGGGATATAGAGAGAGAACGAACCCTTAAATTTCATAGATAATTCCAATAATTGGAACTTGCCCTTTGAAACTTCTAAATTTCTCCACATTAGAGAGGAAACTCACTTAGAGTGTGTTTATTGAAAACTTTATGTGGAAATATAATATGGAAGTTAGAATAATGATTTGAGTAAGTGGGTATTTATAGGTGTAGTTTTGTAAATGTGTAATATTTTGTTAATATAGTCCTTGGAAAACTAGCTTTTGGAAAATTAATGTTATATTATTCACAGTTTGTTTTGGGTTATGGTATTTTACATTTAAGAAATGTTTTAAAATCATTGAATATATATTATCCAATATTAAATATTTTATTAAATTTTGACCATATAAATTCTATTTAAACATAAATAAAATTATTATTGAAATATTAATCATTATTAGGCTTTTAAAATCACATTATATGTGTAAAATGTGATTGTTTTAATATATTATTTAAATAACTAAATAAATTCTATGAAATTTACATAAATATATAAATTATTATCAAAATTTTACATCAAAATGTGGTCATAAATCGTACCATATTTTCAAATTGTTTTTTAATATTATACCTAAAATTCAAAAATTTAAATAAAATTCTAAAAAAAGAAACATAAATATTTTTAACATTATGATTTCTTATTTAAAGTAAATTTTGTAAAAATAAATCTCTATGTATTTTAATTTTATTATTTTAAAATAAAACTATCGATTTTAGAAAATTGTTTATTTTAGGTGAATGATTTATTTATTAATATAATGATTAACAATATAAATCACTTAATATATAATGATTATTAATTCTAATGTATTCATATATAAAATACTTTGTTTATAATTTTTATTAGGTATTCTGAATTGTTACATAATGGTTATTTGTAAGGGTAAAATAATTGACATAGAATGGTCAAATTACAATATTCAAATTCTAATGGCTACATTTCAAGGGATATATTTTCCTTTATACATTTATATAAATTTACATCATTAAAAAATCTAAAATAAAACTTATCATTATCTTAGTTTCTATAAAATGTTTCTAGGATTCCATATAAGATTTTACTACTTATATATCTTATAGTTTTGATATTTTTTTAATGATTAAGTTCTAGGTGAATTTCATAGTCCAATGGAAGTATGAATTTATCTTTGAATTCTATTTTTATCTGTATCAATTCTATTGAATGAAATATTTAGATTTCACTATATTACTATGAAGAAATAAACCTATCAATTTTTTTCTAGTTAATGTGATGGATGTGTGATGTTTATTTATTTCATACTATAAGTCCAACATCTCATATTCTATCAATATAAATAATCCCATCCTCAAAATTTATGTTTTACATGAGTCCATGAAAAAATATGGATAAATTTTCATCATTTCTTCTTTATTCTCTAATATTGCTTACTCTATTTTATGATCTCTCTGGATTACCTTTAAAATACATGTTGTCTTATTTTATAACACATTATCTATCAATTTAGTGATTTGAATAACCACATTATCTCATGAATGGTGACTTTTTTGCTAGACTAAATTAGTGATATGTACATGTGATTGGTTTGGAATATTTTTTCTTCGGGAGAGATACATGAAAGACATCATTTATTCTATAGATATTAGATAGCCTAAACAATCAATATAAAATAACTCCAATTCAATCCCATATCTCAAAGGCCCAGTATACCTCATTATTAACTTTACATTATTAAAAAAAATTATCACTCCATTCCTTGTTGGTACCTTCAAGAAGACATGATATTTAACCAAAATTATAAGCAATGTATATATTTATGAACATAAACATTTATATTTAATCTTAGTAATATATTTAATAATTCATGGATCTAAGAACTTATTTTCACCATCTTCCTCCTATCATGGTTATGTAAAACATCTTTTATCATAACAACTGGTATATGGTTCAATTTTTCTAATGTAGTTAAAATTATTATTGTATAATATTTCCACCAATGGTAGGTATTAATCCCAACATCTTTTAATATTAAGTGATCATAACCTCAAAATGTCTTCTAATGTCTATAAATCCATTTAAGGCTAGAAATATATTTTAAGATGGAATAATGAAATCATTTTTACAACACTGTTCAAATTTTGATGATTACTTCTCTAAAAAATTTACATGATTCATGGATGTTCAACATATACAATTGAAAATAGTGTATCATGAAGTCTCACAACTTCATTAATATAAATTCACATATAATAATCAAGGGAATTTTTTTATTGAATATGTATGAAATAATTACCCCTTTTAAGTTTTCAATGGTAACCCATATTTCATAATTTATCTTGTATGTATCATGAAGAAGAGTGAAAAGTCAATTGTGATATATAACCCTTTCAAATTAGTATAGGGACAGGTTTCATAACCTATTTCATAATTTTTTCTCTCGACATTTAATTGTTGATATACCAATAATTTATACATTAATCTTATTCTTCATTTTTTCCCACTAAAAATGCTCTCTGAAATCCTTAAATATCTTAGTGATTCCAATATTTATAGATAAATTTGAGAAATTAGCTTCATTTAGAAACTCATTCCTTTCCTACGATAATAATGGTACACAAACCACCTAACCAAATCTCAATTATCCATATTAAATATTAAAATATATTAAATTACAATATTTAACATATTTGATCATATTTTTAGACCCATGCCCTCAATTTATTCCTTTTTTCCCCTTCAGTATTTTTTTTGGAAAATTACTTTGGAAATGCATAATTATTCTCCTTTATTTATAAATTATAGATCCATATTCAATTGATACTTTAGTATTGGATAATTATATATTCTCATCATTGGTAATAATCCATGATCGTAATTACCCAATTCATCAACTAGGTTTTTTCCTTTTCTATGATAGTGGTTCATAACACAGTCACAATATATGAGTAATTACAACCATCTTCTTTTCCCATAGTTGAGTTATTTCTATGTGAATATATACCTTGACATATTTTTATCCATATATATGTTACACAATTATCCTTGTATATTATATCAATACATATTAAATTAAAATATTTCTCTTCCAAACTCTATGTCAGGTGTTGGATATTTTTATTGATGAGGATTTAATTTCTCATATTCATAGAAAACATCCCTTCCACATAGTATAAGGACATGTTCTAGTCCTCGATTCATCACTATATATGATTAATCCTTCATTCCCCATTGGTAATTGAAATATTGGTTCACGATTTATTGGTTATAAATTTATTCAAATACAATTCACAATCACTTGACCCTATGAATTTAATCCCTCAACATGTTAACTTTGTTAACATATTATCTATTTGGGGAAACCATTAAATAAAGAATTTATTGTAACCTACTATACCATAGAAATTAGTTATATTAGTTATATCCGTAAGCTTCATCCATATATTAACCATATTAGACTTTAAAACGTCAGTAAATATACTTTAAAATTTTTATATATAGAAAATGAAAGAAACCTATTGAATCCAAATGTGATATTTATTAAATTTACCAGAAAAATTATTTTCTATTAGTTTTTTCAACAAAATTAAAAAATTTAATTTAATGCTTCTAAAACATCATATTTTATTTCAAGATATTATTAAAAAATACCTCCAAAAGTAAATATATATACATATATACACGTATATATATATATATTCTATCAAAACTCTGTTAATTAAATCCATAAATTTAGAGGGAGTGTAGTTTAACAAGAATATAATAACCATGAATTTATAATGTCAACATCCTGTGTGGAAAGTTGTGTTTATATTATATTATTTCTTTTCATTTAGCTTATGGGTGCTGAATGAAGATAAAATTTTGAGGAGTGATGATCTCTTTTTTTTTTCAAATAAGTCATAAATATTTGGAAACTAGTACATATTCTTCATAGTGATATCATATATCTCAATATAGTCAATTCACAACTTCATTGGCCTATCTGTATTAATAAATAATAAGATAGGTTCTTTTCAAGGTTAAATAAGTATTTTAATATATCCCTATTCCAATAACTTTGGTAACATTTAATTAAACTTATTCTATTGTAACTATATTTTATTGTTCCTTTGATATAGATTTTGTATCATGAATGAGATCAAAAATGAATTTCACTTCTCAATGAACAACAAATCTAATCAATTCATGATAAAATAAATCAATATAATATTGTATGATGGGTATGTAATATACCCTCATATCATCCTTTTAATTTTTGTTTTTTTATCTTTAACATCATCACCAAGGATCTCAACATGATGAACCACATGGGGCGGTGTTTAACAATATTTTTTAAAACAAATCCACCCTGTAAAAATAATTTATTTAATACATACTAGAAAAATAATAATTTCATTATATCTTATTTGAAATTTAGTTTTATAATTGAAATTATAATACATTTTTTAAAATTACAACAACGTATGTCATCGGTGTAACAACTAGATTAGAAATTATAAACCAACCATGCATACTAATTCAAATAAACATATAATGTTTTATTGAAGATAATGTCATGTATTATATTCTAACTGATAAATCTTTTCATAATCTATTATGAGGTGCCTCAAATTTTTTTTGAAAACATGGAAGATATAATAGAATATTAAGAAAATGTTTCAAATAAAATATGAGAAAATTTTGAGTATATAACCATAGTGTCTTTGATGACATAATTTGGAACTTAAACTCCTATCATTATAAAACATACTCCAAAATGATGATCAAATTATTTCATCTAGGGTAAATTACCTTGATTATTAGAGAACTATATTTAATTTTGACCCATATCCTCACAATTTAAACATTATACATTAGTTAGTTTATTCTTTCTCATTTAAATGTGATCATGGAGGACAAATTTTACATGTTTCCATAATAAACCATAAACTCTAAAATATCCCCTGTGATACTTTGTCCCATGTTTTTTATAAGTTGGATACTCCACAGCTCAGTTATTATCTCTTACCTCTTATATTTCTCTATGAAGTTTATCCATTCTCTTATTCTATTTATTTCATTTATGAATGTATGAATTTGAAAATTACTTTCATAAAATTAAGGAAATTGTTTCAATTTATTCATTTGTGTATCATTTTTAAGAGACTAAGTACCTTTGGAATCCTAGAATTAAACTATCAAAATTTGATACATCATATTATTTTGGGTTTTATATATAGTTAATAATGTAACTTATTATCCCTAAGAATTTAGAATCATAATTAGTAACTATATCCTATTAATTTTATGATGGATTTAATAATTTATTTTCTATCTTGGATTTCTCTCCCGAGGTAAATAATTCTCAAGAATATTTCAATGAAAGTATTTCACTCCATGTTTTCAATTTTTCCACCCTTTTATGTAATTTTAATTAATAAACACCTATTATAATATCCCTCCTTTAGATTAAATACTTTCATCAATACATTCTTCCCATTTATTCATCTCAAATATATGAACTCTTTTCAAAGGACTAAATACAATGTTTTTCTTGTATTAGATTAATATTCCCACTAAAGGATGGAGGATTTTCCTCCTCAAGAGATCCAAGTTATATTTTTTGTGATGCTTTTAATGAATCATTAGATATGACTAATGCGCCACATGACCTCAAAAGCACCACCATGTACGCCAGAGGCTGTTGACTAGCGGTGAGGGCCAAGAATAGTAGAAGTAGATTATTCCCTCAAATAAAATTTGATAATAATATAGGAAACAACAAAACAATGAGTATCCATAATAACAATCAATTTATTCCATAAAACAGTAAATAGAATTATATATCAAAATGATGTTGTTATGGAAATGTACAACTAGTCCCTCCTTAGCCAATAATATATACATGTAATCAAAAAACAAAGAAACATGGAGGATGTTTTACTAACATTAAAATAATACACCCTATCTAAAAATATGCTCGAGCTACCTCAACACAATTCACTATACATATAGTGTTCAGAATGAAAACATACCTAAGGTCTGCACATGCACCGGGGTGCCTGTGCAAGGTTTGAGAAATAAATCTTAGTAGGGTCTCACCAAGATCCCCTAATATACCACATGATATGTTTATATATTCAAAAGGTAAATAAAATACATACATAAACATGATCATTAGGTTTTTATGTCTTAACTAGCCCAAAACAACACATGGAGGGTTACCCCCAAATGCTGGGTTGTTAGGTGTAAACTAGGACACCATGACACCCGACCATACCTATATAGGTGCTATTCTATAAGGAAAGTCTCATGAATCATTAGATATTTATTTATTATGATATAATAATATCATCAAATATTGGATAAGATCACATGATCAATGTTATCATCTATCGAACTAGGCCACATGGAAAATTTATGTCCCAGATCAAGGCTTGTAGAAAATTATTCCACAGGCCAAGCTATGAGGTTGTTACACCCCCAGATCTATATGGTCAGGCCACAAGGCCATCATATCCTTACCTATAACAGGAGGAGTCATAAGTCTGACATAGACCATCATCTACCTCGGGTTAGGCTAGAAGGCCATCATGCCCCAGCCTTGTCTCTGAGTCCCATCATCGTCATCAAAACTAGATCTCACCTGAACACACTCCCTCTGTATGGATAAATAATACATCATGATATAATTATCAATTTTATTCAATATGAAAAACTCTAAAGGACAAGAATTAACAAATCAAAAGGAATAAGACAGAAGGGTAAATACATAGAATATGATGCATGAATCTCATGAGATACACAAGAAAAAAAATTTAATCTATGTCAAATATGGGTCCCACTACCACCACACACACACAATCATGCACAAAAAGTTTCTTAATATAATACAAATATCTCAAGGGTAAATAATACCCATGGTGAAACCACAATCCAAAGGCTAGCCTTAAATATGGACTTAGAAATTATGTCCAAGTCCTACCCAAAATTCCCTTGGCATCTTAATAGAATGTCCTCAACTGATTAGTCCTTGACTGATTCCCACGACCCAATCTAGGGTCTCTTCTAACATCTCTCCATAGAGACCACATAAAACTCGGCCATATCCATATTATACCAATCTAGAGGTTATAAGAAAAACTACCAGGAAATTTCCATAACCCATATCACATTACAAGATCCCCAAGGTCTCTTTCCATTGAAATCAGAACCATCACGCCATGTAGATGTTGTCTTCAGATGAATCCCAACATTTCGCGGTCTTTGAAGCACCTATTCAATGAATGGGAACAATACTGCCCCTTTTCTCTACCTTTAAGGCCTTTTGGTCCTCAACCACTCTACCGAAGAACATGTAAAAATGTACACACACATGCACACCAGTTCATAGAATTACATATGGTTTTATGTCATAGCAGACATCTAACTCAGAAGAGTTATCACCATCAATTAACTCACACATGCCTAATAATAAATTCAATGATCCTCATCCAAACTGAAAAAATCTACAAAAAATCATCAATAATAATAAATTTTAAAAAACTACAATAAATTATTTGATCAATCTCTAAAATATATAATTATAAAAACTGTCACTGGTTCTCCTGATACAAAAGATTCATAACTAAACACATCTATAGGATCTTATCACACCCTCGATGCCATCCTAGACAAGATCTCTAAACAATTAATCCTGTAAAAACCATTATTAAATTATATATAGTTTAATATATTAGAATAAAACAACAATGTTTTGTAACTAATTTTAATAAATGTGCAATAACATGGAAACAACATCACAAGATATCCTCTATGTAATCCAAGAACACCCACCTTCATTTTTAGATGATTTAAAAATGTTCTAATGAGATCTCCATTGAATCCTTAATTTAAATCAAGAAAAAATAAAATTAATGGAAGGAGATGGTCAAGAATGAATAAAAATATTGATCATACCTTAAATCACAATTAGATCAAATCCTTATTCTCTCCTACTAGAATGGGATTGAAGGAGAGGCATTGTAGGATAAAATCACAAAAATAATATCATTTCCTAATCCCCCAACACTTGAATAAATCCAATGTTCCCTGAAAAAAAACCAGAAAACACACCAACCTAAAAAATTTATAAGATTAATCCACCAACTAGCTACTGGATCTCACCAACTTGTCAATGGACCACCGACCTTCCAGTACTGGACCACTGACTAGAAGGTGCTATAGTAGTCCACCTGGGCTACTATTGACCACATTGAATACCTTGATCTTCTTTCACTAAATTCTAGAGATCCCCAGTTACTAAAAATCTTTTTCCAAGTCCAAAACACTTTTTTAGGATTTCCAATCCTTTAATCATCTAACCTCAGTATAAAAACTCAAAACTAGAACTCCCTAATCTATTGATAAAATCATAAAAATTACATTTCCAACATTGATACCAATGAAGGTGACCCAATTTTCATAATCCAAAACCCAAAAATTCAAAAGGAAATATTGGATCACTTATATACACAATGACCATTTAGGTTTAGAGTTTTAGAGAATTGTGAAAAAATTATTACATAAACAATACCCATGTATTTAAATGATAATTTATTCCACTAAACCATATTTTCTAATTTAATATTAATTCATCATCATCGTCCATACAAATCCCTTCTTGAAATAATTTATTTGACATCAATCTGGATAACCTAGGGAAAAGTAAACATAATAAAGGTGAACTTAAATGCTTAGTAAGGGTAAACATATGTATTAATGATTTAATCTCATTAGTTATAATAATATGATCACAATTTTATGATTACATAATCAATGTTTAATGATGTAATGAATCAGATTTTTCTTTTGATTTATTTTAATAAATTAATTAGGAAAATACTGAGACTACACACTGAGATGACATGTGATTCTGAGACTCTGTATGCCTGGAATAAATCATAGAATAAATTTCAATATTTAATAGAAAAAACTAGGTGTATAACTTTGAACTTTAATAACACCTAAATGGGAACCCTGATAAATCATTTGAGGGCATCGTTGCGCCTATAACTGTGAATTTACCTTAGCCAGGGCCTAACATCATCCAGTGCATGCCAGAGGAAAAAGCTATATTTTCGATGTAACCATCCATACATATTTTTAATAAATATATTTTCTTAGGATACAAATGATTATATTTCCTTTTTATTAAACTTATAGGAAGGATTCCAAGGAGATAATTGAAAACTTTGTAAATTCACTGAGAGCTCTTGAGAGAAAGAACCTTAGAAGAAGGTGTTGGCCAATGACGAAGAATTATCCCTCCATCAATGAACTGACAAAACCTAGGTTGGGTGTTGTTTTACTCGGTTTTAGTCCCCATTCTTCATTCATTTCCCTATGATAAACATGAATCAATTGAAGAATGAATTTATTCATGGATCTGGCATAGTGAGGGGTTGGGATTTATATTGTGGGTTTTTAATGAGGGATTATCCTTGTTTATATTAAATAATTCATAGAATTGTGAGTTCTTAATGATTTAAATTATAATAAGGATAGATCAGGTTGACACAAATAAGACCCAGAGCTATCCACTTTGGGAATTATTATGTTATTATCTTTCTTTTTTTTGCAATGATCTAGGAACCCGGCTCGACAGCTAGTGGTGACAGAAACCCGTATTCCATGCAGGACTACAGTAGTAGATCAGCCTGAGATAAGAGGCCGTGGGAGAGGGCGGCACCAGACGGTTGTCAGCTCAGTAGCCAGAAGCGTGGAAGGTCATTCCCATGTAGGTTGCAGCGGTGGTCAAAGTTCGTGGCCAGGTGGGCCACGGTGCTGGCAAATGATCGTCGGCTTGATGACCGATTTCGGAGGTGCCTGTTGCTGCGGGTGGGGGTGGCGCACCACAGAACTAGCGAACCATGCTCCCTGAGCCACATTTGGGGATGGCCCCCGTGGTGCTTGTTGTAGGATCTGGTGGTTCGCGTGGACCTACTGCCTTATACAGAGTGTCTGTATTGACCCATGGCACCTGGTGGTCACATGGAAGTCATTGTGGCCAAGAAAGGGGACACGAGCTAGCTGTTTCCAGCACAAGAGGGCCATCTCGGGGTGGCCCTGTGGGCTGGACCCATGGGCCAGCGGGGTGGGTCTGCCGGGCCCAGACCCACCCGACCCCTTTTTACAAAAGGCCCTATAAATTTCAAACTATAAGTCAATTTTATGAGCCTTCTATGGTGTTGGAACCCTTGTGATGAGGCGGTTCTTTTGATATGGATTTGTGAGAACATATTGAGGGATATTGTTGGTGTAGAGATTTTCCCCATAGTTTTTTACATGAGTGTTTGGTATGACATTAAATAGAAATCCCCTCGAGAGACAGAGTCCCAGATAGAGTTATGGAAACCTCCTTGGGACTAGAGTGATACTCTATAACCCTTGATGTATTTCGTTGTGTATTGACATGAAATCCGAGTGAAGGAAATTAATCCTCCATATAGTGGGCCGTATTAGTAGGGTTCACAATATTCTTTGGAGTCCCCTATGTTATGAGATGCTTTGATAGGATTCAAGGTATTCTTTGAGAATCCCCTACATTATAGGGAAATATAGATTTGGTTCGTAGTATTCTCTTTGAGAATACCCTCTCTGTATAACATAATATTGACCAGCGAAGACATCAAGACTCTAGGAGAGATTCCTCCCAAAATGAGCTTCCCTTGAGTGGAATCCTATGGAAGATGTATGGATGTGACTTATCCTTACGTATTTATTGGTATTTGAGTATATCTATATATCCTTGGTATATGTATGAGTGTATACCTTTGTAGATCTAATCGTGTATACTTTCTATGGTTTTTACTTTTGTGGTTTTGGTGTGTCCTACTAAGTACTATTTTACTCACCCATGTACAAGCTTTTCCCTCTTGTGTCCTATAATGTGTAAAAAACTAACATTTCAATGAAGTCCTAGGCAGATTTGGACCAAGACTAGGATCGTACGGTGCCTTGTGGGATCATATGTATCGAGCTATTTCCAGAAGCTTCCAACTACAGCTTCAATACCATTTTTTTCATATCATACTTTTTGGATTTCATTATTTTCTTGGGATTGTATTATGGTATGGTTTACCATCTACAACATTACATTCTTATGGTACTCTATGGTTGGTTGTTATTGTATGCATGAATTGTGGTTGGTTTTTTCTCTTTTTTTTTCTTGTCGCTCAGAGCCATGTATGTGTGTTCTAGTACTTAGGAAAAGGCCTCCATTTTTTGGGATATGCCTACTCAGCACTAGTATCCATCCCCTATCCTATCGAAATCGGACTTGGGGTAGTCGCAACATGATCCCCACTGGGATGGGTCGTGATAGAGCGGTATCATAGTGGTTCAGTCCCCTACTGGGACCAGGATTTAGTGAGATTGGTCTGGGGAAACAATGTTAAATGTTTTGATTATGGATTTAAGGATAAGGAATCCATTGTGGGTGCATCAGCTGATGTATCCATACACCCGGACTCTGGGTACCTTCTTTTTGACTCGGTATATGAAAACACTGGTTGTAGGGAAATGAATGGCACATGCATCATATAGTAATGGTTTGTATTTTCCATGTCCTTGAGTCACCTCTCAAGATATATTCAATTGATCATGGTTCATCTTGATCTGTTTCAGGATTCCTCCACATGGAAATCCAGGCAGGATCCTGATGTGCAGTCATGTGGATGATCTACTTAGCGATGAGGTGTCAGTACATGGGCATTTCCCAGATATGGAACCCCCACGTGGTTTAACTATTATATTAAAACCCAGTAAGGGGCTGTTTTTGTCAGCACTACCGGTAGAGGATGTATGTGGGCTCAGTGTGTTGCATGAGTTCTAGAGACAGAGACCTCCCAGGTTTTGGGGTGAGACTGATCCCCCATGTTGTTGAGGATTGGCCGGTGGCAGTTACTCATGTCTTCTACCTTGTGAGGACACCACCTGACCAGATGACAGTTATGATAACCCTGCTATTTATTACACACTAAAACATGATTTATGACATAAAATTCACTTTATACTACATATAAGATCAAGAGGTCTTGTGTATTTGGGGATTATGATCATTACATAACAACTTGAAACATGAAATACAACATCTTTATAGAAAACTTCTTTTACATGACCACTACATTCCCTCGTACTTAGGATTGCATGGGAAAACTGAGGACATGCATAAGAAAAGGGTGAGCTATAAAGCTCAGTAAGGGATTCAATAAGGAATAACATGGATATTACAATACATGTTAGGTAATAGGCATATCAATTGAGCCCAAGATAAACAAGAACATATAGGCATGACAAAGCATGATAATCATAACATGGAAATGTGGCAACAACACTTAACATGGAATTAGCATAAGCCAAGGATAATTGCACATGGAGCATGATTAAAACCTCATTACACATAAATTAGCATGATTAAACACCCATTTCACATGAAATATCATGATACTATACTTTACCCAATGCATTGGAGTGCTATCAGGGCACACCCTTTTTAACATTTCATTTCATGAATAAGTGCGCCACATGGATCATATAACCTAGATTCAATCAATATCATAAGTTATTACATGATTATGTAATGTGGAATAAATATATGATTGTACCATTAAATATTTATATGTGCATAAAGGTGAATACCCTTGATAGAGACATGGTTATGGTATTCACTACATAATGATCTTGGCTAGGAAAAATTCGGTGCAATTTCGGTAGCATAATGACTTGACATAAGGATTCATGAAAATGGATGATGAGAGTGAAATGGGTGTCTCATTATATGTACATGAAATGGAATGTAAGGGGGGTCATATAGATACATGTCCTAACAAACGTAATGGAATTTAGATGCATAATACAAAAGAATTACTTGGATGTAAAAGAGAAGAGAGAAATCCATCACGGAATTTCGGCATGGTAACAGGTGTATATGGGAGGAATTAATGTGAGATAAATGGGTATCCAATAATCCAGAAATAAAGAGGGAAGTATGGTGGAGGTGAGAAATCATACCCCAACATTATTAATTGAAAACAAAAGGGCATAACAACTTATTGAATATTGGACAAAAATGGGAAAGGAAGAAATCCCTTACTTGGAAGTGTGATCCATAAGGCATAGGAGAGGCTTTAAATAGGATTATTGGGAACTTGGGGAACCTTGGGAGCATTATAGAGAGAGTAGGGCATAGGTTGGGTGAAATCCAATGTCTTTGAGTGAAGAGGAAGGTGGAGCTTCGGTGGGTTTATATAGGAAAGGAGAGGGAATACTTTATTATTTAGGTTTGGGTCACCCCACAATAAAATAATCAATACCACAAACCAGCCCATAGTTTTTCCCATAGTTTTTGCCAAATGGGAGTGGAAAACAATATTTTATAATGCAAATGGCCTAAAGTCTCAAAATAATAGGGTTTCTTATGTGGAGGTGAGTCACACTCTCAAGGAAATTCACTTAAGAAGTGAAAATGTTTATAAATCTTGGAGGGTCCACTAAAGTTTTTTAAAATAAATCAAATAATCCTAAAATCACAGTATTTTAATGGTAAAATATATATTATCCAGAAATACCATTTTTAATATTTTATAACATCATTATTGGGTCATTCTGATGTCATAAAACACATTATATATTTAAACGATATTTATTTTTTACCCAAAAAATCAACTGTCTCAGAAAATTATGAAAAATTCACTGTTGGATAATTTTGACATCATGATTCCAAAAATAATATTCATTTTATCTAAATAATTTTTTAAATATGTGAATTTTTTCTTATAAAATAAAAACTGACATTTATAGGAAATTCATGGGTTTTGAAAAAAAGGCTTTCAATCCTTAACCAAAATTACAATTACATAATAAAAATATTAAATAGTTTATATTTAATAAAAAATAATTTAATAAGAACAATATTTTATAAAAATATTATTTAATTCAAAAATTCATTAATTCATCAAAATAGATTTCTTAGATGAATATTAACTAAAAATACTATTTTCTCTTTAAAAACTATTTACAAAGTAACAATAATAAAATGAATGCATAATCACTATTATATACAAAAATAATGCACATAATCATAGGGATAAGGTCTTGTTACATAACCCCTTATAACACACACATAGGATCATAGGGTAAGGTCTGCGATGGTGACAAACTCTTGGGGTGGCACAGATAGCATTTCTCGGGTGGTATTCTTTATCAACTTCCACTTCTCTCATAGGCGATTTTGTTCGAGCTAAACATGTTGAAGATTGGAAAGGGTTGCTATGAAAAATGTGCTTCAAACGGGGAAATTCTACTAGATGAGGTCATCGCTTCTTTTGTATGAGTAAATTGGATTTGGTAAAGCCATATATTTATACTAATCATGTGATCACTGTTAAATGGCTATATTAGCAATGGTCACAATTCCTAACAGTATTTTAAAATCTAGAAACACAACACAAATAAAGTGCATATATTATATAACCATTTTAAATTATAATACATTTAATTAGATCAAGTGGAATTCTCATTATTGAATGTTTGGGTCGTTACAATCTTCACGCATTAAGAAATTTCTCCCTCGAAAATTCTTTTCCCACACTAAAAAAAGATGAGGGTAAATATACTTCATCACTTCCTCTGATTACCACATCGCTTATTCAAACCTATGGTTTCTCCAAAACATCTTCACGAGGGGAATTTTCTTATTTCATATGAATTTTGCCCTATGATCTAGATCATCACTGGTTGCTCCTCGTAAGAAAGATCATCCTCTAATTGTAATACCTTTGATGAGAGTACATGTGAAGGGTATGGTATGTACTTTCTTAAGAGGGATACATGAAATACATCATGTGATTTGGCCATGGTAGGTGGGAGTGCTAGTCGATAGGCCACAACACTGCCACAATCAGGAAGCTCGAAGAGGCTGATGTACCTAGGACATAACTTCCCTTTCTTTCAAAACATCATGACCTTCTTCCATAGAGATATGCGTTTGAATACCATGTCTCCAAATTTAAACTCAAGGTCTTGTCAACGGTTATCGGCATAACTCTTCTGTCAACTCTAGGCTGCCTAGATATGATCTTGAATGGTTTTCACCTTCTCATCCATTTCTTCGACCATTTATGGTCCTAGCAGATTACACTTACCGACTTCATCCCAACATGCCGGTGTTCTGCACCTCTTCCCTTATAGGGCTTTATAAGGTGCCATTCAGATGCTCGAGTGGAAACTATTATTATAGGAGAATTCAACTAGAGTAATATGTTGATCCCATACTCCTTTAATGTCCATTAAAATTTATTATAACAAATATTCTAGTGTCTGAATAGTTTGCTTAGATTGTCCATCAGTTTGAGGATGATAGGCCGTACTAAAGTTCAGTTTAGTATCCAGAGCTTGTTGAAGACTCTTCAAAAACATAGAGGTGAATCTTGGACCTCGATTGGATACAATAGATAGTGGTACTCCATGCACCCTTACCACTTCTCAGATATACATTTCTGCATGTTGATCCAATGATAAATCCTCTCGAATTGCAATAAAGTGTGCAGACATTGAAAGACGATCCACATCAACCCAGATTGTATTATTTCCTTTGTATGTCTTCGGATGTCCGGTGATAAAGTTCATGGTGATGTAATCCCATTTCCATACTGGTGTGGGAAATGGTTGCATAATCCCCTTAAACTGATGCCTCTCTACATTCACATGCTGACACACCAGGCACGTTGATATATACTCAGTGATCTCCTTCTTCATATTATCCCACCAATAATTCTCTCAGAGATCTCGATACATCATTATGTTTCCTTGGTGAATATAGAAATTTGAACTATGTGAATCATCAAAAAGTTCCTTCTTCAGCTCTGGGCATGACAGAATGCATAGTATTTTCCCAAATCTCAAAATTACTTCTTAATTAACATTGAACTCAATGTATTTCCCTATTCTAATAACTTACACTTTTTTCTAAATTCCAACGTAATTTTTTTATCATACTTTAACCTTTCCAAAAGACACGGTTGACTAATCATTTGTGAAATGATTGATAATGTTCCCTTCTTTATGATTCCCATGTCCATATTTGTCAAATCTAAAAAGATTGGATCCTTATCAAATCTCATCAATGATAGAATCGTTGGGTCCTTTCTACATAGAGCATATGCCACCTTGTTCGCTTTACCAGGGTGGTAATTGTTTGAGAAGTCATAGTATTTGATCATATATAACCATATTCATTGGTTTATGTTTAACTATTCTTGTGTGAATATATACTTGAGGATTTTTTGGTTGGTATATACTTCACACTTAACCCCAAAGAGATAATGCCTCCATATGTTTAAGGTAAAGATCAGAGCATCCAACTCCAGATCATGTGTTGGATAATTTTTCTCATGAACATACAATTTCCTTGAAGCATAGGCAATGACTTTGTCATTTTTCATCAACACACAGCCCAATCCATTCTTCGAAGCATCACTAAATATCACAAAAACTTCTCCACTTATGGGTAAAGTGAGAACGAGTGCAATGAAAATACTCTGTTTCAAATCCTTGAAGCTTTCTCCGCATTCATCACTCCAAGAAAACATTAATCCCTTCTAAGTAATCTTGGTAAGAGGGTTGGACAATCGTGATAAATTTCTCACAAATTGACAATAATATCCAACTAACCCCAAGAAGCTACGGATATCTGTTACCGATGTTTGTCTTGGATACCCCTCAAATGAAGCTATCTTGGATGGATCCATAGATATCCCATTGCTTGTGATGATATGGCCCAAGAATGAGACCTCCTTTAACCATACCTCACACTTGTTGTACTTTACATAGAGATTCTCCTTCCGAAAGGTCTCTAGTACAGTTCATAGATGCTCCTCATGATCCTTCTTGGTTTTGGATTATATTAGAATATCATCTATAAAGTCTACCACAAATTTGTCGATGTAATCCCTGAATACTCTATTCAGGAAGTCCATGAACACTGATGGAGCATTAGTAAGTATGAAAGGCATTACTTTGAATTCATAGTGCCTGTATCTTGTACAAAAAGAATTCTTGGGGATAAATTCCTCTTTCACCCTTACTTGATAATATCCCGACTGAAAATCCACCTTCGTGAAGTATTGTGCCCCACGCAGTAGAATAAACAAGTCATCAATTGATGGGAGAGGATACTTGTTGTTTATCATTATTTTTTTAAGCTCATGATAATCGATTCAAAGGCGCATTGACCCATCCTTCTTCTTGACCAAGAGGAATGGTGCACCCCATGGTGAAGCGCTTGGGCATATAAATCCTTTATCTAGATTCCCCTATAGTAGTTTCTTCAGCTCCTCAAGCTCCATAACAACCATTCTATATGGAGTATTGGATATTGGCAATGCCCCAGGTATATGGTCATTTGAGAATTCAAAATCTCTTATAGGACGAAGACCGGAAATTCTTTGGGAAACACTTTAGCAAATTCCTTAAAATAGACATGTCATCAAGGATGGTTTCATCCTTGGACTCAATTATCTGAGCCAGATATGTGTGCTCAATGGGTAGTATTATCTATGCTTGAGATGATGGAGCTAAAGAAGATTCATCTTCCTCCTTCCACTTGTACAAAATCGGGTGTCAATTCTCCACATGCATAGTGATTTCCCTCTTAGGAAAATTTATGTTGGCTCTATATAGGGAAATCCAATACTTGCTATGAATTGTATCAAATTCCAATAGAGGTGGTATGATTAGGGATTCTAGGAAGCTCAATCCATCTATTATTATAGGGGAGGAGTTATATTCATGGGATGCAATGAATTCCCCATTTCTGGTACTCACCGACATCATTAATTCTTTGACTTGTGGTGGTGTTGGGGTTGTTCTACTAAACATTTGGGATATAAAAGAATGTGTAGAACCTGAATGAGAAAGTATGTCCTCTATTCTTGAATGAATAACAAGAGTACTTGTCACCACTTCATTGTCGGGGTTCACTACGGATGTAGTGATGGAAAAAGCTCACCCTTGATGCCTTGGAGGTTGATGTTTGCCTCAAAAAACCCTTGGAATAGGGCACTGATTTGCAAGGTGCCCTGGTTCATTCCAATTGAATCAATGAACAACACATTGAGAGTCTAATGTAGTTTTCCTCTCCTCTGTCGCAGCCACGGGTTTTTCTTGCCAACAGTTAATAGCTAGGTTCCATTCTCTTCCACACGTAAAGCATTTCCTCATCCCCTCAAGAATTTTCTAGGGTGCTTCTTTCTACACCTTTTGCATGTGGGGTACTAGATTTTCACAGCACTATTGGATTTATCCATCGGGTTTCTAGAATTAAAGTCCACCTTACACATCTTATCCCCATGATAACCCTGAGCTTCGCCGATCTCTATTTTAACCTTGAGGGAACATCCGACTATTTCCTCATAGATGTTGAAGTCGCGGATCATCAGGGCTTTCCACATGCTAGGTTTCAGCAAACCAAAGAAGCAGCCAACATTGTATTCAAGGGTAATGACAAAGCCAAATTCATATCATGCTAGCTTTGTGATGTTTTCCTCGTACACTTTGACAGATTCATCATCTTTTTTTCTTGAGTGAAAGGAATTACCCTTCCATCTTAAGATGGAGGGTGCATGGAAAATATTTATTGAAAAACATCTTCTAGAAATCCTTCCATTCCAACACATCGATCTCCTCCTCAAGATTTTTATTTTTGACCAATGTCCACCATTGATCAGATTCACCCTCCATACGATAAGTATCCAAGAGAACCTTCTCCTTTTCAGAACATTGAAGGATGAAGAATATCTTTTCAGTGGAGTTGATTCGTTGTTTGGTGATTGAGGTATCAGATGATCCATTAAAATTAGGAGTCCTTTGTCTCATGAATCTTTCAATAGCGACTTGTTCTTTCTTGGGGGGGGGGGGGGGTTGAACGTTTCTCTTGACCCATGTTTCTATTCAAATCTTGGGTAAACTAGGATAGTATCGTGACAAAGTTTGTGATTCCTGCTCCCATCAGTTTGGGAATCTCATTAGAATAGTCATCACATTGAACTTCACATTGGTTGTTAGCCTGAGTCCTCATATTATCGGCCATTTTCTAGAATAAAAGGGAATGTTTGGGGTAACACATAAAGGGTAATCCAATGACAAAATAGATGACTTATAAATAGATTTTATTTCCTTGATTTATGAATCTATATGATTTAATATATACTATTCAACATATATTCTTAGGGGATTTTTTTAATTACCTTAATAATAGTTTGTACTATGCTTGTGAATTTACGAATGCATATCCCCCGAGAGTGTCATAAACAAGAGTAAATAAAGGCCTATTGTCATGTACCATGATACCCCGGGTCAAGCCCGAAACTCTTTTTCAGGGTTTTCACCCCTAGCTACATCCATGCCAGAGACACATCTACCTGCTCGTATCCAGATAGAGATGTATTTTCTTGATAAACAACTTAATCAATACCCACCAAAACATAGAGATGTTTTTATTATACATAGTTATGTCTCTAAGGCTTCAATGGGGTTTTCTAATCCTAATCCCAAAAATAACTAAACCTATCCTCTGATACCAACTTTGACAACTCTGCTCTTTATTACACTCTAAAACATGATTTATTACATTACATAACTTGATACCACATTGAAGATCGATAGGTCTAGTGTTTTTGGGGATTAGGATCATTACATAACAACGTAAAACATGAAATACAACATCTTTATTGAAAAATTCATTTACATGACCACTACATTCCCTCATACTTAGCATTGCATGGGATAACCTGAGGACATTCATTAGAAAAGGGAGAGTTATAAATCCCAGTAAGGGAGTAAACACGGAATAAAATGAAGATTACAATACATGTTAGGCAATAGGCATATCAATGGATCATAAGAGAAACATGAACATAAAGGCATGATAAAGCATGATAATCATAACATGGAAATGTGGAAACAACACTTAACATGGAATTAGCATGATCCAAGGATCATTTCACCTGGATAATGAGTAAAACCTCATTGAAGATAAATTATCATGATTCTACACCCATTTCAAATGAAGTATCAGGATACTACAGTTTACCCACTGCATTGGAGCGCTATCAGGGAGCACCCTTCTTAAAAAATCATTTCATGCATAAGTGTGCCACATGGATCATATAACATGAAATCAATTAACATCATAAGTTATTCCGAGATTAATTTATGTGGAATAAATATATGAAATTAACAGTCAATATGTATGTGTGAATAAAGGTGAATACCCTTTACAGAGACATGGGTATGGTATTCACTACACAGTGATCTTGGCTTGGAAAAAATGGGGTGCAATTTCAGTAGCATAACAGCTGGACATAAGGATTCATGAAAATATTTGATGAGAGATAAATGATTGTCTAATCATTTTTACTTGAAATGGAAAATAATGGGTTCATATAGATACATGTACCAAAAAACATAATGGAATTTAGATGCATAATACAAAATAATTACTTGGATGTAAAAGAGGAGAGGGAAATCTGTCATGGAATTTCAGCATCGAAACAAGTGTACTTGGGAGGAATTAATGACAGAGAAAGGGGTCTCCCATCATCCAAAAATAAATATGTCAGTATGGGGGAGGTGCGAAATCATACCCCAAAATTTGTAATTGAAATAAAAAGGGAATAACAACATAATGAAAATTGGACAAAAATGAGAATGGAAGGAATCCCTTACATGGAGGTGTGATCCCAAAGGCTTGGGAGAGGATTGAGAGAGGCTTATTGGGATACTGGGGAACCTTGGGAGGATTCTTGAGAGAGGAGTTCATGGGGAGGATGAACTCTAAAGGCTTTTATGGAAGAGGAATTGGGAGCTGGGGTGTGTTTATGAAGGAAAGGAGTGTGAATTCATTATTATTTAGGATTGGGTCACCACACATTAAACTAATCAATACCACAAAACAACCCATGGTTTTTCCCATGGTTTTTGCCAAAGGGGAGTGGAAAACAGTATTTTATAAGTCCAATGGCCTAACTTCTTAAAATAATAGGTTTGATTATGTGGAGGTGAGTCACACTCTCAAGGAAATTCACTTAATGCAACACACTGACCCCAGTTACCCTGAGTCAGTGCATTATTAAATAACATTGGGATGATCACAAAAGATCAAGTCTTGAAAGACCTATTAGTTTAGTATCCTTGGAAGTAATAGATACATTAATAATGTTTAAATTACTTCATAAAATGGAAAACTAAAACTACATTGTTTCCATAAACAACATTGAGATCCCATAGAATATCCCTGCAAGTCAGTCATAATATGCATCTTCGCATCCTGGGAAAAATAAAACCTAGAAAGGGGTGAGTTCAGAAGATCAGTAAGGATAACAATATAGAGGAGACTTTCATAAATAAGAATAAATATTTAATTCAATGTATAATACTAAAAAAATCCTTTTAAACTTGATATTTAGCATAATATGGAAAATATAAAATCAAATAATGTCATTTACTTACACACATGGATATTCTACTAGTTGAATAATCACTTGCAATATCAATAGCCACATTCATAATGATGGAATGCATAATGTCAGGCTATCATAACCACATAGTCAAGGCCTTGTGCCAAGACTACAAATAAGATTTTGTCAAGGCCTTGTACCAAGACACTAGTTTGTCTCATGAGACCTACCGATGCATCGAGGAGCTATAGTGGGTCCACCCATCACTTACTAAGTCCAATGCATTCCTCATATGAAAATGTTTAAACATAACATAAACATTCATATTAAAACTAGAATATGAAATGTCAATACTTTATACATAAACCATGAATGGTATAAAAATAACACATCCACAGTCAAACATATCACAAAACCTTCAATACAATATGGATGTTTTTTATCATAATAAATCAACTTCAAATAAGCTTACAATCCATTAAAGGATGTTTACATAGATAAAATCAAAACATCTTTTTGAGAAAAATATCTTTTTATTTTGAAATTATTTAAAAGTCATATAATTATAAAGGAAAACATTTATTTTTAAAATATTCTTATAATCTTGTAAGGGATTCTTCAACGATGTTATAATGGCATAAAATAGCCGCACCCACCATATATGTTAAAAAAATTCAATCTTACCTTAATGTTGTCAAAAAGGTTATATAGGACCTTGTTTGGAAAACAACAGAAAGATTACTTTATAAACATCTTATAAAGGTCAAACAAGGGTATTAATGACTTTATCCCATAGTCTACTAAATAGTAGTAATGTTTTGAAATACATTTTTAAGAAACATGGATGTGGATGATAAAGAGGTCCCCGTAGATAATTACGTATAAACCATCTCAGATAATGAAGAGATTATAGAATTAACCCTTAACTTGTACTTTTCCATGGTAGAGGGTAGGTTAAACTCCTGTATAATGGTTAAATAATTTTTATTAAATTATAAAAGAATCATATACATTAATATGATATCATATATGATCTTTTAACAATTCTTTGTTAATAATATCTTAGTATTATCGTCATTTTCGTTTTTAACTGATTCGTTTTCCATTATATTATTTATTATGTGAGTCATATTTTTTAGGTATGGGATGTATTTTATTCATTTACAGAATGATATCAAGTATTTAGACATTATTTTTAATCATCAAATGATAATTAGTCTTGAATGGATACGATGGGGAATTAATCTCGTCACGTTCGTGGAGACGATAATCCGTACGTACGCACGAACAAAAATTTCATTCTTTTGATATTAAAATAATATATAATTGGATGGTATATCATATATACAGAATCATTATCTTGTTATATTTATTATTTATATCAATTAAACATCATTATTATACCCATCCAAATAATAATGTATTGAATAACAATTATACCACAACGTGGAGACGGTAAGTCGTACATACACACGTATGGTGACATGTCTTTCAAAAGATTGATAGAATGATAAATTTGGTTGTACCATATTTATGATAACATCTCATTATATATATGATACTTGAGATATTATTTTATAATGGAAACAACAAAGAAAAAGGAAGTGGAAGAAGAAAGGAACTTGAAAGAGGCGATGAAATATTTACCTCTTCTTTAGGTTCTTCCTTTTGATTTGATCAAAATGGATCCATAGGTTGGATTTCTGACTAAAGGAATGACTCTAGGATGAATGTATTATAGTTTGGATGGTATTTGGGAAGTGGTTTGCCGATCCAAATGGCTTTGAAGGTGTGAATTAGAGAGAAGGGGGAGTTCCCTTTTATAAAAGGGGTGAGGGGAAACTTAGGAAAATCTAGAAATATTATATTATAATAAAATCATTTTCATTTTTAATGGCTAAAAAATGTATCATTTAAAGGATAATGTGGGGATGGGTCTAAAACCACTCAACCAATACGTTTTAGATAGGTTTGGGTCACTATATTAACTTTATCTTTTAAATTTAACTCTTAGTAAAATAGTTTGACAATTACCATGTCTCTTTGTATTTTTATATTATAAGGTTAATAAACATACTATATACTTCCAATAGAACCCCAAGTGGTTCATTAATGATACACATATCATTATATAAGTCCTTTTCCCGAACCATATATTTTTAAGAATATAATATAAATTAATAATATAACATTTGTTTTAAAAACTCTTTTATGTCTATTTTGACACTATTTGGTATTTTGTTTTTTCTAAATTTATAACAACATTATTACTTCAAATAAAGTTCATCTAACCAACCCTAATATGTCATAGTATCCTAGTAAATTAGTGTAATTCATAAAAAGTCTCAAATTACATCTATTTGCATATTTATAATATCAATTATTATAATATTTCATTAATTATGTAATTAATGCATCATCATTGTGTCATAAATAAACAAAATTATCTAATGTCTAAAAAATATAAATAAAATACCATTATGTATTGAATACTTTTATCTTTCTATTTAATATTTATAGTCGAATTTATCTTATGTTTAACCCTATATTAAACATGTTTTAGTTATTAAACGTTGATTTTAACTCTTTTAACACTTCTTTGAATTAAATAATAATAAATGTCCTAATCTAATCCAAGTGGACCAAAGAGGTTCATATTTTCTTTCCTAAGGTTTTTTTTGGTCGAAAAATACTTATCAAATAGAATTGGGACATTTTTTAGGGTAATAATAATATCATTTTACCCTTAATTACCCTATTTACTTTTAACCGTGGTAAATAAAAGTAAAAACGTTACTATTTAGAAAAAAATTATTTTCATCTTATTTAACCAAATTTTACTTACTGATATCAACCATGTCTCTCGGATTTTCGAAATTCCACTCACAGAAGTCGTAAAATTATGTTTTGTGTGAATTTGCAAATTCTCTTAGGAGGTGGGTAAAAGACGGTGAAAAGTTCAATACAATTTTTATATATCTAATATTATTATAAACTGAATCCAATGAAATACATTGAAATTATATAGGTATTGTGTATATATTTTGACCTAAATAAATTTAGATAAAATAAATAATCATTTAATGAAAAATTCGGTTTAAAACTATAACTCAGTGTTTTTCACTATTCATAAAAAATTTAACGTTTTCAGAAAAATACCAAAAATTCACCCTAAGATAATTTTGAAATTCGAAATCCCAAAATTAAGTCCATTTTGAAAGATAAAATTTATAAAATTTCAAAAAGTTGGTATTACTATTCATAACGGCTAGTTTGATTGGTTTTGGTGTGTTAAAAATCAAAGTTGCGTAAAGGCGTGCTACTGTATTATTCAAAGAGAAGCATACTGTGGAAGCTTGGGGTATTACATTCTCCCCTACTTCAAATAATTTCATCCTCGAAATTTCTAGAGTATTACTACATAAAAGGACTTGGGTGGTTCTTCATCATAAGTTCCTCGGGTTCCCACATTTCCTCTTCCATCTTATGGTCTCTCCATAGAACTTTTACCAGACGAGTCGTCTAGTTTCTCAACACTTGTTCTCATGTATCAAGAAACATGGATGACTCTTCACAATAAGACAGATCAGGTTCCAGTTCTAATTCTTCATAGGTGAGTACATGCGTTGGGTCAGGCGTGTATTTTCTCAGTAGTGATATGTGGAACACATCATGGACTTTGGAGAGACTTGGCGGAATTTCCTAACGGTAAGCTATATCCCCAATTTGTTCTAGAATTTCAAAAGGTCCGATGCACCTGGGACTCAATTTTCCCTTCTTACCGAAACGTATAACTCCCTTCCTTGTAGATACCTTCAATAAAACATTATCTCTACCTGAAATTACAAATCCTTCAGTTATCAGCATAGATATTCTGTCTACTTTGAGTTTCTTTGATGTGGGTTTGGATTACCTTTACCTTTTCCATGGTTTCCTCAACAAGTTTTGGGCCTACAAGTTTTCTTTCACCAAAATCATCCCAACAAGTTGGTTTGCGAAATCTCTTTCCATATAACGCTTCATATGGTGCCATCTGAATACTTCAATGGAAGCTATTGTTATAGGAAAATTCTACCAAAGGTAAATATTGATCCCACATACCTTGAAAGTCAAGTGAGCATGATCTCAACATGTAATCTAAGGTATGAATAGCCTGTTCTGATTGTCCATTAGTTTGGGGGATGGTAGGCAGTGCTCAATCGAAATTCAGTATCCATGGCTTTCTAAATAATTGTCCAAAATCATGATGTAAAATGTGGATCACGATCAGAAACAATCGATAATGGGACTCGATGAAGTATTACAACTTCATTAATATATAGTCTTGCTAATTGTTCATGTGGTAAATCTTCTCTTATAGAAAGAAAATGTGTTTTCTTGGTAAGATGATCAACAATGACACATATAGCGTCATTTTTTCTAGGATTCTTTGGTAGTCCCATGCCAAAGTCCGTCGTAATATTATCCCATTTCCACAATGGTATGGGAAGATGTTTCATGACTCCTCCAGGCTGTTTCTTTCCAGCTTTCACTTTTTCAAAAACCATAAATCATGACACAAAATCAGAAATCTCCCTCTTCATGTTGTCCCACCAAAAATGTTCCTTCAAATCTATATACATTTTGGTGCTCTGAGGGTGTATAGAGAAATTGGAACTATGAGAATCATCCAACAATTCTCTTTTTAGATAAGATATATTGGGAACACAAAGTCTCTTCCCAAATTTCATAATTCCATCTTCATACATAAAGTCACTGAATCTCCCATCATTAGAAGCTTTAATATTCTTTTGAAACTCTTCATCATCAGTCTGAGAACTCTTTATCTTTTCTAGTAAAGATGGTTTGGAAACCATTGGAAAAAGTATTTATGTTTCACCTTCCATGGTGATTCCTATATCCATCTTTACTAGATATATAAAAATAGGATCCCTTTCAACTCTCATATTGTTCAAAACTCCATGAACCTTTCTACTCAAAGAATCTTCCACATTATTTGCCTTCCCTGGGTGGTAGTGTATCATGCAATCATACTCCTTGAGTAGGTCAAGGAATCTCCTTTGAATCATGTTGAGTTCTTTCTATGAGAAAATATACTTCAAACTCTTGTGATCATTATAAATCTCATATTTTTCACCATAGAGATAGTGTCTCCAAATATTCAAAGAAAAGATTACAGCTGCTAACTCAAGATCATGAGTAGCATAGTTTTGCTCATGAATTTTCAGCTCTCGTGATGCATAGTCAATAACCCTATCATTCTGCATAAGGACACAATCATGTCCTTTCTTATAAGCATTACTATAAATAACAAACCCATCATTCCCCGATAGTAAAGTCAATATAAGAGCATTGAATAATCTTCTATTCATTTCTTCAAAACATTCTTCACACTCATTTGTCCAAACTAATTTAACCCCTTTTCACGTGAGCTTTGTTAATAGGTTAGCCAACCCGGAAAAATTCTGTACGAAATGTCGATAATAACCTGCTAAACCAATAAAAGTGTGTACCTCGGTTATTCTCGTTGGTGTTAGCCATTATTGGATTTCCTTGGTCTTATAAGGATCAACATAGATTCCATACTTCGATACAATATGTCCAAGAAATGAAATATCCTGAAGCTAGAATTCACACTTGCTAAACTTCCTATATAATTCATGTCATCTAAGAGTCTTCATGATAATGTGCAAGTTATTTTCATGATCTTCGTAGCTTTTGGAGTATACCAAGATACCATTAATAAATACAACTACAAAATCATCAAGATATTCCTTGAAAACTCTGTTCATTAGATCCATGAAGACAGAGGGTGCATTAGTCAATCCAAAAGGCATTAATGTAAACTCGTAATGCCCGTACCGGGTTCAAAATGCTTTTTTTTCAGAATTTATTCCTTCTTCACACATAACTGATGGTATCCATATTGAAGTTCAATCTTTGAAAAGTATTGATATCCATGCAGTTGGTCAAATAAATCATCAATGGGAAGTAGGGGATACTTGTTCTTTGTTGTTATAGTATTGATCTCCCTTTAGTCGATGCACAACCTCATAGATCCATCTTTCTTCTTAACAAAAAGGGCAGGGGCTCCCCATAGAGAGACACTGGGATTAATAAATCCCTTATAACTCAATTCCTCTAGTTGTTTCTTTAGTTCCAATAATTCCATAGGGTCCATTCTATAAGGGGTGTTCGATATGGGCCTTGAACCAGGAATTAAATCAATGAAAAACACAATTTCTCATTCTAGAGGATGTCCAGGTAAATCTTTTGGAAACCCATCAACATATTTTTTCACAATAGGTACATCCTCTATTTGAACATTATTTTCCTCATCCACAGTTATTTCATTCTCTTCCTCCCCAATAACTGAATTTAGTTGAACCACTGGGGTTGGATCTAGATAAGAATTAGGTTGTGATGATTCTTCTCTAAAGATAAGGTGTTCTTTATCATCGTCATAAAAAATCATATCCTCCTTCTTCTTAAAATAAATTTTCACATCATGGCCAGAAAGTCAATCTATACCAAGGATTATGTAAAATTCAATCATGGGTATGATGATGAGATCAATATATAAAGAACATTTGTATTCCATAATGGGAACTGATTCACAAAACATTGTTACATTGATACTTCCCTTATGAGTTTTGACTGACAACTCCCTTGTTAAATAAAATTGGAAATATCTAATTTTCTTAGAAAATTGGGAAGATATGTAACAATGCGATGATCCGTAATCAAATAAATCATTTTCTAAACTTGAGGAAACCATTAAATTACCTACCACCACGCCTTTCTGAACTTCTACCACAACAGTAGTGATAGCATAAGCTTGACCTTGATCCCTTGTCCTTTTCTAAGGTATGTTCCCCTGACTATTAGAAAATTCATTTGCATAATGTCCCATCTCCCTGAAATTGTAGCATTGAAGATCAGTAGCTTCTTTCTTCCCCTTGCAATCACGAGCTTGGTGGACTTTTTCACCACACTTGTAACAGACTCCCATTCACTTCAAGCAAGTACCAGGGTGTTTCTTCTCACATTTACTACAGGATGGATATTCAACTTTTCTTTTCTTCCCTTTATTTCAATTTCCAGAGTGATCAGCAGATCTCTTCTTCTCTTGCTTTGATTTAAAGTCATAAGACTTAGAGAATTATTTTTCTATATTGATATCACATGAGACAATATATTCGTACGATGAGAAAGATTATGAGACTAATCCTCGATGAAGAAATAGTTTTAACCCATAAAATAAATGATTAATCTTAATTTTGGGGTTATTTATATAATCTGCAGCATTCCTCACTAACCTTGTAAAGTTATCCTCATACTTTGCGACATTCTCATCCTCCTTTTTCCTCAGACTCATAAATTGCCTTTCCATACATGCTCGATGGTCACGAGGAAAGTATTTTTCTAAGAAAAACTCTTTAAACTCCCTCCATTCCATATTTGATACTTCATCATCTTCCTTTTTATTTTGAATCAATGACCACCATTGATCAACATCTCCAGTGAGGCGGTAAACTGCCATGACAAAGTTTTCCCTTTCGCTACTCCCCAAGGTGTGGAATATTTTCTCTAAGAAATTTATCCATTGCTTAGCTACTAATGGATTTGTACTCCCATTGAATGTTGGTGGTTGTTACCTCATGAAGTAACTAACATTGATCCTCCACGCTGTGGATCAGGGTGCTCCATATGGGTAAGGTTATTATTTATAACCTGTGTGAGTTATCCCAATATGGTGATAAGCTGATCAGCACCAGTTGTATCACTAGCTCCATAATAATTATCTTGAGCAGGAGGGAAATCCATACATGGAGTGCACGCATTGATACAGTTTCTATTCCTTCCACTAGGCACCATTTCGAAACAATGGCATAAACTAGATTAGTTTATGAATCGAAATACATAATTCCAAACTTCTAAAACACATAACATAAATTGAACAGTTTATGGAAATAATCTATAATCATAAAAAAATGTTTTCATTGAGGATGTATATACTCATAAACCCTTCATAATGGTTTGAAATGAAAATTTTAATTATCCTAATCATATCCCCCGAGAGTGTCGTAACCAAGAGTGCAGCAAGGCCCATTTTCATGCACCAGTTCCCATTCGAGTCATGCTCAAAGCGGTGTTTTCAGGTTTTACCCCTAGGTACATCTTTGCCTGAGACGCCTCTACCTGCTCGTATCCTGAGAGGGATTTATTTCTTGGAAAACTCAAAATATCTCTATAATAACAAAATTCTAGGAAGTTCTTCTATATTGATCCTCAAAGTCTATCTTATGGCTATGTGCTCTATTCAGAGTTTATCTAAATCTACCTTCCAAGGTTTGTACTAAACTTCATCTGATACCAATTGTAACACCCTGACCCCAAAAGCCCAGAGTTGGTGCATTATTTCATAACATTGGCATGATCACAAAAGATCAATTCTCGAAAGATAGATTAGATTAGTATCCTTGGAAGTACTGGATACATTAATAAGGTTTACATTACATCATAAAATGGAAAACTACAACAAAATTATCTCCATAGAAAACATTCAGATACCATTGACTATCCATAAAGGTTAGTCAAAATATACTTCTTCACATCCTGGAAAAAATAAAACATAGAAAGGGGTGAGCTCAGATGCTCTGTAAGGATAACATTATAGTGGAAACTTTCATAAATAAGCATAAACATTTAATGAAATGTATAAGACCAAAACAAAATCCTTTTAAACTTGAACTTTAGCATAATATGGAAAATATAAAATCAAATAATTCCATTTACTTACTCACATGGATATTCTACTAGTCTAATAATCACATGCAATATCAATAGCCACTTTCATAATGATGGAATGCATAATGGCATACTATCATAACCACATAGTCTATGCATTGTTCCAAGACTACAAATAATATTTTCTCAAGGTCTTGTTCCAAGAAACTAGTTTGTCTCATGAGACCTACCGATGCATCGAGAAGCTATTGCGGGATCCACCCATCACTTACTAAGTCCAATGCATTCCTCACATGAAAAGGTTTAAAAATAACATAAACATTCGTATTAAAACTAGCATACAAAATTTAATAATTTATCCATAAACTATGAATGTTATAAAAATTGAACATCCACAGTCGAACATATAACAAAACCTTCAATACAATATGGAAGTTTTTTATCATAATAAATCAACTTCAAATTAGCTTACAACCCATCAATGGATGTTGACATAGATGAAATGAAAACATTTTTTGAGAAAAATATCTTTCTATTTTGAAATCATTTAAAAGTCATATAATTATAAACGAAAACATTTATTTTGAAAATATTCTTATAATCTTGTAAGGGATGCTTCAACAATGTTATACCGGTATAAAATAGCCACACCCGCCATATATGTTAAAAAAGACATTCTTACCTTAATTTTTTCAAAAAGGTTATAAAGGACCTTGTTTGGAAAACGATGGAAATATTCCTTTATAAACATATTATAAAAGTCAAAAAAAGGTATTAATGACTATAACCCATAGTCTACTAAATTTTAAGAATGTTTTGAAATACATTTTTAAGAAACATGGATGTGGATGACAAAGAGGTCCCATTAGATAATTACGTATAAACAACCTCAGATAATGAAGAGATTGAAGAATTAAACCTTACCTTGTAATTTTCCTTGGTCGAGGGTATGTTAACCTCTTGTATAATGGTGAAATAATTGTTATTATATTATACAAGAATCATATACATTAATATAATATCATATATGATCTTTTAACAATGCTTTGTTAATAATATCTTACTATTATCATCGTTTTGGGTGTTAACAGATTCATTTTCCTTTATATTATTTGTTATGTGAGTCATATTTTTTATAGATGGGATGTATCTTATTCATTTACAGAGTGATATCAAGTCTTTAAACATTATTTTTAATCTTCAAAAGAAAATTAGTCTTGAATTAATACGATGGGGAATGAATCTCATCACGTTCGTGGAGACGGTAATCCGTACGTACGCACGAGCAAACATTTCATTCTTTTGATATTAAAATAATATATAATTGGATGGTATATATTATATAAATAATCATTATCATGTTATATTTATTATTTATATAAATTAAACATCATTATTATACCCATCCAAAATATAATCTATTTAATAACAATTACACCACGACGTGGAGACAGTAAGCCGTACATACACACGTATGGTGACATGTCATTCAAAGGGTGGATAGAATATTGAATTTGGTTGTACCATATTTATAATAACATCATATTATATAGAATATAAATGATTTATTATTTTAAAATTGAAACAACAAATAAAAAGTAAGTGGAAGAAGAAAGTATCTTGAAAGAGGTGATGAAATATTTACCTCTTCTTCAGGTTCTTCCTTCTGATTGGATCAAAAGGGATACATAGGTTGGATTTATGACAAAATTAATGCCTATAAGATGAAGGGGGGATAGTTTAGAGGGTATTGGAGCAGATTTTGGACGAGCCAAATGGCTTTGAAGGTGATAATTAGAGATAAGGGTGAGTGCATTTTTATAAGAGGGGTGAGGGGCCCCTTAGGAAAAGCTAGAAATGTTATTTTATAATAAAATCATTTTCGGTTTCTAATGGAACAAAAATGGATTATTTAAAGTATAAGGTAGGGATGGGTCTAGAAACACTCAACCAATAGGTTTTAGATAGGTTTGGGTCACCATATTAACTTTATCTTTTAGATTTAACTCTTAGTTAAATAGTTTGACATTTACCATGTCTCTTTGTATTTTTATATTATAGGGTTAATAAACATAATATATACTTCCAAGTGAACCACAAGTGGTTAATTAATGATACACCTATCATTATATAAATCCTTTGGCCGATACTTAGTTTTTTAGGAATAGAATATCAATTAATAATATAATATTTGATTTTAAAACTCTTTTATGTCAATTTTGACACTATTTGGTATTTTGTTTTTTCTAAATTCATTAAAACATTATTACATCTAATAAAATTCATATAACCAACCCTAATATGTCATAGTAACCTAGAAAATTATTTTATTTCATAAGAAATCTCAAATTACATTTATTTGGATATTAATAATATCAATTACTTTAATATTTCATTAATTATGTAATTACTACATCATAATTGTGTCATAAATAAATTAAATTATTTATTGTTTAAAAAATATAAATAAAATTCCATTATGTAGGAAATACTTTTATATTTCCAATTAATATTTATAGTCGAATTTATCTAATGTCTAAACCTATATTAAAGATGTTGTAGTTATTAAACATTGATTTAAACTCTTTTAACTCTTCTTTGAATTAAATAATAATAAACGTCATAATTTAATCCAAGTGGACAAATGAGGTTAATATTTTATTCCTAAGGTTTTTTTGGTCGAACTATACTTATCCAATAGAATTAGGACATGTTTTAGGGTAATAATAATTTAATTTTTACCCTTAATTACACTAATTACTTTTAATCGTGGTAAATAAAAGTAAAACATTACTATTCATCAAAAATTATTTTCAACTTATTGAACTGAATTTTACTTACTGATATCAACTGGTTCTCTCAAATTTTTGAAATTCCACTCATAGAAGTGGTAAAATTAAGTTTTATGTGAATTTGCTAATTCTCCTAGGAGATGGCTAAAAGACGGTAAAAAGTTCAATTAAATTTTTATATATCTAAAATTATAATAAACTGACTCCAAAGAATTAAATTGAACATATATAGCTATTATATATCAATTTTGACCTAAAATAAATTTAAATAAAATAAATAATTATTTAAATAAAAATTCGGTTTAAAACTATAACTCAGTGTTTTTCACTATTCAACAAAAATTGAATGTTTTCAGAAAAATAACAAAAATTCACCCTAAGCTAATTTCGATATTCCGAATCCAAAAATGAAGTCCATTTTGAAAGATAAAATTTAAAAAATATCAAAAAGTGGGTATTACTATTCATAACGGCTAGTTTGATTTTTTGTGGTGTGTTAGAACTCGATGTTGAATACAACACATGCTATTGTATTATTCAAAGAGAAGCGTACCGTGGAATCTTGGGATGTTACACTTAAGAAGTGAAAATGCTTTATAACTCATGGAGGGTCCACTAAAGTTTTGTAAAATAAATCAAACAATCTTAAAATCACAATATTTTAATGGTAAAACATATATTTAACAAACATATCCTTTATAGTAATTTATTACATCACTATTGGGTCATTATGATGTCATAAAACACATTATATATTTAAGTAGTATTAATTTTTTACCATAAACTTCGACTATCTAAAGAAAATTATGAAAAATTCACTGTTGGATAATTTTGATATCCTGATATCAAAAAAAAATTCATTTTATCTAAATAATTTTCTAAATATGTGAATTTTTACTTTTAAAATAAAAACTGACATTTAATGAAAATTCATGGGTTTGGACAAAAACGCCTTTCAAACCATAACAAAAATTATAATTGCATTCATAAAATTATATGATCATTTATATTTAATAAAAATTAATTTAATAATAACAATAACATTTTATTAAAATATTATTTAATTCAAAAATCCTTTAATTAATCAATATTGATTTCTTAGTTGAATATTGACCTAAAATAATATTTATGCTTTAAAAACTATTTACAAAGTAAAAATAAAAAAATGAATGTATATTCACTATTATATACCAAAATAATACACATAATCATAGTGCTAAGGTCTTGCTACATAACCCCTTATAACACCCGCATAAGACTGAAGGGTATGGTGTGCGATGGTGACAAACTCTTGGGGTGGCTCAGATTACATTGCTAGGGTGGTAATATCTATCAACTTCCACTTCTGTCGTAAGCAGTTCCATTCGAGCTTAACATGTTGAAGATTAGATTGGGTATGGTCAAGAGAGAATACCAATGATGCCACCTCTTTTCTGAGCTCTGACAAATGGGCTTCATACGGGGCAAGCATACTATATGAGGTCATCACTTCCTTTGTCCGAGTAAATTGGATTTGTTAAAGCCCTATATTTTTACTAATCATGTGATCGTTGTTCGACTGCTATATTAGCAACCGTCAAAATTCTTAATGTTATTTTAAAATATTAAAACATAAAACAAAAGAAGTGCATTTTATATATAACCATTTTAGATAATAATACATCTAATTAGATCAAGAGTAATTTTTATTAATGAATGTTTGGGTCGTTACAACAGTCGTAGATGTGCGCCTTCGGTAGGGCACAATGGGATATCGGTGGAGCTTAGTGATCTAGACGTGTGATGAGACGACTCTTTCTTTGGCTTACTTTTAGAGACTCTTCTACGAGGAGTTCGTTTTGGCGACCTTATAGTCAGTATGCATCCATGATCTCCTACATCTAAAGTAAGGTATCCAGAAAATAGTAGAGTACTCGCCGATGTTTACCAAGATTTCTCGTAACTCCATATATATGGTACAATAATTTTTCTTTAGGGATCAAGCTTTTGAGAAGATAAAACACCAAGAAACCATAAAATCCATGGTTTCTCTTTGAATCCCTACTTGGGATAGTGTGCTGGAGAGAGATCTACATGTGGAGAGCATCCTGGCGGAACATGAACTAGCATCGGGACCTACCAGTACACATTAGGTTGCAGAGTCACCAGCAGTGGGTATCAGGCAGCAAATGATGGGGCCCAAGTGGAACAAGACCTTCAAGAGAAAGTCCCATGATATAGGATCAGTGGTGCGAGGCTCCCTATGAAGATAGGGATAGGTAAAGGACCATATTTTTTCACAGGCAATGATTGGGGACACTTAGGTTGTGATTGATCGACCCACAAAGAAAATGATCAATGGATGGTTGAGGGACCACCAAGTAAGAGATAGATGTTCGAGTAGGGTGGTATGGATGACGAAAGACGTTGCATGTGAGTTGGTAGAGTGGCCGGTGGTGGATGGATGTCTGAGGTAATACCACCACCACCCCCAGGTTGTCCACCATGGGCTCCAGGAGCTAGTGGACGTGAGAAAGGCTAGCTTCAGGTAATGGAGGCTTTGACCCCGACACCCTATAGATGATTTGAGGTATGATGTGTGTCTTCTATAACCTAGCTGCAATTCATATTGACATAGGTTCTAGTCACACCATCCTTACAAAGTACCTTGTTTGAAGCTCATATATTCTAGTGGATCCATTACCTTGATCTTTATGTTTAGAGACTCTTACATAAAGGGATTTGGAAATCACACACTGGTTCAAGTAGTGTGAGCTTAATCTTGTAGGTGGGAGCATCGACTGGGATCTCCTAATAGTAGCATTGGGGCCATAAGACATCATTCTGGGTATGGACTAGTTATCTATAATACGTACTTATATTGAATGTTTTAGGCACATAGTACGTTGTTCTCATAGACATGGGGCTAGGTTTTCCGTTACCGGTGAAAAGGGAATGCATGTAGCACATGATGGACATTCTCATAGGAGTGTTGAATCGATTACTCACATGTTGTCTAGACTCACCTTTGGTGTGGTGAAGCAGAGTAGTCTCCATTATCCTATAGTGGTGGACGCGTATGAAGACGTCTCACCCATGGATGTTCCATGATTACCCCATCATAGGGAGGTTGACTTATGAATTTCTCTACACCTAGGGACAACACCGATATCCACACGCTCATATCAGATGGCTCTCATGGAGCTTTGATAGTTGAGGGTACATATGGATGACTTTAAGAGGATGGGATTTTTGAGGCCTAATGTCTCAACCTGGGCAGCCCGGGTGTTGTCTTCCAAGAAGGTAGATGGGAGTTTGAGGCAATATGTGGACTTTTGGTGCCTTAATATGGTGACCATGAAGAAAATGTATCTGATGCCGAGAATTGGTAACCTCTTAGACCATATGAAGGGAGAGAGGTGGTTCTCGAAGATAGAACTGAGATCTAGCTATCATCAGCTTCCTGTATGAGATAAGGATGTACCAAATATAGACTTTATATTTCAGTTACCCCACTACAAGAACTTGTTTATGCTATTCAGCGTAACCAACGATCTAGAAGTGTTCATAGGACTCATGAAGAGGATCTTCTAGCCATAACTTGACTGGTTCATCGTGGTATTCATTGATGAAATTATAGTGTAATCGGCGTCTGATAATGAGCACATGATACACCTAAGGATAGTAATAAACATTCTCTGAGAGCAAAATATTTACGATAAGATCTCAAAGTGACAATTCTGCATTCACGAGGTCTGCATTCTAGGACATGTAACTTTAGATACTGGAGTTGTAGTACATCCAGTGAAGATTGAGGTGGTGCATGTTTGGGAGCCACCCATGAGTGTGACCGTATTGAGGAGTTTCCTCGGTTTGGATGGGTACTATAGGAAGTTTGTTCCTCAATATTATAGGGTAGAAACAACCTTGACATCTTTGACACGGAAGGGACAACCCTTCACGTGGAACGAAAAGTGCCAGATGTGTTTCTCGGAGCTGAGACAGTGGTCGACGAGTTCTCCAATCATGAGACTACCAGAGGAGGTTGTTGGGTTTGTAGTGTTCTAAGATGAAACAGGGAATGGGCTTGGATTCTTCCTAATGTAGGGACAAGTGGTGATTTCCTATGGATCATGCAATTTGAGACAACATGAGTAGAACTATGTGGCCCATGATCTTGAGATGGAAGCAGTAGTCTTCGCATTCAAGATTTTGTAGCATTACATGATGGGAGAGTATTTTATCATCTATTCAGAACAAAAGAGCCCCATGTACATCTTTTCTCTAGAGGAAATGAACTTGCGATAGAGGTTCTGACTAGAGTTCCTCCAGGACTATGACTTTGAGATTGCATATACTCATGGGAAGGGATATGTGGTCGAAGAAGCACTCAGTATGAGGTCCTTTTTGTAGTTGATGAGTGAGGCTTCGAAGTATTTGGAAACGATGTAGATATCCTTCATGGATTATGGTAGAGAAATATACATCCACTAGATGATTGTTTATCCTCCACTCCTATGATGAATCACGGAGGCACAAGTTGGGGATAATTACTGCAAGTTGCGATGTGCTTAGTTGTCAAAAAGGCAGACCCCTAATGGATATTAGATAGGTGGGGAGCGTGGAATTCTTTTTAAAGGGTGCACTGTTGTGCCATTAGCATTGTGAGATGGATTTTTGAAGGAGTTCCACATATCCCACTTAGCGGTACATCCGGGTGTGGTGAAGATGTACCAGGACATCTGATGCCAATTTTGGTGGCTTGGGACAAACAAGGTAGTGGAAAAGTTCATTTCTCAGTGACTCACTTTTCAACAAGTGAAGGCAATGAACCAGGTTCTAGAAGGCTTGACTCAGCCACTCGAGTTTCCAGAGTGAAAGTGGGATGAAATATTGATGAACTTCGTGACGGATTTACCACATACATTCAGGGAAAATGATACCATCTAGGTGATCATTGACCAACTCACTAAGTCATCCCACTCTATATCTATTTGGTAGTAGGGTTCTATATAGATCATGGGCCAAATCTATGTTTAGGAGATAGTTCGACTTCATAGTGTGATGATTGTTTTTGATCGTGATGCTTGATTCACTTCTTGATTGTGGAAGGGTTTGCAGGAGGATTTTGGGACTCATTTGCGGTTGGGCACATCTTTTTATCCCTAGAAGTATGGTCATATGGATATAACCATCAAGGTTCTAGATTATATGCTTCATGCTTGCATCATGGGCTTTGGTTGTAGTTTGGATGACCACTTACCTCTGGTGGTGTGTTCATACAACAATAGCTACCACTCCACCATTGGTATGACACCATTCGAGGCCTTGTACGGTTGACCTTATAGATCACCATTGTGCTGGACTAACCCTGGGTAGTCAGCACTTGTGGGCCCAAAGTTGGTACGACCTTCCACCGAGAAGGTGTAAATCATCCAGGAGTGAATAAGGACTTCATAGAGCTGGCATAAGACATATGTTGACAGATAGGCGGGAGATTGTCATTGATGATGTGGCGATGTTTGTAGAGTTCTCAGTAGAGATTGAGGACTAGTAGGAGAGGACCCTTAATGGGTGGTCGATGCTTATAGTGTATGTTCAGTGGCATCATGAGAAGCTCTAGGAGAGAACCATTGAGTGGGAGGCTTAGATGCGTGCTCAGCACCCTCATATTTTGGTTGAGTAGCCCTTTTTTGGATTTCAGGGTCATAAATCCTTAAGGGGGGGAGAATGTAATGACTCATATTTTTACTCCTATTTATTTTAATAAAATAATTAGAAAAATAATATGACCATCCACTTGGACGACCTAATATTATTAGAATCTATGTTCCTGGAATAAATCTTCGAATAAATATCAGTTTTTTATAAAAAACAATGGGCAGATAAATATAAACTTTAATAACTCTTAATAGGGCACCCAGATCAAAAACATGAGGTCATAGCTGCATCTGGAACATTGAATTTACATTAGGTAGGGTCTAACATCATTCGGAATGGTCCTGAAAAAAAAGTTATATTTTGGATGTAACAGACATTAAATATTTTAATATAAAAAAATATTATGACGCAAAATATTTGTTTTCCTTTTTATTAAACCTTGAGCTAGGGGTCCAGGGTGATAATTGATAACCCAAGAAATTCCCTCAGAACTTTTTAGATAAAGAACCTTAGAAGAAGGAATCAAAAAATGATGATGAATTCTCCCTCTCTTAAAACATAATCCAAACCTAGGTAGGGATTTGTTTTATTTGTATTCATTCCGCATTAATTATTCTATTCCCTACGATGAATGTGAATTAATCGATGAAAATATTGTTTCACGGATCAGGTATAGTGTCGGGTTGGGATTTATACCCTAGGTTTTGAATCGAGGATTATCCATTTTTAGATTGAACCACGCATAGAATTGTCAATCCATTCCATTTTTTAACTCTAACATGGATAGATCAGATCGACATAAACAAGCCCTAGATCTATCCACTTTGGGTGCTCTTATTTTCTTCCTATTCTTCATGGCACAACGATCCAGGCCATCGGCTCAATGACCTATGGCGACAACAACCCAGGGTGGAAGCATGGTCGTGACATTAGATCAGTTTGTGGTAGGAGGCTGTGGGTGACGGCGGTGCAAGGAGGCCACCGACTTGGTAGCCATTGGGAAGGAAGGTCGCGACCAGGTGGTCCGCGGTAGCGGTGGAAGGTCACTTCATGGTGGGCCACGTCGGTGACGTATGACTGGCAGCAGAGGCGCCCACTATGGCGGTGGACTTCTTCCATCTGGAAAATCGATGGCGGTGGCAGCCGTGGGAAATGGAGGCATGCCACAGTTGGAGGCTACGGTTCCCACAGACACGGTTCCCTAAGTTGCATCGAGGGAGGGAACCTGTGGTGGTGCTTGTAGGATCTTATGGGTCTCGCGGATCAGCCACATTGACCTCCGACTCTAGTGGTCCATGCGGTGGACTGCGTGGCTGGGAAAGGAGTCACAACTAAGCCACATTAGGCACCAGAGGGCTGGTTTACTCATAGTGGGACCTCATGGGGAAACTAACCCACCCCTGGCTACCCGGTGGGCTGGACCCATGGCCCAGCTGGACAGGTTGGTCAGATTGGGATGGGGTAGGCACAAACCCCACCGACCTGTTTTTTCCAAAATCTCACAAACGTTCAAACTCTATGTTCGTTTGACGAGCCATTGGTGGAATTGGGACCCTTGTGACGAGGTAGTCCATTTGAGATGGATTTAGAAACAATATTGAAGGAAAATTTAGGTGTGGAACGCATCACCTTGGTCATTTCTTCAAGGGTTCGGTACAACATTGCATAGAAATCCCCATGAGGGATAGCGTCACAGATAGAGTTATAGAATGCTCATTGGAACTGTAGTGATACTCTATCACCCTTGATGGAGTTCATTGGGTAATAATGTGACTTCCGAGAAGGGCGTTAATTCTGCATCTAGTGGTCCGTATGAGTATTCTTCGTGGTATTCTTCAAAATCCCCTATGTCATGATCCGCATCGATATGGTTCATCGTATTCACTGAGAGCCCCCTATATTATGGGGTAATATAGATTGGGTTTTTGGTATTCACCTAGAGAATCCCATCTCCATACAGCATAATCTTGAACAATGATTACCTCAAGACTCAAGGATTACACCCTTTTGGAACAAGCATAGATTGAGCAGAATCCTATGGAGAAAGTTTTCCTGTGACTTATCCTTTCTACCTAGTGATTGGTATTTGAGTATATCTGGATATCTTTGTTAAATGTATGGGAGTATACCTATGTAGAGATAACTATGAAGTCTTTTTGTGGTTTTTTCCTTTTTGGTTTCAGGGTATTCTACTGAGTACTATTTTACTCACCCCAACATGGGCTTTTCCCACTTGTGTCATGTCTTGTGTAGACGAACAACATTTCGATGGAGTATTAGGAGGAGAAGGACCAAGATTAGGATTGGTGGTGCATTGCGAGATCATATGGATCGATGTGTATCCAGTGGATTCCTAGTACAACTTCAGTACCCTTGTTTGCAGGCCAGACATTGTAGTTGTCTTCATTTTATTGGGCTTGTATTCTGGCTTGGTTAACCATCCAGAACATTACTTTCTTGTTGAACTATGTGGTTGGTTATTACTATATACAGGCATGGAACATGGTGTTTTATCTTTTTTTAGATTTTGTATTGGATACATGTGCATGGGTACATGTACATAGGGAAATTCCTCCCTTTTGTGAGATATGCCTACTCGGTGCTAGTTGTCATCCCCAGGCCAATCAGAGGTGGTCGTGGGGTAGTCACAGAACTGGCACCATTAATAAGGGTCGTGAAAAATGGGAATTTTATAAGAAAAATAATACCCATAAAACCTGGAAAAATAAATGTAGCAATGTATAAATATTTAATAATGGAGGGATTCATGAATATCAGTAAATCATGAGCCATGTGATGTCTGTCTTGATCAAAGAAAATGTTCAAACACAATAAAAAACATAAAGAAAATATAATGGTGTCTTGGAACATTATATTCATATAACTTCTTCCAATGGAATAACCAGTAAAGTGGACTTCTATCTCTTTATTACCCAATCTGTTGGAGGGCTATCAAAGGGCCACCCATCAATGGTTTATCACGGGAACAAGTATTCATGGATTATCATAGAACCACCAATCTGTTATTAATATAGTATCCAACCATACATAATTATAAGGTAAATACCCATAAATATACACAATTTACAAGAACCATAATTTGAATAAAGTTCAAAGAGTTTGTATTTCATCATTAAACTCATAGAAACAACCATTATTCTTTTTAGAACTTGATTAACCCATGGAAGAGAAACTCGTTCTATGAAATTATATTTGAAACAATAATAATACATCCAAAGAAAGAATGAGTATGGTATATTTACATACTATCCTTAGAGGATCATATGTAACATAAAGTGTTGTTGATTTCGATGAATGGAAGTACCATTAAATGATCACTAAAAACATTCTTGATGAAAATTCCCTTTTTATATTAAAAATAACATTTAAAAACTATAAATTCACAAAATATTATGAAATAATTTTTTCTTGAAAAGAAGTTTTAAAATTATAAAGAAATCTTAAAATAAAATAATTTTCATAATGGTGAGAAAATATGTTCGTGGTGTGAATGTTAAAAATAAACATTATTTTTAAAAAATTTGTAAATTTAGTTAAAGTAAAACTTTTGGAAAAAATTAAAAAAATTGAAAAAAATTATAAAATATAGTAAATGTTTTTGAAAAATGGATTTATGAAATTTTTAATTTTTAGAAGAGAACTTTTTGGAAAATATTTTAGAAAATGTTTGTATGGAAGAGAAATATACCTGATCTAAAAGAAAATAAAAGATCAGTATAAAAAAATGGCATTCTTAATGTTTTTTAATTAATATGGGAGTAAATGGAGATAAAAAATGTTAAACACATTCATAATTAGTTGAGAAAAAAGGTATGTGGTTCAAAGAAATATTATCATATTGTTTCCTTCAAAATTAACCTTAAAAATAAACAATCTTGAAAGAAAAGAGATCATAACAGAAATCCTTATCCACTATAGAAACCCTTCAATTATAATCCCCATAAAATAAATACATCATATGAAACATTAATATTATTAAAATAAGAATATTAATGATATAACATATCAAAAGGGTAGTAGATAAACCTCATAAATGAATAAATTTACCGTATCTTCTTGTATTATTATACTATATGGTCAATAAACTTACTATTAACTTCCAAGAGAACCTAAAGTTGTTAATTAATGATATATATAATATTATTTAAGTCTTTTGGATGATCCTTATATTTTTAGGAATATTATATCAACCAATAATATAGTATTTTTTTTAAAAACACATTTGTATAAATTTTGACATTATTTAGTATTTAGTTTTTTTGAAAATCATAACAGCATGATTAGTTCAAAAAAATTTATTTAATCACCCCTAACATGTCATATTAAGCTAGAATATTAGTGTAATTCATAAAAAGTCTCAAATTATATTTATTTGAATATTTATAATATCAATTATTTTAATCTATCGTTAATAAGGTAATTACTGCATCATCATTGTGTCATGAATAAATTTAACTATCTAATGCCTAAAAATTATAAATAAAGTACCATTATCTACAAAATATTTTTATCTTTATAAGGAATATTTATATTCGAATTTATCTTATGTATAACCCTATATTATAAATTGTTTAGTGATTAAACATTGAATTTAACTCTTTTAACTCTTCTTTATATAAATTAATAATAAATGTCCCAATCTAATCCAAGTGGACCAAATAAGATCATATATTATTCATAAGGTTGTTTTTGGTCAAATTACACTTATCCAATAGAATTAGGACATATGTTAGGGTAATTATAATATCATTGTTACCCATAATTACCCTATTTACTTTTAACCGAGGTAAATAAAAGTAAAAAGTTACTATTCATCAAAAATTATTTTCATCATAGTGAACCACATTATACTTACTGATTTCAACCGTGTCTCTCGGATTTTTGAAATTCAACTCATATAATTGGTAAAATTAATTTCTATCCACATTTACAAATGCTCATAGAAGGTGGGAAAAAGACGGTAAAAAGTTCAATAAAATTGTATACATCTAATTTTATTATAAAATTAATCCAATGAATTAAATTGAACATATATAGGTATTATATATCTATTTTGACTTAAAATAAATTTAACTAAAATAAATAATTATTTAAATAAAATGTTGGTATTAAACTATAACGTAGTGTTTTTCACTATTCATCAACAATTGAATGTATTCAAAAATATACCAAAAATTCAACCTATTCTAATTTTGATATTCCAAATTCAAAAATTAATTCTATTTTACCAAATTAAAAAGATATAAGTTTTATTAATTAATTTAAAATTAATTCCCATCGTCGAAATCGAAAAGTGGGTTTTTAAAAAGTAAAAACTATCAAAAGATTTGCATGTGTTTATGTCAAATTTAAATGTGAAATTAATTATAATGACCTAAATTTTATTAAATGATAATGTTATAATCTAATTATACTTCCAAACCACTCAAATGCATCATCTAACCCTATAAATTATTTCGATGAAAAATGTTTGTGTCAATTAAAATTTAGTATTTTCAGTATTCATCAAAATATGAAAGTTATTAGAAAAGTACCAAAAATTTATTCAAAATAAATTTTTATTTCCCTATTCTAAAGGAGAATGTAATTTCATTAAATTGAAAATATAAAACTGTCAAATATTGGTTTTAAAAAGGGTTTGATATTAGAAGGTGGTAAAATTTCATTTTAGAAAATAATTATTTTACTGAAAAATTGAATGTGTTCTTATATTATTTCTAAGAAACACATAATATGGATTCTAAAATTGGATGGAGTATATAAAATTAAAATTTTAGTCAATACTATTCATAACAGATTTTGAATGACTAGTTTGGTAAGTCGTTGTGCGCTCAAACTCGGTGTTGCATGTAGCACAAGCTATTGATTTACATTAAAGAAAATAACAAAGTATGAAATATTGGGGTGTTACATTAGTAGTGAGGGAGCATGTCACCACTCTGGGTTCTTCATGGGGATATTGGAGGGTGATAGTTATATGTAAAAATTTTAATATGAATACTTTTATTGAACATTTTTTATACTACAAAATGTTGTTTCATAAAATATGGAAACAATTCTATAACAGAGAAAAAGGTGAATATTTCTGATGTCAAGAATCGGAATAGACTAAAGATTTTTGTCCCATTTTACTAATATGGTGTCTCTACAGATGAATTCACATGATTATTTGGCTAGATTCTAGTCCAGTAGGCAGTGGATCCAGTTACCCTTTTGATTATGTATGCTGATTGGAGGCAAATGCCTTCATCTTGGAAAAATGAAATCGATCAAATTTGGTAATATTTTTCATTAGTTTAAATATTTATAAAAAAAATATTATCCATTTGTAATGTTAATTTTTTTTTATTTTTGTTTAACGTAGTCACAAAATTTAGGGAACCAAGTCTCCCAAATAGAACTATTGTTGTAGGTTCATAAATAAAATATGATGGGAGTTATGTTAATGACCCTCCCAAATAAATTGGGGTATGAATTCATTTTTTATTATAATAACTTATTATCATTTTTCACCAAGTTAATATATTTTCTTCAAATATGATTTATATTTGTCTTATAATTAAAAATAAAACAAATATGGGATTCCAGTCCAACACAATCCATCTCAGTATCATAGGATATCCTGGTTGGTAATGTCCTTCGGAAGGAGAATAATGGTCAAGTGCGCAGTATGGGTTTGGGACCATTAACATCAGAGGTTGTTAGAAGGATCGTGGGGATTGGAGATGTATCTACTCCTGGTTATAGTCACTCCCAAAAACAAGGTGATCAGAGAGAGATTGATCCTATGAAAACCACAATTCAAGAATAGAAGGGTCAGATATCTTCTTTTTAGAAAGCATTTTATGATTTATATTTTAAGATGATTGGATTTGTTTCTAGTGATATTTTATTGGTGACTGGTGGTGAGAGGGTAAATAAAAAATGTTCAAAATAATTTAGTTCTCAAAATATTATTGGTTTTATGTTTAAATATAAATATAAAAAACTATTTAATTTTCATTATAACTTTCTCATAGGGGTTGGTAGTAGGAAGTAGAGATGAATATGGAGAGGGTGACAAGCATAGTTCATCATCGGGCAATGATTAATGGTGTCTTTGATATCTTGGACTAGTATGGAAAGACACATTTTTCATGTATCATTTGTGGAATAGAGTATTCACATGACATTTTCATGATTTCCCATGTTTGAAGAGGGTGAAATCATTTATATCGTGTTTTTTGGTATGACAATATAGTGGAATGTTATGGTTTGCGTAAATTAATATAATTGTTTATATGTGATTAAATTCTTTCAATCATGTTTTAGGTGACTATGTATATGAATTTGGTCTATGAAAACTATAGAGAATATAAATTGGATTGTTTTAGGCCTCTTAATCTCAGAATAAGTTCTCTTTATAACTATAGGTAATTATAATTGTACAGTGATCATGTTACCATGGTTAGAGGGTACTGTGTAAGTTAAAAAGGGATGTCAGGTGATATCTAGATATGATACATGATGTGGTTATCCATGGTAAGTTTCCCTAAGGCTAGTCTGATATGTATGAGAGGAATAAACCTAGTGAAAATTTTGGTGAGAAGACTATATGGATAGGGATTCATGAGAAACACCCACATAAGTGTGGGTTGAGGCTTAACGAGCACTATGAGTGGGATGAGTCCTATAGGATGAGATGATGTGTGATATAGAAGGGTTTTAACTAGGTGTATGTCTTAAATATCATCCTTAAGATATGGTAAATGGAACCCAGTTTTGGGTTATAGGAGTTTTTTGATTCATGGAACCATGTTTCCAAGGGGTATAGAGCCTGATAAGTTTGGATGATACCTAGGAAGTAGGAATATAAGAGATATGGTATTTTGTATTATAGGACTTGGACATGTGGTTTGGTTTAAGGGAGATTGTGGGTAGTGGTGTGACCGATAGGTGAAAATTATGAGATCATATCAACAATCTTAGATCATGATGGGTATTGGGGATATACTCGGCACCCTAGAAAGAAATATAAACTTTCAGATGAGGGGTTGGGTCTCAAGTGTTTGATTTTGTGTGCTTATGATAGGCGATACACCTGGCGAGGGAGAGGATCTTGAGGTCTTGCCTCTCTATGTGTGAGATAGATCTGACTACACTACCATGGGTCAGATAAATTCCTTATGTTCATAAAGTAGTACCTTGCCCATAGTAGTCTTGCATTGGGTTATTATAAATTTCCTTGAGTAAGATAGGGTTATGATAGTGGACCTTACCGAGTGAGAGGATTGGGTCATGGAATAAGGTGATTCATGGATGATATAAACTACCTTTATTGATGAGGTATTGAGTTAGAATTCAGATGCAAGATTTTAGAATGAATTTTTAGGTCGTGAGACAAATATGTAGACGATGCCCATCCTATGTCTTTTGGTATGCACCTGGTTATGAGTGTTATGGCACAAGGGGAGGCGATGATGAGATTTTGGCATGAAATCAATGTAGGTATGATAATTTATAATATTGTTCTAGTTAGCACATAATGAAAACATTTAAATAGAGTCTTGGAATCCAAGTTAGAAATTTCCATTCTTAATATTATGTGATATGTTTATTTTTACCCTATGCACACATTTATATGATGGTGTGTAGTATGGAAACATTCTGAGACTCTACCTAGATGTTCTCTCACTCCATGTACATGCACCACAGTGTGTATACATTATTTATTTTAATTTTTTCATTACAAATCACAGTATGTGTAGTGAATTGGAATAGAGAATCTTTATAGGTATTTGGTGGCATGGTAATGTGGCCTACGTATTTCAATTAAACCAATATACATATTTTTTTATCTTTTTCATATATTTTAAATGGGGTCGGGAGAATGGGTGGCATACGTCTGTTTTTTATAACCACGTTTCTGAATGATATTTTTTATTTTTTATGGAATTAAGTTATTGATTTATGTTCTCTATGATTATAAGATATGTACATTTTGGTATAACTGTTTGGTGGAATTTTCTGGTTCGTGCATTTTTTAGGGTTATTCTAGGGCTACAGATTCTGTAGCTTAATTTTTTTATGCATCATCATATAACCATGGTTTAAACCGACATTAAATATGGAATTTATTTTGAGTTTTTATAAACTATTGCAATATGATGATGATTTTTATTTTGTGGTGATAAAAACCACCACTAAATATGCCACACAATTATTTGGCCAGCGTTCTCTTTGTTTTATCGGAAATTTTGAGGGAAAAATCATTATGATTCAGTATCTGTTAAAACTACCGCTACATCCTATTAATTATTTTTTCAGAAAACCACATAAAAATATAGGTCCTATGATGCTTAGAAAAAACTACCACTAAATGGGAGGAACTATCACGTGTCAGATTCCAACACCAACAATAGCGATGGTTTTTCAGAACCATCACATAACCTTTTGGCGGTAATTTAAACTACTTCTAAATTGAATTTTTCTTATAGTGAACCTATTAGATATTATAAAAATAAATGATCTGAGGTTTGATCATAATTTTATTGTAGTGAATCTATTATATTCCACTAAATCTGAATTAATTAATAATGAATTTTTCATTGATTGATTGTAGGATAAACTCAAGGAGGTCAAGAAAAGTTTATTCAAATCATGAAAAGAAAGTATAGAATAGATCTTATCCAAACCCATTTGGATCATTTCTATAGATTCTAAATCCTTTTAATTTAGAGTCTCATAAAATTATCAAAATTTTATATTGTAGTAAGTGCATTATGAGAAATCCTAAGATATAAAAGGAAATATTTCATTGGTTACTAAAACCAAGAGGATATCTAACAGAATATGTAATTTTATTTTAATAAATAATCCATTAATAATACGTTATGGATTCATATTGGTGAAAAAAAATTCAGATAATTGGGATTTATTTTAATGTTTAAACACTAAATAGGAATAAACCCTAGGTTTAATGGTTTAAAAATAGCAATATATCATTTTTTGAGATTACCTGATTTCTCAAATAATGAGTAGGGAAGAACAAGAAGATAGGTGGGAAAAATACTCAACCAAAAGAGAAAGGGAATGATAAAAGGATTAGAATCACCCATTTTTAGGAGAGGACATTAAAAGTCTTCGGTAAGGATGAGAATGTGGAGATTAAGAATAATTAAATAATTAAACCCTTAAAATATGATTGAAACACTTATTCCCTGGTGGATGGTCAACAGATAGATTACCCCTCAAAATTATAATGATTTTTTTTATTTTTTTATTCTAAGAATTTATTTATTATTATTAAAAGACTATAAAAGAAATAAAATTTTCTTTTCAAGGACAGAGTAAATCATCTGGTGTAGAAATTTCTTCAATACCTTTGAAAAAGAATATAGAACCCTCATTAAAAGGTGGGAAAATATTTTCAAAATCAATAAAGGGGGTAGAGATATAGAGGTATAATGCCAATAATTTAATCTATGTTTTTACTTTTTATTATGTTTTCAAATGGGGATAAGAGATGCATAAATCCATGGAGTCTTTTCTTAAAGTGAAATTGATGTTTTGATAAAAAAAAAGTGCGTTTGATTTCCATCCATTATTAACATTTTTCATGTTCAGTCATGATAATTCACAATGCAATACATGTTTTTATGATGAGATTTTATGATGATAATTTTTATATCAAATCTAGATGGAGATATTAATATACTGATTAATATTATAAATATTAATTTTATGAATGACTTGTTATACCTTATTATATATTTTTCAATAGATATTATCAATATTAAAGAATATGGGATTTGGATTTAATAATTGGGATTGATAAACTCAAAGGAGATCGATGTCAAGTTGGATTTTTTGTATAAGTTTAATCATACTCAATCATGATGGATATGGTACTCAATAAAGATATGCATTTCTTAAGGGAGTTGATATATTCCTTATATAATGTGTTGGATATATCATGGATAAAGTAAAATAGTGAATATCATCCTGAATATGAGATAGAGTGAGATTCCATGAAAAAAATGGTCACTTGGATTTATAAAATCATATATTTGAGATGATTGTGTAAGGATAATATTATTATATATAGATTTTAAACAATATTTTGGAAGTTAAAATATTTTCTGAATAGCTCATGAGGAACTCTTGTTGGTTAAAGAATTGCGTAGATTATGAAGAACATGTCATATCTTATAATACCCTGTGATGAATAATGATGTTTTCACTTGAAAAAGATGGCATGTTCATCCAAAGAGTGTAAACTCTCATAATCTCTATACAAACCGATTGTGTGTTATCAAAAACCTTTGAAAGGTGATGTATATAGTTTTTCAAAATATGTGAAGTTAATGAAACACTAACATGTTGATTGATTTACACAATAAAAGGACAACAAAATGGTGGTTTTGACCAAGCCTTGGTCTAGTCATATATGAACCACAACATAGTGTGAGACAATATATTGTGTTCAATGTGCATGGTATTATTTTTTTGAATTATAATCCTAGGTTAGAGCGCTATCTTCCACTCAATTTATCATTCTCAATTTTTTCATCATTTGATGGTGAATTTGAGGATTTTGAGCATCAAACATTATCTTTTAAAGTGATGGAGATGTTTCCTAAATCCTAATATATATATATATATATGTATGTATTTATAAATATTAATGTATGATATAGGGATGTCTTATGTGACAATATCCAAAGGTATAACCTTGTATGGTTATATAATTTATTATGAAATAGATATGATGTAATGCACTATCAAGGTATATCATATTCCTTGGTGTTAAGAATATTATAAATCATGACATATAATCTTATGCTACTACAAGTTTAATTTCAATATATAATTTTTCATATAGTTCTTCCATTTAAGATATCATTAAACCCATGGAGAACTAATTAACTTAAGATTAAAGTGAATAGACGAAGGGTTATGAGCTATGTTAAGGACATGAAATTATATTATGTGTTATATAACACATTCTTAAATGCACGAGGCTCAAGGAGTGTCCTCAATGAATATATAAATAGGCTAAAGGGAATAAAAATAGTGGTTTAAATCATTCTCCTATTCTCTATATAATCTCTCTTTTCCCTCATCCTTTTCCCGAATAAGATATTAGAATATCATTAGTGTCAGGATAATCATAAACATGTGAGTAGGGATTTTTTTTTCAACCCATATCTACACTGTAATGGGGAGATTTAATTTGGATTCTTCTTTGTAATCTTCATCACCCAAAGATGATGAAGATAATAATATTGGATCAATATATGAAGTGTACACAAACAAGCTTATTTATTTTATATTTTACATAATTTTGGGTTTTCATGCATTATGTTCTTGGTTATGGGTTTCTAACTATTTATGGTTCTTAGATTAAGTGTTAATATATACTATGAAACCCATCAATGGAATAATATCTTGAATAGGTTGATTGATTATTGAACTCTTGTTTTCAGTTGAAGAAACATGAAATTTCATGGTTGGAATATTTCATATCATTAAGAATGATTCGAACTTGTTTCTTTAGATTTGGGGTCATGATATATGATATTATATATAATAAGATGTAAGATAGTGTAATTATTTTTTTTTATATACAACGTAGTGTATGATATGTGAAGAGATAGACTACATGAAAGTGCTAAACAATGAATGGAAAATAGATCATTGTATTACTAAAAATATAGATGTCAATGATAGAATAGTATTTCCTAAGTGATGAAGAATTTAACTCCACAAAATTTATTTTCATAAGTATCAATAACTAGGAACAAGTTAATCTTATATAGGGAATGTTCTATACCACTGCCTAGTTAATTCAAGGCAAACTCTAACACTGTTGGTTTTATCCGTGCACAATACTCGTGAGTTGTTTGTTACTCTTAAAATGGATGGTATATCATAAGGGTATCAGTAGGAGGCATGTTTCATTTTTCTGACATTGGGGATACACCTATTTAATCTTACACAAGACCACCCCTTGATTTTTTAATATAACATGATCCATATTTTTCTATCTTATAGTCATAAATATATCATTGTTTTATCCTTTCTCATGTGGTATATCTCCTCCTACGATATGGTTATATCTTTAAATATGATATAGTATAATAATATTATTTTACATTATTTAAATTAATAATTTATATTAATAAATATTAAATTGTTTATAAGTTATAGAAAAAGTTATTTTGGGGTATTTACTTATTTATAATAGTGTTTAGAAATTAATTATTTAAAATTGTAGATAATTAATTTGAAAATTTTTTATGAAACTTTTAGAAATAAACACCCTTGATTTTTTTCATATTAAACAACTCCTACAAATTATATGACAATTCAAATAATTTATATATATAGGGTTTTATATAAAAATCATAAGTTTGATTTATAAAATTTTTATAAATTATAAAAAATGGACAAATATAAAGGATTTTCTATTTAATATTATTAATTTTTCATAGTATTTTATTTTAATTTTTAAAATTAATGTCCTTATTTTATAAATTATTTAAGACACTTCAAAATGAGTTTTCAAAAAAATTTCATCATGATTTAAATAAAAATGTGATATTTAGACTGTGTGAATTTTTTTTCATAATATAATTAAATTTTTAAAAGATTATTTGTGAGAAAAATTCTTTATTTAAAGTAAATACCACATAAAAAAATATCTGAAATATTTCATATTGGGAATAAATAAAAATTCTTTATATTTATTTGATTTTATAATATCGATAATATGTGGAAAAATTATAAAGTGTTTATAGTTTTTTATTTATGAATGGTTTATTTATAGGTTATGTCAATTTTAAATTTATGGATTGTTCATTTATTAATTAATGTATGATTTTTTATAGATATATACTATTTATATTATTCATGTTTTTATTCTTTATTTAAATGCTATTAAACAAATTCTATGTTACCATACATGCATATATGGAGTTGCATGCTTGGTAATGTAATTGATTTAGTTTTTTATACCTTGAAATTGGATTGTACTGGGAATTGATATTGAATAAAGAATTTAATTATAGTTTATACATATTAGGTGTTAGAAATATGATGGAATTGAATAATCTCTTGAGTAATGAATCTTTGGGCAGACAGATGTTGGGACAGACTTCTTATATACCTAGAGGTTTCTTCATTATCTAGAAAAGTGAGAGATGAAAATAGGTGGCCCCTGACATACTCATGTCTGGATTGTTGATTTCATATAATTATAATCCTTTACATAAAAATGTTTTATTTACCTTATCCAAGAGATTAATTGGATTTTATTTTGGGTTATTTATACAAGATAAGAGTTATGTAAAGAGTTACACATCAAGATGGATTAAACATATTTATTTTATAGAAGGAAAATTATTCCAAACTATATCATTATAAGAATACATATATAAAATGAATAATAAGAGGTAATATTTTTATAATTTAATCCCATTTAAAAAATTCAAATTGTTATATTGCTTCTAAATAAAACACATATCAAGGCCTCGATCATTTAATAAGGTGTGATCTACCAAATTAGGGTTCCCGTGGAATATTTAGTGTAAGGATGAGATGAAATGGTTAACCCTAAGAGTTAGGTTACTAAATTAGGTTCTGATGTTTAGTAAATACTTATTTTGGAAACCCTTAGAGTTTGGATACTAGAGTAATGGTTTTGTGTTTATACATATGATGGATTCGGCAATGAGTTTAACAATCAACCATTATGGTGTCATATAAGATATGATTGGCATGATGCACTTCATAAATAACCAAGTGGTCAGATTGATACCAAATTGGGTTCATTTTTTAGTGAAAAACTGACCTTCTCACACTAATGGATAAGATATTCTTAAAAGGACTCATCATTCTAGAGGGAGTAAGATTGATAACAGTCCATGTTGGATGTTTTTAATACATGATACTCATGTGATAAAAGTTTTGGTTATAAATAAATATCATAATCATCATCATAAATATCAACATTAAGGCTAATACTTGAAAAGGATAAGCTTAAGTACAAAACATAAAAGATTAAAAACCTTATAATAGTTCTCATCTGAAGTAAAAAAAATGTGTTAGAGAAACACCTTCCCTAGTAAACTAAAATTTTAAGTTATTCAACATATGAATCATGATTCCTGTGAGACGTATATAATGATTCCATTATGGATTCAAATTAATTAAATGAAATATTACCAAAGTAACTTTAGTCTCTATTAATATATTAATCATGATTGATTGTTATAATAACTTAGAGTGAATGGAGGTTTTTATAAGTCTTGTTCTATTTATTAAATTTATTATGATTTTATTAATGGAAATTTTATGTTAATTTGAATTAATTGATAAAAATTACCCTATTTTTTGAATGTTTTGTCGATATATTAATTTTCTATATGAGGTCAAGGTCCGGGTGTCATGTTAACATCAAAAGTGGGTAATAGTTCAAAAAGTAAGAAGACAATTCAGTGAAGATTCTGAAAATGTCTCTTAAAGTATCCATAAACGGTCATTGAAACCAAAATAAGTTATCAGTAATGAGTAATGATTCTATAGGATGGAATCATATCGAATACCTAATGGTGTTTAAGAAACACTTGGAATATACATGTTAGGTATCAGCATTATAAAAATCATTTTCTTTTATTATGAAAGGTTTTTGATACCAGATTTGTACTCTAAAAATATTTTATATATAAAGGTGTTCAAAATCATGGAATAAGAGATAATTATTATAGTTCTGATTCCAGTTATAATGAAAAAAATCTACATAAAATATTTTAATATAAAGGAATATATGAATCTCATATGGATTAAAGTGAAATATGTGTACGTTCATTTCATTTGACTTATAAGATAAGCAGATTTGTTTACTAATAATGATTTATTATGAAAAATATGTGATGTTGGAGTCAATACACATGATTTAGGATTCATCATATTCTATAACATGTTTTGAGAGGAAGATAATTATAAAGTATTATATTTGTTAAAATTTTTATGCTAATGTTTTTTAAAATATATGAGATTTGATTCTACCTCCTTCTTTGGAATATTTTTAAGAAAAAAATCATGAATATTCTCTAAAACACATAGAATAATTTATAATATATATAAAGAAATATATTATTTGTTAAATATTCCTACTAAGGGGAAATAAGTATTATTTCCTTTAAACAAAAATAAATAATGTATATTATCAATATATTTTGAAGATAATATATTTTCTAATTGGATAGTTATACTATGTTTGGACATTTAGAAGTTCAATATTAATAAAAAATATATTATTAAAATAAAAATAAAAAGTGAATTCCACATAATACCAAAAGGGTTTTGGTTCTTTGTGAAGTAATAATGTAAATAGTTATATTAGATTTTGAGGAAAAATGTTTTATTGAATGGTTTCCAAGAATGTTGGTGATGTACTTTGTAATTTTCTTTATAGAGATAAAAAGTTTTTAATATTGTAAAATTTGATGTTATAGAGTTAAGGAGTTTGAATCTGTTGAAAGAGATGAACATTTAGAATATGATTCTTACGTGTCACCATTATTCAAACTACATAGCTTCAAATATTTTACTTCTCAACAGTTCAGTGGGTGATTTTATTAGATGGAAATATCATAACACAACCATTATTTAATGATTATCTTTTTATTCCTCTGTTTCCTTTTTTGGGGACTCAGGTCTTTTATTTATGAATTTATTTAAAATATTACAGAATTCTACCTATCACATAGTAAGCCAAAGATTTTTTTTAACCATACAATAAACATGTGATTCAAGTATTTTGTTTCCATATCCAATTTTAATGGTTGGAACATGTTATTTCTAAACCATGAAACCAACCCATTTTGGTTTCCAGGAGTGACTAGTGAAGGGCACATAGTTGGGGAATGGTTTTCTAAACCATGCAGCAAAACCATTTTACTCATAAAGCCTTATAAATTTTGGAATATCCAATATTTTCCCTAGGAAAATTAAACCACTGATTTAGCCATATCCTCCTTATTTTTCTAAATCCCTAGTGCTAGGAATACTAAGAACCTTATAATTTTTCCCTTTGTACCTTAACACCTCTAATTTCAATGTTTCTTCTTATGATTTCATGTTCATGTATTCTAGGTGAGGGATTTCCCTCCTCATTATACTTTTTCTTCTCTCTCCCACTTCCACTTTCTACTTCCACACAATATAGAGTGATTTAATACAAACCTTAGGGAATTTTCATGATACTTTTTAGTGCTTCTATTACACATGGGGAGAATGGTCTCTATTCCAGGTCATATTTATCCCATATTAAAGGTTTTGAAACTTCCATCATTAACTCAAGGCTGTTTTCCCCATGTTTGACTCTTTAATTTTCGATCCATTGATTTTTTGGATATTAAAATTATTTTTATGATAAATAATAATAGTATAGTTAGTATTTATGGAATTATTAAAGGTAAATTTACTTTTAATCTCTGTTTATATAGAGAGAAAAGACTCCTTCAATTTGGGATATTTGTTTGAATATGATTTTTTTGAACCATGCACACGAATGGTTTAAAAAGTTCCCATATTTCCTCTTAGTGGGGTATTCCAAAATATATAAATGAATATTCAATTTCTAATTGTATTTATATAGGTTTATTAATTATATTTTCCTTTTTGTGAAACCCTAATAAGTTATCATATTTTATTATTCTTTTATTCACTCATTTCTTATAGTACAAATTTCTCATGATGTATTTGGTGTTTATACATATATACATGGGTATACATATACATATATATATAAGTTCACATGAGAATATGTAAAGTTGTGAATTGAGAGACATATCTGTGTGTGTGTGTGTGACTATGTGTGTGTGAATTTATATGAGCATAGAGATATAGGGAAACCTTGGGAATTTAAATTTGATACTCAAACTCATTTCTCAAAACAAATTTTTAAGTAAATTTTTATGGTAAACTATAATATCCTAGTTGGAGTGATTTACATCATTTCTTATTTTTTATAAATCATGTTTCAATTAATTAATTCTTGAACATGTTAGTTAAGGATATTAAATTATACACCTTATGGGTATTTTAAAATGTGCTCTTGATTGGACGAATGATATAGTTTATAGAGGTATATGGTCTATTTTATAAATTAAATTGTTTATGATGGGTTAATGAAACTAACATTTTTAAGTGAAACCTGACATATTTGAAATGGTAAAAGCATAATGTAATCCATGTATTTAGGATTTGAAGGATAAATTAAGTATCATTTTGGAATATTCATACTATCTAAACACTTAGACTTGTGTAAAGGACATGGTGTCATGGGTGTGTGTCACCGCACCATTAGGCCAAGGCTTATACATTTTAGTGGTTGAATGGATATAGTGTCAAAGATGGGAATCATCATACTGCTTTGACTGGTTATGTTCTCCTTATCTATTATTGGGCATAACATATTTTGATGAAATAGATCGTAAGTTAATTCAAGGACCTAGAGTTCCCACAACCTTATATGAACTAGGGATTTTCCCCATGGTTATTTTTTTTTGAAATGATCAATCAAATGGAACTTGTTCTTATTTGTAATTCTCAAAGCTTATGGGTTATTTTATCATTATTATTCTTATATTATTTTACCAATATGTATCTAAAGACCTTTTAAAGTAGGTAATTGAATTTTATTTTTGAATCATATTTCTAAATTAGTATTAAAAATTGATTTCAGTGTGTATTTTTCAATGGTTTATTGGGCCGGGGAATGTTGTTTTTGAAAGTGGCTATTTTCATTTACTGAAAAGAAAAGGAATATTATCAAAATGGTAATTAATATTATATTGGTTTTTTATGAAATTATGGATTAAAAATCTAATTTTTTAATTTATTTCAGACTATCATGAAAACACATATTTTATTAAAGGTTATCAATTTTTCAAGGAAAGTAGTGACCTATTGTGTATTTTTATTCCCATTCTAATATTATTTCTTAGTTTCAGGTTCTGGATCAGCTCATGATATCTAATAAAGTGTTTATTAATTTAATATTAGATGGTTATTCATAGAGTCAAATGATGGTTAGTTAGATATTTTTTTGTTTTTATTTCCCTATTGTATCTTCCAGATGAACCATTGATACTTTACTTCTCTTTAATTCATGGTGAATTATATATGTGGACATTGGGTGATGGATCTAAGTGGTTGTTTTTGTGGCATGAGTTAGAGGTGAGTTTAGGGGTTGTTTCTATTTTAAATTGTTTACATTTTTATCATGCTTCTTCTCTTCATGTTCAAGGACCTCTAACATATAGAGTGGTTATGCCCATTTTTTCTACAATTCCTCAACTTTAATGTTATTGGATAAATCATTCCCATGAGATCTTACTTTATGCCGTTGGTTCTTATCACCACCCTGGGGTGTTCGAGAACCCTGTTTAGGGATTATCATAGGCTATATTGGGTTTCCAATAGAGGCATGTCCTTGTTTTGTTCATGATAGGTCATATATGAATATGGAAATAATTACATTGATATGTAATTATTTTAATAGGACCTCTAAAATTGAAGAAAACATATGGTTGATAAGATATTCTATCTTATATTATGTATCATATAATCACATATTTATGTTATTTTAATTATTCTTGAAAGACATTATGAATATAAAAGGTATCTTATTATAAAAAAAATTAGTCTCAATTTTATCATTATTTTACATTGGTTGAATAAAACCCTGCACATCACTCTTGTGCAAAACACATAGATATTAGACATCACTTTCTTAGGGATCACACACAAAAAGGAGATATCATTCCTCAATTTATCGGAACACAAGATCAACTTGCTGATATTTTCCAAAAATATTTACCCTCCGATAGATTTGAATACAATAAAAAGAAGTTAGGAATGATAACTGTAAGGTAATCCTTCTTGTTAACTTCATGTTGAATCAATCTCTTTATAGTAAAAAACACCTTTTCATAGGGTAATTACATTTTCTTGTAAGTTTTTCAAGTCTTTCGTAATGAATTTTTTCAAGTTTTTCGTAATGAATTATTTTTTTCAAATTTTTCTTAATGATGTTTTTTCCAAATTTGTTTTCTGTAATGGAATTTTTTAAATTTTTCGTAAAAGAGGTCTTTCAAAATTTCCCTAATAGTTTTTTTTGAAAAAAAAATACGTAGTCTAAAATTTTTATAATCAAGATTTTCGTAATTAAAATTTTCATAATGATGATTTTTGTAATGAAGATTTTCATAATGAATATTTTCGTAATGAAGATCCGCGCACTCAAAATTTTTTTCATATTGAAGTTTTTTTCCAGAATCTAAATTTCTTCAAGAAGAATTTTCCTTAATACGAATAATTCTCCTGACAATTCGAAGGGTATGATTCCTTTCTTAAGTTTTCGTAGTCATAATTTACTTGCTGGTATTTTGTTTTGTATTTTAAATTTTTCAGATTCCAGTTTCCATAAATCATATTTTTTTCCTTTAAAAACCTCAAAAGATTAGATCCTACCAAATTTTATTTATGTCTATCATTTCAACCATCAGATCTAATCAGAAGATTTATCAACCATTGGATTGACTTTGGAAGATCAATCGTCACTTCCGACACCTATATAAAGGACCCTCGTTGGTAACCCCACAACGGATTTCAAGCCTTTGTGTGCCGAAGCTTTTCCCCTCTTTCAAAATCCCATTCTGAACCTCTCAAATCTTTCCCAAATCCGAATGTCTATTGAAGTTTCTTCTAAAGAGATGTCAACTGTCAAGCTGATTTCGGATTGGAAGATTTATAGATAGAGGTTTGTGCATCCAAATTTATTCAACAATAATGACTCTATTATATCCAAGAATATCAGATTGAATGGATGAGAAATCATTTTCATATCAAAGCCTGGAGCTCAAGATATAGTATATCCGGATTTTCTTATTGAGTTCAATGATTCAGTTAGTTTCGTTGAGTAAGAAAGAAGAGATAAGTTTTACTTTAAATGCTATGGTAAGACCAATGCTCTATCATATACAATGGCAGCCAGTTTGGTTGGAGTTCCATTTGAGGGGGAAGCTGAGTTCTGTTCCCATAAATTTCTGGATGTACAAGGAAGTTTTGTCAAAGTGAAAGCCATGGAGTGTCATGGACTTTCAGATGTCAAGATAACAAAGATTTCTACTTTTTCTACAAATAATCGGATCCTTGAATTATAGGTTTAGGGTATTATCATTCCCAGAAAGGGTGACAAGGACACATTGAAGAAGAGTGACATGTAATTTTTGGACTTCCTGGTAAACCAAAGGGATATGAACTTGATGAAGCATATTCTCATTATGATTGAGAATATTAAGAATGGGAACTTGAAAGCATATATAATCATGCATCCTTCCCTCCATTCCAAGATAATTGTTCAGTGCCTTGAGTCTTTTAAGATTCCTTACAGTTCAAAGCCAATGAACTGCAAAGTCATGCTGATTAGTGATGATACTCTCAAGAGGATGAAAGTCGGTTTTTATAAAGAGTCAAGATAATTCTATGACTTACTAGAGGAAGAGGCTAAAGATATTCTAAAGGAACAAGAAGTTCCTGAACCATCGAAAAAGGTGGAAAGAAGAGGAAGTTTATGGAAGTGGAAGAAGTAGGAAAACCCCAGAGGCTAAAGAAACCCAATCCACACCTCCAAAGCCTAAGAAGCAGAAAGATTATCCTGATGAAGTTGTGGCTAAATAAAGGGAAGACAAATAGAATAGGAAAGCAGGGGAGCCATGCTTTGGTTTGGATCCTAAAAAAGCTAAGGCTTTGAAATAAAAAACAGTTGATGAGATTGAGCAGTAAGCTAAAGAAATGAAGTTAAAGGAGAAGATGTCTGAAACCAAAATAGTGCAATCCCTTCTGAGGGATACTGAAATAACATCCGATAATACTGTAGTACCATAATCCTTCTTGGTAGAACCATTACCTGAGACTCTGGGGAAGAAGTTCATGACTCTAGAAAATGCTCAAGAGAAAATTTTTGATCAAAAAGAAGATACGGAAGAAGTGCAGGAAGAAGAAAGTAGTAGTGATAGCACAGCTGATTTGATAAGACAAGTGGAATATTTTCATGAAAAAGAATGGGAATTCAAGAAACTATCAATACGGACTTCTAAAGAAGATTCTTCAAAGCTCTCAACTCCTAGGAATGATGATGAAGCTAAGGACCAAAAGGGTGAAGAAGAAGTTAACAAATTATCTTTTGAAGAAAGTTATAATCGTCATTTTATTCATCCTGAAGATGATGAGGTAGGAGTTGAGAAGGAGAAAATAGATGAAGATAGAATTGTTCAACTATCTGACAGTGAACATGAGTCTCCAGATGAGGAAGCTATTTCGAGAACCGATAAGAGGAAACATGTGTTTGTGGATACACCTACGAAAGAAATTTTAAGAAATAAGGAAGCTGGTGGATCTTCTAATAGGAAGCTTGTTGATCTAGAGAAAGAGCCCTCACCAAACCAAGTCTCAGAATTGGAATCATCATCCCGAGGAAATGATTTCACCATTCAATCACTGTAGAATCCTTTTGACACCATTCCAATCTTTCCAAGAATTGAATCGAGATGTCAGATGCTCCAACACAACTTGAATAAAAAATTGGATTTAGTATCCATGTTGATGGATAAGTGTGTAAATCTTGAGGCTGATTTCAAGAATTTATTCATCAATTATGATGGAAAAAAAATCTGGTAAGAAAGTGGTTAGATGGTCAAATAAAACAATTGAATATTTGAGAGAGCTTGATGAGTTTTAACATGAAGTTAAGGAAAATTTTGTTATTGAAAATAGTAAAATCCAGGATCTCACGACTAGATTTGAGGAAAAGCTAAATCTTGAACAGAATACTTGGATTCAATAGGTAAGGGATCTCAATGGGAAGTTATATTCTGTTCCCCAAATTTTGAAGAGGGAAATGGATTTTCAGATTGAGATCAAAGATAATATAGTCAAGAAAGATGAAATATTGAAGGTTCAGGTAGAGGCTTCGAAGGCTCAGGAAGAAAAGATGAAAACATTAAAGAAGAATATAGAGGATCAGTATCAACGTTTTAAGCAATCAGAGGAAGACCACAAGGAACTCAAAAAGATGAAAACCACAGTGAAGAAATTGATACCCAAGGAAAAGGAAGGAAAATAGATCCAATCTGATCTTTTGTTGTATTTTTATTTCCATGACCAAATTCTTCCTATCTTAATGAAATTTTGGTTGCTCATTTTGTTTGGTTGCATTGTACTAATATTTCAGGTTCTATAATTTCATTTCCAGTCCCTCAAATTATTTTTGAAAATCACCAAGGGGAGAAACGAAAAAAATAATACTATGAAAAGAAGAAATGTACCTAAGTAAGGGGGATTTTATCTAAGGGGGAGTTTTCATTACAGAGATTTTCGTAATCAAGATAATGAAAAATATCATTCCAAAAATCTACAATAAAATCCTTAGTGTTCCAAAGCCTAAGGGGGAGTTAGTCATATTCATATTTTCTGATATGATAAGGGAGATAAGTTTTATTTCAAAGTATAGAAAAATATTTCTATGTTCTTATATTCTTTTTCGTAAGGATGTTTATGCTTTTCAAAAAGGGGGATATTTTTGTATAAATAAGGTTTTCCTTATGACTTTTCCATTTCTTCATACTTGGGGGAGATTGTTAAGTCATTAAGGTTTCCTTATGTCTTTGCCATTCCATCTTGTTTTGAAAATCAGAAACATCTTATCTCAAAGAGAATGTCTTTTTACCCTGTGTTTTACTTCTATAATGAAAATTATCCTTCCCAATGGAAATTTATCCTTACCATGTTCTTCATTATTAATTATCTTGTCTAAGTGTAAAATTAGGTTTCAAGTCTAAAACCTCAGAATCATATAATACGTAGATAAAGAGAATTCTATTTTCAGGATCCGAATTCAGACTCTGAGTTCTTTGAATTCTGACTCCAAACTCTTAGGAGTTCTATCTCTGAGTTCTCAGAGTTCAGACTCCGAACTCTTATGATTTCTGACTATGAGTTCTCAGAATTTTGACTCCGAACTTTTTATGTTCGGACTCCAAATTTTCATGAGCTCTGACTCCGAACTTTGTAAGTTCTGACTCCGAATTCCCGTGAACTCTGACTCCAAACTTTGATGATCAGTTCTATGACTCTAGAGATTACATGTTGTTGAAGTGATTTATAGAGATACTCTCAGGCTTAGTGTGTATTGAACTTCTTGTTCATAATTGCTTAGTGTGACTCTGATTGTTGATGTATATAATCGTGGGCTTCCAGGGATAGGAAGATAGAGGTTCTGACTATCTTAAATTTCAAGGACTTTCTTGATGAGGAAGTCAGTGGTGCTGACTGCCTTGATGTTGATGGCTTACGGGGATAGAAAGACAGAGTCTGATATTTATATTGAGGGATTACAAAGTTGTGGGTAAGATAGACTTTCTTGAAATTATAAATCAAGGGACCATTATCCAAGGTTGTTGTATACCCTTCTCTTTGGGTTAAAAGATTTATTACTTTTTACTTATTTTGTTACATGCTTTCTGCGGAATTTATATTGTTGAGTAAAGTATAACTATCTTATACTTACTTATATTTGTACTCTAATTTAGTAAGATTCTATACGTTTTAAGGTAGAATCTTCATCTTTGTAAACATTCATTACGTTTCATTTCAGGAACCATCTTTTCTAGAACCACTTTCTTAGAATCATATTTCGGGAATCCATTGAGTGTGCAGAACTAGAGGTTTTGTGAATTACCTTGTTTAACCTTGTTAAACAATAGGAAGTTTTCTAACCAACTATAAAAGTTCCAAAATAATTTTTAATGTATACAATTCTCCCCCCTCTTGTATTTTGAGCATCATTAGATACTACAGTTAGTATCTTCATTCACTATTTTGATTCTACATTTGGTATTATAGATTATATCATACTCACATACCATCTCAACAGAAATGATAAGTAAGCTCTCAAAATATGAATTTATAGTTGTCCCTATAGAATTTCATCAGGAATTACTATAGTCTATGACAATATGTTAATGTTATCATGAGTAAGATTAAATTACCGAGCTATGAAGTCAGATCATGAGGCCCAAATGGATTTCATTCACTCGATGACCCATGAAGTTTAACACACAGAGTGTCGTAAAATATTCTTTTTCGTATTCTATGGGTTTTTACTTTATTTTTAAATTCTATAATATGAAATGTTTGTGACATACCCATCATGAGAACCTTCCAACTTTGATTCATTTCTTATGAAATCCCTGGGGCTTACATAATTAGGGGGTATTTTGTACTTTCTTAACCATGTCATTGGTTAGAGCTTAACACATATTGTATTTTTTTCTATCATATTATGAGTATGACATATGCACCCACAATTGATATAGGAAAAATAATTTTATGATTTTACCTACATAACATAAAAGACATTATTATTTATTATGGACATGTGCATGTTAACTGATTATCAATAAATGTGAATGAAATGTGATGTATTCATCAACACGGATAGTCAATAATTAGAGAATTGAGAACATATGGGTATGACAAATGGGATTAAAATACTATGCATCAAATGTTTACTCAATTTCATAGGAAAATGGATCATATAAAAATTTAGGATTGCATATGATATGGCACGTGGATGCAGGTATAAAGTGACATAAGTCTGAGAGAGATCACATCAGATCCCATTATACATTGCGTGACATCGATTATTTTCTTGAGGCCTCTATTTTCTTACATTTATGAATTCATGAATTCATATTTTTTTCAACACTAAAACGGAACATGGGGTATCACATTCTGGTTAAGTAAATATTGACTGATTTTTAATAAAATATTTTATCTTAAAGTGTTTTACTGTAGCGACCTATCCCTAGATATCCTATAGTCGATGTTTAATACTAAATATATTGGAATGATTACAAGGAATCAGTCGCCAAAGGACTGGTCGGTTTATTTGTCTTGGTAAACCAAATACATAAATGAGTATTTCATTAAAAATGGATACACTAATTTTAACCATTTGTTTTATTCTAAAAAAATATACAACTTCAGGATAACTCTAATCAATCTTGTATATTCATTCATTTCTTTCATAGTTTTCTTATTTGATTCATGGGGAAAGAAACATAATAAGGGTGATCTCAAATGGTCAGTAAGGGAAAAATATAATAGAAGCAATAACGAATTAATGAGAGTAGTCATTATGAAAAGGTAAATAACTTAACACACATTCCATGTAATCAATAAACTAAATTAATGTACATAAGAAATATGGAAAGTTAATAACTAGAAATACATTCCATCTTGATAAGTTAAAATAAAATGTATCTATAGACATGCCGATGAAAAATCTCATGGATGAATAATAATAAAAATTAATATGAGTGTAATGATTTCTCAATGGATGTCATGTCAATGGAACATGAGGACATATTGTGGTCAATATCTACCCTTATGATAGTTTAAAACTATGTATCTATCCTCCAATTAATTTTCACAACTGGTTTGTCTCATGAGAACCTATCGATGCATCGAACAAAAATATAAAGTCTGGGCTCCATTTGCAACCGAATGTATAAATAACTCTTTATATTGAATAATGAAAATAAATTATATTCCTAATAAAATATCTTTAAAGAATAATGAATATATATTTTACAATATTTCCTAAAATAATCAAATAATTGTCAAAGTAGACATCGTGTGTATGTAGGTATACAGTTTAGGAAATAATAATATCCATGACAAATGAAATGGCTAATTTAAGAGAAATTCGTTGTTCAATTATCATGAGATATTGAAAATATCATGAAGAATAAAATAAAATAATATAGAAAGTGAATGTGAATATTATCCTTGTGAAAATCAATAATAAACCATCCTAAGGAGAAATAAGGATGATATCAATACAAAAAATCCAACGTTGAGTAAAATATAAGGTTGTTTTGTTGATAAAATTAAATATTAACTTTTAAAAAAATTCTTTTGGAAAATAACCTTTTCATTTAAAATTTTTCCTTAATTTAAAATCCCTTTTTAAAAAATTGATATGGATGGTTCCAAGAAATGATGGCGGATAAATCCATACATGTCGTATGAGGTAAAAAATATTCTTTTTGTACAGAAAAAGCTTCAAATTTACCTCATTTGGAAAAAGACAAGGAGATTACTTCTAATAGATTGGTAAAATGAAAAAAAGGGTAAAAATGAATTTACTTAATAATTTTATAAAACATTTTAATAAAACATTGTTTTTAGGAGAAAATAGGTTCTTTGACTAAAGAGTGAAATAAAGTTGGTTTTTCTTAAAAACATTTGTAAGACACTTTGAGTAATAAAGAGTGGGAAAAGGGTACTAATAATTGAAAATTTTCTTGAATAACCATTGAGTAATGAAAGATATTATTGAACAATGGTTATATAATTTTCCTTAATGGAAATTCCATGTAAATATCATTAAGATTAGTCTTGAGGGAAATAATCTTAAATAATTCCAAAGTGTCCCATTCTACTTTGAAATATTCTAAAACATAATCATAATGATATAATAACATTATATGAATGTTTAAAATATCATGAGAGTAAGGATAATCAAGATATATCATGTATATGGTAGTAAATATACCACGTAAAATGAACTATGTGCATAATAACAATTAAACCTCAATAGAATTGAAATTGAGACGAAAATACCTTATTAATGTTATAACAAATTGATTGGAAAACCCAAAGGTAATAATCCTATAATAAAACATTTAAATTCCTTGAATATAATAGAATTCATGTTATTATATGTCAATTTTTCATTAAGTACACAATATTTAATAAATTTAGTGTACAAAAATTAACTATTCCTCACGTAATGAAAATGAGATTAGAATAACATACCTTGAGTTTTGTTTTGGTAAACGTATGTTAAATTACTATATAATAAGATTATTTTAATTTTATACTTTCTCTAGAAACATTTTCATGTTTATAATTACTTTTATTTCACTTATTACCATGTTTTGTACAACTACTTAAACAATTAAGTTTATGTCAGGTGTTTTTGACCAAATTCAGTTTATGTGTCAAAATAACAATTATTGGTCAACTACAATCAAATGGGTCATTATATAACATATATTTAATAATAACCATGACATAATTATCATATTTTTACATCAATTAAACTTTTAAAATAAATTATTAAATATTGTTTCAAAAATGAGAATTTGTTACAATCATTAAGACGGTAGGTCGTACGTACGCATGAGTAACATTCCCATTTTTAAATGATCATTGTGGAAAAGAAGGTAATTAACTAAAATATATAAGTAATGATAATTATATAAGAAATATCATATTATTTAATCATATATACATATATATTGAATTATGTGATGTAAAATTAATCACACCATATCAAGGAGGCGGTAGTCCACACATCCACGAACGACGTTATCTCTTTTAATGTGTGCAAAGGGTTAATAATGAAAATGATATATATATGTATATATAAAATATTTTCAGAAATATATTTATTTCATGAATATATTATTGATTTTTTTATTTCAAATATGTTTAATTGTTTCCATTAATTTATACATTCCATGTATCGTGTGAATGAATAACATTGTTTTGAGGGGGTGGTAGTCCACACTTCCTCAAACGAGATTATCATATTTACACAACTTGGAAAGAAAAAATGTATGTTATAAATAAAAATTATATATTTTTAAAACATTATAAATAACATATATATAATATTTAAATATCATTTCCATTATAATGGCCACCATGAGAGGGGGTAATAGAAGAATCAACAATCGTCATTTTGTGAGGCAATAGTTTACTGTCCATAGAAATATTATGTTCGTTACCCATTAGATGGTGGTGTGTGTATGTGTAGGTTAAAATATCATAAAAAAATATCCTAGTATATTTAGGATATGGTTTTTTATACAATAATAGAATAAGGATATTTTAGGGGTTTGATAATGAAAATGAAACTAGAATGATTGAGGAAAGTTATTACCTTTTAATGGGGCAACATTTTGGTTTCAACCGAAAGGATTTTTTGAAAGAGATTCTTCCCAAAGGGATATTCTAGGAGGATTATAGGTATAATGGGATACTAAATCGGCATGTATTTTCCAAACTTTAAAATGTTTTAGAGGTGTGAGGAATGGGTTGAAGTGGTGGACTTTTATAGGGATGGAAAATGACTCACTTGGTATTCTTAAAAACAAATTAGTTTTTCACATGTTCTTATGGAACAAAAGAATTACCAACTAAAAAAAGATAAATAATGTTTTATGGGAGAAATATGGGCAGAAAAATTTTGTTAGATTATTTTAAGGTCATTTGGGACCTTAATTGTATCGTTTAGTCCCTAATTGATCTTAATTTGGCCTTAACTATTGTGATTAATTTTAATCACATACACTAATCATTTTTGTAAAAAAAAAAATTGATCATATTATACCACAAATATTATCTTGATTAAAATAGTTTATCCTATATTTTCCAAATTCATATCATAGAATTGGAAAAATTAGGATTAATTCTAATCTCGTAGACAGACAGATTAACTTGTTTTAGTAGACAAATATTAAAATGATTGTTATGTTTTTATATTCAATTTAAAAATGTAAATTGATTATAATGAAATAAATTGAATTAATAGATATATAATTTATCCAGTATTACTTTCATATAAATTTCTAATATAATTTGACATTAGTAATTATTTAAACGCACATCTGTTTTTACCTAAAACACAATATTTTTCACTATTCACTAAAAAATGATGTTTCTCAGAAAATTACAAAAAAAAATCATCCTAAGATAATATTTACAATATGAATTCAAAAATAAAGTTTATTACATCCAATTAAATTGATAATGGTTTAAAAATTCAAGTTTAAAATTGGTTTTCATTAAAAGGAAGTTACATTTCCTTTATCCATCAAAATTTACTTTTTTATTTTTCCAACACTTTTAAGGGGTGAAGTGAGAACGCTGACAGTTCAGAAGATCAAACATCAAAAGAAACTACTGACTTGTTAAACACTAGATTGAGACTATTGGAGTCAAATTCCCTAGACAGTTTCCATGGAAAGGGCATTAACTGGCACTCTGGATCATCTTCAAGAAGTGCTTCATAACAAGTTGTCAGGCATTCCCAGGTTTGTATGTACTCTTCTTTGCTAATTTTACCATTATTGAAGCCTCTAACCAATATATGGTCTTTCTTGTTAATCCACTCCCCTTGATCCTATGTACCTTCACATTGGAGAAATCGACTCATCCTTTGATCAATATCTTCCCTTGTCGCCTTAATCACCAAGATGACCTCCTTCATTTCCTCACCTGAGTGCATGAGTAAATCCATCTTCTTATCTGAATCAATATCCCCCAAGCACTTCCAACTAACAAGAGGCCCTTCCACATGCCATAGGAGATCATCCTCCATTTCCACCATCACTTCTTTAGATTGAGTTTTCCATTATCCCTACTGATCAATTTCCCTTGTAGTAGCCACAGGTTCTTCAGACACCCGGTCGTTGGCCTGTGTGCAACATGCTTGCTCACCATCCTCATGCTCGTCAGATCCCTTCCTATAGATCTTGTAATTGTTGTCTGCATTATAAGTACCCATCAGAGGGAGTTTACCCTTATTTTCAGACCTCACAACATGAGGACTAGGTATGTTAGAGTAGTCCTTCCTCACTCGCGTCCTCCGGTTATGCTTAATAAAGCATTCTGAATCAATAATTGTATTCTTGACCATCCTTGATGAGGATCAAAAGTATTCCTTTGCCAAGCCCACTTCCATAGGATCAATGGTTGAGTCCGGGACTGGATTTGCCTCCTCTTGAGTATCCCCCCCTACTAGATAAGAGTCCTATCATTGTGTATCCTCCATCTCGATGCCTTCTTCAAGAATATGACAGTCTTATTATCCCAAAACATAAAACCGGTTCTGAGAATTTTTTAGCATGCCTCCAGTTTTAACCTTCTTGGCATAAGAAGGTTGTTCCTGCATGTCATGTGCTTCCATGTCGGGACCCCTTGGTTGGACAGAGCCACGACCCATGTATTGAAACTGCAAAGAGGTGTCTCCACTAGAGGCTGTATACACACCTGCTGCATCCCTCCCCAAGGCACCACTAGGTAAAAATGAATCCAGATACCTAACCATCTCAACATTCAATGGTGGATCCCTCTCCTCAAGACTTGTTTCCTTCTCCTGCACCAATCCTGTAGTCCTTCTGACCCCGTTTCTTCCAACAACACACGTTTCATCTGGAGAAACCCAACACCCAAATCAGCTTTCAGTCTATTAAAAATTCTAGAAACAGTGGGGTCGCGCTGAGAAACCGTAGCTGGCTTCTGAGAAGCCTCCACATGTTGCCCTATGGCCTCCAACACCTCTGGTTCAGCCCCGCGCATCTCCACTTTCTCACCCAAAACTTCCATTACTCTCGACTTTGGAATCAGTGATCCACTTTCTTCTCTTGTCACAGAAGTACTCCCAATCGCTCTGGTAGACAGCTGACCCATCTCCGAGGCCTTGCGCACTGCAACCGAATCAGTATCCCAGAGATCGTTAGGGGTATCTCTCCGAGGAAAGGGAGAAGAGCTTCTACAGAATCTGCTAACTTTGTGACCCAAATGATTACAGCCTACGCAGAACTGAACCCATGAATCGTAGAAAACCTTCTGGTGCCATCGTAGTTATCCTTCAACCTCTATCGTTATAAACTCCACTGGACTCTTCGAGACTTCAACTTCAATGCAAATTATAGGGGAAATCGGGTGGAAAACTGAGCATGTACGGGCATCAGAACAAAGTTATCACCCCATCATATTACTAATCAACCGAAGAATACCTAGATTATGGAATGGTAATGGGAGACCAGGGAGTGAATTCCAGATCGCCATAACCGAGGAGGCACGTAATACTCAATATAGTTCTCGGTAAGACCCAATATTTTATATAGAATAAAACATTGAAGAAAGTCACTTTTGTTTGTAAAACAAGCTATACAGAAAGTCCATTGTTTTATATGATCTACGCTAACTCAATGTTATGTGCATTGCAATCTATCTCAATGTTTCATGCATTGAAATATGTAGAATATATCTTAAATTGTAAATATATTATATAGTATGTGTATATTATATTACATTATGTGCTTGTTGTCGTGTTTAATACACACTATCAAATATAAGGTTTCTACATTGGGTTTTCGGGGTATTAAATTCCCCCCACCTTATTTAAATTACGTCCTCACAAGTTTAAATTGGTAATGGTGATATATTTTTTGATACTTCTTATGATTGAAATCTCACATCGTGAGAATAGTTCATTTTTAATCTTCTATAAAAAGGATAATTGAAAGTACAAAGTTCACATGGAATACCATGTAACTAGGTCTCTAATTATGAGAACATCATTGGAATGTAGAGAAACAAACTTGGAGGAAAAGTGTAAATATTTATTGGGAGGGAATAAGGTAATCAATCACATACAAGTGAATGACCAGTGGATGGTTGAGGGCCCCAAAGCCATAAATCACTACTAATTTAGAAATCCATTTGTTCAGCATAAATTTAGGTATTATAACAACATTTTTATTTCAAAATCATTTTATTAATGATGGGTAATTATTTTATTGACCAAGAATATAACAAAATATTATTACATGATAGGTTTCAATGTCATATAAACAATCATAAGTTTCAGTTGTTATTTGATAAAATTATAATTCACACCTTTACTCCCAAAAAATAATTACCAACAATGAATTTTATTCATACAAGAAGCACTGAAAGAAACATTTAAAGGATCATAAGGCCTGTAAAAGTGTTAAAAGTCATTCTATACGTCTTTAACTATCTCCAAAAATAAATATAGTTAATAGATTAATTTCTAATACTTAAAAGGGTTACTACTAGTTCATCATTAATATTTATTTGTTAAACTGTTTAACTAAAAAAAATTAACAAGGACCTCACATAGGATAGTGTTTAGTGTGAAACCCATATCATCCTTAGGACATGGGTTCAATACCTATGACATTTCTAGATTTTATTAGTTGTCACCCGACTTATAGGAAGTTCTTTTATATAACCATATTAATATAATTTCCAAAAATATATATAATGTAAATCATTGAAATTAGGATAATCACTAAATAGCATTTTAACTAAGGTTTTCAATACAACCCCAATAAGTAAATACTTCATCTGCATATTTCCACATAGACCCTTCCATGGTCTTGAGTTTATCCTCTAGGTGGGGGCATTGACTTGGGTAATGTCTAGGTTCCCAAAATTTACAACAAATAACTATAAAGGATTTCATAGGATGAGCTCCATTTCATTCCATCATACTCTTCCTTTTTCCTCTCTTATACTTTTCTTTATGTACATATTTCCCACACATAAAGAATTTACTTATTCCATTGAGACACTTTACGAGGTTTCTCCTTCCACACTTCTCACATATTTAATGTCATTCCTTCTTTTATACATGGTCTCCGCCACTCGATATATCATCATCCTCCATCCTTCTCCTCTTTGGTGCGCTCGAGAGTTGGTAAAGGTATATATTGGTAATCATATTTCATAAACATTGGTTGGTAATAAACATGTTATCCGTAAATCATGTCAAAAAATCATTTGGTTGCTCATTTTCGCTATCTTATCCTTCACGATCGATGTTAAATTGAATCCTTCAGGTTCAGGCCATTGACTAAAACTAGAAATAATAGTTTGAGAAACAATAGTCATAGTGAGAGAAGATTATAATTATCTATAAGATCTCAAAATAATGACACCTTATTGTAAAATATTTTAAAAAATAATTTTAACCATGATTATTCATTTTCAAAATCATTTCAAATTTTTGATAATGGTTTGTAAATAAAATGTGGATTATCTAATGAATATCCCCCAAGAGCATCAAATTAGGTGTATATTAAGGCCCATTGTCTTGTACCAGGTTACACCATGTTGAGCCCAAAACACCTTGTCAAAGTTGTTACTCTTATGTACAATTATTCCAGAACCACATCCACTTGTAGTGTCCAAAAAGGGATGTATTTCAAGGAAGACGTACATAGTCTATACATTACCAAAATTATAGGGTTTTCATCTATAATTATCCTCTAATTATACCTTATACATATGTCCTATAACCTAATTTTTCCTTAAATATAGTTCCCATGGTTTCTAATGAACTTAATTTGATACCAACCGTAGTAACCCATTCCCAAATTGCTAAAAGCCGGTGACTACAAATAAATACATTGGCATGATTAAAAGGAATAAAACCCAGAAAGCCTTACCAATTTAGTAGTCTTCATAAACTAGATACATAACTGAGTATTTCATTAAAAATGGATATAAAAATTTTATCATATTTTTTTCCTTATAAACGAAAAAACATCGGGACGATAATTCTAATCCATCTAGGGTATTCATGCATTTCTTTCAATGTAGACTTCTTGAATTCTTTGGGAATGAAACACAATAAGGGTGATCTCAAATTCTCAATAAGGGAAAAATATAGTGGAAGAAATAATTAATCAAGGATAATAGTCATTATGGAATGGTAAATTACTGAACACACAAGCCATGTAATAAATAATCTAAATGAAAATACATAAGAAAAATGGAAAGGTAATAACTGAAAATGCATGCTATCTAGATAAATGAAAAAAAAAATGTATCCATAGATATGATGATGAAAAATCTCATGGCTGAATAATAACTGAAACTAACATGAGTATAATTATTTCGTAATGGAAGTCTTCTTAAGGAATGTGAGGACCTTTTACTTTGATGATCTATCCTCTAGAAAGTGTAAAACAATGGATCAATCCTCCATTTAATTTGTCCAAGTGGTTTGTCTCATGAGAAACTATTGATATATCCAGGGGCTATATAAATTCAAGGCTCCACCCATCACTTTAGATCCAAAGCATTATTCATATTCAATAATCCAAAAATGATTTATCAAATATCCATATTGAATAGAGAATACATATTAAATAATATTTCCCTAAAAAATCAATCACATTTCTATGTAGAAACCCCATGAAAGTAGGTATACGGTTTAGGATACAGTAATATCTATGATATGTGAAATGGATAATTTAGGGAAAATTCAATTTTCAATTATCATGAGAGATTGAATATTTCGTGTAGAATAAAAAAACTAACAGAAGTGAATATGAATAAAATCCTTTCTTAAATCAGGAATAAATCGCCGAGAGGTAAAATAACGATATTAGCAATACAAAAAATCCCAAGTGGATTAAAATATATGGTTGTTTTCGTTGATGAAATAAAAAATTATCCTTTAAAAATATTCTTGGGGAAATTTTTCATTTATTTTCAAAATATTTTTTAATTGAAAATCCATTTTCAAAATTTTGTGAAGGAGGATTCAAAGAAATTACGGTGGATAAATCAACATGTGTTATATGATGTAAAATGAATATTCCTTTTAAATGGAAAAAGGTTAGAAAATGAATCCTTTGAAAAGAGACAAGAAGATTCCATCTAAGAGATTCATAAAAGGAAAAAGGGTAAAAGTATCTTTACCAAATAATTTGAAAATAATTTTTGAATTTTTTTTAATAAAACATGTTATTTAGAAGAAAATATGTTCTCCGACTAAATAGATAATTAATGTCGAGTTTTCTTAAAAACATTTTCTAAGACACAATGAGTAAAAAATAGTGGGATAAGAGTATTAATACTTGAAGATGGACACGAGTAAAAATAGAAGAATGAAATTTATTCTTGAATAATAGTTATATAATTTACACTAATGTAAATTCAATTGAAATATCATTAGGATTAGTCTTCATGAAAATAATCTTATAGCATTATAAAGTGTCCCATACCACTTTTAAATATATTAAAACATAATAATCATTAAGGAATAACATCATATAAAAGTTTACAATATCATGAGAGTAAGGATATTCATTATATATCATTTAAAGTGTAGTTCATTCACCATGTAAAAGAATCTAGGTGCATAACAATATTTAATCCTCAATGGAATGTAAATTGAGAAGAAAATATCATACTAATGATGTAACTAATTGATTGGAAAAAAAGGTAATAATTCTTAGATAAACCATTTATATTCCCTGAAGATAATATAATTCATGATATTATATGTCAATTCGTCAGTAATTACACCATATATAAGGAATTAGGTGTACAACAATTATGTATGCCTCACATAATTAAAACGAGACAAGAATCATTTATGTTGTGTTTCCTTTTGGGTGAATGTAATTTACCATTCTGTATAATAAACTTATGCTAATTTTCTACGTGCTTCAGAACCATTTTCATTTTTATAATTAATTTTATTTCACTTATTACCATGTTGTGTACAACTATTTAAACAATTAAGTTTACATCAAGTGTCTTGGACCAAATTCAGTTTATCTGTCAAAACAATTATTGTTGGTAAACTATGGTCAAAGGGGTCATTATATAAGATATACAAAATAATTAACATGAAATAATTATCATATTTTTACATCAATTATACTTTTAAAATTATTCATTAAATATGTTTATGGAAATGAGAATATGCTACAATCATGGAGATAGTAGGTCATACGTACGCATGAGTAACATTCCCATTTTTAAATGATCATTGTGGAAAAAGGAAACTCAAATCTTTACAAAATGATAATTATATAAGAAATATCATATTATTTAATCATATATAATTATATATTGAATAATGTGATTCAAAAAGAATCACATCATGTCCCAGATGCAGTAGTCCAAACGTCCATGAACAACATTATCTCTATTAATGTGTTTAAAGGGGTAATAAAGAAAATGATATATCTATATATATTACTTCAATAAATATAAATATTTTATTAATATATTATTATTTTTCTTTTATTTCACTTATTTTTAATCATGTAAATTTATTTATACATTCTTTGCATTGTGCGAACGAATAACATCACTTTGTGGGGGTGGTAATCAACACTTATTCAAACAAGATTATCGTATTTACACAACATTGAAAGCGTAAATGTATGTTATAAATAAAAATTAGATTATGTTATATAATTATAAAAACATATATCATATATAAATATATTTTCCATCATAATTCCCAATGTTAGAAGCAGTAATGGAAGAAGTAACAATCATCGTTTCATGAGGTAGTAGTTCGTCGTCCATAGAAACATTGTGTTTGTTACCCATTAGCTGGTGGTGTGTGTAAGTGTAGGTTAGACTATCAGCATAAAAACATAATATTATAATGGTGATACTATATTTTCTATAAAATAATAAAATAAGAAAATTTTAGGTGTTGGAGAATGGAAATGAAACTAGGGAGATTGATGAAAGACATTACCTTTTAATCGGGTAAATTCTTTTTGTCTAAACCAAAATGTTTTTTGGAAGGTTTTATGACCAAAGTGATGCTTCTAGGTAGATTAGAGGAATTATTGGAGACTATTTGATCCGAGATTGTTTAATATATAAGAGTTTTGGGAGGTGTGAGTAATGGGAACAGGATGTGGCCTTTTAAAGGGAAGGAAAAGGAGTCACTTGGTATTCTTAAAAACAATTTATATGTGAACATTTTATTACCTAAAATAAGTCTTAACAAACCCTAAAAAATAAATAATAGATGTTTTATTAGTGAACTATCGACATACAATGGGTTTTGTAAAATTTTACTGTTTATTTGGGCCCTTAATTATATGGTTTAGTCCTTAATTAAGCTTAACTTGGCATTGACTGTTGTGATTAATTTTTATCACTTTTACTAATCATTTTGGTCATAAAATTAATTGAATATTATTATAACACAAATATTATCTTGATTAAAATTGTTTATGTATAATTTTTAAAATTCAAAAAATAGTATCCGCAAAATTAGGATTAATTCTTATCTCGCAGACAGACAGATTAATTGGTTTTAGTATAGAAAAGTTGAAAAGATTGTTATGTTTTTATATTCAATTTAAAAAGTTAAATAGATTATAATGAAATAGATTTTATAAATAGACGTATAATTGATCCAATGTGTCTTTAAAACAAATTTATAAAATAATTTAACACTAATAATTATTTAAACAAAAAGGTTGTTTTTTAACTAAAACACAGTATTCATCACTATTCATTAAAAAATGAAGTTTCCCGGAAAAATCCAAAAAATTTATCCTAAGATAATATTTAAATTATAAATTCCAAAATATATTTTATTTTATCAAATTAAATTTATATGAGTTTCAAAATTAATATTTAAAATGGTTTCTCTATTAAAAGGTTGTAAAATTTCCTTTATAAAAATATAGTTTTTATGTGAAAAATTGGGTATTCTCATATCTTATTCATACCAAATATATTGGATGAATATGAATAATATTTTATATATAAAATATATATTCCATTAAGATAATTAAATAATTATAGTTACATTTATTTATTAGGGTCAAATAGCTTCAGGAGCATAAAAATAATTTTCTATAACAGTTTCCTTTTAATACTAAATTGGTTCTTATTTTCATTTCTAATTTATTTATATCCAAAAATTTAGTTGACTAAACCATATATTTTCATAATTTACTTAATAAAATTTTGAATTTATTGTTTATATCATATTATATTAAATAATAATTTTTTAATTATAGATAGTTTCTCTATAAGACTCAATATTGGTTATAGAGAAAGCCATTGAAGAAGTTTTCTTTTTCATGTAATTCAAGCTATAGAAGAATTTAATTGTTGAATATGATGTAAACTAACTAAGTGTAGCATGCATTTCATGCTAACATGATGTTTCATGTGTTGAAATATATAGAAAATATTTTAGATAATTAATATATTATAATGTATATGAATATTATATTACATTATGAATTTGATGTCTAATGTCATACACGCTATCGAATAAAATGTTCTTACATTATTTTTTTGGGCGTCACATTTAGAGTTTATATAAAAAGTGTTTTGGATGGTTATTCACAAGGTATTACATATGATATAATACATGGTGATTATTAATGAAGGATTTCTAAAAGTGTTTTGGAATATATCTAAATGTAATGTTGGATATGGTTTTACAACTTATTGTATATGATACAATATAAGGTGAAATGACACAAAAGCTTTGGGGTGTTAGTTAACGTGGGAGATTGATGGAGATATTCCTTAAAAAATGACATGTATACATATATGATACATGTGATAATATATCCTATATCATAATATATTATATAAGGATGTTTTATGTGATAATATCCAAAGGTGTATTTATTGCATGCATATAACATTTATTAAAGTATAGAGATATCACAATGAACTATTGAGATATATTTTAATCCATGATGTTGGTAATATTATAAATCTTTCCACATGATGTTAGGAAACGACTATTTGAATGTTAAACTATTAACATTTAGATTTTTTATCCACATAATTTTTCATTACACTCACATAGAATCAATATACCCAAGGGTTATGTATGTGGTTTAAGGGTTACGAGCTGTTTTTGTTGTTTTCCATTTACTCAGGTGTTATATACCAATTAATTAAATTTATGGATATCGTGTAATTTCATAAAGGCCAATATAAATAAGGAAAAATCCATGAAAAATTTTGTAACACCCCACGCTTCTATGGTACATTTCCCTTTGAATAATACAGTATCTTGTGTTGTATGCAATTTAGAGTATTAACACACCATGACCAATCCAACTAGATGTTATGAATAATAATACCCTCCTTTTGAAATTTAATAAATTTTATTTTTCAAAATGAACTTCATTTTTGGATTCGGAATATCAAAATTAGCTTAGGGTGATTTTTTTGTATTTTTTTGAAAACCTTCAATTTTTGATGAATAGTGAAAAACACTATGTTATTGTTTAAAATTGACTTTTTATTTAAATAATTAGTTATTTTGTTTTAATATATATTAGGTAAAAATAGATACATAATACCTATATATGTTAAATGTAATTCATTGAAGTTATTTTATAATAATATTATATATATATAATTTTATTGAACTTTTTACCGTCTTTTACCCACCTTCTAGGAGCATTTGCAAATTTGCATAAAACATCATTTTACTGATTTTTTGAGTTGAATATAAAAAATCAGAGAGGAACCATTGACATAATTAAGTATAATTTGGTAAAATAAGATAAAAAATAATTTTTTATGAATAATAATTTTGACTTTTATTTACCACGGTTAAAAGTAAATAGGGTAATTAAAGGTAAAAATTATATTATTATTACCCTAACACATGTCCTATTTATATAGAATAAGTTTATTTCATCCAAATTCAACCGTTGGAATAACATATGATACTTTTGGTCCACTTGAATCAGATTAGGACATTTATTATTATTTTATTTAAAGAAGTGTTAAAAGTGTTAAATTCAAATTTTCATAACTAAAACATTTTTAATATAGGATTATTAATATAATAATTTCGACAATAAATATTCATTATAAAGATAAAAATATTTCCTACCTAATGGTACTTTATTTATAATATTTGGACATTATATAATCTAATTTATTTATGACACAATGATGATATAGTAATTACATTTTTAATAAACGGTTAAAAAATTGATGTTATAGATATTCAAATAATTGTAAATTGAGACTTTGGATGCATTAAACTAAATTTATAAATTAATATTACATGATAGTATTGATTATATCAATTTTTGTGGATGTAATCATGCTATTATTACTTCCAAAAAAATCCATTACTAAATAGTGTCAAAATAGACAAAAATGATTTTAAAAAATAATAATATATTATTAAATGATATAATAATCCTAAAAATATAAGGTTTAGAAAAAGGACTAATATAAAAATCAATATATCATTAATCAACCACTTGGGGTTCTCTTAGAATTTTATATTAAGAATATTTACCATATAATATAAAGATACAATGAGACACTGTGAAAGAAAAACTATTTAACTAAGAGTTAAATCTAAAAGATAAGGTTAACATGTCGACTAATCCTATATAAAACCTATTTGTTGAACTTTTTTTGACCCATACCCACCATATAATCTAAATAAATAATTTAGGAGCCATTATAAACCAAATATTATTGTATAATAAAATAATATTTCAATCTTTTCCTAAAGTAACACTCACATCTCTTATAAATGGGTACTTCCACATCTCTCAAAATCACACCTCTAAAGCCATTTGTCATGGACAAACCTAAATCAAATATCCTCCCAAATACCCTCTATTATACCTACATTCCATAATTTGATCATAATTCCAACCTAAGGATCCCTTTTGATCTACTGAAAAGGAAACACCCGAAGAAGAAGTAATGATTTATCACCTCTTTCAATTTTTTTTTCTTCTCACACTTCTTATTTCCTTGTTGCTTCCATACCAAAATAATTATTCTATTAACTTATGAATACTATGATTTTATTATAAATATGGTACAACCATATTACTTATTATATCCATCCTATGAATGACAAGTCACCATATGTGCGTACGTACAGCTTACAGTCTCCACGTCGTGCTGTAGTTTGTTATTCAGACACTTAATTATTTGGATGGGTATGTTGTAGATAATAAATATAACATGTTAATTATTCTATATATATTATATGACATCCAATTATATGTGATTTATCCATCAATATAATGATATTTTCGCTCGTGTGTACGTACAGATTACTCTCTCCATGAACGTGATGAGATTCATTCCCTATCGTGATCATTCAAGAATAATTTTAATTATATGATTAAAAATAATTTTTAATAACTTAATATAATTATGGATATGAATAAAGTAAATCTTATCCATAAAAAACATGGCTTACATAACGAATCCTATAAAGGAAAATGATTCAGTTAACACCTGAAATGATGATACTATAGAAATATTATTGACAAAGCAATATTAGAAGATCCTATATGATATCATATTTATGTATGTGCTTCTTATATAATTTAATAACAATGATTTAACTATTATACAGGATTTTAACATACCCTCGACCAAGGAAATGTACAAGGAAAGTGTTAATTTTACAATCTCTTTGTTTATCTGAGGTTGTTTATACGTGAGTATCTACTCGGACCTCTTTATCATCCACATATGTGTTTTATAAAAATATCTTTCAAAACATTTTTACTATTTAAAATACTATGGGTTAAATTCATTTATACCATTTTTCTATTTTTTATAAAAATTTTATAGTGTAATATTTCCATTGTTTTCCAAACAGGGTCTTTTACGGTTATTTCGACAAAATTAAAGAAATAATGATTTTTTAACTTATAAGAAGAGGGAGTCTATTTTCTACAGTTATAAAAACTTAGAAGTTTACCTTACAATATTATAAGAATATTTTCAAAAAAATGTTTTCTTTTATAATTATGTGACTTTTAAATGATTTAAAAATATAAAGAGATATTTCTCTCAAATAGTATTCATTTCATCTATGTCAAGATCCTTTGATGGATTTTACAATTGTTTGAAGTTGATTTATTATGATACAATCTTCTATATTGTATTGATGTTTTTATTATATGTCTGACTGTGGATTTGTTATTTTTATACCATTCATTGTTAATGGATAATGTATTGACATTTCATATGCTAGTTTTAAAATGAATGTTTATGTTATGTTTCCCCTTTTCATATGAGGAATGCATTGGAATTAGTAAGTGACGGGTGGAGCTCACTATAGTTCCTCGATGCATAGGTAGGTATCCTGAGAAAAACTAGTGTCTTGGAACAAGGCTATCATAAAATCGTATTTGTAGTCTCGGTACTAGGCCTTGACAATGTGGTTATAATGTCTTGCATTATGCATTCCATCATTATAAAATTGGCTATTGATAATGAATGTGATTATTCGAGTAGTAGAATATCCATGTGAATAACTAAATGGAATTATTTGATTTATATTTTCTATATTATGCAGATGCTTATGTTTAAAAGAACTATTTTTTAGTCTTATACATTGCTTTAAATGTTTATGATTATTTATGGAACTTTTTGCTATATTGTTATGTTTATTGAGAATCTGAGCACACCCCTTTCTATGTATTATTTTTCCCAGGATGTGAAGAAGTATGTTATGGTTGACCTATAGAGATAGGATAGGGGATTTATGTGTGTTCAAAGGGGACAATTTTTTAGTTGTTTTATCTCATGATGTAATGTAAAACTTATGTATGTATCTAATACTTCCAAGGATACTAAATTGATCGATCTTTCAAGGTTATATCCCTTGAGATCATGCCAATGTTATCTGATAATACACAGACTCTGGGTAACTAGAGTCGAGGAGTTATAGTTGGTATCATATGAGGTTTAGTACAAAACTTGGAAACTAGATTTAGAAAAACTCTGATTATAGAACATTACCTTAAGATAGACTTTGAGAATTTTTATAGAAGAACCTCCTATAATTTTGGTAATGTAGAGATTTTGTGTATTTTACAAGAAATATATCTCTGTCTGGATATGAGTAGGTAGAGGCGGCTTTGGCACAGATGTACCTTGGAGGGAAAACTCTGAAAAGGAGTTTCGAGCATGACACGAGGTATCCGGGTACACTACTACGGGCCTTGGTGCACTCTTGTTTACGAAACTCACAGGGGATAACCTTAGGATAATTAACAATTTTTTTTACAAACCACAATGACAGATTTATGAGTATATACCTCCTCAAAGAAGTAATTTTTAGGATTTTGGATTATATCCATAAACTATTGAATTTATGTAAAGTTTTTTACAATTTTGGAATTATGTATAGAGATTCATAAACTAATCTAGTGTATGCCATTTTTTAGAAATGGTGCCAAGTGAAAAGAATGGAAACCATATCAATTCACATAATCTATTTGAGGATTTCCCTCTAACTCAAGATAATTATAGTGGAGCTGGTGATGTAACTAGTGTTGATCAACTTATCACCATACTGGGACAACTCACTCAGGTTGTGAATAATAACATTACCTGTATGGAGAACCCCTAATCCACAACAAGGAGGATAAACATTAGATCACTTCATGAGGAAAAAAACCACCAAAATTCAATGGGACTACAAATCCATTTGTAGCTGAGAAATGGATAAGTTCCATAGAGAAAATATTTCATGCTTTGGGGAGTAGCCAAAGGGATAAAGTTTTCATGGCAGTATATCGCCTCATGGAAGATTTAGATCAATTGTGGTCATTAATTCAAGACACAAAGGAGGATTAAGAAATATCATATATAGAATATAGGGAGTTTAAAGACATTTTCATAGAAAAATAATTTCCTCATAACCATTGAGCAGATATGGAAATGCAATTTCAAAGTCTGATGTATAAGGAGGATGAGAATGTTGAAAAGTATGAGGATAACTTTACAAGGTTAACAAGGCATGAATCATATTAAATACATAACCCACAAAGTAATATTGATCAATTCTTTGATGAGTTTTTTATTTATAGTGATGCTTCAAGGAAAGGACACAGTTGTTTCCTTATGCAGAATGATATAGTTATTGCCTATGCATCACGATAGCTAGAAATTCCTGAACAAAACTATCCACCTCATGATCTTGAGTTAGTAGCTGTAATAATTTCTTTGATGATATCGAGACACTATCTCTATGGTGAAAAATGTGAGATATATACTATTACCAAGAGATTCATGTATATTTTCTCACAAAAATAACTCAACATGAGGCAAAGGAGAAGGCTCTAACTACTCAAGGATTATGATTTCACTATACACTACCACCTGGGGAAGGCAAATAAGGTGGAAGATGCTTTGAGCAGAAAGGATCAGGGGGTTTTGAAGAAGATGTGAGTTGAAAGGGATACCATGTTTATGGATCTAGGAAAAATTGATATGGGAATAATCATGGAAGGTGAAACATCAATTATTTTTCAAATGGTTTCCAAACAATCTTTACTAGAAAGGTTAAAAAGTTCTTAGACTGATGATGAGAAGTTTCAAAAGAAAATTAAATTTGTGAATGATGGGGGATTGATGGAATTCTTATATGAAAATGGAATTTTTAATTTTGGTAAAAGACTTTGTGTTCCTGGTATACCTCATCTAAAAAAGTAATTTTTGGATAATTCTTATAGATCCAATTTCTCTAAACACCGTAGTAGCACTAAGATGTATAGATATTTGAAGGAACATTTTTTGTTGGACAACATGAAGAGGGATATTGTTGCTCATGTGACAAGATGTATGGTTTGTCAACAGGTAAGTCTTGAAGACAACATCCTAGAGGAGTCATCCAACCTCTTCGCATACCGGAGTTGAAATGGGATGATTTTATGAGGGACTTTGTCATGTGGTTATGAAATACTCCAAGAAGGAACAATGGAATATGGTTCATTTTTTATCATCTTACCAATTCAGCATATTTTCTTACTATAAGAGACTATTTTCCACTAGAACATTTAGAAAGACTATATATTAATGAAGTTGAAGGACTTCATGAAGTACCCCTATAGATTATTTCTGACCGTGATCCCCATTTTACATCAAGATTCAGGAAAAGTATTTAGAAGGCCTTGGATATTGAACTTCGTTTGAGCACTTCCTACCACCATCAAACTGATGGAAAATCAGAACAGACTATTCAAACCATAGAAGAAATGTTGAGATCTTTCTCACTTGAATTTCAAGGTATGTGGGATCAGTATTTACCTCTTTTAGAATTTTCTTATTACAATAGCTTCCATTCAAGTATTAATATGGTTCCATATAAAAAATTATACGGATAGTGATGTCGCACACCAACTTGTTGGGATGATGTTAGTGAAATAAAACTTTTCAGCTTAGATCTTATTGAGGAAACAATGGGAAAGAAGGAGTTTATCCAAACCCACATCAAAGCAGCTCAAAGTAGCCAAAAGACCTATACTGATAACTGAAGGAAAGATTTGTAATTTCAAGTAGGAGATTATGTTTTTTTGAAGGTATCTCCATGGAAGGGTGTTATACGATTCGATAAGAAAGGAAAAGTAAGTCCTTGGTACATCGGACCTTTAAAAATTCTAGAATGAATTGGAGTTTTAGCTTACCGTTTTTCAATGCCACCAAGTCTCTCCAAAGTGCATGATGTGTTCCACGTATCACCGTTGAGAAAATACATGCCTCTCCCAACGCATGTACTCAACTATGAAGAAATAGAACAGGAACCTGGTCTGTATTTTTTTGAAGAGAATGTCAAGATTCTTGATACCAGACAATAAGTGTTGAGAAACTGAATGACTCATTTGGTGAATGTTCTATGGAGAAACCATAAGATGGGAGAGGCAGCGTGGGAACCTGAGGAACTTATGATGAAGAACCACGTGAATATTTTAATGCAGTAATTTTTTAGAAATTTTGACGATGAAATTATCTAGATGGGTGAATGTAACACCACAAGCTTCTACGATACATTTCCCTTTGAATAATAAAATAGAATGTGTTGTATGCAACTTAGTGTTTTAACACACCATGACCAATCCAACATGCTGTTATGAATAGTAATACCCACTTTTTGAAATTTAAAAAATTTTATTTTTTAAAATGGACAACATTTTTGGATTTGAAATATCAAAATTATCTTATGGTAAATTTTTTGTATTTTTATGAAAAATTTCAATTTTTGATGAATAGTGAAAAACATTGCGTTATTGTTTAAAACTGACTTTTTATTTAAATGATTAGTTATTTTATTTAAATTTATATTAGGTAAAAATAGATACACAATACCTATATATATTAAATGTTATTCATTGCATTAGTTTTATAATAATATTAGATATGTAAATTTTTATTGAACTTTTTACCGCCTTTTACCCACATTCTAGGAGCATTTGAAAAATTGCATAAAACCTAATTTTACCGCTTCTGTGAATTGAATTTCAAAAATACAAGATACATGGTTGAAATCAACAAGTAAAATGTGGTTCAATAAGATAAAAATATTTTTTGGTTAATAGTAACTTTTGACTCTTATTTACCGTGGTTAAAAGTAAATAGGGTAATTAAAGGAAAAATGATATTATTATAACCCAAAAACATGTCCTAATTCAATTGGATAAGTGTATTTGGAACCAAATAAACCTTAAAGAGAAAATATGATCCTTTTTTCACTTGGATTAGATTAGGACTTTTATTATTATTTTATTTAAAGAAGCGTTAAAAGTGTTAAATTCAAATTTTCATAACTAAAACATTTTTAATATAGGAATATACATAAGATAGATTCGACTATAGATTTTAATTAGAAAGATAAAAAATATTTCCTACATAATGTAATTTTATTTATAATTTTTATACATTATATAATTAGATTTATTTATGACACAATGACGATGCATTAATTACCTTTTTAATGAAAGGTTAAACTAATAGATTTTATAAATATCCAAATAAATGTAAATTGAGAATTTTGATGAATACTACTATTTTTTAGATTAATATGAAATTATTGGGTTGATTTAATGATTTTTTTCGAAGTAATCATGTTGTTATGACTTCGACAAAAATCAATTACTAAATAGTGTCAAAATTGACATAAATGAGTTTTTAAAACAAATTATATATTATTAAATGATATAATAATCCTAAAAATCTAAATTTTTTACAAAGGACTTATATAATAATTTATATATCATTAATGAACCACTTGGGGTTCGCTTTGAATTATATATAAGTATTATTAACTATATAATATAAAGATACAAAGAGACATGGTAAACGTAAAACTATTTAACTAAAAGTTAATCCTAAAAGATAAGGTCAATATGGTGACCTAAACCTATCTAAAACCTTTTGGTTGAGATGTTTTAGAACCATAACCACTATATATTTGAAATAAATCATTTTTATCCCTTATAAACCAAATATTATTGTATAATAAAATAATATTTCAAGCCTTTCCTAAAGTAACCCTCCCCTCTCTTATAAAAGGGTACTTATCCTTCTCTATAAATAAAACCTCCAAATCCATTTTTATCATCCAAACCATGCTCATATATACTCCCAAATACCCTAAAATTAACATATATGTCTTACTTTGATCATAAAACCAACCCAAGGAGCCCTTTCGATCAACACCAAAGGAAACACCCGAAGAAGAGGTAATAATTTCACCACCTCTTTCAAAGTTCTTTTCTTCTTACACTTCCTCTTTATTTTTTGTTTCCATACCAAAATAATAATTACAGTACCATATACATAATATGATGTAATTATAAATATGTTACAACCATATTCATTATTATATCCATCATATGAGTAAAAAGTCAACATACGTGCGTACGTACGGCTTACCGTCTCAACGTCGTGGTGTAGTTTGTTATTCAAACTCATAATTATTTGGATGTGTATAATAATGAGTATATATGATGTAAATAATAAATATAACATGTTAATTATTCTTTATATATGATATAACATCCAATTACATACAATTTTACCATCAATATAATGATATTGTCGCTCGTGTGTAGGTACGGATTACCGTCTCCACGAATGCGATGAGATTCATTCCCCATCATGATCATTCAAGAATAATATTCATTATATGATTAAAAATAATGTTTAATAACTTTATATCATTATGGATATGAATCAAATACATCTTATCCATAAAAAACATGGCTTACGTAACCAAGCATATAAAGTAAAATGAATCAGTTAACACCTGAAACGATGATAGTACTGAAATATTATTAACAAAGAAATATTATGAGATTATATATGATATCATGTTTATGTATGTGGTTCTTGTATAATTTAGTAAAAATGATTTAAATATTATAGAATAAGATAACGTACCCTCTACCAAGTAAAAGTACAAGGTAAGGGTTAATTTTACAATCTATATATTTATTTGAGGTTGTTTAAACGTCAGTATCTATTGGGACCTATTTATCATTTACATCAGTGTTTCATAAAAATGTATTTTGAAACATTTGTATTATTTCCTAGAATATGGGTTAAAGTATTGTATAACCTTTTTCAAATTTTTATAAAATCTTTATAAAGGAATCTTTATGTTATTTTCCTAACAAGGTCCTTTAGGATCTTTTGGACAAAATTAAGTAAAAAATGTTTTTTTAACTTATATGGAGAGTGAGGATATTTTCCGCCATTGTAAAATCTTCAAAGAATCCCCTACATGATTATAATAATATTTTAATATTGTATGTTATCTTTTATAATTATGTGACTTTTAAATTATTTCAAAATTGAAAGAGATATTTCTCCCAAATAGTTTGGATTTCATCTATGTCGACACCCTTTGATGGATTTTACACTTGTTTGAAGTTGATTTATTATGATACAATCTTCCATATTGTGTTGAAGGTTTTGTGATATGTTTGACTGTGGATGTGTTATTTTTATAACATTCATGGTTTTTGGATAAAGTATTGACAATTCGTATGCTAGTTTTAATACCAGTGATTTTGTTATATTTCAACCTTTTCATATGTGGAATGTATTGGACTTAGAAAGTGACTGGTGGAGCCTGGTATAGCTCCTAGATGCATGGGTGGGTCTCATGAGACAAACAAGTGTCTTGTAACACAGCTATGCAGAAATATTATTGGTAGTCTTGGAACGATGCCTTGAATATGTGGTTATGATGTCCGACATTATGCATTCCATAATTATGAAAATGGCTATTGATATTGCATGTGATTATTTAACTAATAGAATATCAATTTGAATAAGTAAATGGAATTATTTGATTTATATTTTCCATATTATGCTGAAGTTTATGTTTAACAGACTTATGTCATAGTCTTTTACAATGCTTTAAATATTTATTATTATTTATGATAGTTTCCACTATATTGTTATCCTTACTGAGCATAGGAGCTCACCTATTTCTATGTTTTATATTTCCCAGGATGTGAAAAATTATTTTATCGATGAACTAAATGGATAGGATAGGGGACATAAGTGTGTTCATTGGGGAAAATGTTGCGGTTGTTTTTATCTCATGATGTAATGTAGAAATTATGTATGTTTCTGGTACATCCAAGGCTACTAAACTGATCAGTCTTTTGGGATTTGATCCCTTTTGATCAAGACAATTGTATGTAATAATTCACCGACTCTGGGTAACTAAATTCGGGGTGTTACGGTTGGTATTAGTGGAAGTTTAGCACAAACTGTAGAAGCTAGATTTAGAAAATATCTAATTAAAGAACATTACCCGAAGATAGAATTTGAGGATCAATATATAAGAACTTCCTAGAATTTTGGTAATGTACAGATTTTTTATATTTTACAAGTAGAAAATCCATGTATAGATACAAGAAGGTAGATACGACTCTAAAACAGATGTGTATAGCAGTGAAAACGTCGACAATGAGTTTTGGGCTTGACTCGGTGAATCTGGGTACATGACAACATGCATTACTGCACTCTTGGTTATGACATTCTAGAAGGATATGCTTATGATAATTCATATTTTCTTTACAAACCATTATGAAGGATTTATGAGTATATAGCTCCCCAAGAAATACATTTTTATGATTATGGATTATATCTATAAACTATTCAGTTTATGTAAAGTGTTTTACAAGTTTGGAATTATTTATTTCGATTCATAAACTAATTTAATGTATGTTATTGTTTAGAAATAATGCCTAGTGGAAGGAATGGAATATGTATCAATGCACGCAATCAATGTTTTTATTTCCCTCCAACTCAATATAATTATATTTTAGTTGGTGATGCAACTGGTGATGATCAGCTTATCACTATACTGAGACTACTCACTCAGGTTATGAATAATAACCTTACCCGTACTGGGCACCCTGATCCAAAATGTAGAGGATCAATATTAGACAACGTCATGAGGACAAACCACTAACATTAAATTGGACTAAAAATACATTTTTCTCTGAGTAATGGATCAGTTCCTTAGAGAAAATATTTGATGCTATGGGGAGTAGCGAAAGAGAAAAGGTTGTCAGGGCAGTTTATTTCCTCACGGTAGATGCAGATCCATAGTGGTCATTAATTAAAAACACAAAGGAGGATGAAGAAGTAAAAAATTTGGAATTGAGGGTGTTTGAAGATCTTTTCTTAGAATTATACTCTTCTCGTGACCATTGAGCAGATATGGAAAGACAATTTCTAACTCTGAGGAAAAAGGAGGATGATAATGTTGCAAAGTACGAGGATATATTTACAAGGTTAGCAAGGCATGTAGTAGATTATATAGGTAACCCAAAGAGTAAGATTGATTGATTATTTGAAGGGTTTTTTATTTATAGTGATGCTTCAAGGAAAGGAATTGGTTGTGTCGTTATGCAAAATGATAGAGTTATTTCCAATGCATCACGATAGCTAAAAATTCATGAACTAAACTATCCCACTCATGATCTTAAGTTAGAAACTGTAATATTTTCTTTAAAGATATTGAGACACTATCTCTATGGTAATAAAATGTGAGATATATACCGATCACAAGAGCTTGAATTATATTTTCTCACAAAAAAACTCAACATGAGTCAAAGGAGATGGCTCAAACTGCTCAAGGATTATGATTGCACTATACACTACCACCTGGGGAAGGCATATAAGGTGGCAGATGCTTTGAGCAGAAAGGATCATGGGGTTTTAAACTCGATGATAGTTGAAAGGGATCCTATGTTCATGGATCATGTAAAAATGGATATGTGAATAATCATTGAATGTGAAGCACTAATACTTATTCAAATGGTTGCCAAAACCTCTTTACTAGAATGGATAAAAAGTTCTCAAACTTATGATGAGGATTTTAAAAATAAAATTAAAGCTGTGAATGATGGGAGATTGATTGAATTCATATATGAAGATGGAATTTTGAAAATTGTGAAGAGACTTTGTGTTCCTAATATACATGATCTAAAAAAGAAATTGTTAGACGATGCTCATGGCTCTAATTTCTCTATACACCCTGGTAGCAATAAGATGTATATAGATTTGATGGAAATTTTTAGGTGGGACAACATAAAGAGAGAGATTTCTGATTAAGTGTCATGATGTATGGTTTTTCAATAGCTTAAATCTAGAAGACAACATCCTAGAGGAGTCATGAAGCCTCTTCCCATACCTTAGTGGAAATAGGATGACATTACAATAGACTTTGTCATGAGGCTACCAAAGACTCCTATAAGGAACGATGCAATATGGGTCATTGTTGATCATCTTACCATGTCAGCACATTTTCTTGCTATAAGTGAAGTTTTACCACTTGAACATTTAGAAAATCTATATATTAATGAAGTTGTAAGACTTCATGGAGTACCCTTATCGATTGTTTTTTTATCATTATCTCCATTTTACATCATGATTCTAGAAAAGTCTTCAAAAGGCCTTGGATACTGAACTTCATTTGAGCACTACCTACCACCCTCAAACTGATGGACAATCAAAACGGACTATTCAAACCATAGAAGGCATGTTGAGATTGTTCTCACTTGACTTTCTAGGTATGTAGCATCAATATTTACCTCTGGTATATTTTTCCTGTAACAATAGCTTCCATTCAAGTATTCATATGGTTCCATATGAAGCATTATATGGAAAGAGATACTGCACACCAACTTGTGGGGATAATGTTGGTGAAAGAAAACTCATAGGCCCATAACTTATTGATGAAAAAAATGAGAAAGGAGAAGGTTATCCAAACCCACATTAAAGAAGCTCAATGTTGGAAAAAGGGCTATGCCGATAACCAAAGGAAAGATTTGGAATTTCAAGAAGGAGATCATGTTTTCTTGAAGGTATATCCATGGAAGTGTGTTATATGATTCATTAAGAAAGGAAAATTATGTCGTAGGTATATCAGACCTTTTGAAATTCTAGAATGTATTGGAGTTGTAGCTTACCATTTGGCAGTGTTGCTAAGTCTCTCCAAAGTTCATGATGTGTTCCACGTATCCCTCTTGAGAAAATACTTGCCTTCCCCAACGCATGTACGCACCAATGAATAAATAGAACTAGAACCCAATTTGTCTTATTTTGAAGAGCCTGTCAAGATTCTTGATACCAAAGAACAAGTGTTGAGAAACCGAACGACTCATCTGGTAAAAGTTTTATGGAGAAACCATAAGATGGAAGAGGCAACATGGGAAATTGAGGAATGTATGATGAAGAACCATCTGAATCTTTTTATGTAGTAATATTCTAGAAATTTCAAGGATGAAATTATTTTATGCAGAGGAGAACATAACACCCCATGCTTCTACAGTATGTTTCCCTTTGAATAATACAATAGCTTTTGTTGTATGCAACTTGGAGTTTTAACACACCACGACCAATAAAACTAGCTTTTATGAATAGAAATACCCACTTTTTAAAATTTTATAAATTTTATAAATTTTAATTTTCAAATTGGATTTCATTTTTGGATACGGAATATCAAAATTAGCTTAGAGTGATTTTTTTTGTATTTTTCTGAAAACGTTCAATTTGTGATGAATAGTGAAATACACTACGTTATTATTTAAAACCAACTTTTTATTTAAATAATATGTTATTTTATTTAAGTTTATAGTAGCTAAAAATAGATACATAATACTTATATATGATCAATGTAATTCATTGGAGTAATTTTATAATAATATTATATATACAAATTTTTTTTGAACTTTTTACCGTCTTTTACCCACCTTCTACAAGCATTTGAAAATTTGCATAAAAAATAATTTTACCACTTCTGTGAGTTGAATTTCAAAAATCCAAGAGACATGGTTGACATAAATAAGTATAATTTGGTTCAATAAGATGAAAATAATTTTTGGCGAATAGTAACTTTTAACATTTATTTACCACGGTTAAATGCAAATAGGGTAATTAATGGTAAAAATGTTATTATTATTACCCTAACACATGTCATAATTTTATGGGATAAATGTATTTATACCAAAATAAACCTTATTAATAACATATTATCCTTTTTCCCACTTGGATTATATTAGAACATTTATTATTATTTTATTTAAATAACAGTTAGAAGTGTTAAATTCAAATTTTCATAACTAAAACAATTTTAATATAGGGATACACATAAGATAAATTCATCTATAAATATTAGTTAGAAATATAAGAATATTACATAAATAATGGAATTTTATTTATAATTTTTAGACATTAAATAATTAAATTTATTTATGACATAATGATGATGCAGTAATTACCTTTCTAAGGAATGGTTAAAATCATTGATGTTATAAATATCCAAATAAATGTAAATTAAGACATTTGATGAATTCAAATAATTTTCTAGATTAATATGACATTTTAGGGTTGATTAAATGAATTTTTTTCTAAGTAATATTTCTATTATGACTTCCAAAAAAATCAATAACTAAATAGTGTCAAAATTGACATAAATGGGTTTTTTAATAAAAATACTATATTATTAAATGATATAATAATAATAAATATCTAAGGTTCGGCCAAATGACTTATATAATAATATATATATCATTAATGAACCACTTTGGGTTCTCTTGGCATTATATAGTATGATTATTAACCATATAATATAAAGATACATGGAGACATGGTAAAAGTTAAACAAGTTAACTAAGAGTTAAATCTAAAAGATAAGGTTAATATGGTCACATAAACCTGTCTAAAACTTATTGGTTGAAATTTTGTCGACCCAATCACACATTATCCTATAAATAAAACATTTTGGAGCCATTATAATCTGAATATGATTGTATAATAAAATAATATTTCAAGCTTTTCCTAAAGTAACCATCACCTCTCTTATAAAAGTGTACATCCCCTTCTCTCAAAATGACACCTCTAATGCCATTTGTCTCAGCTAGAAATGACTCAAATATCCTTAAAAATATCCTCACATAGATCTAGAGGAATTAATTTGATAAGAAATCCAACATATGGATCCCTTTTGATCAACTTAAAAGGAAACACCTGAAGAAGAGGTAATAATTTCACCACCTCTTTCAGAGTTATTTTCTTTCTCCACATCATATTTCTTTTTTGTTTTCATACCAAAATAATAATTCCAATACATTATACTCTATGTGAAGTTATTATTAATTATATACAACTATATTCATTATTATATCCATCCTATGAATGATATGTCACCATACCTGCGTACGTATGGCTTACCGTATCCACGTCGTGGTGTAGTTTGTTATTCGAACACTTCATTATTTAGATGGGTATAATAATGAGTATATATGAGGTAAATAATAAATATAACATGTTAATTATTATTTATATATGATATAACGTCAAATTAAAAATGATTTCACCATCAATAGAATGATATTGTTGTTCGTGTGTACGTACGGATTACCGTCTCCATGAACTCGATGAGATTCATTCCCCATCGTGATCATTCAAGAATAATTTTCATTATATGATTAAAAAAAATTGTTTAATAACTTAATATAAATATGGTTATGAATTAAATACATCTTATAAAAAACAATCAGGTCTTACGTAACCAAGCATATAAAGTAAAATGAATCAGTTAACACCCGAAATGATGATACTACCAAAATATTATTAACAAATCAATATTAGAAGATGGTATATGATATCATATTTCTATATGTGGTTCTTATATAATTTAATATCAATTATTTAACTATTATACAGGAGGTTAATGTACCCTCTACCAAGTAAAAGTACAAGTTAATGCCTAATTTTACAATCTCTTTATTTATCCGAGGTTGTTTATAGGTGAGTATCTACTAGGACATCTTTATCATCCACATCTATGTTTCATAAAAATGTATTTAAAAACCTTTTTTTATTTCCTATACTATGGTTTAAAGTCATTTATACCGTTTTTTGAATTTTTATAATTTTTTTATAAAGGAATCTTTCCATCATTTTCCAAACAAGGTCCTTTACGATCTTTTTGACAAAATTAAGGAAAGAATGTTTTTTTAACTTATACAGAGAGTGATGCTATCTTCCTCCATTATAACATCTTCAAAGATTCCCTTACAAGATTATAAAGATATTTTCAAAATAAATGTTCTGTTTTATAATTATGTGACTTTTAAATGATTTCAAAATAGAAAGAGATATTTCTCTCAAATAGTTTTAATTTCATCAATGTCAATATCCATTGATGGATTTTACACTTGTTTGAAGTTGATTTATTATGATACAATATTCAATATTGTATTGAAGGGTTTTTTATATGTTTGACTATGGATGTGTCATTTTTTTATGATTCATGGTTTATGGATAATGTATTGACATTTCATATGCTAGTTTTAATACAAATGTTTTTGTTTTGTTTCATCCTTTTCATACGAGGAAAGAATTGGACTTAATAAGTGATGGGTGGGGCCCGCAGTAGCTCCTCGATTCATCGGTAGGTCTCATGAGACAAACTAGTGTCTTCTAAAAAGACCTTGAAAAAATCATATTTGTAGTGTTGGCATGAGGCCTTCACTATGTGGTTATGATGCATGGAATTATGCATTTCATCATTATGAAATTGGCTATTTATATTGAATGTGATTATTCGACAAGTAGAATATCCATGTGAATAATTAAATGGCATTATTTGTTTTATATTTTCCATATTATGCTGGCATTTAAGTTTAAAAGTATTTTTTAGTCTTGTACATTGATTTAAATGTTTGTCATTATTTATGAATGTTTCCGCTATATTGTTATCCTTACTGAGCATCTGAGCTCGCCCCTTTCTATGTTTTATTTTTCCTAGGATGTGATGAATTATTTTATGGTTGACCTTCAGGGATAGGCTATGGAATACAAGTGTGTTCAAAGGGGACAACGTTGTTGTTGTTTTTATCTCATGATGTAATGTAAAACTTATGTATGTATCTAGTACTTCCAAGGATACTAAACAGATCGATCGTTTGGGATTTGATCCCTTGTGATCATGACAATGTCATGTAATAATGCACTGACTCTGGGTAACTAGGGTCTGGGCATTACAAATTGGATTTGATAACTTCTTCTATTCTAAAAGGAATAACTCTTTCTTCCACCTACTTTTTCAAAGGGATATACTTGTATATCATGGGTGTAAGGAGAATCCCACCCATGTGATGGGTGGTTTAGTTTCATCTCATGGATATACCCTAAAGGATGGATTACATTTAGATACATATTCATGATATTTATTAGCCATAGATAATGAAGACAATAATAGTGTATTAATATGTGAAAGGTACACAAATAGATTTATTCATTTTATTTTTTAAATGATTTTAGGTTTTCATGCATGGAAATCATAGTTTATAGGATTATAAATATTTTTACTTCTTATATTAAGTGTTAATCTATCATATGAAACCCTTCATAAATTCTAAGCAAAAATTAATGAGATTGAGATGAATATTTCTAGAGTCGAATTTTTTCAAGAATTTAAGAAATGACTAATCAATATAGGGAAACCATTTGAAGTTATATAAGGACTACTTAAATTATTTTATTACTCATAAAAATTGATGCATTAAATTTTTTCAAGACTACTATTAGAACTCCTCAAATGGAGATATTTTATGAGATCTTGATTCTCTATATGATTTAAACACAATTTTATAATAGTATTCGAATAAAGAGGTACAAACATTGTTTTAGGTCATTCCCACAATCCAAAAATAACCTAGGATAAGGGAAAATATTAGTTTCTCATCATTGTTCTTATTTAAGATTCTATGACAATATTCTATAGGACGGATCATCAAAGATATAAAGTACATGTTTTTTTAATTAATTATTCCAAATATATTGATATTTTCTACTATTAATTGTGTTTTGGAGATATTCTTACCCTATATTTTGGACGTTATATGTCCCCCTGAATCTATTTAGTAGTATCTGAGTAGATTTATCAATGTTTGGTTTGATCATTGAATGACCAAATAAAGATGGAAAAATGTTTTTTCCAGACACTTAAATATACATTAAATTAATAAAAAAAATCTTATTGTTTTAGGACTATACATTATTCAATATTGAAAATCATTGTTTTTTCTTTAAATATAGGAGACCATAGAATTGTCCCCATGAAATGGAAATTTTGGGCATCACATGAAAATAATATAAAATTGTTCATTATAGGATGATGCTCTATACCATTTTTTATTCTATAACTACGGCCTAGTGTCCTTTTAAATAGGTACTCATCATGACATAAATGGCAGTGACAAGAAATTTCCAAAAATGGGTCACCTAAATAAAATTCCATGCTTTAAATACCTTAACCATGTGTAAAAACATCTTGAAACACCATGATCAAAATTCCATAGAAAATAAAATTGGCTAGCCAAAATCCCAATAATCATGGTATTCCGATGACTTAAAATGACTACTAAATTGGTTGTGACTTATGGTGTTTCAAAGGACCAAAACATCTTTCACTATACAAAATTGAAATAAAATTTCACCATAATTTTAATGAATTTTTTTTAATGTTTCAAAAACCATTTCATTGGTAGGCCCAAACTGAATCTAAGGGAGACATTATACTAAAGAAAAAATGTTCTGGTAGATGGAATATATTTTTATAATTAATTTATATGGTTGAATAATTTCTAAAGAGTGTATAAATTTTATAATAAGGTAAAATACTAAATGTTTTTATTCTTATAAATATTTCAATAATGTAAATGTAAAAAATTAATATTAAGGATTTATTTGGAAAATTATTTGAACCAGTCCAATTTTTTTGGATTTTGTGATCAAGTGTTTAAATAAGAAAAAATATAAGATATTTAATTTATGTAAATTGTTTACATAAAATATAAAAATGGTTATTATTCGATAATAAATGTGTTCAAAAAATATCAAATATTTTGAAGATAAAGGAGTTCATATTAAAACCATGTAAATAATAATATGAAAATTTCATATTACAGAAAAGTGAATTATTCATGTTTATGTATGCCTAGATGTTAATGTTATTATAATTTATTTATTTATGAATTTATCATGTTTAAATACATAAAATTTTCATTTATTTAGTTTATTACCATATCTATTATTCATGAATATAAATGTTATATTATGAATGTTTTTGTATTATTTAGTTTAAAAATGTTGAAACGATTCCTTATATTTTCATATATGCATTTAAGGAGTTACATGCTAGGCATGATAATATTTTAGTTTTCTTATAAATTTAATTTGTCTTGTACATGGTTATGAGGTTGAATTAATTGGTCAAATTTAGTTTATACATATTTGGTTTTAAAATTATGATGGACTTGGATTCCCTCTTGAGTAAAAAACAACTTGTAGAGAGACTTTGGGATCGACTGTTCATTAACATGAGGCTTATGCATTGTTTTGAAATGTACAGGTTGAAAACCTATCACTATATGTTTACTCTTATGGGGGGTCTTTATTTAATATTATTATAATCCTTTACATGAAATGGTTTTATATACCATATACATGGTTTTGATTTGGATATATACATATATAATTGGAATTTAATTTGGGTCAGTAATGCAAGTTATGAGATGTGTAATAAGATACACATGAATATGGTTAGAATATGTTCACTTTTTGGAAGGATTATGGATTTCATACTAAATCAGTAGAAAAATTAATACATGTAAATAGAATACATGATATAATATGGTGAGACTAAATCCCAGTTCAAATAACTATGTTTTGGATTCCTTGTAAAGAATACACTTGTCAAGTAGCTGATCATAAAAATGTATATTCTAATGCCAAAACTAAGTTCCCTTAAATTATCCTATGTAAGGAATGAAAGTAATTAGGTGGCCTTAAGTGTTATGTGCCTCATTTATTGAATTTTATTTGGGTTATAATTAGTAGGGGAACCCTGTGATAAAGGATACTAGAGGAATAATATTGATTTTATCCATATTATTGATTAGAAAAAGAATTTTCTACTCAAATACTTAATAAAATATGGATATTTTTATTTTAATAGATATTAAGGATTTAAATGGGTTTATTATTTAATTAGGATCTCATTTCATAAAAGTATTTATTATATGAATATAAAAAATGATACATGTCTAATTACTATTTTTTATAGACAAATTAAATCATCATCATAGAACATAACATTGAGTTCAATATTTTAAAAGGAAAATATTAATTGAAGAAATTTCATTGACTATTATAGAAACATTTAAATCATTCATAAGACAAAAAAATTCAGAAAATTATATTTTTTACAGAAATCTCATCTAGCATAACAAAATGTTGAATTTTTTCAACAAGTAGATCTTGATTATTATGTGTATAATAGATTAATAAACCTAGGGTTTTAATGAATTCGAGGAAAAATGACCATAGTACTTTTATTTTTAACTTAAATACTTTATTTGATTGAATATGTTTATAACATGGGGAGACCGATGGTTTCCTTTAAATATTTTTTAGCTATTTAATTCACTATATAATCATCATTAGAATAGTTATAACAATGTGAATGAGTAAAATATAATTTGACCATATTTTCTAAAATTACATAGGATAACTAAACTGAGCATGTGATTTACAGATTTGGGAGGTGTTTTGGTAGTAAAAGTTGAAAGCTATATGGAAAGTCCATTAATTTTTATCTAATTATCATTTCAAAGTTATTAAAATCTGATGGATATGTAAGAAAGGAAGGATATTATTTACATTCGATGGAATTATCTTGTATACCCAAGGGTTTTTATAAATCAATATAGGAATTCCACAATCAGTATTATTATAATATAAAATAATTGTTTTATTTTTAATGCTATAGGGAACCAAAGGTATATTTTATGAATATTTCAAATATACATGAGTTCAAAATCATTTTAATAATTAATTAGGCCATTGTATTTAATTTAATTCATAGAACAAAGTTTTAATAAATTATAGAGCACATAAAATTGATTATTTCATTCAAAGATGTATCTATATAAGGTATTTATATAGTTATTCCATTTCTCTTATGTGATTAGATTTATTTTTCAATATAGAGTTATTACGAGTAAATGAGATGATACATATTGTTTATGATTCATCGTATTCTTTAACATATTTTAGAAGAAGTTATTGATAAAAAGAGACTTAACTTAGATAAAGTGTTTATTTGGGATAAGTTTTTTAAAAATAATATGGATTCAATACCCCCATGAAAGAGTGGAATATTTTAAAGAATAAAATATTATTTTAATAATAATTCCCCAAACTGATGGAAAAAATATAAGATTTAGATAGAATAGTTTATATCTTAAATATTCCCACTGAAGTAAATAATGATAATTTCCTAACACAAAAGAGATTGTGTATTTTAATAAGATATTTTAGAGAGAATATATTTTCTATAATGTTAGTGTGTATATGTTTTGTCCTATAGAAGTTCAAAATTATAAAAAAATAAATTATATTATGCCCGTTAAAATATAATGAGAAATCACTTAATATCATAAAATTGTATAGGATAAATCAGTAACAATAAATCTGAATATTTTCATTCAGTTTCCATAATGATGTGAAGGACAATTTATATCCTCACAGATTTTAGGTTGTTTTAGAAAAGAAAAACATTAATATAAAGAGCAACATTTAGTTATAAAAGTGAAATCAATGAATTTTTTTAATGGAAATGTTTTTAGTTGATAACGATGAACTTAAAGAGTTATAAGTGGGAAAAAATTATTAAAATTATAAACATATGAGATTGTGATGTTAAAATGTTTTTTTACAATATAAAAAGTAGTCAATATTAGGAATATAATTCCAAAATATCATCTTTATTCTAACAAAAGTTTCTCGATAGATGCTACTCACTAAAAGAATTTAGTAAGAGGGGTTTATCTTATATCCATACACTTAGGTGGATGGAATTAAATATTGATCTTATGAGTTTAAGAAACAAAAAAATTGAAGCAAACATAAAGAATCTCTAGCGGTCTATCATATATGATATGATTCAATAGGAATTTATGTCCAGTTTTGTGTGTATTCTAAAAAGAGAATTAGAATATAAAATTTACCATGTCATAAATAAGGAATTCACTAATTTATTATTCATTCATGGTTGATGCATATATTTTTTAAAGTTAAATTATAATTGAGCTCTCAATGTATGATGTTGAATTATCCATAATGGATTTTCATCATGTATTATTATATTTTTTCAGTAAATGTTAATCTTATCATGGGTTTAATTTTATATAGAGATATGAAATATGATAATAATTCATAGAATGAGTTTTGTGTAGTGGATGGTCCACCATGCATACCACATGAAGTTTGATATAGCAAGTGTTTACATTAAATGGGGTGAATATTGCGTATTAATTAATTACACATAAAGTATTGAAGTTACTTATAATGAGAACCTTCATACATTGATACCATTCTTAAGTATGATTTTAGGTTTAGATAATTATGTGTTGGTTGGATATGTTGTTGGTCATGACTTTAATTGAGGCTAATCCAAGATGTGAATTTTCCTCTCATATAATGAATGAGACATCTGTGAACTATATTGATATAAAATAATTAAGTGTATGAATATTCCAAGATAAGGTACATGTGATGTAATTATATATTTGAGAAAGTGGAAATATGACATGATCATCCATTTATATGAAAGATATATGATGTATTCATCAACCAAAACACTATATACTTTATGAATAGATAGAATATGATTCATCTAAATGGGATATACACGATCCATTTTCCAGGTTCACTTGATGTCTTAGATGAAGGATTAATATGATTTTTCATAGTTTTATATGATACAACTGATGGGAATAGGTAAAAACTTCATATGTGTTTGATAAGGATCATGCTAAATCTATTCATATATTGAGTAGAATTGATGATTTTATAGGGAAATATTTTTATTAAATTTATAAATTCCTGATTTCATTATAATATTTAATGCTACAAAGTCTCATGGGGTCACACATTGTGGTTGTGTGAATGAGGATCATGTTTATGAAACATTGAAATATACCCCAAAGGTTTCTTAAAGGATACCTAGAAGAAGTTATGGATTTACTTTCACAATGCAATACATATGATATAGAATAAAGTGAAAATCTAAGATATCTTTTACAATAATAGTTCTAGAAATATCCATAAAGAGTTTTGGATATATCTAAATAGAGTTTTAGATATGATTTCATAGGTCATTACATATGATGTCACATAAGTATCAAAGTCTCTAACATTATGAGGATTTTAGTGAAAGTGGGAGATTAAAGGATTAATGAACTTAAAGTCCAACCATGGAGTGGTGGTTTTGGACAATCTGATGTCTTTCCTTATGTGCACCATTCCATAGTGAGAGATACTATGAAGTAGGGGTTATGCCTGGTATTATCTATTTATATGATAATATTTTATTTAACCTCCATCCCCACTCAAGATATCATTCATAATTGATTCCTCATTTGTTATATTGAACATTTACAATGATTATCATCCTATGTTAAATCTAGAATATATGAATATTAAATGCCCTATATTTTAGGGATGAATCAAGGAGTAAAATTCAGATATCTTAGTAGATTACTGAATATCATTAACTCAATATTTAACGTATATAATAAATGTTGGAAGATGAGGATATAAGAGACTCTTGGATTAATCATAAATACTTATGATGATACTGATATATTAAATATCTATATAAATTGGTCATCTAAGATGTTGTGAAGTGTTGTGATGATTTTACTTAGTGATGATTTTTGATGATGTGATGATTTTACTAAGTGATACCTTTTCGAGTGAATACTTGAGGGATATAAAAGAAAGGGGGGACACTAAACTGGGTCATTGTTATGAAATGGAAAGTGAACACAACATATTTTAACACAGAAGCACTTGAGGATGATAGTAAAATATTTGAAAATGATAAGGAGATTATTGTTAGGGATCTATTTCCCTTGTATTTATATTTTAAACTTGTAGGAACTGATATCCCTCTTCATAATCCATCCATTAATGATTCATAATTGATAATCATATATCGAATTTGATAGTGGTATAAAAGGCATTGAACATCAAGGATGTAGACACTCGATAACATGATTTTGTGATCCCTTAATCCCTCATATACTATCATTTACATTCTCATCTCTCTATCACAGATCATTCTTATCGCCATCATTGATTTATTCATTCCATTATTATATTAGATTCAAAAAATAGTTGGAATATCGAAATGTGTGTTTCAAATAAGAGAAAAAAACATTTTTTTAATAATAATTTGAACACTACTTCACCCCCTTAGTGTTCAAACATCTCTTATATGGGATTAAAATCCATTGTGATGTTAGGGAGACTACACAATCTAGGAATTTGGTGAGTGGTACATCCTTTTATATGTGTATATATTAAAGAAAATCCCCCCACTTAGAGGTCATATACTCAAGGAAGATGGGTTAAATGGATCCCCTAATAATGGCATCAAATTTCATACTGATGGATTGTTCATTCCATTAATCATTCTAGCAGGAGGTGTAGTTCGTAACTCCATGGGTTCAGTCGTTGTGAAATTATATGCTTCTTATAGACATGGTGATTCCCTTATGGTAGAGAAATGTTCATTTGAAAATGAGATTAAGTTATTCTATGATGGGAACATCATGCTGGAGTTAGTTGAAAAATAATAATTGATTATCTATAATTCTATTAATGAACATTATTCTATTCCATGGTCCATAATTTATCATATTTAGAGAATAAAGGTCCTTTTGAACAACTGAGTTTTGGTTCTCCCCACATTACTTGAAGGGAACGAAGTCTCAAATTTCCTCACTTCTTGGGTCACACAAGATTCACCTTTTATTTATTTTTATTGTATATAACCACTTCTCCCTGATTTCTCTGATGTACATAGGGATAATTCTATTGGAAATTACTATTTTCGTCCTCCCAAACATTGATTGGATGTTTTTGATTTTTTCTCTCTAATAAAAAACTCAAAATTTGATGTGGATATTATAGAGAGAATAGTTTGTAGTTGACCTGAGATTATACATGAGTCAATTTCACTATATATTCACCAATGAATTAATAGTATTATTTTAATAAACTGACCTAGGATACCCCCAAAAATGACACTTGAACTGATTGAATGGAATTCCCGATCGCTACAGGCTGGAGACTAGCACCTAGTCATCGAACCACAAGAAAATGGAACAAATGTTTTCAACCTTGAATGACATATATGGAATATATAAACTAGAAATAAATAATAGAAAAAATAACTAAACAGATATATTCTATAAATAAATAAAAATATATTAAGAGATAAAAAACAAAAAAAAAATAGAAACATAAGACCCAATGTTGTTTTCAAACAACCTAAATGGATTGAAAAAATAGAAAACAATTACTTCAATTGATATGTGGGAAAAGTCCCACTGTCTCACCACCAACTACCCACAACTAGCTGACATAAACCTCACTACCTCACTACAACACCTTTCCCTTTCATATATCAAAACACAATACATATATAGGCCAGGGGATAACAACCAATTTTGAAAGGAATAAGTAATTGATGAGGCCATTTCTAATATACTTTTACACATGCACCCAACCATATCTATTCATAAATACAGAGGAATAAATATAAAAGACAACAATATCTATAGTGACAACTATATATGTAAAAACCACTAGGGAATATTAGAGTACGAAAATTTAATCTGAAAACAAGGGGAAAAATAAATGACCAACTAGAAAGACATCCCAACATGAAAATAACAATAAAAGTAAATACTTAGAGATTATAGATTCTAATATCCATGATCTCACAACAGTACATAGTAAAATGCACCATCGTGTCCCTATGATCCTTTGAAATCACTGTCGACCTATGTGTCGTCTTCATAAGACACAAAAAGTGTGTCCAAATACCATGTAAGTGTGAGTATAAACACACCCTTTATAATGAAACAAAATATTAATGGGGATAAATAAGAGACATGATATAATAAAACAGCTTATCCCATATCAAGAAATAATTGAAATCCAATCAATAAAGATATATGATAATAAATGAAAACTAGAAAATAGAGAAAGTGGATCTCTATATCACATCCTATCCCTAAAAATGAGGTTATCATTAGTTCTAAGAGGTCTCTAAATGATCACAATATCACACTTGTCTATTCTAAGAAGTACCCAAAGTGTTGTCACATCTCTCCACTGTTGAGAAAAGTTGAGGTGAAAAAATCTCTAAGTAGAGGACCCATACCATGGTATAATAGAAGGGTTCCACTTCGATGGTAGAGGACCCATTACCTGACTCCATAGTAGGGTTACACTCTAATTTTAGATAAAATGATGAAGCCATGAATCCATAGGAGGGTTCTACTTAGTATATATAGGACCCATGCTTTGACTCCTTAAGAGGTTTCCACTCAGGTGGTAGATGACCCATGCCCTGACAATATAGAAGGGTGACACTCAGATGGTAGATAGAGGACTTATACACTAACATCGCTGGTGGGTTCCACACAATAGATAGAAGACACATCCCCTGAATCCATAGGGGAGTTCCACTCAATAGATGGAGGACACATTCCATAACTCCATATAAGGTTTCCACTCAGGTGATAGATAGATAACCCATGCCTTGTCCCAGCAAGAGGGTGCCACTCCTATATCTCTGATGATCATGCCTAATCACTACCACTATTTAGCATCAATTCAAAAAGCATCACAGCTTGAGAATCTTGAAATATATCTAAAAAGACATTAGGAAGTCCACCATCACATTCTATAAAGAATAACACCCAGGATATACTACTCTGGTAAAAAAAATACAAGTTTGAATGAAGGGTATACAATAGGAAGAAGTTTCTTCAAAAGGTGGTACACTACATATAGGGGACCCTCACAGTGTGTGGTTACACTCTCCTACATGTTTGTGTCCTTGAAAGCGCACTACTCATTGTACATATAGTACTACACAACATGTATGGGTACTAAACAGAATTACAAAGCCACCTTGGGATAATATGTGTTATCCTTGTCGTGCAGGTGTCCTTAGGTCTTTGTTTGTGTACACTTTCCATGTTCATTCACATGGAATGTGTTTGGTTATTCCCGTGCCTGTGTACTCCCAGAGTACACATCGAGTATCTGGTAACAATTCACATGGCATGTCGGGTACCCACACAATATGTGATATTTTACTCACTTAGAAAGCATATCCTCTACAACTGGGACACTACACGATGTGTGTTCATCCCAATACACACTGTATAGTTGGGGTTTTCATAGAAATTTAGATATAAGATTTACATTCTAGATCCACCACTTCCACATTGAATCACACCCATTGTTTTCTTGAAACAAATGGTAAGAACCTTTATCGATTCTTTCTAACTATCTGTTGGATGAAAAATGGAACATGGATTGCCTGTATAAATGTGTCTTGTTCCATCGCTAATCGTGGAACCTCCCATTATCACACTGGATTCCCGATCCATTGAGGAATCACATGAAAGCATAAAATCAGCCCAATAAATCTTCTAATCCCATATTTATTCATTTTATATAAATCTTCCCTGAATTCGAGTGTCTGATTGTTCTCAATCCTACCAGACAATGTTGAATCGTGACCCTGTAGGACAATGCCAATGATTACGAAGAATGATAGAGAAAACGAACATAAAAAAAGGTGAAACGATATTTGTACAGGTGTTCTTGGACAACTAATATATATTGGTGATATCTAGGGTGAGAAATATCTCACAATGGGTATAGATAGATTAAACAATTTAATTCTATAGCACTTCAATATTCAAAGGCTCTAATTAAACACAGATCCAATAAAATGAATTGATAATGCTCAAGATTTTAATAATAATGGGTAGAGTTGAAAAATTATGAGTGATTCCGCGATTTAGATCAATTATGGGTGAATAACATAGCATCCAATGATGGGGAAGATCCATTGTGTTCGATGTTCCTCAATTTTCCATGATCTGGTTTTCGTTCGATCACCCGATCTTGATTCTCCAATGATTGGTAAAGGAACATCCTCTCAATAATCCAAGGGTTATGTGGATAAATATATTAATTCTCCATAACATCATATTTATAGAGGTATTAGGTTTAGTTCATTTGATTCAAAATAAAAAAATTATTTTTTTATTATAACTAAACTCACTCTCCAACGGTTTCCTCTACTGTATGTCCCATTCTGAACAACTTTAGGTCATTTTTAGTGTAAATCCCGCACTCTGGATTCAAATATTGTCTCAAATTTCGGTTTGGAGACTCCATTAAGGAGATATCCTATTATTACTGAACAAATGTGAGTGAATGAAATAAAATATTTTTAATATTTTAGTAAAATTAATTTTGAACACATCGATCATCAGAAACGTGCACCGTTTGAGCACAGACCTTAAAAACATTACTTGATATATTTCAAATATTTCCAAGGAAAAAATATGGTCTCTACATTTTCCCTCCTTTAAAATTTTAATCCTCAAAAAAGGGTGGAATATTGATCCCACATTTGTCTATCCTACTCCCATGAGCTCTCGTTCATGATCTTGTGAAACCACAACACACAATATAAAGGAATAGTCCATCCACGTAGGATCATATCATGTTGATCCTCGATCGCCACTAGGTTCTCCTTGAAGGTGGCTACATCAATGATGTTTAGATATCCATAGTCATTAAAATGCATGGGATCATGCAGGTATCTCCATTTATATGACACATGGATGACATCATGAAACCACTCAAACTGTGGGGGTAAGGTAATGCTGTAATAAAACTATCCAAACATCAATTAGATCTCAAGCAGCCTGATTAATCTTAGGGACAATATTCCCCCCTAACATAATCTCCACAATCCTCATCATGTGGAGACTCTCAAGAAAATGTAGTCTCCCTAGTCAAGCACCATGGGATGACGATTTTGATCTTCATAAGTTTGATTCCTACTTCAAGCTACCCTCATCCACTCATATATCACTTGTACCTTCTCCATCTTCACATGAACTATCTCTGACCCTAAAAGAGATGCCTCTCTAGTCTTTGTCCATCATACGGGTGACCTGCAGGGTCTCCCCGTACAAGTCTTTAAATGATTATATATTGATATTAGAGTGGTGGATATTATTATAAATGAAATATACTAAGGGTAAGTGATCCTCCTAGATCTAGAAAAATTCTAACATGAAATCCCTCAACATATCCACCAGCACCTGGATATTACCCTTGGTATGTCCATCTCTCTTCGGGTGAAAGGTCGTAAGTATCATCATTTTGATGCCTAATGCCTCTTGTAGGACTCTCTACAAATGTAAAGTAAACCAAACATAATGGTTGGAGACAATCATTAAGGGGACCCCATGAGTGTGGATGATCTCCCTCATCTACAAGTTCCTCAATCTCTCCACTAAACACTGCTCCCTGATAGATAGGAAGTGTGAAAAAATCATAAATAGGTCAAATATCACCTAGATGGATCCATGTGTTATCACTATCCATGGACGCCCTGTCACAAAGTCCATGGATATTCCATCCATTTCCAGTCCGGGATATTAAGAGGTTGCAAAACTCCTTCCAAAACCTAGTGCTTAGCCTTTACGTGCTAACATGTGAGGCACTAAGAGATGAAAGAAACTATTCTCCACCACATGCCCACCCACAAAAACTACTGTTGAAGTTATCTATACATATTCCCTACACCATGATGTATAGACAAATGGGATGTATGAAACTCTCTCTTCACCTACTCTTGTATCATGAATGGGACCACTATCAGTCTGTGGAAAAGGATGATGTGATTCCCTACTTCAAAAGACTCATCCAAAAAATCTACTATGGATAATTGGTCAGGTAGGACTTCATAGTTGATGTTTCCAAACAAATACTCCCTCAGACACTGGATAATTGCATGATTCAAAAACATCAACTTAATAAATAATTATTCCTCCTTCTATACTTGGTTCAGCTTCAACAAAGCTAACTACTCAGATTCATCATCCACCAAGCAATCTTGGGACTTCCTGCTACGAGAATCTTCCACAACATTTCCCTTCACATGAGTATAGACGATATTAAAGTCATAGTCTTATATAATATCCAACCAGTGCCTCTATCTCAGGTTCAAGTCAATCTATGATAATAGGTACTTGAAACTTGTATAGTCGAAATAAATAACAAAAACTTCCCTAGAATTTAGTGCCTCCACATCCTCAAATAAAATACTATCACTACCAACTTTTGGACATTAGTATTTTAGTTCTTCTCGTAGTGTATTAACTGACTCGACTCATATGCGATCAGTGCCACTATTTTCTTCAAAAAACAGAGGATACCATCATCCAAGGCATCACAATATACTACGTACTCCACACCCTACTCGGGTAGTCTAAAAAATAGAGAACTCATAAGCCTCGTCCTTAAATCCTCAAAGTCTCTCTCGCAATGCTTTGTCAAAGTAAAAGGATGACCTCTCTACATTAGGGTGGTCGAAGAGGATGAAATCTAGGATAATTCTTTCACAATCCTTATGAAGTACCCTACGAATACTAGAAAACTACACAACTTTGATGCACTATTTCTTTTCTACGATGAAATAATTACATCAATCTTTACCAGGTCCACAACTAATCCATGATAAAAATGGAATTCCCTAGAAAGTGAACCTCATGGATCTAGAGTTGGATCTTCTAGAGCATATCATATTGCAAGATATCCCAAATAAAGTATAATTCCACCCTTATGTTCTCTACATTCCCCTCCTATAACAAAGAGTTTATGGGTATATCATTAATGAATTCCACAAAAAAAATCAGTCCATGTATGTATAGCAGATATTGTTCATCAAATCCATAAACATATTGAGAGAATTTATCACACTGAAATGAATCACCCTGAACTCATATTTTCTATAGTGACATTGGAATACCATCTTCAGATTACCAATGGCATTAACTCTCAAAGTTTGTTATTCTAGCATGATATTAATCTTTGATAACCATCTCATGCTTCAAAATTGGTCAAAGTGGTTTTAAATCCTCATAAGGGTCTACTTGTTCGTTATCGTGGCCTAGATCAGGAAATGATAATCCAAATAATGATACAAGCTTACATAAACCATTTTCACAACCCACACTAGTGCAACCTAGGGGGACACACTGTTTAGAGAAATCACATCTCCTGAAGGTCCTCCTATGAAACTGTATGTCTTGGAGATTGGTAGGATCCCTCGGATATTTCATAGAAGATATTGGAGTGGTCTTGGGGTGCAAGTCAATGAAAAAATCCATCTCCTACCTCACAGGTACTCCCGAAACATCCTTGGTGAATATTTCAATATAATCCTCCATGAATTAAGGAATCCAAATGCCTAAAGAGCCCATTGTGCCAATGGATAAAATTTCCAACTGATGGGTGATGTGTTTCTGCCTCCTGCTTACATAACATGCTTGTCCTTCCAATAGATATCACTCTCCCATAAAGGATAATCTTATCCCATTAGAGAAATTCCATCTGAATCATCTTTTTGGATAGATCTAGGATCTAACCATGGACAAACAGTCCATACCCAAGACGAAATCATAAGGTCTCACCCTATTTACGGACATGTCCAATGAGAAACTCTCTCTAGAAGATGACATCTCACACTTTTGGTAGATAAAAGAAATAGAAGAATCATTCATTGTTGGAACTTCAAGGTAAATATGTTGTGCTAAATCCTCAACTAAGAGCCCGATATCTCAAACCAGGAACAAAGAGATGATGTAATGACTCACACCTATGTCTACTTTTACTAATGAATGATTAAACTAAACATAGATCATACCTCTAATCATCACATATGTTGTTAGTTTATAAGCCTCCATCGCCTAAAAATTACCATGGCCTTGACTGTAATCTCACTAATCCAAACGTGGACCACTTAGTGGTGGTGGTAGAAGGAGCTCATCACATTATCCGCCACTCAGAGCTCCTCCTATGGGATCCCCACTTACTCCTCTTCGAACTCCACCTCCCTAGGGGCCTCCCAACCCTTACTTGGTATATCCATCACATCTCTTTCTCTATAATGGTAGTTCAAATGTTATCTATATTCCCTCCCCATTATGACAAATTAGGAAATCCCATTCCATGTGATCCCACAAATCACAAGCATAGAACCACCCCTCTCCAGTCTTCCCTAGTCCACTACATGGTCTCTATACCTTATAATCATGTTCCTTAGTTTGATCCTATGAAGATATCTTATGCTAAGATTCTGCCAACTGGAACTTGCTAGCTACTGCAGATGATTGTGCCCTGTAATTCCCACTACCGTCTCCAGCAATATAAAATCGTCTAACGTGAAACTATCCATCACTTGCACCCACTCCAAGAATCGTACATATGTGAGAATACATATGGGTACCCCAATTAAAATGCCCCGGCCTTAAACCTTACTTAATATTGAATTAAATGAATAATTCACATTGAGGATCTTTTCAGGTTTAGAGTTTTATAGAATTAGGACATAACTATTACATCTCAAAAGATTACAAAGTAGAAACTTTTACTAAGTTTCCATAAAATAAAAACTCTTAAAAAGAAACATGTCAAGTTCCATGTTTTTAGGTTGCATGACTTTCCCTTGATCCCATCCTTGACCCTATTCCACATTAAGTCCTGTGAAAAACATTTCAAAAACTTGGGATGAGCATAAAAAGCTCATTAAGAGATACACAAAGAATGAAAACTGTTAGTTTTTCAAAAAAAAAAGTAAACCATGTATACTTTATCAAAGTAATACTTTTCACCTTTTCGAAGTAGTAAAAACTCTTCACTGAATAAAAGTTCATTACTTACCCTTCTGTAACCAAAATATTACCATAAAACCCATATAAAGAACACATAACATATAAAGGTAACTTGGGACATAAACATACTTAAGTGGAATAACCACAAGGTCAACTTCCACACATATCACTTAACGGAATAGCCATTCGGCCAACTTCCATACATACTTAATGGAATAGCCATACGGCCGACTTCCATACCCAATGCATTGGAGGTTATAACGTAACCACCCGTCCTGGTATTCACGAAACCACCCGTCATATGGTTTATCACATAACCACCCGTAATATGTCCAAGTACCATTATAAAATTAAAACACATAAAACCAATATAAAGGAATGATAACATTTCCACATTTCAATCACAATATATCATTTAAATATATTGACATAATAGAATCATTTATCAAAACCATTTTCAATACCAAAATACATAAAAGAGTATATGGTATTTATTTTATTTTAAAAACATTACGGCTTATTGAGGAAGACAAAGATCAAATAATACTCGCGGCGGCGGAAAAGGTCGTTGTCACCGCGTACGTTAAAAGAAACATTCTTTTTTTTTCGTTTAGTAAAACGCTTTGTCGAAAAAGATTCCTTTTGTATAAAAGTAAAAGTCAAAGGGGTTTATTCACCGTATAAAAGAAATTTCTGTATAAAACGAAATATACCTCAATGAAAGGAGATTGAGACGAAGTCCCTTACAAAGACGGTATCCTTGGTTTAAGGATAAATCAATTACATAATTATGTGTGACAAACGAATAAACCAAATATAAGTGGATATTAAGTGTAAAACAATCAGAGGTTATTCACACATATTCATAGAACGACATATTCAAGGAGTATAAGTTTATCCCAAAGAATCAAATTTGGGTTAAGAAGTTCCCTTGCAAAAATTTGACAGCCTAAGGGCGTCACTACAAAATTCAGAAAATGAGTTGATGAGAGATAAAAAGGGTATATCATCACATGGAAATAAAATTTAAATCAATAAGGATATATAATAACATATCCCAACATAACATTATGTTAATTAAAAGACATAACAAAATAAGTCTTTTAAAAAGAGGAGGGTGAAAGGTTCCCTTACCGACATGGGTATCTTTCAAAACATACACCCTGTGAAAGAAGGACAGTACAACATTGATGTAAATACTCATAAATGAAATTATATTAAAAAATGAGTAAAATAATGGGCATTACATACACCACTCAAAGGAAATTGTGGAAAATGTAGCATAAATCTCACGGGAATAAAAGTGAGATGAAAAATCCCTTACGAAAACTCGGCAGCCTAACGACGCCACTTAAAACTTACAAAATGGATTGATGAGAGAGAATAGGGTCCCTCATCATATGGACATAAAAAGTACAGTATGAGGAATATAAAAGAACATCCCAAAAAATAATAAATATGATCTTAAAAGAAATGTCATAAAAGAGAGTACTTAAAAATAAAGAGAGGGGTAGGATCCCTTACCTTGGGTCTGACTTGACTCGATCGTTCTTTAACGTCCTGAATAATAAACTTGAGTTAATTTATACTTGCTTAAGAACCTTTTTCAAGTTCATTATTCCTTTTATATCAATTATTGACATGTTATAAACATTATGTAATCATTTAAGTTAATAATTTTTGTTTTTTTCGATATTTGGTTCTTAAGTCAAAAGTGGACTTCTTACAATTACATGTTGTTCGTGTGGTCAAAGGTTCTTTATATCCAGAATGAAATTCCTGATTTGGATATCATATATATCATATATATCCATAATATACATGTATTTATAATATTACATAATCATTTAGAGGTAAGAAATGAAATGCACCATTCATGGAGACGGTAAGTCGTACGTACGCATGAACGCTACTTTCATTTCTATGTCATATTAATGGAATTAAAACTAAATGAGAGATGTGTATAATTTTAATTATATAATTATATTCCTCCTTTAGATGTATCATACATCATATATATCCATTATATGTACTTATAATAGTACATTACATTTGAGGATAAGAAATGAAATGCACCGTTCATGGAGATGGTAAGCCGTACGTACGCATGAACGCTACTTTCATTTCTATATCATACTTTAATGGAAAGATAACAATAATGATATAAAGGTATATTATAATTCCAGTATAACATCATATATAATAACTTTAAATCCATCCTTTATACATCCCACATATGGAATTAACGAATCAAATCACTTTGAGGGGGCGGTAGTCCGCACTTCCTAAAATGTAGATATCGCGTATACCCATAATGGAATCCATAAAGGTATGCCACAAATGAAAAATACATAAGCTTAAGTAAAACATAAAAATATTATATATAATATATAAACATAGTGACATCTTAATGGCCACCTTTGAAGGTGTTATATGAGTGTTGAACAATCATCGTTTCGTGAAGCAGAAATTCACCATCCACAGAAACAGTATGTTCTTTAACCATTATATGAAGGTGTGTGTAAGTGTAGCTCGAATACTTATTATAAAAAAATCCTAGTATATTTAATATACAGGATTTGTTACAAAAGAAATGAATAAAAAGAGTTTAGGGGGTTGGAGAAGCAAAATAAAACAAAAGAGCACAAGTGAAGACGTTACCTTAAAATTGGGTAACTCCCTTTGGTTTGAACCAAAAGGGTTTCATGAAGTGCATCCTGCCTACGTTAAGGATTCTAGGATTAGGGGAGGGATTTGTAGAGACCAAATGATTATAGATTGGCCAAACAAAAGGCTTGAGAGGTGTGGCTAAGGTGGTAGAGGTGGGGGCCTTTTATAAGAGGAGAGGAGGGGTACTCTTGGAAAAGTATTAAATGTTACTTTATTTTCAAATGGTTCTCGGATTTTAATGGTACCACATTGATGTGTTTCGAGGATAAGGTGATAAGGTTTCTAAATACACCCATCCAATAGGTTTTGGACATGTTTAGGTCTTATATTTTACATTATCTTTCCATTTTATTTGAATCGTTAAATAATGAGGTCATCGCTGTATCATCATGATGTCATAAATAATTTAATTTATTTAATGTATAAATTTTTTGAAAAAACTACTATGATTTAGGAAATATTTTTATATTTTAAATGACTATTTATAGTCAAAATTATGAATTTTATAACCACATGTAAAAATTGTTTAAGTAAAACATATCATGTTTGTGACATTTTTATTTTAGCTTTAAATAAAAGGCATAAATGTCATTATCAAACCCAAGTGGCTCCATGGGGTACCGAAAATCTACCCATGGGTTTTCTTGGTCGTCCATAACTCATCCAATAGGGTTAGGACAAGTGTCAATATATTTTCATTTTTTTATAATATCATTTTTACCTTAAATCACACTAATTACCTTTAATCGCAATTAATAAAATTTAAAAGTTACTTTTCATCAAAAATTATTTTCATCCCATTGAACCACATTTTACATAACAATTAAAATCATTTAAATTGGATTTTTGAAATTCAAATCACAGAAGTGGTAAAGTCCCATTTAAACGAAAATTCAAATTTTGTAACCACCACTTTGTGGTTTCACTATTCATCAAAAATTGATGTTTTTCAGAAAAATACCAAAAATTCACCCTAAGCTATATTTGATATTCCGAATTCAAAAATGATTTCTATTTTACCAAATTCATAACATAGAAGTTGCAGTAATTAGTTTTGTAATTAAATTCCGATGTTAAAACAAATAGCGTGTTTTTATGAAACAATATCTTTCAAAAGATTGACACTCGTTTGGGTCCAATATTAAAGTGATATTAATTACAATGACCACCATTGGATTAAATGGTAAAAATATATTCTATTTACACTTTAAAACCAATTAAAAAGATAATCTAATCATATAAATAAATTAGATTAAAAAGAGGTTTTGAATTAAAATACAACATTTTTCACTATTCATTAAAAATTGAACTTTTTTGGAAAAATACCAAAAATTTAAACAAAGTAAATTTTGATGTACCGATTCTAAATAAGAATTTTATTTTGTCAAATATAACACATAAAATTGTCAAAAACTGGATTTAAAAGAGGTTCGCCTTCAAAAGGCGGTTAATCGACCTTTTAAAGAATATTAGAATGTCTACACTTAAAATTGGATTCATTTGCATTTTTAATCCTCTAACATTTATTGTAAAGAGTAAAAATATTTGACAAACATATATAATCATTTTGTAGGTAGTTATGTTCATTCCCACCATTACAATGGCTAGGTGTTAACTACTATTTAAACTAATATTATTTTATTATTAGAGTGCAACGTAAGATTCCCAAGAAACTTGTTGTTGCGTATTGGGTACGCCATCGAGCATAGAATGCCCTTTAAAGTAATATTAATATTTTATTCACAAATATGGATAAATATAAAAATTTCATATTCTTTATTTACCTGGGGTGTTACATCCTTCCCCCTTTTGGGAATTGCGTCCTCACAATTTTAAAATCGGGCTTGGAAATATCCTTGAAAGTCCCACATCGGAACAAGAGTCGGTAAAACAATCACTTTAAAATAAAGAAAGATAAGTATAGAGGTCACCCTAGTTAACCCATATTAGGATTCCATGTAGGAAAACATGGACATGGAGGAGAAAACATAGGGTCATGTTCTGATGGAGAGTGATAGAGAAATGTTTAGGAGAAAGTTAACCACAAGAAAATCACAAACTTGTGATGGGTTAAACAGTATTCGATTCCCCAGTAGGAAAAGTTAATAGAAAACATTTTTGTTTTAAGTTACTCTTCATTGAGGAATTTATTTTTGAGCCTTACTAAATCATAATAAAACATACTTACTTGTCACGTAGACTTCCAAATTTTACTAGATTCCTTAATCAAACTCATATTTTCTCCAAAAGACGAGTATTTAGGAAGACTTGTTTGCATTAAGAGTACTATAATCAATTTCTAGATAATCACCTAATCCACAAAAGAGAGCTATATACTTCCCATGTCTTTAGATTCTACCCAAAACCAAAACCAAAAAGGTTAGTACAAGTCAGATAATCCAGAAAAGGATAACCCTTTATAAAAAGAAAATCTATTCTTAATCTCCAAAATTTGTCCAACAAAACCCAAAGTTCAACAAGGACCATTCGATAAACAATTTTTCCATAAAATTCTTCAAAGTAAACCAAAATAAGATTGAAACCCAAATATTTGAAGGATTTAGTCACATAGTCTTCCAAGTTAAATCGTAACATTTGTCTCCAAACAACATCAGTTGCTCTTAATGTCTCGTATTGAAAAGTAATTAACCTAATCACATATCCTCCATGATAGGTTAATAAATTTCCCTAGATAACCCCAAATCAACTTACTCTTAATTCATAAAATCATCTTACTAAAAAGAAACAGTCAAACTAACCAGGGACTTCACGTAGTCCAGTGGTAGGCGATAAATACCAGTCGCACTTTGGTTGTGGGTTCGATTCCTGCAGCTTTGTCCGACGCGACGGGTTGTCACACGGTCTGCGTGTTGTCCTTTTTATAAAACTCCAAAAATAACCCTATCATGTTTTAACCTTAATAGTTTCCTTATACCTCTCATTTTCATCCAAATTCGTTACGGTCTCAACATCTTAATTCTTGAAGTCTTATTTCACCACCATAAGATAAAATAAAACGATTCCCAAAATGAATAACATCATACCTTGATCATGGCGTCCACTCGGTTTCATCGTCATCTTGCTCACGTAGGTAGAAGTCCCATGCATTACAACAATGAATTAGAGATCCTTCAAAATCATTTGCTTCCTCCATCCAAATACACCTTGTACAACATGGGTCATATGGGTGTTCACAGAAAAACAGTTTTGGAAAATAATCATGTATGACATATAATTCCAAAACATCTGATAAAACATGATTTCTATAAAATAGTCGGACAGAATTTGAGTTGAAACTTTCTATTATTGGTCTTTTTAAAATACCATAAGTTTGTGCTGAGAGACTATATTTTAAAATCAAATATAAATAGGTTGCGCAAGGGTCTCCTTCCACAGCACCATCTTTAAAATCATAATATGCTTCAAATTCTTGTGATAAGGTAAAATATTTGAAAATACCATGATAATATTTACCTTTCTTGAAAATATGAGAATATTGTGAAAATAGTATTTGTCTAAAAACAACCCATGATCTATGATGATAACGAGGTATAGTGGAGGTGTTTGATATCTCAAACAACTGCTTGCAAGTGAGTTGTATGCTAGAAAAAGTTTCACAATCATCCGAACATGACTTTGCAATAATTATTGCAAGCATGTCATCAGAAAGAGATAGGAATGTCATTTGAGATCCTTCTCCTTCAATTTTTAACCGACTTTACTTGACCTCAAAAAAGTTATAAAACAAGGATCTAACTGAAATAATAGATATAGGGACTAATCATGTGTCTAACAAAAACTCCTAATCCCTAAAGTTGTCTAAACCAACCTCTGATACCAACTATAAGGCCCCGGACTTAAACCTTACTTAATATTGAATTAAATGAATAATTCACATTGAGGATCTTTTCAGGTTTAGAGTTTTAGAGAATTAGGACATAACTATTACATCTCAAAAGATTACAAAGTAGAAACTTTTACTAAGTTTCCATAAAATAAAAACTCTTAAAAAGAAACATGTCAAGTTCCATGTTTTTAGGTTGCATGACTTTCCCTTGATCCCATCCTTGACCCTATTCCACGTTAAGTCCTGTGAAAAACATTTCAAAAATTTGGGATGAGCATAAAAAGCTCAGTAAGGGATACACAAAGAATGAAAACTGTTAGTTTTTCAAAACAACAAGTAAACCATGTATACTTTATCAAAGTAATACTTTTCACCTTTTCGAAGTAGTAAAATCTCTTCACTGAATAAAAGTTCATTACATACCCTTCTGTAACCAAAATATTACCATAAAACCCATATAAAGATCACATAACATATAAAGGTAACTTGGGACATAAACATACTTAAGTGGAATAACCATAAGGTCAACTTCCACACATATCACTTAATGGAATAGTCATTCAGCCAACTTCCATACATACTTAATGGAATAGCCATACGGCCGACTTCCATACCCAATGCATTAGAGGTTATAATGTAACCACCCGTCTTGGTATTCATGGCACCACCCGTCATATGGTTTATCACGTAACCACCTGTAATATGTCCAAGTACCATTATAAAATTATAACACATAAAACCAATATAAAGGAATGATAACATTTCCACATTTCAATCACAATATATCATTTAAATATATTGACATAATAGAATCAGCTATCAAAACCATTTTCAATACCAAAATACATAAAAGAGTATATGGTATTTATTTTATTTTAAAAACATTACGGCTTGTTGAGGAAGCCAAAGATAAAATAATAGTCGTGGCGGCGGAAAAGGTCGTTGTCACCGCGTACGTTAAAAGAAACATTCCTTTTTTTCTTTTAGTAAAACGCTTTGTTGAAAAATATTACTTTTGTATAAAAGTAAAAGTCAAAGGGGTTTATACACCGTATAAAAGAAATTTCTGTATAAAATGAAATATGCCTCAATGAAAGAAGATTGAGACGAAGTCCCTTACAAAGACGGTATCATTGGTTTAAGGATAAATCAATTACATAATTATGTGTGAAAAACGAATACACCAAATATAAGTGGATATTAAGTGTAAAACAATCAGAGGTTATTCACACATATTCATAGAATGACATATTCAAGGAGTATAAGTTTATCCTAAAGAATGAAAGTTGGGTTAAGATGTTCCCTTGCAAAAATTTGACAGCCTAATGGCGTCACTACAAAATTCAGAAAATGAGTTGATGAGAGATAAAAATTGTATCTCATGAAATGGAAATAAAATTTAAATCAATAATGATACAGAAGAACATATCCCAACATAATAGTATGTGAATTAAAAGACACAACAAAAGATGTCTTTTAAAAAGAGGAGGGTGAAGGGTTCCCTTACCGACATGGGTATCTTTCAAAACATACACCCCGTGAAAGAAGGACAATACAACATTGATGTAAATACTCATAAATTAAAGTATATTACACAATGATTAAAATAATGGGCATTACATACACCACTCAAAGGAAATTGTGGCAAATGTAGCACAAATCTCACGGGAATAAAAGTGAGATGAAAAATCCCTTACGAAAACTCGGCAGCCTAACGGCACCACTTAAAACTTACAAAATAGATTGACGAGAGAGAATAGGGTCTCTCATCATATGGACATAAAAATTACAGTATTAGGAATATAAAATAACATCCCAAAAAATAATAAATATGAGCTTAAAAGAAATGTCATAAAAGAGAGTACTTAAAAAGAAAGAGAGGGGTAGGATCCCTTACCCCAGGTCCGACTTGACTCGATCGTTCTTGAACGTCCTGAATAATAAACTTGAGTTAATTTATACTTGCTTAAGAACCTTTTTCAAGTTCATTATTACTTTTATATCAATTATTTAAATGTTATAAACATTATGTAATCATTTAAGTTAATAATGTTTGTTTTGTCGATATTTGGTTCTTAAGTCAAAAGTGGACTTCTTACAATTACATGTTGTTCGTGTGGTCAAAGGTTCTTTATATCTAGAATGAAATTCTTGATTTGGATATCATATATATCATATATATCCATAATATACATGTATTTATAATATTACATAATCATTTAGAGGTAAGAAATGAAATGCACCGTTCATGGAGACGGTAAGCCGTACATACGCATGAACGCTACTTTCATTTCTATGTCATATTAATGGAATTAAAAATAAATGAGAGATGTGTATATTTTTAATTCCAGAATTATATTCATCCTTTAGATGTATCATACATCATATATATCCATTATATGTACTTATAATAGTACATTACATTTGAGGATAAGAAATGAAATGCACCGTTCATGGAGACGGTAAGTCGTACGTACGCATGAACACTATTTTCATTTCTATCTCATACTTTAATGGAAAGAAAACAATATGATATAAAGGTATATTATAATTCCAGTATAACATAATATATAATAACTTTAAATCCATCCTTTATACATCCCACATATGGCATTAATGAATCAAATCACTTTGAAGGGGCGGTAGTCCGCACTTCCTAAAATGAAGATATTGCGTTAACCCATAATGGAAGCCATAAAGGTATTCCACAAATGAAAAATACAGAAGCTTAAGTAAAACATAAAAATATTATATATCATATATAAAAATAGTGACATCTTAATGGACGCCTTTGAAGGTGTTATATGAGTGTTGAACAATCATCGTTTCGTGATGCAGAAATTCTCCATCCACAGAAACAGTATGTTCTTTAACCATTAGATGAAGGTGTGTGTAAGTGTAGCTAGAATAATTATTATAAAAACATCCTAGTATATTAAAGATACTGGATATGTTACAAAAGAAATGAATAAAAAGAGTTTAGGGGGTTGGAGAAGCAAAATAAAACAAAAGAGCACAAGTGATGACGTTACCTTAAAATTGGGTAACTCCCTTTGGTTTGAATCAAAAGGGTTTCTTGAAGAGCTTCCTGCCTAAGTTAAGGCTTATAAGATGAGGAGAGGGATGTGTAGAGACAAAATGATTAGAGATTGGCCGAAACAAAGGCTTGAGAGGTGTGGGTAAGGTGGTAGAGGTGGGGGCCTTTTATAAGAGGAGAGGAGGGGTACTCTTGGAAAAGTATAAAATGTTACTTTATTTTCAAATGGTTTTCGGATTTTAATGGTCCCACATTGATGTTTTTCTAGGATAAGGTGATAAGGGTTCGAAATCCACCCATCCAATAGGTTTTGAACATGTGTAGGTCTTATATTTTACATTATCTTTCCATTTTATTTAAATCGTTAAATAATGAGGTCATCGTTGCATCATCATGATGTCATAAAGAATTTAATTTATTTAATGTCTAAAAATTATAAAAAAAACAATTATGATGTAGGAAATATTTTTATCTTTACAATGACTACTTATAGTCAAAATTCGGACTTGTATAACCACATGTAAAAATTGTTTAAGTAAAACATATCATGTTTGTGACATTTTTATTTTAACATTAAATAAAAGGCATAAATGTCCTTATCAAACCCAAGTGGCTCCATGGGGTACCAAAAATAGACCCATGGGTTGTCTTGGTCGTCCATAACTCATCCAATAGAGTTAGGACAAGTGTCAATATATTTTCATTTTATTATAATATCATTTTTACCTTAAATTACCCTAATTACCTTTAATCGCGATTAATAAAACTTAAAAGTTACTTTTTATCAAAAATTATTTTCATCCCATTGAACCACATTTTACTTAAAAATTAAAATAATTTAAATTTAATTTTTAAAATTCAAATCACAGAAGTGGTAAAGTCCCATTTAAACGAAAAATCAAATTTTGTAACCACCACTTTGTGGTTTCACTATTCATCAAAAATTGATGTTTTTTACGAAAATACCAAAAATTCACCCTAAGCTATAATTGATATTCTGAATTCAAAAATGATGTCTATTTTACCAAATTCATAACATATAAGTTGCATTAATTAATTTAATAATTAAATCCCGCTGTTAAAACAAATAGCGTGTTTTTATGAAACAATATCTTTCAAAAGATTGACACTTGTTTATGTCCAATATTAAAGTGATATTAATTAAAATGACTACCATTGGATTAAGTGGTAAAAATATATTCTATTTACACTTTAAAACCAATTAAAATGATAATCTAATCATATAAATAAATTAGATTAAAAATAGGTTTTGAATTAAAATACAACATTTTTCACTATTCATTAAAAATTGAACTTTTTCGGAAAAATACCAAAAATATAAACAAAGTGAATTTTGATGTCCCAATTCTAAATAAGAATTTTATTTTGTCAAATATAACACATAAAATTTTCAAAAAGTGGATTTAAAAGAGGTTCGCCTTCAAAAGGCGGTTAATCGACCTTTTAAAGAATATTAGAATGTCTACGCTTAAAATTGGATTCATTTGCATTTTTAATCCTCTATCATTTATTGTAAAGAGTAAAAATATTTGACAAACATATATAATCATTTTGTAGGTAGTTCTATTCATTCCTACCATTACAACGGCTAGGCGTTAACTACTATTTAAAATAATATTATTTTATTATTAGAGTGCAACGTAAGATTCCCAAGAAACTCGTTGTTGCGTATTGGGTACACCATCGAGCATAACATCCCATTTAAAGTAATATTAATATTTTATTCACAAATATGGATAAATATAAAAATTTCATATTCTTTATTTACCTGGGGTGTTACACCAATGTAATGATTGTATCTTAGGAGACCCTAAAAATTCTTTAGAACACCGAATTAGGCATCACGAATCCTGTCTAGTGAGTACCCCGTAGGGTTAGTAAACCTCGTAGAATTATGAGTAACTTTCATCCCTCCATGAAGCAGCTCAAGAAGTTCTAGAATATAAGAAATTTGAAAGAAGAACAAGTAATAATCTTCATGAAATATCTTGTGTTATTCTATTCATGAGATTTTAAACTCCTCCTAAATAAAAATAAATAGACTCCACCACTTCCCATTTTCATTGTGGAAAATGTCGACTATTTTCACAGCCACCTGATCATTCAATGTTCGAATAAGCCTAAAAAACTGAATCACAAACTCTAGTCAATCGTCCACCACCTAGGGATCTAGGTCACTATGTTACCTTAGAATCCTCCGGTGTTGGATCTCATGGAGTGCTCTAAGAATGAGTTCATTATAAATATACTTTGCTGTAATAATCCTCTACTAGATAGGAGGGGGTGCTGCTACCTATCTGTATGTAGGAAGGATCTTGTGTGATATACCCTGAATTGAGGCATCATCACTCATAGGATTGTCTTCCCGATCCTACACCGATAACCTCTTTGGATATCATTATGATGGAATCCTGAAATTTATATCAAGATAAACCATACCCAGATGATCATATATAAAAGGGGAGCTGAATCAAGAAGGAAAATCAAAGACTCGTTCATATATAATGCATTTATCATAGTTCCCTGTAACTTTTTTTTAGTATACCGAGTCGACATAAAGGTGGTAACGGTCTTGGTGTATGGATACATCATCTGTCACACCAAAACTGTGTTCCTTGGCCCGAAATAAACTCTCAAGACACATTAAAACTCTTTACCTAAGTACCCAACCAAACCTGATCCGGGGAAAAAACATCAAACACCATCCTAAGGTCTAACCAACTATGTACCAATATTTCATGACCTGACCCACTTGGGACCTCTATATAATGAACCTAGATCTTTAAACATATACATTACATTTTTTCAGAATATTTATTACATTACAGAAACACTCACCCATGAACCAAAATAGTTTAGTGCCTTTGGAAACTATGAAACTTAAACACCAATCCATAAGTGAGTTACATAATCTCACAAAAAAGTTCCTATTTACTAGAACCATTAATATAAATATCATACATAATACATATATTCATTACCTGGGGAAAGGAAACAAAAAAAGGGTGAATTCAGATACACAATAAAAGAAAAAAGGGTGATATCAAAGCATAACATGGACAATAGGGTATGAGAACATGAGAATAACATTTAAAAACCAAACCCAGTATATGAAAGATCAAAATCATGAGTCATAGAATAACGATTGGTAGTTCATAAGACACAAGTCTTAAGAGAACCAATGATCAGGAGAAAAGAGATCATACGAAATAGAATTGTTTCCCTATGCATCACCAGGGAAAATTATTTCTATATTAGTCAAGCCTCACAACCAAGACCATCATAGAGGAAAAATTCTATTGGAGAACTAGTTTCACTCCCCATCCCAATCCTTTATTACTAAACTAGGTTCACATCTCATTCCATCCCCATATTAATTAACTGAGTTCACTTCCCATTCCATCTATGTATTAATCATTTTTTTTCACTCATCATTCATTTCATATCTATCTAATGAGATATAAATCTTTACCCAATGCATTACGGGAAGATATAGGTCCCACCCTTCACATAATTAAATCATACATTTGTGTGCCACAAAATCATAAACATTCTCCATATCATAACCAATGAAATGAAGTGGGTATCCTAAAATTTTCATCATATCATAACATATATAAAATATGATTTTTTAAATTATTTAATCATATAAATAATCATGAAAGGAATAAGATTTCAGAAGAGTATTATCATGTTATAACCTGTGGAAGAGAAATAGGTTTCATAAACTACTTTTCACCATATACATAAATAGTTCATATAAATAATAAGAATTGTATCCTTGGTTCATATCCCTATTCATATATAAACTATAGAAAAGGTTTCCATCTTAGATGAAATATAAATTTCTAATGATCATATAAAAAATTTCTTGAATAAAATTTTCATTTCCTCTTTGAGAAAATATTTTTAAAACGCAAATGATTTTGGAAGCCATTTTCATTGAAATAAAACATCAAGAAAATATAATGAAATATTTGAAAATAATTTAATAAAATTTAAACATAAATAATTTCTTAAGTCCTTTTCTTTGAAAATAAACTTTGAAACTTATAAGTGATGATTTGAAAATAATTTAGAATAATTTTTAAAAAATTAAAAATTTTCAAAATCCATTAAATTTAAAATAATATTTGAAACTTATAAATGAATCATTGGAACTAATTTATAAAAATTTCTAATATATAAAATATTTTCAGAAAAAGTTTCATTGAAAATTTCCTTTAAATCATATAAAAGAATATTTGAAATTCATTTATACAACTTCTTAAAAAATCAAAATACAATTCATTGAAAATAATTTTAAAATATCATTTATAAATATATTTTGAAAATATATTTACAAAACATGGTTTTGGAAGAGAATATATTTTCATTTGAAGAGAGAAATAATGTAAGATTACATTAAAAATATATTCTTAATTATATTAAATACCAATGAGTGAAAAAATTGTACCATTACTTGAAGATATCATGAATAACTAGAGGAGAATAAAATACATAGGAAATGATAAGATATGGATCATAATATTTCATTAATGGAAACATAATCCTTAACAATCTTGATAAATAATGAGATTATAGCAATAAACTCTAACCACTTTGGTCACATTGAATCATAATTCCCATTTAAGAATAAAATTACATAAAATATAAAATATCATTATAATAATTATATCCTTGATATAACATTTCAAATGTGTAGTATATACTCCTCTTAAAATAATATCGGTGCATAACATAACATGTTTCTCAATGAAGAAAAATGAAGACAAAATTACCTTACCAATTTGGTAACTTTTGAACAGTAATCCCCATGAAAAAGATATCCTCAAATGGATATGAAAATAAAAATAAATATTTTTATAATCATCATAAGATCCAATAATGGAAATTATATGCACTACATAGATGAATTAGGGGTTGAATACAACATGTGTCTCGTAAAGGAAAAATGTGAGACTTAAATCCCATACCTTAAGTATTGAATATAATCATAGAGGTTCAAAACTCATATATAATAAATATAATTTCATTATACATCTATAAAATAACTATATTCTTATATATAATACCATATATTATTTTATTATTAATTTATATAACTTTTATTTTTATAATTCGTTGTTAATGTTACGTTTCAGATAATCACCACTATGTTTTTCATAAATGTTTTGATTCATTATATTTTTGGTTATATAAACTTAATAATGATTTAATAATATTAAAAATGACAGTATGTATATTTATATGATAATCTATAAAATATTGAAATTGGAAATGAAATACATCATTCATGGAGACGGTAGGTCGTACGTATGCATGATTATTGTTTCAATTTTTTTATCTGATTGAAATAATGAGAATTATATTATATATTATCATTTAAGGATCATTTTTATTTCTCATATATCCCATATATTTATTAAACCCATTCTTAATACATTCCTCGAAACTCAATAATGAATCACATCGCTTCGTGAGGCGATAGTCTGTTGTACACATGAACAACGTTATCATATTCCCACAAAATAGAAAGCTTGAAGGTATGCGTGATATAAAAAATTAAATAATCATAATAACATAATAAAATAATAAATATCATATAAAATTATTATTTCCATCATTATTATCAAACTTAATAGGTGGTAATGAAAAAACGAATGAGATTAGTTCGTGAGGTGGTTGTCCGCCATACGCACGAATGATGATTTCATAACCCATTTGATGTAATTTTGTGTTTATGTAAGTCTTAAACATAACATAAAAAATAAAATTATATTTAATATACTCATTATATTATATAATTATCATATAAAAATAATTTTAGGTGTTTGAGGATGAAATAAAACAAAAATGATCATTGTTGAACGTTCCCTCTTCTCTGGGTATCTCTTTTTGGGTTTCACCAAAGACCTTACTAGTTTTGGTTTATTTCCAATGAATTTATTATATAATTATGGGAATAAATTTTGGAATATATTTGGATAGTTATTTTATGATTAAATGGTCTTCATATGTTTAAACAGTGGGAGAGAGGGGGTGGCCTTTTATAAGGGAGTTTGGTTGAAAACTTGAATTTTTTTGAAAGAGTGAATTCCTCCCACATTTTTATTTGGAAAAATTGTAAAACAATGCTTAAATTCGGACCTTATATGTGATAAGGTAAACATATGACCATAATATTTGTTTTGGACAAGTTTTGGGTCATTTGTACACCTTCTTTTCTAGGTTTAACCACTAATTAATCTTATTTGTACCTTAATCGATGTAATTATTTTTAATTTTATTCACTAATAACACTGGTAAAAAATTAATTTTTTATATATTATAAGTTTTAAATTATTCTAATAAAAAGTATTAGATACAATTTTTTTAAATTATCATCACAAAATTGGAAATAAAAAATTTAAAATTAATCCTTCATACATTTTGAAAAAGCGGGTTTTTAAAGAAAAAAGATCAAAAGTTTACAATATTTTTATATTCCATTTGATTATGAAATTGATTACAATGACATAAACTAGATTAATATATGTATAATTGAACTAAATATACTATTGAATGAAATTAAAATGTAATTTAACTACATAAATAAATTAGATGAAAAGGAATTTATCAATTAAAATTCATTGTTTTACACTATTCGTCAAAAAATGAAACTTTTTAGAAAAATAAAAAAAATTAACCCAACTAAATTGACATTATAATTTCAAAAATTATGTCTATTTTATCAAATTAAATTTGTAAAAGTGTCTAAAATTAATTAAATCATGGTTCAAAAAGTCATAAAATGCATATTTTTTAGAAAATTGTGTTATAAAAATATATAAGGACTTTACTGAAATTTATGTATTTCATTATCAATAATTTTAATTTATATAAAGCTATAATAATTAATAACTAAAATTTAGTTATTAATATTTATATATATAATCCTAATGGCTATGTTACAATGGTCACATTTAAATAACTATATTTATAATATGTCTTGGTTTTGCTAAAACTCAGTGTCATGTGTCTCAAAAGCTAACCGAGAATTTCATGTAGCCAAGATAACCCAAGGTTGAGTGTAACACAAGATTTAATTATTGAATCATGTAATTCAATATATCAATGAAATTTAATTTATTCAAAAAAAATCATTAAAATTCAGGGTGTTACATTCTCTCCCACCCCTTAAAATGTATTTCTCCCTCAAAATTCATCACTCTGATAAAAAAAATGAGGATAATTTTACCTCATGATATCCTAAAGTTCCCACATATCTTCCTCAAATCAGTGGTTTCTCCACAAAATGTTGAACATGTGAGTGTTCTTGTTTCATATAACATTCTCCATACAATCCAAAATCTTCATCAGTTGTTCCTCATAATCAAATTGTGCTCCAATAGTACGACCTATATGTTTAGTACATGTGAAGGGTCAGGTATGTACTTTTTAAGAAGATATAGATGAGATAAATTGTGGACTTAACATATGTTTTTTGGAATCACCAAGCGATGGCCATTGTCCCAATAAGATCAATAATTTCATAGAAACTCATATATTCGGACTTAGATTCTCTTTCTTCCTGAATCTCATAACCCTATTCCATTGAGAAACACTTAAAAACACCCTTTTAATAACATTAAATTGTATATCACGTCATATATTATAAACATTACATTTCCACTGAATTTGAAGTGACTTGATATGTTGTTTAATGGATCTTACTATCACTACCATTTCTTAATCATTATCAAGTCCAAATATATTTCTCTCTCCAAATTCATTCTATTACGTTTGAAATATAAATTTATTTATATAGAGGGATTCATAAGTAGCCATTGTAAATTATGAGTTAAATCAATTATTGTAAGAAAAATTAACTAGAGGAATGTGTTGATCCCATCAATCTTTGAAATCAAAAGAATAATATCACAACATATCCACTCGGGTTTTAATTTCTCTTTCAGACTAACCACCCATCAGAGGATGATAAGATATGCTGAATTATAATTATATATATAGGGATTACTGAAGAATTCACTAGAACATTGAGGTAAACATCATATCCCAATCAAATAAAATTGAATGTGGTACTCCATGTAACCTTACCACATTCTTAATTTATATCATAGTAAGATGATCCGGAGATAGGTATTCTATTATAGAGATGATGTTTTCTTTCTTAGTAAGGTGATAAAATACAACAAATATAGAATCATTCCCTTTAGACATTTTTTGGAGTCCAAAAACAAAATACATGTTTATTTTATCCCATTTCCATTCTATTATGGGTAATGGATGCAACATTCCCTTATAAGTTTTTCATTTATCCTTAAAGTTTTCACATACTAAGCCAAAAAGATACAAACACTGTGATATCACTCTTCATTCCATCTCACCAAAAATATTCTTTAAAATGCATATATATTTTTATAATTCTAGAATGAATAGAGAATGAAGATTTTTGATCTTCCACTATCAACTAATTCTTCAACTCTTCTATGGAAGGAAATCATACATGGTTTGTAAACCATATCATTTTGTCATTATCAAGGTCAAACTCAAGAAAATTCTAACCATATTTTGTAGCTAAACGTATTACTTATATACCTCATTAATCTTCTCATGCATAGATGGATTAACATTAAATTATGAAAGATAAGATAATTCCACTTCCTTTAAGATTTCCATATCTATCATTTATAGATCCAAAAATATTGGATCTTTTGTGATACTCATCATGGATAAGCTAACATGATCTATTCAACTCAAAGAATCAGACCCCATGTTCCCTTTACCATGGTGGTAATGTATTGACCAGACTTAATCATTAATCAACTCTAACCATCATATTTATATCTTTTTTAAATCCTTCTATGTGAATATATATTTTAATCATTTTTGACTGGTATATATATCACACTTTTCTCCATAGAGATAATTCTTCCACAAATTTAATGAAAGAATTATCATAGCTAACTCTAAATAATGATTGCTGTAATTTTTATAATTAACCATCAATTACTATGAGGAATAAGGTATAACCATTCCATTTTACATAATACTGCATCCCACTGCCTTCTTTGATGCATCACTATAGATTGTCGACCCTTCTCTACTATAGGGTAATGTAAGCACATGTGCGCTAACTAATCGTCTCTTCAGTTCCTTCAAATTTTCCTCACAATCATCTTCCTAGAGAAACTCCCCCCCCCTTAGTTTACTTGGTCATCTGATTATATAATTGTGAGAAATTCTCTAAAAAAATTGACAATATTTGACCAATCATTGAAAACTACATATCTCAGTCACCATGGATGGTATATTCCAACATTCAATAACCTTTATAATTCAGGGATATATTGATATACCCTCTCATGAGATTAAGTGAACAAAAAATGAAACCTTTTCCTGAATAAAAATCAAAAAATGTGATTTTTTATAGTTTCTAATTAAACAGGGTCTTTAGTACAATTCTCTAGTGTTCTTTATTCTCTTTATTTCTCTTTGAATATATAATAATATCATCTATAATGTCTATAAAAACTGATTAAGGTAATATCTAAATACTTTATTCATTATATCTAGGAAGATATAAGGGGAATTACTGAGACAAAAAAGAATCACTATATATTCATAGAGTATATACCTTGTATGGAATTTTTCCTTGGGTATATCCTCCTTCTTCACCCTTAATTGATCATATCTAGAAAGAAGGTTAATCTTGGAAAATTATTAAGATATGCATAGTTGATTAAACTAGTCATCAATATGGGAAAGATGATACATGTTCTTAAATGTGTTCTTTTTTAGATTCCTATAAGAAATGAAGAGTCTCATTGATCCTTATTTATTTTTCACCAAAAGAATAAGAACACCCTAAGGTGAAAAAATGGCCAGATGAATCCCTTATTAAGGTTTTCTTAGAGTCTCTTCTTCAATTCATGCATCAATTGGGGCTTTTTTGTAGAGATTTTTTGAAATTGGTGTGGCACCAGTGACAAGTTCTATTTAGAAGTCATTTTCATGTTTTGGTGGAACCATTGGTAACTATTCTAAAAAAAATCATTAAATGCTCGAAAAATATGAATGTCATCAATATCAAATTTACCCAAACCATTTGATATAAATATCCCTTCTGAATGGGAATTAAGAGAAATATAATTGATGTAATCTCCATGGGAAGTTAGTACTTATCATCACATTAATACAAAATAGTAGGTTAGTTTGGAATATCTAACATTAACTCCATTAATCAATAATTGATGTGAGATTTATTCAAATACTGACAATCCATGCCTATTATGACATAAAATTCAACTAGAGGATGAATGGAATGATTTAGGAGAAGCACATTCCCAACAACTTCAATCGGAGATGAATTTTTTACCTGAGATGTGATTACCATACCATTATGGGTTTGCACTGTTAATTCCACATCTAATAGTTTGGGTGGAATCTCGATACCCTTTTCAAATTAATTAGATGTAAAATAATGGGTATATCTAGAGTCAAATAAGACATTATCCGTTCTTGAGTGGATGTTAAATTTACATTTCATCATGTCATTATCACACCCCTCGTTAGAAATAGTAATCATAGGATATTTCCCCTTATACCTTGGCTTAAGTGGTTACCACCATCGATCATCAGCATTAACCCTTGGGTTTGTGCACTGGATAACATGATTCCCATTCTCCTTACACTTTTTCCACTGATGTCGGTGAGGTACATTCTATTTAGAATTATCTTTATTAACATCATTTTAAATATTTTTCCCGTCACTTAAGAAATCAATTTCCAGATGACATTACCTTAAACACATAAGGCATTTACTAGTCTCCTTAAGGAAGTTTCATCAATGTTTATTACCACAGTTAGAGCCTAACAGAAATATCATCTTCTTATCACCATGGTTATATCATTTTCAATTTAACTCCATCTTTCTTTCCTTTTTAAAACCTATAGATAGATACATATATCCAAATTATATTTCCAACATGATGGCACATCAAATAATATCTTCACAGTGACTGATGCCTTTTATGGATAACACCCTTCAGAGACTTGGTTTTATACCACTGAAGAGTTAATCAACCTCAAATTCACATTGGGTGATAATACAAACTCTTACCACATAAGTCTTGTAAAAGTTTCCATGTAGGTACCTATTGATTCATTATCCTTTTTCCATAGCTTGAGGAGACATTTCTCTATCTTCATATTAATAATACCAAGAAATTTATTATTGAAAAATATGCTCTTGAAATCATCCCAATCCATGGAGCCAATTTCTTCAAATTGAATAATATTATTGATAAGATTCGACCATTGATCTGCTTCACCTTTCAAATTGTAGATAGCCCAAATGAATTTTTCATGTTTTAGTCATGGATAATAATTTTCAAGTGATATTGATCCATTTTTAAAAAATTAGTGGATCATTAGGCCCTCTAAAATAAGGTGTATGTTGCCTTATGATGTAATCAATAGAATATCATTCTATCTTTTTCATGTTTGCAAGTATAACATGATTCGTAGCTTGAGAAATTTCTATGAGCATAGAAAGTATATTTTACATTAGAGCTCCCATAACATTTAGATTCTCTAGAGGAAAATCATTGAATTGTGTGTGGACCTCACTATTAACATGGTTCCATTGAGTTATATCCATTGACTAAAACCAAACATCAAAATAAAAAGAAATGTTAAACATAGTGGGAAACCAAATAATCAAGAAAATCACTTACAGGAAGTCTAAATTATAACACATTGCTTAATATATGAAAACTTAGCCTTATACTAGGTCCATCATATCCATATTATATTTAAATTCTTCATGATTGTTCATAAAGAGTTTATGAATTTCCAAAGCATACCCCTGGGGAGTGTCAAACCAGTTGTGTAGTAAACCCCATTTTCGTTCACTTGTTCCCGATTGAGTATAGATCAAGAAAGTTTTTTCAGGGTTTTTACCCCTAGGTTCATCTCTTCCATACCCATATCCACTTTTAGTGTCCAAGAAGAGTTGTATTTCTAAGAAACCGCTTGCTCAATCCTATTCCAAAATTCCAAGACATTTTCATATACTTTTAATCATCCTTAGACATGTAATTTGGAATCTCACCATGTTTTTATCATTATAGATTCCAAAGGACAACTAAAAAACATCTTGGATACCAACTATATTGACCTAGGATCCTCATACATAGAAATTGCATCATTTTTTGCGAATATGTATTACATTACACAAACACTCACCAGAGATCCAAAATAGTTTAGTGCCTTTGGAAACATAGGAAAATAAACACTTGTCCATAAGTGAGCTATATAATCTCCCACTAAGTTCCTAATAACTAGAAACCTTATTAGACATATCATACATAATACATATCTTCATAACCTAGGGAAAGGAAATATAAACAAGTGAGTTCCCTAATGCTCAGTTTGGGAAATGTACGTGGATACATAAGCATAACATAAACATAAGGGTATGAGAACATGAGTATAACATTTTAAAACCATAACCAATAGATCCAATATCATAATAATTATATGGGGATTAAAGTTTGGTTTTTCATAAGACAAGATTCATAAGATAAACAAATATCATGATCCAAGAAAGCATAATACATTGAATTTTTATGATACAAATAATCATTTAAAATCAATTCCATATTAGGAAAGGCTCACTTACAAGAGCACCATAGTGGAAAAAGTCCATTATTAAACCAAGTCCACTCCCTATTCCAGCCCTGTATTGTTGAATTGATTTCAATTCATGTTCCATCTGTCTATTACTAAATTGAGTTCACTTCCCATTCTTTCCCTGTATTACAGAACGAAGTTCACTCCCACGTTCTAGTTTTTTATCTAATGAGATATAAATATTTACCCAATGCATTGGAAAGAGATATAGGTCCCAAAACTTAAATAATAAAATGATACAAATTTTAACTATAAGATCATACAAAATAATCATTTCATTACCCAGGAAATGAATTGTGTATCATAAATATTTGGTCATATCATAACTTGTGGAAAACAAATAGTTTTCAAAATAATTTCATCATAGCATAACCCAGGAAAAGAAGTTGGTTTCTTAATTATCATGGATTAAACCATGGAAGAGAAACATGTTTCATAAAAGTAATATCATCATAAACATAAACCATTTAGAGAAAGAAAAATAATTTTATCCCTGGATCATATCCCCAGTAAAATGTTAAATGTATCAAAGGATTCCATATTAGATGGAAAATAATTTATAAATATCATTAAAATAATTTATTAAATAAAATATAATTTCCACTTTGAAAAACAATTTTTAAAAAATAAAACATTTTGAAATAATTATCATTTAGAAAAATATGAAAATTTATAAATAAGTATTTGAAAATCATTTAAAAACGTTTTAAACATAACATTTTGTTGAAGTCCTTTTATTTAAAAATAAACATTAGAACTTATAAAGTAAGCCTTTAAAAACATTAGAAAAACTCTTTAAAGCATAAATCCTTTTGAAAATTCTTTTCATTGAAAATTACCTTTTATACATATAAATGAATATTTTAACATCATTTAAAAGACTTTTTAAAACAAATTTACATTTTCAAATTACTTTTTTTTAAATAACCATTGATTCTTATAAAGGATGCTTTGAATATAATTTCAAACAGTTTTTAAATCATAAAATATTTTAAAAATAATTTTATTTTAAAATAAATGTAAAATTTAATTTAATTTAATTTCGAAACTCTTCAGAAAACATTGATTTAGAAGAAACTAATTTCGGGCCAAAGACATAAATAAATTCATATTTTCATAAAATTATTTTCTTAATTATCTTAAGCAATAAAGAGTGTAAAATGGTAACATTGTATTAAGATACTAGGAATTACTAGATGATAATAAAATTAATGATAATTATTGAGATATGGATCATAATATTTCATCAATGGAAGTATAATATTAAACACTGTCGATAAACGCTATGATTATAACCAAAAAGTCTTACCAATTTGGTAACCTTGAATAATAATAACCCTGAGATAATAACATTAAATGAAGCTTAAAATATCATTAAAATAATTATATTCATGATATAACATTTCAAATAGGTTGTATATACACCTCATTAAATAATATTGGTTCATAACATAACATGCGTCTCAAAGAAGGAAAATTGAAACAAACTTCGCTTACCAATTTAGTAAGTTTTGAACCATAATACCCATAAAATAGAGATACATAAATGGATATAAAAATAACAATATATTTTAGAATAAAAATCATAAAATATATTCATTGGATATATATACACCAAAATTAGAAATATGTGGTGAATATAGCATTTGTCTCACAAAAGTAAAAAAGTGAGACATAAATCCCTTACCTGAAGTCTTGACTCTTGTCATACTCATTCAAAAATCCTATATATTAAATATAAGTGTATTATAAACATATAAAATAACCATATACATATATATATATAATAAAATATATTATTTAATTATTAATTTATATTACTCATATTTTTATCAATTCTATGTTAAAGTTGTGTTTTAGGTAATAACCACTTTGTTTTTCATAAATTTTTTGATTCGTTATATTTTTTCTATTAATTTAATAATGATTACATAAAATCCATAATTATAACCATGACATAAATATCATTTATATTCTGTATATATATGTATTTATAATAATCTATAAGAGATAGAAATAGGAAACAAAATACACCATTTATGGTGATAGTAGGTCGTACGTAAGCATGAATGTTCTTTCCATTTTCTTATCGAATTGAATGAAATAAAAGAATATGATATATTATCATTAAAAAATAATTTTTTACTTCATATATATCACATATATTTTTAACCCCATAATTAATATATTTCATTTAATTCATGAACGAATCACATCACTTCGCAAGGTGGTAGTCTACCGTACACTTGAACGATGTTATCATATTCCCACAAAATAAAAAACATGAAGGTATGTGTGATATAAAAATTAATTAATCCTAATAAAATCATAAAAATAATAAATATCATATATAAATAGAATGTACATAATTATTCCCAACCTTGATAGGCAGGAATGGAAAAAATGAATGACATCTGTTCTGAAGGTTATTGTCTTTCATACACACGAACGATGATTTCGTAACCCATTTGATGGAAGTGTGTGTGCTTGTAGTATGTACCAATAACATAAAAACATATAATGATATTTTAGATACTTATTTTATTTCATAATAAATATATAAAAAAAATTATGTATTTTATTTAAGATATAAAACAAAAATATTCATTGATCAATGTTACCACTTCTTCGAAAATCTCATTTTTTTCACTAAAGACCTTCCTTGGTAGAATTTATACACAAATTAAGGATTATAGGTTGAGGGTATTTAATTTTGGAGTATATTTTTATATGTATTGGCCGATCCAAAGGGGTTTATTGTTGTAATGATAAGGGAAGGGAGGTTTCATTTTTTAAGGGAGGGGAGTGGAAGACTTGTAAATTTTTTATAGAGAGAGTTTCACCCACATTTTTATTTTGAAAAGAGTGTAAAACATGTCTAATTTTAATCCTTAGGATTTATAAGGTCTAAATAGTACAATTAAATGTTTCTTGGACATGTTTTGGGTCATTTTAACACCTTATTTTCTATGTTTAACCACTAAGTAATCTTGTTTTTACATTAATTGTGTTAATTAATATTTAATTTCTTTCTATAATAACTTTGGTAAAACATTAAGTTTAAATTATTAAAAATTGTAAATTATACTTATTCCATGTATCGAATCCATTTTTTCAAATTATAATCTCATAATTTCAAAAAATTAATTTAAACTTATTCTCGTAGATGTGTCAAGAAAGTGGGTTTTTAAAGCGAAAAAGTTAGAAAAGTGTAAAAAATGTTTTTATTAATTTTCAACACGAAATTGATTAAAATGATATAAATTGGATTAATAGATGTATAATTAACCTAAATATAAATTAAAAATAAAATAAAATATATTTTAACAATAAAAATAAAATATATGAAATGATTATTTTCAATTAAAATTTATTCTTTTTTCACTATTGATCAAAAAATGAAACTCTATAGAAAAACACAAAAAAATTTCAAAAGATAATTTTGAAACTATGATTTAAAAAATTAATTTTATTTTATAAAATTAAATTTCAAAAATATTCTATAATCAATTTTATTATTTTTATCAAAATACATAAAAATAATATTTTCGAGAAAATAGTATTTTCGAAGCATATAAATACTTTACTGAAAATTAACTATTTTATTATCAATATTTTTTCTTTATGTAAAACCATTATAATTAATATTTAATAATGTGTTATTAGTATTCATTTTACCATGTCGAATAGCTAGGTTATAATGGTCATGTTTAAATAAAAATATTATTAATATGTTGAGGTTTTGTTAAAACCCAATGTCGTCTATCACACAAGATAACTTAGTGTTTCGGGTAGGGAACGATAACCCAATGTAGCAAGTAACACAATCTTTACTTGGTTAATCAAGTAACTAAATCCATCAATGAAATTTAATTTATTTAAAAAAAGGGTTTATAAAATATTGAAGTTTTACATTGTAACGTCCCGACCCTAATTACCCAGAGTTGGTGCAATATTACATAACAGTGGCATGATCACAAGGGATCAAATCCTGAAATACCGATCAGTTTAGTAGCCTTGGAAGTACTAGATACATACATAAGTTTTACATTACATTATGAACTGAAAAACAACAACATTTTGTCTCCTTTGAACACATTCATCTCCCTTAGACTATCCCTAAAAGTCAGTCATAATACACTTCTTTACATCCTGGGAAAAATAAAACATAGAAAGGGGTGAGCACAGATGCTCAGTAAGGATAACAATATTGCGTAAACTTTCATAAATAAGCATAAATATTTAAGTAAATATATAATACTAAAACATAATCCTTTTCAACTTATACTTTAGAATAATATGGATAATAAAAATCAAATAATTCCATTTACTTACTCACATGGATATTATGCTAGTCAAATAATCACATGAAATATCAATAGCCAATTTTTTATTGATCGAATGCATAATATCAGACATCATAACCACATAGTCAAGGACTTGTGCCAAGACTACAAATAATATTTTGTCAAGGCCTTATTCTAAGACCCTAGTTTTTCTTATTAGACCTATCGATGCAACGAGAAGATATAGCGGGCTCCAACCATCACTTACTAAGTCCAATTCATTCCTCATATGAAAAGGTTGAAACATAACATAAACATTCATATTAAAACTAGCATAAAAAATGATAATGAATTAACCATAAACCATGAATGGTATAAAAATAACACATCACAGTCAAACATGTCACAAAACCTTCAATACAATATGGAATATTGTATCAAAATAAATCAACTTCAAACAAGTGTAAAACCCATCAAAGGATGTTGACAAAGATGAAATCAAAACTATTTGAGAGAAATATATATTTCTATATTGAAATCATTTAAAAGTCACGTAATTATAAATGAAAACATTTATTTTCAAAATATTCTAATACGCTTATATGGAAGCTTCAAAGGTGCTATAACGGAAAAAATAGCAGCACTTGCTGTATAAGTTTTAAAAAAACATTCTTTCTTCAATTTTGTCGAGAAGGTCATAAAGGGCTTTGTTTGGAAAATGATGAAAAGATTCCTTTATAAATGTTTTTTAAATACTCAAATAAGGTTATAAATGAGTTTAACCCATAGTATAAAAAATATTAAAAATGTTTTGAAATACTTATTTAAGAAACATGGATGTGGATGATAATGTGGTCCTAGTAGATAATCACGTATAAACAACCTTAGATAATGAAGGAGTTGTAGCATTAAACCTTACCTTGTACCTTTCCTTTGTTTAGGGTATATTAACCTCCTTAATAATAGTTAAATAATTGTTATTAAATTATACAAGAACCAAAAACATAAATATGATATCATATATGATCCTCTAATATTGCTTTGTTAATAATAACTCACTAGTATCATCGTTTCTGGTGTTAAATGATTCATTATCCTTTATATGTTTTTTAAGTAAGTAATGATTGTTATGGATAATTTGTATTTGATTAATATCCATAATGATATTATGTTCTTAAAAATTGTTTTTTTAATCATAAAATGAAATTTATTCTTGAATGATTATGATGGGGAATGAATCTCATCGCATTCGTTGAGACGGTAATCCGTACGTATGCACGAGTGAAAATATCATTCTATTTATAGTGAAATCATTTTTAATTGGAAATTAAATCATATATAATGGATCATTAACATGTTATATTTATTATTTACATAAGTTATTTCCATTATTATACTCATCTAAATAATGAAATGTTTGAATAACAAACTACAGTACGATGTGGAGACGGTAAGCCATACGTACGCACGTATGGTGACTTTGTCATTCATAGGATGGATAGAATAATGAATATGGTTTTCCATATTTATAATAAAATCATTTTATGAATAATTTATTGGAGATTTTATTTTGGTATGGGAATAACAATGAAAAATGAAGTGGAAGAAGAAAAGAACTTTGAAAGAGGTGGTGAAATTATTACCTCTTCTTCGGGTGATTTTTTTATTTGATGAAAAGAGATCCTTATGTTGGCTTTATGATCCAAGGAAGTCCTCTAGTATTAGTTGACGGTTGTTGGGAGGATAATTGGGAAGGTTTTGTCTAAGAAAAACGGATTTTGAGGTGTCAACTTTAGAGTATGGAAAGTACCATTTTATAAGAGAGGCGAGGGTCACTTTAGGAAAATCTTGAAATACTATTTTATTATACATAAATATTTGGTTTAAAATGGCTCCGAAAGGATTTATTTAAATTATAAGGTGTTTCTGGGTCTACAACCTCTCAACCAATAGATTTTAGATAGGTTTAGGTCACAATATTAACCTTATCTTTTAGATTTAACTCTAAGATAAATAGTTTCACATTTACCATGTCCCCTAGTATTTTTATATTATATGGTTAATAAAATTAACATAAACTTCCAAGGGAACCCCTAGGGGTTAATTGTTGATATATCTAACCTTATCAAAGTCCTTTGGCTGAATCTCATATTTTTAGGAATATTATATCAATTAATAATATAGTATTGGTTTTAAAAACTCATTTAAGTCAATTTTGACACTATTTAGTATTTGATTTTTTTTAAAGTACTAACTACTTTATTACTTAAAAAATCATTTAATAAACCCTAACATGTCATATTAACCTATAAAATTCGTTCAATTCATCAAAAGTCTCAATTTACATTTATTAGGATATTTATGATATCAATTATTTTAATATTTCATTAATAAGGTAATTATTGCATCATCATTTTGTCATAAATAAATTTAACTATTTAATGTATAAAATTTATAAATAAAATACCATAATTTAGGATATAGTTTTATATTTCTAATGAATATTTATAATCGAATTTATCTTATGTGTAACCCTATATTTAAAATGGTTTAGTTATTAAACTTTGAATTTAACACTTTTAACCCTTCTTTAAATAAAATAATAATAAATCTTCTAATCTATCCAAGACAACCAAAAGGATCATATTTTATTCCTAATGTTTAGTATTGTTGAAAAACACTGAAACAATAGAATTAGTACTTGGGTTAGGGTAATAATGATATCATTTTTAACTTTAATTACCCTATTTAATTTTAACCGTGGTAAATAAAAGTCAAAAGTTACTATTGACCAAAAAATATTTTCATTTTATTGAACCAAATTTTACTTACTTATATCGACCATGTCTATCAAATTTTTGAAATTCAATTCACAGAAGCTGTAAAATTACGTTTTATGCAAATTTTCAAATGGGCCTAGAAGGTGGGTAAAAGAAGGTAAAAATTTCAATAAAATATTATATATCTAATATTATTATAACATAACTCCAATGAATTAAATTGAACATATATAAGTATTATGTATCTATTTTTACCTAAAATGTATTTAAATAAAATAATTAATTATTTAAATAAAAAGTCGATTTTAAACAATAAAGCATTGATTTTCACTATTCATCAAAAATTGAATGTTTTCTGAAAAATACCAAACATTCACCCTAAGTTAATTTTGATATTCCCAATCTATAGAAGAAGTAGATTTTGAAAAATAAAATTTATAATATTTCAAAAATTGGGTATTACTATTCATAACAGCTAGTTTGGTTGGTCGTGGTGTGTTAGGACTCCATGTTATGTACAATGCAAGTTATTATGTTATTCTAAGAGAAGTGTACATTGGAAGCTTGGGGTGTTCCATTCTTCCCTCGTTCAAATAATTTCATCCTCGAAGTTTCAAGAATATTACAGTTCAAATAGATTCAGGTGGTTCTTCATCATAAGTTTCTCAGGTTACCATGTTGCATCTTCCATCTTACAGTTTATCCTTAGATCTTTCACCAGACGAGTCATCTGGTTTCTCAACACTTTTTCTCTGGTATCAAGAATTTTGATTGTCTCTTCGCTATAAGACAGTTCAGGTTCCAGTTCTATTTAATCATAGGCGAGTACATGCATTGGGTCTGGCATGTATTTTCTCAATAGTGATACGTGGAACACATCATGAACTTTGGAGAGACTTGGCGGCATTTCCAAATGATAAGCTACAACTCCAATTCATTCCAGAATTTTGAAAGTTCAGATGTACCTGGGACTCAATTTACCCTTCTTAAAGAAACATATAACACCCTTCCATGGAGATACCTTCAAGAAAATATGATCTCCTTCTTGAAATTTCAAATCCTTCCTTCGGTTAACAACATATCTCTTTTGCCTACTTTGAGATGCTTTGATGTAGGTTTGGATAACTTTCACCTTTTCTATTGCTTCCTCAAAAAGTTCTGGGCCTACGAGTTTTGTTTCACCAACATCATCCCAACAAGTTAGTGTCTGATATCTCTTTCCTTATAATGTTTCTTATGGTGACATCTAAATACTTTAATAGAAACTATTATTATAGGAAAATTCGACTATGGGTAAATATTGATTCCACATACCTTGAAAGTCAAGTGAGAAATATCTCAATATGTCTTTTATGTTTTGAATAGTTCATTCTGATAGTCCATCAGTTTGAGGGTGGTAGGCAGTGCTCAAATGAAGATCAGTATTCAGGGCCTTTTGAAGTCTTTTCCAGAATCATGATGTAAAACTAGGATCATGATCAAAATTAATCGATAGAGGTACACCATGAAGTCTTACAACTACATTAATATATAGTTTTTCTAAACGTTCAAGTGGTAAATCATATCTTATAGAATGAAAATGTGTTGACTTTGTAAGATGATCAATAATGACCCACATTGCGTCATTCCTTCGAGGATTCCTTGGAAGTCCCAGGATAATGTCCATCATAATATCATCCCATTTCCGATCAGGTGTGGGAAAAGGATGAATTACTCCTCTAGGATGTTGTCTTCCATCCATCACCTGATGAAAAACCGTACATCTTGACACATAATCAACAATCTCCTTCATCATGTTGTCCCACCAAAAATGTTCCTTCAAATTTCTATACATCTTAGTGTTACAAGGATGTATAGAGAAATTGGAGATATTAGCATCATCCAAAAATTACATTTTTATATCAGGTATAATGGGAACACAAAGTCTCTTCTCAATTTTCAAAATTCCATCTTCATATACAAAGTCACTCAATCTCCCATGATTCACATCTTTAATCTTATTTTAAAACTCCTCATCATCAGTATGAGAACACTTTATCCTATCTAGTAAAGGTAGTTTGAAAACCATTTGAAAATGTATTGATGGTTCACCATACATGGTTATTCCCATATACATCTTAACTATATCCATAAAAATAGGATCCCTTTCAACTCTCATATTGTTCAAAAATCCATGATCGTTTCTGCTCAAAGCATTTGGCTCTTTATTTTCCATCCCCACATGGTAGTGTATTGATAATTAATTATCCTAGAGTAGTTCAATCCATCTCCACTACCTCATGTTGAGTTCTTTTTGTGAGAAGATAAACTTCAAACTCTTGTGATCAGTATAAATCTCACATTTTTCACCTTAGAGATAGTGTCTATATATTTTCAAAGAAAATATTACAGCTACAAAATCAATATCATGAGTGGAATGGTTTTTATCATGAATTTTTAGTTTCCGTATGAAACAACTCTATCATTCTGCATAAGGACACAACCATGTCCTTTCTTTGAAGCATCTCTATAAATAACAACCCCTTTATTCCCCAATGGTAGACTCAATATAGGAGCATTGACTAATCTTCTCTTCAGTTCTTCACAACATTCTTCACACTCTTTTTTCCCAAAAAAATTAACCCATTTACCTATGATCTTGGTTAAAGGGTTAGCCAATTGGGAAAAACTCTGGATAAAACGCAAATAATAACCTGCTAAACCAATAAAATCACGTACCTAAATTATACTCGTTGGTGCTGACCATTGATGTATTTCTTTGGTATTTGAAGGATCAACAAATATTCCATCTTTAGAGACAATATGTCCAAGAAATGAAATCTCCTGAAGCCAGAATTCACACTTGCTAAACTTCCCATATAATTCATTTCTTCTAAGAGTCTTTAGAATAGTATGCAAGTTATTTTTTTGATCTTCATAGCTTTTAGAGTATACTAAGATATCATCAATAAATAACACTAAAAATTCATCTTGATATTCCTTGAAAACATTGTTCATTAGATACATATAGATAGAGGGTGCATTAGTCAGTCCAAAAGGCATTACTATAAATTCTTAATGCCCATACGTAGTACAAAATGTTGTCTTCAAAATATCATCCTTCTTCACACACAACTGATGATATCTATATCGAAAGTCAATCTTTGAAAAATATTGAGCTCTATAAAGTTGATCGAATTAGTCATCAATGTGAGGAAGGGGATACTTCTCTTTATTGTTATAGAATTGATCTCCCTATAGTCAATGAATAACCTCATAGATCCATCTTACTTATTAACTAAAAGAATAGGGGCTCCCCATGGAGAAACACCAGGGATAATAAATCCTTTATTAAAAAATTCCTCTACTTGTTTCTTTAGTTCCACTAATTCCACAATGACCATTCTATATTGGGAATTTGATATGGGCCTTGAACCATGAATTAAATCAATGGAAAACTCAATTTCTCATTCTGGAGGATGTCTAGGTAAATCCTATGGAAACACATCAACATATTATTGAACAATAAGTACATCCTCTATTTGAACATTCCTTTAACCACCTATAGTTATTTCACTTTCTTGCTCCCCAATAATTGAATTTAGTAGATATATTGGGGTGGATCTAGATAAGAATCAGATACTGACGTTTATGCTCTAATGATAAGGTACTAGTTATCATCATGGAAAATTGTAACCTCCATCTTCTTACAATAAATTTTCGCATCATGGTTCGAAATCCAATCCATTCCAAGAATTATATAAAATTAAATCATGGGTATGATGATGAGATCAGCAGATAAAAAACATTTATATGACCTAATGGGAACTGATTCACAAAACATTGATGCTATGGTACTTCCCTTAGGATTTTTGACTAAAAAATCCATTATTAAATCAAATTGGAAATATCTAATTTTCATAGAAAATCGGTAAGATTTGAAACAATAAAATGATGTAGAATCAAATAAATCATTGGATAAACTTGAGGAAACCATTAAATTACATGCCACCACATCTTTTGGAGCTTCAACCTTAATATTAGTGATCACATAAGCATGGACTTTCTCCCTTTTCCATTTATGAGGTTTGTTTCCTTGGCGATTAGGATAATAGTTTGCATAATTCCCCTTTTCTCTAAAATTGTAGCACTCAAAATTGACATCCACTATCTTACCATTTCAATTACAAGCATAGTGGCCTTTTCACCAAAAATGTAACAGACTCTCATTCCCTTCAGGCAGGTATCAGGGTGTTTCTTCCCACATTTACCGCATGATGAATATTTAACTTTTCACTTCTTTTACTTATTTACATTTCTAGACGGTTCAACAGATCTCTTTTTATTTTTCTTTTCCTTAAAGTCGTAAGGCTTAGAGAATCTATTTTCTGTCTTGATAGCACATAAGAAAATATCTTTGAATGACGATAAGTATTGTGATAATAATTCTCAATGGAGAAATGGTTTTAACCCATCGAAAAATCGATCAATCTTACTGCTTGTGTTACATATATAATCTATAGCATGTCTTGATAAGATTGTAATGTTAGCCTCAAACTTTGCGACATTCTCATCCTCATTTTGCCTCAGAATTAGAAATTGCCTTTCCATATCTGTATGATGGTCACGAGGAAAGTATTTTTCTAAGAAAATATCTTTAAACTCCATCCATTCAATATTTGATACTTCTTCATCTTCATTTATGTTTTGAATTAATGACCACCATTTATCTGTATCTCTCGTGAGGCGATAAACTTCCATGAATTTTTTTCCCTTTGGCTACCCCTCCAATGCATGAAGTATTTTCTCTAAACAACTTATCCATTACTCATCAAAAAATGGAATTATAGTCCCATTTAATTTTGGTGGTTATTTCCTCATGATGTGGTCTAACATTGATCCTCCATTTTTTGGATCAGGGTGCACCATATGGGTAAGGTTATTATTCATGACCTGAGTGAGTAGTCCATGTATAATGGTAAGATGATCAGCACCAGTTGCATCACCAGCTCCTCTATAATTATCTTGAGTAAGAGGTAAATCACTACATGGATTACGTGCATTGATACGGTTTCCATTCCTTCAACTAGGAACCATTTCTAAACAATGGCATACACTAGATTAGTTTATGAATCGCAATTCATAATTCCAAACTTGTAAAACACTTAACATAAATTGAACAGTTTATGTATATAATCCATAATCATTAAATGTTTTTTTAGGAGTTATATACTCATAAATCCTTCATAATGGTTTGTAAAAAATGTGAATTATCCTTAGAATATCCCTAAGAGTGTCATAACCAAGAGTGCAACAAGGCCTGTTGTTGTGTGCCAGGATACCCCAGGTCAGAACCAAAACACGTTGTCAGAGATTTCACTCCTCGGTAAATCTGTACCAGAGTCTCCTCTACCTGCTCGTATCTAGACAGGGATTTATTGCGTGGAAAACAAACAAAATCTATACATTACCAAAATTCTAAGAAGATCTTCTATACTGATCCTCAATGTCTATATTAGGGTAATGTTCTCTAATCAGAGTTTCTCTAAATCTAGCGTCCAAGGTTTGTACTATACTTTCACCGATACCAACTGTAACTCCCTGACCCTATTTACCTAGACTCGGAGCAATATTACATAACATCGGCATGATTAAAAGGGATCAAATCCCAAAATACTGATCAATTTAGTAGCCTTGTAATTGATAGATACATAGATATGTTTTACATTACATTATGAATTTAAAAACAACAATATTGTGTCTCCTTTGAAAACATTCATCTCCCTTAGACTATCCCTGCAGGTCAGTCATAATATACTTTTTCACATCCTGGAAAAAATATAACATAGAAAGGGGTGTGCTCAAATGCTCAGTAAGGCTAACAATATAGTGGGAACATTCATAAATAAGCATAGACATTTAAGGAAATGTATAAGACTAAAACATAATTCTTTTAAACATAAACTTCGGCATAATATGGAAAATATAAAATAAATAATTTCATTTACTAATTCACATGTATATTATACTAGTCGAATAATCATATGAAATATAAATATCCAATTTCATATTGATGGAATTCATAATTCTAGACATTATAACCACATAGTCAAGGCCTCATTCCAAGACTATAAATAATATTTTGTAAATGCCTTATGCCAAGACACTAGTTTTTCTCATGAGACCTAATGATGCATCGAGGAGCTATACCGAGCTCCACCTGTCATGTAATAAGTCCAATTCATTCCTCATATGAAAAGGTTGAAACATAACATAAACCTTCATACTAAAAATAGCATACAAAATGTTAATACTTTAACCATAAACCAAGAATGGTATAAAAATAACAAATCCATATTCAAACATATCACAAAACCTTCAAATCAATATGGAAGATTTTATCATAATAAATCAACATCAAACAAGTGTAAAATTCATCAAAGGATGTTGACAGATATGAAATCAAAACTATTTTAGAGAAATATCTCCTTCTATTTTGATTTCATTTAAAATTCATGTAATTATAAAAGAAAAAAATTATTATGAAAATATTCTTATTAGTTTGTATAAGAATATTCGAAGGTGTTATAACGGTGTAAAATAGCTGCACTTGTCGTATAAGTTTTAAATAAAACATTCTTTGCATAATTTTATCCAAAAGGTCGTAAATGACCACATTTGGAAAATGAAGGAATGATTCCTTTATAAATATTGAATAAAAAATAAAAAAAAGGTTATAAATGACTTTAAATCGTAGTCTATGAAATAGTAAAAATGTTTTGAAATACATATTTACGAAACATGTATGTGGATGATAAAGAGGTCCTAGTAGATAATCACATATAAACAACCTCGGATAATGAAGAGATTGTAGAATTAAACCTTACCTTGTACTTTTTCTTGTTCGAGGGTACGTTAACCTCATGTATTATAGTTAAATAATTTTTATTAAATTATACAAGAACCACTTACATAAATATGATATCATATATGATCTTTTAATATTTCTTTGTTAATAATATTTCAGTTGTATCGTCGTTTCAGGTGTTAACTGATTCGTTTTCCATTATATGTTTTATTCCATAAGTCATGTGTGTTATGAAAAAGATGTATTTGATTCATAACCAGAATGATTTTATGTTCTTAAATATTATTTTTTTAATCATAAAATGAAATTTACTCTTGAATTATTTCGATGGGGAATGAATCTCATCATGTTTGTGGAGACGGTAATTTGTACGTACGCACAAGTGAAAATATCATTCTATTGATGGTGAAATCATATGTAATTGGATGGTATATCATATATACAGAATTATTAACATTTTATATTTATAATTTACATCATTTATACTCATTATGATACCCATCCAAATAATGATGTGTTTGAAGAACAAAATACACCACGACGTGGAGACGATAAGTCATACGTACACACGTATAGTGACTTTTTCATTAATAGGATGGATAGAATAATGAATATGGTTGTAAAATATTTATAATAACATTATATTATGAATAAGGTACTGGATTTATTATTTTATTTTGTGAATAACAATGAAATAGGAAGTGGAAGAAGAAAAGAACTTTGGAAGAGGTGGTGAAATTGTTACCTCTTCTTCAGGTGCTTCCTTTTGATTTGATCAGATGGGATCCTTAGGTTGACTTTATGGTAAAAGTAATTCTACTAGGATTAAGTGAGGGAAGTTGGAATGGAATTTGGGTAGGGGTTGGCCGAGCCAAATGGATTTGGTGGTGTGAAATTAAGAGAAGGGGATGTACCCTTTTATAAGAGAGGTGAGGGTTACTTTAGAAAAACCTTGAAATATTATTTTTGTTGTACAATCATATTAGATTTATAATGGCTCCAAAAGACTTTATTTAAAATATATGGTAGGTATGGGTCTAAATACTTTAAACCAATAGGTTTTATATATGTTTAGGTCACCATATTAACATTATCATTTTTATTTAACTCTAAGTTAAATAGTTTAACATTTACCATGTATCCTTGTATTTATGTATTATATAGTTATTAAAATTACTATAAACTACCGAGAGAACCCCATTCTATTCATTATTAAAATATATGACCTTATAAAAGTGCTTTGAAAAAACCTTAGATTTTAGGAATATTATATTAATTAATAATGAAGTATTTTGTTTTTAAACTCACTTATGTCAATTTTGAAAATATTTAGTATTTGATTTTTGATAAAGTCCTAAAAACATGATTAATTCACAAATAATTCATTTAATCAACCCTAAAATGTCATATTAACCAATAAAATTCGTGTAATTCATCAAAAATCTCAATTTACATTTATTTGTATATCTATAATATCAATTCTTCTAATCTTTCATTAACAAGGTAATTACTGCATCACCATTGTGTCATAAAAAAATTTAATTATTTAATGTCTAAAATTTATAAATAAAATACCATTATGTAGGAAATATTTTTATATTTATAATTAATATTTATAGTTTAATTTATGTTATGTGTAACCCTATATTAAAAATGGTTTAGTTATTAAAATTTCAATTAAACACTTTTTACTCTTATTTAAATAAAATAATAATAAATTTCATAATCTAATCCATGTGGGGAAAAAGGATCATACATTATTCATAGGGTTTATTTTTTTTTAAAAACACTTATCTAATAGAATTAGTACAGATGTTAGTGTATTAATAAATAGGTTTCAAAATAAATATGCTTTATTGGAATTGTGAGGGTCTCACTAATTCCTCTAGTGTTAATGCTTTTCATAGTCATATTCAGATTCAGAAGACAAAGTTAATTGGTATCTCTGAACCAAAATCCTCTTTTTCTTTGGGTTTTGTAGGCCTTAATAATTTTTCTTTCTCTTGATTGCTACCAATGGTTCTACTGGACAATATGAGTGCTTATGAGTTTTTTATCATTCCTCCATTGGTATTGTTGACACTATATCCATCAATGAGCATGTGATTTATTTCTATTTACAGTGGTAGTCTGAGAGGATGGTTGGATCTTTTTTATGCTAAAATCTGGTATCAAAATTGTAGGAGTTTGTGGCTGGACGTTGGAAACTTTAGGGGCATTTCTTCTCCCTAGTTCATTGTTGGTGATTTGAACACTATCCTCTATTATAGTGAAAAAATGGTTCTCATTCACTCACAAATTTCTCTTAGGAAAATCAAAGGTTGTGTTGATGATAAAGATCAGACTGATGTTAGTCTTGTTGGTGTAAAATACACTTGGTATAGAAGCTATCTCAATCGTATGATTTCTAGTAAGCTGGACCGGGCCTTTGTGAATAATATATCCCTAGACAAATTGGATTCCATTTATAGTACCACTCTACCTAAAATTTCTTCTAACCATTATCCGATTCTAGTTAGTTTAAAGGGTAGGGAATACCACATGCCTCTTCTGTTTTGTTTCAACAATGCTTGGGATATTCAAAGTAATTGTGGTAGGTTGATTAAAAATTCTAAGAATAGTATGAATGGTGCATATTTTCTCTTCAAATTGATTATGAGCAAGTATTCTTTAAAATCATGGAGCAGGGAGACTTATAGTGAGATAGAAAAGGAAATATTATGTCTTTAATCCTATCTCCATCATCTTCAATATTAAGCCTTGAAAGTGGAATTCAGTCTAGATTTTTCTAGGGAAGATATTTTGGCCTCTAAATTGAACACGATCCTTGAAATAAGGAGAATATAATTAAGAAAACACTCAAAATAAAATGTCTTCATGAAGGGGATCGAAACACAAAAAATTTCAACTCTCTCCAAATAATTAGGAAGGCCAATCAACCCTTCTCTTATCTTAAGGTTGGTGATCAAATTTTAGACAAAAAAGAAAACATTACTAATTATATTGTTGATTATTTCACCAAGATGTTCAATGGGCCCGATTTGGGGGGATCCTTGATGGATTTTATCATACCTTATTTTGTGTCTGCTGCTGATAATCACCTTCTCACTAATTCCAATTCAGAATTTGAGCTTAAGGATGATGTTCTTAGTCTTAATTCCTCCATCTCTCTAGTTCTAGATGGTTTCACAAATTTCTTTTATCAGAAGTGTTGTGAAATTATTAAAGGTAATGTTTGTAATATTGTCTCCTCTTTCATTGCCTCGGGAGCTCTTCCACAGGGTATCAATGCTCAGTTTATCTCATTAATTCATAATGTTGAAAATGCAAGTGAGATTCACGTTTTTTGACCCATTTTCTTGGTCAACACCAGTTACAAGATCATAACTAAGATTATTGATAACAAGATATCAAGCATTTCATCTAGGATTGTTTCTTGGAATCAATTTGGATTTATTAAAGGAATATGTATTCAGCAATGTATTTACTCAGCGTTAGAATGATTGAATATGCTCAGGAAACCTACAAGGGAGGGCAGAATTGCTATCAAGATTGATATCAAAATGGATTTTGACACTCTGGATTAAACCTTCCTTTATAAGGTTCTTGGAAGTTTTGGTTTAAGTGACATCTTTATTAGCTGGATTTCCACTCTTTTTAGATCTCCTCATGTCTCGGTTAGGTTAAATGGATCCCATAAAGTGTACTTTTCTTTCTCTAGAGGTGTTCTTCTAGGAGATCCTCTCCCATCATTTATTTTTTCTATAGCTGAAGATTATCTTAGTAGACTAATCTCTCACATGGTCTCATGGGGTCATATCACGCTGATGCATGCATCAATGTCTCTTATCGCCCAATATCATCTTTTATATGGTGATAATATTATCATCCTTCTGCAGGGTAGAAAAAAAGAATATTCGTGTCTTGAAGCAAGTTCTATATCATTATGAGGGTGTTTATGGACAATTTATCATTTGGGATAAATCCACTATAAATTTTGGGAAGGGGTTTTCTATCTCCAAGAAGCATAGGATTACTACGGAGTTAGGAATCAGAGAAGGGATCTTGCCTTTTCAATTTCTTGGAGTTCCATTATTTTGGGTGCTTCCTAGAGCATCATTCTTTTCTGAAATCGTTGACAGGGTTGATGGACATCTCTCAACTTGGAAAGGGAAGATTCTATCTATGGCTAGGCATTTATGTTTGGTGAAGTTAGTTATATTTTCTAAATTGGTGTACTATTTCATGGTCTATAAGTGACTGAGAGGACTTCTCAAGCGTCTTAATATCTCTATCAGTAACTTTATTTGGAGTGTTAATATCCATGAGAAGAATATGGCATCAATTCCTTGGAAGGTTTATTGTCTCCCTCTACATAACAGTGGCATGGAAATGAAAAATATTTCGCTTTTCAATGATTCCCTTCAAGCTTTCCTTGTCTGGATGATTCTCCATAGTAATTCTGAATCAATGGGTTTTCTCAGTGATCATTTTGCTGGTAAATTGAGGAAAGAAAGGAATGCTTACATTGACTCTTCTTTCTGGATATCAATTAAATCTTCTATTCTGGATATTAGGACTTGCTCTAGATTGATTAGGAATAGGAACTCGACTCTCGAATTTTGGGTTGATAATTGGACTGGTTCCATTCTTTCTAATAATTTCCTGCTGGATGTCCTAGAATCAAATGAGTAGGTCGCTATTAAAGAGTTTTCTAATGCTCCTCCCTCGCCACTCCCGGATGAGTTTCAAGCTTTGGCCTAACAATGTGAATTTATTTCCACCCTAAATATTCTAGTTTGAGAACCTTATAGGAATGGAATTTTTACTAGAAAACTCTTCTATCAGCATTTCACCAAGGACCATCATGCCCACTTCAATTGGTTATCTGCATTCAATAAAAATAGATCAGGTCATCACGTCTTACCCTTGCTTGGAGGCTGTCTTACAACAGGTTACAGTTTGATGAGGTACTTCAAATGTTAGGTATTCATATTTGTTCTATGTGGGCTATGTGTTAGCAGAATAGGGAGGATGTGGAGCATATCTTTCTCAGGTGTGTAATGGCCTCAACCATTTGGAAGGTGGTCTTAGAGGATTTTGAGCTGTCTGGTATTTTATTTTTAGGTCTTCAACCCCTCATTAGATGTTTTTCAGTTATCCAGTTATCTCCCAAGGTACGTGCTCTACTTTGTGTGGTTTTAGCTGAATGTTTCCATGCTATATGGAGGCACTGAAATGCATCAATTTACTTGAAAAAATTCTTCTATGTGAAGCTGGTCATGAAGTATATGTTTTCTGCTACAAGGGATATGTGAAAAACTGGCTTGGGGGATTGCAACAATAGTATACATGATTTTATTGTGCTGAAAAACATCAGCGTTCAGGGAAATTTCAGACCTGCTTTGGGTAATTTTGAAGTGCTTTAGCTGCCTCCTCTCCTTCATTGGATAAAGGTGAATATTGATGGTGCGTCAAAGGAAAATCTAGGGCCATTAGGGTGTGTTTCGGTTTTTAGGATGCATGATAATTCTATTAAGGGATGTTTCTATGGCACTTGTGGCATGACTAGTTCTATCAAGGCGGATATTCTTGGAATAATTTATTCTATCTCATTTCCTATTGGAAAAATATATGGTTGGAAAGAGACTCTAGCATTCTTGTACGGGCCATCAGATATGGTGAACTTCATATCTCTTAGAGGCTTACGGGAAATTGGATGGAATGCATGAAGACACTTTTGAGTCTTAACTCCACCATCACTCATGTTTATTGGGAGGTGAATATGGTTGCATATGCTCTTGCTAATATGGGAGTTGGTAAGCCTCTTACATGGTCAGATTCACTTCCCATGGTCCTACTCCCTCATTTTGAGGCAGATTTTAATAAGACACTGTGTTTTTGTATCTTGTAACTTTACTTTAATTTTTTATGTTTAGGCTTGTCCTTTTGGTCAAGGGGCCATTTCAAAAAATAATAATTTTTTACATTAATTACTCTATATACTTTTAACCGTGGTAAATAAAAGTCAAAAGTTAATATTCACAAACAAAATATTTTCATTTTTTTGAACCACATTTTACTTACTAATATCAACCGTTTCTCTTGGATTTTTGAAATTCAATACACAGAATTGGTAAAATTACGTTTTATGCAAATTTGAAAATGCCCCTAAAAGGTGGGTAAAAGACGGTAAAAAGTTCAATAAAATATTATATGTATAATATAACAATAAAATGACTAAAATTAATTACATTAAACATATATAGGTATTATGTATCTATTTTTAATGAAAATAAATTTAAATAAAATAATTAATTATTTAAATAAAATGTCGGGTTTCAACAACAACGGAGTGGTCTTCACTATTCATCAAAAATTGAAGTTTTCAGAAATATACAAAATATTCACCCTAAGCTAATTTTGATATTACAAATCCAAAAATGAAGTCGATTTTAAAACTTAAAATTTAAAAAATTTCAAAAAGTGGGTATTACTATTCATAACAGCTAGTTTGGTTGGTCGTGGTGTATTAGAACTCGAAGTTTCAAACAACGCATGCTATTGTATTATTCAAAGAAAAGTGTATCATGGAAGCTTGGGGTGTTACATACATTATTAACCGGTGTAAGGTCAACCCGCGACCACCCCAGGCCCACCTCCATAGGCTAGGGGCTGGAAACCGGCACCAAAAGGCATAACTAATATGGGAGTCCATTTCCTAATGTACTTGTTTGCATGAACCCAACTGTCTCCATGTTGAAAATCAGATGAATAAATATAAAATATAATAACATCTAGAGTAACAACCATGCATGTAACAAACTCTAGGGAATACAGGAGTAGAACAACATATTGTAAAAAATAAATGTAAAAAATATATGCCCAACTAGAAAGATGTCCCAACCTAAAAATAACTGGAAAAGTAAATTTTAAGATATCCCATATACAAATAGCCAAGCTATGAAAATAGTATGTGGTCTAATGAACTAGGGTATCCCTATGCTCTTATGAAATCTCTACCATCTTGTATGACATTATCATAATTCACGATATATGTGGGAAAATACCATGAAGGGGTGAGTATATAAATACCTTGTAGGATTCTTCAAAAGTATTATGAGGAACAATAAGAGACACAATATATCTAAATAGTACAGCCTAGTAAAATCATTTTTGTCAGTTCCTATAGGTCCATAAACGATTCCAAGAATCTTTTATATGTGTTATAATAAATATACATGTGGTGTAACACCAATCAACTGTTTTTCAAATTTGAGGGGGCACAATATCTCGATAGATGAATCATACCCTAGTACAATAGGGGGGTTCCTATCTGATGGTAGATGACCCATGCCCTAAATGCGTAGGAGGGTTCCACTCTGATGGTAGATAGGGGACCCGTTCCTTGACTCTATAGGAGGATTCCACATTGATGGTAGATAGAGGACCCATTCCTTGAATTCGAAGGAGGGTTACACTTAGTTGATAGAGGACCCATGCCTTGATTCTGTAAGAGGTTTCCACTTAGTAAATAGATGACCCATTCCTTGATTCTATAGGAGGGTTCCACTGAGGTGGTAGATAGTGGATCACTGCCCTATCCCAGATGTATGGTGCCACTCTTATTTCTTCGATGATCATTCTACATCACTTTCATCATCGACCATTGACTAAAGAAGTTTCATGCCCATAACATCTTCCATAATATCTCAAAATACACTAAAAATTACACTATCCTGTTTTATATGAAAAAAACTCAATATTGGCTAGTCACAACTGAATGTGTTGTCACGACATGTCAAATTGATTTTGTTTTTAAGGTTTATTTATAATATAGGGAATACCCTAGTTATACTCTAAAGGAAGTTGATGGTTTATAGTGTGTATTTTTAATAAAAAGGACTAATAATGGGGGTGGCTTTGAAAATAGTATTAAGAAATAACATAATTTAAAGAGTTTAATTTTTTAGAAACTAAGAATATTTAGAAAAAATTTACATAAAGGTGTTTTTTTGATTTCACTACACATATTTCACTTTCATTTTTCTTAGAGATTCATTTAGGTTTGGAGTAATTCTTTGGATAAAAATAATTGGAATCCCGATTAATTTCTATGTTTTTATTTTAATGCTTGAAAAACCAATCCTTGACCAAACAAACATATTTTCTCGGTCAAAAATATTTTCATGTAATAATAGATTCCAAATAATATTGAAATCTAAATTAATTGGGTAAGAAAATTATTCCTTTCATGTCCAACTGAAACAGCATAAGTCACACACTCAAAACATCACATCGATCGGTTGAAAATTAAGAGAATAATATTCACATGCATCAAAACAAGCATTAAAATATGAAATATAGTAAGACACTTGCCATTAATTTTTTAAAAACCCAAATTAATCCAAAGCAGTAGATGATGTATGTTTTGGAACTCCCTTTACATGTTTTTGTCTCTCTCAAAACAAACGCCTACTGTTTATCCCAACATCGAGAGGAATAGGATGCTCGGGTGGAACTCCTTCTTCATCCTTGATCCCTCTATGAGGATAGGGGTCCCTATAAATTTTTGGAGTAAAGGAGGAATGTAACGCCCTAGCCCCAATTACCTAGATTCGGTGCATTATTACATAACATTCGCATGATCACAAGAAAGATCAAATATGGAAAGACCGATTGGTTTAGTTGCCTTGGAAACACTAGATATATTCATAAGTCTTACATTACATTATAAAAATGAAAACTAAAACAACATCATTTCTTCATATTCTACACTCATATCCCCACATACTATCCCTGCAGGTCATTCATAAATTACTTCTTCACATCCTGGAAAAAATAAAACATATAAAAGGGGTGAGCTCAAATGCCCAGTAAGGATAACAATATAGCAGAAACTTTCATAAATAAGAATAAACATTTAAGGCAGTGTATAACTAAAAAAAAGGCTTTTAAACTTGAACTTCAACATAGTATGGCAAAAATAAAATGAAATAATGTCATTTACTTATCACATGGATATTCTACTAATCAAATAATCACATGCAATATCAATAACCACTTTCATAATGATGGAATTCATAATGCCAGACTATCATAACCACATAGCCAAGGCCTTATTCCAAGACTAAAAATAAGATTTTGTCAAGGCCTTGTGCCAAGACACTAGTTTGTCTCATGAGACCTACCGATGCATCGAGGAGCTATAGCGGGCTCCACCCGTCATATATTAAGTCCAATGCATTCCCATATGAAAAGGTTTAAACATAACATAAACATTCATATTAAAACTAGCATACGAAATGTCAATACTTTTACCATAAACCATGAATGGTATAAAAATAGCACATCCATAGTAAAACATATCACAAAACCTTCAATACAATATAGAAGTTTTGTATCATAATAAATCAACTTCAAATAAGCGTAAAATCCATCAAAGGATGTTGACATGGATGAAATCAAAACTCTTTTAGAGAAATGTCTATTTCTATTTTGAAATCATTAAAGAGTCATATATTTATAATATAAAAAATTTTCTTTGAAAATATTCTTATAAGCTTGTAAGGGAAGATTCGACGATTTTATAAAGGCAGAAAATAGCTGCACCCACCGTATAAGTTAAAAAAACATTATTACCTTAATTCTGTCGAAAAGGTTAAAAAGCACCTTGTTTGGAAAATGATGGAAATATTCCTTTATAAAACTCTTATAAAAAGTCAAAAAAGGGTATCAATGACTTTAACCCATATTCTTTAAAATAGTAATTTTTTTTGAAATACATTTTTAAGAAACATGGATGTGGATGATAAAGAGATCATAGTATATTATTATGTATAAACAACCTCGAATAATGAAGAGATTGTGAAATAACCATTACCTTGTACTTTTACTTGGTTGGGGGTAGGTTATCCTCATGTATAATGGTTAAATAATTGTTATTAAATTATACAAGAATCATATACATTAATATGATATCATATATGATCTTTTAACATTGATTTGTTAATAATATCTTAGTATTATTGTTGTTTCCAGTGTTAACTCACTTATTTTCTTTTATATGTTTTGTTATGTAAGTCATTTTTGTCATGGATAGGTTGTATATTAATCATATCCATAAAGATATCAAGTCCTTAGATACTATTATTAATCATCAAATGAGAATTATACTTGAATGGATACGATGTAGAATGAATCTTATCACGTTCATGGAGACGGTAGTCCGAACGTACGCACGAGCGACAATATCATTCTTTTGATATTAAAATAATATATAATTGGATGGTATATCATATATAAAGAATAATTATCATGTTATATTTATTATTTACATGAATTACACATCATAATTATACCCATCCAAATAATAATTTATTGAATAACAATTACACCATGACGTGCAGACGGTAAGCGGTACGTACACACGTATGGTGACATGTTATTCAAAGGATAAATAGAATACTGAAATATGGTTGTAAAATGTTTATAATAACATCAAAGTATATATAATATACTGGAGTTATTATTTTATAATGGTAATAACAAATGAAGAAGAAGTGGAAGAAGAAAGTAACTTGAAAAAGGGTGGTGAAATCATTACCTCTTCTTCGGGTTCTTCCTTTTGATTTGATCAAAAGGGATCCTTAAGTTGGCTTTCTGACTAAAGGAAGGCCTATAGGATGAATTTATGGAAGTTGAGAGAGTATTTGGGCAGATTTTGGCTGAACCAAAAGGCTTTGAAGGTGTGATTTAATGAGAAGGGAGAGTTCCCTTTTATAAGAGGGGTGAGGGGCACCTTTGGAAAAGCTAGAAATATTATTTTATAATAAATTCATATTCAGTTTATAATGGCTCCAAAGTGGATTATTTAAAGGTAAAGGTGGGGATGGGTCGAAAACCACTCAACCAATAGAATTTAGACAGGTTTGGGTTACTATATTAACCTTATCTTTAAGTATTAACTCTTAGTTAATTAGTTTCACTTTTACAATGTCTCTTTGTATTTTTATATTATATGGTTAATAAACTTACTATATACATCCATGAGACCCCCAAGTGGTCCATTAATGATACAACTATCATGATATAAGTATCTAGGACTATACTTAGATTTTTAGAAATTTAATAACAATTAATAATATACTATTTGTTTTAAAAACTCTTTTATGTCAATTTTGACACTATTTGGAAAATTGATTTTTGTGAAAATCATAACAGAATTATTAGTTCGAAAAAATTCAATTAAGTCAATACTAATATGTCATATTATCCTATAAAATTAGTGTAATTCATTAAAAGTCTCAAATTATATTTATTTGGGTATTTACAATATAAATTATTTTAATTTTTCACTATTAAGGTAATTACTGCATCATCATTGTGTCATAAATAAATTAAATTATTTAATGTATAAAAATTATAAATAAAATATAATTATGTAGGAAATCTATTTATATTTCTAATTAATATTTATAGTCAAAAATAAAACATATATAACCCTATGTAAATTTTTTTTTCTAAAAGATATATGCTTGTGTCATTTTTGTACTCATTTTAACTCAATTAAAATAAAGTGTCCCTATCACTTACAAGTGGCACCATGGGGTCCCAAAATCGACCCAAATATGCCCATGGTTGAACATTTATCAACCAATAAGGTTAGGAAACGTTTTAGGGTAATTGGTTATTATTATAATATTATTTTTTAACCCTTATTTACCGGATTTACCCTTTAACCATGATAAATAAAATATTTACCGAAGTAATTATTCAAAATGACTAAAAATAAAAGTTACCTATTTACACAATTTGAACATTCTGATTCCGAATATGGAATCCATTTTTCCAAATTCAAAACACAGAAGTGGCAGAAATTAATTTAAAATTAATTCCCGCTGTCAAAACAAAAAGCGTGTTTTTAAGATATAATAACTATCAAAAGATTGATACTTGTTTATGTTCGGTTTAATTGTGAAATTAAGTCCAATGACCAAAATTGTATTAAATGGTAAAAATATATTCTAAATATACTTTAAAACCACTCGAATTCATAATTTATCACTATTAATTATTTTGATTAAAAAAGTTGTTTTTAATTAAAATTTAGTAATTTTCACTATTCATCAAAATATTAAAGTTATCCGAAAAGTACCAAAATTTCACCTTAGGCTAAATTCGATACTCCGAATCCAAAAATGAAGTCCATTTTGAGAGATAAAATTTATAAAATTTTAAAAAGTAGTTATTACTATTCATTACCGCTAGTTTGATTGGTTGTGGTGTGTTAGAACTCGATGTTGCGTACAACACACGCTATTGCATTATTCAAAGAGAAGCGTACCATAGAAGCTTGTGGTATTACAAGTAATCATCTTGAACTCCAAATTTTAATTACATCAGTCAATGGTTGAACATTGAAATGGGGTTCCCAAGGTTCCATTTTATAGGAAAAGTGGAAGGCGGTTTTGGGAAAATAAATCACTTAAAACCAATTAGCCCATGGTTTTAAAGATTTATACAGTCTTATATTGATTTTTAGAAAAATAAAAAGTTGTTTCCCAAGATATTTAGTCATTCTACCAAAATATGTGTATCATTTGGTGGCCAGAAACACACATTATGGCTGAAACACATCACACCTCTTTTGACTTCATGTAGATTCAGTGGCTTGGACAGATCAGTTTGGATTGGCCACTTAATGGATGAATTGGGATTGGGTGTCTTTAAAAGATTTTAACACACTACGTTTTGGATATTTCCACAAAAACGCAGCCCAATTGGACTCATGGATTAGTATCAGTGTGCAGTTGAGTCCACTGGTTTTCTTGGATCCAACATTATTGGGCCCATTTTTCATGAACTTCTTCTTGGTCCCTCCAAATCACCTCCACCAATAATGTAATTATCAAAAAAAGTAACATTTAACTTTTAAAAAATGAATAACACAAAATAATTTAATCAAATATGAATATATTTGTTATTTTATTAATATTTTCAATTTAAAAATAGTTTAGCATAGTGGTGTAAGTGTGAAAATGAAATAGTGAATCGTAGTGTGATCACACCCCAAAACCTAAACATTTTCACTCCTGAAAAAAAGTCACATTTCAAAAAAAAATTCATGGATATATTACCAACATCATTATTATTTAACAATGAATAAAAATTTATTCAATGATAGACATGTGATCAAATCAAAAATCACACCAAGGATTTATTCTTAGTTATAATGGAAAAAGGTGACTCATAAATTGTATCTTAATGAAATTTCAAGAGTTGAATTATACCAATATGAGAAAACAATTCAAAAGTTAATCATGCCACAAATTCTCTATATGTGTGTGTGAATACAATTCCATTCAATTTTTTCCACTTTATATCTAGTAAATATAGTTTATTTTAAAATTTCTCTGCATAAATGATTTTGTGCACCGAACCTTCCCTATATCCTTTGTAATAAAATTTCATGACCCACTCACTTAATCATTCCTGGAAGTCAAACCTTATGCTCCCAACCAAGATATCTCCATATTTTTAACATTTTATTGCTCCCCTCATTTTTTTTCAAAAGTTAAACAAGGATAAAATCTCACACTCATCACTCCAACTTTGTTTGATCTCATCACTACATTAATTATATTAGTTATAAAAAGATCAAAGGACGAGGAGGTTTGTCTTTTTACCTAGACAAGACACATCCTCATTCTTTTTAGAGTGTACAATAGTCAGATAATTGGTACATAGGCATAATTCAATCTGGTACAATAATGAAAAATATTAGATATAGAACAAACATATGAAAAAATCAATTTGGTAAGATGATAAAATTTATCCTAACTTATATTTACCTTCTATTGATTATAAAAACATTAAACATCATGATTGTGTATAAAAAATGTGGATAAAAAATGTGGTACAATTTTCCTATAAATTACTCACACAAAAGGGTACCATTCTTCTCAAGGGATTCAATGTGAAAGAACCAATTATATCATTGAAAAACAACTAAATTTCAATAAAAATTCACACCTTGATGTTAAATTCATGCTAAAAACAGATTCCCTAAATGAAAAAATTCCTTTTTTGTTTTTTTAATATTTTAAATCAACTTGAAATAGGGAAATTCCTCATGAATTTTAAATAAAATCCATCATTAATCAGGAATCATTTTTCATGATAAAGTGGGAATAATAAATTATCATTAAGGATATAAGGTGAGGGAAAATGAGGGGGGGGGGCAGGTGACATTGGTATTTAAAAACTGAAAAAGAGAAAAATAATGAAAGATGAAGAAAATTCCAAACTAACCTAGGAATGTAACCATCCCCCACACCTAAAGTGTGTAGTGTCCTCATTGTAATAAAAGAATATAAGGGAGGGAAGGATAAAACTTGGTGAGTTTTATTTATAGATTTCTTCATGAACATGGATTTCCTCCATCAGGGACTCCCTAATGGATTCATGTAAGTTCTTCAGCCGCTTCCCATTGAAAGTGAAGTTTTAATGTGTTTATTTATTTTGAACCTAAAAAACACTAATAGTATAATCATTAGTAATAGTGTATGGTCCAAAATAGTGGCAAGGAAGTATTCCTATATTTAACATCAGCCTTCAATTGTAAAGGAGGTCCTTATTACCAATGTGGAATTAACGATGAAGGATGATATGGTCATGGGAAGCATTGGTTCTCTCCTTATAGATCTGGGAGTTCTCATATGAATCTCATTTCATTTCCTCAAGTTGCGGAATCTGTAACATCCTTTGAGAACCACCATTAAAAAGAATAAAATTAAATTTTTAATGGTCCAGTAGGTGTAGTTCTCTATCTCAATAGAGAGATGAAAAATCCTTCCAAATACAAGCCAATAAAGTGAAATTCCAATGGGAGTTTTAAAAGAATTATGGTAAGTCCATAATGAATCATCGAGTCTAAGAATCTAATAACTTCTATTGGTTTGAATAGTCTTTCAAGATTTTTTTACCTATCTATTAGACACCTCTTCTTGAACATTTGTTTGTGGGTGATACACAATAGAAACTCGATGCCCAACCCCATACCAATGTAAAATTGATTGTGTTGTTCGATTTCAGAAATGAGAAACTTAGTCACTGATGAGGAACCTGGGTAATCCAAAACCACAAAACATTTGTGGTTTCATAAATTCCACAAATTTTTTGGAATCATTAGTCCTTATGAAACATGATTCTTCCCATTTTAATATATAATCCACTACCAGAAAAATGTTAAATTTTCCAAAGTAATTGGGAAATGGATCCATAATTTTTATGCCCCAAACATTTAAAATGACATGGAAGAGTAAGGGTTGTTGTGGAATTTCATTAAATTTAGACACCTTCCCCATTAAATGATATCGAGGAAAAGATTTAAAGAAATCATGGGCATCCCAAAATAATATTTTTCAAAATCAAGGACCTTACGAGTAGTCTGTTGGGGAACAAAGTGGCCCCCTCAAGCAATTTTGTGGCTGAACCTATGAGCAGACTACAACTTTCTATCAAGAGCACAATGCCTAAGGACTTCATCACTAAATGTTCACCAAAGGTAGGTTTCATCACAAATTTACTTATGGGACTCATGTTTTTGATTGTCATATTTGTTTTTCTTTAAATTAGTAGGAATGAAAGATGATAATAAATAATATGAAATTTTGGAATTTCAAGGAAAACCATCATGACATCTGTATAATTGCACTTCTAAAAACATGTCATTTATGGGAATATAGGGGGATGAGTAGATGTATGATTATGGGTGGATCCTACAGATATGGTCAGCCACCACATTCTATGGTCCATTTTTTCTCTAATTTTTAAATTGAAATCCTCATGGAGGAGCAGCTTGAAAATGATATGTGGGTTGGATTCTGATTTCATAAGGAGATACTGGATGGTTGTACAATCTAATAACACATTAACTTTGGACCCTAAAAGATGTGAATTGAATTTATCCAAGGAAAAAACAATGGAAGGAAATTATTTTTCAGTTTTGGTGTAGTTTGTTTGGGAAGGGTCCAGTGTAAGTGAGGAATAATCAATAACATGTGAAGCTCAATCGAACCATTTTTATAAGACTTCCTCAATATCATAGTTAGAGGCATCACACTTGAGATCAAATGTTAAATCCCACTGTGTTGGTTGGATTATCGGGGGTGATGTGAGACTCTAATTTAATTTTTTAAAATATTTCTCACATTCATTATCAAAATCAAATTCCATTTCTTTTTTGAGCAATTGGGATATGGGATTTGTAATTTTAGTAATTTCACAAATGAAATGATCGTAAAATAGAGAAAAACCTAAGAAGGACCACACGCACCATATTTTTTTTGGGATTTTAAGGAAATAAATGAAATTCACTTTTGATTTACCAACATGGATACCATCCCTCAAAATGACATAACCAAGAATTATACCTTGCCGCACCATCAAATGAAATTTATCATAATTTAATACAAGATTATTTTCAATACGATTACATAGAAATAAACCAATACTAATAAAACATTCATCTAAGGAGGATACATACAATGTGAAATCATCCATGAAAAATTCCTTTCAATTATCCAGGTAATCTGAAAAATTACCTACCATGCATCATTGGAATGTACCTGATCATTTCATAAACCAAATGGAAACCTTCTCTAGGAAAATTTGCAAAAGGCGCAAGTGAATTTTTTCTATTCATGATCCTCGGTGGAAATATGTATCATAAATTATACAGAATACCCATCAAGTAATCAATAGTGGGACCCCCTGCTAACTCCTCTAGAATTTGTTCAATGAACAACACTCGGAATTAGTCCTTCCTAGTGTGGTTATTTAATCGATGATAGTCTATATTGACACCCAAATATTCTTTACACGAGTTGTAACCAGGTAATTAATTTAATATTTAATTACTGTTAGTCTATATTTTTAGAAAACACTTGAATTCGACTGACACATTGGCTATCAAAATGTGGTAAATGATTCTAGCAGACAATAATTTTGTTACCTCGTTTTTAAAAACCTCTAAGAGATATGGGTTCAGTCGATGTTGTTATTGCCCCACTAATTTAGCCTTTCCATTTAACAATATATGATGTGTGAAATTGGATGGGCTAATACATAGAATGTCAGCAAGATTCCATCTCAAAGGTTTTTTATACTCCCTCGAAAGTTCAAGCAGTCGTAATTCATGCTATAGAGGGAGTGGAATAGAAATGATGATAGGAAAGTTGTTTCCATTCTCAAGATAAGAATATTTTAAATCTTGAGGCAGTTGATTCTACTCCAATTAAGGAGTATTTTTTATTTATAGGATATTGTTTGAAATTTTGAGGTCAATGATTTCATTTAACTGCTCAATGGTAACATCCTCAGGTGCGGAATGAGATTTTACAAGATTAGAAGTATAATTGAAGGTCATCAGATCCTCAGTGTTCAAGAAATAATCAATTCACCAAAATGAATGAAATCTTTAATGATTGGTACAACATTCCATGCATTATTTATTAACTAAAATTTTTATCAAGGATAAAAACTCATAAAGAGGATCGGGGGAATGAAAAGATGTTTTTTCAGGGGAAGGGAGTACATCCAAAGAATTAACAGATAGAGAAGAATGTTCATTCGAGGGTGCTTCATGGAATCTAGGATGTGGAAGTAGAAAATGTCACCAAAAAACTCCATAGATAATGTAAAATTATTGATTAATTATAGTTTTCTAGTTTTCAAAAATGGTATCCCCAATATAATTGGGGCATGTTCATTCATCCAATCATCTTCCATTCTAAGAACATAAACATCAACATGAAAAATTAAATTTTGGACCCTCACAAGAACATCCCCCAACACACCAAGGGGGAGTTCTGTACATTAGTTTTCTGATTGAAAAAACAATTCCAGTGGGCTTTAGTTATCCAATCTATAATTAAGAGTTAATGGAGTGAGGTATCATATTTATAGAAGCACCAAAATCATCCAAGAATTGGAAAAGGAATACTCTCTTTTGGGGAACAGAATTGAGAATGTTCCTGGATCATTGCATTTGGTGGGAAGTGGTGGCTCTATCAATGATGATACATTCCTCCCCAAGATCACATTCTCATAACATTGAAGTCTTCTTTGGTGTGTATACATCTCCTTTAGAAACATGGCATATCCTGGAGTCTTCATTAGGGAATCAATCAAGGAGATGTTAGCATACAATTTCTTGAAGGTTTCCATGATTTATTTATCAAGTTTAATTTCATTTTATTTTTAAGGTTGGGTGGCCCTTTGGGGTAATGGAAGAGGAATGGTTGGGATAGCTGACTCATCAACAAACATAATATTTCCATTGTAAGGGATTCTCGTAGGATAATATTTTTTAACATTTGGACTAAGTTCAATGGTTTGGATGGTGTCTTCCTCAGGAGGGGATTACTCCAAAGGAGGGTTTATTTGGATTCTAAGTTGTGTTCCACTCATAAGGGTGATAGAACTAATATTTCACTAATCCCTAGGGTTGACTAGTGGTTGATAGGGTAGTTTACCCAACCCATGACTTTGGATTTCCCCCACTAAGTTTGCTAGTTTTCCTAATTGGGGGTTTAGGTCATGTAAGTCTTCTTTAGTGGTTTATTTAAATTTGAGATTTTTAGAATCCACTTTTTCATCTTGTCTTCTAGGATTGGATCTAGTTTTTTTAGGGTCTTTTTGGAAATTCTTTTGTGGTGGTGGAGGATTTATTCATGGTAGAGGTTGACTACTCTATCCTGGTTGGTTCCATTGTTTTTGAGGTTGGTTTTAACATCCCATTTCCCATAGTATTTATTTTATTCACCCATGGTTGAATGGATAGTAAGTTTCTTTCCTAAAGGGTATGCTATAGGGTTTAATTGTAAGGATTACCTCACAACTCTCAGAAGTTTCTCTCAATTGAGGACATTGGTTATAAGGACCCGATCTTAAACATTACATAATCGTGAATTCATAAGAATAATTTATATTGATAATATTTTCCGATTTAGAGTTTTAGGGAACTTGTCCATAGCTATTACATTATATCTCAAAAATTACAAGGTAGACACTTCTACTCAGTTACAATTTTTTCATAAAATAAAAACTCTTGAAAACAAGAGTCATGTCTCGTCCCATGTTTTAGCCAACATGACTTTTCCTTAATCCCATCCTTGACCCTATTCATCTTTAGTTCATGTGAGAAACATTTCAAAAGATGGGATGAGCATAAAAAGCTCAGTAAGGGTTATAAAACAAAGCAATAAAAAACAAGTCCATCATTACATACATAACATAAACTCTTTAACATACCTAATGAAATCATATGATTTTTGAAGAACACATAGAAAACATAAATCATAAAGGAAACTTGTGGCATCCATATCATACTTACATTGTAGCTATCACAACAATGTAGGGAGTTGCATTTGGAATTACCATCATAGTATATTCCCTAAATCTCTTAGGAGAAACATTCAGGTTTACCTCCGTTACATTACCCAATGAATTCAAGAGCTACCTTGGGCTCACCCGCCCTAGGTTTCTCACAAAACCACCTGTATACATAAAAAATTCCCAAAAAACCTTAACATATTCGTAACACATAAAACAAACATAATGGAAAGATAACATTTCCAAATTTCAATCACAATATATCATTTAAATATATTGACATAAAAAATCCATTATCAAAACCATTTTCGATACCAAAATATGTAAATGAGTATATGGTATTTATTTTTCTTTTTTAAACATTATGCCTTGTTAAGGAATCCATAGATCAAATAATACTCACGGCGGTGGAAAGGTCGTTGTCACCGCATACGTTAAAATAAATATTATTTTTTTTGTCTTTTATTGAAATGCATCATATAAAGAGATTCCCTTTGAATGAAATGAAAATTAAAATGTTTTTATACAACTTATAAAAGTAAATCATGTATTAAAACAAAATATGCCCCAATGAAGGGAGATTGAGACAAAGTCCCTTACCTTAGGTCAGACTTGACCCGTCCATTATTTAATCATATGAATAATAAACTAAAGATAATTTATACTTTATTAAGAAACTTTTTCAAATTTATTATTCCATTTATATCAATTATTACCATGTTATAAACATTATGTAATAATTTAAGTTAATAATGGTCATTTTGTCAATATTTGGTACTTGAGTGAAAAATGGACTTCTAATAATTACAAGTTGTTCATGTGGTAAAAATTTAATTATATACAAGATGAAATTCATGATTTAGATATAATATATATAATATATATCCAGTATATACATGTTTTATAATAGTACATAATATTTGAAGATAATAAATGAAATGCACCGTTCATGGAGACAGTAAGTCGTACGTACGCATGAACGCTACTTCCATTTCTATTTCATATTGTAATGGAATTAAAACATAATGATATATAGGTATATTATAATTCAAGTATAATATAATATATAATATCATTTACCTCATCCTTTATACATCCCACATATGGCATTAACGAGTCAGATCACTTTCAGGGGGAGGTAGTCCACACTTCCTTAAATGAAATTATCGCGTTTAACCATAATGGAAACCATAAAAGTATGATATAAATGAAAAATACTGAAACATAAATAAAAAATAAACATAATATATATCATATATAAATACAGTTCCATCATAATGCCCACCATGAGATGTGGTTGGAGATATTTGAACAATCATCATTTCATGAGGCAGTAGTTTGTCATCCACAGAAATAGTATGTTCTTTACACATTAGACTGAGGTTTGTGTAAGTCCAGTTTGAATACATCTTATAAAAACATACTAGTATATTAAGGATACTGGTTTACTTATAAAAGAAATTAATAAAAAGAGTTATGGGGTTGGATAAGTAAAATAAAAGAAAATAACTTAAGAGAAGATGATACCATTAATTCAGGTAAATCCCTTTGGTTTGAACCAAATGGGTTGGTAAAAGTTCCTTCTGTTTAAGGTAAGGCTTCTAGGTTGAAGATAGGGATCTTGATATATTATTTGGGAAGGTTTTTGATGAGCCAAGGGTCTTGAGAGATGTGAGGAATGGGTTAGAAGTGGTGTCCTTTTATAAGGGGGGGGGGGACTCTTTAGGAATGTTTGAAAACATTATTTTATTATAAACTTATCTTCAGTTTCAAAAGGTCAAAAAATCATTGAAGTTGAAGATAAGATGATTCATGGTCGAAATAAAATCATCCAATGAGAATTGGATAGGTTTTTTATATTATTTTAATCATTGGAATCTTATTTATTTAAAACATTTATTAATGAGGTAAGCACCACATCATTATTGTGTCATACAAAATTTAATTTATTTGATGTATAAAAATTATAAAAAATACCATAATGTAGGAAATAATTTTAAAATTCTTAATGAATACTTATAGTCTAAGAGATTAATTAAATAACCCCATGAAAAAATTAATTTACAGTTAGATATTTTTTATGTCATGTTTGTCTTGTCTTTAAGTTAAATAAAATAAAGTGTCATTATCACTCCCATGTGACCCCATGAAGTCCCACAATCGACCCAAAGATTCCTATGGTCGGATTTATATCAACCAATATCATTAGGAAACATGTTAGGGTAATTTTATATTATTATAGTAATATTTTTTTACCCTTATTTACCAAATCTACCCTTTAACCATGGTAAATAAAATATTTACTGAAGTAAATATTCATAATGTTTAAAAATAAAAGTTGCCCATTTACAAACTTTGAAACTCTTGGTTCCAAATATTGAATCCATTTTTCTAAATTCAAAACAAATAAGTTTCATAGAATAATATAAAATTAATTCCCACTGTAAAAACAGATGGCCAGTTTTTAAGAAATAATTACTATCAAAAGATTGAAACTTTTTTATGCCCAATTTCAATATGAAATTAATTCCAATAACTAAAACTGGATTAAATGATAAAAATATAATCTAATTAAATTTTAAAACTAGTTAAAAATACAATCTAACCATATAAATAAATTATATTACAAGGAAATTGGGAATTAAAATACAGTACTTTCCACTGTTCATAAAAAATTGAATTTTATCAGAAAAATACCAAACTTATTACCCAAAGTGAATTTTGATTTTCCAATTATGAAGAAGATTTTTATTTTTTCAAAAATAACATATAAAAGTGACCAAAACTAGATTTAAATAGGGTTCTCCATCAAAAGGTGGTAAATTTACCATTTAAAGAATATTAGTGTATTTAGGCATAAAATTAGATTAATTCACTTTTTATGCCTCTATAATTTATTGGATAAATTTAAAAACATTTAAGAAACATGTATAATCATATTTTAGTTAGTTCTATTCATTCCTGCCAATACAACGTCTAGGCGTTAACTACATTTAAAAAAAATTATTATATTATTAGTGTGCAACATATGATTTCAAAGAAACTTGTTGTTGCGTATTGAGTACGCCATCGAACAAAGAAATCCCCTTTAAAGTTAAATTAATATTTAATTCTAAAATATTAATAAATATGAAAAATTTATATTTCTTTATTTACCTGGGATTTGTTACATCCTTCCCCCCTTTTGGAAATTGTGTCCTCATAATTTTATTCACTTATCAAATAAATGGGGGTATTTATCCTCATAGCATTTTCAGATTCCCACATTGCCTCTTCAACCATATGCGTTTTTCAAAAATCCTTTACTTGGTGAATTACCTTATTTCACAATACTTGCTCTCTTTGGTCATGAATCTGGACTGGTTGTTCCTCATAAGAGAGATTCTCTTCCAACTGAACTATCTCTAGGATCAAAACATGAGATGGATCTGGAACATACTTTCTCAACATTGAAACATGAAAAACATTGTTTACCTGGGACAAACTTGGAGGCAAAGCCACTCTGTATGCAACTGATCCAACTTTCTTCAGGATTTCATAAGGCCCAACGAACCTCGTACTCAACATTCTTTTCTTACAAAAACACATCACACTTTTCCATGGAGAGATATTGAGAAAGACATGACCACTTACCTCAAAAGAAAGATCCATCCACCGGTTATCCGCATAACATTTTTGTCTGCTCTGAGCTGTTCTCACGTGCATCTGAATCAAATGAAATTTTTCTACCATCTCTTCTACCAATTATGGTCCCATCAACTTCCTTTCACCTACTTCATCCCAAAATGCTGGATTTCAACACCGCTTCCCATATAATGCCTCAAATGGAGACATCTGTATACTAGAATGAAAACAATTATTTTATAAAAATTAATCCCAAGAAATATGTTGGTCCCAACTTCCCTGGTAATCCATCAAGAAAACACGTAACATATCTTCCAATGTCTAAATTGTTCATTCTGACTACCCATAAGATTGTAGATAAAAAGCTATAGTAAAATTTAATTCAGTTCTGAACGACTTTTGAAGGCCTTTCCAAAAGTTAGATGTAAACTTGGGATCACGATCAAATACAATAGAGAGGGGAACAACATGAAACCATACTTTATCTTTAACATACAACAAATATAGTTGATCTAGAGACAAAGTATATCGAATAGGATTGAAATGAGAAGATTTAGTCATTTGATCAACAATAACCCATATTGCATTATTACCTCATGATGTATTTCATAATCCCACAATTAAGTCCATGGATATATTTTCCCATTTCCACTCTAGCACTCGTAATGAATAAATCATCCCTTTTGGTAACTACTTCTCTGCTTTAACCTACTGATAAGTCAACACTTCACAGTAAAATCAGCAATATCTCTTTTCATTCCATCCCACCAGAAATACTTTCGTAGATCTCTGTACATCTTAGTACTGTCAATATGAACTGAAAACAGAGAACTATGAGGTTCACATAACAACTCATTCTTCAACTGTGAATCAAAAGGCACACATAATCTCTTTCCAAATATATGAACACAATCACTTTCAATGTTAAAATCAGGAAACTTACCCTTCTAAACCAACTCTACCATTTTCTGTAACTCATTGTCTTCCTTCTGTGCTTGCTTAATTCTGTGTAATAGAGATGATATAACTGACACCTAAATCAAACCAGAAGAATTTCTTTCACCAAAAACTTCTATGCCAAAGTTCATCAAATCAAAAAATAAAGGATCTAATTCCAAATGTTTCATGGTTAATGAAGCGTTACTTTTTCAACTCAAATCATCAGCCACTTTATTTTATTTTCCCGGATGGTAAAGGATCATGCAATCATAATAATTGATTAATTACCACCTTATCCTCTATCTCACATCCAATTATTTTTTAGTGAATATATACATTAAACTTTTAAGTTTGGTATATATTTCACACTTTACTCCATAAAAATGATGCCTCCAAATATTCAAATCAAAATAAACAATAGCTAATTGAAAATCATGTGTAGAATAACTTAACTCATGAGGTTTCAACTGATTTGAAGCATAAGAAATTACCTGATCATTTCGCATAAGGACACAACCATGTCCTTTCAACGAAGCATCACTATAAATAAGAGAACTTCTCATAAATGAATGAATGTGTAGTCTCTGAATTTCACCCCATATTTGCATAAATTGAACAAAAAAACAGTCTACCTGATACTACTGCATTTGATGGCCCAACATCTGCTGAAGAAGTTTCAAAGGACTTCACCCCACCTTTATGTTTGTAGTCTAGTTGCTTTCCATCAGTTAATTTCTTTATTGGATACTCATTTGCATAATGACCCATTTTATTGCACTTAAAACATTTTACTGATTGTAATTCAGATTTTTTCTTACCATTATCCTGCTCTTTTTCAGTGCAATTACGAGCCTTATGTCCCATTTTACCACATTGGTAGCACTTACTACAATTCGAAAGACATTCCTAAGTATTCCTTTTTACCACAATTTTCACAAACTGTAAACTTAAGTTTCTTACCATCAGACTTTTTTGAAGAGTTCTTCCCTTTTGCCTGCCACCTTGACCACTTATTCTATTGTTTTTCAAAGAACACTAGATCATTAGAAAAATTCATTTCCACATTCTCTTCACATCGAACAAATTTTTCATAACTTTGGTACCCACGAGAGGATAATTCCCTTAGATATCATTGCTTCAGTACTGAGTAAAAATGGTTGATTTTACTATCAAGATCTCAGATGAAATTTGGAGCATTCCTTTCCACTCTAGTGAACTTTCCTTCATAAATAGCCACTGACTCATCCTCCTACCTCAATTCCAAGAATTTTTTTTCCGTCTTTAGTCAAACCACCATAAGAAAATATTTCTCAAGGAACATACCTGTAGACACCGAAAAGTGGTCAAGTTCTGAGGAAGGTTTCAAAACGACAACGAGAAGTCATATTCAGACCCAGGGACCCCGTCCAGGGGGCCCGGAGGGGCCGCACGAAAAAATGTGTCTTGCACGGAATGTTCCGGGTTTTGTGAAGAGGCCTCGGCCTAGGCACGAAATAATTTCGCACCCCATCCCACGTAGTTGAAATTTCGCGCCACCGACCTCGGCGCACAATTATTTTGTGTCAAGCTATTTTTCACTCCCTGGGGTGCCTATAAATAGAAGGCGACCCCTTCCACTTCAGGGATAAATAATATGAACTGGATCTCATGCGCAAAATCTGTCTTCCACGTGTGCAATATGGCCTTCAGGTACGGTTCTTTTCGCGCCAAGTTGCCCCGGTGTCTACCTTCGCGCGAGATACCCATGGTTTAGACTGAATTCTAATCCTTTTGGGGTCTTCCCCTTGTGCGCAATCCCTTCCATTGCACACAGTCCGGCCAATTGCGCGCAATCCCTTCCATTGCGTTCACCCCCTGCCAATGGCGCACAATCCCTTCAAATTGAGGGAACCCCTATCATTGTGAGATGTCACTCCCATTTGCGCAAAAGTCATACTCCTTGTGCGCAATCCATCTAGTCACACATAAAACCTCTTCCCCAATTACATGCAATCATCGCCAATTTTGCGCCAGCCTGATGTTTCTTGCACAGGGCTCTTATTTCACGCGCAAGCCTCAAAGGTTGCGTGCAATTCCCCGAACCCCTCACTTTGGTGCTCCCAAGGCGCCTCCTTGTGTGGGTGCCTGATTCTCTTATAATGTATTCCATTCGTGGGTGTTGCTCATGCCCCGGACATCCACATCATGTTCCGTTTTCCCGGGTGACCTTCTAGTCTCGTGCGAAGTAACTTCAAGGTCCCTGTCACGATACCTCCCATTGTGTTGCTTTGCCTCATGCTTCTCCGCATAGGCAAACTAATGGATATTTCTTTTTTGCATAGCCATGATAACGTGGACCCCTAGATGGTTCACTCCATGACACCCCCTCTCTACGGCGTTGTTGATGCCTTCCCTCCCACAAGGAGTAGAGGGTACCAGTTATGTAAGCCCTAGGGGTGCAGAGAAAACCCACCTCGTCTGAGATGCATGACATAAAACTGCCAAGTGCCATCATCCTCAGCACATGATGTTAAACTATGACATTTCCACGTGCCTCGCATGCAGGGTCCACCAGCCTTGGACATTCTCCACACCCACACGTCTCCACGGGGATGGGATCACCCCTCACATGGGATGATATCCTCCTTATCGGAGTGGAGTTTTTCCGCGGGATAGGGCATCGACCTTGGTGTAGGCCCCTAGCCTTTCAGGAAAGAGGTAGCACCCATGCTCCTCCTCACTTACTCAATGCCAAGGCCAGAAAAGGGAATGATAGAGAATGGTGCTCCTCCTTTCTTCAATCCCAAATCCCTCTCCCACTACGCTTTGTTTCCATCGGGCCTCCAACCTAGAGTAAGTCCCAACCCCTTCGGGCTGCTAACCACGCATAAGCCCATGTTTACTCTTTGGGTTGCTCCATGCATAAGCCCCACTCCATATTCCATGGACACACCTTTCACGACGTCATCGTCTGATCTCTGCTACCTCTTGTTTCTCACACTGAGCACAACTCACGTGGGCTTAGAGTGTGCACCGACCATGACCAACACCTTGGGATGCCTCAAAGTGTAAGCCTCAATCATCCCGAACTATGGGTACATTATTCCATGTCAAGGAAGGGTATGTAGGAAGCCTCCACGAGGTTCAAGCCCCACAACCTTGGGCCGCCTCATAGTGTAATCCCCAATCATCCCGACCCATGGGGACTTTGATCCATGTCAAGGAATGGTACGTAGGAAGCCTCCATGAGGTTCCAGCCCAACGACCCTTGACCCTGACCATCTCTGTGTCAGTGTGCCAAGCTCCAAACACCATGGGCCACCTCAGAGTATAATCCCCAACCCATCCCAAACTATAGGGACTTTAATCCATGTCAAGACATGGTACGTTGGAAGCCTCCACGAGGTTTAAGCCCCACAACCTTGGGCCACCTCAGAGTGTAAGCCCCAATCTATCCCTAACTATGTGGACTTTGATCCATGTCAAGGAATGGTACCTAGGAAGCCTCCACGAGGTTCAATCCCACCACTCGGTCATTCCGACCACCTTCACATCAGTTTGTCCCCATCCCGCATGAAGTTAAACTATATTCTCCATCTGAACTATGTGGTCATTGATTCCATGTCACAGGGATACGTAAGAAGCCTCCACGATGTTCAAGCCCATTACTCATGTCTCATCCTCACCATTCCCTCGAGCCTATGTGTCATGGAAAGCTCATTCCCTACACTAGAGGTTCCACTTTTTCTAGTTCCCATCCATACGTCCATTTTCACGAGTCGCCTCCGTATGTGTCCCATTGCCCCAACAAACCACACAGACTTTGATTTCCCGCCACAGGGATACATAATAAGTCTCTTCGGGGATCAATCCCAAATCCATCGTCCATCCTAATTCTTAACCGAGCCGCTACATCCTGGTGGGATTACGCCACTCCACTCCCCATTTCATCAGACAATGTTTTGGAAGCCACCCACGTGTTGGCCCCAATACTTGTGTTCCCTCTAGGGGGGGTCCTCCATCTGATCCACTCTAATCAGTGTTCCAATCAGTCTGATCCGTCCCCGCTGGATGTTAAACTCGTGGCATACCCTGTGTTAAACATGGGAAGTTGAGGAAAACCTCAGATACATGCCTATGACATATGATTCCCCACATTCGATATGGGATGCCTCGGGCTTCTGCACACTCGAGAAGCCCTATAATAAGTGACAGAAGACAGATATGCCAATCCCCCAGTGTCAAGACATGCAAGGGTTTCCCAACATCACTACTCCCCTAACCGAAGGTTGGTGTCCTAACTGGAATCCTTGGAATGTCATGACAGAAGCTGTGTAATTAACTGGTGTCCATGAAGATATTGCACCGGGAAGCGTTTCTGGAACTACATCTTAAATCTATGAGAGAGACCCAGACTAGGTGACGAGTTCCGAGAAGGAATCCACGGAAGGAAGAACCGACATCCCATCATCCTGTTTTGATCAAGGAGTAGACATCCCTGAATAAGGAGCAGATGTCGCCCACCTGTGGAAAGCGGGAATGTGGGGTAACAGTCGCGCGTCCTCTATGTGACGGATGTGCACGCGCACCCCGACAAAAGTGTCAGAAATAGAAATGGTGAACCCGACGTGAAGGTCTTCTCCCTGGAATGGAGACTAGTATCGTTTGAGGAACCAATGGATTAGCTTGTCATCAGATCCAGTCACCCGAAACTAGGTCCCCAAGAAAATAGCGGGCCTGACGTGAAACTCTCCAGAAGATGGTACAGTCAGGACGTTGAGCATTTTTTTATGCGACGTTGTCACCGTGGATCTCTCTTACCGTCCACAGAAGATGGAATGGTGTTGGGGAACTGGTTGTTGATTTATTTTCATATCAGTGTTAATGAGTTCATCTCCCTACTTTTAGGAACCATGTTGTTGCATCCGGAGCGTGATCACCTACCCACCAGCACAGGGGCAGGGGACATATCGACGCAGATACCCCGCGCGGTTTTGCCGCTTCCATGACGGCTTTGACCACCGCGACTGTTGGGAACCCATACCCCCTCACCCAATCATAAATTATCATGCGAAGGGTAATTAATGACCTTGTACGCAAGTATGAGGAGGATGGGGTCATCCCCACTAGGGATACGGCCCGCTTGGATCTTGAGGTAGATGTGCCTTTCCATCAGCGTCACCCCTGAGGGCTGCGCAGGGAGCCACTGCTCCCCACCACAACATTCAATCATTTCAAGAGCTTGTCCCCGAAACTCCTTGAAAGCTCCCTCCCCGATGCTGACGAGGTAAGGGATACCCGGATTGGCCCAATAGAAGTACTGCTTCAAGGGCCCTGGTGAGGGCTCCCACCATGCCGCGTCAGCACCACCACCCAGTTCCCCAAGCCGAGGAGCAGGAAATCCACACGCCTGCACCACCGGCTCCAGTTCATCTGAACCAGAGCCAGCGTCAGGGGCAAATGGAAGAGGTCACCCTCCGTGTGGCATCAACGTCAGCGAATACTGTGTCCCGAGACACCGCTGACTCATATCACCATCTCCCCACATACGTTGAGCAGGGGCAGTTATACCCCCAACCTGGATCGAGGCCCCAACCGCCCGACGGGCAGGTTTGGTTGACTCTCCCGGTCGCCTGCACAGGCGATGGCCGCTACGGACCAATCTGCAGCAATTCCACCCAGTGTGGAGGCCTACTCTGTACCGCCACTACAGAAGGCGTGAGCCCACCCTTCTTGAAACATCGTCTTGGAGGACTGCCCCGCGCCACCTTCAACCCAATTTGGGGTCTTCCCTGTGATAGCAACACTCCATGTGGGGGTCTCTCCGGCACTCACTATAATGGGTACAGGGTCACTCCTCCTACCGGAGGCCGCGAGTATGGAGTCATTGCATGTTCGGTCGCTTTCCAACAGGGAGGTCCTCCCCATGTCCCTGTTCCAATCAACAAAGGTCCTCCTCGCCCCAACGATCAGAGAGGTGGAGGCCAACCACACTTCACCAACGCCCAGCACAGTGGTCCTCCCCGTGTCCATTTAAACATTTTTCTAGGTGCTCCTTGAACCCCAGCTTTCTCGGGTGGGAACCCTCTCCTCCCTAGTGCCATTGTAGCCAGAGGACCCCATGTCAGAAATAAGCCATGTCCCAAGGAGCAACCCAGGTGCAGGAAGGAGGTTCGTCGCCACAACAAGAGGAATTATGGGGAAGGCCTGACAGGAATCAGACCATTCTGCTTATCGGACTCCGAAGCGAAGTACGACATGGCGCTGGAGCCCTCTCCTTAGCCCTCCGAGTTAAGGGCTGGGGCAGGAACGAGGCGCATCAGCCTCATGCTCTCAGAATGTGAGATCCATATGATCCTTGCATCCCTCTGAAGGTATATCCAAGAGGGTGAGAACCTGGCGTTTCCCCAGGGACCGACCACACAGTCACCACAGTCATCTCCGGAAGCATCCCCTGCCTCAGCTAGGGGATACAGAGAGCTATTTTGGGGGTTAACGGCGGGAGAACTACGGCATAGCCCACCCTCAGTGGGAACTGATGTTGTGTCAGGATATTTGGTCTCCAGTCCATCCTATCAGGATATAGCGGCCAGGTCACTACAATCCTTAGAGGACAACCCAGGGTTCGGCGGCCAATCAACCCGCTCGCTGTATTCTCCGCCGGCCAGCCCACCGGCCCAGCGGTCTGCCTCGGTGCTGCCACTAGTTCCTCAGCTGCCCTCAGTTGAAAAGTGGGGAAATCAAAGTCGAAACCTTGAATCTGAGCCGAGGAGCTTATGGTCTATCCTCGCAGCGGGACACTTCCCTGAGAATTTTTGGCCGGTCGCAAGACCAAATTTTGGTACGCAATAATCACTCACCTCATAGAAGTTTGAATATTTCTGCCAAACCCTCTAGGAGACTCACTTATATCTTTTCCACCGGTGCGTGACTTATCTCGGGAGCCAAGATAACCTTGAAGACATCGGCGAACAATGTCGTCTTGTTAACCTGGCCAAACTCCCCATGGTCCAGCACCCCGAGTCACCTGGTCCCCGCAGGACCCTCCAACAAAAATGCATCCAGAGTTTCCAAGTACTCCGCAAAGTTATTAAGGAGGCTACCCCCCATGCGGAAGTCCATGGATGGGGGTAGTACACTACCCTCCTCTTCAGTGCTATTCGCCGGCAGCCCGACTCGCTAAGCGACATTGATGACATGCCCCCGAAAAGGGTTGCGGTCAACATGACCAATCTGTCGGGCGGGAAAACAATCTGGAACTTCTTGATGGGAACATCCTCCCTGAGGAAATTCCCCCTGTTGGACCTATCTGGGAGAGTTACTCACCAGTAGAGGAACTTCCTGGGCCTCCCTCCGCCCATTGAGGCATTGGTACTCAGCTGGAATATCGGTAAGGGCAAGGAGCATATTGGTGTCACCAAACACTCCAACCCATCTGCCTCAGTGCAGAAGACAGAGGAAGATCCTGAGAAGGCCACGTTGTGCCAGCAGCTTGCTGAGCAGAAGAAACTGCTTGATGACCTCCTGGCCGAACGTGCTGCGGAATAGCATCCGGATTATGGTGACCCTCAGCCAGTACAGTAGGGACAGACGCAGCTTCTCCCCGGTGAATTACCCCCGGGTAACCCTGAACATCCTGTCCATGCAAAAAGGGTATAGGTTGGCGCTTACGACAAGAGGGCATGGTATGTCTCACCGAACCCTCTTGAACGGTGTGACAATCCAAGGAACCCCGCTCGGGCTCCTCCGGCAGCCCCAAGGGCCGCACCACCAGCCGCTCCACGAGCCGCTAGGCTTGTCTACCACATTGAAGAGCCTGACAATGCGCTCGTGGTTAGGGATCCCTATCAGGATAGGGATGCCCGTCTAGATGATCCAATGACAACACTCATTACCCTCTTAGAGGATTTGGAAACGTGATAGGCGGCCATCCCACTTGATGGCAAGCCATATCCGGCATGGGTGGATGACACGCTAGCACCCCTGGGATTCAGAAACCCCACCATCTCCCCCTTTAATGGGATGGGGAACCCACCCCAACCCCTGGCCCACTTTGACTCGAGGTGTGTGATTATGTTAGGGACCCCAGAGAAGAAGGAGGTCACCATGATCTGCTATTTCGTTCAGACACTAGAAGAGCTGACATTCGTTTGGTAAAACCAGCTCCCCGTCGGATCTGTGACCAGTTGGGAGGAGATTCGCAGGAAGTTCCTTTACCAGTTCAGCTTTAACACCTAGAAAATGAACATCTCCGACCACTTCAAGTGCAAGAAAAGGCCTTATTAGAGAGTCACAGACTTTGTCTCCCAGTGGAAGGGGCTCACATACTCTCTGGACATGCCACTGACTCCGGAAAAATTAATGACGTTGTGCTTATGGAATGTCAATACGGAACATGTTCCCTCCCTGATCACTCAGAACTATCCCGGAGGGTTTTGAGACTTCTCATATAAGGCCCAACACCTCGAAGAAGCTCTGAAATAGGCTAGCGAGGCACGCCCGCTGCCCCCTATAATCCTAGAAAGTAGGGATGCTAGAGTCGAGCCCGTCGCGGTGGCCCAGGTAGAGGCCCCTAGGCAGCAAGAATTGCTACCAGTGGAGCCATCGCCAAAGCCCTACAAAGGTCCACCACCTCAGGCATAGCTTCTAGCCCAGCAGCGACCGCCCAACCGCGACCGCCCCAAAATCAGAAGGTGCCCCCGCGTAACGCGCCACCGCCACATAGGCGAGACAATTGAGTTCTGCCTCCTCGACAGGCTCCTCCGGCCCCCCGTCAGGGTCAAGCTCCTAGAGCCCCCTTTCCGGATATAAGGAATCGGGTCTACTCGTTCAAAGAGGCCCAGGTCCCCGGTTTCTTCCACAGTGCCTTAGAGCAGAGAATTTTACAACAACCTGAGTGCCAAAAGCTAGAAGTGGCGCATCTCACGGATCACCCCAACTACTACCCTTATCACCAGATCCTGGGGCACACCATCAAGAAATTTTATGTGTTCAAGGACTGGTTCCATGACTAGATTGACAGTAACATAGTCAGGTTGGGCCCAACCCCGAAATACGTGGCGTGTGACTTTGTGAGGTCAGATAGCGGTAGCGACGGTGAAGGTGAGTGGCAACAGGATTCTGACCGTGGGTCCAATAATTATAATGACCGGATGGCTCACAGGACGGTCGCCCATGCCCATGGAATTATCCATGCACACCTGAATCAGCCGGAGCCTTCAGAAGCTGCGACCACCACCATTGTGTCATCATCTCAGCCATCCTATTCCTAGAAGATCAAGCATCAGCGGCGTAAGAAAAAGAAGCGCGCCCCACCAATGATGTCATTGTCCCACAGTCTCAGCAACTTTATGCCCCCAGAGATAAGGATTCGCCCCACTATCTTCACAGTGGTGCATGATTCATCAAGTGATAGCTAAGGGTACGCTTCGTTTAACATTGTTGAGTTGGTAAACCCCTATATGACTCCTAACAAGGGGGAGCACCGGGAAAACCTCCCCAATGTCCCTAGCCGACGCCTATGTCGCCAGAGCTGCGACCATATAGGTCATCGAGGCACGTCAGTTGGCACATCCAGCTAGGTCATGCATGCCACTCAGACCAGACAGTAGGCCCAGTATAGAGCTCAACACTCGCAGCCTCCCCATTAGGTGTGAACAGGTCTGCCTCCACCACCGTTTGTGTTATTGGATCATGCAGAACCTCTTCGGTCGTGCCGGGACCAGCTCCACCCCACTACAGGCCGATTTTAGTCATCTGATCCTCATCCGACAGCTACACTTCGGGCTTCGACTAGTGAGCAATGGGATATTCCCAGTACCAGTCAACCACCAGTCCGGCCGGCAGGGCCCACCATGCCTTCCATCACAGAGCGACTCCCTACAAGCATAAGTTTGTGGCTGACACGGAAGTACGACGTTCTAAAGAACCCCGTCGACATCACAGCGTGGCTATCAATCCTTGAATCCCCTTGCATGTCGCCAGAGATACGCGAAGCACTCGCTGAGGATTTATGGAGGCCCCTCCAGTTTGAGACAGAGATAGCAGCTGCAGAATCTTTCCATTCAGAAATAGTTGAGGATTTTGAATGTCAAGACATCATTTCGTTCTCTAAAGAGGATGAAGGCTCCCCCATAGAGGGGCACATCCACCCATTGTATACCACCGGCCAATTTAATGGCGTGGAGGTTCTCCACTGTCTTGATGACACTGGCTCTGGGATCAACCGTATCTCGACATGGACACTTCTGAAGCTAGGGTTATCTGAAGATGGCCTGACTCCCTCTGATTTAAGAATCCAGGGTTATGACATGATAGAGAAGACCCCGGTCGGAAAGAACTATCTAAAGACCCAGTTTGGTGGCCTAGTTTCCAGCACTGAGTTCATTTTTGTCTCTCAGGACACTGCATATAATGCATTGATGGGCAGGACATGGATCCACCTGCATGCGGCGGTCCCCTCATTGTACCACCAAAGCCTCAAGTACTCCCCTAATGGTCGTGTGGGCATGCTCCAAGGTGATGAATCTCCTTTTGCCTCTTGTGAAAGTCCACTAATTGGATTATGACTATTACAAGAGCAAGGATAAGCATGTCAAGGAAAGTGAGGTTGAGCCCGTCCCCGTTACGACCAACCCTTGGGCAGGCCTGAATGATGCTTACGTATTCTCGATCCATCGGTTGGAGGCCACGACCCCCGATATGGGGTAATGTTTTGTAATTTCCGGGACAAGGGGGAACCATGCTCCCAAATCAAGGCGGCGTTAGTAGATCACTTTTTATTATTATATGAATTAGGCTCCAGTGATCCCGGAGCCTCCCACTCTCATCAGGTATCTGGATGTCCGGATCATGGCAACGATGGTACGTCATACTTGTCTATTTCGTCGGGTTGGAATAATTTGGCTCCAGTCGACACGTCACTACTTCTTTGATATTGTCAAGCGTGGCCCCTTGGGTCGGAGACCAGATGGGATCAGATTTCCAGCCTTCATAGCCATGGTCTCCGCAGTGCCGGAGTTCCCCGATGTAATAACCACTACCGCACAAGCTGGTACCAGCCTCACATCAGAGTTTGGTAGATCAAAAGCAGCTTCCCCCGCGGAGGATCCCTCCATAAGTGGGGAAGATGATATAGATTATGCCCTCTGACTTTGAGGAAGGCGTCTCAGCCACAGTCAACGAGTTGGTACAGGTGAACCTCGGAAGCGAGGCTGACCCGAGACGCACATTGATCAGTGCTGCTATGTCCCCTGAGGAGCAGTAGTGGTACGTAGGCTTACTCAAATAGCACCATGATGTATTCTCCTAGAGTTATGACGAGATTCCAGGACTAGATCCTCAGGTACCTGTCCACCGCCTCGGTCTTTCGGAAAATCATCGCGGGTTCAAGAACCCCCCAAAAAGATGCACCCTTTTCACCGTGCCATGGTCAAGGTCGAAGTTGACAAGCTCATCAGGGCCAACATCATTAAGAAGGTCCAATAATGCAAGTGTCTGGACAACATTGTACCGGTTAGAGAGAAGAACAGAAAAATCAAGGTCTGTATCGACTTCCAGGATCTCGATCGCTATTGTCTGAAGAATGATTCTCCCTTTCCAGTGATAGAATTGTTGATCGACACTACAGCAGGGTTCCAATCCCTCTCTTTCATGGATGGTTACTCTGGATATAATAGGATCTGGAAGTCCCCCGAGGAAGAGGAGTCCACAGCTTTTAGGGTGCCCCAAGGTACTTTCTGTTACCAGGTTATGCCCTTTGGCCTGAAAAATGCAGGTGCCACCTATCAGCGGGCCATGCATCACATATTCAAGCCAATCCTCAGGACATTAGTGGAGTTCTATGTAGATGATCTGGTGGTCAAATCTCTTCAGCGCCAAGTCCATCCCAAGGATCTTGAGAAAGTGTTCGGCTTCCTCCGTTCCCTCCACTAGAAGATGAACCCATTGATGTGTGATTTTGGAGTCACCTTCGGGAAGTTTATTGGCTTTGTTATCAGGAACCGGGGCATCGAGATCGACCCGGAGAAGATCAGGGCCATCAGCCAGATGCCTCCCCCGAGTAATATTCAGGAGCTTTAAGGTATCCAAGGCCACTTTCCCTACATACACAAATTCATTGCGAATCTGGATGGAAAGTGTAAGATATTTTCTTGGCTCATGATGAAGGGCATCGCTTATGAGTGGGTTGATGAGTGCCAGACCACCTTTGAGGAAATGAAACAGTATTTTCTCCAGCCTCCAGTCTTGATGCCACCCATCTCTGGGAAGCCACTAATCCTATATGTGACAGCCCTAGGATGGTCCCTCGGTGCCCTTATCGCCCAAAAGAATAATGAGGGGATGGAGACCAACCATTACTACCTCAAATGCATTCTCCTCGAAACAGAGACCTGGTACTCCCCCATCGAGAAAAATTGCCTTACGCTCGTATTCGCCGTGCAGAAATTGTGGCATTACCAGCAGCACCACGAGGTATAGATGATCTATTGGGTAGAACCGTTGAAGTACATCCTAAGTCGTCCAATGTTGAATGGTTGACTAGTGCAGTGGGCAATAATCCTACAGCAGTTTGACATCAGGCTCGTGCCTTAGAAGGCTATTAAGGGGCATGCATTGGTAGACTTTCTAGCAGCCCATCCAACCTTCACAGATCAATCACTGGACCCAGATTTACCTAATGAGGCAATACTCTCAGTCGATCAAGTCGTTCCATGTTGGAAGATGCACTTTGATGGTGCCTCCCAAAGCCCTACCAGTAGAAGGCTCAATGATTCTATGCTCAACAGAGTAGGCCTGGGTATCGTCTTTATCACCCCGGAGCAAGCTATTCTTCCATACTCATTTATACTGTCAAAAGGAAACACTAACAACGAGTCAGAGAATCAGGCCCTCATTACTGATCTTGAGCTAGCCCTCGAGATCGACGTGCCCCATTTTCAAGTGAAAGGGGACTTTTAGCTAGTTATTAAGAATGTCAATGGAGACTATGTTGTCAGAAGACAAAGATCATACCATTTATAGAATGCACTCTCCAGCTAATAGCCCAATTCCCTTCTCGGCCAGAGGTTACCCATGTCCCTCGGTCACAGAACTGTCGATCAGATTCTTTTTCCAGCTTAGCTCCATCACTTGTAGATCCTGAACAGGATGATCTGGTTATAAACATGGTGCATCGGAGATTCATAGTTCCTGTTACCCTGGATGGAGATGACGACCCACAGGTAATCCATGTTACCATCGGTGCCTCTACGTCAAGACCCCCAGGTCGTTCGGATGCGGTGATCGAAGTGGTTGCTGATTAGAGGACACCCTTGGTCGAATACCTCCAACACGGTAATCTCCCGTAAGACTGGGCTGAGCGTGAGTGAATCCGACGCCGCATACTACTATTTACCCTCCAGAGCGCTCCCAACCTTGAGCCAATCCTCTATAAGTGTGGATTTGATGGTTTTATACTCCATTGTGTTCAGGGGGTTGAGATTCCATAAGTCATGCTAAAGGTTCATGCAGGTTCATGTGGTTCCCATCAGGCTAGGCCAAAACTGTCTCACCAGATCCAGAGACTAGGGTATTTTTGGCCCTCCTTGATCCACAACTGCATCGAGTTCGCCAAGAGGCGCCATGCATGCCATGTTCATGCTAACTTTGTGCATCATCCACTGGAGCCTCTCCACACTACCAAGTACTCTTGGCCCTTTGCAGTCTGGGGGTTATATGTCGTAGGACCATACCCACCGGCAACGGCTTTCCAATACTGATTCACTCTGACCGCTATGGATTTCTTTTCCAAGTGGGTAGAGGAAATTCTGCTCAATTAAGTCAAGGCCCGTTATATCGTTGACTTCGTGAGTACCAATATCATCTATCAGTTTGGAGTACCTCTTGCTATCCTCACCGATAACGGCGCCATATTTCGAGCAGCTGAGTTGAAAAAGTTGTATGCCAAGTACAACATTCACTCTAACCATACCTCTCACTATCACACACAGGAAAATGGGAATATTGAGGCTTTCAATAAAACCCTCTCTATAATTCTATAGAAAATGGTTGGTCAGAACAAGAAGAGTTGGACAGATAAGCTCCCCAACTCCCTCGGGGCCTATTGGAAGATGACTCGTAATTCCACCAAGGTGAACCCATATTCCCTTGTGTAAGGAACTGAGGTTGTCCTGCCCATTGAGATTCAGTTGCCCTCATTGCGCATAGCGGTCTATAACCAGCAAGCACTGGATAGAGTGAATTAAATCTTTCTAGCTGAATTGGAAGCACTGGACAAGAATAGGCTTCATGCCTTGCACAATCTTGAAAGGCATCAGTGCAGTATGGCTCGAGCTTTCAACAAGAAGGTTCTCCTCCGCTCTTTCCTGTGAGGTGATTTGGTATTATCCCTAAGGGCACCAATGATTCCTGGTAGGAAACCACCCATGTTAGTGCCCAAATGGGAAGGACCTTTCATTATTCATAAGGTTTATCCCACTGGAGTATACTCCCTGGTGAGCATGGATGATGAGTGTATAACTCCTCCCACCAATGCCAGGTTCCTCAAACAATATTTTTCCTAACCCTTACGAGTCCTCCATGACCTTAAACTGGATTACAGTCCTAAACAACATTAAACTGTTAGTCCTGCATGACGTTAAATAGCACACTCGTCCCGCATGACGTTAAACTGTATGTCGTCCCGCATGACATTAAACTATATGTTGTCTCGTATGACGTTAAACTGTATTTCATCCCTCATGATGTTAAAATGTATCTTCAAGAACTATGTGTGGATTGATTCCCATCCTCATGGGATATGTAGGACCGCCTGAACATTTAGATTTTGGGTCCAGAACCGTCTCTTAGAGATATCCTGATCTCTCGGTCACCTAGGCCCCTGGGCATGTTCCTCTTCAAGAGGGGGATATATATGTGTGGTACAGGGTTATTCCCTCCATTGCGTTGGGTTTTTGGCACCATGAACTCTTCTCCTGGGAATTCTCTATCTCTTGGATGCTCTTAGGATGCGCCCCTTGACCCTTTGCAGTGGTTCACCGATGTGTCTACGAGTACTCTGGTCGAGGACCAAGAGTGTTGGATTTAACAGGGGAAAGTTTCCATCCACTTTTCAAGCTTCATGTTCCCCTTAATTTGGGCCCTAGTATCTTTCACACTCGAAGGGACCCCCAAAAATGGCATGGATACTAGGCCTAAGGGCTCTCCTACCATTACGGGCCAATGCCCCCAAGGGTTTCAGACAACAAATTGATACAAATCCCGCGTTGCGAACACAGTCAGCGGTCAATTCTCATTTGTTTGTCCCCATTTCAGACTAACACGACATGATGCTGTGTTGCGAATATGGTCAGCAGTAATCCTCTGTCGTCATTCCTGCCCCTTCAGGCCTTGAATGTTGGTTACATGATTCACATTATGTTCCGCCCAGTCATGTCCAGGTGGAATCTCGATACACTTAGAACTATCCCTCTGGGCACCTTCGCACTTCAGGGGGCAAAGCTGCAATACGGCGTCCCTCGAGGCTCCCATAATCTGAGAACTAAGACTATAAGTTGGGATCTTCTCCATGAGCTATGTGTGACTCAATCCTCATCCTTATGGGATATGTGGGATCATCCGGACATCGTGCATCTGTGTCCAGCTTAACTGGGAGCTAGTTTCTCTTGCCCCTTATCCTCTTACCCTCACTGGCCTCTTGGCCTGAGGCTCCTCTCCCCGAATCGTGCATAGTGATGATGTGGACCATGCCCTCATTCACATCGGTTATGCTTTATTGTGTCGTGCACATTACCTCATGTACAAGCCATGTGACCTTAAACTGTGTTGTTTGGTCCTATCACATGGCCCTAAACTATGATAGATCGTCCTGGCCACACGACGAAGAAAAGTGCTGCATTGTGATGAACTTGACATAGGGGACGTCACGTTGGGTATCAGTTGTCCACCATACAATTTTTCAATGCCTGTATACGGCTTGATTCTTGTGTCGATCCCGGGAATTTCTACCCTAGGCATGTCACTTCACAAAAAACCCCATTCACCTTAAAGTAAAAACAAGATACATCAAATACCACTTCTTTTGGTGCGAGGGCTAGACCTGCACGCCCCTTTCATCCTTTGCACCGGTACCTTACCGTGTCACCACCTTGAACTATGTACGTCTTGATTCTCATCCTTATGAGATACGTAGGAATGCCCGGGCACTTCCCTATGGGCCCAACATAATTTTTGTGTTCGGTCCCTTTACCTAAACACTTCTCCAAGGAACACATGGTAATCTGGATTCTTTTCCTCATTCACATCGAGTTTCATAATCACCTTACCATGTGACTCTTTCATTCCTTACCGGTCCTTGTTCCGAGTTCTAAAACCTTAAACTATAACCCTTTCCAGAACTATGTGTGGCTTGATTCCCATCCTTATGGGGTACGTAGGATCTCCCAGACATTCTGTCTCGGGTCTAGCCCCGGGAATCACAAATCCCATCCATTCCCCCACTGTTGGCCCCTTGTCCTGACCCCCCGGGGGGGAGTTGTGTAACTGAAGCATTTTCCCTGAACATGTTCAGGATTCCCCAAAATGAAATTGGGAAGCAACAGTTCCCTCACCAGAGAGGTCCTGTCTAAAATTAGGGATGATCCATGATCAGATTAATGTGCTTGCCTAATGTGCTTCCACCATGGTGATGTAATTTTGGGATTGTTAAATTCTGTGAGAACAAACCACCAATTCACCTTCCATGCTTTGTGTGCCACTTTATTCGGACCCTCATCCTCTTTCACGTTAGAAGGGACCCCCTAACAGTATGGATGCTCAACCTATGGTCCGCCTTCTTTCCTAGGCCAATGTTCCAGAAGACTGATGGACGATATTTAAGTTAGGTCCAGTGTTGCGAACATGGTCAGTGGTTGACCCGCATTTGTTATCCCCATTTCAGGATAATTAAATAGGGATTCTATTTTTCGAACATGGTCAATAGTCATCCTTTATTGCCACGCCCCTCCCATAGTGTTCTGAATTTGGGAAACATGATTCACATTTTTCATTCCCATTTGTTCGAACTGATTCCAATGCCCCTGGCATTGCCCCGCTTCTGTGCTAGAGCACATTGAGAAGATGATACATTGATTGGTCTGAAGTCCTATTCCTTTGATCAGGCTTCCCTCCTCTCCTTGGAAATCTGGGTTCGAATTTCAAATGTCTGAATCTTGGTTGATGATCCCACAATCAAATGAAGTGATAGTAAAATCCTCCCTTGTTTCTCACGTCGGGCACGACCCACATGAGCTTAGGAATGGATTTATATTTATTTCGGAATTATGGTTGAGCATGTTAAATCAAAGGGACGAGTATGTTAATCCAAAGGGGCAAGTAAGTAATTTTTCCATACATACAGTTCAAAAAGGAAACAAGAAGAAGTAAGGCAAGGTATGTTTATGGGTTCGGCCAAAACAGGTCCCTTAAGGGTCGGCTTCTTGGATAGATCTCTCCAACATCTCCACCTTTTGGCTGGTGGCCTCCAGGACTGCCTATCGTCCCCTAAGGACTCTCTCATCATTAGCGGCCGCGGAGTACAGTTCGCTGACCCTAGCCCGTGCCCACGCCTGTTCCGTTTGGAGGTAAGTTATCTAGAGACTCACTTCCATGATTTGTTCTTGGGTGTCTTCCATCTTGGCCCTCAACTACTCCATGAGATTAGAGAAGTTTACAATGAATATAACATGTTATTTCACCTATTCCTCGAGGTGTTGGACCTCCTGCTCTGCCCTCAGAAATGCTCGGGTACTCCCCAACTCCTCCCGACACTGGGTGACGTCGGAGCGTCGGCTGATCTCACGCATCTTCTCAGCCATGTAATCACAAACTCTTAGGTGAAGGAGTTGATCATATGCCCCTTCAGCACACAGGAAATGCAGCCAGGTGTGGAGTGACCCCATCCGCTTCATCCATTCTACCCGAGGCTTATTGAGAAAACGCCGGATGCACTTCCATCCCTTGCGTCACGTTATTTGGCTCTCCTTGGCCACTTCCAAATCCGAATCATCAATTTTTTCTGGATCAGTGGGCCGATAGATAGGGAAGACAACCAATAGGCAAGATGTAGGGACTTCCTCAGAGATTTATCCCAGGGGAATGGGCTCCTCGACATCTAATCAACCTTCCCCTCCCGCCTCGACCCTGGTAGCGCCTTTGTCGACTTCCGGCCCTGCCCCGACAGAAGTTCCACTAGTGTCTGTCGCTCCCTACTCTCCAACTGTTGGGGCCAACTCGGTTTGAGAGGCATGTTTTGGATGGGGCAGAACATTTTCCATCGGCTCGATTGTGGATGGTCCAGGCTCAGCAGCCCGACGAGCCTCCAATGCCAGGATCACTGTACAGACAAGGAGCCCCCTGATAAATTGAGTCCTCCAATGGTAAGTACCGGTATCGAAGAAAGGAACTTACAGGAACCCAAGGCGTCAGCCTCTAGGGTTCTGGACGCTACAGGAGCTGTCATGGCGGGGGTTCCCTAAAAAATAATGGGCATCAGTACTCCACCTTTCCCCATTGCCACTTCCTCCCCTCCTTCAGCTAGGGACTCTGGATTAGAACACATATGATCCTGAGTAAGATAAGAAGGGTGGATTAAGGGTTGCAAAGGAAAGTGTAGAAAATGATGAGGGTAGATAAGGATCGAAGCATACCTTGAGTAGCTAAGTCACATCTATATCGGAGCCGACAATCTCACTGCTCTACCATAGACTCCTTTGGTGGGACGCCCCCGAAGACCCTTCACCTTTAGGCTCCTATTCTCCTTCACCTTCACTTTCCCCTTCTCCTTCTTCCTCCTCTCTTGTTTCTCCGCCCTCTGACTCATCATCGTTGTCATCTTCCACCGGTGGAATCGTTTCCGAATCATGCTCCTAGCGGAGCATCACCTTCACCAAGAGAGGTGGATGCACACGCTGACCAAATTGGCGTGCATAAAAGTCCATGGTCGTCAGATATGCATGCCAACGATGATAGTTCACTCTATCAGAAATCCGAACAAGCCTGACTTCTGGCAGGTGGATCTCATCCCACACTATCTTCTTCCAGAGGATATTAGTACTCACAGACTACCACAGGGTTAGCCAATCCAACCATAGCGCGGCGAAAATGACATCTTGAGATGGTCAAAACAGGTGTCTTATTTGCTTCCTGGGATGTTCTCTGGCGACTCTATGGGACCCTCCTCCTCTAGGAAGCAAGGGCAGGACCATGCCATGCAACGCCCTCATCCCTGAGGTCCTGGCCAGTGCGGGCCCCGTTTCCTTACACGCTTCAGATCTTCCCCCTTTAGCGGTGCCCTGCTAGCTCTCTCTTTGCCCGGGTTCCACACTAGCGACTTTGAGCTACCAAACTCGCTTCTTCAAAACCCCCTTGGGGTATGATATGGCCCAATGTTCGTCATACTCAGTTGAAAGACCAGCGTTGAATCCAGTGGGAGGAAAGGTGATGATGTCACCAGAGCCTTAGGTCGTGAACATCAGCCACAACTGACGAAGAACACAGGGATGCCTCTCCCCTGGACGTCTGTGTATACTCTTTTCGGCATTCGCTGGAGGCACCCAAAATACCTGGAAAACTTGAATGACACATAAGGCTTGCAGAATATCTCCCCGTTAATCCGGGCCACAAGCACCCCACCTCTGATGCTCTGGAAGTACTCCTTCTACTCTAGTGAGCATTTCCCATTGTCTATCAGCTGACCAGTTGGGGTGGAGAATGGGATGAAGGAGAATTCTACATGATTACCAATCCTGATTCGTACTCCCTCCTTGTTGAGCGTCAATGGCTTGATCCCTGAAATATTTAGCAGAGAGGGTCGCAGGACATTGCCCAGAGGACGGATGGCATTTGGGAAAGTGTATCCGCCACAATGAGCCAAAAATCATCCATGGAAAATATGGAAGTTTCCACATACTCTCCTAGGTGATCCCCCCCTCGAGATGTGTCCCAAGATAGCGTACAACCGAGCCATCATGGGAACCCCCCAGGTTAAACCTCTTTTTGGCAGCCATGATTCCAGCCATCACCAGAGTTGCTGGACGAATGCCCATCCTTGCGTCCCTCACCGGAAAGAGACACCCGCTGAGGAATGTAGCGAGAAATCCAGCATACCGAACATTCAGATCCTGAATCTCATTTATGTTTTATCCCACAACTGTTAGTGCCATACCTTCAGGATCCTCTAGTATGACCCGCTCTTGCTTCTCTGTGCCACGGTTGGACACAGTCTTCCCCACCCTTGCATCTTGACTTCCGGATCCCTCTCTAGGAACAGGTTGAACCAGTCCTTATAGGTGATATCCTTCAAGAAGTCATTAACCCCCCAGCTTCTCTTTGGCCAGCTCCAGTAGGTACCATGTCAGTATGGGGGTTCATGATCTGTCTCCTCCGATGTTCATCGGTTGAAGGAATTCGTCGTATTGATGGCCCTCCAATGGGATACCCCTGATGCAGTGATTATCCCAGAGACTGATGTCAACTTCCCCATGATGGAGATGGAATGTGTTGGTATCAGGGGACCACTGGGTGAATAGTTCTATACCCAGCTCGTGCTGGGGGTAGAAGTGGAATTGTGATGTCCATACCGCGTCGAACAAACAAATATGTCGTAGCTCGGCCCCAAATTGGTCGCATGTATGGCGAACCCAGTACGCCCAGGGCCACTCGCTGGTGAAGTTACCTCCAGACCGTATATCCCAGTCCTGCAGAAAACCTTTGGTCTCGTCATTGACGCTCTAACGAAATGTGATTGCATAGAGGGGAGGGGAGCTCTCCATAATAGTGTCACCCCCAGAAACGGTCCTAGTCCTGTGATTCATGACATATACATCCATGTTCCTGGTTTCTCTGGCAGGGTAACCATTGTTGGTGATGTTGTATCAAGGAAGGTCATCCTCACGGGTCACCCATGACTGTGACATATCCACCTCAAAGCCCGACAGAGGGAACTCCTCCAGAATACCAAAGTCCCACATAGGCAGGTTATTGGATAAGGAATACTCTTTTTGGGCGGGGGTTAGAAAATTGAATAGGGTATGGTTGTTGGAGACAATCCTTTTTGCACCATAAACTCCTGGGTATTCTACCATTTCAGCCCTACGAGCAGCGGCTTCTCCCCCATCAATATGGTTTGTGGCCATATTCTTCCGACCAAGTGTTTCAGTAGCTGGCGCGAAATCTGGGAGGTCTGCGTGTAAAATCAGCGTGTGTCACGAAATTTCAAGCTGCGGCGTGAAAAACACTAGGATTGCGCGAAAATTGACGCCTCAGCTTGGTGGAATTGCACGCAGTCGGAGCGGTTTTTCGTGCAGGGCCGGTGAAAATTTCACGCACAATAGCAGAAACTTTCATGCACGAGAGCTCGAAGCCTGTCGCGCGAAAAAAGTCGCACAGAGCATGGGACCCATGGCGGCTTTTATAGGCTAAGCCTGGGTTCCACAACGCGTGAAAATAGAATTTCGTGCCTTTCTACGTTTTTCATGCCGCTTCAGATTTTTGCACCCATGGACCCCACAGAGCCCTACATTTTGGTGTTTCCCTCGGAATCCGACTGTTCTAACCCCTCACTAATATAATTCCGAGGGGGGCATTTATAGACGTTGAAAAGTGCTCAAGTTCTGAGGAAGGTTTCGAAACGACAAAGTGAAGTCATATTCATACCTGGGGACCCCGTCTGGGGGGGGGGGGGGTGGAGGGGCCACGCGAAATAAAATCCTATGCGTGTGAAAAAATGTGTCTTTCATGGAATGTTCCAGGTTTTGCGAAGAGGCCTCGGCCCAGGCGCAAAATAATTTCGTGCCCCATCCCGCACGATTAACATTTTGCGCCACCGACCTCGGCATGGAATTATTTCACGCCGAGCTATTTTCTGCGCCCCCGGGCGCCTATAAATAGAAGGCGACCCCCTTCCACTTCATGGATAAAGAATCTGAAACAGCTTTCGTGCACGAAATCTGGCTTCCCCGCACGCAATATGGCCTTCAGGTATGGTTCCTTTCGCACCAAATCGCCCCAGGGTCGGCATGCACGCAAGATCCCCATGGCTTAGATAGGATTATAATCCCTTTGGGGTCCGCCCCTTGTGTGCAATCCCTTCCATTGTGTGCATTCCGTCCAATTGCGTGTAATCACTTCCATTGTGTGCACCCCCTGCCAATGGTTCACAGTCCCTTCAACTTGCGCGCACCCCTGTCAATGCGCGCAGTTACTCCCACTTTCACGCAATTCATACTCCTTGAACGCAATCCTTCTAGTCATGCACAAAACCTCTTCCCCAATTACGTGCAAGCATCACCAATTTCGCACCAGCCCGATGATTTTTTCACATGGATCTTATTTCGCGTGCAAGCCTCAAAGGTTGCGCGCAATTCCCCGGACCCCTCACCTCGGTGCTCCCCGGGTGCCTCCTTGCATGGGAACCCGATGCTCTTCTTATGGATGCCATTCATGGGTTCTTCCCATGCCCCATGCATCCACATCATGCGCGGTTTTCCCTTGCATCCTTCTAGACTCGTGTGAAGTAACTTCAGGGTCCCTTGGATGATCAGCCCATTGCGTTTCTTTGCCTCATTCTTCTCCACTTAGGCACGCTAACGAGCATTGCTTCTTCGCATAGCCACGCTAATGTGAACCCCTCCATGGTTCACTCCGTGACACCCCCTCGCTATGGAATTGTCGATGCCTTCCCTCTCACAAGGAGCATAGGGTACCGATTATGTAAGCCCTAGGGGGTGGAGAAACCCCACCTCATTCGAGAAGCAAGACGTTAAACTGCCAAGTGCCATCGTCCTCAGTAGATGATGTTAAACTGTGACCTGGCCCCGTGCCTCGCACGCAGGGTCCCCCTCCTTGGAAAATCTCTATGCCCACTCGCCTCCATGGGGATGGGATCATCCCTCACATGGGATGATATCATCCTTATCGGAGTGGCGTTTGTCCGCAGGATAAGGCAGCCACCTTGGGGTTAGTCCCTAGCTTTTCCTGCATGAGGTAGCACCCATGTTCCTCCTCACTTCCTCATTGCCAAGGCTAGAAAAGGGCATGATGGGTAATGGTGCTCCTCCTTTATTCCATCCCAAATCCCCCTCCTGTTGCGCTTTTTCTCCATCGGGTCACCATCCTAGAGTAAGTCCCAACCCCTTCAAGCTGCTAACCATGCATAAGCCCATGTTTCCTCTTTGGGCCTCTCCATGTGTAAGCCCCACTCCATATCACATGGACGCACCTTTCGCAACATGATCGTCAGGTCTCTGCTACCTCTTGTTTCTCACACCGAGCACGACTCACGTGGGCTTAGAGAGATCACTGACCATGACCAACACCTTGGTCCACCTCAGAGTGTAATCCCCAATCATCCCAAACTACAAGGACTTTGATCCATGTCAAGACATGGTACGTAGGAATCCTCCACGTGGTTCAAGCCCACAACCTTGGTCCACCTCAGAGTGTAAGCCCCAATCATCCTGAACTACGGGGACTTTGATCCATGTCAAGGCATGGTATGTATGAAGCCTCCATGAGGTTTGAGCCCAATGACCCTTGGCCCTGACCATCTCTATGTTGGTGTGCCAAGGCCCAAACACCTTGGTCCACCTCAGAGTGTAAGCCCCAACCCATCCCGAACTATGGGGACTTTGATCCATGTCAAGGCATGGTACGCAGAGAGAATCTACGAGGTTCAAGCCCCACAACCTTGGGCCACCTCAGAGTGTAAGCCTCAATCCATCCCAAACTACGTGGACTTTGATTAATGTCAAGGCATGGTATGCAGGAAGCCTCCATGAGGTTCAAGCCCACCACTCGGTCGTTCCGACCACCTTCACGTTAGTTCTCCCCTGTCCTGCATGACGTTAAACTGTATTCACCATCTGAACTACCTGGTCTTTGATTCCCCATCACGGGGATACATAAGAAGCCTCCATGAGGTTCAAGCCCATTACTCATGTCTCATCCCGACCTTTCCCTCGAGCCCATGTGTCTCAGGAAGCTCATGCCCTAACCCGGAGGTTCTACTTCTTATGGGTCCCATCCATGTGTCCATTTTCAGGGGTCACCTCCTTAGGTGTCCCATCTCCCCACCAAACTACGCAAACTTTGATTTCCCACCACGAGGATATGTAGGAAGTCTCTTAGAGGCTCAAGCACAAAGCCATCGTCCCTCCCGATTCTTACCCTGGCCGCCACATCCCTGTGAGATCACGCCACTCCACTAACCATTCTATCAAACAACGTTAGGGAAGCCACAAACTTGTTGGCCCCATTATAGGTGTTCCGTTTAGAGGGGTTCCTCCATCTGATCCACTCTAATCAGTGTTCCAGTTAGTCCGATCTGTCCCCGTTGGATGATAAACTCGCAGCATACCCTATGTTAATCATGGGAATCTGAGGAAAACCTTAGATACATGCCTATGGAATTTGATTCCCCACATTCGATGTAGGATGTATCGGGATTCCGCGCCCTCGAGAATCCCTATAATAAGGGATAGCCGACAGACATGCCAATACCCTAGTGTCAAGACACACCAATGGTGCCCAACGTGACTACTCCCCTAACAAAAGGTTGCTGCCCTGACTGAACTCCTTAGAACGTCCTGACAGAAGGAGTGTAATTAACTAGTGTCCATGAAGATATGGCTCTGGGAAGAGTATCACGAACTATGTCCTAAATCTATGAGGGTGACCTGGACTAGGTGATGAGTTCTGAGGAGGAATCCACGGAAGGAAGAACTGACATCCCATCATACCGTTTCGATCAAGGAGTATACATCCCTGGATATGAACCGTATGCCGACCGCCTTTGGAATGCGGGAATGCAGGGTAATAGCCACACATCTTCTGCGTAACGGATGAATGCACGCGACCTGATGAAAGTGTCAGAAACAATACCTATGAATTCATCCCAATCAAGAGTATCAGTCTCCATATTATCCCTGACATTTTTCACCATCAACCACCACAGATCAGCTTCACCTTCAAAATAGTAAATAGTGATACAAACATTTCGATGTTCTGAACACCCAATGACAGCAAAAATTTTCTCCAGTGCTTTAATCCACCCTTTAGCTAGAATAGGGTCAGACGATGCTCTGAATGATGGGGGATGTTGCCTCATGAAATGCTCTACTACTGAAATGTTCCTATGTGGTTGATCTGGATGATCTTCTGCATGGATACCACCACCATTTATAGCCCGATTCAATTGTTCCATCACTGCAAAAAACTATTCAGTTCTGATTCCGACCATCTCAGGTTGCTGATTTGGAAGCTTGTCTTCCTGCTGATGTTGTCCCAAAATAGTTTCCATGTTACCTCTGTGGAAAACAATTCTGAACATAGAAATATATTAGGTGAAACAACATGGTAATTAGTAAATTCTATAATTTCAATATTAATATAAATGTATTTATTGATATTAATTTAACAATACCATAATTCCCAAAGTAATCTAAACCTCCCTCTGATAACAACTATAAGGACCTGGTCTTAAACATTACATAATCATGAATTTAAAATAATAATTCACATTGAGGATCTTTTGAGGTTTAGATTTTTAGATAATTAGGCCATAACTATTACAATATATCTCAAAAATTACAAGGTATGAACTTCTACACAGTTTCAATTTTTTCATAAAATAAAAAATCTTAAAAAATAGAGTCATTTCTTGTCCCATGTATTAGAAAACATGACTTTTCCTTGATCCCATCCTTGACCCTATTCATCTTTATGCCCTATGAAAAACATTTCAAAACATGGGATGAGCATAAAAAGCCCAGTAAGAGTTATAAAACAATGAAAGAAAACATTATTCCATCATTTCATACATAACATAATCTCTTTAACATACCTCATGAAATCAAAAGATTTATGAATAACACATAGAAAACCTAAATCATAAAGGAAACTTGTGGCATTTATATCATACTTACATTGTAGCTATAACAACTACGTGTGGAGTTACATTTGGTATACCCATCACAGTATATTCTCTAAGTCTCTTAGGATGAATATTCACATTTACCTCTGTCACATTATCCAATGCATTGGAGAGCTATCTCGAGCTCACCCGCCCTAGGGTTATCACAGTGCCACCCGTATATGTAAACAATTCCCAGGAACCATAACATATTCGTAACACATAAAACAAACATAAAAGAAAGATAACATTTCCACATTTCAATCACAATATATCATTTAAATATATTGACATAAAAAACCCATTATCAAAACCATTATCTATACCAAAATATGTAAAAGTGTATATGGTATTTATTTTCATTTTAAAAACATTATGGCTTATTAAGGTAGCCATAGATCAAATAATACTCACGGCGACAAAAACGTTGTTGTCACTACTTACGTTAAAAGAGACATTCTTTTTTTCGTTTAGTAAAATGCTTCATAGAAAAATATTACCTTTTAATGAAATGAAAATTCAAAGGTGTTTAAACAATGTATAAAATAAAATCGTGTATTAAAACAAAATATGCCTCAATGAATGAAGATTGAGACAAAGCCCCTTACCTCGTGTCCAAATTGACCCGTTCATTCTTTAATCTTCTGAATAATAAACTAATGTTAATTTATAATTTCTTAAGAACCTTTTTCAAGTTTATTATTCCTTTTATATCAATTATTACCATGTTATAATCATTATTTAATCATTTATGTTACTAATGGTCATTTTGTCGATATTTGGTACTTGAGTCAAAAATGGACATCTTATCATTACAAGTTGTTCATGTGGTCAAAAAATCATTATATCCATAATTATATTCATGATTTATATATAATATATATCTTATATATCTAGTATATACATGTATTTATAATAGCACATAACATTTGGAGATAATAAATGAAATGCACCGTTCATGGAGACGATAAGTCGTACGTACGCATGAACGCTACTTCCATTTCTATTTCATATTGTAATGGAATTAAAACATAATGATACATAGGTATATTATAATTAAAATATAATATATTATATTATATCATTAACTCCATCCTTTATATGTCCCACATATTTCATTAATGAGTCATATCAATTTGAGGGGGCGGTAGTCTACACTTCCTCAAATTAAATTATCACATTTACCCATAATAGAAACCATAAAGGTATGCTATAAATGAAAAATACAAGGGAATAAATAAAAAATAGAAAAAATATATATCATATATAAATAGAGTTACATCATAATAGACACCATGATATGGGGTTGAAGATATTTGAATAATTATCGTTTCGTGAGGCAGTAGTTCGCCGTCCACAGAAACAGTATGTTCTTTACCCATTAAACAGAGGTGTGTGTAAGTTTAGTTCAAATACTTATCATAAAAAATGATAATATATTTAGGATACTTGTGTTGTTATAAAAGAACGGAATAAAAATAGTTTAGGGGGTCGGAGAAGTAAAATAAAAAAAAGAACTTAAGAGAAGACAATACCTTTAATACGGGTAACTCCCTTGGGTTTGAACAAAAAGGTATTATTGAAGTGCCTTATTCCTATGGTAAGGATTATATGTGTAATAGGAAGATCTTGAGAGCATATTTGGGAAGGGTTAGGATGAGCCAAGGGGCTTGAGATGTGTGATGAATGGGTTAGAAGTGGTGTCCTTTTATAAGGGGGAGGAGGGGCTCTTTAGGAAAATTGGAACAATTATTTTATGATAAACTTATCGTCAGTTTCAAAAGGCCCAAAAATCATTAAATTCGAAGATAAGATGACTCCTGGTCGAAATAAAATCATCCCATAATAATTGGAGAGGTTTTGAATATTATTTTAATCTTTATAATTAGATTAATTTAAATCATTTATTAATTAGGTAAACACTGCATCATTATTATGTTATACATAATTATATTTATTTGATGTCTGTAAATTATAAAAAATACCATAATATATGAAATTGTTTTATATTTCTAATGAATATTTTTGGTCTAATAGATATCTTTTATAAACCCCTGTAAAAATTAATTTACAAAAAGATATTTGTTTATGACATTTTGTCTTCACTTTATGTTAATTATAATAAAGTGTCATTATCACTCTCAAGTGGCCCCATGAAGTCCCAGAATCGACCCAAAAATTCCCATGGTCGGATCTATATCAAAAAATAGGATTAGGACACATGTTAGTGTAATTTTATATTATTATAGTAATATTTGTTTACCCTTATTTACCAGATTTACCCTTTACCCATGATAAATAAAATATTTACTGAAGAAAATATTCATAATGTATAAAAATTAAAGTTACCTATTTCAAAAATTTAGACCTCCTGATTAAAAATATGGAATCCATTTTTCCAAATTCAAAACACATAAGTGGCATAAATTAATTTAAAATTAATTCTCGCTTTCAAAACTGAAGGCGTGTTTTTACGAAATAATAACTGTCAAAAGATTGACACATGTTTATGCCCAATTTCAAAGTGAAATTAATTCCAATAACCAAAATTGGACTAAATGGTAAAAATATAATCTAATTACACTTTAAAACAAGTTAAAAAGATAATCTAACCATGCAAATAAATAATATTAAAAGGCAGTTTTGAATTAAAATACAGTATTTTCCACTATTCATCAAAAATTGAATTTTATTTGAAAAATACTAACCTTTTTACACAATGTGAATTTTGATGACCCGATTCTGAAGAAGAATTTTGTTTTTTCAAAAAGAACATATAAAATTGACCAAAACTAGATTTAATGTGGGTTCTCCATCAAAAGTTGTTAAATCAACCTTTTAAAGAATATTAGAGTGTTTATGCTTAAAATTAGATTAATTCACATTTTAAGCCTCTAAAATTTATTGGATAAAAGTAAATACATTTAAAAAACATGTATAATCATATTTTAGTTAGTTATATTTGTTCCCGCCAATACAAAGACTAAGCATTTACTACATTTAAAAAAATATTATTATATTATTAGTGTGCAATGTAAGATTTCAAAGAAACCTGTTGTTGTGTATTAGGTACGACATCGAACATATAAATCCCCTTTAAAGTAAAATTAATATTTAATTCTCAAATATTAATAAATATGAAAATGTAATATTTCTTTTTTTACCTTGGATGTTACATTGGTCAGAGTAGTGGGTGTCAAAATAATAGATACCATAATGGATGGGAGGAGGAGATTGGTATTACCCTTGGGAATGAGTAAGTTGCTGAATAATCGTACTTACGTCTTCAAACACTGTGTCCACCTTCTTCTCAAATTCAGTACTCTAAAACTCATGGACACCTTAAATGGGTACAATATACCCGAAATGAAATTCTTGTCTATTATTTTCCATGTTCTCAATAATGTTTCTGGATGAAATTTGGGTCTTATAAACTACATCACCACATGAAACCAAATCTATTTCAAGGAAACTCTTCTAGTGCTATCTAGAAATTCAGAAAATGGGTCCAGCCCTCTCAGTTCACTCTTTTATAGAGAATTAACTTGAGAAAGCGGCCAGTGGACATAAACCTTCACAAGGTTGGTATCTCTCTATGCTCAAGATGTGATTTGTGCCATCAATAGAGGGATGACCTGGATCATTTCTTCCTTTCCTGTAAAACCACTGCTTCACTCTGGATTATTATATTTAATCTATTTGGCATCTCGATACCTCATGTCAACAACATTGCATAATTTTTGCACACAACATAATTGTTTTCCAAGAAGATTCATTCTCTATTACTTGTTGCTTGTGCTGAAACATTTCATACTCTTTGGAGTGGAAGAAATAAAGGCAGGCATGATAATGCTACTTTCAATCATAAAGTTTCCATTTCACATATTCTAGCAACGACCCGATGTGAAAATCTATTCCACACTGAAAAATTCCATAACTCCATCAATGACTTTTCAATCTTGAGAAGGCTTCATTTGTCAGGTAATTTCCCCAAACCTATGGGCACTGTGGAAATTTTCTGGACTCCCCCTTTTGCAGGTTGGATAAAATGAAACCTTGATGGAGCCTCAAGGGGCAACCATGGACCATCTTTATGTGGAATTTCTTTCCGTGATCACAATAGTGACTTGCTTGATGGATTTTATGGATCTTGTGGTCATGAAACTGCCCTTGAAGCTGAGATGATGGCACTTATTAAAGCAGTGGAGATTGTTCATCAAAGAAATTTGAGTAATATCTGGTTTGAAAGTAACTCTACTACTATTGTACATGCTGTTAGAAAGAATCAGATTCATCTTGCCTGGAAACTTACCCCGAAATGGATCAAATGCCTTGACACTCTTGCCTCAATGAACACTATCATTACACATGTTTACCATGAATCCAACACTCTTGCTGATAGACTTTCAAATGAAGGTATTGTTGAATCCCCTGGTTCACATGCGACCACAGTTCAGAGTATTTTCTAAATATCCTCAATAGAGACAAATATAAAATTCCCTCTTTTAGACTCTTGTAACCTTTTTTTATTTAAGGCTCTAATACTTTATTTTCTTAAAAAAACATGCAACAAAATCTATTGTTTTTCAATAAATAGGAATTAAATCATTATAAAAACACTAAATTAAAAATTTATCACATATTTAGTGTGAGGGAAACATGAAAAAATCCTTTTAAATCATTACCAATATTTATGAAGTGTTTCCCCTTGATATTGTCTTATCCCACAAATTACTTTCCATATTGTGTTAGTTCTAGTGGCTGGGAATTATTTTTTAGGAAAAAGGCATTTCATGTCCGCCCAACATCTAATTGGAGAATTAACATAACAAAAAAAAATCTTTTGTAGCATCTTCTAATGAAAAAAGTAATTACTTAAGCTTTACTTGTTCTTCATCCACATTAGCAAGTTTTATGGTTAAACACACAATGTGAAATTATTTTAAATTATTTTGTGGGTCTTCTCCAGTGAGTCCATGGAATCTTGGTAAAAATAAATTAAATGATATTTGACTTCAAAATTGGGTGCCTCGCCGGGCATTTGAATATATGTGGGTTTGATATCAACAAAAGGTTACTTTAGTTATTTTAGTGTTCTGCTATTTTTTTCCATGTTATGAATGTTTATTTCAGTTTGATATTAGTTCTAGAATAAGAATAAGGATCAGTAAGGGTTTCTAGATGTGATGTTTCCCCCTTCAAAGGGTTTTCTTGTGTGTCATTGTGTCGCTGAAGTTGGATCCTCTCTAGTTTGGGTTCAAGTGGTGGTAAATCTCTTAGATCAGAATGTGTCATGCATAAAACCTACACAACATGATGCTTTTATCAAAAAATGAAAAAAATGTAGGAAGGAAATAATCAAATAAATAATAACCAAATTAAAAATATGTTCATAAAAACTCACACTATAACTAAAGCGCTCCTCGAAAATAGTGAAAAAATTTGAACACTTTTTCCTAACATGTCAAATTGATTATTTTCATAAGGATTATTTATAGTATAGGAAATAACCTAGGTCATCTCACAAAGAGAATTAGTGTTTTATAGTTTTTATTTTTAATAAAAAGGAATAAGAGAGGGGGATGGTTTTGATTTTTTTTAAGAAAATAACAAAATATAAAGAGTTTAATTATTTAGAAACCATGTGTATTTTGAAAAATATGAGATAAAGGTGTCGTTTTTATATCACTATGCATATTTTAATTTCATTTTTCATATTTATTCATTCATGTTTGTAATAATTCTTTGGTTGAAATTAATTGGGAACCTGATTAATTCCTATGGTATTATTTCAATGCGTGAAGAACCAAACCATGACATGACAATAATACTGTCATATTCCAGAAAAAATGCATGGAATAAGATATTTAAAATTAGATTGAAATATCAATAATGTGCGTAAGAAAATGATTCTTGTGTTGTTCAATCAGAATAACACTAGTCACACACTCAAAACCACACACCGATCAGTTAGAAATTAAGAGCATAACATTCACTGGAATCAAAAAAAGAATTAAAATATGAAATCTTGTAAGATACCTAGAATAAAATTTTTAAACTCCCAAATTAAACCAATCCAATAACTAATATATTTGTGGTAAATCCCTTGACATGTGTGTAGCTCTCTCACAATGAACACCCACTGTTTATCCCAACATTAAGAGGATGAGTATTCTTGAGTGGAACTCCTTCTTCATCATTGATCCCCCTATGAGGATAGGGGCCTCCAGAATTTATAGGGTGAAATGAGGAATAATCCAGAAATCCAAATCATAAGCACATCATCCCTATGTAGAACATACAAATGGGGTACCCAAGTTTCCATTTTGTAGGCAACGTGAAAGGTGGTTTTGGGAACACCAATTTCTTAAAACCACTTGGACCATGGTTTTTGACATCCATATAGCCATATCATTATTTTGAGTAAACTAATTAGTTTTTTCCCAGATATTGAATATATCAAATAAACATTTGGCATCATTTTGTGGCCAAAATCCCAAGTTATGTCTAAAACATAGCACACGACTTATGACATCGTGTAGATTAAGTGACATGGAAAGATCAGTTTGGATGGGCCAATTAATGGCCAAATTTGTATTGGGTGTCCTCAAGAAGAGTTGTATCCCACTAAATTTTGGATCCACCCACAAAAGATCATACCAATTGGACTCATGGATTAGTAGTAGTATGTGATTAAATCAACTGGTGTTCTTGGATCCTATGCAGTTTGGCCAATTTTTCTTAAACTTTATCATGGGCCCTCCAAATCCCCTCCACCTGCAATGTAATTATCAATTCATGTAACATTTACAATTTTAATAGTGACAAACACAAAATAATTTCTTCAAAAATGAAGTGAAATTTGTTATTATTTTTATAATTTTCAATAAAAAACTAGTTTAGCACAATGGTTAAATTGTGAAAATGAAACATTGAATCACCGTGTGATCACACCCCCACACCTAAAAATTTTCACTCCTGGTAAATGTCACATTTCAAAAACGTATGCATGGAGGTATTACCAACACCATGAATATTAAACATTGAATAAAAATATAATCAATTATTGAAATGTGATCAATGGAAAAGTCACACTAAGGATTTATTCCGAATGATCAGAGAAAATCATGTCTCATAAATTATATCAGAATTAAATTCTAAGAGATGCATGATACCAATATGAGAAAATAATTCACAAGTTAAACATGTCAATAATTCTCAACATGTGTTTTTGAATACCATTATATAGAATTCTTTCCACTTTCAATCATGTAAATGTAGGTTATTTTAAAATTTCTCATCTTTAATGATTCTATCCACTAAACATTCCTTATATAGTTTACAATTAAATTTAAAGACTCACTCAATTAAGAATTATTGGATATAGGACATTGATATCCTGACCTAGATATCCCCTTATGTTGTATATTTCATCACTCCCTCATTTTTTCTTGAAAAGTTAAACGTAGAACAAATCTCACACTCATCACCCAATCATTGATTGATCTCCTCACGACATTAATTGTAATAGTTATAAAAAGATAAATTTTTGAGGAATATTGGTTTGGACCTAGAAAATACACAACCTATTTGTTGTTTTTTTATGGGTGTACAATAGTTTGATAAAAGGTACACTTGTATATTCCAATCTAGTATAGTAATGAAAAATATTGGATAAGGAATGAATGTATGAAACAAATAATTTTTATAAGCTAAAAATTTTAATCCTAACTTGTTTTTTTTTCATTTTATTGAGTTGGATAAAGTCACACATAATGGTTGTGTGCAAAAATGTGTGGAGAAATTAAGTGGCACAATTTTCCTGAAAATCACTTACACAAAAGGGTAACATTATTATCAGAGGTTTCAAAGTGATACACTTAAGAAAAAGTCACACGTCATTGCTAAATTCATGCTAAAACACACACTCCATCATTGAAACAATTTTTGTTTTGATTTATTTGGAAAATGATAAAACAACATGAAATACGAATGTTACTCATGCATTTTCAATAAAATCCAGGATTAACCATGCATCATTTTCCATGATAATTTTTTTATCCAAAATAAAAATATTGGAGAAAAGTGATGGGGAATAAGGGGGGAAAGTGAAAATAATATACTGTAAGTGAAAAGAGAAAATGAAACAAATAAAATGAAAATTCCTAACTCACCCAAGAATATAACCACCCCCACACCTAAAGTGTGTTGTGTCCTCACTGTAATAAAATAGAATGTTGGAAGGAAGGATAAAACCAGCTGAGTGTCATTCATAGATTACTTATTGAACATGGATTTCCTCTATCGGGGACTTCGAAATGGCTTCATGAAAGTGAATCAACCTATTCCCATTGATAGTGATGTTTTGCTATGTTTCTTCATTTTGAACCTAAACAACTCCAAATGGTTAAACATTAGTAATAGTGTATGGTCCAAACTAATGGTAATGAAGCATACCTGGATATAAATTTATCCTTTCATTGTAAAGGATGAACTTATTCCCAATGTGGAATTGACAATGAAGGATGATATGGTCATGGGAATCCTTGGTTCGCTCCTTATAAATCTAGGAGTTCTTAAATGAATATTTTCCCATTTCCTCCGGCTACTGAATCTATAACTTCCTTTGAGAACCTGCACCAGAAAGACTAGAATTGCATTTTTTTAGTGGCCCAGTAGGCTTGATTATCTATCTCAATAGTGATATGAAAACTCTTTCCACACACAATCCTATAAGGTGACATACCAATGAGAGTTTTAAATCTAGTAAGGTAAACCCATAATGAATCATTGAGTCAAAGATTCTAATAATTTCAATTGGGTTGAATCCTTTTATCCTGAATTTGATTTACCACTCTATTAGACACCCCATATTCACCATGTGTTTATGGGTGATATGCAGTAGACACTCGATCCCTGAACCCATATTAATGAAGAGGTTATTACATTATTTGGTTGTTGAAATGAGAACCCTGGTTAGTGATGAGGAACCTAGGTAATCTGAACCTACAAACGTTTGGGGTCATCCAAAATTCCACAATAGTTATGGAATCAACAGTCCTTTAAGAATGTGATTTTACCTATTTTGATACATAATTTACTTCCAAAATAATGTACAAGTTGATAAAGTAACTGGGAAATGGACCAATAAAGTCAATGCGCCAATCATTGAAAATTTCATAGAAGAGAAGGGGTTGTTGTGGAATTTAATTTCTTTTAGGAACATTACCCATTATTTGACAATGAGGACAAGATTTATAGAAATCATGGGCATATCGAAATAATGTTTGCCAAAAGAGACAATAATTGTGGAGTTTGCGAGCAGTCTATTGGGGACCAAAGTGGACCCCACAAGAAGAAGTGTTGCAAAACCTATGGACGGACTAAAAATTGTAATCGAGAACACAACACCTGAGAACATGATCAAAACATGTGCGCCAAAGATAGGGTTCATCCCAAAATGTACCAATGATACTCATGTTTTAGATAGTCAACTTGGTTTTTTTAAATCAGTAGGAATGAAATATGTTACAAAATAATATCCAATTTCGAAATACCAAAGAATATTATCTTGAACTCGATACAATTTTTCATAGAGAAACATGTAACTTGTGGTAATAAATGGGGATGAGTCAATGTCAAAGGATTTTTGGATCCTACTAATATGGTTAGACACCATATTCTCTGCTCCTTTTTTATCAAATTTCTAAATTTCATTTCTAAAGGAGAAGCATCCAGAGAATGAGACGTGGTTTTTCTTTTGTTTTCTTAAGAAGATACAGTTGGGCTGTAGGGTCTATAAACACAATGAATTTGGACCCTAAAAGTTATGACCTGAATTTAACCAAGGAAAACACAATGGAAAAAACATATTTTTCAGTTGCGGTGTAGTTTTCTTGGGTAGGGTCTAGTGTACATATGGCAGGGGAAATGAAAAGTGAATCTCGATCAACAGATTATGATAAGACTTCCCCAACAACATAGTAAGAGGCAAAACACATGATCTCAAATGGTAAATCCAACTGAGGTCGTCAGATTGTTGTGGGTGATGTGAGACTCTATTTTAATTTGATAAAAGATTCATCAAATTCCTTATAAAAACAAATTTATTTTCTTTTAGAGAGAAATTGAGATCGGGGGAGTTCTAATTTACTAATTTCATGAATAAAACAATGGTAAAACCAAGAATGACCTAAGATATACCACCCATCCCACACATTTTTGGGGAATGGAAGGGAATAAATGGCATCAAATTTTGATTTATTAGCTTTGATACCATACCCATAAATGACATTCCCAATTACTATAACATATTTTCCCATGAAATGGAATTTCTCATAATTTAATATGAGAATATTTTCTATACCATGATATAGGACTGAACTAAGACTATGGAAACATTCATCAAAGTAGGAGTTATACATAGTGAAATCATCTATAAATACTTACATACAGTTATACATGTAATTAAAAAAAATAATTAACATGCATCACTGGAATGTATCTGGAAAATTGCGCAGACCAAATTGAATCCTTCTATAAGAAAATAGGCCAAAGGGGCAACTGAAGGTTGTCATTTCCTAACCCTTGGTGGTAATATGAATCTAAATGTATCTAGAATACCCATTAAGGAAACAATATTGGGATTTACCTACTAACACCACTATCATTTGGTCAATGAATGACAATGGGAAATGGTCCTTCTTAATGTATTGGTTTAATTGGTGATAGTCTATACAAACACACCTACTATTCTTCACATGAGTTTGAAGTTATTAATTTTTTCATTTTTAATTTCCATTAGACCAGTTTTTTTAGGAACCACATGAAATGGACTAACCCATTGGATATCAGATATGTGGTACATGATTCAAAAACCCATTAATTTTGTTACATAATTTTTAACAATATCTAGGTGGTTTGGGTTCAGCCGATGTTGTGCTTGGATCACTGGTTTGGCCTTATCATTTAATACTATATGAAATGGGAAAATTGATTGGATAAAACTAAGAATTTCAGAAAGTTTCCATCTCAATGCTTTTTTATACTCCCTCAAAAGTTCAAGCTGTAGTAATTTATGATCCGGAGGGACTGAACTAGAAATGATGATAGGAAACTTATATCCATTCTTGATATAGAAATATTTTAAATCATGAATAAGTTTTCTCAGTTCCAATTCAAGTGGATTTTGGATTAATGGGAGTGTGTATGAAAGTGAAAGGTTAATAATATTATCTAACTACTTAATGGTAACATTATCATTTGAAAAATTATCTTTTACTAGCTTAACAGGATCATCAATGGTCATTAGATACTCAGGGTTCAAGAAATATTTAATTAACAAACATGCTTTACATTTTTCTAGATCAGCACAACATTCGATGTGTGATTTATTACCTAGAATTTCAATCAAGGATAAAATCACTTTAAGGGTATTGGGGGAAAGAAAAGATGTTTTTTTAGGGGAAGAGAGTACATAAATGGAATTAAAAGAGAGAGAGGATAGTTCTTCTGTGGGGTGTTTCATGGAATCAAGGATGTTGAGGTGGAAAATTTCACCACCAAAAACCATATATAATGTACCATTATGGAAATTAATTATGGTGTTGATATTTTTCAAGAAAGTTCTTCCCAATATAATTAGGGAATGTTTATTCATCCTATCATCTTCCATTTTAATCACATAATAATCAGCCAGAAATATTTAATATTCACCCTCATAAGAACATACTCTAACACACTAATGGGGTGTGATGTACTCCATGTTTCATATTGAACAAAAATTCTAGTAGGATTCATTTATCCGACATGTAATGAAGATTAAATGGAGTGAGGCATCACATTTATAGAATCACCAAAATCAAGAAAAGAATAGGAAAAGGAATACTCCCATATGGTGCACAGAATCGAGAATGTTCCAAGATCATTGTATTTGGTGGGAAGTGATGGATATGTCAATGTGGATAGGTTTCTCCCCAATATCACCTTCTCATCACATCTAAGTCACTTTCAGTGTGTACACATAACCTTTATAAACAAGGCATGTCTGGGAATTTCCATTATGACATCAATCAAGGGTATGTTAACCTACACTTTTTAGAAATTTTCCAAGATTTATTTATCATGTTCAATATATTTTTGTTTTCTTGGTTGGGTTCCCCATTGGAGAAATAGAAGAGGAATGTTTGGGCTAGGTGACTCATCGATAAACACACTCTTTAATTTGGAAGAGCTTCTCTTGGGGAAATATTTTTTAATATTGGGACTAATTTCAATAGTTGGGATAGTGTTTTACTTAGGAGGGGATGAATCTAAAGGATGGTTCATTTGGATTTTATGTTTAGTTCCACTCCTAAGGGTTGTGGCACTAACATTTAACTTATCTCTAGGTTCAACTAGTGGTTGAGATGGTAGTTTACCAAACCATTACTTTGGATTTCCACCCATCGAGCCGGCTAGTTGTCCTCATTGGGGTTTTAGGTCTTCTATGGATTCTTGGGTGGTTTCTTGGAATATGAGATTTTTAGAAGAAATTTGTTTCATCATTTATTCTCAGCTAGGATCTAGTTTTGTATGGGTTTGTTGGATAGTAATTTGTGGTGGTTGAAGATTTCATAGTGTTTTTGGTTGACTACTCTACCTAGTTGGATTAATTGTTGTTGATGTTGGTTTCAATACCCCCTAGATGATAGGTTTGGTTTTCTTTCCACTCAGGGTTGGATGGATAATATTATTCTTGCCTAAATGGTTGGTTATAGGGACATAATAGAAATATTGCCTCACAACTTTTAAATGATACTCTCAAATGAGGAAATTGGTCAGAGTAAGGGGTGTTATAAGAATAGATACCACAATGGATAGGAGGAGGAGATTGGGATTTCCATTTGGAATGAGCAAGTTGTCGAAGAAGGGTACATACCTCTTCAAAATTTGTGTCCACCTTCTTCTAAAATTTAGCAGTATCCACCTCATGGACACTGTGAATGGGTACACTATACGTTGAACCTAATAGTTGTGTATTTTGTTCCATGTTCTCAATTAGGGATCATATAACAATTGGGGCCTCATAAAATAGTTCCCACCAACAACAATATTAATTATATTTTGATCAATTGGAATTAAACCTTTATAAAAAATATGAATTAAAAGTTGATCACTTATTCGGTTGTGTGGGAAAATTGACCAAATAATTTTAAATATTTCATAATATTCATGATGTGTTTTCCCTTGAGATTTTCTTAATCCCATATATTTCATTATTTATTTTTGTAATTCTAGAGGCTAGGAAGTATTTTTCAAGAAAAACCCATTTCATGTTTTCCAAACCTCTAATTGGGGAATTAACATAATATGGACAATCTTTTGCAGTATCTTATAATGAAAATAGAAAATCCCTATGATTTTCCAATTCTTCATCCACATTCACATGTGTTTAACCCTCTGTGAAATGGTTATTTTAATAATCAAAAATCATTTTTATTTCTCTTTATACATAAATTTAGTCAACTATTCATTCTATTCTAAATATTTTTATATATGTTTAATCATGTCTACATATGTTTATCTATGATTATTTATGGTGTTATATTTACCTGGAGGTGTTCTGGATTGAACAAACACTTGGTGTGTATTTCATGTTTTTGTCGCACCGATGAGAACGACCACACCAATGAAGAACAGTCACACCATTGACGAACAGTCGCACCAATGAAGAACGGTCGCACCGATGAAGAATGGTCGCACCGATGAAGAACAGTCGCATTGATGAAGAACGGTCGCACTGATAAGAATGGTCACACCGATGAGAACGGTCGCACTGATGAGAACGGTCTCACTGATGAGAATGGTCGCACCGATGATAATGGTCGCACCGATGAGAACGGTCACACCGATGGCAATGGTCATACCGATGCAGATCACATGACCTACTGAAACCAATGCTGATCAAATGACCTATAGAAACCGATGCTGATCAAATGACCTACCGAAACCGATGAAAATTCAAAATGACTTACCGATCTCATGACTCACTGATAGTCATGCAAACTTTTTGAATTTATATTAACTCTTATTTATTTCCAATAGTCGTGTTTGATGTTTTTAATGCAATAAATGTTATTTAATGATAGTTTTTGGATGTCAGGAAACCCTACCTCGTACCTGTAAAAAGTTTATCATTCTTTTTTCTAGATCTCGAGGAATAAAAAGGAAGATCTACAGTAAAAAGGAAAGGTGGAAAAGAAAATAAAGAGATACATGAAAGAAGGTGCAAGTGTGTGCAGTCCCAGGGGAAAACAAGGAAAACTAAAAGAACACTTGAAAAAATCAGAGAGCTTGAAGAAGATCTTACACCTTGAACAAACAAAAAGACTAGAAGTTGTGCCTCACTAGAAATCACATGAACAAGTCGAAATAGCTGTATCTGAGAAGAATAAAGATACTATGTTTTTGATTCATCCTTACTAGAAAGGACTTGACTTCCATCTGCATCATCAAAACGAGTCCAGAGCATATCTGCAATTACACAGAGCTTTCTAAACTCTATTATTTCCTCTGTCGTGTCCCTTTGCTTCACATTCTGAGCAGTATGTGTGTACATCTATTTACAGTATATACACATTGTCTCCTGAGCTGAACTGGAGGATATTAAATCCTCACACCAAACATTATATACCTTCTTGTATCCCACTGAGAGTTGTGGAAGAGATCAAGTGTGACCTGGATAGCCTGGGAGCTGTTGCTTTTGTTTTTCCCACAATGAATTGTGGTAGAGGTCTTAGGCCCTAAACGGTCTCTATACTGTTGTTTTCCCTGATCCAGGGTGTGGATCAAATTAATATAAATTGTTTGAGAGGACTAAGTCTCAGCTTGAGACTGATCCTCTTGGTTACATATGTTGTGAATCTTAGGCTAAGTTTAAATTATATTATATATATTTTGAATTCCACTGCTATTTACTTCAAAATACAAATCTATTTTAATGTCACTCTGATAGTTAAATTATCCAGTGTTTGTAACTTTTGTATATCAGTAGATTAGCTTCAAAAGCTAATTTAATCCTCTGATTAAATTAACTGAGACCTAATCAATCTTTTGAGAATCTAATTGAACCTTTATAGTTTTACAAATTCACTACAGTTTAACTTGTTTTAAATTAAAGGATTTTTAGAGAAATATTTTAACAGAAATTTTAATTGTTACTCAATTCACCCCCCCCCCCCACTCTTGAGTATCCACTCCGACTGACATTTGGTATCAGAGGTGGTTTTTTTATCAAGGTTTTCAAAATACTCCGTTTTTCAACTGTGATTTCAGTTGTATCTTAAAGATCTTAAATTTCTGTTAGTTCTAAATTTTGTCATTTTAAATATATTTTCTAAAATATTATTATGAATAATATACTAGAAGGTTTACTACCAACAAGCCACCTTTCTTCAATGGTACAAATTATGCTCAGTGGAAACATAAAATGAAAATTCACTTAGAGAGTATGGGATTTGACATCTAGACTGCTATAGAAACTCAGTATAAGATTCCAGACACTGAGAGGACTACTTGGGATGAACCTACTAAAACTTTTTATAATAATAATTGTAATGCTATGAATGCCATGTACTGTGCTTTCGGAAATGGAGAATTTAATCGCATATCTTCTTGCAAAACTGCTTATGAAATTTTGGATACCTTGGGTGTTTCTCTTAAAGGAACAACCAATGTTAAGGAAATGAGATTGAATACTTACAATATTAAATATGATAATTTTAAAATGAATCTTGATGAACCTATTTCTGACATGTATCTCAGGTTCAATGAGATTGTCAACACTATGAGCTCACTTGGAAAAGTTTCTCCTGCAAAAGAACAAATCATGAGAATATTAAGATGTCTGCCAGACAGATGGAGAGGCACATCAGTTTCAATTAGAGAATCATGTGATATTTGTGCTTTACCTATTAAGGAATTAATTGGTGAGCTTATGATGTATGAAGAAGAACATAAAGTAAACAAGGAAGATGATGATGAACCAAAAAGGAAGTCAGTGGCATTTAAGTCTACTATCTCAAAGAGAAAGTACAATAAAAATGTACACATACCAATTGAATGCTCAAGTAGTGATGAGAGTGTATCTGACAGTGATGCTAAAATGGCTCAAATAGCCAGGATATTTAAGAAGTTCTATAAGAAGAAGAAATTCTTCAGAAAATCAAATTATAAGGGAAAGTATGACAACAAAGGTCATTGGAAGAAATATTGGAAAAGGCCTGATAAAAGTTATGACATTGTCTTCTATGAATGCTAAAGGAAAGGACATCTAAAAGCAGACTGTCCAAAATTGAAGTTCAAGAAGAAATATGACTACAAGGACAAAAAGTACAAGAAATCTATGAAAGCAACTTAGAGTGCTTCAGAAGACACTTCAAGTGATTCTGATTCTACTAAGTATGAAGACTCTCACAAGGCTAACATGTGTTTTATGAAAAAAAACATCTGAGGTAACACTGGACACTGTTGCCTTAAATTTATATTATTCTGGAGTTGATTCTGATTCTGAATATGAAAACATGTCTAGTTAGAAACTATTTTAATATTTAAATATGCTAGAAGAAAATTGCAATGAGATTAAGGACAATTATAAAACCTTAAAGAAATAGCATTCCTTAACCAGCTCTGTTAAATCCTACCTTGATATAGAAAAGGAAAAGAATTCTCAATTACTGTAGGAAAATACAGAACTAAAAATGTCTAATGAGAAACTGAGGAAGGACATAGGAAAGTTCAAAAATGGAAAATACACACTTACAAAAATGTTAGGTAAACAAGTGTCACCAAAATATACCACTGGTATAGGCTATCATCCTAGACATAGATAGATCACTAAAACTAGATTTATTTCTAAATCTAGATAGAATGATCCTAGTTCTAGTTCTGGAAATTCATATGCTTCAACTAGTTATTCATATGGTTATAAATCAAATAAAGTTTATCTTTAAAAAACTATTGATTCAGTAGATTATATGAGACCCATGAGACAAATCTACATACCTAAGTCTTTGCTTGCTAACTTATCTGGACAGAAGAAAATCTGGGTACCAAAATCATCTTCTATTTAAACCTTCTTTGTAGGAGACTTGCTTGAAGAGTTCTCACAAGAAGGTATGGTACTTGGATAATGGATGTTCAAGACAAATGACATTAGACTACTCATTCTTTAAAACCTTAATCAAAGTTGATGGAGTCCATGTCACCTTTGGTGATAACTCTAAAGGAAAGATCATTGGCCTAGGCCAGATTGGTAACACTGATTCAGTTTTAATTTCAAAAGTTTTATTTGTTGATGGACTTAAGTATAATCTGTTAAGTATCTATCAATTGTGTGATGATGGTTTCAATGTTAAATTTGAAAATTATTCATGTAATGTTTTTAATTCCAAAAATGTTTTAGTATTTTTTGCTTTGAGAAATGAAAATGTTTATGTTGTTGATTTGAATTCTTTATCTAAACAAAATATTACTTGTTTAAATACTTTTTATAATGAATCTTGGCTTTGGAATAGAAGATTATGACACTGCAACATTCATTCACTTAGAAAACTGACTAGGAAGAACTTAGTTAGAGACCTACATAATCTTGAATTCCCAACTGATAATGTTTGTAATCCCTGTCAAAAGGGAAAGCAACATAAAGTTTCATTCAAATCAAAGAAAGAAGTTTCAACTTATCAACCTCTCGATTTGGTTCACATTGACTTGTTTGGAACTTCTAGAGTTTCTAGTTTAAATGGGAAGCACTATGTTTATGTCTTAGTAGATGACTTTTCTAGATACACTTGGGTATATTTCTTAGCTCACAAAAGTGAAGCTTGTTCTTTCTTTATTAAATACTCCAAGTCTGTATAAAACCATAGTGGACTTATGATTAAGACCCTGAGAAGTGATCTTGGTCGTGAGTTTGAAAATCATGAGTTTGAATCTTACTGCCCACATAATGGCTATAATCACAACTTTTCTGCCCCTAGGACACCTCACCAGAATGGTGTAGTAGAAAGAAGAAATAGAACCCTTCAGGAAATTGCTAGAACAATGCTCAATGAGCATGACTTACCTTTTTATTTTTGGGAAAAAGTAGTAAATACATCTTGTTATATTATCAATAGAGTCTTGATCAGACCTGTTCTCAAGAAGACCCCTTATGAATTGTGGAATAATAAGAAACCCAAAGTTAGGTATTTTAGAGTTTTTGGTTGAAAAGTCTTTATTCTCAATACTAAGGAAATCGAGAAAAATTTGCATCCAAGAGTGATGCAGGAATATTTTTAGGATATTCAATTACTAGCAAATCCTATAGAGTATTTAATAAGAGAACAAAGTGTGTAGAAGAATCTGTTCACATCAAATTTGATGAAACTGATCCACATGAACCTAAACCTTCGCTTGAAAATCTTGAAGAATATTTTTTTATTCTGAACATTAATGACAAAAATAGTGACCCGGTTGTTAAGTCAACCAGCTCTGGAAATGTTCCAGAACCTTCTTCTGATGAATCCCAACCTATAGAAGAACCTGAAATTTCCAGTCCTACCTTCACTAGATCAACTAGCATTCTAAAGAATCATCCTTTAGATGATTTTGTTGGTAATCTCGATTGAGGGATGCAGACTAGAGATTCTCTAAGAAATCAGGTTAAACATCAAGCCTTTCTTTCACATTCAAAACCTAAAGATATCAATGATGTTATCAATGATGAGTTTTGGGTAATGGTTATGCAAGAAGAGTTAAATCAATTTGAAAGAAACAATGTCTAGGAATTAGAAGAAAGACCTAAAGAAACTTTAACCATATGCACTATATGGGTTTTTAGAAATAAAGTTGATGAGTCAGGAAATATAGTTAGAAACAAAGAAATTCTAGTTGCAAAAGGGTATAGTCAAGAGGAAGGTATAGACTATGAAGAATCCTTTTCAGCTGTAGCTAGATTAGACTCCATTAGGATCCTACTTGCCTATGCTGCTCATCTGAATTTCAAGTTATTTCAAATGGATGTCAAAAGTGCATTTCTAAATCGTTTTATAATTGAACATGTTTTGGTTGAACAACCACCTGAATTTACAACCCACCATTTCCAAAATCATGTTTTTAAACTTTCTAAGGATTTATATGGTTTAAAACTGGCTCTAAGAGCTTGGTATAATAGAATAACAAATCTTCTAATTTCCAAAGGTTTTACTAAAGGTATTGATGATCCCACTCTCTTTATTAAAATAAATTATAAGGATATTTTGGTTGTACTAATTTATGTTGATGACATTATCTTTGGTTCCTATAAAATTTCATTATGTACTGACTTTTAAAAAATTATGCAAAATGAATTTGAAATTACATTAATGGGAGAAGTAAAGTATTTTATTGGTTTTCAAATATTTCAAAAGAAAGATGGTATAATTTTAAATCAAAGTAAATATACAAAGGATCTTTTAAAAAGTTTTGGTTTGGATAATAATAAGGGAAGTGATACACCGATGAGTACCACCTGTAAGTTGGATGATGATGAAACTGAGAAATTAGTTGATCAAACCAATTATAAAGGTATGATTGGGAGTCTACTTTATCTTACTACTAGTCGACCAGATATAATGTTTTGTGTATGTATGTGTGTAAGATTTCAAGATAATCCTAAAGAATCACATTTGATTGCTGTTAAAAGGATTTTCAAATATCTTAAACATACTACCAATTTAGTTTTGTTTTATCCTAAAGGAAAATCCTTCGACATAATGAGTTATTCAGATGATGACTTTACTGGTTGAAGGTTAGATAGGAAGACCACATCTGGAAAATATCATCTTTTGGGAAAGTCCCTGGTATATTGGTGTAGTATGAAATAGAACTCTGTTGCATTATCTACTACTGAAGCAGAATACATTGCTACTGGTAGTTGTTGTGCACATATTATGTGGATGAAACACACTCTATTGGACAATGGATATCAATTTATACATGTGTCTATAAATTGTGATAACACTAGTGCAATTAGCATCTCTAAGAATCTTTTGTCTCACTCTAGTACCAAACACATTGATGTCAGACATCACTTCTTGAGAGATCATTATCGAAAGGTGATATTTATCTGGAATGTATTGACTCTGAACAACAAATAGATGATATCTTCACCCAAACCTTGAACTCATAAGGGTTTAATTTTATGAAGCATGAATTAGGTATGATCGATCAGTGAAACCGATCAGTAAAACCAATCAGTGAAACCGATGATTGAAACCGATGAGTGAAACTGATCTTTTGTTACCGTTCGTATCGTACATTTTTTAACAATATAGGTGTTTTTCAAAATGACATTGTTTTAATTAATCGATATTATATTTATCATTGTAACCCTAAATGATAAATTTAATGACCCATGACTATTTCTTATCCCAAGAACTATGACTCTTCATCTCCCACCGAACCTTACTTTTTCTTAAACTTGAACCTCTTGAACCTCTCGAACCTTATAAAATCCTTCAAACCCTTGAAAACTCTCAAACATCCAAATGTGAAAGAAAAAGAATCAAATCAAGAAATCTGAATGATTATCTCTTGTGAAATGAGCACAAGGAGAATCGAGCAGCATGACTCAAAGATCAGTAAACCCAGAGTTGGAAACTCAGGTGGTTACTGTAGAAAAGGAAGTGAGTGATGAATGGGTGTTATCCAGAAAGTCTACACTTTTGAATGTTTTGATGATGCAAGGATGGAAAGACTGGTTTTGTGATAAAAACTGAGTCTTCTACCCAAACCTTGTGCAAGAGTTTTATCTGAACATACCTATTGTTTTGGATGGAGCAGAAGCTGCAAGACTATCTTCTATAGTCAAAGGAAAAAAATATATCTTTTTCTTCAAAGCGATTGGCTTGGTGTTTGGGAGTACCTCACAGTGGTTGATATGAAGACTATTCTGGTAATATTCCACCAACCACTGAATATTTTTCGTATAAACTTGCTCTGGAGATGCTGACTAGAAATTCTGAATCCAGAAGAATAACAACTGCTGAGTTAGATAGTGAAATTATAATTTTATTTATGTTTCTTCCGCACCAAGTCTATCCTAGAAAGGGTGATTTGGCTGCTGTGAAATATTAGAATGTTTTACTATTGTTTTTACTACTAAATGATGAGAAATTCAACTTGTGTAGATTTATTATTGTCCATATTGCTGAGATGGTGAAATCATCCAAGAAAGCTACAACCTTGTTCTAATCTAAGAATATCTATGCTATGTTAATGTTTTTGGGCTATATTGAAAATGGAGAGAAGTGTATCTTATCCAATAGTAGTTTTTTTATTAACAAAGATATTTGAAAAAGAATTAAAATCAACTGGAATCCATGGAAGAAGGCATGGGTTGCTGATGAAGATAATTTGTATGAATCTTTCAATCCTACTGATCATCCTAAGAGACCAAAGGCGATAAGAGATCCCAGTTTAAATCCTGATGAAGATGTTGTTTATTCTGATGAGGAAGAAGAGACAGTAGCTCCAAAGGACATTTGAGAGTCCCGTAAGGAGAAAATAGGGGAAGCCATAGTTGATGATGATGTGGATATTGAAAAATAACCTGAATCACCTCCTGATGACAGGAGTGGTCCTGATATAGTGAGTCCAATGAAAAGAAGAATTGAATTTGAACCAGCTAGTCCACCTCTCAAGTTACTAGAGTCAGAACCTCTTCTAGGTGATGAAGAAGAAGCTGAAACTGAAGAATCAAACTCTGAGGAGTATGAATCCAGTAGCAATGGTAATACAGATGAAATTTCAGTAAATAATTATGGTGATAATGATGATGGAAATGATGATGGAAATGATGATTGTGATGATGATGATTGTGATGATGATTCTGCTGCTCGACCGGTAGATGGTAAAAATGTTATCCAAGATGATCCACAACCACAATAAGTTTAAGAAGATGTTGTTCCTGAGGCTGAAAGAACAATGCTGATAGAGATTGATGTTGGTGAAGAAATATCACATGAAAATTATAGAAAAGATGATTTTGTAAAGCCCCAGTATACCTCTTGTAAAGATGCATGGGAAGAACACCAAGGTTTTGCTGTTATTGGTTTGGATTATTCAAAAGAAGAAGAAGAAGAAGAGGTGCACAAAGAAAGGGCAAGTTTTTCCATTAAGGCTAGACTAGTTGCTAAGAATGTACAAGTGATAGAAGAAAGACATGTTCCTTTAGTTTCTCGGTCGAATTTAGACAGATTTAAAGATGAGTTGCTCCATGCAGTTAAAGATACAATAAAATATGAGTTATCCCATGCTCCATCTCCATCTCCTATTGTAAAGACCTGAAGCTTGACGTACATGGACATTACATTACATTTTCGGAATACTTAGTACATAACAAAAACACACACACAAGGATCATAATAGTTTAGTGTCTTTGGAAACTTGGAACGTAATCTTCTAATCGTGGTGAAAGATCTTCAATATCTCCCATAAAGATCTTCCCTTTTTTTTACCTAAAACCATTCTTTATATCCTGGGGAAAAGAAAACATAAAAGGGTGAGCGGAAATGCTCAGTAAGGGTAAACAAAAGAAAAATCAATCACATCATATTCATAAGAACATAACTTTTGGAAATCTTAACCTGCAAAAGAGAGCATAAATTTCATAACATGGGATAAATCATAGTAGTGAAATGAAATCACAATAATCATAACTTAAAACATGAAACTTTGTGGAATACACACATAATCATAGAGAATCATTTCTTTTTAGTCAAGACTCATTGCCAAGACTATCTTAGTGGACAAAGTCCCTTTCTGAATCGAGTAACCCTCGTTTCAGTCCTGTTTCACTGAACTGGTATAACCTACCATTTCAGCCATGTCTATCTCATGAGATATAAAATCTTTACCCAATGCATTGGAGGGAGATATAGGTCCCACCCATCTCATAATGATACCATTCTTATGTGTGCCACAAAATCATAAACCATACATCATTTCATAACCCATGTAATAATAATGGGATTCTTAAACATCATGACATCATAAAACAATTCATATAAGATAAAGGAATTCATAAAAATAATTCCATCACAACATAACAAAATCAATGTAATAATAGGGATAGAAATAGAACCCTATGTTATCTTAGATGAAAAATAATTTTGATAAAACACTTGAACTCCATTCTTGAGGAAAATATCCTTTCAACTTCAAAAACACTTTTCCTTTCTTAACATGTCATACAATTACAAACTAAAAGAAGTTGATTAAAAATAAACTTGAAAACTTGTAAAGGAATCTTCTTGGAAATAATGTTTTAAAAATCCATTAATGCCGTATAAGTTAAAAAAACATTCGTTGTACTTTTTTCGGAAAAGTCAAAAAGTACCTCGTACGAAAAACGACAAAATATTCCTTTATTATCTTTTACTAAAAATTCACCGAAAGGGAAAAATTGGATTTAAACAATTGTAGGTGGATGGAAATAATATTAAATATTGAGGAAACATGGATGTGGATGATAAAATACACCCCAGTAAATTCCAATGTAAAAACAATCTCGGATAAAAATGAGATTGTAATATTTTCCCTTACCTTAGGTTCGACTTACTTTGTAAGTGTCCGAACCTCCTGTATAATGATTTAAATAATGTTATTGACTTATTACAGAATCATATTCATTGTTATTATATCATATATGGTCCACTTATGACTTTATATTACCCGTTCTTTTGTAAATTCATGTTAAAAGTAGCGTTTTGGGTAAAATCGTCTCATTTGTCATTCGCGTTTTAACTTGTAATTATTCATATGATTGGTTAGATCATAATTACTTAATTCCAGAATATAAAACATGATTTATATATAATATATATTCAGAATATACATATATAATAAATCAGTAAATGGAAATAAATACACCATTCATGGAGACGGTAGTCTGTACGTACGCATGAACGCTGTTTTCGTTTCCTTATTGAATTGAATGGAATTAAGTAGATGGCATACATATAAATATAAATAATTCCAGTATCATTATCAGGTCATATATTTCATTAGTACTTATTATATATACTTTATAATCATTCATGAATGGTTAATCATTGAGAATGAATCTCATCGCGTCGTGGAGACGGTAGTCCATACGTACGCACGAGCGATGATATCGTTCCCATGGTCGTGGAATTGTGTTGAAGTGTATGTATACTATTTCAGTATCAATATCACTTTATAATAATCATATATAGTTACTAATTACACCTTTATACCCATCCAATTAAGGTGGTGGCGGAAAATAGATTACACCACGGCGTGGAGACGATATTCCGTACGTACGCACGCGCGGTGATTTCCTTTTTCCGTAGGATGGATAGAAAGTTAATTAGAGTTGTTTCAAATTTAGAATAACATATCAGTATATAAGAAATACTTATGTCATTACTTTATCATGAAACAACTAAAGAAGAAGAAGTTGAAGAAGAAAGAAATTGAAAAAGATCGGTAATGGATATTACCTCTTTTTGACGCGCCTTTTCTTAGCCTCCACTTAAAGAATTAAGGATGGTATTTGAAGAAGACCAGGACATCTAGGATGATACTAGGGAAGTGGAGAAGGGATTTTGGCAGGGGTTGGCCGAGCTTTAGTGCTCAATTTTGTGTGAGGAGGAGGGGGAGGAGGTGTCCTTTTATAAGGGAGGAGAGGGTCACCTTAGGAATATCTCAAAATATTATTTTATATTAAAGTCAAAATTGGTTTATAATGGTTCCAAAGGGTCTTATTTCGAAGCTAAAGTGGGGATGGGTCGAAATCCTATCAACCAATAGGATTTAGACAAGTTTAGGTTATTATTTTAACCTTATCAATTAGATTTAACTCTAAGTTAAATAATTTAACTTTTACCGTGTCTTTTTGTTTTCTTACACTATATGGTTAATACACTTACTATATCATGCCAAACGAACCCCAAATTGTTTATTATTAATATATATACCCTTATCTAAGTCATTTGGTCGAACCTTAGATTTTTAGGAATAAAATAACAATTAATAATATAATATTTGATTTAAAAACTATTTTGTGTCAATTTTGACACTATTTGATATATGATTTTTGTGAAAGTCATAACAGAATTATATGTTCGAAACAAGTTGATTAAATAAATACTAATATATCATAGTAACCTAGAAAATTAGTGGAATTCATAAAAAGTCTCAAATTACATTTATTTTGGTGTTTATAACATCAATTATGTCAATATTTCATTAATAAGATAATTATTGCATCATCATTGTGTCATAACTAAAATAAATTATATAATGTCTAAAAATTAAAAATAAAATACCATTATATAGGAAATCTTTTTATCTTTCTAATGAATATTTATAGTCGAATTTATCTTATGTATAACCCCATATTAAAAATGATTTACTTATTAAACTTTGATTTTAACTATTTTAACTATTCATTAAATAAAATAATATTAAATGTCATAATCTAATCCAAGTGGACCTAAATGGTCATATTATATTCATAAGGTTGTTTTTGGTCGAATTACACTTATCCAATAGAATTAGGACATGTGTTAGGGTAATAGTAATATCATATTTACCCTTAGTTACCCTATTTACTATTAACCGCGGTAAAAAAAAGTAAAAAGTTACTATTCACCAAAAATTATTTTCATCTCATTGAACCACATTTTACTTACTGACATCAACCGTGTCTCTCGGATTTTTTAAATTCCATTCACAGAAGCGGTAAAATTAAGTTTTATGAAAAATTCAGTTTTTTAACTACCACTTAGTAGTTTCACTATTCATCAAAAATTGATGTTTTTCAGAACAATGCCAAAATTTCATCCTAAGCTATATTTCATATTCCGAATTCAAAAATGAAGTCTATTTTATCAAATTCATTACATAGAAGTTTCATTAATTAATTATATAATTAAATCCCGCTGTTAAAACAAATAGCGTGTTTTTAAGAAACAATATCTATCAAAAGATTGACAATTGATTATGTCTGGTTTAAATGTGAAATTACAACCAATGACCAACATTGTATTAAATTGTAAAAATATATTCTAAATATACTTTAAAACCACTCAAATTAATAATTTATCACTATTAATTATTTCGATTAAAAAAGTTGTTTTTAATTATAATTTAGTAATTTTAACTATTCATCAGAATATGAAAGTTATCCGAAAAGTACCAAAAATTTCACCTTAGGCTAAATTCGATACTCCGAATCTAAAAATGAATTCCATTTTGAAAAATAAAATTTACAAAATTTCAAAAAGTGGTTATTACTATTCATAACGGGTAGTTTTAATAATATTTTAATAGCATATCGTTGTTTCGTGAAACTCAGTATTGCGTACTACACACGCTATCGAGGAAGGTTGCGATTGCGTGTAATGCAAGGCAAGTAAAGGATGCTTGTTTTGCAAGCTCCTTTTGGTGTAGCGTACAACACAAGACATTAGTGAAATTAAAAAGAATATTTTTCATAAAATCTCGGGGTGTTACATTCTACCCCCCTTAAAATGAATTTCGCCCTCGAAATTCGTTGGGGTTATAAATGTTTTACTATTAGAAAGTTTATTTAATAAAAACCCACATCGTAAAAAGGAATACCAAAACCAATCTTTAAAAACAAAAGTATGAAACGTAACTGTTACCCAAATAAACTAATCACTGGGTTTCCACATAGGTGAAAATATGGATATGCAACAAAAATCTAACCATCATGTTCTGATGGAGAGTGGTAGAGAACATGGCTATGGAAAAGACAACAATCACAAATCCATAAATTTGTGACGATCTAAGGTACCATCTGATTAATAAGATATAAGAGCACTAGGAAAACATTTTTGGTTTTCAAGATCATTTCCCTAATGTTGAAGAATTTGAATTAGAATAAATACTTACTTTATTTTGGTACAATCTCACTGTTGTTCGTGCCTTGAACAATTTCCACTTCATCTCTTAAATAAATGAAGTTGAATTTTTTATTCGTGAAGTGTTAGCAGATCATGTGATAGAATGACGGGTCATTCCATCAAAAGGTTAGCAAAAGTTATTAAATATACATAAGTCATTCTATAGTGAGATTAATCATATATGGTACCTAAAATGGACTTATACTTCATATATCATACTACTTAATATAATAAAACTAGTTTCTACTAAACAGGGACTTCCTGTAGGCCAGTGGTAGGCGATAAAGGCCAGTCGCACTTCGGTTGTGGGTTTGATTCCCACAGCCTTGTCCGACGCGATGGGCTATCGCTCGTCCTGCAAGTTGTCCTTTTTCTAAAACTATAACATCCCATCAATAATATCAAAAAAACTTATATCCTTAAACAATACTAACTTATGTCCTACATAATTCATTTTAATCTTTAGGCTTATCCATAATACTGCAGTCCACTCTCATGACATAGTGAAAACGATTTCCAGAGATTTAATACCATCGTTGATCCCCATATATCATAAGATATGTCTTGTTGGTCACATTCTAAACATTCAAAGGCCTTAATCATGTATTCTCTTGAATACCAATTGAACCTTATTGAAAACATGAATGCAGTTAAATGTTAACACTTTCCACATACCAAAATCCTCAAAATTCTATATACTCAAACCATGATATCACTTAGTCCTTATATCAATCATGAGCTCATGAATACTGTCAAGAATTTCATTTTCTCTTTATCACTTCATTATGCGCATATCATCCACTTTCCAAAAAATATCTGAATAACATTTCATTGTTACTCATACCATTCATCATAAACTTTCAAAACATAAGGAAAGACAACAGTGTAACAATCCTTAGATGTCTTTTTATTCTATAGTACAACATTACACTTGATAAACATGTAATCATTCCACTACCTTCTTAAACCATTTACCGAGATTCAACAATTCTTTCATCTCACATATCATTTGTAGTCTCTTCATCATCATCAACAAAAATACTACCCATACGACCATACCGATTCTCTTCATGAGACATTCCCTTAGGGAATTGGTTTGCATAATGCCCGTACATTCCACATTTAAAACATTTATCCATTGTTGATGTCGTAGCAATACCATTAACCTCATCCATGGTGTTAACTGAAACTTTTCCATTGCACTTACTGGATTTGTGTCCTTCTTTTCCACACCCAAAGCATCTTCCAGTTCCTTTGAAACATTCTCCTTGATGCCTCTTCCCACATGATTTACATAGGGGAAATTGAACTTTCTTTCCTCTATGATCATCATGAAACTCCATATTTCTCTTATTAGCCGAGTCAGGAAACTTAACAAGTTTTACTTTATTGATCATATTATGAGATTGCTGATTCGGCATAATAATGATGTTTGGACTTCCAAATCCCATTTCATTTGATTTCTTATGAAGAATATCATTCCATTGTCAATCATATCCTCCATTATCGTGAATCATCTTGTTTCCAGCCATTTTCTAAAACCCAAAAAGAATAGTGTTAGATGCAAAAATCATAATAAAGGGGGAGTAACTTCAATATCTAACATCTTAGGTTAAATTCTAAGATCGTTACCATAGTGCTAGGACTATATCCTATATGTATACTTATCCTTAGGGACATCCCTAGACATACCTTAGAAATATCTCTAGGGATCTCACTAACGTTTTCGCGTCCTAGTTTCCAAAGGTTGACTAAACCTTTCCTCTGATACCAACTGTAAAGACCCGAAGCTTGACGTACATGGAAATTACATTACATTTGCGGAATACTTAGTACATAACAAAAACACACACACAAGGATCGTAATAGTTTAGTGTCTTTGGGAACTCGGAACGTAATCTTCTAATCGTGGTGAAAGATCTTCAATATCTCCCATAAAGATCTTCCCTTTTTTTACCTAAAACCTTTCTTTATATCCTGGGGAAAAGAAAACATAAAAGGGTGAGCTGAAATGCTCAGTAAGGGTAAACAAAAGAAAAATCAATCACATCATATTCATAAGAACATAACTTTTGGAAATCTTAACCTGCAAAAGAGAGCATAAATTTCATAACATGGGATAAATCATAGTAGTGAAATGAAATCACAATAATCATAACTTAAAACATGAAACTCTGTGGCATACACACAAAATCATAGAGAATCATTTCTTGTTAGTCAAGACTCATTGCCAAGACTATCTTAGTGGACAAAGTCCCTTTCTGAATCGAGTAACCCTCGTTTCAGTCCTGTTTCACTGAACCGGTATAACCTACCATTTCAGCCATGTCTATCTCATGAGATATAAAATCTTTACCCAATGCATTGGAGGGAGATATAGGTCCTACCCATCTCATAATGATACCATTCTTATGTGTGCCACAAAATCATAAACCATACATCATTTCATAACCCATGTAATAAAAATGGGATTCTTAAACATCATGACATCATAAAACAATTCATATAAGATAAAGGAATTCATAAAAATAATTCCATCACAACATAACCAAATCAATGTAATAATAGGGATAGAAACAGAACCCTATGTTATCTTAGATGAAAAATAATTTTGATAAAACACTTGAACTCCATTCTTGAGGAAAATATCCTTTCAACTTCAAAAACACTTTTCCTTTCTTAACATGTCATACAATTACAAACTAAAAGAAGTTGATTAAAAATAAACTTGAAAACTTGTAAAGGAAGCTTCTTGGAAATAATGTTTTAAAAATCCATTAATGCCGTATAAGTTAAAAAAAACATTCTTCGTACTTTTGTCGGAAAAGTCAAAAAGTACCTCGTACGAAAAACGACAAAATATTCCTTTCTTATCTTTTACTAAAAATTCACCGAAGGGTAAAATTGGATTTAAACAATTGTAGGTGGATGGAAATAATATTACATATTTAGGAAACATGGATGTGGATGATAAAATACACCCCAGTAAATGCCAAAGTAAAAACAATCTCGGATAAAAATGAGATTGTGATATTTTCCCTTACCTTAGGTTCGACTTGCTTTGTAAGTGTCCGAACCTCCTGTATAATGATTTTAATAATGTTATTGACTTATTCCAGAATCATATTCATTGTTATTATATCATATATGGTCCACTTATGACTTTATATTACCCGTTCTTTTGTAAATTCATGTTAAAGTAGCATTTTGGGTAAAATCGTCTCATTTGTCGTTCGTGTTTTAACTTGTAATTATTCATATGATTGGTTAGATCATAATTAATTAATTAAAGAATATAAAACATGATTTATATATAATATATATTCAGAATATACATATATAATAAATCAGTAAATGGAAATAAATACACCGTTCATGGAGACGGTAGTCCGTACGTACGCATGAACGATGTTTTCGTTTCCTTATTGAATTGAATGGAATTAAGTAGATGACATACATATAAATATAAATAATTATAGTATCATTATCAGGTCATATATTTCATTAGTACTTATTATATATACTTTATAATCATTCATGAATGGTTAATCATTGAGAATGAATCTCATCGCGTCGTGGAGACGGTAGTCCGTACGTACGCACGAGCGATGATATCGTTCCCATGGTCGTGGAATTGTGTTGAAGTGTATGTATACTATTTCAGTATCAATATCACTTTATAATAATCATATATAGTTACTAATTACACCTTTATACCCATCCAATTAAGGTGGTGGCGGAAAATAGATTACACCACGGCGTGGAGACGGTATTCCGTACGTACGCACGCGCGATGATTTCCTTTTTCCATAGGATGGATAAAAAGTTAATTAGAGTTGTTTCATATTTATAATAACATATCAGTATATAAGAAATACTTATGTTATTACTTTATCATGAAACAACTAAAGAAGAAGAAGTTGAAGAAGAATGAAATTGAAAAAGATCGGTAATGGATATTACCTCTTTTTGACGCGCCTTTTCTTAGCCTCCACTTAAAGAACTAAGGATGGTCTTTGAAGAATACCAGGACCTCTAGGATGATACTAGAGAAGTGGATAAGGGATTTTGGCAGGGGTTGGACGAGCTTGAGTGCTCAAATTGGTGTGAGGAGGAGGGGGAGGATGTGTCCTTTTATAAGGGAGGAGATGGGCACCTTAGGAATATCTCAAAATATTATTTTATATTAAAGTCAAAATGGGTTTATAATGGTTCCAAAGGGTCTTATTTAGAATCCAAAGTGGGTATGGGTCTAAATCATATAAACCAATAGGATTTAGACAAGTTTAGGTTATTATTTTAACCTTATCAATTAGATTTAACTCTAAGTTAAATAATTTAACTTTTACCGTGTCTTTTTGTTTTCTTACACTATATGGTTAATAAACTTACTATATCATGCCAAAAAAACCCCAAATTGTTTATTATTAATATATATATCCTTATCTAAGTCATTTGGCCGAACCTTAGATTTTTAGGAATAAAATAACAATTAATAATATAATATTTGATTTAAAAACTATTTTGTTTCAATTTTGACACTATTTGATATATGATTTTTGTGAAAGTCATAACAAAATTATATGTTCGAAACAAGTTGATTAAATAAATACTAATATATCATAGTAACCTAGAAAATTAGTGTAATTCATAAAAAGTATCAAATTACATTTATTTTGGTGTTTATAACATCAATTATGTCAATATTTCATTAATAAGATAATTACTGCATCATCATTGTGTCATAAATAAATTAAATTATATAATGTATAAAAATTAAAAATAAAATACCATTATATAGGAAATATGTTTATCTTTCTAATGAATATTTATAGTCTAATTTATCTTATGTATAACCCCATATTAAAAATGATTTACTTATTAAACTTTGATTTTAACTATTTTAACTATTCATTAAATAAAATATTATTAAATGTCATAATCTAATCCATGTGGACCTAAATGGTCATATTATATTCATAAGGTTGTTTTTTGTCGAATTACACTAATCCAATAGAATTAGGACATGTGTTAGGGTAATAGTAATATCATATTTACCCTTAGTTACCCTATTTACTATTAACCGCGGTAAAAAAAGTAAAAAGTTATTATTCACCAAAAATTATTTTCATCTCATTGAACCATATTTTACTTACTGAAATCAACCGTGTCTCTCGGATTTTTGAAATTCCATTCACAGAAGCGGTAAAATTAAGTTTTATGAAAAATTCAGTTTTTTAACTACCACTTAGTAGTTTCACTATTCATCAAAAATTTATGTTTTTCAGATCAATGCCAAAATTGCATCCTAATCTATATTTCATATTCCGAATTCAAAAATGAAGTCTATTTTACCAAATTCATAACATAGAAGTTTCATTAATTAATTTTATAATTAAATCCCGTTGTTAAAACAAATAGCATGTTTTTAAGAAACAATATCTATCAAAAGATTGACACTTGATTATGTCTGGTTTAAATGTGAAATTACAACCAATGACCAACATTGTATTAAATTGTAAAAATATATTCTAAATATACTTTAAAACCACTCAAATTAATAATTTATCACTATTAATTATTTCGATTAAAAAAGTTGTTTTTAATTATAATTTAGTAATTTTCACTATTCATCAGAATATGAAAGTTATCCGAAAAGTACCAAAATTTCACCTTAGGCTAAATTCGATACTCCGAATCTAAAAATGAATTCCATTTTGAAAAATAAAATTTACAAAATTTCAAAAAGTGGTTATTACTATTCATAACGGCTAGTTTCAATAATATTTTAATAGCATATCGTTGTTTCGTGAAACTCAGTATTGCGTACTACACACGCTATCGAGGAAGGTTGCGATTGCGTGTAATTCAAGGAAAGTCAAGGATGCGTGTTGTGCAAGCTCCTTTTGGTGTAGCGTACACCACAAGACATTTGTGAAATTAAAAAGAATATTTTTCATAAAATCTCGGGGTGTTACACCTGTGAACTTATCTGAGGCTTCTATGGATGATCTAACTCAGAGAGTGGTAAGTATCCTCAAACCAGACCTGTGCAATACTGGTGAGATGATTGGTAGGAATATTACCTCTCTAAATCAAATGCTCAAGGATTTAAGCAGTGTTTTAGTGTCTCTATCAGGTGAGTTTAGGTCAACCATAACTAGTATGATGGAAGTGTTAAGAAATTTGGTAAAACATCTAAAGAAAGCTGATTTGAGGAAGTTGAAAGATGAGATAAATTAGATTGTCACTCAGGATATCTCCTTCAAAATATCCAAAATCACTGGTCCTAAAATCAATTCCTTAATGGATTTTATAAAGGATGAGTTAGGAGGTCTTGGGCAGATTCTGGATTTGGACTCCTTGAAAAAGATGAAAGACAATAGTGATCATATTCACAAGATGGTGAAGTTGTATTCATCTAATGCTACTAGGGCTCAGAAAGAGATCAAGGAGAAAGTGGATCACTACTTTTCTATAATTTATACCAAGCATGAGTTAGACCATCAGTTTAAAGTCTTAGCTGAGAATTTGAGTCTTCCTCCAGTAACTCAAGCATTTAAGGCTCAGGTACAGGAGTTGAAAGATTTTACTCCTACTATTGAGAGTTTTATGCAGAACAAGGATGAATTTGGAAAGGATATGAAATATGGTGGTGAAGTAATTCAAGATTTTATCAATCTAGTCCAACCATATCTTCAAGTGCAAGCAAAGGAAATTGTTCTTCCTACTACATAGCCTCTCATTTCATCAGATATTTCTCCTCATCAGATTTTAGTCTCTCAAGCTCTATCAAATATACGACCAGTCATTCAGCAGCCACCTTCAAAAAGATCTTATACTCCTCAGCAAGTGACCTTAGCACCCACTATGCTACCATCTCGAGTTGTGCTACCTCCTCTCTCCATCAGGCCAGATTAAATTTCCACCAAAGAACCCTCTGGCCCATCCATTCGTCTCTCAACTAAAGGGAAAGATCCTATGCACCCCAAGAAATAGATGTGTGTCATTTTTGATATGGTGTATTTCATGTATTTCCTTTTTGTACCTTTTTCCAGGGTTATTTCAATGGAACTTCATGTTGTTTTCTCTCTCGACTCTCTTTTTCTTTTTGTTAATACCAAAGGGGTAGAAAAGGCATACAGTCAGACTATATATGCTGTAAGGGGTAGATATGATGACTTCATAAATTCTCACTCTGTTTATGATCTGGTGTATTCTCTGATGATCTGTTTATCTATGGTTATATATTTTTTGTTTCCATAGGGGGAGCATAATGAAGGTTACATCCTTTCCTCTATTTTCTTTTATGCCATTGATTTGTGATTATCAAAAAGTGGGAAATTGTTAAACCCTCTGTGAAATGGTTATTTTAATAATTACAAATCATTGTTATTTCTGTTTATATGTAAATTTAGTCAACTATTCATTCTGTTCTAAATGTAATTATATTTGTTTAATCATGTCTAAATATGTTTATCTATGATTATTTATGGTGTTCTATTGACCTGGAAGAGTTCTGGATTGAAAGAACACTTGGTGCGTATTTCATGTTTTTATCGCACCAATGAGAACGGTCGCGCCGATGAAGAACGGTCGCACTAATGAAGAACGGTCGCACCGATGAAGAACGGTCGCACCGATGAAGAACGGTCGCACCGATGAAGAACGGTCGCACTGATGAAGAATGGTCGCACCGATGAGAACGGCCGCACCGATGAGAACAGTCACACCGATGAGAACGGTCGCACCGATGAGAACAGTCGCACCGATGAGAACGGTCTCACTGATGAGAAAGGTCGCACCAATGAGAACGGTCACACCGATGAGAACGGTCGCACCGATGAGAACGGTCGCACTAATGAGAATGGTCGCACCGATGAGAACGGTTGCACGGATGACAACGGTCGTACCGATGCTGATCACATGACCTACCGAAACCGATGCTGATCAAATGACCTACTGAAATTGATGCTGATCAAATGACCTACTAAAACCGATGCTGATCAAATGACCTACCGAAACTGATGCTGATCAAATGACCTACTGAAACTGATGCTGATCAAATGACCTACCGAAACCAATGAAAATTCAAAATGACTTACCTATCTCATGACTCACCGATAGTCATGAAAACTGTTTCAATTTATATTAACTCTTATTTATTTCCAATGGTCATATTTGATGTTTTTAATGTAATAAATGTTATTTAATGACAGTTGTTGGATGTTAGGAAACCATACCTCATACCAGTAAAAAGGCAATCATTCTTTTTACCAGATCTCAAGGAATAAAAAGAAAGATCTACAGTAAAAAGGAAGGGTGGAAAAGGAAAGAAAGAGATACACGAAAGAATGGGAAAGTGTGTGCAGTCCTAGGGGAACACAATGAAAACTAAAAGAACTCTTGGAAAAATCAGAGAGCTTGAAGCAAATCTTACTCCTGGAACAAACAAAAATACTAGAAGTTGTGCCTCACTGGAAATCACATGCACAAGTCTGAATAGTTGTAGTTGAGAAGAATAAAGATACTCTATTTTTGAGTCATCCTCACCAGAAAAGAATTGACTTCCATCTGCAATATCAAAACGAGTCCATAGCATATCTTCAATTACACAGAGCTTTCTAAACTCTATTATTTCTTCTGTCATATCCCTTTTCTTAACATTCTGAGCAGTGTGTGTGTACATCTGTCTACACTAGATACACATTGTCTCCTGAGCTGAACTGGAGGATATTAAATCCTCACACCAAACTTTCTATACCTTCTTGTATCCAAATGTGAGTTGTGGAAGAGTTCAAGTGTGACCTGGACAGCCTAGGAGCTGTTTCATTTGTTTTTCCCACGAAGAATTGTGGTAGAGGTCTTAGGACCTGAACGGTCTCTGTACTGTTGTTTTCCCCGATCCAGGGTGTGGATCAAATTTATATAAATTGTATGAGAGGACTAAGTCTCGTCTTGAGACTGAACCTCTTGGTTACATCTGTTGTGCATCTTAAGTTAAGTTTAAAGTATATTATATATATTTTGAATTCCGTTGCTATTTACTTCAAAATAAAAATCTATTTTAAATTTACTCTAATAGTTAAATTAGCAAGTGTTTGTAACTTTTTTATACCATTAGATTAGCTTCAAAAGATAATTTAATCATCTGATTAAATTAATTGAGACGTAATCAATATTTTTAGAATCTAATTGATCCTTTACAGTTTTACAAATTCACTACAGTTTAACTTGTTTTAAATTGGGGGATTTTAAGAGAAATATTTTAACAGAAATTTTAATTAGTACTCGATTCACCCCCCCCCCCCGCCCCTCTTGAGTATCCAATCCGACCAAAAACATGTATTAAGGTTCAACATAAAGTGTGAAATTATTTTAATTTTTTTTGGTTCTTCTCTAGCGAGTCCTTGGAATCATGGTAATAAAATAATTAAACTGTATTTAAGTTCAAAATTAGTTGCCTCTCCTTACATTTTAATTTAAGTGGGTTAGATATCAACATCAGGTGAGGTTTGTTCTTTTTGTGTTATATTATTTTTAGCCATGTTATTCATGTTTATTTCAGTTTCATTATTCGTTCCAAAATAAGAATAAAGATCAAGAAGAGTTTCTAGATGTTATGTGTCCTCCTTGAAAGGGTTGTCTTGTGTGTCACAGTGTCTCTAATATAGGATCCTCTCTAATTCAGGTTCAAATGGAGGTAAATATCCAGGATTATAATGTTTCATTCACAGAACCTTCACTAGGGGAATATTTTAGCAATCAACTAAAAATGAAATAAGTAAAGAAGGAAATAAATAATTACAAAATTAACCATATTTTTATAAAAAAATTCACACAAAAAAAGCTCCTAGAAACACTGCCAAAATTTGAACGGTTTGTCTTGACACGTAAGATTGATTATGTTTTTAAGGTTTATTTTAGTATAGGTCATACCCTAGGTCATATATTAATGATTTTTGGTGGTTTATAGTGTGTATTTAAACTAAAAATGAATAATAAGAGGGTGGCTTTAAAAACAGCTTTAAGAAAATATCTTAATTTAAATAGTTTACTAATTGAGAAACAAAGTGTGTTTTTAAAAATAAGAGATAATGGTGTCATTGTTATTTAACTACACACATTTAAATTTCATTTTTTATATATATTACTTCAGTCTTGTAGATATTCATTGGTTGAAATTAATTGGAATCCCGATTAACTACTAAGCGTTTATTTCAATGCTTGAAGAACCAATCCTTGACATAACAATCATATTGTCTTGTTCTAGAATATATGTATAGGATAAGAGCTCCCAATTAATATTGAAATATCATTAAAGTGGTTATGAAAGAGATTGATTTGTTGTTCAATAATAACAATACAAGCCACTCACTCAAAACCTCACACTAATTGATTAGAAATTAAGAGAATAACATTTATATGCATCAAAAAAGCCTTAAAATATGAAATTTTGTAAGATACATGGAATTAAATGTTTAAAAACCAAAATTACTCCAAACTAGTAGGTAATATATGTTTGGGAACTATATTGACATGTGTGTATCTCTCTCACAATGAATTCCCACCGTTTATCCCAACATCGAGAGGAGGAGGAAGCTCGGGTGGAACTCCTTCTTCATCATTGATCCCCCTATGAGGATAGAGGCCTCTATAACTTCTAGTATAATGAGAATAATCCTCTAGAAATTCAAATTAGTACCACTTAACTCTTTGGTTGAACTTAAAAATGGTGTTCCCAAGGTTCCATTTTATAGGCAAAGTGGGTAGTGGTTTTGGGAACATAGATATCTTAAATCCAATTGGCCCATGGTTTTCAGCATCCATACAATCTTATATTTATTTTTGAGAAAACAGAAACATTGTTTCACTAAATCTTTAATATCTCCACTGAATGTTTGTAATCATTTTGTGGATGAAATCCTGAGTTATTTCTGGAACACAACACACCGGTTTTGACTTTGTGAAAACTTGGTTGGTTGGACATATCAGTTCAGATTGGCCAATTAATGGCAGAATTCAGATTGGGTATCTTAAAGAATATTTGTAGTCCACATAATTTTGGATCGTCACACAAAGGATTAGACAAATTGGACACAAAAATTAGTATCACTGTGCAGTTGAGTCCACTTGTGTGTTTGGATCCTATGCAGTTTTTCCCATTTTTCTTGAACATCATCATGGGCCCTCCAAATCACCTCCACCTACAATATAATTATAAAAAAAGCAACATTTAAATTTTTAAAAGTGACTAAAACAGAATAATTTAATCAAACTAGAAGTAAACCTTTTTTATAATTTGAATAATTTTCAATAAAAACTATTTTAGCAGAGTGGTATAATGTTGAAAATGAAATAGTGAATCAGAGTGTGGTCAACATGCCAAAATCCAACTCCAAAAGAAGGAGATAAAAGAGGTAGAAGATTCCTCAAAATAATGTACACAACATATAGAGGAACCATATAATGTGTGGTTCCACTCTCCTACCTAGCTATGTCCTCTCTAGCACATGGATCACTTGAAAAATTGTACATAATGACATGTAAGGTTACTACATGGCATGTATAGACCACAATGGGTCAAGTCGTGTTCTCATACTCGTTCTTGTATCCTTCAAGCTATGTTTGTGCACACTATCATGTGCCTGGACCTGTCATGTTTCTATCCATACTTCTGTCCATGTACTCACATAGTACATTCCAAGTCTCCAACATCTAGACACATAGTGTGTGGGGTTCTTCTACTATGTCTAATATTTATCTCAACCTAAAACCCTATCCTCCACAGTAGGACCACTACACAACATGTGTTCATCTCAGTACATGCTACGTAGTCTAGATTTTTTTAGAATGAAATATTTTGTCCCCACCTTACAATTTTCTTATGCCACATCAAATTACACGTGATTTTCTTCGAAAACTGATGGTAATAAGCTCAGGAAATCATTTTCATATATACATTGATCAGGAAAACGAAATATGTATTTCTCATATGAAGCCCCCTTGCGTCTTCATCTCTTGGGGTCCCTCCCATTGTCACACAAGATTCCATATCCATGGTTGAATCCACTAAAACACACAAATCATTCCAATCCATCCTATAATCATAGATCCATTTTCTAAATGAAAATTACCGTCTATTTGGGGGTCCAGTCACACTCGTTCCTACCCAGAAATGTCGAACTGTGACCTCATAGGCTAATGGAGAAGATCGTGATGAAAAATAGGTGAAGACACATAAAAAGGGTGAAAAAAATCATTATCCACGATTTCTTGTCACATGAACAAATATTTGATATATTCAGGGTGTGAAATGTCACAACCCATCCTCGGGGCCTGTGTCGTGACTACCCGAAGCCCGCCTTCCATAGGCTAGGAGTTGGCGACTAGCACCAAAGGCGTAAATCCCGATAAAAAGGAAGGCATTACCTTTACAAAAGAAAACAAATACCACAAAGTACGCAAACTGAAGTGAACACTAAGTAAACTGTAAGACAAACGAACTGAAGGAACAAGGGGACAGAAATACAAGCCCAAAAGAAAGGTACAACTACAACCGAAAGTAAAGTACAAATCAAGGACAACAACTGAAATGTGACAAGCCGATCCTGGATCGTCCTCCGGCCTCCTACCTAAAGGGTAGGTATAGATCTCCTCCTCAGCACTCCACGTCCGTCCGTCTCCTCCAGGTACCGACTCGTTGTGAAATCCACCTCCGAGCACCGACTCGACGTGATATCCACCTCTGAGAACCGGCTCGCCGTGAGATCCTCCTCCGGGTACCGTCCAGCTCTACAAGCATTAACCACGATCAGTTATGTCCGTCGTCTGTAACCAACACAACATAGTGCGGGCGAATCCCGTGTAGGGGTGAGTATACAATACTCAGTAGGGACCCCGAGACCCCCGAAGGTCTCCCTGATTCCTCAAAGGATAAACCACAAAGAAAAGATGCAATCATAAAGTATCATCCAACACTACTTAGGTATATGCCCATATATATACCAAAGTCATCAAATCCAGATCATCTCCAACTCACGAGCTCAAGTACAGTCCAGTCCACTCAGGAAAGTAAAACTTAATCCACATAGGAAAGTACGACCCAATCCATACAGGAAGGCATAATCTCATCCACACAGGATATCAAATCAATCACATCGAAGATAATGATTAAAAGTCAAGACTCATCTCACACAGGAGAACATAACTCATTCCACATAGGAATTCACAACCCAATCTACATAGGAAAGAACAACAATCATATCAAGGATAATGATTGTAAGTTAAGACTCAGCTCACACAGGAGAACATAACCCATTCCACATAGGAATTCACAACCCAATCCACACAAGAAATCACAACAATCATATCGAGGACAATGATTGTAAGTTAAGACTCAGCTCACATAGGATCCATTTACGAAGAGGGGTGGGTGATTATATGTAGCCTCTGAATCAACTCCTCTACCGAACCCACGTAGGATCCCAGTTTAGTAGTCGTCACTGCCGAACCCATAGAGGATCCAAGTGTAGTAGTCATCGTTGTCGAACCCACGGAGGATCCCTGCACAGTATTTGAACCCACGGAGGATCCCGGTACAATAGTCTTCCTCGTCGAACCCACAGAGGATCCCAGTACGGTAGTCATCCTCGTCGAACCCACGTAGGATCCCAGTACGGTAGTCGTCCTCGTCGAACCCATGGAGGATCCCAGTAGGGTAGTCTTCCTCGTCAAACCCATGGAGGATCCCAGTACGGTAGTCATCCTCATCGAACCCACGGAGGATCCCAGTCCCGTAGTCGTCCTCATCGAACCCATGGAGGATCGCAATACGGTAGTCGTCCTCGTCGAAGCCACCTCTAGGGTTCCCGCACACAGCATGCTCGATTCCAGGAGGGTCCGCTCCACAAGCCAAGGGGGTCGATACATCAACTGACACGAAGTCTGGAGTTGATGTATCCTAAATTCCCGTCCCGTCACTAGGAACTCAACGCGACAGACGACACATCAATCGAACGCCCGGTCTGAGAGTTATTGGCTTTTTCGTCCCAGGGGCCTGGTTGGTTTTTAAGTCAAAACCAACCCGAATGTACTCTAACTGAATCCAAACCTCAAGAGGAGTAATCCAAAAGAACCGTCTCACTAAGAGGAATCCAACAAAATCGACGGCACGTCAATCGGACGTCCGGAGCTCAAGTTATAAGTGTTTCCGCTCTGAGGGCCCGATCGGTTTCGTGTTCAAACCAACCCGGTCGTACCCAAAGTCCTCCGAAACCTTGAGTGTAATATACCAAAACGACCTTCTCGATCCAAGGATCACATCGCAACTGACGGTGCATAAATCGGAGGTTCATAGCCCAAGTTATAGGTATTTGAACAAAGCTGTCTGATTTTAGGGGGTTTTGGACCCAGACCGACCAGGCCCAAGACCCCCTGGGTCGGCCCAAACTGGGTCAAACCGACCCGGGTCTGGATCCGGCCCACATGGGTGAGGCCCGGACCAGCGGCCGGGTGCCCTGGCCCAACGGCCGGGTGCCCTGGCCCAATGCGAGCGGCCCAGCTCGGCTGGGCGGTCCGCGCGGTGCGGCGCCTGCATGCGGAGCGCATGCGGAAGGGGGGGAGGGGGGGGGGGGGGCGCTGCTCCCTGGTCTTGAAATGGAGGCCCCCCACATGGAGGTGCCCTCTTTTTCACCTGCTGGGGGTTACAACCCTTGGTCTTCCGAGAAGAAAACGCCCGGCCCGGTTGGCCGACTGGTGTGCCGCCGCGGGACCCCGTGGTCCTGCCTTTTCGAAGCGCCGGCGGCCGGCGGATCCGGCTGCCCCTCGATACACCGCCGCGGCCACTGTCTGTCCGGCACGGTGCGACGGCGCCACGCCCCTCCGCTGCGGCCCAAACCGGCCGCAGCCTCTTGGTGCTCTGGCGCGGCGCGACGGCGCCGCGCTCCCCCGCCGCGGCCCGCTCCTGGTCGCGGCCTTCTCTGGCCTCTCCGGTACGGTGTGACGGTACCACATTTCTCCATCGCTGCCCGCTCCGGTCGCGGTTCTATCGTTCCCGCGCGGTGTAAGGCCACCGCGTTTGTTCAATTCCAAGCCATGAAGGTAAATCAATAACAGGGGGGAGGAGGTTCGGCTATGTTCGTGCGGTCCGACCTCCTCCCGTTAATTCGATAATAGGCGGCTTAACAAACAACAATGAAGATTGCAAATAAATCTTGAACGTAAAACAATTCCCTACCTCAACAACGATGTCAAAGATGGTTTCAGGGTTTACGACGTCGACGTACGTCCAAGGTGGATGGCATCTCACACCGGTTGTGGAGAGGAGAAGGACGGCACGTCGATCACTCCTTGGTGCTCCAACGTTCTTCGTGTTCTTCAATGAGGAAGAGGAAGATCTTCAGGACCACAAGATTTCTCTCCTCTCAACTCCACAGAGCAAATCAACCCCCAATAAAATAAGACTTTGTCTTATTTTATTCACAAACACACTTGCCAACATTTTTTTAATAATCAAAAAGCCTCATTCAATTAATTAACGAGATTCAATTAATTGAATAGGTGTGTTGGAATTCAATAAAAGAGAAGAGGGAAAGTGGGTGAGTTACACATTTATGGGGGAGGTTGCCAACAAAAAGAGTGGTGTTTAATGGGGTGTTATAAAATTTAAGGAGGTGGGGGCCCGTGCGGGCCCCACCCCAATTTCCTCACAACTTCCTTTTTCCCTAACACTTAAACCACTAGCGGTGTAATAAAAATATAATTGTAAAACAACTATATTTTTATTCTTCACATTATTAACAACTCCTCCCGAGCAAACGCACCTTCGGAAAAGGTGTTCCTAAGAAATTACTGGCGCTGCGGTTTCATTGGTACCCTCAGATTTCAATTCCAAGCACTGGATCAAAAGTTATAAAAACCCGCTCACTCGTTCACTGAACATACCCGAGCTAGACTTCGGAAAATGATTCCGGGCACACCAGGCCTCAGAATCATGTTCCGTCAGAAGCCACAGACTCAAAAAATTCCATGTAAATTAAGAAAAAAAAATTCTTTTGAAATTTCTGAGGCTTTACATAACTCCCACCTCAGGGCTTTATGTCCCCATAAAGCTATACACAAACTAGGGAAACAAAATTGGTACTGAGAACACAATTGAGCCTTCCACTCCCATGTGCTCTCTTGGAGGTTCCAAGCTACCAGTGAAAGTGCACCTAAGGAATTGTCCGTCCACGTAGAACCCTCGATCTCATTCTCCACTAGAACCTCTGTGAATGTCCCCCCATCATCGACGCCCTACTCCATGTGGTCGATGATGAGTGAAGGGTCATGCATGTATTTCTTTAGCTGAGATACATGGATGACATCGTGCACACGGTGAAACTGAGTTGGAAAGGTCAAGCGGTAAACCAACTCGCCTACCCTACTAAGGACTTAAAAAGGTCTATTGGAACTCTGAGATAACTCACCGCCTCAGCTACATCTCTGTAAACCTCATCGAGGTGAGACCCGTATAAGAACGTGGTCGCCATCCTCGAACTCTAGAGGCCTCCATTTCCTGATTAGAAATAAAACTCAAAACTCCTACAGCAACGAGGGTGAGGTTGGCCGACCTAAGAGTGATCGGGTACACCCTCCTATGCAAGAGTTTATCTTGTGCTGCCTGGGGTTTCCATTTTGCCGACCAAGGAAAGCCCATCCCAATGTTTTCCTAATACCGTCAATTTGTGTATAAACTGTGATTTCCCAGTACATACTCAAACTAACATAGTAAGGCCTCTACGCTACCACCAAGAGGTTCTAAACGAAACTCTCTCCTCAAGGGTCAGATCACACCATCGGCGTAAGTGGGATTATCAAGTCTCCTCCCAAAGGTATCTCCTGACGTGAGGGTCTATTCAATGGCTTAACCAGAAACTCTAGGTCTGGGACAAGATTCGTTGAAGGAAGGGATGATTCGTATCGATGTCTGTTGTTACGACAACTAGTAGAAGACACAGTCTGTACCTTGAATCATTCTTAGAGCCTTTCGGTCGCACTCCTTGATTGCATGCAGCTACTCTTTCCCCTTCCCTCCAGCTCCCTGAGTCTAGTGGGGATTAAAAATGCGGGTGGTTGCAATATGTCAAAATGTTCACCACCCCATGCCGCTCTCCTAGCTCTTCTTCCATGTTTACTGCCTTGCAGATTCATCTGTCCTTTTTCACTTCCTCTACTTGAAATATTTTACACGCCCAAGTCTCCGAGACTGGTGTCAGTTTCCTACTTTCCCACTGCTAACCTTAACAGGCTGCATCCACTCATCCAAAGAACTAAAAACCACAAAGGTTATCTCTATCACCCTAGTATAAGTAAGAATGCAAAGAGAAAGAAGTGTTGGCTCAGATGTCCTTTAGACACTCCTCACTCAGAAGTCCGAGCCCTGAAGCACCGATCACATCGTATTCATCGAGTACCTGGAAAGGTTTGGTATGCCCGGATGAATTCTCAGCTTCTGACATGTCGTCCTGCCGAAGTTGTATAAGCTCTAGAAGACTCTCAAACACCTCCTCAAGCCATTCCTCATCCTCCTGTGATTCGGGCTTGCCTCGGAACATGGGGGATATCTGGTGCCGAAACATGTAAGGCACTAAGCCTATAAGTGTCCTCTACCGGTACCACCGGTAGTGTCTACTGACCAACAGGTAGTGATGTAGCTGACACACTACCCGAAGTTACTATCTCAGGCATCAGTCCACGTACCGAAGACTCTTCACTATACAGACCAACCTCATGGTCACTCACTGGGAAACACAAGTATCTAAGTCCACTATCCGCTCTACTAGTGTCTAAACTAGGTGTAGAACTCTAGAAATCGCCTCCATCCAGTCCAATGCTGCCTGGGAATCTATCTTGCCTCATAACCTCAGAGGCCTCTGCTGTTGGAACTCTTGCAACGTGCTCTATCAGCGTCCACCGTCCACTAGTACAACTTGTTTCATCTGCTGCCTAACAGGTGGTGGTGCTGCTGGTACACCACCCGAAGGTTCCAACATAGAAAGAGGGCCATGCACCAGAGTCTTGTCACTCGTTGGGCCGTCATCGAGTACTCTCTCAGAACTCTAACTGACCATGTTCGTGGAGACATCCTCAACAGGTGTGGCATGGTCAACGATTTATACCTGGTGAGCTGACACAAAGTAATCACAAAGGAAACTTCGAAACACACATGCAATCAATGTTTTCGTGGACTGAGTAGGAAATCAGAAGTCAGGGTCCTGGTGTATGGATACGCCGGCCGTTGCACTAACACTGGACTCCCTGGACTGATAAACACACTCAATACCCTTAACTCTATTTCTCCACATAGAAGAAAGATCAGAGTCCTAAGTTCTGCGGTAGAACCGAACTACTCTGATACCAATTTGTCACGACTCGTCCTCGGGTCCCATGCCGTGACTACCCTAAGCCCGCCTTCCATAGGCCAGGGGTTGGCGACTAGCACCAAAGGCGTAAATCCTGATAAAAATGAAGGCATTGCCTTTATAAAAGAAAACAAACACCACAGAGTACGCAAACTGAAGTGAACACTAAGTAAACTATAAGACAAACGAACTGAAGGTACAAGGGGCCAGAAATACAAGCCCAAAAGAAAGATACAGCTACAACTGAAAGTAAAGTACAACTGAAGGACAACAACTAAAAGGTGACAAGCCACTCCTGGATCATCCTTCAGCTTCCTAATTGAAGGGTAGGTACATATATCCTCCTCAACACTCCACGTCCGTCCGTCTCCTCCAGGTACTAAGTCGTCATGAAATCCACCTTCGGGCACCGACTGGACGTGATATCCACCTCCGGGCACCAGCTCGTCATGAGATCATTCTCCGGGTACCGTCTAGCTCTACAAGCCTCAACCACAATCAGCGATGTCCATCGTCTACAACCAACACAACGTAGTGCGGGTGAAGCCTGTGCAGGGGTGAGTATACGATACTCAGTTGGGACCCCAAGACCCCTGAAGGTCTCCCTAAATCCACAAGGGATAAACCACAAAGAAAAGATACTATCCTGAAGTATCATCCAACACTACTTAGGTATATGACCATACATACACCTAAGTCATCAAATCCAGATCAGCTCCAACTCACGAGCTCAAGTACAGTCCAGTCCACTCAGGAAAGTACAACTTAATCCACATAGGAATGTACGACGCAATCCACATATGAAAGCATAATCCCATCCACATAGGATATCAAATCAATCACATCAAAGATAATGATTGAAAGTCCAGACCCAGCTTACACAGGAGAACATAACCCATTCCACAGAGGAATTCACAACCCAATCCAGACAAGAAAGCACAACAATCATATCGAGGATAATGATTGTATGTTAAGACTCAGCTCACTCAGGAGAACATAACCCATTCCACAAAGGAATTCACAACCCAATCCACACAGGAAATCACATAAATCATATCGAGGATAATGATTGTAAGTTAAGACTCAGCTCACACAGTATCCATTTACGAAGAGGGGTGGAGGTGATTAGATGTAGCCTCTGAATCATCTCCACTGCCGAACCCATGTAGGATCCAAGTTTAGTAGTCGTCGCTGCTGAACCCACGGAGGATCCAAGTGTAGTAGTCATCTTCATCAAACCCACGGAGGATCCCAACATAGTAGTCGAACCCACGGAGTATCCCAATACAGTAGTCGTTCTCGTCGAACCCACGGAGGATCCGAGTACGGTAGTCGTCCTCGTCGAACCCACGAAGGATCCCAGTACGGTAGTCGTCCACATCGAACCCACGGAGGATCCCAGTACGGTAGTCATCCTTGTCGAACCCACAGAGGATCCCAATAGGTTAGTCGTCCTCGTCGAACCAATGGAGGATCCCTGTACGGTAGTCGTCCTCGTCGAACCCACGGAGGATCCCAGTACGGTAGTCGTCCTCGTTAAAGCCAGATCTATGGTTCCCGCACACAGCATGCTCGATTCCGAGAGGGTATGCTCAACAAACCAAGGAGGTCGATACATCAACTGACATGAAGTCCAGAGTTGATGTATCCCAAAGTTCCATCTCGTCACTAGGAACTCAATGCGACAGACGGCGCATCAATCGGACACCCGGTCTGAGAGTTATTGGCTTTTTTCGTCCCAGGGGCCCGGTTGGTTTTTATGTCAAAACCAACCCAACCGTACTACAACTACGTCCAAACCTCAAGCGGAGTAAGTCAAAAGAACCATCTCACTAAGATGAATCCAACAAAATCGAAGTCACGTCAATCAGATGTCTCGAGCTCAAGTTATAAGTGTTTCTGCTCTAAGGGCCCGGTTGGTTTCGTGTTCGAACCAACCCGGCCATACCCAAAGTCATCCGAAAACTTGAGTGTAATATTTCAAAATGACCGTCTCGATCCATGGATCACATCGTAACTAACGGTGCGTCAATCGGAGGTTTGTAGCCCAAGTTATTGGCCTTTGAACGAAGCTGTCCGATTTTAGGTGGTTTTGGGCCCGGACTGACCTGGCCCAAGACCCCCTGGGTCGGCCTGAACCGGGTCGACCCGACCCAGGTCTGGGTCTGGCCCACTTGGGTGCGTCCCGACCCAGCGCGAGCGTCCCGGCTCGGCTGGGTGGTCCGCGCGGTGCGGCGCCTGCGTGCGGAGCGCACGCGAAAGGGGGGGGGGGGGGTGCGTTGCCCCCATGGTCTTGAAACGATAGCCCCCCACATGGAGGGGCCCTCCTGTGTCACCTGCTAGGGATTAAGACCCCTGATCTTCTGAGAAGAAAACGGCTGGCCCGGTTGGCCGACTGGTGTGCTGCCGAGAGACCCCGCGGTCCCGCCCTTCCGAAGCGCCGGCGGCCGACAGATGTAGCCGCCCCTCGATGCACCGCCGCGACCACTGTCCGTCCGGCGCTGCGCGACGGCGCTGCGCCCCTCCGCCGCGACCCGAACTGGTCGCGGCCTCCGGGTGCTTTGGCACGGCGCGACGGCTCCGCGCTCCCCCGCCGCAGCCCGCTCCTGGCAGTGGCCTTCTCCGGCCTCTCTGGTACGGCGTGACGGCGCCACATTTCTCTGTCACGGCCCGCTCCAGCCGCGGTTCTGTCATTCCCATGCAGTGCAAGGCCACCGCGTTTCTTCCGTTCCAAGCCATGAAGGTAAATCAAAAACAAGGGGGGGGAGGTTCGGCCGTGTTCATTCGGTCCGGCCTCCTCCCGTTAATTCGATAACAGGCGGCTTAACAAACAACAACGAAGATTGAAATAAATCTTGAACGTAAAACAATTTCCTACCTCAACAACGATGTCAAAGACGGTGTCGGGGTTGACGACGTCGGCGTACATCCAAGGTGGATGGCATCTCACACCGGCTGCGGAGAGGAGAAGGACGGCACGCCGATCACTCCTTGGTGCTCCGACGTTCTTCGTGTTCTTCAATGAGGAAGAAGAAGATATTCAAGACCACAAGAGTTCTCTGATCTCAACTGCACAGAGCGAATCAACCCACAATAAAATAATAATTTATCTTATTTTATTCACACACACACTTACCAACATTTTTTTAATAATCAAAAGCCTCATTCAATTAATTAATGAGATTCAATTAATTGAATAGGTGTGTTGGCATTCAATAAAAGAGAAGAGGGAAAGTGGGTGAGCTACACATTTATGGGGGAGGTTGCGAACATAAAGAGGGGTGTTTAATAAAGTGTTAGGAAATTTAAAGAGGTGGGAGATCGTGCGGGCCCCACCCCAATTTCCTCACAACTTTCTTTTTCCCTAACACTTAAACCACTAGCGGTGTAATAAAAATATAATTGTAAAACAACTATATTTTTATTCTTCACATTATTTACAACTCCTCCCGAGCAAACACACCTTTAGAAAAGGTGTTCCTAAGCAATTACCAGTGCTGCAGTTTCATCGGTGCCCTCAGATTTCAATTCCAAACCCCGGATCAAAAGTTAGAAAAACACGCTCGCTCGTTCACTGAATGTACCCGAGCTAGACTTCAGAAAATGATTCCGGGCACACCGGGCCTCGGAATCCAGTGCCGTTAGAAGCCAAAAACTCGCAAAATTCCAAGGAAATTAAGAAAAAAAAATTCCTTGAAATTTTCGGGTCTTTACATGAAATATCACAAAATAGGTGCATATTGAAAAAACAATTGAAATTTCTACACAGGTGCATAAAAAGAATCAAATTAAACATAGATAAATGAAAAAGAAATTGATTGTGCTCAATATTTTATGCATAAGGGGTGGAATAAACATTCTCTAAGTCTAACCTCGATTCTAATTGATCATTGGTGATGAATGTAGTTACTAATAATTTGGGCGATCTTTTAGGTTTGTTATGCATCAATTTTTCTTGATCCAGATATTATTCAATCGCCCGATATCTATTCCCTAATGAAGGGTGAAGTAACCTCCACATTATGAGTACAGGGTTATGCGACTAAACCTTATCATTATCTATAAAAAAATATTTATATAGGGATTATTTTTAGTTTGTTTAATTGCAAATAAATAAATTATTTATTTATTTAAATAAATGCGCACACCAAAAGTCGCCTCTTTTGGACGTCCCATATTAACAAACTTTAGGTCGCACCTAGGGTAAATCTCATTAATCAAATTCAACCATTGTCTCAAATTTTTTAATTTGAGACATAATTTATTATATATCCCAATATTCCTAAAACCCTTTAGATCAATGTTATAAAATATATTTAGTATTTTTGAAAATTAATTCTAGGCACACCGTGCATCAGAATCGTGTGTTGTCTCGGCATCAGGATCCAAAACTATTCCTTAATATATTTCAAAAACATATAAAAAAATGTTCTATAAATGATGAATATAAATTCAATATAAAAACACCCCAATACGATCAATTTTATGAAAATATGGCATAATCAGAGGTTATGACTTTTTATATGAAAATCATGGTAAATAGTTCCCCTTTTTCAATAGTCCAAAACAAGATGGGCAAAATATTTTGAAAGAATAATTTTTTCAAAAAATTTCTATTTATGGAACATGTATATAAAATTAAAAACAATAAAAAATAAAGAAAATTCTAAACAACCCTTATATCACATAGGTCGGGCTAGCTAGGTCACTCATACCTCCCACCTCAGTGCCCAAGGATTTCATGTGCACATTTATCAAAAAATTGAAAAACAGATTTCACATTTCACAATTAGTTCCAAAATACCATTTTCATCAAAAATATATTTAAAAATAAATTTGTAAATACATTTCCACAATTCATTGAAAAATAATTTATTTAAGAAAACAAGGTTAAAATCTATATTTTCTAAAAAAACAATTTTCACACCCCCAAATCAATCAATAATTCCAATTCTCATTGAAAACCATTTCAAAAATCAAGAGAATTAAAGTTTCACCCAAACTAGGCTCTAGACGGAATAACCTACCTCAATTACAGGTTGTGTAACACCCCCAACAGGATCCACACATGGAAATAGTAGAAAGAAAACTCAAGATAAATGATTGGAGGCCCTAAAATCGATCCTCACGTCATAGAATATAATTACATAAGAAAAAGGTTTTGGATAGAGGTTTGATCAACACATAACTTTGGATGATTTCATGCCACCCACAACCAACACTAGAATTGTCACCAGATGAAAAATGAACCAATGAATTTATAATGGATAGAGAGAGATCATATAATGATAAATAGTCTCAAAAAACGTGGACCAATTTGACTATAAATCCAAGCATCCAAGAAAAATCATAGGATATTACGAAACACATACCATGATTGAAGAAACCAACAAAGATAAAGATTAAGGGGATAAATAGATAAACCAAGAAGAGTTAAAACCACAAAACCATGATTGGATGTGACCTAGGGTTCAAGGGAGTGGAAAAATGTAAAATTATTAAAGAGTCTAGAGTGAAATGAATAAAGATCCAATGGGTAGAAACATTACGTGTTCTGAATCCCAAATTCATAATGTGAATCACCTGGTTTACTTGTACGTCGAAAAATGCACCACCATAGTTCAAATTCTTGAGTGACCAATTCATGACATGAATTATATTCATTTCATGAATTCTCTTCAGATAATGAAAAAAATTCATGACTATTGATAAAAAATATATTTACATTTTTACGAAACCTTTCATGGTGTGAATTTATTCTATATCAAGTTCCCAAACCAGTTTCCTTTAGAAACATCTAAGATCATCTCCAATGCCCTCTGAACCCAATGTAAAAACTCTTAAACATTAAAAAGTGAGTGTATCATAAACAAGATGTTATAATCTCCCCTCTATGTGAATTTATATATCTAGAAATTCCAAACTAATAAGGTTTATCTAGGAGGTGAGGCCACTACTCCATCTTTATTAAATTATGCTCCCAATTTTGGTGAGAATCTGATTCGTACCACCATAACATTTTGAAAATTTAAATTTAATTACCATAAAAGTCAGCTATCTGAGGATCAATGATATATTTTTGTTTCTACACAATATAGACATATGGATCCAACTCATTCTACTCCCAACTAAGAACATTGGAAGGATCATGATGCTTCTTCTTACGCTATGATATGTAAAAAATATCATGTAAAGCTATCAACTGAGATGATACCACCAATTGATAAGAAACCTAACCATGGAATGTAGTGAAATCTAACATGATAACTTATCTCGAACCCATATTCCCCTATTTTACAATATAATAGTGACCGAAATGTGGAAAAAATATCAAGAAAACCCAATCACCAACGATATAAATACCTAACACCAGTATCCTAGAGGCAATGGTTACTTTATTAAATTGGTATAATATAAAAGGAACGCATCCTAATGGACAGAATAGTTGAGTACTTTTGTTAAACTAGATAAATTTTTTGAATCATACAAAACAATTGAAAATATAAATTACTATATAGAGAATCCTTTCATAACACCATTATTATTTTATCATGACAGTGAATATCAATCACTGTAAACATATTCACATCCTAGGAAAAAAATAAAAAATAATAAAGTGGTGAGATCAGAAGCCTAGTAAAGGAATATTACAATGAAAGCTATCATAAATAATCATAAACAATTATGGCATGGTAAATCAATTCAATTTAATCAATAACATGGTTATAATATGGATGGAATAAAATATGATCTAATATTTCCATATAAATAATAACATGAGCTAGAAAAACTAACCAAAAAATTATACTAATTGAATAATCTCATTGAAATCAATAAATAATCTCATAATGACTGGATTAATAATTTAAAACATTTTAATAATATGTTCATGTCTTTTGCCAAGACACCGTTTATAAATGGGTAATATATAGGCCAATACCCAATCTAGTTTGTCTTATTAGACCTACCGATGCATCGAGGGGCTATAAAGGGCCCTACCTATCACTTATTAATTTCAATTAATTCCTAATATAAAAGGGATAAAACATAATTAACATATATATTTTTATTGAAGCTAGTTTAAGAAATATCAATAACTTTCTCCAATCAGTAAAAAAAATCCCAAACCATCTATAGTAATATGGTGAATGGTACCTAAATATTACATTTCCAAACAAACATATCATAAACCATTGAATAAAATATTTTAGATGATATCATAAGAAATTAAACTCAATGAATAATATTATTAAATAATTTATGTTGACATAAATGAAAATACTTTGTTAAGATCACTGAAAAATTCTAGTGGAAAATATCTTCTTCACTTTGAAGATCACTTATTTTTAAAATGATGTAAAATTATAAGGGAAAATATTTTCTTTAAAGATAATCTTGTAAATTTTTATATGATACTTAAAATAAAAATTAATCATGATGGTGGTAAAATCAACTCAATCCTTATATGTTAAAAACCATTCCTTCCGTGTTTTTTTAGAAGATTCACAAAGTACCTCATTTGGAAAATGAAAAAAATATTCATTTTAAAACATTTTTAACAAGTAAAAGATGTATAAAATGAATTTAAACAATAATAGGATAATAGTAAAAATAGTTTTCAATTTTTTAGGAAAACATGGATATGGAAGATAAATATTACCCAACAAATACTTAGTCATAAAAACATGAACAATGATTATATTGTGAAATAAACCATTACCACTTTGTAATCACTCAAATAATATTCCCCCTAAATGAATAAAATATTTTAAAACATAAAAATGTGCTTAGAATAAATATATTAATGATACTATATGCCAAAGGGCCGTTATATACCCCACAAGGAAGATTATAGATGTATAACATCAAAATATACCTCTATAAAAGAAAATTGAGATGAAGTCCCCTACAAAGAACATATCATTGATGTGAGAATTAGAAAATTAATCATTTATATGTTTATACATTAAATCCACAAACAACATGTGGAAATAAAATAATAGATAAACAAAATTTATTCCACACATAATATTATCATGGCATAATCAATGAAGAAGAAGTTTAACCTGATAAATGGAAATTGAGTTAATAAATCCCTTAACTCACACTTCCCATTGGTTTTTCATTCTTCAACCTCATGTGTAATAGTTGGATGAATGTTATTAAGTTTTTATATAACTATATTTATATTTTTAATACTTTATATGACCCTTTGATAACATTTTACAAATCATTCATTAATAATATTTCATTATTTTCATTTTTTAGTGCTTTCATTTCATGGTTTCATGGTCAGTTCACATGTGTACAATTATGGGTGTTCCTGTAAAAATATAAATAAAATTGGATATAAAATATTAATACTATTAATTATCTTATATAATTTTAAATGGTCATATATTTCATTTTTTATGACATGAGGATTATTCATTTGTTAGAATGTTAATGATAATTGTTTAGTTTATTTTGGTAGTTTTCCGACCATCATGAACAAGTTTTGTTTTGTTTAAAATTATTTCTATATATTACTTACAGAATATGAAAAGGTTATAATATAATTATTAAAATTATATTTAAGAATAATAATACTTTTCTTACTTGCCTTAAAGGTGATAATGGAAAATGAAAAATCATTATCCACAGAGTCTGTTAACCGCCATAATTTGTACAATGGTTTTGTTTCATTGAATAAGAGGAGCCAAAAATAGGGTTTGATATAATATATTACATTACCAATAAAAAATTATACTATATAAATAGTACTGGACCTATTATGCTTTGATATATGAATCAGGTCAAGAGACGGTAGACGAAGAATGAAAATTAAGAGAGGTGATTTGAGAAGGTTACCTCCTGAAAATACCTCCTTCAAGGACCCCTTAAAGAACTTTGAATTTGTCTTTGGATGATACCAGCAACAATTGGATGTGTGGAGAGTTGGAATGAGAGGTTTTGGTTTATATTTGATATGATTCTAGGCTTTTTTGGAGAAATTGGGTGGAGAGGGTTGTTATTTATTCTTGAGGATGGATGGTTTTAAGTGATTAAATATTGATTATATAATATTTAAAGACCACCACATCAGGGTGAAATTAATTTCCAAGAACATGTGAGATAATTAATGTTTTAAAGGATGTTTAATTTCTATAAACACATCAAAAATCCATTTAATCGTTTTGTATCTTGTATTTTATGATTTTATAATTTAAGTTTAACCTTCTACGTTTTTTTACCTATAATCCAGTAATATTTTTTTTACCGTGGTAATTTTTTATACCTCAAAATGAAAATGAACTTATAACCTAATTGGAACTTATTATTCAAAATATGGAATCCATTTTACTTGATTAAATTTATATATGTGATAAAAATTAATTATAAATATGTTATCGGTATAACTCATATTTTTTTTTATTTTTTATCTTAAAATCTTGGTTTTAAAAATTACTAAGCTTGTGTATCTAAATGTAACTGATTATATATTATGTCATTAATTAAATACAATTTGGTCAATAATAATGGCTAATAAATTTTAAATCATGATCATATAATTATTTTTTTATAAGAGTTATGGTATTTCGTAAAAACCATATTTTAACTTTTTAACCCAAAAATCAACTTTTTTATAAAATTACCAAAATAATAACCTAATATAATTTTGGTTTGTTGAGTCGAATATTTATTTCTTTTTTCAAATAATTTTTCTAAATGTTTCAGTCGTTAATTATATTTATTATCCCATGGAATGTGATAAAAATCATTTTTTGAAGAAAACATATATTCAAAGAATAAAATAACCATAAAAATTATGTGTTCATTTATTATTTATAATTAATTTTTTATTTTATATGTACATCATATTTATCTCATAATATATTTAACAATATTTACACCCATCAATTTAATGGTTAGTTTATAATGGTCGTGTTAAAAAATGATATTTTGGAATTGGTTTAATCTCGAAGCTTTGTGAAACGTAAGATATCAAGAATAGTTTTATTTTAAAATATTAGAGTGTTACATTATCCCCTAAATAAATAAATTGTGTCCTTTTAAATTGAATTTTAAATTTAAAAAAAGTTGATATTTTAAAATTACATTGTCAGATTGCCAAATCATAAAAATGGTTAATAAAAAGACCTCATAAAAAAGTGAAAGGAAAATGACAAGGTAAAAAAAGAAACAAGTTTTTTTTGGAAAGGAGAACACTAGTGGGAAGTAAAAAAATTTACATGAAAAACAAATCTAACTATCATGTTCTGATGGAGAGAGATAGAGAGAATGGTCATTAGAAAGTTTACCTTTACAAAACTGTAAATCTATAATGGGTTAAAAGGCCATCAATTTTTGTTATGAAAATTAAACGAATTATTTTTTTGTTAAAAAATAATTTTCCTAGTGTTGAGGAATTTTCATACTTCCTATAGTACATACACAATGAATTATATTTACTTTAAAGTTATAGTACCATCCATTAATTAATTTCCACAAAAAACTCATTTTTTCTCCAAAATTCAATAATATTACATAATACTCAATTTATATTAATCATATAGGGTTCCTAAAATGAACTTATAATTTATCTTTCATACTAATGAAATAAGGAAAAACGTTTTTTTAGTAACCAGTACACCATTTAGGCTAGCAGTAGGCAATGAGTCCATATCACCCTTATGTAATGGGTTCAAGCCTCATAGACTTTCTTAATGCGATGGATTGTCCTAAAACCTATGGATTTTCCTTTTTCTAAATATATATTAATATAACCCATAAAAACATTGAAAAATAAAATAAATATATTCATCATTAAAGAAATGTTTAAACCTCAAAGGTTAACTAAAATTTTTGAATTTTCATTCCCATATTGTATCATTATTTCTTATTTTATTTGGTAATTTAGTGACAAAGTCCACTATAATGTCATCCCTTACCCCATGAAATTAATATATATTTTTATCTGGATGAACTAAAATTAACTTTTAATGGAACATAAGATCCAAAAAGAGTGAAAGTATCTTCCATCCATCTCAAACTATTTTCCAAAATCAATATGGTTGGATAAGTTATCCAACATGTATAAACACATTAATCTCAAAAAATCATCCACACTTAAAGTTAAAACATTTCATAAATGGTTATCCTTATCACCCTCCGAGAAGATCAAGATCCAAAACAATAAAAAGAAGGTTGATGAATTTCCAAAACTTCCTTTCCCTTAGTCTCTCAAATAGAATGAAGTCTATCTTAATCGTCACAAATATAACATGTGAATACCTTAATCATGTATTCTTTTGAAACCTGGTAATAATCAGAATTACCACAAAGCCTTGTTGAAAACATGAATTCTTCCTTATTTCTTAAGTAAAACGCATATTATTGGATATTTTCCTTTAATATCATTTTTTCAACTCAATTAATTTTAGAATAAACTAATTTTTCAAAAAATCACTTATAATCTCTGAGATATATCATCTCTTCTTCACAAAATTATTATTTCAACATCAAGAACATATTATGGGTTATCTTTCCATCAAAAATATTTTTTCCAAAAGATCAAATTTCCATTGAATCACTTTTTTTGGTCATTGGAACCAGTCAACATGTTCTCCAAAATCCCTAAATAAAAATAACTCACTACTAGAAATCCCAGTTTTACCAACGCTTATATCCCAACGTTTTAGATAAACTGTTGGGAATGGCTATGTATACCAATGGTTTTATTAAAACCGTTAGCATAGAATATTTTTAATGTTTTTTACCAATGGTTTATAAAAACACTGATATAGGCTTTAGTATAGTGGATTTTTACCAATTGATTGTGTGAACCATTAGTATAGTCCTTGCTATAAATACATTTCCAATGGTTTTTAAAAACCTTTGGGAATGTTTTCCCATAAATGCAGATCGGGCGTCCAGTTCCGCCTCCGCTCGATTGCAGGTCCCCCTTCCCTCGATTGGTGCCCTAAATCAAATCTCCCTCTTCCCAAGCCTTCCAAGAATCTTCCACTGATCTATCCATCTTCAATCAAGGAAATATTTTCTTTTAAAATTCCAATTTGTAAGTGATACCTTGGTTTTGTGGTTCTGAAACTATTTTGTATACCTTGGTTTTGTTGTTCTGCAACTATTTTTTTCTCTTTTGATCTGGCAGAACAGATAGCTCTGTGGACATTAATCATGGTTGTAGGTGGTCGTTTAGGATGTAAGATATTATTCCTTCATTTTACTTGATATATACAATAGTACAATTTATTTATGTTCAATTTTAATATCTTTGACAAATTATGTCGTTTAATAAGTTGTTTTTAATGGTTTTAATAATGACTATAAGGTATAAGGGTTCAAATAGTTTGTATAAGGGTTCATATGGTGTCTAAGATAATCTAGTGTCCTAGGAATATTCACAGAGTACATGACTTGGATATCCATGTAAATATACATGGCCAATCCCTTATGGTGAAAAGTATGGTTGGTCAAATGGGGTGCTGAAAACGTCCCATTTAAACATGCCTTTGTTTCATGGGCATGCCCATATGATGTGTTTCCCATACTATAGAGTAGGTAGTAATTAGCTCACCCAAAACACTTTCATCCCTAAAATCCAAGACTATATGGTTAAATTGAAGAACCCATGTTCTAATGACATGCCTAACCTGGTTTCTAACTCACCTCACCTAAACATAAACTAGATCTCTGGTTAAATGCAAGAACTCATCATAAACATAAACTATGACATTGGTTAAATGGAATAAACCATCCTCGTTACTAAATTCCATACACATATGGAAAAAACAATTAGTCATGAACATCCCTATAATGAATAGTCTTTTCACAAAACACATATCCCTTACATGTCATGAAATTCCAATAGGCACTGATATAAAGTTGTCATGTTTACAGGTGGAAGCTTCATAGCTTTGGATAATATATTCTCAGAACTATAGAGTGGAACTCATTCAGTGTTTTGAGGTCAACCCAACTCCACACATGAAAAATAATATCATTATCCAGCAGTAAAACCAATGTAAATATATAAATGGTGATTCATATCAGTATCATTAATAGATTTCCTTAGGAATTCATAATCCATTAGGGTGTTCTCCTGATACCTCCATTGTTGGCTTTCAAATTCAATTATCATCATTTAACTCCACTTTATGAAATCTCCTCATTTAAAATTATGTGTTGGTTATAGGATATTCTGAAATATTTATCTTCATATGAGTTAGAGCTATTTAATTAGAAATTTCTAAACCATCCATAGAAATAATACTTCTAACACTTTAATTTTAATTTCTAAACCCACCTATTTCATTTTAGAACACTCTAAAGAGTCTTATTACACATGAAAACTTGATTTTCTTCATCCTCGAAGGTCGTGAACAACATCAAAATTGTAAAAAATATGTCATCATTTTTAGCATTTGGAGTAGAGGAATAATATTTGTGTTTGTTTGAAGAAAAAAAATAATATTTAAGGTATTTTTATATTCAATTTCATGTTTTAAGGGTGGGGAGGGGGAGTGTGCAGGTGGGGTGGGGGATAGGGTGGTGTGGGGTGGGGGTTGTCCAGGTGGGGGGGGGGGTGTCCAGGTGGGTTCATGGTTGGACAAGTGTCACAACCATTATTTAATTATGAGGTAATTTTTATATTTTCTTGGTATTTTTTCCCTTGTATATACTTCAGTGTTTTTAGAGAAAATATAGTATTTTTACCCAACAATATGTGGTTTGTGGTTGTCACACAGTTCAATGAAATGAACAACATTTTAAGTGAAAACAACAACTGACATATAGAAAACTGACCAAATATCCATGCTCACTCAATGTTTCCAGATGCCAAGGTGAGTCACCTGGTTCGCAGGATTTCTGACCATTCCCCACTTATCCTCTCTTTGTCTCCAAGGAAGGCCACTCAATAATGGTTCAAGTTTATGAGACAATAGAGTGGTTTACCGGGTTATCCTCAGATTGTGACAGAGATATGGGGGGACTCGATCCAAGGCCACACTTGGGTGTCCATTCACAACAAGCTGAGGAGGATAAAGAAGGGGTTGTAGCAGTGGGCCAGGGATATCCCACCTAGTGACCAGAATTTGGAGGATCTCAAGAGGGATGTGGAGTGTTTGGAATCCAGTCTCGAGGAGGATTGTGATGATTCCATTTTCTCAAAGCTCTGAGTGAAGAAGAGTGGAGTGGATGACTAGATCCTTGCCCAAGAGCGTATTGCAAGGGAGAGAGAAAAGATCAAGTGGATTTGTGAAGGGGACAAAAATATCGCATACTTCCATTCTTGCATAAAGGAGAAGAGGATTCCTATAAAACCAAACATAGTTCTGGAGTATGGATCGTACACTGATGATAGGGATGTGGTCAGGGAGATGGCACACAATTTCTTCAAATACCTCTTGGTAGGCCTAAGATCAACCATGACAAATGTCTATCCAGTAGGGGGTTAGGATTATTGGAGAGAGGTTTCTACCCTCATCTCGGATCATGTCAATGAAGAACTGGAAGAGATACCATGGGAAGAGGAGATTCACAACGCCATGATGAGGCTCAATTCAGAGAGCACTCCAGGCCTCGATAGCTTCCCAGGCTCATTTTATAGGGAATCCTAGGAAGTTGTTAAAAATGATATCATCTCTGCTAGCCAAGACTTTTTTTGCGGTGGCGGCCTACCGTGGGTGGCATGCGCTACTTCTCTTGTTCTTATCCCAAAGATGAATGATGCATCCTCTCTCAGCCACTATAGACTAATAAGCTTATGTAATTTCTCTTACAAGATGTTGGCTGGTATTCTTAATGCTAGGTTTTCTGGGCTTCTGCCCCGATGGATATCCCTTGAATAGCATGGCTTTGTAAGAGGCCGCACAATTTAGGGGGTTATCGCGCTATCGCAGGAGATGATGAGGGACCTCAAAATCAAAACCCATGGCTCAAACATAGAAATTAAACTGGACATTAATAAGGCGTACGACCGAGTGGAATGGGGCTACATCAACAGGGTACTCGCCCACATGGGGTTCTCAGCTTGGGCATGCGATCTCCTCTTCCGTTATTATAGCTCGACATGGATGGTTGTCTCCTTCATGGGGAGAACCCGCAATTTCTTTAAGGGGGTCCAAGTCCTTCAACAAGGGGATCTAATCTCCCCCAGCATATTCATCCTAGTTTAGGACCTGCTCAGCCACATGATCAATAGAGGCGTTTCCAATGGGGCCATTCGGCCCTACCGAATGAAACTGAATCTCCCATAAGCATCCGATATGATGTTTTATGATGACACAATTATTTTCATGAATTCTTGGAATAGGTCGATGCAGGGTATCAATAGAATTCTAGAGGATTACTGTCGCTGGAGTGGCTAAGTGATCAACAAAGACAAAATCTGCTTCTATATCTCTAACAAATGTGATGAAAGGAGGAAAACGCATCTAAGTAAGAGGTTGGTGATGAATTGGGGGTATTTCCCAATGGAATACCTTGTCACACCTCTATCCCATGGCACGACAAGAATACGAGATTTTGATCTGGTGGTGAGTAGGATTGCAGGACGTGTTCTCAAATGGAAAAACTATTTTTTGTCCTTCGGGGGTCGTATTTCCTTGTTCAAGACTATCCTAATAGTGATCCCAATTCATGAAATGGATTCCACTAATTTCCTGAAGGGGGTCATTAAATCTATTGACAAAATGCTATCGGGTTTTATTTAGGATGTTCAGTTGGAGGGGAGAAGAAGTTGGGTGTTGTGGGAGAGGATGGAAAGTACAATTCAGGATGGAGGGATCAACGTGAAAAGTTTAGAAGGAATTTTACTATGGATGCATGAAATTCTATAATGGGAATTGATTAAAGAGCATTATCTTTGGGGGAAGATCAAGGCTCGATGTCTGGGTGGGAATGAGCACAACGAGCCCATACAAGGTTCCCCCCCTCTGGTCCTCCATTTGCCTCCTTCTTCTGACTCTATGGCGCAATTAGAAATGGATCATAGGAGAGGAGATTATCCAGTTTTGGCACCAAAACAGGGCTGGGGAAGTGATCGGATACCCAGTTTTTCCTGCTCCCACAATCTTTTTTAAAGAGGCGAGCCTTCATCCTTGTTTCATCAGGTTAGACCAGATGGGGAGGTGGGGGCTGTGCTGTTTGGGGGGTTGTGCAGGGGTGAGGTGAATTACTACTGGAAGAGTGGATTTCATATGAAGATTGAAATGGGTGTAAATAATGATTGAGTTATTGAAACTATTATACAAATCTACTGTAAGATTGTTTTCATATGAAGATTGAAATAGGGAATTGTAGCACATGACATGGTTGGAAGTGTTTGATGGTTTTATTTGTTTTTTTGTGCTATTGCAGGTATTTTTTTATGCTACTTTATGTTTGTTTGTTTGTGTTTTTTGTGCTATTTATTATGCAGGTGTATACTGGAGGGGAACTGGAGGGATTTTTGTGCAATAGTTCTCAAAATACACAATACCAATAGTTTTAAACCATTGGCATACTTTGATAAAACACATTTGTATTGTTTTTATAATTTAGGACAATGATCCTTGGGTCATTTGTGACGTGTACAAGTCAACCCTTCCTAAATCTAAGTCACGGTGTGGCTAGTACCACTCTAAGTGTCTCTCTTTTCTTTAAAATGGACATCATTTTAAGTGAGTACAACAACTGGCACACGGAAAACCAACCAAAAGAATTTTAATTGTGTTTATACATTAGGAAAACAATTCATGAGTCATATGTGACATGTAAAAGTCAACCACGCCTCAATCCGCGGCATGGTGTGGCCGGTATCACTCAAAGTGTCTCTCTTTTGTTTAAAATGGTCACCCTTTCAAGTAAAAACAACTGGCATACAAAAAACTGACCAAACATATTGTGATTGTGTTTATACTTTAGAAAAATGATCCATGGGAAATTTTGATGTTTAAGAGTCAACCCCACATCAATCCGAGGCGTGGTGTGTCCAGTACCACTCAAAGTGACTCACCTTTATTTGAAATGAACCACATTTTAAGTGAAAACAAAAACTGGCATATGGAAAACCAACCAAACGAATTTAGATTGTGTTGATACTTTAGTAAAATGTTCCATGGGACATTTTTGACTTATAAGAGTCAACCCCGCATTAATACGAGGCACGGTGTGGCCGATACGACTCAAAATGTCTCTATTTTGTTTAAAATGGACATCATTTTAATTAAAAACAACAACTGGCACACGTAAAACTGCCAAACACATTCAGATTGGGTTGATACTTTAGGAAAAGGATCTATGAGTCACGTGTGACGTGTATGAGTCAACCTCGACTCAATACCAGGCACAGTGTGGCATATATCACTCTAGGTGTCTCTCTTTTGTTTAAAATTGACATCATTTTAAGTAAAAACAACTGGCATACATAAAACTGACCAAACGTATTCGATTCTTGTTTATACTTTAGGAAAATGATCCATAATTCATTTTTGATGTGTACGAGTCAACGACACCTCAATCCTAGGTGCGGTGTGCCCGGTACCACTCAAAGTGTCACACCTTTATTTGAAATGATCAACATTTTAAATGAAAACAACAACTGGCATACAGAAAACTGACTAAACACATTTGGATTCTGTTGATACTTTAGGAAAATGATCCATGGGTCATTTTTGACATGTACGAGTCAACCCCGTCTTAATCTGAGGTGCGGTGTGCCCAATACCACGCAAAGTGTCTCTCCTTTATTTGAAATTATCAACATTTTAAATGAAAACAATAACTGGCATATGGAAAACTGACCAAACGCATTCAGATTGTGTTGATATATTAGGAAAATTATACATGGGTCATTTTTGAAGTGTACGAGTAAACCCCGCCTCAATTCGAGTCACGATGTGGCTGGTAGGACTCTAAGTGTCTCTCTTTTGTTTAAAATGGACACTATTTTAAGTAAAAACAACTGACATACGGAAAATCGACCAAACATATTCAGATTATGTTGATACTTTAGCCCAACAATCCATGGGTCATATATGACTTGTACGAGTCAACCGAGCCTCAATCCAAGGCACGGGGTGGCCGGTACCACTCAAAATGTCTCACTTTTATTTGAAAGGGACAACATTTTAAGCGAAAACAACAACTATCATACAGAAAATAAACCAAACACATTCAGATTGTGTTGATACTTTAGGGGGAAAAAATCCTTGGGTCATATGTGACATGTACGAGTCAACCCCGCCTCAATCCAAGGCATGGTGTGGGAGGTATCACTCTAATTGTCTCCCTTTTGTTTAAAATGGACATCATTTTATGTAAAAACAACAAGCATACAGAAAACTGACCAAACGTATTCGAATTTTGTTGATACTTTTGCCCAATGATCCATGGTCCAGCCTCACACAATCCACTTCTCATGTGTGGAACTCCTACACCTATTCTAAAACACATGAAATTTAATATGCCAAAGACAACTATATTCCCTAAGTCACACAAGCTTATTGATACACACCCATTATCATCATCACTAAGTTCAAAGACACCCGCCCCAAACCATTGGGACATTATATTTGTGTTTGGTTGAATTCATTTATTTATTTCCTTATTTTGGGTTATTAGCTTCTAATTTCTGAACTCAATTGTGTATGTGTTATACAAAATGAAATTTTGTATGTATTCTTAATTCTGTATCCCATATAATTATGTATTCCGTTTTTAATGTATTGTATACATAATTGATTATTAAATTGTATTCATTATTGATTATTAAATTATATATCCTTATTGTATTCATAATTGATTTTATAATTTCCTGTTGTACAATTCACATAACAGCACATAGAGTAGCAGACTGTTGTGTGAATTGTATAAATAAGCCTATGCCAATGGTTTTAAACCGTTGGTATAGGTTCTGTGTGCACTTTTTACCAAAGATTATCTTATAACTGTTGGCAAAAACCTTATCTCATATATATACCAACGGTTTACATAAAACTATTGGTATAGTATTGATTAATTCACATATACCAACGGTTTATTTGAAACCATTGGTATATGTCTATTGTCACGACTTACTTGCCTAAGGTTTGTAAAACCATTAGTATAATTTATACCAACGGTTTTACAGCCTATACCAATGGTTTTGAACCATTGGCATACCTTTCATTTCTAATAGTGACTATAGTAAAATCCTTATAACAATAATGTCATACAACATATTTCTTGGATCTTAAAGCACAAGCACAATAATCCTTCCATTTCTTCCATATCAAAATCATACTATTTACTATGACCCCTTAGCTTCATTTGAGGTAAATTTACCTAATGATTTGGGAATTTTTTTGTGTAGTTCCCCATATCCCTAAAGATGAAGAATTTCACATTGGAAAATTATTTATTTCCCTTGAAATCATAGTGATGTTGTCTTTTTTCACCACACATGAAGAAAATTTATTTTTCTTTTCATTGTGTACCAATCTATTCCGTTCTACAATTACAACGTATAGAAAAATCCTTCTTTCACTTCATCCCTTTATCCATCCTTTACCATTTCATCCTCTTCTTCTCTTGATTCCCTTTAAATCCAAAATACATAGAGAATTCATTCACTATATTGTTAACACATGATACTATTTCCTCATATGAATATAATGTTTTGGATATTAGTTCCCTTTTGAATATTTCCTTAAGACAGTCAAAGAAACAATAATTCTTACTCTTTGGATCATGTGAATCGATATGGTTTCCATTAATTCTACTATATTTCATTCTAAAAGAATGAATACACAATATTAGGTCATAACATTATGAAAGATAATGTATAATCTCAAAACTAGTGGCACACATAACATAGATTGATAATTTAGGTATAACTAGTCTCAAAATCATAATTCATTCCTCATTGAGAGTATTTCAAAATTCTATCATACAGTTTCATTCTCAAATATATTTTTTACTAAATATAGTTCCAAATGCTTTTACTAAACATTTTATGATACCAAATGTAAAGTCTCGAACCCTAGTAGTCGAGAGTCGGTTGTGAATTAATTAAATTGGAATAATATATAAGGAATCACATCCCAAAGGACAATAAAATTAAGTAGTTTTTCAAAACATTTATACATTATTTAACTGCACATTATAATTGAAAATATAAAATACAATATATTTAATCCTTTGAGAACACTAAAATTCTTCTAGCTTAACTCTTCATATAAATCATAATAAACTTCAGGACATCCTAGGGGAAAATAAAACATAAGATAGGGGTGAGATCAGATGCTCAGTAAGGGTTAATTAATGAAGAATCAATCATAAAAAACGTAAACAATTATAGAAAGGAAAATAAATTCCATTTAGTCAAAAACTTTATCATAATATGGTTGAAATAAAAATTTAATAACATATTTCCATATAAATAATCACATGATCTAGAAAACTTAACCATGGATATTATAAAAATATAATAATCACATGGAAATCAATAACTAATCACATAATGAGGTAATTCATAGTTTAAAACATCATAAACATACCTTCAAGTCTCCATCCAAGATAGCATGCATAAACGGGTGAGACAAAATCTAATAATCAAACTAGTTTGTCTCATGAGACTTGATGATGTATTGAGGGGCTATAGAGGTCCCCACACATCAATTATTAAGTACAATGAATTCCTATTATGAAAGAGGTTAATCATAATCCATATATACATTTGTATTGATACTAGGATGTGAAATTTAAATAACATTCCCCAATCAGTAAACATAATCACAAACCATCAAGAGTAATATGGGGAATAGTATCTAAATATTACATTCCCAATCAAACAGATCATAAATAATACAATAAAATATGTTACATGATTTCATAAGAGATTAACCTAAATTAATTATAATATTAAACAAATTATTCTAACAAAGATGAAAAAAATTTAGTAATATCACTAGAAAAAGCTTGGGGAAAAATACCCTTTTCATATTGAAAATAACTTATTTTTAAAAAAATATGTAATTAAAATAGATTTTTTTTGAAGATAACCCTATAAAATTTTAAGGAAATAATAAAAATATTATGGTTCTATGATGGTAGAAAAATACAGTCATGCCATATAAGTTAAAAAAGCATTCCATCTGTATTTTTCGGGAAATGTCACAAAGTGTCTTGTTTGGAAAATGAAAAAAATATTCCTTTCATACCATTTTTTAACCAGAAAAAAAAACATATAAAAAAGACTTCATAAAATAATAGGATAAAATTAAAATCATTTTGAACATTTTTTTCAAAACATGGACATGGAAGATATGTATTTATCAACAGAGTCTTAAACAGAAAAGCCAAAGAGCGCGTACATGAGTGGTAAGGGCTCCTGCTTGGCATTCGAGAGACCCAAGTTCAAAACTGAGTGGAGGAAAATTATAGGGGGTACTGTATAAGAACTGTAGTAGTCACTACAGTAGGTACTGTTTGGTACTATAGCAACCGGAACTATTCACCCGATTTGGGCCTTCGGGCCACCGGTTTGGGCCTACAGGTCTCAAGGGACTTTGTGTCATTAAAGGCCATTGGTCCATAGGGCCTTCGGGCCACAAAGATCATGAAGTAGCCCAGTTCATATAGAACAAAACTCAAAATATGATCAGAGCCACAAGAGTAGTAACCACCAGAAGCAAAGCTAACCGGATTGGAAGAATGAGAGGGTATGGCAGCTGCCATTAGGACCAGGCACCATGCAGATTTGTACAGGGCAATGTTAGTCAATCATAAATGCAAGGTGGGGAGCTAGGTGATCAGTGACATAGAATATGGGGAGGGACAGTTCTAGTGGGTTGGGTCTGCAGGTTATGTACTGGGCATGGTATGCCTCTGGGCCTTCGGGTCATGTATTGCGGGTCAGTTGGGCCTTGTGACTTGGGCCTACGGGTCATGTACGAGTTCCCCTTAAAGCCTTAAAAGGGGGATTATCCATAATAAACATACAAAAGAAGGCCTTTCGGCCATTCATGCTTCAACAGAAAAAACCCCGATTAATGATGAGATTGTGAATAAAACGCTTAACATTAATAGAATCTTATGACCCATGAAAGAATAACATTTAAAAAAACTCAAAATATCATGAGAATAAATAAATTCATAATATTACATTTTAAATAATTGTTATATAATCCTCAGAAAATATTATAGCTGAATAACATCAAAATATGCCCCAATGAAAGAAAATTGAGACGAAGTCACTTAAGATGACCATATAATAGAAGTGAGTCTCAATAAAATTAATAGATTATTTTAATAAACTATAAATACACATAAAAAAGTTTAAATCCAATAATAAGATAATAAAAATCAATTCCACACATAATATTATCTTGACACAATTAATTAATTTTATGTTTAACCTAATGAATGAAAATTGAGTTAAAAATCCCATACCTCACACTTCTCTTTAGTTTTCAGTACTTCAACTTCATGTATAATAGTTTAAATAATGTTATTAATTTATTAAATAATTATATTAATATTTATTAAACCATATATGATCTTTTTATGACATCTTACCACCCTTTCATTAATAATATTTCATTATTTTTATTGTTTCAAGTTTGTTCATTTCATGGTTTTATGGTCCGTTCAATTATGTATAATTATTGATGTTCTTGTAAAATGGGAATAAAATGACATAAGTGAAATGAAATTTTATTAATTCTCTTCAAGAATTTTAAATGGTCCCATACATAAGTTTTCATTATGACAAGAGGATGATTAATTTGATAAAATGTTAATGATAAATGTTTTATTTGTTTTGGGAGTTTTTATGACCATCCCGAACTAGTTTTGTTTTATTTAATATTAATCATGTATATTAGTTCCATAACATTAAATTTTTTATAATATACTTATTTAAATCTTATTTAACCATAATAATACATTTATGTCCCTCCATGAAGGTGGTAATTGATAATGAAAAATCATTATCCACAAAGGCTGTTAACTGCCATAATTTTGACAATGGTTTCAATTCTTTGAATAATAGAAGATAAGAAAATGGGTGGATATAATATATTACATTATAAATATAATATTATAGTTTATATATGATAATGTAGTTGTTATCATTTTATTGATGAATTATGTGAATATATGTTAGAAGGAGAAATAAAATTAAGAGAGCTCGTTTGAGAATGTTACCTTCTGAATTTCACCTACTTAAAGGATCCCTTATGGAACATGGAATTGAACATTAGGTGATACCATCATAAATTGAATTTTGGGAGAGTGGAGAGGATAATTTATTGTAGATATTTCAAAATATGTCTATATTATGAGGAGAAATGGGGTGGTGAGGGGTGGTATTTTTACTTGAGGGGGGTGGTTTTAAGTGAGTAAATAATCCTTATTTTATATTTAAAGCCAACCACAATTAGGTGTCATTAATTCCAATTAATTTTTTTAATAATTAATAATTTTAAGGATGATTATGTTTTTTAAACACATCAAAAACCCATTTAGTTTTTTTAGTTTTTACGTATTTTAATCTTTGACCTTTTAACTTTGACCTACAACATTATTTTACGAATACCATGGTAACAGTTTTTTACCAAGGTATCATTTTTATGAATAAAAATGAAAATGAACTTATAAAATTATTTGGACCTCAAAATTAAAAATATGGCATCCATTTTACTTTATTAAATTTATAAAAATTGAAAAATTAAATTCTAAATATGTTATGCATATAGGTCATAAAAATAGTTTATTTTTATTATTAAAACCATTGTATTCAAGATTGATAAGCATGTGTTTCTAAATTTAAAAAATTAAATATTATTTCCTTAAAAAATACATTGTGACTAATAATAAGGGTTAATAAATTGGAAATTAGGGTCATTTAAAATATTATTTCATAAGAGTTATGGTATTTCATAAAAATAATATTTTAACATTTTATCCAAAAAATAATCTATTTTAGAAAAATACTAGATAATTACCCAAAGATAATTGTGACATGTTGAGTCTGAAAATGATGTCTATATTCTCAAATAAAGTTTCTAAATATGTCAAAAATTAATTATATTTATTTCCTCATGGATAGTGATAAAAATTTCATTTTGAAGAAAAAATATATATGAAGAAGAAATTAACTTAAAAATTATATGTTCATTTCCTACGAATAATTAATTTTTTATTTTATATGAACTGTATATTTGTTTAATAATATTGTTAATATCATTCACAACCACCAGTTTAATAGTTATTTTATAAAAACTGTGTTAAGATAATGATATCCTGGAGTTTGTTTTAAGTTCAGTGTTCAGTGCAATGTATGTTATCAAACATAGTGTTATTTTAAAATATCAGCTTGTTAAAAATAGAAAACTCTAAATAATGACATCTAAAATACAAATATAGCTTATTAAAACTATAATCTATAATCAGGTTTCAACGTATATCTTGAATCCTCACTAACAACTCTTAAATGCGACTCGGGCCCATAAGTGAGGCCTCACCCACCCCTTCCCAACAAAGTGCTGACCTACACAAGAGACTATAAAAAATTTTGTAAGGGAAAATTTTTGATCAAAAAATAGTAACGATTATTATAGGTGAACATAACAAGTACCAAATGGATGTCTTATAATCCACCAAAATCCATGACACAAGAAAAAAGTATATCCTCTATAATCTAAATTGTATGCTTTGTATGACCATCTGCCTTTGGATGGTAAGCTATACCGAATATCAAATGAGTCCCCATTGCCTATTGGAGCCTCTTCTAGAATCTATAATTAAAATTGGTATCCCAATCTGAGACAATGGTAGAGTTAAAACCATGATATCTTACAATCTTTAACACATACATCTATCTAGATCTTCAACATTGGTGGTGTCCTAGATCAGAATAGAATGAGATGATTTCATAAATTGACCAATAAAAATTCCTATAACATTCTTCCATCATTATTACTAAGGTAATACAATAAAAACAACCCATAGAAACCACTTTCCATTTCTAAAATAGCATCGAAAGAGGCTGGATCATACCCAAAGGCTACAAATGATCTACCTTTTTCAACTCTATGGTGTAACAACAAGACACATAATTTTCAATGTAATTATTCCAACATGGGCACTAGAAATCCCATCTCATTTAATAAAACATATTTTTAATTCCCAGGTAAATTGATAATTAATAACATTTTAAATCATGCAACAATAAATCCCTATTGGATAATGGGTTGTCAAAATGACCTAGTAAGTGCAGAATACCATTAAAATGGAGTGACTAACTTGAAATTATATCCCTACCATATTGGGATTCCAAAAATCCTTTGAACTCATCATCCTGCTACTTACCCTATAGAATAGACTCAATTAGAGATGATAAAAATTGAACACATTTTAGAATCATTCTGAAATCATTCTCATATGAATCCAAATTCAATTGAGTGAAAATCCCCATAAAGTTACTTTATTCCTTCAGTTCCAAGACAACCTATGATGGCATTTTTCTACTAATAATTTCAAAGAAGATATTACCCATCCACATAGTATGGGTGATGTCAAAGTGAAATCTATGGAGGTATTCCATCAAACATATATGACTGAGATTCATGTCCTTATTAGAAAAGATATATCTCAAACTCTTATGATTAGAAAATACTGTGAACCTCTCTGAAGAGATAGTGTCTCCCATACTTAATCACATGAATAACAAAGACAAGCTCTGGATTCGAAGTGGGATAATTTTTCTCATATTTCCATAGATGAATAGAGATAAATTTCATAATGTAATCATCCTCAATAAGAAAAGAACCCATACTAGCATCAAAATCATCTCTTTATAAAACGTACAAATTACCAAGATATGGAAAATTTATGATAGTAACTGATGATAGAATTCATTTAACCCATGAAGATAAGTCTTAACATCTCATATGAATTTCACCCATTTTCTAGTATGAGTAGTCAAAGGTGGTAAGAACATTGAGAAATACTTGACAAACTAGTGATAATATCTATTCATACCTTGGAAGCTTTGTATCTCAATGATGTTCAATGGATCTTCCCAAGACATGACATCCTTCACCTTCTCAGGATCGACTGAAATTCCATGTTTAGAAACCATGTTCCCCAAGAACGTCAACTATTGGATCCATAAATTTCATTTTAAAAGTTTCAAACAATGTTAGTGAACTCAGGATCTCCAAAACTAGATTTATTTGGTGATCATGATAATTCTAAAATATTTAGTAAACTTATATATCATCCATGAATACTATGATAATGGTGTCAAGATATAGATGGAATACCTGATTCATCAAAACCATATAAAATAAAAGTGTGTTAGTCAAACCAAAAGGCTTTATAAGATACTCATAATGGATATACTCTCTCCTGAATGATGCCTTAGAAATATTAGACTCTTGAACCCTGAGTTAATGATAAACCAGCCGAATACTGATTTTTGAAAACAACTTCTACCCATTTAACTAATTGAACAATTCATCAACAATGTAAAAGGGTACTAATTCATTATAGTCACCCGGTTCAACATATGATAGTCCCCACATAAATGAAGCGAACCATTAGACTTCTTATCAAGGATCATGAGGGCTACCAATAACGAAACAATAGAGATGAAAAAATATTTCTCTATTAAAGAATAAAAGTAAATATTAATACCTTTTATCTTAGATGGTTCTATACAATAAGAGGGCATTGAGATTAGTTGACTACCCATAAACACCTTGATTGTAAACTCAAACCCCATCCTTAAGGAAAGACAAGATAATTTTTCATGGAATATATCAGGGAAGTCCCTAAAAACCTAGGTTAGATCACTAAGAGAGGAAACATCATCATTCTCAAGTCCAATGGAAGACAAAATACTCTTGAATTGGGTAGGAAGGTCCTACATGACTAGACCTCCAATCCAACTCCCCCTGAAAACTTGAGATCTCAAAACTGTATAAGAGAATGAGAAATATTGATGATGAAAGACAATATCAACATGATGAGGAAATAGCCAATCCATCTCAATGATAATGTAAAACAAATGCATATCGAGAACAAGGAAATACCATACTGACTCTGCATAATCTATAAATAGTTAATATGCAAGACATAAAAAACTCTTATCCTTCCTATTTTCAATAATAATCTCAAAATTTATAAAAAATGTCCCGGATATCCATTAGAATTTATATAAAAAAAAGGTAAGATATAAATGAATGTAATAAACCTTTATAAAAAAATTATTATAGAAGACACACAGAAAATGGTACCTCTCACTGTCATTAGGCCCACATCTACCCCCACTAAAAACTCAACCACTCTGTGAAGGTATTTAACTCTTGAGGCCAATGGATAAATCCCTATGGACATTGAAGCATCTGAATATTCTTTAACGACCCATAGAGATGAAGATCTCTAACCATAATGGGGAATAGATATATCTTATATGAACCTATGTAGACAACCTTGAAAGAAATAAAAATTTCATGTATTTACAGGCAGGGAAAAATAACTTCAGTTGTTCCCTACCTTTTAGCACTGACAGGAAGTCATGGGAACACTACTGGTAGATACTGATGGTGTAGAGGAGTCTCGCTTCTTAGAACCAACTCCACCACCTTTGAAATTATCATTTCTGTTTATATGCTTTCCATTTGTTCCATTGAAACAACCACAAGGGATTTAAAGAACCATAAAATCCAATCCCACCCACCAAATTCATTTCCACCATCATATCCCTATCAATCATTTTGTATAACTGCATTGTTTTTTCCATCGGTGGTAATGAATGATCATATGAGAGCTCAAATGACCCAAGATATCTATAAAAATGATGCGCAAACTGATATGTAATAGACCCAAAGGGAATTACCAACCACCATAGGCTGGAAAATAATACCTCGAGCATCAAAAAACAATAAAAGAAAATTATTTTTCCCAACCTAGAATGTGATACATGGAATATATAAATAGTAAAGAAATATAAAAAAAAAGAAAATATATAAATATAGATGCCATAAACAATAATAAATAGTAGAAATGATAAAACCAAAAAAAAAATATTAAGATAAGACACAAAGTAAATGTACGGTAACAAAATAGGATATCTAAAATAGGAGACAAATACTCCTTGTGACGTGGGAGAAATGTCCCACCATCTCTCCACTAGTTAGGCATTCTATGTTGACATAACCTTATTTATCTAATTTCATCACCTTACCCTTTCCATAATTAAAATACAATACAAGGTTTACACATTCTCGAGGGAATGTGCAGGGTCTGAGATAAAAAGGATCAGTAGGATCCAACCTTGGTGTTCCATATTATGTCTCTATACAAAAATCAATATATGTTCAATTTTACAAAAAAAATCATGATAAATATTTAAGTAGTTGTATATCAAAATCATGTTAAATTATTCCCATTTTTTCAATGTCTAAAACAAATATAGTTAAAAAGGTTTCACAAAATAATTATTAAAAAAACATATCCATTTATCAAGTATATATATTAAATCAAAAATAGTAAAAACCAAAAAATATTGGTAAACATTCCTAGGATGACATAGATCAAGCTATCTAGGACACTCATACCTTCCACCTAAGTATCCAATGCCTCATTGTGCTACAATTATGAAATCATTCTAAAAGGGATTTCAAATTTAAGAATTAGTTCCAATAAACCCTTTTCATTAAAAACATTCTTTTGAAACAAATTTTGAAATCCATTTCCATAATGCATTCTAAAAACATTTATTTAAAAAAAATAAAGGGAAACCCATATTTTCTAAAAGATCCATTTTCATACACATAAATCAATAAAGCATGAAAATTAATTTTGAAAACCTTTTAAAAAATTCAGAGTATTAAAGGTTATTCCATCAATGGCTATATATGTGACCACCCACCTCTTTCTTGGGTCGTTTACCACACACAACATGATCCAAAGAAAGAAAGAGTATAATAAAAACATAAAATAAATTAGAGTTGGCCCTAAAATTGATCCCCAAATCATAGAATTTAATTCCTCATGAAAATGGGTGTCATAAAGGCAAGATTAACTCATTCATTGGGAAGATCACACGCCACACCACCACCAACATAAGAACTAGCCCTGAATGAGAAACACACAAAGGAATCTAAAATGGATTGAGAGAGACAGAGAGATATCACATATTTATTGATAATCTAAAATAAAGTAGTCCAATCCCATTTTTAAACAAATTGATCGAGAATAATTATAGGAGAGAAAAAAATTCATACCAAAGGGGGTGTGACCAACCAATATAGAGATCAATGTTACAAATAGAGGAACTTGGAAGAGTAGAAACCACCTAACCATTTCAGGATGAAACCTATGGTTCAAAAGAGGAGGTTCACATCAAATAACATAAGAGGTAAGAATATAACACAAGAAATCCCACTCGGATGAATCATTACACATCATGAATCCTAGATTCACAAAGTGAATCACTAGGTTTCCATGTATGATGAATAATACATCACCTCAGTTTAAAATCAAAAGTGACTAATTCATGGAATGAAATACATTCACATCATGAAACTGATTCCTAGATTATGGTCAGAAATAGATTAACATCATGAATCAATCATTCATGGTGTGAATTTGTTTTGTAGCTTGTTCCCAACCCAGTCTTATTTATAAAACACCCAGGATAATCTCCAACACCCTCCAAACCTAAAGTAAAAACTCTTACACATTAAAAGATACCGTACCGTAACTAAGATATTGCACTTATTCTGCATTAACACAAAATATTTTTGGGAGGAAATTATTTATTATACATGAATTCTCACCATTAAATTTTTATAAGTATATTAAAGATTTTCATTAATGTATGGGTGATCTATCTAGAACATGTCAATTTACAACAATTTGATTAGTTAGAATTAGAGAAGTTACTACCTCATGCGTTATTTTTTTATATGTTTTTATATTTTTATATGTTATTTTATTTCCAATGAAATTATATTAATATCATTATTTATGGGATTTGGGACTTGTTTTATTTTATAGAATGGAGTTTATTGGTGTTTTTATATATTTTAGGAGAATTAAAAATTGAAATGGAATCCATATTGTATATTTCATAACATTATTTTGAGATTCCAACCCATGGCCTATTAGAGGTGGGATTTAAGGGGTCACATATTAATTTGTTACTAACCCATAATGGGTTTTATTAGGTAAGGATTCTGACACAATTGTAAGAAATTGATTGATTTATATTATGATGTATTTTACAATCTGTACTCATAAGGATTTAATTGGTTTGGTATTGACACAAATTTTTTATTAGATTGTTATATAGGATAGAGATATTATATATGCTATATAATGTCAAGTGTGATGTTATAAAAGGGATTTTATATCCTACTAAATAGGAATAAGAAATATAGTACTAGTTTCAGGGTAGAAACACATGTGTGATATATGAATCATACTTATATTCACCAATACATGAATTTGGATATATTTCTAGGTAAAATGCAATGAATTTAATTACAGTGTAAAAATGAAATCCATATTTAGGTATTATAAGTTTCATTTTTATTTTTAGACATGTGTAACAGATGATAACCTCAAATAATGTACATTGGTGAGGTATAATAAGATATTTTAGCTAATTTTAGATAGGTTGATCCTATGGTGGATTATTCATGGAGGAAGACAATATGTGAATTTTATTGAAATTTTATAATTAAGTATATGGTTTTTGAATTTGATGAATAGATAAAGTGGTGTATAGAGAATATTCAGACTATTTTTGGTTGATTCAATAAAAAATTTCATATGATTCATTTGGCAGTTATCTTATGAAGAGACGTAGAATGAAAATGGTGGAATCGTTATTATGATGATTATGATGAGTCAAAAGTCACATGGGAGAAATTGATAGGTTTTTTCTAGGACATTTTCTTATCTTCAATGTTGAAAGTGGCTCAACGATATAATTTTATTACCATATGGAATGTGATATTGAGCGTGTAGAAATTTAGAGTAGAGTTTATGAATCTTCTCCACTATTCTATTGATCTTTTTATTCAATGATGATATTAAAGTTGAAAATTTTAAGGAATATTTGTGCCCAAAGACTTTTCCTCAGGTTATCCATTTTATGTTTTTGATATATATAGATATATTAATAAAGGATTAGGTAATCAAGATATCCTTGGAATTTATATATTTTCTTCAAGAGGTAAGGCATTATAATTTTTTAGAGAGTGATAGTATGGATAGAGGCTATCATTATAAAATTTAGTTAAGGTTTCTACAATTGAATATTTATACTCATCCCAAATTCTCTTATTTCTAAGAGATGGATTCTTTGGAAATTTTTATAGGAACAATGGAATGTTCTGTTATTTCTATAGTGTACATAGACATTATGAGTACCAATGTTTGACTTTTCGTAATGGTTATCATAGATTCAATAGTTTAGTATGAGATTTAACTCAATATTTTTAGTATTAGCTACCTCATAGACCATGTTAGTACTAGTTGGGTCCCCAGTATTTTAGAACCCAGATGTGTGATGGAACAATAATGGACACCACTTTGATATTCTCCATCATTGAGGACTTATAGTCATGTTTTGATGCGTTAATGGTTGATATACATGGGATAATTAGAGCTACATTATTTGACCAGAATCATGAGATGAAGTATCAAACACCAATTGGACAAGAGATCATTCAAGGTACTATTTGTCTCTATACTACTATGGTTATTTCTTTAATCATTATAGGATATTCTTATTTAATCCTTGAACCTTAATTAGTATGAGAGTTAGGATTTAAGTTGGATGGGATTCCAATTCCATTGGTGTTATCTTTAACAATTATAGCTTGGTCTATTTTTGTAGGATTTTTTAGTGTGATGAGTGGGTGATATTGAAATATCAGTTAAAGGGGGATTTTTTCTTGATAGAGATACATCCATGTATTTTCATCCATTGAATGTATTAAATACAATAAATTCAAGATTTAATTAAATATAATCAAAGGAAATTTTTTTATATGGACTATAAACATATGATGTTTTTTTTCTTGTAGTAACACCTTGATATTTTAGAATATACTTCTCTTTAAAATAAATTTGAAGTGTTCAATGTCTTTCTAGGCACACAACACCAAGATTAAAATGATACAAAATATATTATAACATAGACCCTAAAATTGGTGGTTAGAATATGATTAACTAAATTATGAAATATATATATATATATATATATATATATATATATATATATAATTCAAATGTATTTATTAATTCATAATAATTAAGTACTCAATTTTAAGTAGTCATTTTTTGATTCAAAAAAATGTTTCCTTTATGAATGGTTTTAATTTCATTTTATGAGATAAAATTTTATTTAATTTATACTATTCATAGTAATTTTATTTAATAAAAACTTAAATAAAATTTTACATCATCATATCAAAATTATCTTAAGGTAAAATTTTGGGATTTTTCAGAAAAGATTTATTTTTCATTGAAAAGTTAAAGATATTAATTCTTATAGAAGAGTTTTATCTTTTCATTAAAAGATTACATTATGATTTGAATTTGATATTAAATTAACATAAGTCCTGTTTGGTTACAGATATTATAAATAATTTCATTTGAATCAACAATATTTCTTATTTTGACATAAGTTATTTTTTAGGTTTAAAAACAATTTTTTCTAAGAAAATATTTTCCTATTGCATTTTATGAAGTTATATAAAAATAAAATCCTCTACTTTTAGAAATTTTATCTAGAAAATTGTAATTAATATTTCTAATTAGGTGGTTAATTTTTTTAAGCATACCCGTTTTACTTTTGGTCATTATGAATAGTAACAATGGTAAATATTTATTATCTTGATAAGGGTGAAACCCGAAAATATAGTGTAAAACTATAGGATTGGACTTTAAAATAACACTAACACATTCCTTTTGTATATTTAATGATTTTTGTTTAACCATACCACCCCAATATTTTATTTTATGTAAACTATGGACTAGTTTTCTTTGATAATGCTTTATATAATATTTTAATTAAATAAAACTACAAAATGTGGCTCTATTCCTTTTCAAAACAAAATATTTTATCATGAGGATAAATAGATGTTATGGAAAATGATAACTGATTATTTTTAATATTAATAAATTATTAATATGTTTGTAGTTTATTTTTAATTTTTATGTATTGTATAATTACCTTAAATGCTTAAACAATGCGGACATAGTTATTGTGCATGAAAAAGAAAAATTTTGTAAATAATTTTGAAAAAACCAAAATATAAATACATTTTAGATTAATTGTGATTGTAACTAATTTTATACATAATTATAATTTATAATTTATGCTTATGGGGTTTATATTTGAAACACATTTCATTTTTCCTATCATTAAAGTCAATTAAAATGAATTGTCCCAAAAATGACATTAATAATATTTTATTAAAATATTATTTTATGAAATGACTTAAAAATAATAAGTAACATGAAATATGAGAATTATGTTGGTATATGGTCAAATATTTCACCCCTTTTCAATTTTTTTTAGTTATTATCTTAGAAGTAAATTTATAAACCTTAATGATTGATAAATGTGTTACTATGGTTAAAGATAAAATGGGTAAACGATGTTTAAACTAAAGAGATAAAGGTTAAATGTAATAAAAACATTTATAAATCCAATTTTATAGGTTTATTTGGATCAAATTTCATATTTACAACTAAAATAATAAAATTTGGAACCACTTTGACCTGAAAGTGACTTTATAATATTTTAATGTTTTGAGAAATTACAAGAGTTCCCCTTCTCACCCTTCTAAAGGGAACCCAATTATTTCATTTATTTACACCATTTTAGCCACCTATATTGAGAAAAATCTGGAAAATTATATATAAACATCCATATCCATTAATTAGAGGTTATTATTCTTCTTAAAATACCACTCCATGGATGCTGAAGAAGTGATCTAATGGAGGTCTATGGAAAAATATGTAATCATACTACACAACATTTTTCAATTTATTTATTCTTTTAACTCCTATAAATCTATGGTGTTCATCATAAAATAATAATTTTATTATCATAAATTTAGTTAAATGTTATTAGTATAATGTAACCACCATTATCAGACCTTTTTTTTGATCTAATGGGAAATAAAGTATCACAAATGAATACGTATTGACTACCGCCGCCACAAAGCGATATTATTCATTCTCCATAAAAATATTTTTTGGTGGTTATTATGATGGATTTAATGATTATATATAATACTAATTAAATAATTTAACTACTATAATTATAATATCTTATCTACCTTCTAACATTTTCTTTTTTTGGAAAATGAAAACATCGCTTGTGAGTATGTGTGGACTAGCAACTCCACGAATCATTGTGACTCTTTTTTGATTTTTGATTTAAATATTTTTTAATAAGGATATATTTTATTAATATATATGATATATATGATATAATTATTATTATTTAAATGGGGAAAATTATTTATCTTTTTTCATTCCAATTATCAAAAAGTTGAAACACCATTCTTGAGTACGTATAGACTATCTTCTCTATGAAGTGATGTAATTCATTTTTCATCCCCAAATTATATGGTTAATTTTAAAAGTGTATTTTAGTAATATATATGATATTTATTTCATGATTAAAATTATTGATATTTTGTAACCATGACCAACGTACAAGTACCAGAACTACTAAACCAAAACTTTCCTAAAAAAGAAAATAGTTGACACCAAAAAATGAAATTTTTATAGAGTTCTTAAAAAATGGTTGTTAAAATATAATAAGTTCATAATATATGATATTATAAGTATTTAAATTATTCATTTATAGAATTATAATCAATTTAAATTTGATATATAGGAGTTTAGAACACCTACGCTGCATGTTGAACATGAGGTAAGGGTTTATCTTCTCAAATTGTCTTCTTTGGGACACATGTTATGTTGTGGACCAATATTATTTTATGAAGTACATATATAGAACCTTTGACATGTAATATCATGAATATTAATATTTTCATGACATTTAAATTTTCATTTTAATTTATTCTTTACTGGGTATTATGATTCAAAAATTAGAGAAGCGCTATGGGATTTAGGTTTCAATCCCATTTAATTGGGATTGTTTATATTTGAATTTAAATTGAGGAAATTATATGATCCATAAACCCCTTTTAATTTTCTTCTCTTCATGTTATTTATATAATATATAAGTTTATGTACCATCTTCCCCTCTTTTGTACCCAAAACAATTCAAAAAATGTTTTAAGAAAATTTGGCCTAATTCCCCCACTTTTTATCCGGAATAATTTTTCAGCCATATTAATTTTTTCTAAAATATTATCAATAATTTAATGACTATTATTAAATGATTTTATAATATTGTTTTAACCAATTTTTTAATTTTTATAAAAAAAATTAAAATGATTATTCTTGCAGTTTTTTCAATATAGTAATTTTTATCAAAGGTGTGAATATAATATTTTTATTAACAATAAATGTATGAAAATAATTTCATTCCACCATGACTGATAAATTTTTAGAAACTTTATTTTCTATTTCCCATTATTATTTTCAAATAAAAAAAATTCCATTATATTTTTGAAAATATTCTGATTTTATATAATTATTATCCAAATGAAAAGGGTATTTTCCTAAATAAATATTCTCGTGATCCTTTAAAAGAATTTTCACATATAATAAAGTCCTTTGATGTTAATTATGATTTAATAGGGATATTATCCAATGATACAATAATAATTATTTCTCTATGTGGTTTATAATTATAATTTTGAGGTGTTTAAATTCCCATTTCTTTTCCACGGTTTATATGATGATGAAATGAAGAGTGTTTTTATGAGTTTGTCCAATACATATAAATATATATATATAACTATATAGAGGATATGTACGTTATAGACCACCAATGCATTGGGTAAATATTCATAACTCATTAGATAATTATGTTATTTGTAAAACTGATTTAATGTTCAAAACATGATGTGTGGACTTGGATAAAGGTCCCTAATTTTATGGTTGGATATGTTTTCATATCCACAAGTTTATATGTGGACCTAGTTTCACGTTTATAAGTTTATAATAGGACCTAATATCATTTTATTAACATATTGAGTTAGCCTGTTTCTATTTCTACATTTTGACCATGTTATAAGATTATGTTTTTTTTCAAATTCCAATATTTATGTTATTTTCTCATAGAACATGATTTATTATTGATGTTTCTATGCCCATATGAATATTTTCTTTAGTTATGAAAAATAAATATACATGGAATCATGATTAATGATATTAAATTTATTGGATATGACTTCTATATGTTATAAATTTTCTCTCATACCATTATGATCATGCATGATCATTGATTTATATCTAATATGTTTACCCTTACTAATATTCTAAGCTTAGAATTTATTATGTTTACCTTCCCTAGGTTTTGTTTTAATGTTATAAGTATTATATTTCTATAAGGGTATTAATATGATGGGATTTTTGAGAGTTATTGAAGATCCTTTATGAAATATTATTTTTAGGTATCTATTCCCCAAAGATGCTAAACCTTTATGGTTCTCATATGGATCTTAATGCCATGTAATTGATATTAATCTAATTATATGTGGGTTTTATTTTTGAAAAGATTGAGCCACTATAGTTCATAGTGGAGTAGGTTTCAATTGATCTTCAGAGATTATTATTAGATATCTTTGATTAAAAACTTACAGATAAGCTTAGTATAGGATAATATTATATATTTTTTGTATAATATGTATTATGCAATTTTGCAAGTAATAAATATGTGTATTAATACTAAAAGTATGCATTGTATTATAATAGATTCTTCTAGGGGTAAAAACCCTGAAATTATTTAGATATGTATACATTCTCCATCATCTGGTACATGGTGAATGTGCCCGTAATTAAAACTAGGTTTGATAATCCCAAAGGATATTCATATGTTAATTCACATTTTCCTTATGAATAATTATGAAGGGTTTGAATAGATGATGACCCTAAATAACCTAGGTCAAACCTATGGTGTCATAGATTTAAAACAAGGTGTTATGAATAAGATATCAAATAAATTATTTTTTATGATTGTGTGGTTTCTCACTATGACTATTTTAGTTCACACTATGTTTTTTTAGTCAATGGATGGAACTAAAAGGAATTGCATTAAGAATAAATTTTATGGGCATATGGAATGATTTTCCGTACAATAAACCAAATGAAGTAAGAGCTAGAATGAAAGACATTTATATTTTTTGTAATCAGTTATCTCATTATATGATTAATATCCTCAATATGGTTGATTTTTCTAACACCCCTAATAATATAAAAACGGTGTTTCATGAAGGATATAGAGGAAAGATGATTTATCTTCCTACATGTCGAGAATATTGGAAGAAGCACTCAAGTGAATTTCTCAAAGGAATAAGAAGTTGTTTTCTATGTAGAAACAAAGGGCACAAATCATGTAATTTTCGATTGAAAAATGAAGAGTTCAATGGAGGGAAATGAAGTTAATCCTAAGGTAAATTTTTTAGATAAATGTATTTTTTGTGGGGAATTTATGAATTATCTAATTTTATAACTTGCCCTAGGGGTGAAGTGATAGACCATAAAAGGAACTATGATATGCCAACAATTTAAGTGAAATGATTGAAGCTTATACATTTAGGGATTCAAAGATTATGTTTTTGAAGTGTTTTATCCCTGATATTCTAGTAATAACAATTGTAAATAACTAAGGATTATTTTTCAATAGTTTCTCATTAATTATTTACTTATACTTTCCAAATTCAATTGATAATATATAAAAAATAGTGATAAGGTGATATTTTTAGAAAACACACGATTAAATAACATATAAACCATAAGAAGTTCTTGATTTTGGGATGATGAAATTTAATTAGGATTAAGATATTATTCAAACTGATAATGTAAATTTGATAGTGTTTATGACCAAGTAATTGATTGGTTATTTAATTAAAACTTGTTTCATGTGATATTTGGTAATGTTCACTACATTTTTGGATTTAGTGAATATATTGGGTAGTTTTTATGAAAATAAATTTTCATTGAGGTTTTATGGAGATTCAAGTTATTTTGGGAATTTTTATTAATATGATAGAGAATAATATATAATAAAGGTATTCACATACTTGGTTTGAGACATTATGAGATAATTCATATTATCTAGGAATAAATGTTAAATCTTTTGATAGAAAAAACATGTGATCAAATCATTCTATTTTTTAATATTTTTATGTTTGGTCATCCATATTTAATAGGATTCTTAAGGATAACTTATTGTAGAGTGGTTTAAGATAATATTTCAGTGTTTTTGTTAAGGTTTTAGGGATGGATGTATTATGTCATCATATGAATATTTATCTATAATGTGTAACTTTTACTAAATATATTGTTTTTGGTAAATAGTTGGAGAAAAAAGGAATGAATTTTCATTATTTTATATAAATTATTATCCGAGAAAATTAATTTTATTGATTTATTTATGAAACTTTCATCTTGAATATTCATTTCTTAGAGTAAGAGATACGATAAAAATATAAATTTATTAAACCGCAACCAAATAATAGAATTCGTCTTATGAAATGGAAATAAAATAGGTAATTTAATTTTCTCACATACTCTATCTTGATAGTAAAATAATAAGTCAATTTTTCAAAAATGATTTTGAAATAAAAATTTTATTCTTCTATCTAAATTTTTGATGAATTGTTGGTATTTTAATACCTCTCTAATTTGTTGTATTATTGTCATTAACTTTATCATGAACACATTATCAATCATTGTGTATTATTTTTTGGGTGTTATTTTTATCCTATATATATCTACATTTAAACATCCCACCATTGTTATCCTTTTCTGGGAACCTTATTATGTGTCATTTCTAGAAACATTGTGTTTGTCACTTCCCTTGTTTAATGGAAGTTATATTATCCCTTAATATGATGTGGGTTTTCAAAAGTGGTATTTTAAAATATTTAAACATTCATTACCAATATAAAAATGTTGAGGGTAAAATTTATTTAAATGGGTAGAATGTATCACCCCAATATTTTAGAATCTTTTTCTCTTTGAAATAAATTGTAACTGTCAGATATCTTTCTTAACATGCAACATAGAGCATAAAACAAACTATTATATATTATGAAATATCCATTAAAATGTTTGATATGAATATGATTAACCACATTATGAAATATATATTGATATTTTTGTTAATTAAAATTTATTTATTGATTCACAATAAATAAGAACTCAATTTTTTGTAGATTCATTTTATGCTTCAAAAATCTGTTTCCATCAATAATGGTTTTAATTTTTTTTTTGTGTAGAAATTAATATTAATATTTATCATTTTTTGAAATTTTATTTTATTAAATAGATATTTTTTTAAAAAAATAATAGGAAAATAATAATAGTGTGAATATTTGATATATTTTGGAAGAGTTGGATTTCCCAGTGAATAGTGAAAAATAAATTTTTTTGTAAAACTGATATATATTTTTATTAAAAGGAACTGTTTTGATTTTAATTTGATCGTAAATTAATATAATTATTCATTAGTTATAAATAATCTAATTAATTCCATTTTAATTAGCAATATTCATGAATTTAAAATAAGTTAACTTTCAGGCTTAAAAACACATTTTCCTAAAAAAATCAGCATTTTGTGAATTTATATTAAAATTAATTCCACAACATCTAGATATTGAATATTAAAAAATAGAGTATATTTCAAATTAGTATATTAATATTTGATAAATTAACCCCTTTTATTTTTTGTCATTATGAATAGTTACCAAGGTAAATATTTGTTACCTCAATAAGGGTACAATAAGTAAAATATGTGAAAAATAATGGGATATGACTTTAAAATACAAAATGGAACTCTATTTTCTTATAAAAATATAATATTTTATCATGAGGATACGAAATTTTATGGTAGTTCATATATAATTAATTTGAATATTAATAAAATAATTTTAGGGTATTATTTTTTAAATTTTTAATGATTGTATAATTACATTAAATGCTTACAAAATGCTGACAGATTTCATGTTCAAGCAATAGAAAAACATAATAATTTCTTTTTTAAATCATAAAATATATTTTTTTGGATGAATTTTTCTGCTCCATTAAATATATTGACAATTATAATGTATAAGTGACGTTTAAAGGGTCAATTTTCAAAATAATTTTTTTTATTCTTATCTTTAATGTCAAATTAAATGAATGTTTCCAAAAAAAAGGAATTAATGATATTTTATGTTATATAATATATTATATAATTTAAAAATAATAAAATAGGAATATTATAATGAGATATAGTTTACAATTTCATCCCATGACCAATTTTTTCCAAATTTTACCTTATAAGTAAATTTATAATAATAAATAATATAAAAAATATGTCACCGTGATTAAGGATAAAAAGGGTTAATGAGGGGTTAAACTATAGAGATAAGGAAAAAATGAACTAAAAAAATTGGTTAAATCCTAATTTATTAGTTTATTTTGATTTAATACCATCTTTAATTTGAAACTAATACAATTTGGAACTTTTTTGCCATGAATGTGGCTTAATAATATTTATAAGTTTTGAAAAATCACAAGAGTGCCTCTTTCCAACTATATAAAAGGACACCCCTTCTCTTTTATATTTACACAAATTTAATCCACCTAGCTTGAAAAAAATGTAACCAATCCAATTTTAAATGTCTTTATCCATGAGTTATATGTGTTGGTATTCTTAAAAGTCCATTATAAGGGTCCTTAAAAATTTATCTAAATAAATCCTACTGAATATATGGTATTCATCATTCCCAAACTCTATCGATTTATTTATTCTTCCAACTCTTATAAATCAATATTATTCATCATAAAATAAACAATTCAATATCCAAAATATACTAAAATGATATTTTGATTACGTAACCACCATTATCCACCTTTTTTCATTCAATTGGGAAATGAAAGTATCACTCATGTGTATGTGTGGATTATTGCCTCTATAAACCAATATGATTCATTATCCATCCCCCCAATTCATGGAAGAATATTATGATAGATTTAATATTTACATTTTATATTTATGGAATAATTATACTTCAATAATTACAATATATTATCAAACTTCTTATGTTTTCATCCATTGGAAAATGACAATATCACTCATACATACGTGTGGACTACCACCTCCATGAAGCGATGTGGTTTTTTTAATTTATAATTTAAAATGATTTTAATAAGGTTGTATTTAATGAATATATATTATATTTATGTTGTAATAATTATTTTTTAATGATAAATTATTATTTACCTTTCATTTTTTCCATCCATTAAAAAGTAGACACATTACTCATCTGTACATACAGACTACCATCCTAATGAAGTGATCTGATTTATTTTTCATCACCAATTTATGGGATTAATTATAAAAGTGTATAAAATAAATATATATTATATTTATATTATTATTTAAATTATTTATATTATTCAACCAATATCAAATCCCAAGGACCGGAACATCCGAACAAAAATTTTCATGAAAATAGAAACAGTTAACACCTATAAATTTTTATTTTAATAAGGAGTTATTAATAAATGGGTTTTGAAAAGTCCTAATAAGATAATATATAATATTCTTTGTATGTGTATGGGGTATCCAATGATAATAAATTTAAATTTATTATATTTTTGGTTAGAGTGCTTACAAAGAATTTCAATCATGATATATGGGTTTATCATCTCAAATTGTCTTCTTTGGGACATATATTATATTATCCAATATTATTTTATGAGGTGTATATTCTTCTCATATAAAATTATATATCATAAATATTCTTTTGTTAATTATATTTAAAGTTTCATTTAAAATAATTACTTAATGGTTCTTATGATTCAAAAGTTCCAATGTAGTATGGAATTTATATTTCAATTCCATTGTAATAGATATTTTTTGTTATTGAATTTAGATTGAAGAAATTATATGATCTATAAACCAATTTAATTTTTCATCTCCTGTGCTTATTTGAAGAATTTTTAAGAGTTATTACCATTTTTATCCCTTTGGGTTTCCAATTAATTCAAAAATTTATTTTAAGAAAATATAAAATTATTTAACCTATTTGGATGGAAATAATTTTTCATCCATATCCTTGTTTTATATAATATTTTAACAAATGTATGAGCATCATCTTTGTTATAATGATTACAACATGAATGGAATTTACCACCTACATGACCAATAAATGTTTTGAAACTTTATTTAAAATTTTCCATGGTCATTTTCAATGAAAATTATTTCCTTAATATTTTTGAAATGTTTTTATTACAAATAATTGTTTTCAAAATGAAAATTGAATTTTCCTCTATTTCATTCTCGAATACAACATAGTATTGGAATGTCATTTTGTGGTGGGGATGGGATAGCCTTCACATCATACACATATACCCATTTCTTTTGTAGGAAGTTTTCAATAGGGTTTGTTCATGTAAATGGAAAGATCCAATCGATCTCATATTCGTGAGGAATCATGGACCTACTTTCCAAATGCATGCGCTTGTTGGACAATTTTTCCAATGATACTTAAAAACTAACATTAGTCGAGAGGATGGAGGTTTGATCTCATCACACACTTCTAGTGGGAATTGTTTCCTACTTTAGGTCTATATTATATATTTATTATACATTCTTGAATCCTTCATTAATTCCAAAGTATGACATATGTCACCCATTGAACTAACAATCAATTATTAGAATAAATTGAATTTAGAATCATCTATATATATTCAGGATTCTTAAAAAAATGGACACATATATATATACATGTTTCTCCATTAATGGATCCCTTATTATAGAAGGTTTAGATATTTATTTTTCTTTTATTAATATGATGACGGTTTTAAGACACATGGTGGAGATCTCTCAAGTTTATCATCATCCAGGGTTATAGTACTTATTCCGATGTTGGGATCAAGACTAGGAGATGGACATACTATGTATCATTATAAAAGGAATCAAAAATCATGATGTTTGTTTCCACTTAAAGGGACACATCATACCTTTTGGGGTCAAATGACAAGGACTAAACCATATAGTTTAATTTCATTCAGAAATGAAGTCTAGGAGAAAGGTGCCTAGTCAAGGTTTGGTGTGGGAATTTTGCTGAAGCATACAAAGTAACTTGGAAGTGATGTCAGCTCTCGTGATAGACATGAACAAACTAGGAATGTGGAACAAAGAGAATTAGGGTTATTTGGGGGGTGGGGTTTGGATATTATATAGGCTTTTGATGTATCCCATTTATACATAAATCAAAGCCCATGTAGTTCAGTTGTAAAGACCCATGCTATTAGAGTCCCTATAAAGTATTGTATTTTAGTGAAATATGTCCCATTAAGAGAATTATGTGATTATTTGGGATCTTAATCTATTTAATAAGATTCTATTTGGATTGGGGCCAGGTGTAATGTCTCGACTCAAAGGGGTTTGAAGGTTCGGTTGGGTCTTATACCTAGGAGGATTCCCTTTAACTATTTCCATTGGAAATAGGGTCCCTTTGAATATCAAGGGGTGGTTTTGGGTCTTACACCATATAGGAGGATGCTTCTTGGGGTGGGATACATGGATTTTATGACCAAAGCCTATGGATCCCCCCTAGGAAAGCAAGAGGAGGATTCGAGAAAAGATTCTCTACCCTGGCATGCATTTGACTATGGGGATGTCAGGATCATAGACAAAATCTAATCCCATGTGAGTAATGCTAGAATTTGAGAAACAAGAGTAAAGGGAAGATCCAAAAAAAACTACATTATCCTTAATTTGCTGATGGATGAGGCTGGGGATACATGAGAATAAGAAATGAATTTAACGTGCCCATTTCCTCTCCTGTTTTGGTGGCCAAGATAGTCACATCTAACCAACTTTCTGGATACTGACTTTCAAGAAATGGTTGGGTCCTACTCCTGGAGTGATTACCTAAGCTAGTTTCAAGAGAAGAGATGAGGATACAACATTAACCCTCAATGGTAAAAGCTTGTGTGATTCCATCCCTTCCCCACCTAGAAGCGGGGGTCCCTATCATAGGGATAATGAGGGAAGGGCATGTACCTATCCATCATATCTAAGACTCATAGGTCCCTAACACTTATCCTAGGGTTGGGGTCCCTGTAACCAGTGGTTCATATATTAATATTCACTATGGGGACCCTACATGTCATGTATGACATATGTTGGAAACCTCTAAACAATTGAATTCATATCTGAATGGGAGTTACATTGGTGTGTATTTTTCAACGTCCATGTATGTCTGGAAGCTTCAATGTATTTTTCATTTTGGTCTCCCTAAGATGAGGGATCCATAAGAAACATATCCATTACATTGGTGGATTTAAAGGAGGGTTAAAGGAGGCTTGTGTAGATCAAGTTTTAGATAGAATAAGGTTATTCATGCAGGGTGACATGGGAGGAGCTGGAATGTTCCTCGCATAAGGGAAAAGGCCTGAATGAGGTGTAGGTTTCTTGGGAAATGAACCACTTGGGAAACAAAACCTAGGAGATGCCTTTTTATATGAACCAAGGGTCACCTCAATTATCCCTAGAAGGGTATCGTGTAGGTCCTGAGTTTGGGATGGGACCATCATAGAAGTTATTATAAAATAAGGGTAAAGGGAGTATGATGTAGGTTTCTTTTGTTTCAGACCATGGAAAGACTTTAATGTCAATATCCCGATTAATTCCATCTTTTCTCAGGTTATGGATAGATACCTATAAGATTATGGAGGACCTGGTGAAGGGTCCATGTGATCAGAGCTTGAAGGCTCCTTCCATTTTTTCAGTCTTGAAAATGAGGATCCACATGTTCTATTTATAGGAAAATATATGTAAAGAGATTGTCTATGTGGGTACTCAGCATAGGGTAACCTATGTAGGTACCCCTATTAGGGTTTTCCAATCCTTCAGTTTTTGTATTGGGGGGGGGGGGGGGGGGTTGCACCAGTCTTCTAAAGCACAAGATGGGTATAGGCATACCAGTTTAGGAAAGTTTCATTAATACTTCTTCGGACTCTTCACATCTCTAATTATTGGGGTACTCTTCATAATATTTTCATCACCTATGAAAAAATGGAGTTTCAACAAACCCCCCCTAAATATGGGATATTTTTGAAAGAAAATGGTCTAGTAATAAGTTAGAGGGAGGAAAATATTCTATAGATTGTGCAGGTTTTCCATATAGGTTATCCACGCAACTCAGTGGAATATGTCTAGTCTACAAGCCCATAGTGTAGGTCCAATGCATACTTTCTACACACATTCTAGTAGTGTTTATAAAAACTAATGACCCTAGGGTGAATCATTCCTTCTGCATTCATGTTTTTTCTCTCATTGTCTAGATCGTCCACGTAGTCATGCCACACTTTTCATTGGTGCAGGTATTCTGAATAATCTTCTTCACACAAGTACACAGTAACACTACTTCTACATCATTTCAATGAGGAATTACATGGTTGAGGGTCCTATGTAGAGAAACTTGCTAGGGGACTGCATGAGGAACCTGTTTAAGAGTCTTGTTCCAGGCCCTTAGTCGAGGGGCCTGTGCTTGGGAACTAACATCGCCAAAATTTATCAACCTTCTGAAATTAAGATATTAACTTTAATTAAATATCTCATTGTATAATTATAGGTTTATTATCTATGGTGTCTCTAATGGATTTCCATTAACAATAAAATACGCATTCCTTAGATATGATATATGATTTTGGGCTAGATTACTATTTCATGTGTGAATCAGATCTCCCAAGCATTAAAAAGAACTTAACATATTCCCAACATGAGAATTCATGAAGTGTCTATCTGTCTTTCTGTGATCATGGAATCCTAAGATATGATATCATCCTGAAGGCTCAGAGTTACTTTCCAACATCTTTATTCATGGAACATATCAATTGTCTCACCGCCAATGTCTCCTCTAAAGTTTTATACATCAAATAAGGAACAATAATGTCTTGTTCATGCATCAAACTACTCCACCCCTGATCTAAATCCTCACATACAATAATTAAAACCTAAATGATACATGGATACCATCTATGCTTCTAATATAGACAATTTAAAAGGGTTTATAGAGGATTGGTACTTACACACCTAAGGGGGAGTTAGGCCCGAATGGATTTTTGTGTATTGGGTGTTCCGAACATGATCAGAATTCAAGACGAAGCTGCAAGACATCAACATTTATGAGGATGTTAATGTGGGAAAAAAAATGTGCTCATAAGAATCTGGGCATCATCACTAAACTTTTTAGATGATGGATTACTTATAATAATTCTATTCATTTGACACATGGTGAAGTCATAATTAGCATGTGGGACATCAATAAGATGTATGCATCCCCTATTCTTGGGGACATGTATGATGAGTTTATCCCACTAAAGGAAATGTGGGATGAGGCCTAAAAGACATTGCCTTTGAAAAAATAGATTTTAAGGTGGATTGGATGGCCAGAAGAAAGATCATCACCCAAGGGGAGATATTCATCCTAAAATGTAGATGAAGACCTTTATTGAACCAGAAGGAGAAGGTCACACTTTACATCACCCTATAATATTATTCACCTTATAAAATCATATAATTCTTATAAAGTTCTTTCCATTATTTGAACAGGGAAAATATACTTTTGGGGGTTACAAGGTCAATTCAAAGGTTGTTGTGAGAACTATTTTTTATGGATTCCTCTTGACGTGGCTAATAATATACTAGCTATCGGTCTTTAAATCCAATGGTGGCGTAAGACCGGGGACATTTGTTATGGAATCCAAACTAGAAGAAGGGATCCCTATATGTTTGGATTCCACTATCATGATGAATATCTATACGTTTTCACTATATGTGTACACTGGGAAGGTCTCATTCTTAATTGAAAATCCATTTCAAGTGTTTTTGTGGTGGATTTCTATACACTTCAGTTCTTATGATGTGCTATGTGGAGTTAAATCCCATAAAGGCTGGTTTCACCCATTTGTTCTGGCTCTTTCTGGGCTTTATCCTTTAACTCTAAATCTTAATGAAGTCTTCAGGATTCTGACCATATCATGAGGGTTCAACTTATTTTCATATATAGATCTAAATATTAGTACTTTCACAAATAATGGAAAATTTGATGAAAATCTGACATCATACATGATTTCATTCAGAGACAATGTTTTGGAGACTTTTATTGACAGTGAGATCCTATTTGAATAATATGATCCATAAATATTTACCCACTAATTCAAGTGTCTTCAAAATTCAAGTGTCTCTTCATCCACAAACATTTGGATTGGAAAAAAATGATGGTGGCCCAAAAAATATTGATCTTGATGGCCTTGGAGGTGTCCAAAAATTCAATCAAGCTGCCTCCGTTACGTGCATCATTTAGGTTGGAATCTGGGTATGCCAGTGATAAGATTTTTTCATAACCCAAGGGGTGTTGAAAAAAGGGATTCCTCAAGTCTTGACTAGGATGCAATCTGGTCATGAAAAAAATGGAATAAAGGTTCAATATGAAGGTAATGATGCGGAAGATTCATTGTCTTTAAGTTGATATCAGATAAGGATCACAGAGTTGGACATGGTTGAGAAAACAACAACATCTGAGTTAAGGAAGTCTAGTCCTATTCATCGGAAGAATACTTGGATTCCTTCACTAGGTCTTCTATAAGAGTAGACGGGCCTGAAAAGTCTCCAAATTCCAAATACACTATGTCTTCCTCACATTAATATTCATTAAAATCTGATTATGTGTGTCCCATGGAGATACAAGCTTCTCCTGGTATATCTTGTGACATCAGAGACATGTGGGAATTTCTCTAGGATGGTGTATGTATCTCGAAGTTTGGGTATATCAGATCACCCTTGGATATTCACCGTAATAGTAATTTGACTGAGGTGGAGAAATATGATTGGGAGTAGGAATTGTTGATATATTCCACTGATGATCGAACCATGTCCACAAAGAGAGTATATCACATGTCGGATGACATAAAATATGAGGTGGAATATTGTCACACTCAAGAGGAATGAAATTACTACATCAAACCTCGTGACTTATCTATTTCTTCTCCCTTATATTTTTACTTCTTCATCCACCATCATTAATTTGGAGGGCATCTATCAAAAATTTTGTCGGAGGAGAAAAAGAATAATTAGATATGGTTCTTGATTCATTTAAATATAGACCCATGGGAACCATCATAAGAGTATTAACTGATTATCCAAATCCCCTAAAACTATCCCTAAATTAAAGTAAAATGGTTGAGGAAATGGTAGGAGGGTATCTTGGGCTCCCACCTGAAGTGACGAGTTCTAAGAGGACTAATACTGGCCCCTCTCCACCTCAATAGAAGAAACTAATGAGGGAGTAGAAGTTAGCCCGACGTATGAACCATATTAAGTCTTTTTTCTATCATTTTTTCTTAGGAATTTTCTAACAAAATCATTTCATTGTTATTTCATTTTTTATAATATACTTTACTTTCCACCCTTAAGTTGCCTAACACATATCCATTAAAGATCATGGGAGACATATAGTAGGAGGTACAGACTTGTGTTGATGAATCCATCCCTTTGACGGATGAAGCTCCCATGGATGCAGTCAAATTTCTACCATTATTACTGTAGGGGGAGAGGGTCATGGTAATTTTAGATGAATATAATAATGTTTCATGTAATGATTGTGGGATTACATCCTTATGATATTTCAAATCTACCACATTCATAGGAGGAACCAACAAAAACCATTGTCGATGATCTCTACACCTTAGAAGGGGTTGACAGAGATCCTAGATGGTCTTTTGAAGGTGTTAGTGCTGATCCTGACCCCATGGAGTTCGAAGAAGATGTTATCGCCGGAAGAATAGTTGGATAAATTGATGGCGTGGCCAATTTTGGTTTAAAGAAACTCACCTAGGATACCCCTACTAATTAGAATGCATCAATATGCAAGGGCTTAAATAATGATCTAATTAATGAACTAACAGAACTTGAGGATTAGTTAAAAACATTAATATTTCTACATAATTTGAAGAGTTTAGGGAGTATAGTAGTTTGTTGGATGGAGTTGAGTTATCTCTTTATTTCTTTCTTCAAATAAAGTCACTACTTTTCATTAGATGTATAAAATCATAGATCAACTTGTATAGTATTATCTATAGAGAACAATGCCAATGTAGTTTATGAATAAGGAATCCAAGCCCATCATACTTTTGTTGTTGAGGATGTGATGACATAAAACCTAAATTGGGAGATTCCCAAGAGCCATTGAACTTGATTTCCAATCAAAATCAGGGGATGTTCCTTCTCTAGAGGTTTTTATCCATAATGTTGAGGCTGGGAGTACTGGTGATACATTAATCCCAACTGTTGTTCCAAAAATGTATGAGTGTTATTAATTGCTTTGGTTAATTAATTTAGATTGTTGTATTTTAACCTATTAATATTGATGAGTGGTTTCACCTGATTTTTAGTTTCATATACTTTAGTTTCTAAGAACATAGTGGGTGATTCTGTGCAAGTTCAATCAACATAGGTAGGTGAAATAGAGGTTGTATTGGAGGGACCAGAATAAGGTGACTAGTTGAGTTCACTAATCCCAAAATATCTCTCTCCTATTGAAATTGTGTTTGATTCAAACTTAGAGACACATGATTCATTTCTCCGTACACTACATATCTTCTGGTGAGACATCTAGAAGATAGTCTTAGAGACACCTATTGAAAACCTTCCTTCTTGACTCTGCTGACTTCAAAAATGTTTACCATTTTAGGGTAAGGAAGGTTTGATTACCATATGATCTTACATAATATAAAGTAAATCATCTAATGATGGTATAGGGATCATAGGTCATAAAAGGATAAGGCATAGAAAATAGGCCAATTTCAAGATCTTAGTGACACTATTTCCCAAGCCCATCTCAATAATGCCAAGGAGGTGGAGAATTATCAACATCATCTTGGTGATAAATCTATCCAAATCATACACCATTAATAATAAATAGATTGTATGAAGGAAAATATGGTCCAACTCCACTGATATTTGAATGGGGCTTTGGCTTAAGGAATAGAATCTATTTCGGTGGAATAGGAGATCATTTTGAACATTGAGGATACTGTCAACACACAATTGGTTCAGTTTTTACAAACTATGGATAATTCCTATACCATAATCCAACAACTCCAAGCCTATATTGAGGAGTTCTTGTAATATTTTGCATAAAGGCTACAACGTGTGGATTTTCTTGGAATTTTAGACCACGAATGAAAAAATATTTTTTTAATCATCCATTCCTACATTACTATCTTCATTATAATTGTAACATCACACTAGAAATGGATTATTGATTGAATTTAACTATGTTATAATTATAATGATAAGGGATAGGGAGCGATTAATTTTTTCTAATCCTTGGGACCTATAGATCATAGTTTGACTCTTTCTAGGGTTATATTGACAAACTTACAAACTTTGCGCCTTTTTTGCTGTCAAAATAATTTTTTACCAAGTCCCATATAAAGATGACTTGTCGTGCGATACATAGATTTTTCATAGGCCACACTTTGTGGGTTTTTATCCTAACAAGTAGTGTGCCTCCTATATTTTTATTTCTTGATTATTTCATAAACCATGTAGAGAATAGTTATAGTGATCTGACACATGACATTTACCTTGGGTTCCCTTTTTGGGTTGTTAACCTAGAAAGCATTATAACTCTTTATGTGGGTAGTTTAAATTCATGCAATATGAACTAATGAGAGAAGTGTTTTTAGATTTAATAGATTTGACCATGAGTTTTTGAGTGATGAAACAAACAAGGTGTGGTAACCAATAATGTTTAAACATTACTCAGATACCTGAAGTGGAATTTTGCAGCATGATATTGTGATTCTCATATCTAAAATATGATTGGAGACATGTATCTGAGAAATAGTCACAGAACATGTTCAAAAATAGTTTCCAAAATGATATTATAATGTATATTTATAATAGATGAGGTATCTCATGAGGAAGAATATGTTTCTGGTCGAAACCCCATTTTTGTTGGTTTCTTTATGCAAATCCAACTGGGCATATTATTTCATAATAAAATAGTGGTGTCCTCTGGTAGACAATACATTTTGGTTGGTGACTTATGAAAATAAAATTAGGGCATATTACTTCATAGTAAAATAAAGCTATCCTTATTAATTCTAACATTTTAATACCAATGGCTAGGATGTTTATGAAGATTCATATTTCTCAAGACTATAAAAGGTGGGTTACTAAATGATCGTGTTTAATAATTAAAAGAGAGTGTGTATTGGGATTGAACATGAATGAAATAACGCTCCTACATGAATTTTTTCTTATGCGAGGGAGGGTTATTATTTTAAATGACCTTTATTAGCGGGAAGGGCCCTTTCTAATAATGGTTAAAGCATCATGCAGTTTAATGTCATGCGACCAGGATATAGACCATATAGTTCAATGTATTATGGTTAGGAAGTTGTTGTAATGTTTAAAATCTAGTGACTAAGATGTTTGTGTATTAAGATTAATTTTATACATAAAGGATATTAGGGTCTATAATTTATGGCATTTTAACTATGACTAAGAGATTGATAATTATCAATTTCATAGTAATCTGTCTAGAAATGTGCCATCATTTTCAAGTATGAAGGGGGGAGATTGTATTCTATAGTCCAGGGGAATACAAATATGAAGAGTGATATTGAGGAAAGGGATCATGGAGGTACAATATGTATCTCATAGGGATTAAGGTACTTTTGGTTGAAATTACCTTTTGGGGGAAAATTTTAGAAAATCCAACTGGGACATGTTAACACACAGTCAAATAGAAGCATACTTTGGATGAAAATCCTTTTTGATATGTGACTTATGAAAATACAACTAGGGTGTGTTACTACATATTCAACCAAAGAGTTATCATGAATTACGAATTTCTATTATCATTGGCCAAGGGATGTTTATATAGATTCATATTTCCCCAGACACATAGTTTGGTCTTTTGAGGGAAAGATCCTAAATACAAATGGATCGTTTCAATTAAAAATTACCTAAGAATGGGGGAAAAGGATTTATATGTATTTCTAACCCAGAAATATGAAATAGGCTTATTTTCATTATTGTGGATGATCCCGAATCATAAGGTTTGGGCATTATTACATATCTCAATTTAATGAGAATCAATCCATATATATTTCTGAAAAACCATTTAGTTTTAATTCTTCTCATCACGACATAGTGTTCATGTTAATTTCATTCATAGATGAAGATATGATGCTAATTGTTTTAGTTCATATGACCAGGACCATGGTATTATGGAAACAATGAGTAATATGAGGCCTATCTAACCAAGGTTGTTCCAACAAACATTAGACACGAGGGAGGAAATTGTAAACCATGATCTTGGGAGATCTTGGATAATAAGAAGTGAAATTAGACATGAATGTGAGTGTTGTTTATAGAGCATGATGGAATATTATGTTCAATCATGGTGTCATTGAGGATTATAGAGATATAAGTGGATTTTCCCAAGGTCATGTGGGTTGAATAATAAAGAACTCTTTTTTGTTGCTGACTTTATGCCAATCCAACAGGGGTGTGTTACTATATAATAAAAAAGTGGCATCCTCTGGATGAAAGACCCTTCTGGTGGATGAGTTATACAAATATGACAAGGGAGTGTTACTACATAGTCGTAAAAATGTTTCCTTAGCTATCATACATTCTATATTTGGTATCTAGAGAAATATTATGTTGATCGGAAATTGTCCATGATTAGAAGTATGATGCATGGAAGGAATAAGTTCAACCATAATGGAAGAATTTAGGATGACAATGCCCATGTAGTGTAGATCCCCTTGAATAAATCAAAATCATATGTGAGAGGTGATATATTAATTTCATTGATGTACCCCTGAATGACGGAACATAAATTGACATCGCCCGCATAGATCTTTGTTTGTTTGAAAGAGAGGGGGAATTTTTTCAGTACCCCATGGTTGCGGTTTGGACATGTGGTCTAGGTTTTGCTAAATATCTAATTGGAATGAGAATCAAACCACAAATATTTCTCAAGGAATCATGTAGTTTAAAGTGATTTGGAAATGTTATCAACCATGTAGTTTAACGTCATGTGGTAAGGATGAAGGTGAGTTGATGTTAAATAAGGAATATTATGTCTAGACTAGGGTATATGACCCATACGTCACTACATATATTGTTTGAACAATAACCAAGCCACATGTATTTCCAAAAAATATTCCCTATACTGATTTAATTCATGTGTGGAGAAAGGAGTTTTTTTAATATGGTCTCATGCAAGGGGTGAGAACCCATATTGGATCCTCTTATGTAGATCTGACTCATACATAGGATAGTGGAACATTTCCTGTTTTTTTGCTGGACTAGGATGTGGGATCTGGGAATAATTTCATATCTCATGGGAATGAGAATTAAGCCTTACATAGTTCTTTGGAAAACAGACAATTTAAAGTCATGTGGAAAAATAATTTTGTGTGAATTTTGTAGTTTTGCAACTAGGACCGTAGTAACCCTGATGTGAATTGATATGCCTTGATCATGAAGGTAATCCTTTACAAGAACTCTTAATCCCTCATGATATATGCTCAGTGTGAGAAATAAGGAGTGTAAATGGTTCTTCCACCACAAAAAGGTGATAAAAATTAAGGATAAAGGAATTTTAATATTTTGGTGGTTGGGATAAGATGTATGATATGATCCTCACTACTTATCTCACTATATTGAGAATCAAGTAGTACATATTCTTGAAAGGACCTCTATGTAGGATTGGATCATACATAGGGAGGGAATTATTCTATATTGCAATTAGACCCAGTATTGGAGATTCGGGCGTCACTATGTATCCTGTAATGATAAGAACCAAGCCTCACAAAGTTCTTGAATTATAGGTATGGTGGTATACTAGCACCAAATATTTTTATCCAGTCATTCATTGATTGAAATGTTACACAGTATTAAATCTTACTAAAATGATGTGAACAATTTAGTTTTGAATCATGCATTAAGTATATAGTCATACAGTTTAAAATATTGTGAAAAATATATTAGTATATGTAGTATAACATATTACATCCCAGACTATGATGTCTTTAGTTTTATTTCATATGAATCAGACCATAATTTGTGCCTTTTAAGGTCATGAATACAAGACCATGGTCCTATGCAGTTTATTGTCCGGAAATAAAGATATCGATGTCATTTATTATATCATATTTTGACATGGAATAAATGTAATTCTTCATTAGGTCATGGGACAAAGACCAACTATGCAATTTAATGTTAGGAAGCTGAGATGTATGGTCTTTTATCACATGAAGTACTTTTTGAGAAACCTTGGGTTTGTAGGATTCATAATGATCACACAATCCATCCCAATTAGGGAATAAGATTCGTTAGAGTGTACCTTGTGTATGTAATAAGTTCCCTCACACTCTGGATCAAGATTTAGAGGCTTCCTCCCTAGTATTATTGGGGTCTTAAAGACTAGTACTAGTTCTATTTTGATATACTAATGGAGGTATCATTTCTTGTTTAAAGATCATGCTATCTTGTTTTGATTGACCTTGGAGTGATGCAAGGTATGATTGTTTTTTCATAAAGTCACTCCAATTAAACCAACTATTTTTGTAAATGATCATATATTAATAGTTGATTACAAATAAAAATTCTAAGAGTGGTAAATTGGACTTCAATGGGGAGGACTGATTCTGATCCGTATATGAGTGAATATGGGGTTTCACGTGTGGTATTAAAGGTTGTGGTTCAGTAAGCCCATAAGTAATGAAATAACATTTCAGGACAAAAATATTATATTTCTCCACCATCTTCTGAAGTATGTTTTATAGGGTTTTATAGAAGGCCTCTATCTATCCATTGGTCACTACATGACAGATAGATGAGTGGTTGAATTGGATGTTATAATCTTGATAAAACTACCCAAACTCAGAAGAATATAAATTGGTGTTATTATCCATTAGTATTATATGAGGGACACTAATCCTGGTAATGATGTAATATTTCATGAAGTTGAAATTGCTTTCGGCCCCAAATTCTTTAAGGGTTATTGCCTCATCCCATCTGGATAAGAAGTTGGTAGCAGTTGAGAAGTATATGAACTACATGGCCATCGATAGAGGATACAGACCTACAATATCCATTTACCATATGAAAAATTTCCATGAGTATTTGAATGTATATAGAAACTCTAGGAAATTGTGGATGAAGATTTCATGCACATTGAAGGAAAAATATTTCTGGGTGAATTATGTGAAATCGTGAATCATTGAAGGCCAAAAGTATCCAAGCCTTCATATTTGAATTGAGATATGAAACCCTGACTGATGGTAACTAAAGGTTCCCACATGTACATCTTTCATGACATTAGTAGTCTCTTCTCCATTGATACATCTAATAATGAATCATTCAAATCCTTCTTTATATAATACTTTCTAGTAATTTGGGCCTTCATTACGAGTATAGTTGGTCGGTAATCATGGGATTTTCTCTTTACTAGAATTTTCCAATTAGATCACTCCATTTAATGTTAGTCAAAAATGGGTATCATCCAACCAATTATAATACCATCTAATTTGGGAATGGGGTTGAATTCATTGTCCTCTTCCATACTGACATGAAAAAACTGAAATACCATTAGGGGATGCGCAATGATGATAGCTATTTTGTCCCAGATTGGATCATCTAAAGTCTTAGCTAAATTTTCTAATGTATCTTCCTGGGAATTCATTAATCATGGGATGGGATTCAATGACCAATATTAGGGTAATTCATCCATTAACCCTCAGATATAGTCATGTATAGGAATCATTCTGCTTTCCTATTAGAATAATACCCATTGATCTATTTGATTACCAAATATTAATTGCCTTTCACCTCTAGGTGTCCCATTGGTATTCGAAGAGCTCGTTCTTGGCCTAAAATGAGAGATAGATATTCTTAATTATTGTTTGTATATCCCTATGAAAATAATAAGGAGTTAGGGATGACTTCCTTTGATAGAGATATTACCATGACCCCTAACCTAGCTTTTTTAGAGCATAGGGACTTCTACTCAATTCTCTATTGGGATTCTAGATACACCATCAAATTAAATTTCCAATATCTATGAGTTTTCTTGAACAAAAATTATATATTCCAATAGAAATTCAGTATATAATGAAATTGTTTCTGCAAAAGGGTGCTATATGAGAAAACTATACCAAATCCTGAACTTTCACCACTTTCTAAGGCATGAAATGTATGTAAAACTATGGAAAGATAACTGACCATCATTCCAAATGTCTCGTCAAAACATGAAAACTAGGGATATATTTTAGTGGGTTTTTGAAATAGAAAATTTACCTCGTGGTGGTTCATCCAGTGCCTCAATTTTTGGATCACAAATCGTAAAGTCACACAGCTCTTCTTGATATCTAAATAAAAAGTATTAGTGTTGATAATGGTTAGATTGAGTTAATAAATGTTATTTTATTTTCTATTTCATTATTTTTCCCCAGGAAATAATCAATTGATCCATCTAGGGATGTCACATACAAAATGAGAAGCGTTATTTAAACTAGAGGAATTTTCACTAGTGGAATCAAAATATATTTCTTAATAATTTCGAATTCTTCCAATTATACATTGGTGGACTGATATGTTACCCCTTTCTTCACCGACCTGGTGAGGGAAAAACACTTGCATGCGAGGTTTTCTATTAGTGGCGGATATAGTCATGGTGTACCGTGGAACCCCCAACTATTTTAAGTTCCAAGGAGGTGAAATATTGAGGATATCATTTTTATTCTTGGGATCAACTTTGATACCACTATGGCGTTTGTAAAAATGGAGAAATGTTCCCATGTACAACCTAAAATAACATTTCTGTGGGTTCATCTTCAAAATTTTGATGTATTTTGTTGACTATTGTCTCAAGATCAATCATCTGGTAAGAACGCTATCATGACATAACTACCATATCATCAACATAAAATTCAAAAAACAGCCGTTGTATGGGTTTGAAGATGTGATTCATGGAATGTTGGTACACGGAGCTAACATTATTCAAGCCAAAGGGAATTACCTAATAGAAATTTACTCCCTAGGTTTCCCAATGATGGTGTATTCTTCATATTCTAGGGCCATAAATATTTAGTTTTACCCTAAAAATCCATACATGAAGTATATGGATATATAATAACTATTATATCAATTAGTAGCTATGTTATAGGAATTGGGAAGTCTACTTTAAGACAGTTGTGATTGATATCACTAAAATTGATTCATACCATAATTTTCATATTTTTTCTTTATTGAGATAAGGTTGGATAGACATTTTGAATACTTAACTTCTGAGATGATGTCATCCATGATAATATTCTCCAATTATTCTAAATTTTAGAGGCATGTGTTAGTTTTGTCCATCTATTTTTTTATATATATCCTTAGTGGTTTTTATGAAATCCCAAGTGGTGAGTGGACACCTCATGATTGAGGCCTATTATAAATGTGTAATTCCAGACGAACACATCCCAGTGATGCTTTAGGAAGGATGTCCATACCTACTTTTCTTCTAAATATATGGTTTCACTAAATAATTTGGATCATGGATATTCTTCTATACCAATATTTATTTCTCTGAGTTTGTCAATAGTAGTAGAGACACCTTCCTCAAATATTTGAGGGGCATCCCTAAGGCTTTTCTCCTCTCTATCTTCCTCCAACTCATCTTCTTCCACATCATCCTTTTTTATGTGAAAATAAGTGGTAAATCACATTTCCCATGTTTAGTGGAGGAGTTAATATTTAAACATTTGGTGGTTGAAGTAAGTAATACCAACTCAACTAAGGACATGGGGTCTTTTTGAAGCTCTTAAGGGGATGAAGGGGATAACGAATGATCATCTTCACTTTCTATTAGTGATGTGACAACCTATTCTAACTCATATCATGATGTTATGATTTATTGAAGATTATAAGGTGGAATGAGACAATTCCCACTTAGTATTTCATCACTTTCAGGAGAGTTGAAAACTTCTCAAATATTGTTGGGTTTAGTTATCATGAATTACATCACATAAGTCACTAAATTTGAGCCTAAATTTGGATCCACATATTTGATCTGATTTAAGGGAAACACATAGTCTGTATTGAGCTTCTTTAAAGGATTAGGGTAAGTAATTTCTATACCATTTGGGGAATTTTTTCAAGAATCATCATTAATCAGGGGTTGTTTTCAGTACCTCTGATGAAATCTATCTTCGATGGACTACGATTTTCAAGATTTAAATGAGGATTTATCACCATGTAATGTAATAATTTGACCATTAATGCAATAGTTGAGGCATTGGTGGCATGAAGAGGGAGTATACACATGATATGTTAACTAAGGTCTTCCTATAAGAATATTGATAGCCTTATCTATCTATACAACTAGGAATTTTGAGTCATATACAAGATCTCCAAACTGAATATTGAGCTTCATTTCAATGAGAGGCTTTTTCTTGATATTTTCATAACCCCGTAGTGGTAGATTGAAGAGGGAAATATGGGACCCATTGTATTATATTTGAAAAAGTGTTCATATTAGAATGTTATTGACTCTTGAACCATTTTCAATCAAGGCTCATCAAATATCAACATCATTTATCCTGCTGAATACATACAAAGGTCTGATTTGTCCTTTTATAATGGAATATTTTTATTTCTCCATGAAAGATGTAATCCTATGGAATTTTATAGGATCTCTCTCTGCACAATATACTTTAGTAGTAGAAAATTCATCCTCAAATTCTTGAGGTCTTGAAAAATCCTCTATGAGAGCTTCATAAAGGTATTTTGATAGTCTCAAAAAATCTAGGATTTACAATTTGGCTAAAACCCGGGATAGTTTATTTAAAATTTCATTCTTTTGGGATAAAGGTATATTTTTTCTATCATGGGGACGATCCTTTCAAGACACATCAATAATTGATATATGTGATGTTGGTGGATCGACCCTTATTGTTGGAATAGAAGGTGCTCCATTCCTTGGTGGATTAGGTCGACTAGGTCTGCCTATGTGATAAGTTTGATTGGTTGATGATTACTACCTTAGTCATTCATCTAGGAAGATCAGTTCATGTAAAAACCTAGAATGTGTGGGGGTCTCTCTTTCTCCTATTGAGCTCAATGAAGGTCTATTCCATGTGTTTCATCTACGTAGATGATTCAAGCAGAAATATGGACAAATTATTGACTTCAAACCATCATCGCGTCTTCCCCTATGTCCTCGTCCACTAGGGAGTCTCCCACTTATTCCAAAATTGGATATATATAATTTTGGTTGATATTCATACTAATAATTTGATAAGGTATTCATTGAATTAATTAAAATAATGGAATAATATATCAAATCATCATCTGATGAGGACTTCATCTCGTGGTATGACTCTTGTTGTACTATTTGATGGGGTGTCACATTTTCTCCTAAGATTGTTGGAATTAGAGACAAGATATTGAAGTCTAACTTTGGACTTTATATAGTTTAATATTCCATTATTTTCTTTCCATTCTTCTAATCATGTTGTTTCTTTGAATACTAGCCTTCAGAGGACTGAGGTACTGATGGATTCAGTTGTGTCATAGAAGAAGCGGTTGGGGATTAGTTTGCTGTTTCAACTACTCTTCCATGATAGAATGTCTTCAGTTCATCATATTTATGGTCATCTAATAATAGAAATTTTTTATACCCTTACTATTAACTTCCTACCATTAATTATCTTCCTTTGAATTTGTATGAAAAGCACATGCTACATGTGTGGGTCATTTTCCCAGCATCACTGTCCCATAGTCCCCCATTTTCTACAGCGAGTATTTGAAAATAGAAAATTCTTGGATGTTGATCCCCAATTCTTGGTGTAAGGGGAAATAGTTTGAAAGATATTCAACATAATAATGTTCGGTCCTATTAGGACTTAGATTGGTGATAACGTTTTTCTCTAATTCAAAGATGGAGTAACTGGGTACATGGTCATTTTATAAATAATAAACATTGTTTTTAAGATCCTTAAACTATGTTCACCATTTCTCCCTATATTCATCCTGATGAGGTGGGTGTTTTTATTGATGCTCAGTAGGGGGGATCACATGATACGGCATGGGATTCTTCATTATAGCGAGTGCAAGGGTTGTCTTAAGTGTAACCACGGTAGCCTCTACTTTCTTCATTCTCTTTCCTTGAGCTGATGGAATTACTCAGGATGTAGCCATCGTTTTTGTGATGGATTCTTCCATTATTTGATAAAATGTGGAAAGATCCAAAAACCCCATTATATATTTAACAATAATGAGTGTCTTTCCCAACTGATCATGAATATTCTCTATAATTTTGGATAACAAATCCTATTAGGGATGCTGTAGGATTTGTGAGTATTTTAAAACCTTCCAGCGAGCAATGAAATATGTGACCCTCTCATTCTCTCATTGATTTCAGTTTTAGGGGTTGAGGACAATTTTCTTCTTTATAATTGACCATAATTGGAAGAGAAAATTATGATTGAGATATTTACCCTCTGTAATTAATCGAGCCGATAAACCAATGTACTATACAAAGGATAGCACCTATAGTGTTCTCACAAAGCACCTGAGTTTCACTGCTTCCTGTTGTGAAGGGGTTCCCATAATGGGATCATATAGGGACACAAAATGTGCCAAATTCTATTTTAGTTCCCCAAGGACATTGAATATTAGAAAGTTATAGTTTTCACAGTTTGGTGGAGGGAGAGTTTGTAACACCCCATGTTTTTCTAAAAATAAATAGAAATTCATGGAACTTTTTTTTATGTAGATATTTTTAACTAGCCTTTAAAAAATAACTTTTCGACTTCTATGTTTTGAATTTCAAGAAACTGTCATTTATAATTGTGTTCAGTGTGTTATTTGGAGTCTGTTGGAACCAACTATTTTTTGTGAATAGTATCATACCCTTATGAATAGTAATAGGAATAGTAATATGACGATAATGAATAGTAAATTTTATTATAATTTTTTTTTCTTAAGGATTTAAGATAATAACATCTTGGTTAATTTTTCATCATGATATAGAAGTAGTTATAGAATTAGAATTGTTAATTTTTGAATTAAGTATGCTTTTATTTAAAAATTAAATTAGTAATATTTAGAAAATTATTTTCAAAAAATGGACTTCATTTTTTAATTCTACATGTTGAAAAATGGTTAGGGTATATTTTTTTGTTTTTTCAGAAATTCTTGATTTTTCAGTGAATAGTGAAATACGATAAAATACCATATAATCAAATTATCAGTGAAATACACTATTTATGACATCATAAGTGATGAAAATACACTTTTTTCGAACTCACATTACATTATTACTATTTTAGGGCCCATTAACTAAGTCTATTCATAATCCTGGGAAAAATATTATTTTAATGATTAAAATAATGAAAAATACCCCCTCTCCTCCACTATAAATATCACCCTCAATCCCCTCTTCTTACCACACCTCTCAAGCCTTGATCCATGCTTAGGTTCTACCCAATACTCCTCCCAAGGCTCTTTCCCACTTCCTAGAGCTTTTGGTCTCACCAAACGACCAAAACCAAGGCCCATAAGAAGGATCTCAAGGATAAGAGATCAATAGGTAAACATCCTCTTTTATTTTCTTTCTTTTCTTTCATATTATGTTATTATCTTCCTTAAATTATGAATTATGTTGGGATATTTCATTCCATATCCCCCATTACTGTCCATATTATGTATGAGTGATTAGATATTCCCTTTCTCTCATCAAACAATTTTTTATGAAATTTTAAGAGACGTCGTTAGGCTACCAAATTTTCTTGAGAAATTTCTCAAGTTTTCTTTTATTTCATGGTTCCTTTTTCTTCTTTCCTCACCACCTCTTATCCAAGAGGCATGAAATCTCCAGAATAATTTATATTCTAGATGTTCTAATGTTCATGTAAAATGAAACATCATTTTTTTCTCCTCTCCCACTTATTCAAAGAATTAAAAACATTTTCCATGATGTGTCGAATTACTGACATCGTGAACGATGTGATTTCATTTTTCATTAAATACTTCATGTCAGGTCATGAACCATTTTTATGGTTTAACCAGGTTATAATATATCTATGATTTCTCATCCATGATTCTGGAATTCCTTTGTAATAATGGTTTTAATTTATAAAATGAAATAAGGTCGTTATTACAAAAAACCACTAAAATGATCTAAACGAACGTCATTAATGTTCTAACTTATGAATCATCCTCATGTAATTATTCAAAATGATATTCAAAATGATAAATAGTATAATTTATCTTAATGCATATATTTAAGTACTACTCTATTCCAATTCTGGAGTTTCACTTCCCATCGATAAGAACATCCACTCTGAACCAATCATAGAAATCATGTAAGGAACTCAACCAAAAACAGTGCAAGGAGGAAAATACTAACAATTAAAGGGTGAAATGATGTTATGAAATGATTATATAAGATTTTATAAACAAGAAAATGTTTCATTAAAATACTATTAACACTTTTTTAACCATTATTCAGGAATTTTAAACAAGTTTGATGTAAGACAAACCCGAGGTAAAGGAATTCTTAACCTGATTTCCATTCTTTGGGTTAACCTTCTACTTCGTTATTTATGTTGTATTAAAATTGTTTGAGTGTTGGGTTTTGTTTATATTATTTTGAATAATTTGTATTTATATTGTATATACATATTCCACCCACTATATTAATTATTTCTTCAATTACATGAATTATGTAAGGGGATTTTCTTTTAAAAATTCTCTATTAAAATTTTATTTTACAAAATTCAAAAGAAATGTTTTTACGCTATTATTCATGTTTTATGATTATTTTATGATTCTTGGGAATTTTTTATGATGATAGGTGGGACCTATATCTCCATCCAATTCATTGGGTATGAGTAAGTTTGAGTTCGGCCATATGGTTACTCCAAGTGTAACTGCGATGGTTACACAAAGTAAGGTAGCCGCGAGGGTTACAAATTATAAGGTAGCCATGAATGGTTACAAGATTATTTAAGTAATTATCCAAGATACCTTTATGATTATATTTATGTTCTAATGTTTTTTTGGATCTTGTGTAAATCTCTTGTTACATAAATTAAGTATATATGGGTGACAAAAATGTTTTTTTGAAAATTCTTTCATACGGTATGAGTAATCATGCACTAAAGTGATATTTCCTTATTTTCCATCCCTTACTGAGATTTTGTGCTCATCCAAAGTTTTTAAATGATTTTTACTGGTTAATGGATTTGTAAGAAAATTAAAGAAGCCATGTTAAATGTTAAATAATTGTCAAGGAGTCTTGTTTTATGTCATAATGTTTTATATTTTGGAAAAAATGGAAACTGTTTTTATGGTATCCACTATGTAATAATGTGTAATGTTATGAATGTATTGTTCTAATTCTCTAAATATCTAAACTTGAAAATATAATAAATTTAAAAGGATGTGTTTTCTTGACTAAATTCAAAATTATGTATGTAATAAGGCTGGGTCCTTATAGAGTTCCATCAACCTAATCGGGGTAAGGATTATTTTCTGGATGCACCGGTGCATGCCACTTTTCCATTGCATCCAATCAAGGTATTGGTGACCCAATAGTATTGATGATCCATTGAGTAACGTTCATATGAGAAGGTTATTCAATAATGGAAACAATAGTTAGGGCCAGTTGTGGCGGCCCTATCATTATCCACCATGGGTAACCTATAGGGGAAGGTCTATAAGGATGTACTTGACCCGATTCTAATTGAGTAACCATTAGAGGGAAATCCCTATATACTACTATGGTATCCAGATATATTGGTTGTTGATACCCAATTTTGAGAGGATGCACTGGCTCATTTTCAGTTACTATAGAAAACCCTCTTTGTTGAGGTACGCCAGTTGGGAGTGTAAGTTGATTCCCTATTTTCAGAACATCCCTTATAGGGATATGTCCCTAGAGCAGTTCTGCATTGAGACTTGTCAAATAATTCATCTCTTCCTCTTCTTGAGAAAATCGTTCCTTGAGTGTAAGGGTTTCAACAACTATCTATGGTTGGTGAGGTGAAACCTTAACTTTACCCTTCTCATTAGTGGATTCTCTTTGAGGAGTTAGAAATGTAGCGGTTAAGGGAATTCAAAATTTCAAAGCAAGCCTCGGGTTCTAGGTACACACACCTCTTTTAATCATTTCAGTGTAGACCATATTAATAGTAGAAACATCCTCCTCGAACTACTCTATATTTTCCTTGTGTTATATAGGGTCTTCAAGGGCAGTGTTGATATAAATCACCAACGCATAATGCATTGTTGACTCTTAATCAATCTCTTTTTGAGACTACCTTTGTTTTCAACATCCATGAGGCCTTTTATTGTCCTTCTTTGGTTTATTGGAGTTGTTTTGAACATATAAATCTTATGGTAATCTCATGAAAATATTCTCATGCATGTTCCCAATGAGGATACTAGAACACATGATGGGAAAGATTCTAAGGATTCATTATGTGGAATTACCCTTAATCAAGAGAACACTAACATCCACTGAGTAGGAAGTTGTTAATGTGAAAAATCCTCAGCACCATGGGAAGTGGAAGTTCCTACTCCATTTCTATGACCTTTTGTGCCTGGTTTTCTGACATTAAAGGTTGTGTTAAAAAATCCTCTTACCCTTCGGACTGGGGTAACTCCTGGATTTCCATGGTTTCTACTACCACAAATACATTCATGAGTTTATAGAGTCGTGTTGGAACATGGGATGGGGGAATCATATGGTTTTCACCTAAACCACCTTATTTTGAAGAGTTTTGTGTTATTTGTGACTATGAGTTGTCAATAGATTGACATACCTTAAACATGATGTCTGATTGATATTTTTATATTCAAGGTGTAAAAGTATTTCCATGGATTTTTTGAATCCATACCATCATCAATGAGAGTCAGTAGAGGACTAGTTTTATTGGAAAAAGCATTAGTTATGAACAAAGACCATTTCTTGAAGGTGGCCTAATGTTATGACTTTCCACGATGTCATTTTTTGGTGGAATTTTCTGAATGGGGAGCACAGTTAAATGAAATTAACCATGTTCACCCCATCCTCTTGTATAAACACTAGATGGGGCATTTTTGACTAGCTGACACAATTATTTGAAACTGTTATTAAATTCTCACTGACTAAATCCTTTCTATTTCCCCAATTTTGGTTTTTGTTCTTCTTGGAGATCCGCCATGTAAATTTTGTAGTGTACCCATTCTATTAAATTAAAGTGTCTTAGATATTCTTTATAGGGTAATACACTTTATCTTAAGTGACAAAGAGCGTTCCATATATTGGGGAGGATTTTATTCACACAATCTTATAAAAAATCCACAAGAATGCTGTATTGGGGAGTGGATAAAGTAAAAAACAGGACTGGTATGTCATATTTAGACATATGTTTCCTCATGTTCTACATGTAATCATTGTCTTTTTTCTAGAGGTTCCTCAACCTGTTCTTACTGAAGTGGATGCTTACCTACTACTTAATGATGAACAATAGATTGGTAGGGACCTCCCCGATCATATTGGAAGGATGAGGATCCAATGGTGGTTTGGAGTATGACTATCACCTTGACCTATCTTCTATATAAGAAAGTATTTCACTTGTCTATGAAAATATATCATCCATGACTAGCCTCATTTTCCCATGTGATTCATCGTAGGATGGATTTCACATCCTTAAATCACCAAGGGGTGGAACCTTTGGATAAAATGAAACACTATTGTGGAGATAACATTCAAAACAATTTCCATATGGCGAGGACTACCATTTTGTATGGGCATCTAACTACAAGTAGAATTATTGTAGCATATACACTGTGGAGAACTTTTAGGGTGGATGGAAGTAAGTGTAAGACCTTATTGTTGTTTAATCTTTTTTCCACAGGGAGGGATATCATGAATCTCATCCGGAGATAGGATCTTAAGATCAATCATATTATGGACACAAAAAAATCCTTCATGGTGAAGTGTACAGGGGTACCTTTATAATTACTTCTATTATTCTCATTATTTGGTAATGCGATATTAGGATCCTTATGTACCGTAGATAAACATTTGAGTGCTACAAGAACTTCAACATCAAGTAGAGAGGGATTAGAGACTGAATATTTATTTTCTAGTTGTCTATGCTAATGTTCATATTTTGGTGCCATATTTATAGTGACAATGGCCACTTACTGAGGAAATTTTTTTTTGTATATGGATGCTTGTTTTGTTAGATCTCATGTCACTTATAGAATATACTAATAGGTTTATAGAAATTCAGTAGGGGTTCTTATCTACCTGAGAGTGTAATTTTTGATATGATGATTATCTTCAATTGGAATATGTGTGTAGACCTGATTCAGTTGTCCATATATCATGTAGAAATTGGTCCCACTACCCACCTAGATGGGAGTAGAGGTGTGTGTCTAGTCTCAAATACCATGTTGATGAGTCATCCTAATTATGAAAATAGAATTTTGAATTTTTCACTATGCCACTATTGGTGATATTATGATATCCTGGAAGTATTTCACATTATGGAAAAAAATTACATATTCCCCTTCACTTTTTTTCAGGATGTTCTTGGTAAGCTCAGTGGCTCAAAAGGAGATATATTTCCATTCTTTGGATTGAGAAAATGTGTGCTCATGCTGTTGTTCTATATTTCTTATAGGTGGATACTAGTTGTACACAGGTGTGGGGGAAGGGATTTGGGTCTACTTCATTTTATTCATCATCAAATTTCAGCTGATTTCTTCATTTTTTTTCAAGATGAGGCTAATGGTAGGATTGATAAATTCAAGCAGGTGTGTGTGCATGCTCATAGTTTGCTTCTATGTTTGATCTATGAACATGATTGATGTGGGTAGGTGTTTTTCACTTCAGATTTATGACCTCCAAATTTGAATGGTGGTATTCTTCAGATACTGTCAGATGATGCTATTGGCAGGCTTGGTTGTTCTAGAAAGGTGTTTATGCCTACTCACTGCTTTCCTCTGAATTTGAGTGGTTTAATTCCTAGTCATGATAATGTGTTTTTCCTTTTAACTCTTTTTAATAATAATTTTCTAGTTGGATTCTCTAGATTCTTCTAGACAAATATACAGGAAGTCTTGATTTTTGCGGGTATGTGTTTGTATATACTCTATTTTTTTCCACAAAATTCAATTAGCGGTCTTCTCTATAAGGGACAGTGGTATGAACCTATTCCCAATTAAGAAGTCTCTTCCCTTGATGCGCAGCCTTGCATTCCCAGTCCTGGATGACTTGGGCCGAACTACTGAGGATAACACTCACATCATGTTGAGGGTTCATTGATGTGGGATGTTACCAGCGGTGAATACTATCTTGAGCCCCTTCAAAGGACCTCTAATTCTCTTGGGTGATTCTATAGCCTCTTGATCTTCCATAATATGATAAGGGAGGAGATTATTTCTCCATTCTAGGGATAATCTCTTGAAACGGTTGGAGATAGTCATTGGGAATGCCTGCTTATGGACCATTATCTATGACTGAGTGAAAGATTAGTTGGGCTTCATGAGCCTAATGATTGGTCAAGATGCCTATAGGGTAAGGATGGATCATTTATTCAATACTCTAAGATCAATGAATTTTTTACCATCATTGAATATTCTCAGTTGGGGATGGTGTCCTTTGATTAGACGAGGACGCAACTTGAATGAAATCCAAGGCATACGTCTACGAAAACTGGTGTGATTCTATTTGTATCAAAAAAAATTATTGACTAGGGTTCTTGAAGTATTGGTGAAAGAAAAAAATATAACAAAAAACCAATCATATTAGCATATCAATATATAAAAACTTTTATAATTATTTTTCTTGTTTGTTCCTCTTTTATGTTTAGAGTGAATGGGGTTTGACATGTGGTTGAAATCATCATATTGGATAAGAATTCAAATTGGGTAAACAATTTTTATTTTATCCATGTATACCACATGGTGCTATAATGGAATTCTGTGGATTTGGTGGGAAAAACCATTTTAGACACATATATCGATGTCTGCTTTAGGTGGTTTCCAATGGGGTTTGTTCATAGAACTGGAAACCCCCAATGGATCTCATATACATGATGACTCATAGACGTACATTCCAAAGGCACATACTCATTAGGGAACTTGTCCAATAATACTTATGAACTCACATTGGTTGATAATATGGGAGTTTGAGCTCATCACACCCTTTTGGGGGTAATTGTTTCCTACTCCGAGACTCTCTTATTGATTTAAGATATCTTATTGAATCCTTCATTAATTCCTAATAATGGTGTAGTTCACCCCTTGAATTAATAACCAATTATTAGCATGCATGGAATTTATAATAATATTTATGTATCTGAAGTTATTCAAAAATGGAGATATCTTTATATATATATGATGTTATCCATCAATTTCACCCTTTTTATAGGTGGATTAGAGATTCCTTTTTTATTTATTACTATGATTCTAGTTTTAAGCTATGTAGTGGGGTGATATAGAGTTTATAATCATTTAGGGATACGAGAGTTGTTTCGATGTCAGGATCAGTCCCATGAGATGGGAATTCTATATATCCTTGTAAAAGGAATTAGAACCCGTTTACTTTGGTGAAACTTAATAGGACACAAAATAATTTTTTTGTCCATGTGATGTGGACCAAGTCGTTTAGTTTAAAAATGTGTGGCAAGGACGTTTAGGTGAAAGTTTGATGGTTATGGTATGGTATGGGAATTATGATGAAATATCCTAATAAACCCAGTATTTTTGTGATCTCCAAGGCTAGACATGACCCTACCGTGAATGTGTCCTAGAGACAATTAGTGTTGATTTTGGATGTTGTTTTTTGACCTCACACAAGCTTCTTATGTACCCCATTTAGATGGTAATAAAAACATACATAGTTCAGTTGTGATGACCCATGCCTATAGAGGCCCTATGAATAATTATATCATAGTAGAATGTGGTCCTTTAAAAGAATTAAGGAATTATTTTGGGGCTTACACCATTTTGGATGATGCCCTTTGGAGTGGGGCTTAGAGGAATGTATCGACTCCTGGTGATTCTATGGTTTTTTGGGGCTTACTCTTATGAGTATGCCCTTTGACTTGCTTTATTTGGAATATTGGACCTTTGAAGATAAAGGAGTATTTTGGGGTCTTACACCATATTAGAGGATTCAATTTGGGGTGGGATACATGGATTTTAGGAAGGACACCTACAAAGGACCCCTGCGAAGGCATGTGAAAATATGAAAAAAAAATATTCTCAACCAAGAAATGCATCTGACTGAATGTCAAGATTGTAGCTAACCACTATGACCACATTATTCATGCATAAATGTGAGAAAAAAGAGGAATCAGTAGATCCAGAAAACCACATGATCCTTCTTTTGCTGGTGGAAGAGGCTAGGGATACGGGAGAAGAATAACAGGATTTTACATACCCATCTCCTCTCCAATTTTGGTAAATAGGATAATCATATCTTACCACCTAACTAGATACCTACCTATAAAAAGGCTATAGGGTTACTTAATAAGGGATTATATTACCCTTGTTCTAGTGAATATAGGAGGATATGACATTAACCCTTAAATGGAAAAGTAAGTGTGATCCTCTCCCTTCCCACCTAGAATCGAGGGAGTTTAGTCTTAGAGATGATGAAGGAAGGGTAAGGTCCAAGCCTTCATATTTGATACTGGGAGTTCCATGACACTTACCATAAGGTAGGGGCCCTCATGAATAAGGGTATTGATATCTCCAGGTGCCCTAAATACCCTACCCATTAGTTCGGACAAGTGTAGTACACCTCTAACCAATGTAATGAATATCTGAATGGGAGACATGCTGGTGTGTCTTTTTCCACGGTTGAAAAAGTCTAGAGGATTCTGTAGAGGTTTAAATTTGGTCCCACATTGATGAGGGATCTAAAATAAATAGATACCAACCATTAGTGTATTTAAATAGGGATTACATGAGGCTCATGTAGGTCAGGGTTTGGTGAGAATATGGAGCTTCACGCAGGGTGACCACGGAGGAGCTGAAAGTTCCTCGTGCATGGGTCAAGGCTTGTGTGATCTGAAGGTTCGTCGAAAAATAGCCCACCTAGTAGAAAAAACATAGGAGAGGCCTTTCTCTAGGATCCAAGTGTTTCCTCAGGTGTTCTTTTATAGGTCTCACATAGGTCCTAGGTTTGGGGAGGGACCTTCATGCAAGTGATTATCAATTATGGGAAGGGATCCTCACGCAGGTTTCTTATGTTTCAGACCCTAGAGGGACTTTGATCTCACTATAACACTTAATTTAATCACCTTTTATGTTATTTATAGCTACCTAAAATGGTTTGGAGGACCTGAGTGAAGGGGATACATGACCAGATCTTAGAGGCTTCTTCTGTTATTTCAGTCTTGTAATTGAGGAGCACCAAGGTCCTAATTATATGAAAATATAGGACCCTGGTCAAAGGATCATGTCCACACTGGAACCCGGCATAGGTAACCCATGTTTTTACCACACACAGGGGCGGCCGATCCATTAGTGTCGCACAAGGGTGGGGGAAGCACAATCCTTTTGGAGAACATGTTGGGTACGCGTAGGCCGGTTAAGGCAAGTTCCTCTGACCCGTCTTAGTAATATTCACCTATGTATTTATTTAGATACTCTACAGGATCTTTTCATCCCATGTGACAAAATGGAGTGTCAACATCATCATTAAATATTCCAATTGTCTTTTAATAGATTTTTCAATTTATAATAACATCCATTTATGTAACCTGTGCTTTTATGGGGATATGATTCAATGATACCATCATTATTATTTCTCCATATGGTTTATTTTTATGATAATGAAATGTATATGATATCCATTTATTTTCCACTAGTTATAAGATGATGAAAAAAATACATTTTTTAGGATCTTATGGAATATATATGAATGGATTTATGATTATTTTATGGATCGGTCTTTTATAGCCCTATAATGCATTAGGTAAATATGGAAACCTCATGAGAAAATTATTTTAAGTGTGAACCTGATTTCATATTCAAAACATTATTTCTGGACCTGGTATAATGTATATAGGTTTATGTATGGATCTATTTTCATATACCCAGTTTTACACATTGACCTAGTTTCATGTCTATAATATTATATGAGGGTCATATTTTATGTCCTTAAAGTAATGAGTGGACATGTTTATATTTATACATGTTTAATATTTTATTACATTATGTTTTCCCACATTTATATGTTTATGTTACGCTCTCATGACTCAGAAATTGATTATAGATGATTCCACACTCTTATGAATATTATATTTTATTATTACAATTCTTTATGACATGAATCCTGATTAAAGATCTTAAATTTATTGAGTATGAATTCCTTATGTTATGATTTTTTTCTTATACCCTTATTCTCATCTGTTAATATTAATTAATATCTACTATGTTTACCCTTACTGAGGATCTTAGCATACCCTTTCATATATTTTTTCACTTGGTTTTGATGGAGGGTTTTTAGTATAATTTTTATAGATTGGAATTTATATGAATTAATTTATGAGAAAAAATGATGCTCTTTTATGAAAAAATATGTTTATTTATATAGTCTCTATCGACACTAATATTTTACCATTCGGGCATGGATCATAGTGTTATGTAATGGATTTTCATCTCATATGAAGTAACATTTATGTTTCAAAAGTTCAGGTCTATATAAATATAGAATCATAATATGTATTATAGAACTATCAATTCTAATATGGAATAATGGGAAGGATTTATATTTTGTTGTATAATATTTTGGGTAAATGAGTTTCCTTGATTTTGGAACATTTTCATGAGGTTTTCCCAAAGAGGTTGTCACGCTACCCTCAAAATGTTATATTGAGTTCAGGAGAGAGTTGTATCGAAGTTATTCTATGATTTCTATGTATCCTTATAGAATTCCACATTTGGATCAAGAAGAGTTACACATTCAAATTAATTATTTCTTACAAAATTATTTTACCAAGTCCAATATGCCATCTTCTATAGATTCTGTATTTTGTGCAAAGAAGGTGTTTTGTAGTTTATGACTATATGTAGATTAGAAAAGTGTAAATTATGTCTTTATTACTAAACATTGTCCACAAAACAGAATTGATGACTTGTTCAAAAAATCGTATGATCTGTTTAGTTATAAAAGATTAATTTATGGTTGAGGAATCATAAAATCAAGGCCATGATGGAATATGTTCTATATAAAAATTTTAGGTCTCTATGGTAAATTTGAAATTCATGGTGATTTAATTTAGAGCCACGAACACAAAAATATAAATTTCATTACTGATTTTTAGGTTACATTAGTTCTTGGATATGCTCAGGGTGGTATTCATCAATTGTATATAGGTATATTTGTTGAAATTGGAGCATATTATGAATTTGATGAATGTTTTAGATATCCATCAATGACATAAACTAAATTGAAATCTTTCCATCTATATTTTTTGGATGTCTGGTATTATTTTAATTTTTATATGTCATGTATTAGGTGGGTTTATCTATTGATGATTCCATGATTGAGGTTGTTTTTAATGGGAAACAATAAATAATGTGTCCAAATTAGCAAATTTTCTTAGTATTATAGGATATTATATGGGATTCATTTCTAATTTCCCTTAGACTGTGGAAACAATGAATTAATTAAAAAAGGGTATTCTTTTTAGGGATAGATTAGTTAAATATGAAATTTATGTGATTAATGTACAATTATATCAATTCTCATGTTCATTATTTTATTAAAGAAGGATTGATGTTGGGGTTTTACGACAATACTTTTCATCTTGTTCAAGATAGCATATTAATGATTGAGAAAGTGGTAATCTATTATGGGTCAATGTATTTATGTCATCATAATTATAATTATGGCCCAATCGGTTTGACATCTTAGTGGTAGTGCTTTATTTGAAACAGTATAAAAATAACTTATCTAAATAGCGATATATGATTTTCATAGATCATAATTGACTATATTATGTCTTCTCATAATGAGATATGAATTTTTTTAGTAGATAGAGGTGCAGTTATTATAGTATTATCACATTGAGATATCCTATACTCAATGGAAGTGTAATTTAGTATATAATACACTAAGATAGAATATTCATGGAGAAATTTATTATATGGTTGGGGATGAGTAAAAGATAATGGCGTAGATTACATCACTACAATTAGATATTCATGAATTAAGAAGTTCATTTTGTTTGTATCAAACAGTGGACAATTTTTATCTATTTGAAAGGGTTAGGGAGACTCATATAGGAGATATTGAGGTGGACGCGTGGATTTATCATATGATTCATAGTTATTATTTTAAGAGATGGATAGAGGATAAAAACATTAGGTATTATTTTGAGGGAATATATTTTTTTGATGGGTGATTTGAGAGGAGCACCTCTAAGAATTTTATACCTCTCTTCTAGTAGTACATACTAGTTTTATAAAATTTATTATGACATAAAGATTAGTTTTTGTGATAGGGTTTGAAGAATCAAGTGGAAAAGTTTATTTCTAGAAATATTGTCTTTCAATAAGTTCAAGTTGTGAATCAAGTTCTAGGTAGTCTATTTTAGTCATAAAATAATTCTAACTAGACATATAATGATATATCAATTTATTTTATGATGTTTCTCTATAGTTTTGGATGATATTACTCTATTTTGGTTCTTATGTATTTCTTTATGAAATCATCATATTTATTATCATTTAAAAATTTGAGTGCAATTGATGAATTAATAAGGATCTATGATAGGGAAAGCAGTGAGGCATCATAGAGTTCATAGGATGATTATCTTTGATAGAGATCCTCATTTTCATCATGAGTGTATAAGAGAATATAGTATTCTTTTATCTCTCAATTATGCCTTAACAACACTATCCATCCTCAAATTAATGTGAAGACAAATCTGACAACCTAGACACTCAAGGAGATTTCCTATTCAGGTTTTATTGATTTTAGAGGGTTTCTGTTTAAACACTTTCATTTAGTTTAGTTTTATTATAATAATATGTATCACTCTACAATTTTCAAAACACTATTTGATGTATTTTTATGGGTTGAAATGTGGATTGATATTATGTTAGAACAATGGGGGAGTGTTTGAAATATTTGAATCAAATTTGTTACAAAGTATGATATAGAAAGTTCAAGTGACCATGAGTGGATGAATGAAACTCAAGACCATCATAATTCATATGATATTTAGAGAAGGATACCATTGTTATTTATTATTGGGGATTATGTTTTCTTAAAGGGGTTTCATCATCACAGGAAGTAAATATTCCATTGGGGAACTACAAATTTTCCATTACTTGTTAAACCCTTTTAGGTGTTAGTGAAATTTGTATGGGTTTTATATTGATTGGTTTATCCACCCTAGATATATTATATTCATTAAATCTTCTATATCTACTATATGTAGAGATGTATTCCTGAATAATACCATTCTATTGATTAGGTAATGTTGGATATTTGATAGGATGTAACATTCATAGATATACCTATTATAATTCAATATCAATAAGATATAGGGCTTTGATTAATGTCAAAAATTTGGCACATGTCTTGTGGAGGCCTGATGTGTTCAAGGAAAGTAAATGGGAGTGATTATTATAATTATTGGAAAAAACATAGAGGTATTTTGATACTTCTATTTATATGACATTGAGTCATGATTTTAAGATAAAGTGGTTGATGCTATTATTTCTCCTCTATTTTTCATTTGGAATTATTTTTTGCAGTTATCTCATGAGGTGGTTAATTTTTTAGTCATTTTATTCATTCCTAAGTTTTTTTAATTATCTAGGAAGGTAATTATTTGATAAGAATCAAATAAAATGTCTTATACTTTCATGGTCCAAAAAATTATTATTATTATATATTAGATATTAAAATATTGAGTTAATAGGAGTACTATGAAAGTAAAGTTGAAGAATTTAGATGTTAAGGAAAACATATATTTGAGTATTTTGAAATATATCATTATTTTCAACATTTTTATAATCTGTGAAATTGTTATGGAAGACTAAAAATGGGTCAGGATGAATGGTGTTGAGAATGAGGTTAAATATTTCTGATATATAAATATATTATGGATTGGCCACCAAAATATTTTCTAATAGAACTAGATATTTTCAATCACATGGTTTGGAGTTTGATTTTGGATGAATATATGATTGAAATAAGCAGTGACTCTATGATGTAGTTAAGCTGTTTTTTTATAAAATGGAATATTTTTTTAAAACTATATCATGGAATTCACATAGATTAAAGTAGTAATCAAAGGGTCCCTAGAATCGTTTAAGGGTCATGTCATTGTTTTGGTCAAAAATGTGTTTTATGATTTGACACGTTGAATAAACATAAGGGGATAGTGGAATCAAGGTGACATGTTTTTTATCATTATTGACTAAGATAATGTACAGTGTTTTTAGGTAAACTTTATGGAAATTCCTTTGGTTTATAGCCTAATATACATGCATTGAATTTTACCTTGAAAATAACGAGGCAATCATCAAAATTAACCCCTCATAAAATATATAATAATTGATATAATTTAAAGTATGACTGGCATATATATACTAATTAACCATGAATCTCATTAGTAAATGTCTTCCTTTCACGAAGAAGAAGAAAAAAATGATAGGATAGTGGTATGATAATTAATGAAATTTGTTTAATACAATTAATATGTATCTTTAACATCCTTTAGTATTGATTCTTCCCTTTAAAATAAAACCAATAATATTATATATAAAATTGTTAAAACATTATATCTTTGTGCTATTGGACTGTAAAAATAGTAAGTGAAAGAGGAATATCATATATTATGTCAATAGAATAATATTGGAGGCCGATTCCAAATATACTCTCATTGGAAATAAATTTCATATCTGGATATTTTAGGTTTATAAAATGGGACATTATATATAGTATCAAGAGGTATAATTGATATCCTATTTTGAGCTACTGGATTACATCTTGAATCATCCAATTATTAATAAAAATTGAAAATATCGGATATGATTCTTTAACAACTTCATATACACATTGTCCCTTAAATGGAAATTGATTGAGAGGTGTTGACCCACATGTCAATTCATCACCCAAAACTAAATGAACTACCACTTGATATAAATTCTCTATATGAATTGGTATTTTCTGTATTGAAAACATATTAAGAGTGTTAAATATCCATCAATGCTTCATCCTTTATACTAATTGGGAAGAGAATGATGAACCAAATATTTAATAGGGTTGATGTTGTAGTCGTCTACATCTATCCCATGAAGGGACTCATTATATATCAATTATTTCTTATAGAGGGTAGAAACAACAATGAATTAAAATAAAAATCACTCATCAAAGTAATTAGGTTAGTTCTTTAATAATTGACCACCCAAAACAATTTAAAGGGTGACTCAATGTTGAATATTAAATAGATTAATAGGGATTATTCATCCTGGGAGGAGGGATTGATTGACCTAATTGAACATACTCAATAATTTATGGCCCACATTCCTATAAAGAAAAATTTATAAGAGGATATACTAGATAACATAGTTATATCCCTCACAAACATTGAATAAGATCAAGTGATAATATATATGGTACATTGGAGAGTTTTTTCCCCCTTTTTCAAATATAATTTGATGATATCTTTGAGATTGATTCCACATTATTTTGGGTAATATACTCACCTAAAAATGTAATGAAAAGAATAAATACATGGAAAATTAAATGAATTACCTCTAAAATAATACTTTTACATAAGGAAAAGATGAAATATAAAAATTCTATAGAAATTGTTAGCTCAACCAGGTTAAATACCCTGAGAGGGGTGGTGGATCAGGGTTTGAGATATTAAAAAAACTACCCACATTGAATCTTGATTCATCATTAAACAAATCACTTTTCCCTACCTTTATCATAGTAATGTATGAGTAGAAATGAAAACCTGGATGAGACATAAAAAATTTAATTGGTTTACCTAAATGGGAATATGTCAAAGGAGAATACATAAGAAATGTTCTTATTTTCTAAATTCCCTAAAGTGAACTACTATTAATTTTTTTTAGAAAACTCATTATCCCTCCTAGTTCACTACCAATAACAATTTGAAATATCACTACTCTATCAATTGATGTGTGGTCACTGCTCCTTAAGAAGATTCTTATTTTCATCACCAAAATTAATATTATTTTCATCCCATTTGGTACATAATGAAGCACTACTTTTATCTACTTAATGAATACCTATTTACCACATAATTTCTAGAAATTTTATTATAGTTAATGTAATATTCACTTTCATGCAACCCTATCTTACCTTTCCCAAAACATTACAATTCTTCGTGAAATATTTTTCATTCATGAAAATTAATTCTCCAGTGAAACTATGTTCTTTTTTAATACTACAATCTTACATGAATATCTCTAAAATTTTAAATAAGTTTATTTCTTCACAAAACTGGCAATCTTATGAATCCTTCATTCATGAGAATCCTTCAAGAAATTATTTCATGAATTTCGAACCATTGGATTTTTATTTAGGATTATTTTCTTCAAAGGAGGGGTAGCAGCTTATTTATATACATTTTCATCACTTCGTGTAATTTTTTCACTCACCGATACCTTTTTTGAAATTCTTAAATCTTTTCTAAACACTCCATTTCTTTTTGAAAAAATCAACAAACACATAAATTTGTGTACACTTATGAAAAAATGGATTTATTGCATAGTTTATCACCTATATGAAACTCATCTCCATCTTGAAATATTCTTTGATGAAACTACCAAATCTTTGTAAAACTATCAATTTTTCATGAATTTCATGCCTTTAACATATTTTCATTGTATTGTCTAGAAACACCTTATTATGTGAAGATTTTCCAATCCGAAAAATTTTAGACACCATAAATTTAGAAAACACTAGGAAACGATGCCACCAAGTACAGAAAATTTTAAAAACACCTTCTAATACTTACATAACACTGTATTGGATATTTTTCATCATAAATAGACAAAAATCATGATGGAACTCCACAAATGACCTTTTAGACCTACTTTTTTAACAATCAAAATCAACCAAAAAATAGTACAAAGTCACCCAGATAGATTTTTCCCAATGTAAAAGAAAGAAAATTTATCTTTTATGATCGTTAAACCATTGAAAATGTCCTATAAAAGTGTGGAATTTATAGTATTGCTTTCAAATTCAATATTGGTGCTGAAATACCAAGAATGATAAAGGAAATCTATGTAGTCATGTATGATTCCAATCAAATGGGAACCAATCCCCCCAACTAAAATAGGAGGCTTAAGTACCTTTATCTTTTATTATGCATGATTACAAGGAATTAACAAAGAAGTTACATGCATGTTAGGTCCATGATAACTTCATTTTTTAAGATCTTGATATATTTCCTGTTAAAAGTATATTTGGGGAATTTTATATGTGTGGAATATATTTTATAGGAACATTTATTGTAGTTACTAGTCAACGGTTTATGTTTTTCATTAATTCCAGTGACTTCTTCTTAAAATGTAATCATGCTATAATAAATTTTGTTATCACCTCTTGGAAATCCAATATGAATAATATATTTATATTTCTCATATTATCTTTAAAGATAATGGTTCAAATTTTTGTGTGTATGAGTTGAATGAGATGAAATAAAAATATAAGATGAAAACCAATAACTCCTTATACTAAAACAAGACTAATAATGGATAAATATAATCTTTTAAAAAACCCTTATTGAGTATCTTGTAAATGATTAGGTATCAAAAAAATAATAATTTTCAGAAAAATTATTAATAACTTATAAAATTTTAACTAATATGAAAATATCTACACAGGTGACTACATATTATATTCTATAGTTGATTATGTTAATATTTACCATCATGTTTTAGTTACCCTTACATTTAATTGCAGTTTAGGACCAAATTATTGAATATAAATGGTTATAGTTTTGGTTACCTATGATAGAAACTCTTGTAAAAAACAGTATATGAGTATTGAATAACCTAGAGGTTAATGGAAAATTTGTAACCAAAATTTTTACCAAGATGATTCACCTCTACTCATTTATCCATGGTGAAATATTTCTATCCATGAAGTCACTATTAATACCAATTATGTTTCATCCAAAATTAGAAACCAAATGGGAGTTCCCCTTCAAAATAAACAAGGTTTACTCTAATTGAGCATATTAAATAAACACCTCAAATGAAGAGAACATTTTTCTATATTAATGTGAGTATATATAACAAATATCACATGTTATCATACACATAATCATTAAATGGCCCTTTTAATACTTAAAAATTCATAGGTCTTTCCCTTTTTTTATAACTTAAAATTGCATGGTTTGATATCCTTACCATATGATGTTCAACTATATGGTACAATGATCCTTTTGAAATAAATTAAAAATACATATAAATAGGTGTAAGAACATTAACTTAAACATTATATATTCTTATATCTTATTTAGAAAATAAATCATTTTCTTACATTTCTAAAGATCTTTTAGGTTTTCAATTTTAGATAATTATATCGTCACCCTCACAAAAAACAAATTGGACCCTTCCTCTTTTTATCCATTTTCTTCATAATATAAAACTTTTAAAAATAATCTTAATTTGATTTAATGAAATATAATCACAATTTTTATATTTCTTTTATAATTATCCCTACTCAACATTCAAACCCTTTTAAAAACAATTTAAAACAAGGGCTAAGCCCAAAAATATAAGTAAGGGACATAGAAGAAGAAAATAATTATTCTAGTGGAAGACAGGAAAACTCATTAAATGATAACTTTTATCTACAATTTTCATGAGTAAATATATCATTTCCATATGAAAAACACACACTTTTCTCAATGAAAACCTTTAAAACCCATAACAAGAAAATAAAAACCCTGTTTGGAAACATAGAACATCAATATTCAAGACCCTTTTTAAACCCATGTTAGGAATAACCGAAACCCAGTTAAATTCATAGTATGAACTATCCTATAACCCACTCTTTATGTTTTATTAAGATAAGGAACATTAGACAATGCATTGAAGCACTATCTAGGGGAACCCATTATATAAGCATTATTGGGCTCATAGATTTTTCCTGAGATATGATGGGGCTCAGCACATCATATAATCTGTATAAATATCTTATGATTATCATATATAATTCTAATTTATCATATCATGAATAAAAAATTTTATTCTTTCACTTTTCATTATAAAACCTTTGAAAAAATCTTTTAAACTCATATAAAAACAATTATCTGATATTAAAATACCATATTCTTTTGAAAACAAATTTTCCATACCAAAATAACCAAAAAAATAGAATATGGTTTTTATTTGAATAAAAAATAAAATAATATAAAGGAAATAAAAACATGAAATAAAATTTATGGTGGAAGGAAAATTCATTATCGTCGTATACGTTAAAATAGAAGACTCCATTTTATTTTTTTGTAGTGAAAGTAAAAACATTCCATAAAAAATTTACATTTGAAGATAATTGAAAGAAAGTATAAAATATAAATAAAATAAAAATTATAGTTCATTTATGTACAGATAAAAACATTATAAATATTTTTTTAGAACAAGTATATGGAAGAAAATGACTTGAATTAGAGACTTCAAAAGAATATTTTTAAAAGAAAGTCCATTACCGTGTTCTCTAATTGGCACTTGTGTTCCTTATATTCATGAATAATAAACTTGTGTTATTTATTAAGGTTCTTGAGAAATTTTTTAAAGATTATAATTACTATTATTTCATTTAGTACCATATTATATACGATTACATAACAAATTAAGTTCACATCATATGTTTTTATGATATTCCACACATATGTTTATAATCACATCGATATGTTTTCTATGGTCGAAGATGTCACTATTAAGTCATATCAAAAATAATATTAATGATGTAAATATCATTTTTATACATTTATTATACCTTTAACACCAAATATATAATATTATTACGTAATATTAATCACAATATAATCATGAAGACGGTAGGTCGCATGTACGCACGAGTAACATTTCCATTTTTCATAGATATTTTTTTGGAAATAAGGTAATTATTATTATATATTTATATAATGGTAATAATATCATAAATATAATATTATTTCTTTAAATTAAATTATATATATATATATGATCAATGTTGTGTGGTGATGACAAACAAATCACATCACTTCCTAGATGTTGTAGTCCACACGTACGCACAAATGACATTATCATTTTTTAGTGAATAGAATAGTAAGAAAGTAAATGATATACTATATTTTCATAATTATAAATATTTAATGAATATAATATATATAATTTAAATCCATCAGTATAACCATCCATGAGATGTGGTGATGGAAAATTAATTGCATCAGTTTGCGAGGCAGTGAGATGTCGTACACACGACCGATGCATTCTGTTCTCATTAGATGGGGCATGGAGATGGATATAAGTTAATACACTAACATAATAAATTATAATTATATGGATGATACTGATTTTAATATCTCATCATGGTTAAATATAATTTTATGGAGGTTTAAGAATAAATAAAACAATAATGCATGATTAAGAATGATACATCTTCTTGGGGAAACCTTTTTAGGTTTACACCAAAAGCTTTAATAGGTTAGTTTTATAATCAAATAAAAGACACTATGTTTGGAGGGGGTATCTAAAGAAGAAATTTGGGTAGTTATTGGATGAAAAAAAAAATTTATGTGTAAATTAATGATAATATTATGTTCCCATATATAAGAGAGAAGAGTGACAATACTAAAATTTCCAAAAATATTAAATTAATATAAATTAATTTTAATGTCCAAATAGAACCAAACTGATAGAATTTTAATTTAATATCAAATTTAGTCAAAATAATATAATATAGTAAAAGTTTTGTAGGATTTTCTATGTTATTACCCTTACATTTTTGTTTTAAACCCCATTAACCATTTTTACACTTACCGGGACACTAAAGTTATTTACACTTTGAGGGTCACGATAGGTATTATAAATGGAAAAATGGAAGATAAATGGGCCATGGTTGAAATTTTAAAAAATATAAAAATCATTTTGATGATTATATTATTTTTATTAATTTTAAATCATTTAATAAATCCTTATTTTCGTAAAATATCAATAATGTCAATTTTAGAATTATTTATCTCCTTTGACATTAATAACATAATGAAAAAAATTGAATAAAACCTTTTAATACATCTATATTCTTTTATATTTATTTTTTAATATCATTTATCTTATTAATTATTTAAAATTATATTAATTTTAATATTTATAATATCATTTATTTTATTTATCTATTCACTGAATAATTATTGTGTTAAGAGTTGTGTATGCATTTAAGGTGATTATTTATTAAATAAAAATTAAAAATAAATAACCATAATGAATATAAATAATTTATACTTAAAATTATTATTTATAACAAGACATGTCTTTTGTTTACCACCATGTTAAATATATTATAGTTATTAAAAACAACACTGTGATATTTATTACTTTTCATTACATAAAATATTATAAAGGTCATAATCACATCCAAAAAGAAAAGAAAATGTAATATAACAAAATATTGGATGAGAATTGATAAAATATACTCATTAAATAATATTAAGAAAAGTGTTAGTACTATTTTTGAGTGTATATCATATTATTTTTAAACCTTAATTACATGATTTATCCATATTATAGAGAAAAAATTACAAATGTTACTCTTCATAATGTCCAAAAATAAAAGGGAAATATGTAATAAATTTGGGTCCTATAATTATAAATATAGATCCAATTTTTAAAAAAGAAACATTCATAATTTGGATAATTTAATTTAAAATTATATCGGCAAAACATGACAGAAATAGTGTTTTCATAAAAAATCAATTTTAAGTATAAAATGTATTAATATTATATCCAAGTAAAAAATTAATTTCAAAAACAATAATTGGATTATTTTAAATCAAAAGGAACTAAATATATTTTAAAAATATCCTAAAATATAATTTTACATTATAAATATTTTAAAATAATATTCAGTATTCAATAAAATCAGTATTTTTCACAATTCATTGAAAAATAAAACATTCCATTAAATTATAAAAAATTCACCCTCATATAATATTGACATGATTATTTCAAAATATATATTCATTTTATCAAATAAATTTTCTAAAATTTAAAAAATGAAGTGTAATATCTTCTCAAAATGAAATAAAACCTATGTTAAAAAACTTTTGATGAAAGAAATCACATTATTAAAAATTGGATGATTATTTCCTATGAATTAATCATATTATTTTAATTTATTAGTAAATTTATATATATATCCTAATTTGGTTAATATTATTTATACACTATAATTTGAAAGTGAGTTTATGAAATTCATATTTCAATAATAATATTATGCGGTTCTTTTAAGTTTAGTCTTGTGTATTATATAAACTATCAAACATAATTTTATTAAATCCTGGGATATTAAAGTATTTATTTACCATATGATATTATATTATATGGTATCATGATACTTACCACATGAATTTAAGTTGTATGTTACACCAGTCCTTTCTATGTGATATTAAACTGCATGGTATATCATCCCACCTATCACATAATCCTAAATATAAGGCCCACCATCAACCTTATCATAGGATAAAAATTTCATGGTAGATTTTCCCATTAAAATGTGCCCAATATATATAAATCCCCCATTTGAGTTCTGACTTGAATATCTTATTTACTTATTCATACTGATGATTCTATAAATTAATATTAATATATACTAAATTTAATTCATTCTAAGTTTACTCTTAGATAAAAATACATGTGACTTTATATATTAGAGTTTAATTATACCCTTTTTATTTTCATGGTCCACCATTAATACGAAAATATTATTATATAAAACAATATGTGGCTTGATTACTATATTTAAATGCTATATAGTGATTCCCAAACTACTATGTTGGAAAAAACATGTTCATTTTATCTTCACCTTTCATTATTCATGATTAAAAAATTACATTTTAAACTATAATTATGTCTATAATGATTATTTTTTTCATATGGTATATATTAATACTCATACCTCTTTTAGTAGACCCATTCTTGGATATTTTCCATATCTTCTCCCATTTTATTGCTCATATAAAAGATGATTCCCTGAGAGTGGAGGATAATTGGGGTATGTACACTAAAATTATTCCCCTTCTAATGATCTTCTTCTATAATTAGTTAAAACACTCCTCTCTTACTCACCAGAATTAATGTGACAAAGCATAATAAACAATCAATTTTACCGTTCGCCAACACTGAGATACATCCAAGGATCATATACATTGTGATGTTCTAGTGTAAGAAAATTTACTAAAGTTTATTAGTCATAAAATATTTATAGTATACTCTCTTTACCTATTGGTTTATAACCCCATAAAATTTGAAAAATCTCTTCTCTCTCCTTTAATAAAAACTCTCATCCATTAAGAGTATAATATTTGTCTATAAAATCAAAAAACATAATAGTACCTATGTTTCTGAATAAATATGATCCATCTTACTATTAATTATCAATATCATATTGTATCAATGATAAGAAAACCACCTCAAATTTTTCCATTATATTATATCTGAAAATATATCTTTCCATTTATTCTATAAAATCCTCATCTTTTATCTCAAAAAAGTAGCCTATTTTTTCATTTCATGAGATTTTATCAATCAATAATTTCAATCCATATATTTTTTATCCTTTAAAGTAACGGAACATATATTTTAACATTATCTAAGAGTGATATATATATAATGGGGTCATTTTGTGTCTCTACCACTCATCCTGAACATTCCATAATCAATGTATTTTGAGTTATAAAAAATAGGCATATCTCAACTGTATTATAATGTACTGACTGAAATATTGTGTAATATATTTAAAATATACATCCCTATAAAATTAATTTATTGATACATAACAAGGCTCTAAAAATTATTAACTTCCCAAAAATAGAAAATATATATGATCAAAATATTTTGGCTAACCATAGTCAGCATGATATAATCACTTCTTCACAATGTTGTTTTAAAGCATGGACTACAAGATGTATTGCACAACCCTTCACACCCTTTCTAAAAAATAAAATTTGACAACAAAATATATAGTTTTTTGATTCCTAATAATCCTCCTATAATCATAAAAACAGATACCATTATTCCAGACTCGTTCTTATTCAATAAAAAATGGTGTAATATTTTCACATTATAGTTTAATATTTACTTTTACAATTTCACCAAAACTCCAACATAAAACAATACGACCATCACATAATAGTCTTAAAATAGTAAACAATAAATAATATTAATCCTTGTACCAAAAATATTATTTAATAATTTAATTTTTGTCCTAGAATGATTTTTTACTCCTTGATTAGTCATATTTCATTAATAAAGACAACCAAAAATCTACATTTGAGTTTTTATAAACTATGTCTCCTTTGGAATTATTTTTAAGATACCAAACATTTTAAAATAGTTATTTTTATACCATAAGAATTATATTTATAGTGAATTCATGGTTTTAACAATCATTTACTCAAATCCCACTTTATTCATTATCATTATGTTAAATAAGATTGAAATGAAAAGTTTATCAACAAATAACATCATTAACATCGTTAATAGATAAAACTTAATTAACTTCATAAATTTGACTCCACCTAATTTCAAAGTTCCCTTTATTTAAACATCATCTATTACGTTTAATAAAATATTAATATGATCTCCACTACAAAACCTTCTCCAAGAGTATTCTCCCATATTTAAACAATATAAGGGAAAATATTTCCCCCTATAAATTCATGAAGATATACTATTTATTCCCCAATGATATTAATTATTTTTATCTTAATAAGCTAGAGTACTTCTACCCCTTTTTCAAAAATCAAAATGACCACTTCATTGAAGATTAATATGAGGAATTAGTAACTCAATAAATCAAAGAATTAGAGAAAGAACATATTTACCGAGACCAATCTTCTACTAATTAAAATACAACATGTTGAAATATAATAATTGAATGAGAATAAAATTTATTTGAGTATGGGTACCATCTAAAAAAGAATAAGATTATGGAAATGTTTGATCTCTAAAAACCAACTGATATTTTTTAAATAATTCCTTGGATTTTATCTTCATTATGATATGAATATTTTTATCTTAAGTAGACACATATTAAAATTTCACTAAACCATTATCACGTTTATACTTGATTAAATGATACTTTATCATGATGTTATTTATTATTAAATGACAGAATATATTTTCATAATTATTTATTTCACTCTAGTAGTCACTTTTAATTACAATAATATAATCTACCTCAAGTCTAGTGTCTTTATGGTATTGCTTTATCCATAGAATTTGGGTGAATTCTTGAGTAGTGACTATATATTCCATTTTTATAGTTCATAGTGATATTAAATATAAATGTTTTTTACTATGAAATATATAAATGTCTAATATAAAATAAAATGACTAAATTAGATATAGAATTATCCATCAACTATCCCCATTAACATTTATGTATCCTAATAACTCATGCTACATTGTTCCATTATATAGTATCTTAAAATATTCCTTTCCTTTTACGTGGCAATGTATTTTTTATTGAAATAATTTGGAATTCATTGGGATTACATTAACACATTTCAACTTACCATGTTGCAATAACAATATCCATTCTTGATGATATTTGATATAATTGACATCCCAATATTTTCTTCTACTCTGTAATTCCAATCGCTTTTTCATCATCATCCATAAAAAAATTCATCTTGGTATCAATTGGTATTTTAATTACCTTTATATCATATATTCCAATCATTTTTATCACTTTAATAACATATTTGGATTGAGATATAAAAGTTCCATGATTTATTTATGTCACTTAAAAACAATGGAAAAACTTACTTGAAAAATCATAGAAATTTTAAATTATCTTATCATTAATTCTATATATTGTTTTTATTGTGTGTCATTTATGACTCCAAAAATTATATCATCCATATAAAAGTATCATTATCATAATTTAATCACATTACTTCTTCTCATATATATTATAATCAACTCTTCTTGGTTGATAGTTAGGCATTTTCAAGTGTTGATCAACCCAAGATTAATAAGATCATGGTGCTTCCTTCAGCTCATATACTACCTACTTTTATAGAAATATTTATTTACCATATTCATGTGTACAAAAAATATCTAGCTATTTAATATACTCTCTTCTTCAAGGCCACTGTTATGAAACAATTATTTTATATCTTTTTGGAATACCTTAACTTCTTTAGCAATATTATGGATAAGATCAATATAATCTCTTTTATTATTACCATAAGAAAAAATTTACATCTCTATTAATTCCTTCATTTTTAGAGTATCCTTTTCAAAATATCAGTGATTTATTTTGATTCACAAAGCCTTATTCATACAACTTGTGCCAATAATCCCTTTTGGCTCCAATAAGATTTTTATCTTACAAACTCAATACAATATCTCATGTTTGATTCCTCCCAATTTGTGAGGCCACTCATTCATAGAATTGATATTACTCTTATATCTAGGAATATCATTAAAAAATTTATGATATACTAGAGATAATAACATTAGTTGCTGAAAATTCATAATTCTTTTTATTTTCCCACGGACATACTATAACCCATGATGTTTTTCCATCAATTTTATAAGTACTTATTATGTTACATTCTATTAAAAACTAAATTGAATATCCTCATCTTCCAATATATCAAATAAGTCATGATTCAAAATTTTGATCCCATTGAGTTTCTTAGCTTGGAAACTCTTTTTATAAAAAAAATTGTTCACTACATCACTAAATATTATACCTTATATCTGTATCTATTATATAATTATTTTAAAATATTTAATATAATTTTATTAAAAGACTTGTATAATTTTATATCTTATGAGTTTCCAAGAAATATTCTTTCATCGACAAAAGATTAAAACAGATAGTGGATATTCTCTATGTTTAGAATAATTAATATTCTATTGAAGATATGAATTCATTTCAATTTCATATTCTTCAAATTCTATATCTCATGTGGGGTATTTTCCTCACCCAAAAGTAATAATTCCCTTCACAAAATTTCTCTGGTATATATCTCTCGATGATTATCATCCAATACATGTTATAGATTATCCAATTTCTCCTTTAAAATGTGATATTTTTATGTTGATTTCCTATAACTAAAACTTCATGTTTTATTTATTATTTTTATATAATCCTCCACTTTAATATTTATGAAGTCCCACCATTATCAGTAATAAATTTCAAGATTTTATTTCTTGGAATCATCACTTATAATCATCATTATCATGTAATGTAATTAAATTCCATAGATTTATGATTAAGTACACACACCAATAGTATCATCCTGTTATAATCATTAATAAAGGGTATGCTATATTTTTGTCATCAATAGATCATTGTGAAATTGGACCACAAATCTCAGCATGTACTAATTTTATAGACATAATTAATTCCTTATAATTAAATCTTTATGTTTTCCTAATGATATTTCCATTTTCAAAAACATTACACTTATGTGTGTTATCTCTTGTAAGCTTAGTTATATCTCCTTTAACATAGTTTTTCAGAAAATATTTGTTGGATTTTTATCTCAAGTGAATAATTCATTTATATTATAATGTGTTTTCATTCTCATTGGTAAGGAATAAGATATACTATTATATATTTTTATGATTGAGTTTCCCTTTTTCATGCTTCCTTTTCATCACAATTTTAACACCTTTACATTGAAATGTATATGTATTCTTATTGATTATTATAGAAACTTCGATTTCACATAATTGATTTACACTTATGTTATTTTTATTAGTACTTTTAATGACCAAAACATTCATATTTCTCAGATATTTTACTCTAATTTTTTCCTTCACATAGATATTGATTTTCATGACTTTATCATTAAAAATAATTAAAATGACATCCTTATCGTTGTTGATGCCTACCATTCGATTTTTATTTATTGTTATATTAAATGTTAACCCGATCTCAATATTATAAAATTTGTATCAAGACATATCTTTTAAAAAAGTATAGTGTAGCATTTTTATACTTTTTTCCTTGATTAACTGTTGTATCGTAATATATTTTAGAGGTTGATATTCTTATTTTTCCTTCAAATAAGATGGGTCTTATATATTAGGATAAATTTTAAACTAATTTTGGGTTTGTTTACTTGCTTGATGACTCCTTAATATATTGCATAGTAAATTATAAATTCTCCCTTGACCCATTTAGTCACATCCTTCATGAGAAATTCATGACTTTTTTCATGTAAATTTTACCAGACAATTAGTATCCACAAAAAACACGCTGATAGTATTGATTTCTGGTCATTTATCTCCATTGATATAGTAAATTAAAATACCTTTTTTCTATGGAATAAAAAATTTGTGTACAACATATATTTCTAAAATAATAAAACCTAGTTTTAATTTTAGTACTTTTTATTTTCTTTGGTTAATTAGTAGTATTTTTTGTGTATCCTAAGTAAATATTATTTTTAGGTGAGGAAGCCTGTTTTGGTGCTTCAACCATGACAGAAATTTTCTTATGTTAAATCCACATACCTACCATTCCTTTATTATAAAAATTTTAATTTATTATTAAACCCTTAAGAATATTTTTGGGATATCCATACCCCTCCATTAACTTTTCAGATTCCTAAGTGAAATAAAATCCCAAGGACATCTTAAGAGTTATGAATCCTTATTTATCTTCTATATTTAATCATATTTTAAAAAAAATTATCCTCTAAGTTCTTCAATATATTTTATTTTATATTTTTTTGTCAACCCGCTAATATTTTTCTCACATATCACAATTTTGAGCTTGATCTCAACCTCATTTACTAGGTTTTCTAGCTTCTCAGGTTTAATATTTTCAATATCAAACATAAAATCATAATTCTGAACTTTTTATTTATTTAAATTGATATTCTAATAACATATTAAAAAAGTTAAATTTTATCCCTCTAAATTTATATATATTCTTGTGAAACTTCTAATTCTACATTGGGTTAAAGAACACCCATATATTCAGCTTCTTCACATTGAATTTTCCCTCACTTTTTATTTTCTCTATAATAACCATAATTACATCATCATTGAGGTATTTTCAAACCATAATCTCCCTGATATTTAATTACATTAACATGTTAAGTTCTTGTGAATGATTTTTTTATTATTAATCAAAACCTATAAGATTTTCCATTTGGGTAACATATTCTTTATCATGTTATAACTTCTTGGGGTTGGTTCTTGGAAATTATATTTTATGTTTTTCAATAATATAATAACTTAAATAATTTTAAAGGATAATTATAATTTATAACAACATAATATATTTAATATTTAATTTATTCATAATGTGTTTGTTATATATGTATATAATGTTTTTATAAAGGATTTAAAAGTCAATGTTTTATTCTGATTGTTAATTTTTTAAATTATTCTTTAATTATTTTTACTCAGGAATTTCTATTCTACCATTAGATTGTCTATTGAGTATTGGTTTTACCTTTAAATAACTTGTTTAAATGTTATGTTCCCATTATGCTATCTGGTGTGTCATTACACTTATAAATTAAACTTCTTTTTACCTTTATGTAGATGGTTTATGCTTAAATTTACATAAATTTATAAGTTATAATTATACATACTTTGTGAATGAATTTAAATGACCTTTATGCAAGTGATATTTTTAGAATTATATGTTGATTCAACCATTGTTTTTAAACCTCTACACAACATGCAATATACTCTCACACAATAGTTCATATGAATAGTTTTTTAAACCATTCCATAATGCTGGTTACTCTGGATTTAGTTTTCTACCTCTATAAAAGTAATATCCAAAAATATCCATAGTAATAATTGAATTGATTTTTTGAAGGAATATAATATTTATGAATTTACCTAACTAGATGGATATTTATTTTTCAACTTGTTGTATCCATACCCATAGTAAGTCTATATGTTTTAAATTTTTAGATGATTTGTTTTTAGATATTTTTGGTTTCTTGATTTTTTACATGAAAATATTAAATGTTTTAATTATATTTTTTCATTTCATAAATTAATGTGAGTTATATAGAAACTATTCAAAGATATTTTAGAAAACAATACATAATTTTATATAATGGTTTAAATTATTCTTCTTTCTTGCACAAAATTATAAAATAGGTATTGGAAATTATAATATATTTATTGTTGTGTGTTTTCTTTGTTGTGTTAGATTCATAATTAATTTTCAATTCTAATTTTCATATTAAAATATGTTTTGGTATATTTTATAAAATATTTCAAAATTATCATACTCGAATTCATATATTTAGTAAGTACATGAAATTTAATATTTATAGAAAAGAACTACCCTGCTATAATAATTTTATATCTTTGAATAAATAAATTCTAGATATTCTAAACCAATTAGAAAAGCATGTCACGTGGGAATCATGTGTTTAATTATAAATATTAGTTTTTAAGCGATAATTTGGGAATGAATATATCTCTCTCTATGATAATTATGGATTATTATTTTAAACTATCTAACTGATTTCTATGATTTTGTTGGGTTATTTATTAGTATTATTTATAGACATATAAACTCTTGGAAGGAGGGTGGAGATGATATTATTTTTATGTGAAATATAAAACTCTCAATTATTATGAAATATTGTCAAGTACTTTGTGATTCTAGGAACATACAAGAGATCCTATGCTGGCCATTCTCTTATATGATAGATGAATCTCAAAGATGAACTAAAACCATTAGGACTTATAATACATTCAAGTGACTATCTATTCTATTACACAAGAACCAATGGCTATGCATCATCTTTATATATAAAATTGCATATCTTGGTTCCTTTTGTCTTATGGTATTAATTCTTCTTATTCTCTCTCACATGTACTTAAGATTTCGGTTTGTTCCTTTACCAATAAAAACAATCATTCTCTTTAGTTTGTTACAACAATATTTTAATATTATGAATTATAGTTTATGACTCCTTGTATCTAAATTTATCATTATAATGTGTTTTTAATCCACTTTAAATGTCAAGTGATTAATGGTTATACCTCAACTATAAAATGATTTTGGTAATTGATATATGATTCCGCTAAAAAATCATGTCTTTTGTGAATACCAATCATCTCAAGGAGTACAAGGGTGTGAAAATAGATATAGGGTCAAAATGAATTGAAATACTATAAAAAGATCCTGCAATATCTCTTTCGTTTGGTACTGTTTTTCATTTTTTCACTTGCCTCATAATTAAAATTGATAATAAATTTTATTAATTCAACTATTTAAATTTTAATATTAGTCAATCCCACATCTAGAACCTTTTTATCAAAACCAAGACCTAACACTTGGTGTCAGATACTTTTCCTTTTATATTATTATCTTTATTATTTTTTTTATTTTTTCTAACCTTGTTCAATAAAAATAGTCTATGGAAAATATATTTTCAATGTGGTTGGAATTAACATATAGGATGGATTAATTCAACAAAGGACACCATATTTTGTGAAAATGATTGAGGATACTAGCAATCTAGAATGGAATCCAACCACAACAAACTCAGTATTAATCACTAGAATTTGATGATAAAACATTATAAGTTACCTAATTCAGGCCCGAACACAGTCACATGAATTGATGATGCTAAAAATGTTTTGAAAAAAAAAATATGAATATTTTTTTGAAGAGCCTTTGGGATATTTATGTAACATGTTTTTCATTTTTTTTCAGAATATGTTTTTATGACTATTTTTATAGACGTGGTTGATAAAGATTTGTTAGAGTGGTTAGGAATGATTTTTTATGAGTTTATTGAAGAGTTTAAGAAATATTTTCTTAGCCATGTTAGGAAACATTACTCAAGTTTTATAGTGCTACATTGTTCTATAGATTACTTATATCATAAAGAAACACATGATCCAAATGAAGTTGTACAATTTTTTACAAGTGTAGAGAATTAAAATAGCCACACAAGACTTTCCATGAACATTACTACCCAAATAAGAAAAATAATATGTATGAGGTATTGAGTTTTTATTTTGTTTGAAAATATGAAAAAGTATAAAGGGTGGGTAATATAAAGTGAAAAGTTGATTTTTTGAGCAACTGTATAAAGTATAATGTACTATGTTACCCGATAGATATTTTTCACAAAATTCAAGTAGAAAATATTGTGTTATAGGTTGTATGGAGTCATAATTTGTGAAGGAAACTATGTAATAAGATATCATTTTGAGTCCATCAAATGAAGAATCATCAAACAGGGTTTTGGTTTGAACACAGATGAATGCACTCTAGTAGAAGGCGTGTTCATAAAATTCATTGCAATGTTAATCATACAGAAAATTATAAGATTCATTGAATGGATATGTGTAATAAATTGTAGTGTATGGGGATATAAAATGATCAATTAGTCACCAAAATGAGTTTAGAAAAAAAAATTTATGAATCAAATTTCTATCAGATGGAAAAAATTGGGAAAAAACGTGATATCACTAACAAGATGATTTCATGAAGATTCAGTAGATTTATTTTGGTATTTCATGCTCTATATTAAGACTAGATAAAATTTATAATTAATTGTATTTATAGATTCAAACTCATTAGATAGAAAAATTCATACAGACATATGTGAGTGTATTAGTAAGAGGAATCACATGAGAAGAGCATTAGTTGATGATATATAGAGTTCACCAGATTAGTCAATAAATTAAAGAAAATGATTATGTTTATCATAAAGATATGTATGATGGAAACAAACAAAAAAGATATATGAAGTAACTAAAAAAAGTTATGAATATACGTCGTATTATATTTTTAAATCATTATAATTCTTTTTAACATTAACATTCTATAAAAATATTTTGACATTTTATTATCTATATAGGGTAAACCATTTTGATGAAGTTATTAAAATATGACATTAATGATGTTTTAAGAAATATATAGATACTGGAGTTTTAGTGAAACTTGAATAATAATCTTGATGGATTGAGAATCATCCAATGAATTTCAAATGTTCAGGAGATCCAAAATGTGAGTTTTTATTGAGTGGTAAAATTAATATAGGTTATTTAATTTTATCCATTGAGTGATATTATATAAAGTTAAATACATACAACTCATATTAACACTATTTACATGGGAACACGGATAGTTGAACCACTATAGAAGTGTTACCATATACAGAAATCCGAAAAAGAGCAGAAGTGACGAGACTTAAGTGTACTGTATGTTTTTAACTATGGAATCTATTGGTAGAAGAAGAAGAATCTAATAGATAGAGGTTTTGTGATCATATTAACCAAATAGATTCCTACTAGTCAGATACATTATATAGAGAACCAGTCAAAGGATTTTTTTTATTATTTTTGATAGAATAATAATCGATTAGAGGAATAGAGTTTTGAGAAATATTTGGTTTGTTCATCATACTGAGAACAAAAAATAAGAATACTTTTATGAGGTGTACCAAATTAAGTATTATATATAAGGATATAAAAGTATCAAGATAGAAACATAGAACATATTTTTTTTATAAATTACAATGAATTTGTAAGACAAGTTTCTTATCTTATTTTTCTAGTTTCATAAGAAAACTTTTTCACTATTGGGATTTCATATAATAAACTGATAAGAGTCAGTATAATTACCTTTCATGATACATCAAGAATCTAATGAGAGTTTTTATAGAAAATATATTTTCTCCCATAGTAGGGGTAAAGCTTGTAAATATTGTGTTCATTTCTTTACTTTTTTATCAATATATACTTTTGTGGTTGTTATATAAAGTTGAAAAGGATAAAAGCACTACAATGTTTCAAGGGTTAATTTAAATATATTTGAAATTATAAAATATCACCACTGATTTGACCCCCCTTATCTATGGTTCTCTTGATGCTAAGGAACTTCAAGTGGTATTATAGTAAGTTTTCCCGGTTTGATTCTTATCATTGGTAATTCAAACTTAGTTAATAGTAGAGGTATTTCTATATTCGATGGAAAAAATTAACATGGTTGGAAAATTAGAATGAACCCATATATTTTGTGTCTTATCCTAGATATAATTTATGTAGTTATAGTTGGGTTTCCACTCATTGATAAATATGATCCTATGAAATTTTCTAATAATAAAATTCATAAGGTGGATGGAAAAGATTTAAATTATATTCCAATATCTATATTATAAAATGTTTTTATAAATGTGATGGGTCTCAAGATAGTTAAGGAAACATGGTATGAACATGAAATTATATTTTATGGAAGTACTAATGTAAAAGTTCAAAATATGAAAATATGATGAAGCATGTTTAAATACATTAGAATTATAGAAAATGAATTTTTTTTTATTACTCCACAATATTTAATGATGTCTTTTAAAACATCAAAGGATTTAACAATGTCTTGTAAGATTCAATCATTGTTAAGAAACATATGAGAAACATTCCATATAGATTTGATTCTAAAATTTATATTTTAGAAAATAAATTTGATTTATCCCATGATGAGTAACATAACCTTCCTATTTTATATGAGATAAGGAAATCTTCAACATTCAAAATGATATTAAATGATTAAATAGTTTTTGAATATATGAGAAACTAGAACATCTAAGATGTATTTAAGAATATTATTGGACTTAGTGATTCCAAAGATAGTAAAATTTATGAAATGAATGAAAAAAATATGTCCCTTACCTCCAAAAATTATCAAAGAAGTAGATGAGAATATGGAGGATAACACCCACTGAATTGTTTTGACTATGGGGGAATTGGGAATATTTATTTACATTTTCCTAAGAATAAATTTTGAGAATATAAAAATGATTTTGAATAGAAGTCGTGGATAAATATGGGGAACAAGACTTCAAGAGATGATAAGAAATCCATTGGAAGTATGAAAAAGGTCACTATAAGGAGCAATAGAAGTTTGATGTGTTATAAATTTTAGTACAAATCTACTAAAAAAAGATTATCTAAAAATGAATATATATAAAGAAGCTAAAAACCTTAATTGTAAATGTTGAGAGAATGGAAGATTACTCAAATAGTAAATAAGAATAAGTTGAACAAACCTACAAAGAATACCAGTTGAGATAAAAATTTGTGTAATTAATTTATAAAAAAACTCAAAAAAATATATTAGAATATTAAATAAATAAGGTGATAAAAAATAATGCAGAAAGGAAAATCTTCATAAAAATAATGATGTGTATATTGAGGAGATTAAGAACATCAAACTGAAAGTTACATGGTAAGGAAATATGATTGATGATCTTAGTAAGAAATGTTCTTATAAGAATAGTGATGTTTGAAAAATCAATCAATAAATCTTGAAGTTGAAATTAACATAAATAATATGAACAAAAAATGTAATTGGTCCTGAGAGATAGAGTTCTAAACATCTTTATTTTTTGATAAAACTCTTCCTGATAATCAAGTGATATCATTTCCTGATAAACACAAAATTTCATCTGATCTTTCTAATCGTGCAGGTGTTTGAAAAAATTTTGGGTAACCTTTGATTGACAAAGGATGTGGAAAACAGATCACATCAATTAAAGATAAAAATAATATCCATAAAAAAATTCCCACACCATGGGAAAAAACAAATAAATATGTTATTAACCTTAAAAATATTTATACAAGGAAAGATCTTACATCTAATAAAGATCAAGATTCCATGGATATTTTTGGTGTAGTTTTATATATGGGTACAATAAATATTTTTTTTCACAATGTGTCTTTAACTAATAATTGGCATGAACTGAGGGGGAGATATAGTGTAATAAAATCGAGTTATTTTCCTAAGCTACATAAGGAAACAATAAAAAAAATTAGAAGTTTTAAAGTTTCGAAAACAAAATCATTTTGATTTCATCAAGGAATTTTGTATAAGATGTGATCAACTAGGTCACTATGCAGAAGACTCTATAACAAAACATCCAAAAAAAGCCTCTTATGCTATGAAATAAAAATATTCCAGAATGAAGAAATTGTAGAAATAATATTTATTTTGAGACAGATATAAGATCTATAGAAATGGACAATCCTTGGATTCTTGATAGAGGTTGTTACTCACATAAGAGAAGCGATATGAAAATATTAAAAAAGTTTAACGAACATGAAGGTGGATTAGTTAACTTAAGAAATGGTAGTTCCTAAAAATTTAAGGAATTAGAATTTCTTAAACTAAATCTTAGAAAATAAAGTTGAAGGTGTTTTTTTATATAGATGGCCTCAAGTACAACATACCGAGTTTTAGCTAAATTTTTTATGATGACACAAAATTTATCATTTGAAAAGATTCTTATATAATCAAAAGAATGGAAATAGAGAAATTTTACTGAGAGAGAAAGAAACAATGAATATTTATTCCATATTAGAGATCTTTATAAATCATGTTATATAATTTTTGAGGATGAAAATAAGGTGTGGCACTAAGGACATGAGATTAATGGCTATAAATAAATGAGAAATTATTCCGAAGTAAATTTTGTATGAAAATTAATAATATTGAAAAGGAAATAAAATATTGTATTGAAAACATTTTATAAATATGAGATTTTTAGTATAATACATAATAAAGTTCAAATCCAATCCACTATACAACTTTATATCCTTCACATTAATCATTGTGGCTCTTTGAGGGAACAATAAAAAAAGTTGAAATCTACTTTATTATTCTCATTGATTATTTCACTCAGATTGCCAATATAATGTTCGTGAAGAATATATAATAGGTTACATAGATGTTTAAATGTTTTATAAAGGAATTTTAAAGATTAATTTGGGTTTATATAATGAATTTTTGGGATGAAAATGAAAATTAATACAAAATAAATGAATTTGATTACAATTTAATGAAACCTAGAATCAAACACCAATATTGATCTCCATAGACTCTTGAAAAACATGGACCAGTGGAAAGGAAACAATTCAAGTTTAGTTGAAATGGGAAGATGTACGTTGGCTGAATATAAAGAATATATGTTTTTTGGATATAAGCTTTTAGTTATTATATTCATGTGTAAAACACATGTTTATTAAAGATAGAGTCTAAAATATATTTTTATATGATATGTTATATAGAAAAACCTATAGTTGTACACATCAAATACCTTGGGAGTCCATTATTAATAATGATAAAAAAAATATGGATCTTGAAAATTTTGATCAAAAATATAAAGAATATTTTTTATGGGATACTCATCTAATTGAAGAAGATATAATTATTGGAATATTCAACAAAAAAAGTTGGTTGATTCCATTGATCTCATTTTTTTTAAAAAAAGACATCCTTAAGAAAAGATAGTGAAAAAGAAAGGTTAAATTTACTAAATATGGAAGGTTTCTATTCAAATAATATTATGTAATGGAATATTATGGTGCATCGATTTCATTAAAAATTGAGTCGAACTAGTCCTGCGATGAAGAAAAAATGTTTGGATGAAAATCACTAAAGTTACCAAATTTTAAAAATAGGTTGAATATGAATACATTGTTGGAAATAAATAAGATCCATTTTAGGAAATAATAAATTTGATATTGGAGGATCATACATCACATATCACATAGGTGGTACCAAAGTCATTTTCTGGGGTAGTTTAACATAACGAGTGATTAAATGTAATTAATAATGAGTTAGATAAGATTGAGAAAAATGACTGATGCGATCTTTTCCCTGAATGAAAATAAAAAATGTTATATGTAAAAAATGTTTGTTCAGAATCAAACTTAATAAAAATTGTGACATTTTAATAAAAAATTCATAACACGTTTTCAAAGGTTACACATAGGTGGAAGGTATTTACTTTTAAGAAGATTTATCCCCTTTTGTGAGACTTGAAACTTTAAGAATGTTCTTGGTATTTTCTATAATTATTCGTTACAAATTCTATATGAAGGATGTTAAGATTCCTTTATTAAATGTTAATATTAATGATGATTCCTATATTTCAAAAGACACTGGGTTCTTACTTGATAAATATGGAACCATGATGTGTAAGCTAAAGAAAGACTTGTGTGGGATAAAACATGATACCCATGCGTGGTGCTATACACTTAGAAGTTGTCAAAATAAGTTGAGATTTTTTTAAAGAAATTTTGATAGAAACCTATATGTTATGTAAATGATCATAGGTATCCTTATTTTCATTGCTTATGTTGATAATATAATTTTTGTTAGTGTAAGGGATAAAACATGTAAGGAATTTACTAAAAAAATTAAAAAAATATTGAAATTTAAATGCTTGAATAACTGACTTTATTTCTAGGCCTACAACATCAACATAATTAAAGATATATCTATTCATCATAAAAAACTTATTTCAAGAAGTTGTTATATAATTTTATCATTTCTTATTAAAAATAAGTTTCTACTACCATTTTTGATGTCATGAAGTTGACTAAAGAAGAGGTTGGGAAAAGTTTGAATTTTTTTTCTAGAAGTTAATAGGAATATTTATATATCATACAATATCAAGGGAATTCATTGTATAGTATGTCACATTATGTTAAAGATAACAGAGTGATCCAATAGAATCACATATGATGGAAGAAGAAAAATTACTCAGGCATGTTAAAGGAATACCTTCTTATAATCTTTTATTTAGAAGAAATTGCGATATAATATTTCTTGGATACACTGATACTGATTGGGATGGATATAGTAATGATATTAATTCATATTTTGGGGGAAATATATTATTGGGGTAATTTTATATGATTTTTAATAGTAATAAATAATGTAATTTCACCTTGAGCACAATATAAGTAGAATATGTTTCCACCAACCAATCGTGTACTCAAATGATATGTACGAATGACTAGTTACACGATTTGATAGTGAATATTAGAAAAGCATTGATGATTATTTATGGTAATAAAATTTCCATGGATATCTTCTAAAACCCTATATAACATTCTAGATCAAAGAACATTGATATTAAGTTTCATTTCATAATATAGAAGGTTTTTATTCAATATTCTATTCTTGAGTACCTTTTTACAATTTAGAAAATTGCTCGTGTTTTCAACAAAGTTATTCAAATATAAATACTAGAGTAATTGAGTATGAAACAACATTTTAAACCTCCTCTAATTAAATCCTAAATATTGTAAAAAAAGTACCCACCTTGGTTTAGATTATTCCTTAAAAGGGGGACAAAAGGTAAAAAATTTTAAGAAGGTGAAAAACTATTTATTATATGAATCAGAATCTATTTCTATCATCAAAATAGGGAGGGAAAAATTTGATTTAGGGTTATCTTATCATGGATACAAAATTTATTATCACTAAAGGATGGAATTACTTTAAATCATTGTTTCATCCAGTAGTGTGGTTTCAGTACATCCTTGATGATAAAGGTTATGGTTTAATAAAAAATTGAGAAAAAAATTGTTTAAAAAAATCATACAATTTTTACTAAATTTTCAAAACAATTACAAAGGGGGATATTGATGATTATTTATGTTGTTTTTTTTATAAGTTTTCTATTTTTTGTCAACGTATCTTTTGGTAAAAGTTTTTTATCTTAGGTTAAGAAATATTTTTTGGAATTATTGAGAATGATATCATTACGAGTTACTGGAAGATTTTAAGAATATTTATTTAACCATGTTAGGAAACATTCCTCAATTCAGTTTATGTTATGTTGTTCTTAATGTTCCTAACATCGTGAAGAAATTAATAATCTAAGATAAATTTTTAAATTTTTTATAAGGGGGTAGAAGTAAAATAGTAACAATGAACTAACTTGACCCATTTTTATCTGATGGAGAACAACCAGAAGTATGAGGTATTGATTTTTTACACTTTTGGAAAATGGGAAAGAATTAAAAAGATGGAGAAGTGAAAAGAGTGAATTTTATGTTTGAGTAGAATTAAAAAGTATAATATAATATATTACTCAATAAATAGTTTTTATGAAGTTCATGTCAAAAATATTATGATATAATCTATATGAAGTTCAAATTCATGAAGGTCACAATGGTATGAAGGCATCAATTCTTGTCCATTGGATGAAGAAAACATCGAAAAGAGTTTTTTAAATAGAGATGAAGTCCCTATAGAAAAAAGAGAGTTTGAACAGATCCTCACAAAGATCATCATATGGACATATACATGTTTCATTGAATGTATAGGTGAAAGAAAGTGTGGTGGATAATAAGGGAAAGTGTTTATTGAGTTTCTAAAAATTATCTTAGAAAAAAACTTGTTGTTGACCAACATTCCCTCAGATAGATAAACATCCCAAAAAATAAGATATCATTGGATAAATAATTTAATGAAGATTTTACATATTAAGTTTGGAAATATGATATCTGAAAAAAGAATATATAAAATGTATAATAGACCAAAGGGATAGATTTTGACTCACCATATAGATAGAGTTAAATGGACATATGTGAGTGCATCAGTCAAAGGAATCACATGAGAAGGTCATTGATCAAAACTGTGTATAGTTTATCGGATTGAATCAATCAGAAAAAAGAAAACATATGTTAATTATAGATATATATACAATGACATTGTATAGAGAAACTATATGAATGAACCCAAAAACATTCACATGATGATGTTCATTGGAGACATAGAAATCATTATAACTCACATTAACATTGATGATGTTATTAAAGTCATTTAAAATTTTCTTATCATGCATGGTTAGAAAAGATTAAATTTTGTTCCTAAATTTATAAGATAAAGAAGTTATAGGAATTTTGTAGGTATTGGAGTTTTAATAAAACTTCGTGATTAATCTAAAATACTTGTGAATCATAAATTTAATTTTAATTGAATGGGATATTCATAATTTGAGTTTTCATTAATTATTAAAATGAAATTTAGTTCATTAATTTTCTTCATCAAGCACTATAATTGGTCATGTGAAAAACCCTTAGTAACACATGTCACATGTGAAAAGGTAGAGATAAATCATTTCAGAAGTGTTATCGGATGGAGATATTATATATAGAGAAGAAGAGATAATACATTATAATACAATGAGTTTCCAACCAGGGAATATCTTTAATAAGGATAAATAAATAACTAGAAAGAGGTGTAGTGATCATATTTACTAGATAGAGGCTTATAGATCATAGATATTAGAAATATCATCGTCTATAGGAATTGTATTATGTTTTTTTGATATTGGATCGATCAGAGGTATAGGTTTGTGAGGTTTAATTATTTTTTTCCTCACACATATCACCTAAAACATACATAGATTCATGAGGCACACTGGATGGAGTATACCAGATGAAGTCAAAAGGTACACCATATCAAGATACTAAATAGAAACATCGGATGATGATTTCTTAGATGAATAATAGTTATCTATTAAAAAAATGCTTCTCTTTATTTGGATTGGTTTTATAAGAAAAAATTATAACTAATGAGAGTCAGTAAAATCAAATAATAAGAGCTGGTATAATTTTATCTCATGATATAGAATGAGCTTAATGAGAGACAGATCATTGTATTCACCTTTATAATATAGTGAATTTCCATAGACTTATGTGAGTCACTATGGAAAGGATATTTTCACCACACTGGGGTAAAACTTGAAAATCTTTTATTCCTTTATTTACCTTCATATCATTTCATTATTTTGAGGTTGTTATATAAATTTGATAAGGATAAACACTAAAAAAATTTATAGGGGTTAATTTCAATTGAATTTAAATTTTAAAATATCACCACTAATTCAAACCCTCGTCTTAGTGGTCCTCACTATCCTAAGGAACTGTAATTTTATATTGTGATGTTAATAGATATATTTTTATTCAAGTATCTTATTTTAAAATGGATCATTATGTTTAGAAAAAATTTCAACTTATTCACCTTGGCTCAAATAAGATAATTATAATTATGATTTGAATTCTTTGATTTAGGTATGAATATTTCATGATGGGTGAATATGAAATTCTTGACATGACTTTTAATATATTTATTGGCATTGGGACTAGAATGAATTACATTGGGAAAACCTTGGATAATCTTGTTATTGTCGAAAGAGTCTTGGGATATCTTCCAAGGAAGTGGCATGTGAAGAATTTTCAATTGGAAAGAGCAAGAAATTAAAGTAATATATGTTAGATGAAATTGTCAGTTCATTAAATAAATATGAACTAGAGCTAAAAACATATCAGAAGAGGATACTACAAAGAACTATGATTCTTTATTTAAATTGAATATAACAATTTCAACTAACACATCAGATTCTGTATTATAGGAAAGAAATAAATATTAGATAATCTTACTAATGTTATTTTTAAAATTATAAAAATGGAGGGTTTATGAAATTATTTATAAAGGATAACCATAACAATGATTGAAATAAAAATGGTAATACTATCAATTATTGTTATGTTTTCGAACTAACATACTATGAGTATATAAGTAAGGGGAATATAAATCCATATAGTCTAAAACTAAAATAAGGAATAACATATAATAAATATAAGAACAAAAGAGAAATGTGATTTGAGAGATGGGAAAAGTTTTACAGAAGAATCCAATTCTAGTTCTAAAACTATATCTCAAAAGGAAACTGATAACATTTACTTGATTTCCTAAAAAAATGAGGTTATTAGTTATTCCAATTGAAGTCCATATTATGATTCTGAATATAAATGAAGTAGTATGGAAGAATTAATCAAGAACAATACAAAAAGGCGTTTTTCGGAATTGCTTATTTTTATAGAGAAATTCTAAGTCAAGTATTTGGAGCATATTAAATGAAATTCGAAAATAACTTATGAAAATGAAGTGCTTAGAAACAAAAATTATTATTTAAATGAAAATGATTACAATTATTTAGATTTTTTATATAATAGGAATGGATATATAAATATAAAAATTGTATGTTTAAAAGAAAATTTTTCTAATATTGTTCACGGTCTTGAAAAATATAATATTATTACTTTATTGATGAAACCAAATAAATACTAAAGTGGTTTTTACTATAATAAAAAAATTAATTATTTATATAATAAATTCATTATTAAATGTTCAAATGGAAATATATCTAACGTTATATGATTTAAATGAGGACTGAAAGGGGAATTTTTCTAATTAATATTCGTTGACATTTATTGAAAATTTAGTCTATATAAAAACATTCCTTTTTAATAATTTATCATCTGTATTTCCCATAAATACAAGTTTAAATTTTATTTAGAAACATAATAATTCATATACTAAACCAATTGGACCCATTATATCTTAAGTATTAAATATTTTTAAACTTAATTAAAATTTTCCCAAAACATAGCTTAAGATTGTCAAAGACAATGGGTACATGGACAATGGATTCTCCAAACATATGATAGGAGATCCATTGAAGATTTTATATTATAATAAATTCAATGGTGTCTCCATGAAATTCTATGATAACTCAAAAGGCAAGGTTAAAAGATTTTTTGATGTAGTAATATATAACTCTATTATAATTTCAAAATATTTATTTGTTGAATTTTAATTCAAATAATTATTAGTATTTAAAATTTATATTATTATGTAATTAATATAAAATTTGATGATAATAAATGTTTAGTTTCAAAAAATAATATGTTTTATAATAATCTAATTAGAAAAAAACTATTTAATCTATTTATTATTATGATTTATCTAAACATAATGTTAAGTGTCTTCATGAAATAGAAAAATATGATATATTATGGAATATGAGGTTTGTACATTTGAACATTCATCTATTACACTAACAATCAAAGGAAGGACATGTATGAAAACTATAAATTCTTAAAATTAGTAAGATTTATTTGGGATTCTTGTTTAAAAGGTAAAAATCATTGAGTAGGTTTTTGATATATTAATTTAGTTAAAAATATTAGACTACTAGATATTATCCAATTATATTTATTTAGTTTTATGAATTTTTCAATTTTAGGTGGAATTAAATATGTTTTTTTTATTGATGATGTTAATCAACTTAATTGGATGTTTTTTATTTCATAAAAGTGAATGCTTATATAAATTTATTTCTATTTGTAAAATGGTTCCAAATAAAAAAAATATTTCCATTAGAAATTATAATGCAGTTGAATGTGATAATCTTGAATAGGAAAAAACATTTTGAATAAAAAATATATTTTTATATTGTTTATACTCCTATAACACCATAAAAAATGCTATTTTGGAATGAAAAAATATATCTATTATAAAATATCTATAACCACGTTAAATGAATATAATTTACTAATATCATTTGGATGAATATATAAATGAAACCTATTTTATTTTAAATAGAGTTTTAATTTTAACTACTTTTTAAAGAAAACTCCCTTTGAATAGTTTGTAGGAAAGAAACCTAATGTTGTTCATTTTAATTTTTTTGGGTAAAAATTTTATTTTAAAAAAAATGATGGCTTAAATAAATTTGATTATAAAAATGGTGATTGATTTTTTTAGGATATTATTTTATAATTAAATCATATATATTATATAATAAAACAACTATGGTTTCCAAATAATTGGTTCACATTAAATTTGACAAAGATAATTTGAACATTATTTCATATTTTGATAATTTTCATGAAAATTTATAGATTTTAACCATTGAGAAGAATAACGTCATGTTATTAGTATAAATTTGGGGGTGAATACTCATAATTTGGATCTTAAAGGTTTTAAAATTCATAAATATCCACATTTTTATATTTCTATTGGAAATATTTATTATGGAAATAAAACTAAAAAATCTATTTTAATTTTCTTTTAAAAATTATGTTTTTTCTCTTTTTCATCCTAGTAATATTGATGATGCCTTGAAATATTCTAGTTAGAATTTGTCTATACAATATGAACTAATTTTGTTTTTCTAGAAATAAGGTTTTAATCTATTTTAACCCCCTTTTGATGAACATGTTATTAGAACTAAATGGAATTTTAAAAATTAAAATGTTGATTCTAGAAAAGTTTTTAAAAAGAAAGGTAGATTTATAGAGAAAGGTTATTGTTCAGAAGAAGGTATACATTTTTATGAATATATTACACCTATTAGTATGATTGAATCTATTAGAATGTTCTTACCTTTTTTATTTTCACGTTTTTTTATCATTTCAAATGAACGTTAATAGTTACTTTTAAAATGGTTTTATTTCTATAGAAGTATATTTTAATCAACCACCTGGTTTTTATTGTAAAAAACTTCCAAATCATGTTTTTATGTTTTCCGACGAATTATATGGTCTTAAGAAAGAACCTCATGCTTGTATGATAGAAATATTTAATTATTTTTTATTAATTCATTTAATAATTGAAAAAGAGATCCAAAATGTTTTATTAAAATAATTTCAAATGATATTTTTGACTTTCAAATTTATGTTGATGATATTTTGTTTTTATTTTAAGTGAATTGTATTGTAAGATATTTAGGGCAAATTATTGTAAATGTTTTAAAACCCTTATAGGCATTAATTGAAAATTAGACTTATATAATATTTACAATAAATTTATTTTAAAATATTCTGAGTCATTATATGTAGTTTAATATATTTTACTTGTTTTATCCTTGATATTATATTTAGTATTTGTTTTTTTGTTGTATTTCAATAATATTCTAAATTATCTCATTTAATTGTTATCAAAAGAACAATAAGATATGTTAAAGGAAATATAAAATCTTGACTTTTTTATTTTATACAAATTTTTTTATATGATTAGGAATTATGATTATTATTTTAGAGGATACAGACCTGATAGAAAATGTACTTCTAGAATGTGTCATTTTATCAGTAAAAACATAGTGTATTGGAGTACATAAAAACAAAATTCTATTTCTTTACCCACTACTAAGAGTGAAACTATTTCTACCACAACATGTTTTTCTCAATCATTATGGATTATAAAAAAACATTATCTATATATTTTGTATAGTTTTAAACGATTATTTTTTATTATGACAACTATTATATTATTTCAATTCTAAAGAATCCTTTATAACATTCTAGAACAAAACATATTGAAATGATATTTCGTTTTATTATATATTATGTTAATAAATGATATATTAATTTGGAATATGTTCCAACTAATGATCAACTTGCAGATATTTTAATTAAACCATTGAATGAAATAAAATTTTTGAGGATTATTTTTGAACATGTAATGATGGAATTTCAGATTGATCTGATATATTTTTTAATGGATGTTAGTATGCATATATTTAGGGTGATTTTTTAAATTTTTTATTTACCATTTAAATCTTAAATAATGTTTTAATTTATGTGTTTGTATTTTTGAAAAATTCCAAAATAGATATAATCTATTTTTGTTTTTAAAATTTCAAAATGGGAGAGTTAGTTGGTTCATTGATGTTATATTTTAGGTTTTTGAATATTATAATTGCCTTATTTTTTAATAGATGATTATAATTTCTCACAAAATCATAAATTTAATATATAATTAATACTTGTTGTGGTTAATATATATATAATGTTTTTATAAAGGATTTTACAATGATTGTTTTATTTTAATTAGTCATTATATAAATTATTCTTTAATTATTTTTATTCATTATTTATTTTTTGTAAAATTAATTTCTCTATGTGTTTTTTGCACTTGCACAAGTTCACGAATTCATATTCTACTATTACATAGGCTATTATGTTTTTTCCAACCATTATATGATTGGTTTAAATGCTAACCTACCTTTATGAGAGACAATGTGTCATTACCCTTACACAGGAAATTTGTTTTTCCTCAAAATAAATGGTTTATATCTACCTTTACCCAACATTATAAGTTACATTTAAAAATATTAATCTTTCATTTAAATTTCTTATAAAATCGAATTTAAATTAACATTATGGAAATTATCTATTTACTGTTATACCTTCATGAAACTTGTTTGGATATACTTTTACATGAAATGAAATATACCCTCATAAAAGTGTTAAACAACCAGGGTTTTCATCCATGTCATAGTGTAACAAATTGTGTTTTCATTTTCCTACCTATGTTAAATAAAAAACCCAAAAATAGATATTTTAATAATTTTTTTTAGAAGAAATCTAATTCTTAATAATTTTCTAACCAAAATGATTAGTGATTTCTCACCAAGCCATATCCATACTCATGGCCAGTCTATATGTTTCATATTTTGTGATGTTCTATTTTTTAATTATTTTGGTTCCCTGATTTACTACATGAAAATATTATCATATTTAATTATTATTTTTGTTTAATAAATACATATTAGTCATATGGATACCATGATATGTGATTTTAAGAAGTTTTATATATATTTAAATAATGTTTTTTACTATTATTCATTCTCTCATGAACACACAACATTCATTTCAACAATTAGAATATATTTATTAATGAGTGATATCCTAGTTCAATTTATTTATAAATTAATGTTTAATACTAATAATCATATTCAAGGTCTCTTTATTAAATTTAATGCAATATTTTAGAATTATCATATTCGCAGGCATGGATATGGTATGTACATATAATTTGGAGTTTATAGAAGAGAGATGCCAAAAGATAATTATAGGATATCCTTAACTGAATAAATTTTCATATTTTTTTCCTATTCAAAATAATTATCATGGACTAGTTGATTTTTTAATTATATCGAAAAAATTTAGGAGATAATTTTTTAATGATTATCTCTCTCTCTCTCTTTATAATCCAAGATTATAATTTTGAATAATCTAACACATTTCTTGGATGCTTTTGAGTTTTTTCTTAGTCTTTTTTAAAAACTACAAGACTCTTTGGAATATGGTGAATAATATTTTATTTTGATGGGAAATTTCAAACTCTCAAGTTCTATGAAATACTTCAAAATGTGGTACAATACTGTCAATATTAAAGATATCATGTGTAAAATATATTTTCATCTGCTGGAAAATTTTATGGAGGAACCAAAACTTCTATGAAATATACTTCTTTGAAGCAATAATTTGTTTCCTTGTAGAAAAATTAATGGTTTTGCTTCAACTATTTACATTGAAATCTATATCTTTGTTCTCTGAGTCTTATATTTCATGGTTCTTTACATCTTTTATGACCCCATGATTATGAAGTTAGGACCTTCAGGTTATCAAATATAACCACCAAAAATTTCATTAATGGAAATTCCTCTTGATCAAATTAAATGTTTATTATAGTTTTATAAAATATGGTCTTAATTGGTTTTATGTTTCTGGATTTTAAATTACCATAATGAATTGTGACCATTGCTAATATATCTGTTGAATATTGATCACATAATTAGTATAAATATAGGGCTTTAACCAATCCAATTTACTTAGACAAAGGAAGATATGGCCTCATCCTATAGACTTTCCCCATATGAATCCCATTTTTTGGAGCTCAAAAAGGAGGTGGCATCATTGGGCTTCACTCTTGACCAAGCCCAAGCCAAGCTTGTACATCTTAAGCATGAGCGGAACCGACATGAGAAGTTGAAGTTAATAGAGATTACCACCCGAGCGATGTTATCTGAGCCACCCGAACAATCTTTCACCATCACACACCTTACCCTTTAGTCCTAGGCGGGTGTTATAAGGGGTTATGTAACAAGACTCTAGCATTATGACTATGTACATTATTCTTGTATAAATAATGTGCATTCATTTTATTATTGTTACTTTATAAATAGTATTTTTAGTTAATATTCAACTAAGAAATCTATTTTGATTAATTAATAGATTTTTGAATTAAATAATATTTTAATAAAATATTATTATAATTAAATTAATTTTTATTAAATATTAATGATCATATAATTTTAGAAATGCAATTGTAACTTTTATTAAGGATTGAAAGCTGTTTTTGTCAAAACTAATGAATTTTTGGTAAATATTTGTTCTTATTTTAAAAGAAAAAAATTAACATATTTATAAAATTATTTAGATAAAATGAATATTATTTTTGGAATGAAGACGTCAAAATTATCCAACGGTGAATTTTTCATAATTTTCTGAGACAATCGAATTTTTGGTTAAAAATTAAAAACCATTTAAATATATAATAAGTTTTATGACATCATAATGACCCAATAGTTATGTAATAATATCATATAAACATTATTTTTGGCCAATATATGTTTTACCATTAATATAATGTGGGTTTTGGTTTGTTTGATTTATTTTACAAAGCTTTAGTGGACCCTTCAAGGCTTATAAACCATTTTGTCTTTCTAAATTGTTTTCCTTGAGAGTGTGACTCCCCTCCACATAAGAAACCCTATTATATTAAGATGTTAGGCCATTGACCTTATAAAATATTGTTTTCCACTCTTCTGGGGAAAAAACCACAAGCAAAAACCATGGTATGGTTTGTGGTTTTTATTAGTTTAATGTGAGGTGTCCCAAACCTAAATAATAAAGAATTCCCTCTCCTTTCCAATATATACCCACCGAGGCTCCCACTTCCTCTTCACTAAAATCCTTTGGAGTTCAACTGAACCCTAAACTCAACTCTCTAGAATCCTCCCAAGGTTCCCTAATATCCCAAGAAGCCTCTCTCAAGCCTCTCCTAAGCCTTTGGGATCACACTTCCAAGTAAGGGATTTATTCCTTTCTTATTTTTGTCCAATTTTCTTTATGTTGTTATGCCCTTTTGTTTTCAATTACAAATGTTGGGGTATGATTTCTCACCACCCCCATACTGTACTATTTATGTTTTAATGATTGTATACCCCCCTCTCTCTCATTAATTCCTCCCATGTACACCTGTTACCATGCCGAAATTCCTTGAGGGATTTCTCTCTCCTCTTTTACATCCAAGTAATTATTTTGTATTATGCATCTAAATTCCATTACGTTTGTCAAGACAGGTATCTATATGACCCACATACATTCCATTTCATGTATATAATATGAGACACCATTTTAACTCTCATTAACCATTTTCATGAATTCTTATGTCACACCATTATGCTGCGGAAATTGCACCGCGTTTTTTCAAGCCAAGATCATCGTGTAGTGACAACCATACTCTTATATCTATCAAGGGTATTCAACTTTATACATATATACATATTGAATGTTAATTTAATGTATTTATTCCACATTACATAATTGTGGAATAACTTATGATATTGATTGATTCCATGATCCATGTGGCACAATTATGGAAGAAATGAAATGTTTAAGAAGGGTGCATCTTGATAGCACTCCAATGCATTGGGTAAATTATTGTATCATTATACATCATGTGAAACGAGTGTTTACACATGATAATTCATGTGAAACGAGGGTTTACTCATATTTCATGTTCAATGAGGGTTTACTCATGCACCATGTGCAATGAGCCTTGGCTCATGTAAATTCCATGTTAAGTGTTGTTGCCACATTTCCATGTTATGATTATCACGCTTTGTCATTCCTTTATGTTCATGTTTCTATTGGGCTCCATTGATATGCATATTGTATAACATATATTGTATTCTTCATTTTATTCCATGTTTATTCCCTTATTGGGCTTTATAGCACACCCTTTTCTTATGAGTGTCCTTAGGTTATCCCATGCAATGCTAGGTACGAGGGAATGTAGTGGTTATGTAAAGGATGTTTTCAATAAAGATGTTGTGTGTTTTATGTTCTAAGCTATTATGTAATGTTCCTAATCACCAAAGAAACTATACCTCTTTATATTATAAGTTGTATCAATTGAAGATATTTTGTAATAAATTAGGTTTATGTATGTAATAAAAATAGGGTTGTTATAGTTTTATCATAGGATAGGTTTAGTTATTTTTTGGATTTTGATTAGAAAACCCTAGTGAAGACATAGATATAAGAATAAGTATAATAAAAAAATCCCTAAGTATTGGTGAGTATTGATTATGTTTTTTATCAAGAAAATACATCCATGTCTGGATACGAGAAGGTATAGGCGGCTTTGACATAGATGTATCCTAGGGGAAAAACCCAAAAACACCGCTTTGAGTTAGACTCGAACAGGAACTAGTGAATGACAATGGGCCATGCTACACTCTTTGTTACAATGTTCCCAGGGGATATGCTTTGGTAAATTCACAAGCTTAGTATGAACCCTTATTATGGAAATTAAAAAAAATGCCCATAAGAATATATGTTTGAAATTAGATCATGAATATCATGGATTTAGACCTATAGATTCATAATTCAAAGAATAAAAGTAATTTATAAATCATCTGTTTTTTTCTATGGATTACCCATTATGTGTTACCCATAATATTCCTTTCATTAAGGAATAATAAATTGTTATACTTCATGTAGTTTAATATCACGATTTTATCTTGTCTAGAGGGTAACACAAAATTTGATATGTTTCGTCAGCAGGATAAAGGATAGTTTCGAGATAGAAGGGGAAGAACCCCGTACAACACTCTTGTCCCTTCCTGAGGACTTACTAGATATAATTATTTTTAAGTCTAGCTCCCATAGTATCGAAAATTTTTCCAATGTCCAAATTTCTTGAAATACACTCTATGATATATCAAAGACCTCCTCTATACCGCGGAATCATCAAGGATCATGGATCACTTGTGATCAAATCATAAGCTCCCAACTCTCTCACATATCTCAAAAAGGGAGGTACTATCAGGGTATTTTCAAATACTTCATCGTGTCTGGAGAGTATGATGCACTACTTGATTTTAGGATAGCTACTAAAGAGGGAGACCTCTGAGCAGCCTATATGTATATTGTATTAGCATCCTGTGTTTTTTGAAACATATGATATATATTAAAAGGAACAATATTTTGAAAATTTCAAAGTGGACTCTATCAGACTATTTTTAAAAAAACCTGGTTCATGTTGATGTTTTTAAAATGTACGTTAGAAAAAAATTATTTTTGAAAAGTGTATCATATTTTTTATCAGTACAATCCAAGTTGCATGGACTGTGTCTGGACTAAGGAAGTGGATGACTTTGAAAGTGCATTGAGGTACTTTTGCACTAGGTGGACCCTCTTTCTCCTTGATCGACATAGTAATGAGGTTTGGGGAATTCTTAATGGTGTTGGGTAAGTAACCCTGAAGTATTTTTTAAATTTCAAGAGTTCTTTTTGTATGTAATCAAATTGCGAGGATGCAATTTTTTTAAGGGGGAAGATTGTAATGACCCAAACTTTCATTAATGGAAATTCATCTTGATCTAATAAAAAGTTTATTATTGTTATATAAAATTGGAACTTCATTGTTTTTATGTTTCTGGATTTTAAAATACCATTATGAATTGTGACTGTTGTTAATATATCTATTGAACAGTGATCACATGATTTATATAAATATAGGGCTTTAACAAATCCAATTTACTTAGAAAAAGGAAGTGATGGCCTCATCTAGTAGACTTTCCCCGTATGAATCCCATTTTTTGGAGCTAAAAAATGATGTGTCGTCATTGTTCTTCACTCTTGACCCATCCCAAGCTGAGCTTGAATACGTTAAGCTTGAGCGGAACCGACTACGGGAGAAGTGGAAGTTAATAGAGACTACCACCCGAGCGATGTTATCCGAGCCACCCTAAGAGTCTTCCACCATCGCACACCTTACCCTTCAATCTTATGAGGGTGTTATAAGGGGTTATTTAACAAGAACCTATCACTATGACTATGTACATTATTTTTGTATAAAAAATGTGCATTAATTTTATTATTGTAACTTTGTAAATAGTATTTAAAGCACAAATAGTATTTTTAGTTAATATTATACTAGGAAATCTATTTTGATGAATTAATGGATTTTTGAATTAAATAATGTTCTAATAAAATATTATTATAATTAAATTTCTTTTTACTAAATATAAATTATCATATAATTTTATGAATGCAATTATAATTTTTATTCATGTTTGAAAGCTGTTTTTGTCAAAACACATGATTTTTTGGTAAATGTCTGTATTTATTTTGAAATTAAAAATTCACATATTTATAAAATTATTTATTTAATTTGAGTATTATTTTTTTAATAAGGATGTCGAAATTATCCAACAGTGCATTTTTCATAAATTTATGAGACAATCAAATTTTTGGGTAAAAATTAAATACTTGTTAAATATATAATGTGTTTTATGACATCATAATGACCCAATAGTGATTTAATAAAATAATATAAACATTATGTTTGGCCAATATATGTTTTAACATTAAAATAATGTGATTTTGGGATTGTTTGATTTATTTTACAAAGCTTTACTGGACCCCTCAAGGCTAATAAAACATTTTGTCTTTTTAAATTATTTTCCTTGAGAGTGTGACTCCCCTGCACATAATAAACCCTGTTATTTTAAGTTTTTAGTCCATTGAACATATAAAATATTTTTTTCCACTATCCTTGGGAAAAAACCACAGGCAAAAACCCTAGGCTGGTTTGTGGTTTTTATTAGTTTAATGTGAGGTGTCCCAAACCTAAATAATAAAGAATTCCCTCTCCTTTCTTATATATACCCACCAAAGCTCCCACTTCCTCTTCACTCAAAGCCTTTGGAGTTCAAAAAAAACCCTGAACTCCTCTCTCTAGAATCCTCACAATGTTTCCCAATCTCCCAAGAAGCCTCTCTCAAGCTTCTCCCAATCCTTTGGTATCACACATCCAAATAAGAGATTTCTTCTTTTCTCATTTTGTCCAATTTTCTTTAAGTTTTTATGCCATTTTTTTTCAATTAAAAATGTTGGGGTATTATTTCTCACCTCCCCCATATTGTCCTATTTATGTTTTAATGATGGTATACCCCCCTCTATCTCATTAATTCTTCCCATTTACACTCATTACCATGTCGAAATTCCTTGAGGGATTTCTCTCTCATCTTTTACATCCAATTAATTCTTTTGTATTATGAATTTAAATTCCATTAAATTTGTTGGGACATGTATATATATGACCCCCTAAAATTAAATTTCATTTATATATAATGATACACCCTTCTATCTCTTATCAACTATTTTCATGAATCCTTATGTCATGTTGTTATGCTCCCGAAATTGCACCGCCTTTTTCCAGGCCAAGATCATTGTGTAATGAATACCATTCCCATGTCTCTATCAAGGGTATTCACATTTATAAACATATACATATTGAATGGTACTTTAATTTATGTATTCTACTTTAATTAATCGTGTAATAACATGTGATTTTGATTGATTTCATAATCCAAGTGGCAGACTCATGCATGAAATGAAATGTTTAAGAAGGGTGTGCCTTGATAGCGCTCCAATACATTGGGTAAAGTATAGTATCACAATACATCATATGCAATGAGTGTTGAATCATACAAATTCAAGTGAATTGTGGGTTTACTCATTCTTAATGTGCAATTAGGGTTTAATCATGATCCATGTGCAATGAGCCTTGGCTCATGGGAATTCCATGTTAACTGTTGTTGCCTCATTTCCATGTTATGATTATCATGCTTTAGCATACCATTATGTTAAGGTTTCTGTTATGCTCCATTGATATGCCTATTGTCTAACATTTATTATATTCCTCATGTTATTATATTTTTATGCCCTTACTGGGCTTTATAGCTCACCCTTTTCTTATGCATGTCCTCATGTTATCCCTTGCAATGCTATGTACGAGGGAATGTAGTGGTCATGTAAATGATTTTTTCACTAAATATGTAGTGTGTTTTAGGTTCTAAGTTGTTATGTAATGTTCCTAAGCCCCAAAGAAACTAGACCTCTCAATCTTCTATGTTTTATAAAGTGAATATTTTATGTAACAAATTAGGTTTAAGTGTGTAATAAAAAGCAGGGTTGTTATATGAAACCTGACTTATAAATTCAGCATTGTGATAAGTTGTGACTCCCCAATAAATGTTATTTATTTAGTTGTTGTATTTCCTTAAGAAAAAGATGGTTTTAATTGGGGTATGATTCCACTTTAAAAATCAGGTATTTAATCAATATCATACCACTGAAGGAGTATAGGAGTGTGATGGGTATATGTTTTTTTAAATTGAACATAACAACTATAGAAAATTTATGTGATCAGTCTTTACTTTTTCACTTTGTTTTCATGTTCATGATAATAATCTTTGATAGAAACACTTATTAATTTAACTTCATAAATTTTAAAACTTGTAAATTCACCCCCTCCTCTCTAGGTATATGTTTTATTTCCCTATAATAATCACTTGGGAAACATATGAGAAAGGTACATGACCATTCCAAAATGGAAGAATGTGAGTGGATGGTTCTATTAAAATATTTATTTTTCCCATATCATATTTTATGAAATGAAATGATTCCCCTCACCAAATTATTTTTATTCAATATTATATTAAACTATGATCTTCTTAATCACATTGATTACCCATCATTTAAATTTATACTTTACCACATTTTCTTCTTAATTAGTTTTAATCTCCTATAAAATTAAAATACTATGAAAATATTCTAATGTGGTAGTCACTAGATCCTTTTCATAATCACTAAAACCTTTGTATTTAAGTGTGGTGGTAATATTATTAATATATATATTGAAATGTTGACATATTCTAGAATTTTAATCATTATAGGCATGTATTAAACTATCACATTCATATAATTGAAGAATGCATTGATGAGTTCATTCAGGTTCATCGTCATATCCTCATACCTATTCCATAACACTAAAAATTTATCTTCTCATAATTTAGAGTCAACTTCATAGATATATAATAACCTTTCCCACATAAAATTTGAGGATTTCAAAACATCGCCTTAATATATATTTCATTTAATAAATATCTCCCTTGGGAATTGATTTTAATGGTTTCAATATGAAATTTAGTGAAATACATTTCTATAGCCACTCTAGTTTACATGTCCTTAAAAATTCCATTAATGGAAAAACTTTCCATATTAATTATTAGTGATAAGAAGGATTTATTCATCCAAATCTACTAAAATTGATAATTATTCCATCAAATATTGGAATGTCTTATGATTACCAACCATTTTCATAACACCCAAACTGAAACAACTCCTTGGAATATGTTTAATTAAAATTATTCTACTCCCAATGATATTTTTCTATGATTAGTCATAACACACCTATAATTATTACCAATTTTGAAAATGATAAGGTACTCTGCATAATCATTTTTACTTGATTCAATAAAACTAGGCTACTTACAAGGAGAATATATATATATATATATATATATATTAATGTAAAAAAATTCAATAATTTTCACTATCTATACAATATATAGATTATCCTCATTATCCCTCTTTGTTTATAACATCATATAACATCATACTTCACTATAATCTCACATAATAAATTCCCACTTCTCTTCAGGATTACCATTTTTACCTATCAAATAAAAATAAAATAATTACATCTCTTTTATTATATGAATTGGCACTATCATTATTAATATTGACCGAATACACTTAAACTTTTGTAGATCTGGTTTTATATGTAAATAATATAAAAACTCTATCTTTATAGTAATCTCTATAGGGGAATTCCCCCTTCCTTTTCTTCTCTTATGTCCTTCTCTTAAATATCATACAAATATTTTCATTTCTACTTTTCTAGGATATTTTATTAATGAATAATATCAATCCATATCATCTTAAGCCACCACAATTATGAAACGTGTCCTTCTCCCTTATTTGGTAGTTAGAGATATCTAATTAGGTCATTTGTTTTCACTACATCTTACCTTGAAAATTTTCACATTCAATGGATTTTAAATCTCACAAAAGAGACAGCTCTCAACTATATTATTGAATAATTAAAACCATCATGAAAAAATTGATAAAAAATCTATATCTCTATAAAAATAATGATCTAATCCATTTTCATCCATTTTAAAATTAAAAAATTACCAATGTTTTAAAATATATTTGATCAATACATTATGACATAAGCATAATTATCATGGAATATTAACTTCTTTACAACCTTCTTCTTCGGAATGGGAAATAAATCACAATTTACATCCTTAAAAAACCTTTTTTGAAAAAATATATCTATTAAAACCCATACAATCCATTTTTGTGTCAGAATCTTTCCTTAATCTATAGTTATGATAGTATTCTTAAAGACTCATCCCCATAAAACAAAATGATGGGGTAATCTTGTAATGTTGTGTAATAATATTTACTTTCTCATTTTCACAAAAACTTAACCATAAAATATCACAACCTATAAATAATAATCATGAAACAACTATTATGTTATATTATTGAAACTTGAATAAAAAATATTAGGGAAAATTATAAAGTGTATTATTGTGTTTATCTATACCCTCTTATCTAAAAAATTTCTAACAACCTAAAATATTCATGAACCTATAAAATATGAATTTAATTGATTTCTTGAGTCTTTTTAAGGATTTATATATATTTGTTTTTAAAAATCCCCATTCTAAATTCATAACTAATTTTTTAAACAGATTTACTTTGGAATTCGATTTTGTGCCCATTTAAATCGGGACGACCACATTCATTTCATGTGAGGGTGTTTTTATTTCTCTAAATTCATTTATGGTGAAACCCATATATTCTAAAACTATTTTTTTCATAATTATTATCTTCATAGGACATGTAATGACTCCCAAACACCCTATCTTAGGTATAATCATGTTCATTTTCATCCTCTTTTCTTATTCACATTGGTTCACTTTTCTTCTTTTTTTGGAAACACTTATACAAAACTATATATGGATTGATTCATATTCTCAAAATATATATTATGATTCCCAGTAACTCTAATTATATGTAAACAATAATTCCTTTAGGCCACCCCTCCTCAAAAATGTTTTAGGTCCACTTGAATACAACCTCTAAGATTGAGTGAGCATGTGTGGTCATTCCCTTTCCATCCATGCCCCCTCAATTAACTGTTCAATTTACCATTTTCTATCCTAGTATATTTTTTCATGATAATTTCATCATTTTTCTTTGAAAATAAATGTTTTTGTTCATAATTGTTTCTTCAATTGTGTTTCCCTATGATTTTATTATGTATTTCCATTTAAATAAATCATTTATCTTTTGATATATGTAACACCAAACCAAATGAACAATCCTTTATTTCATTATTATAGAATGTTATATAAAATTGAAATATTTTATTAGATAACTAAATAAATCATAATTATTAAAATTATGAAAGGAAATAAACCACTGACAAATAAAACTACTACAAGGTTGAAATTCTAATTATCATGATCTTTCATAAGGATTATACAACAGATGAAAATTATTAAAAGAAAATAATATGTTATAAATATGATATAAATATTGAAATATTAATTATAGAGTAGGATAAATGATTTTAGAGATATATATAATTTTATATATATGATTCTAATATGAATCTTGGATATATGGTTATTTGACACATGATAATTAGATATATGATTGTTGGATATATTGTCATTGGATGTACCTATATCCAATGGGTATATTAAAGTTGTGTAATTTCTAGAATTTTTATTTGAAAAAATATATAATTACAATATAATAAATAACTCTTGAACAAAATACAAAAATGAAAATTAATTATAATTCTTTATTATACTAATATGTTTTTATTCATTACATAATGTTATAATAATAAAAATTATTATTATTATTTAAAAGAATTATTTGATATATTTTTAATATAAAAAATAAATATTATAATTCAAATTTATTGATAAATTTGATATTTTTGAAGATAAATAATTAATTTAAATGTTATTTGATAAAAATTATTTAATGTAAAAAATGAATTTTTTATAATGAATTTTTTTTCTAAGGGTTGTTTATTTTTATCTTAATAGAATAAATTGATAAATTTTAAAGTATGATTATTAAAGAAAATTAATTTTTATATGTGTTGAGAAATATATTAACCCTCGTTTAATTATTAATTGATATGAAATATTATTAAGAACATGTAATGTTTAAAAAGGAAATTTTCCTCAAAAAAATATATCTTTATATTTTGTTTTCTTCATTTAAATGTTAAATTTCTAATTTTTATAAATTTAATTAAAATAAATGGATTCCAAATTTTTAATAATCGCATCAAAATTTTATAAGAGTTAAAATTTCAATTTTTGACCAAAAAATCAACTTACCAAGGTAAAAATGGTGTTCCCACAATAAAAGTGAAATGATGAAAATGGTTTAAATTAGTGTTTAAATAAATAATATATTTATAATAATCTCTAAATTATGTGTATGAGGATATTCATGACCTATAACCTTTATTTTTTCCCTTTGGTTTCACTTTCCATGTAAAAAAGACTTTCCTCAGACATTAAGGAATTGGTATTTACTAAAAAGAAACTTAAGACTCGCTTATAAAAGGACCCCCCCCCCCCTATACCCATACAAAAAATATATTTTTTATATTTTATCTATTTTATACCAACCCAAATTAACTCTAAAACATCCTTAGTACACAATTGGCTGTCTCTAGATCTATGAAGAAGGATGGAATCATTTATTCTAACAGAACCTATTTTCAAAAGGAGAAAATTCGTCAAAGAATGTATCTAGTTATTCACCATAATATTCAATTAAAATATCATATCCACTCTTTGTAAATAAAAATAACCACTACAATGGTGTTATATAAAAATACTTTTTTATTTTGATAAAATAATATTACTTTTATATGACTCTATACTCTTACTCAATCAATAGCGTAATATATTCTTGTTTTGGTGAATTAACCACCTACATGAATGGTACTATACTATACTCACCATTAACAATATTAATTGTGTATCAATACATTAATAATAGTAATATATGATATTGAAGATTCATTTATACTATAAATATTTTTCATGAATTATGATAAAAAATAAATGGTCATTATAAAGTAACACGTTGTTATCAATAAATTACCCAAAACATGGTCATCGTTAAATCCATTATCATTAACTATATCCATACATTACATAAAATAAACATTGAAATTCATAATTCAATAAAATAAAATAATTCTATTACATTTAAAAATCTATGGGTGAAGAACTTTTTATCAAAGAACCAGGATCGACATGACCTTTACAAAACTTGTACGGAAGAATCAAAATTATTAACATTTTATGATGAAATTAACCAATATATTACTAGTATAGTTATGATAAATTATTATAATTTAAGGGAATAAAAGGTAATAGATTTAAATTGTAATCTAAAATAATTTATTTACATCTTTATATTTATTATACCGTAGTTTAACGTAATTACATTGAACTCTAGACTAAATATGAGGGTTTTATTTCCAATATCAATTTAAAATCATATTTTTCTATATCTAAATTACTATTTGGGAAAATTATTTGTAGTTTATTTTTAAATATTCATTTATTTTCTTTTAATCCATTTTTTTCTTTGTTTTAAGTGTCTATTTAAAATTTATTATCCCTTTGGTTCACAATTTAGTAGAGAGGATTACTATAAGTGGTAAAAACATTATCCCTTATTTTTAGTTGAGAATCATTATTTTTAATTTCAATATTCTTAATATTATTTCATGGATGTAATTACCCCTTATTCCTTGATTTTTTAAGGAAATTTACTATTATATTTTTTTACAAATGTATTCAATGAGTTTCTTTTCATTTTCTTCAGGGTTACTTACACCCAAAATTTTCATCATTTTTCTTTATAAATATTATATTCTATATTTTCATGGTTTTCAGATTCAATTTTAATTTAAATTTTTATTAATTTCATAAAACCATTTTTATAAATTATTACTTTGAAGAAAATATCAAAACATTTATGTTATTTCTTGTTATTGTTCAGTGGAATTTTCTCAAGTCTCTTTAAAGTGTTTTTCATCTATGTTAAAATATTTTAATGTTTCTTATGTTTCACTAAAGATATAATCTAATTAAAAAAAATAAATTATTTCTTGATATGGTTTATGATCATGTCTTGTAAACATAATAATGAAACCTATTTCTATATCATGGATTAATTAATTTATAATGTAATTATGAATGTTTTTAGGTTAATATAGAACACATATGTATGGTTTTTTATTTTGTGAGGAGTGGGATCCGAATTGTACGGCCCACCAATTAATTGTGTAAGGCTCTATATCTCATGAGATAACATGTAAGGGACTAGGGGGTGAGCCCAATATAATATTTTTATGGGAATAAAGAGTGAACTTAATCTAATATCGGGCTTTATCTACTTTTTTATGGTAGTGGGGGATAAACCCTATGTAGTATGAGACTCTTTAAACTATGTTTATGGAAATATGGATTAAACCCAATCCACTGTGGAAATATTCACACAATTTTATGATGATATTGGCAATGAGAATTAACATAAGAAATTATTTTTAATACTTATTGATGTTCCACATTCCTATATTAGGTTACATTTCATTTTTATGCTTGTTAATTATTTCTTCATGATTCCATTCTCATATTCCTTACTCAAAAAGTTATATTGAATGAATTATGTCAGGATTCATGATTTATCACCCATGTTTTATTAGTTATGATTTCTGTATGTTATGTTCATTTAATATGATTGTGTTCTCATACCCACATATTAATACTATAATTAATTATAATATTCGATTGATATATCCTTTGTTCACCCCTTATTGAGTATTTAATTTCACCCCATCTTATATTTCCACTCTCTTGGTATTTAAAATGATTATTATATATGATATATCTTGAAGCATATCATGTGTTAATACAATTTATGGAATTTGTTGAATAATTTTTTCAAAAACAAGTTCTTTATGTATTTAATATATAAATACATTAAAAATATAGGTTTAGGGGTGGGATTTATTATGAAATGTAATGAATATTTATGTAAAATGTTGTAATATGTATGTAAGTAATAGATGGGTTATCTCAATTGGTATCAAATCTAGTTTTAGCTAATTTTGGGGATTATGTTACGAATATTAAGGGAATAAAACATAAATAAACCTATGATGACCCAAAATTTCTATAAGAAAAATCGAGAGTGTTGTGTTCTAAACTTATTATGATATATGTTTAAATGAGGGAATTATAATTTAGGATATATTATAATGATTTTCATTATCACAAGATTTGTTTCTTTGTATATTTTATATTAATAGTCACCCTAACCATTTTGGATTTAGTAAGGTAATGAAGAAAAAATTAATATGTTGGGGTGATGATAAGTGTCCTCAATATTAAAAAAATGTATTTGGGTATAGATCTATGAATTACATCATATATTGGAAATTTTCTAAGACTATTCATTTGTATTATCGATGATTATATATTGAACTATTACTGAAAAAATTATTGTTGCGATGATTACATCCCTAAGTCTATAACTCATCTCTGGTTAATGTTTTCTGGATGTCCATCCTTCAAATATTATTATTCACAGTTTTTTGGAATTTGATGTTATTTTATCAATCGATTGGATTTCTCAATATAGAGGATATATTAATTTATAGGATAGAGAAATCACATTTTATATCCAAAATAAAACCATGATAATTTATTAGTGAAATGATAACTGTGAATTTCGTATGGATGTTACATACATTGCATGGGACCTGTTACCAAATAACAAGGGTTTCTTAGCTCAAATAGTAGGATAAGAACTCAATATTTAAGATATAAATATTTTGTAGGAATATGTCGATGTATTTATAGAATATTTTCTTATTATTACCCTAGATCATGCGATTGGGTTTTCAGTAGAACTCATACATAGAGATATAACTATATTAAAGACATTATATAGAATAGACCATATTATATTGAAGTAATTCATGAAGAAACACTAAGATACTCTAGATATGGTATTTATATGTATGATATCTTCACCAGGGGGTGTACCAGTCCTATTTATTATGAATAAAGATGGATCAATGCGTATATTTATTGATTATGGTGAACATAATAAGATCACAAAAAAATAACTATCCCCACACCCATATTAGAGACTTGTTAAATAAACTATGTGTGGATAAATATTTCTCAAAGATAGAACTTTGGTTTAAATTTAATCAATTATGGGTTAAATGAGAGGATATATGTTAAGAAACAACCAAGTACACCCCTGATATTATAACCTAATCCATCCAATGACATGGATTGTGGAATTTCCATGATCATCCAAGTCAAGAAACACATTCTAGGGAATAAAATTACTACTAATAGGGAATTACTTCTCAAAAAAAATGAATAAACATAAAACTTTACATGATAAGTTCACCATAGACACTCCAGGAATCAAAGTTTCATTTGTAAAAATATAAAAAATATCAAAAAAATAGAACCAATGTGTAAATAATAGGTAAATAAATTAATAATCTAGAAAACAAGCATAAAACTAAAAAAAATGATGTTAATAACGAGTGGTTGACTTGGATGATATGATTATAGGAAACAAAAAATAAAATAAAATACACAACCAGATCACTAATTGAATCTATATGTCTCATTTCAATTCTAATTTCATAAATTCTATATTAGAAATCTGAAAGTAATATTGAACCTAATATATAATAGGTGTGATCACTAATTTCGGGTAGGTATGCCAAATCTACACCCCATATACCATCTCTAACCATTGATCCAATTCAATATTGTTTGGTATGAAAATATAATATAAATTTTATACTTTCAACAAAAAACCAAGAAGATGGAGGTTTCTAATAATAAATAAAATGATACATTTAAAATTCAAAGAAGAAAAAGGATTCAGAACATTATTATGTTAAAAAGAACATGAAAAATCCCTTTTAAAACACCCCTCTAATGTGGAAATAAATAAAAATATCTAAAGTCCTAAAATTTTTTTTATCATGAATAAATGAGACCTATTATTTAATTTGAAAATTAAAGTGAAAACGAGAACATGAAATATTAGGCATAACAATAGTAACAATATAAAAGGATATATGAAATAACTATCATATCATATCTAGAAACTATTAATCATCGTAACTAATGAGATTAGGGAAAAATATAGAATATATTAAAAATATACCCATCCAATTGGTCCTCTTGATACAATCCAACCACCATAACACTCAGAACTACCCCTTATGTCCTAACCGATGAGAAATTCCCCATGTAGGGTGGAATATATTCTAGGGGTAGTTATCCATAGTATATTTCAAAACTAGTGTAACATGTTCTCTTATTGATTCGATTTTATACCCATAGTTTCCCATTACTCATGAAATAGAGGCAAGATAAAAAGTATAAGAAAATTATTATTTGAATATAAATATAAGTCTAAACACAAAAAACTAGTATATTATGGAAGCCTCACCCCCACGAACCTTTTATAGAAACACCAACTTGATTAGAAAAGTAACAATAAAACTATTTTATATTACAAAAAATAAGCTTTCATACAATTTATTATAAACTAGGGAAATTTCATCTACCAATACAATGTTTTCAATGAGGAAACTATCATTAAAAATGAGAACCGAGAATCAGAATCATTCTATAAAGCATAAGAGTTATAAAACAAAATTTTAAAATCATGCACATAACATTAAAGAATATCTAAAATTTTATAATATTTAATAGTATTTTTTTCAAGAACTAATAATACCAATTAAAATTTATGAAAATTTTTAAAAACTGATTTCAAGAAAAAAAATTGTATTAAAATTTCATAATTCATCTATAAGTTCAAATTGATAATTTCATCAAACATTTGGTATATTTAATTTGGTAAAATAGATTTCAAACTTTAATCAAATAGATACCTTATGATTCTATGAAAATAAAGAAAAACCCATGTCTTATTCTTAGGAAAACCATAATTTCACTTAATGAAATCATTATATTATGAAAACATTTATACATAAAAATAAGAAGTTAATGGTTATAGAATTAAATATTAATAAATGGTGAAATACAACCTCAAATCATCAAATCTACCATGTGATGTAACACCCCAAGCTTCCACGGTATGCTTGTCATTGAATAATACAATAGTGTGTGTTGTACGCAACTTCGAGTTCTAAGACACCACAACCAATCAAACTAGTTATTTTGAATAGTAATACAAGCCTTTTGAAATTATATAAATTTTAGATTTTAAAATGGACTTCATTTTTGTATTCGGAATATCAAAATTAGCCCAGGATGAATTTTTGTAATTTTTCTAAGAACTTCCAACTTTTTATGAATATTAAAAAATACTAAACTTTAATTAAAAAAAACTTTTTAAATCAAAATAATTTTTAGTGAAAAATTATACTATTGAGTGGTTTTAAAGTATAATTATAATATATTTCTACCATATAATCCAATGTTAGTCATTGGACGTAATTTCACATTTAATCTAGACATAAACAAGTGTCAATCTTTTGATAGTTGTTATTTCTTAAAAACACGCTTTTTTGTTTTAACAACGGGAATTAAATTTAAATTAATTTCTGCCACTTCTGTGTTTTTAATATAGAAAAATTTATTTCATATTTATAATCAGGATGTCCAAATTGTGTAAATAGATATCTTTTATTTTTAGACATTTTGAATAATTACTTCGGTAAATATTCTATTTACCATGGTTAAAGGGTAAATCCAGTAACTAAGGGTAAAAGGATAATATTATAATAATATTAAATTACCCTAACATGTGTTCTAACACTATTTGATGATGCATTTCTGACCATGGGAATCCTTGGGTCAATTTTGGGACCCCATAGAGCCACTTGTATGTGATAATGACACTTTATATTAATTAAGTTAAAGTAAATACAAAAATGACATAAGCATATATCTTTTAGTAAACCAATTTTTACATAGGGTTATATAGGTTATCTCTTAGACTATAAATATTCATTATAAATCTAAAAATATTTCCTACATAATGATATTTTATTTATAATTTTTATACCTTGAATAATGAAATTTATTTATGAAATAATGATGATGTAGTATTTTCCTTATTATTGAAAGAATCAAATAAATAGTATTATAAATGTTAAAATAAATATATTTTGAAAGTTTTGATGCCATAAAATAAATTTATAGGATAATATAGCATCTTAGGATTGATTAATTGAATTTATTTTAAATTAAAACTTTTTTTGGACTTTAACAAAAATCAATTATTAAATAGTGTCAAAATTGACATAAAGGAGTATTTAAAACAAATATTATATTATTAATTGATATTCTATTAATAAAAATCTAAGGTTTGTGAAAAATACTTATATAAGGTTATATATATTAATAATGAACCACTTGGGGTTCTCTTGGATTATTATATTAATTTTAGTAACCATATAATATTAAAATACAAAGAGACATGGTAAATGTCAAACTATTTAACCAAGAGTTAAATATAAATTATAAGGTTAATATAGTTACCCAAACCGGTGTAAAATCTATTTTTTGAATAGATTTAGACCCATATCCACCTTATCCTCTAAATAATTCACTTTTTAACCATTATAAACCGAATATTAATTTATTATAAAATAATATTTTAAGCTTTTCGTAAGGTGCCCCTCACCCCTCTTATAAAAGGGCACTCCCCCTTCTCTCAAATTCATACCTTCAATGCCTTTTGGTTTAGCCAACCCCGGCCCAAGTATCCTCTCAACTTCCCTCACTTCATCATAAAGGCATTACATTAGTTAGAAATCCAACTTAAGGATCCCTTTTGATCAAATCAAAAGGAAGAACCCGAAGAAGAGGTAAAAACCTCACCAACTCTTTCAAGTTCCTTTCTTCTTCCACTTCCTTTTTCTTTGTTTTTTCCATTCTAAAATAATATCTCAACTATATTGTAAATACTTTGATGTTATTATAAATATTTTACAACAAAATTCAATATTCTATCCATCCCTCGAATGACATATCACCATACGTGAGTACGTACGGCTTACCGTCTCCACGTCGTGGTGTAATTGTTTTTCAATACATTATTATTTGGATGGGTATAATAATGATTTGAAATTCATGTATATAATAAATATAGCATGATAATGATTCTTTATATATGATACACCATCTAATTATATATTATTTTAATATCAAAAGAATGATATTGTCGATTGTGCATATGTACAGACTACCGTCTCCACGAACGCGATGAGATTCATTCCCCATCTTATCCATTCAAGACTAATTTTCATTTAATGATTAAAAATAATGTTTAATTATTTCATATAATTCTGGATATGAATAAGATACAACCTATGGATAAAAAACATGGCTTATGTAACAAAACATATAAAAGAAAATGAGTAAGTAAACACCCAAAACGACGATAATACTAAAATATTATTAACAAAGCAATATTAAAAGATCATATATGATATCATATTTATGTATATGATTCTTGTATAATTTAATAACAATTATTTAACTATTATATAAGAGGTTAACCTACCCTCTACCAAAGTAAAGTGCAAGGTAAGGGTTTATTTCACAATCTCTACATTATCCGAGATTGTTTATACGTAATTATCTACTGGGACCTCTTTATCATCCACATCCATGTTTCTTCAAAATATATTTCAAAACATTATTACTATTTTATAGACTATGGGTTAAAGTCATGTATACCTTTTTTTGAATTTTATAAGATGTTTATAAAGGAATATTTCTGTCGTTTTCCAAACAAGGTCCCTTTTAACCTTTTCGACAGATTTATGGTAAGAATGTCTTTTTTTAACTTATACGATGGGTGAGGCTATTTTCCGCCGTTATAAAATCATCTATGCTTCCCTTATAATATTATAAGATTATTTTCAAAGTAAATGTTTTCTTTATTAATTACGCGACTTTTAAATGATTTCAAAAAAGAGATATTTCTCTAAAATAGTTTTGATTTCATCTATGTAAACATACTTTGATTGATTTTAAGTTTATTTGAAGTTTATTTATTATTATACAAAACATCCATATTGTATTGAAGGTTTTCTGATATGTTTGACTATGGATGTGTTATTTTTATACCATTCATGGTTTATGGAGAAAGTATTGACATTTTGTATGCTATTTTTAATATGAATGTGTATGTTATGTTTAAACTTGTTCATATGAGGAATGCATTGGACTTAGTAAGTGACGGGTGGAGCCCGATATAGCACCTTGATGCATCATTAGGTCTCATGAGACAACATAGTGTCTTGGCACAAGGCCTTAAAAAAATCTTATTTGTAGTCTTAGCACAAGGCCTTGACAATGTGGTTATGATAGTCTGGAATTATGCATTCCATCATTTGGAAAGTTGACATTGATATTGCATCTGATTATTCGACTAGAATAATATCAATGTGAGAAAGTAAATGTAATTATTTTGATTTATATTTTCCATAATATGATTAAGTTTAAATTTAAAAAGCTTTTGTTTTAGTCTTATACATTGCCTTAGATGTTTATGCTTATTTATGAAAGTTTCCTCTATATTGTTATCCTTACTGAGCACCTGAGCTCACCCATTTCTACGTTTTTTCCCCTGGTTGTGATGAAGTATTTTATGACTGACCTGCAGGGATAGACTATGGGATCTTAGTGTTTTCTATGGAATCAATGTTGTTTTAGTTTTCCATTTCATGATGTAATGTAAACCTTATAAATGTATCTAGTATTTCCAAGGCTACTAATCTAATCAGTCTTTCGAGACATGATCTTTGGTGATCATGACAATGTTATGTAATAATGCAACGACTCTGGGTAACTGGGTTCGTGGCATTACAGTTGGTATAAGAGGAAGTTTAGTACAAACCTTGGAAGCTAGATTTAGATAAACTATGATTAGATCACATAGACCTAAGATGGACTTTGGGGATTGGTATAGAAGAACTTCCTAGAATTTTTGTATTGTAGAGATTTTGTGAGTTTCCAAGAAATATATCTCTGTCTCGATACGAGCAGGTAGAGGTGGATCTAGCACATATGTACCTAGGGGTAAAACCCGAAAACCTCACTTTGAGCTAGACTCAAACGTGAACTGGTGCACGACAACGGGCCTTGCTGCACTCTTGGTTGCAACACTCCTAGGGGATATGCCTAGGATAATTCTCATTTTATTTACAAACCATTATGAAGGGTTTATGAGTATATACATCCTCAATGAATTTTTTTATGATTATGGATTATATCCATAAACTGTGAAATTTATGTTAAGTGTTTTACAAGTTTGGATTTGTGTACTGCGATTCACAAACTAATCTAGTTTATGACATTGTTTAGAAATGGTTCCTAAGGGAAGAAATGGAAACCATATCAATGCACGCATTCCATGTAGGGATTTCCCTCCTCCTCAAGATAATTATAGTGGAGCTGGTGATACAACTGGTACTAATCAGCTTATCACTATACTAAGACAACTCTCTCAGGTTATGAATAATAACCTTAACCGTATGGAGAACCCTGATCCACAACATGGAGGATCAATTTTATATCGCTTCATGAGGAAACAACCACCAACATTCAATGGGGGTACAAATCCACTAGTAGCTGAGCAATGGATAAGTTCCCTAGAGAAAATATTTCAGGCTTTGGGGAGTAGTGAAAGGGAAAAGGTTATCATGGCAGTTTACCGCCTCACTGGAGATGCTGATCAATGGTGGTAATTGATAAAAAACACAAAGGAAGATGAAGAAGTATCAAATATGGAATGGAGGGAGTTTAAAGAGTTTTTATTAGAAAAATACTTTCCTCAGGACCATCGAGTAGTTATGGAAAGACAATTTCTGAGTCTGAGGCAAAATGAGGACAAGAATGTTGCAAAGTATGAGTCAAACATTACAAGGTTAGCAAGGCATACTGTAGATTATATACATAAACCAAGAAGTAAGATTGATCATTTCTTTGATGGGTTAAAACCATTCTCCGTCGAGCATTAGTCTCAAAATCCTTCACATTGTACGTAGATATTGTCTCGTGTTCTATCAAGATAGAGAAGGAATTCTCTATGTATTACAACTTTAAAGAAAAACAAGAGAAGAAGAGATCTGATGATCACTCTGGAAATGGAAATAAGGGGAATAAGGGAAATGTCGAATATCCATCCTACAGTAAATGTGGGAAGAAACACCCCAGTACTTTCCTGACGGGAATGCGAGTCTGTTACAAGTGTGGTGAAAAAGGCCACCAAGCTCGTGATTGCAAGGGGAATAAAGAAGCTACCAATTTCAAATGCTACAATTGTAGGGAGATGGGACATTATTCAAATTAATTTCCTATGAGTCAGGGGAACATACATCAGAAAATTCCAAGATTAATTTATCACTACTGCTAAGGAAGAATCTCCAAAAGACGTGGTGGTAGGTAATTTAATAGTTTCCTCAAGTTTAGAAAATGTTTTCTCTGATTCTGGATCATTTCATTGTTTCATATTATCCTGGTTTTCTATGAAAATTAGATATTTCCAATTTGATTTAATAAGGGAGTTGTCAGTTAATACTCCTAAGGGAAGTATCATCACAACGATGTTTTGTGAATCCATTCCCATTAGAGAATATAAATGTTCTGTATCTGCTGATCTCATCGTCATACCCATGATTGAATTTGATATAATCCTCGGTATGGATTGGATTTCAGAACATGATGCAAAAATTTATTTTAAGAGGAAGGAGGTTAATATTTTTTATGACGATGATAAAGAACACCTTATCTTTAGAGAAGAATCGTCACCACCTAATTCTTATCTAGATCCACCCCAAGTATCTCAACTAAATTCAATTATTGGGGAGGAAGAGAAGGAAATAATTATGGGTGAGGAAAGGAATTTTAAAATAGAGGATGAACCTATTGTGAATGAATATGTTTATGTGTTTCCAGAAGATTTACCTGGACATCCTCCAGAACGAGAAATTGATTTTTCCATAGATTTAATTCCTCGATCAAGGCCCATATCGAAGACCCCTTATAGAATGGACACTGTGGAATTAGTGGTACTAAAGAAACAACTAGAGTAATTGATTAATAAGGGATTTATTCACCCTAGTGTTTCTCCATGGGGAGCCCTTGTCCTTTTTGTTAAGAAGAAAGATGGATCTATGAGGTTATGTATCAACTACAGGGAGATCAATGCTATAACAATAATGAACATGTATCCCCTAACTCGCATTGTTGATTTATTTGACCAACTGCATATAGATCAAAACATTTCAGAGATTGACCTTTGATCTGGATACCATCAGTTGTGTGTGAAGAAGGAAGATATTCCGAAGACAACATTTCAAACCAGGTACGGGCATTACAAGTTTAAAGTAATGCCTTTTGGATTGAATAATGCATCCTCTATTTTCATGGATCTAATGAACAGAGTTTTCAAGGAATATCTCGATGATTTTGTAGTGGTATTTATTGATGATATCTTGGTATAATCTAAAAACTACTAAGATCATGAAAATCACTTGCTCATTATCTTGAAGACTCTGAGAAGACATGAATTATATGGGATGTTTAGAAAGTGTTAATTCTGGCTTCAGGAGATTTCGTTTCTTGGCCATGTTGTCTCTAATGATGGAATATCTATTCATCCCTCTAAGACAAGAGAAATCAATGAATGGCCAAAAACAACGAGTATAACTAAGGTACGCGGTTTTATTGGTTTAGTAGGTTATTATCGACATTTCATCCAGAATTTTTCATGATTGGATAACCAATTAACAAAGCTCACACGAAAAGGGGTTAATTTGTTTAGACAAAAGATTGTGAAGAATGTTTCAAATAACTGAAGAGAATATTTGTCAATGATCCTATATTTACTCTACCATCAAGTAATGATGGGTTTGTTATTTATAGTGATTCTTCAAAGATAGGACTTGGTTGTGTCCTTATACAGAATGATAGGGTTATTGCCTATGCATCACGACAGCTAATAATTTATGAGCAAAACTATCCTACTCATGATCTTGAGTTAGCTGCTGTAATCATTACTTTGAAGATATGAAGACATTATCTCTATGGTGAAAATTGTGAGATATATATCGATCACAAGAGTTTGAAGTATATTTTATCACAAAAAGCACTCAACATGAGGCAAAGGAGATGGCTTGAACTACTCAAGTATTATGATTGCACTATACACTACCACCCGGGGATGGAAAATAAGGTGGCAGATGCTTTGAGTAAAAAGGATCATGGAGTTTTGAACAAAATGAGAGTTGAAAGAGATCCAATTTTCATGTATCTAGTAAAGTTGGATAAGGGAATAACCATGGAAAGTGAAACATTGATACTTTTTCAAATGGTTGCCAAACTATCTTTACTAGAAAGGATAAAGAGTTCTCAGACTGATGATGAAAAGTTTCAAAAAAAGATTAATGATGTGAATGATGGGAGATTGAGTGACTTTGTTTAAGAAGATGGAATTTTGAAATTTGGGAAGAGACTTTGTGTTCCTGATATACCTGATCTAAAAAGGGAATTGTTGGATGATGATCATAGTTCCAATTTCTTTATACACCCTTGGAGCACTAAAATGAATAGATATTTGAAGGAAAATTTATAGTGGTACAACACGAAGAGGGATATTGTTGATTCTGTATCAATATTTATGGTTTGTCAATAAGTGAAAGTTGGAAGGCAGCATCCTGGAGGAGTCATGAAACCGCTTCCTATACCTGAGTGGAAATGGGATAATATCACGATGGAATTTGTCACGGGACTACCAAAGACTGCTAGAAGGAATGATGTAATATGGGTCATTGTTGATCGTCTTACCAAGTCAGCACATTTTCTTGCTATAAGAGAAGATCTACCAATTGAACATCTAGCAAGGCTATATATTAATGAAGTTGTGAGACTTCATGGAGTACCCCTATCAATTGTTTTTTATCGTGATCCACATTTTACATCAAGATTCTGGAAGAGTCTTCAGAAGGCCTCAGATACTGAACTTCATTTGAGAACTGCCTACCACCCTCAAGCAGATGGAAAATCATAACGGAGTATTCAAACCTTAGAAGACATGTAGAGATCTTTCTCACTTGACTTTAAGAGTATATGGGATCAATATTTACCTTTGGTAGAATTTTCCTATAACAATAGATTCCATTAAAGTATTTAGATGGCACCATATGAAGCATTATACTGAAATAGATGTCGCACACCAACCTATTGGGATGATGTTGGTGAAACAAAACTCGTAGGCCCAGAACTGGTGGAGGAAACAATGGAAAAGGTGAAGGTAATCCAAAACCACATCAAAGTAGCTCAAAGTAGGCAGAAGAGCTATGCCGATAACCAAAGGAAGGACTTTTAATTTTAGGTAGCAGATCATGTTTTCTTGAAGGTATCTCTATGGAAGGGAGTTATAGGTTTCGATAAAAAACATAAATTGAGTCCCAGGTACATAGGACCTTTCTAAATTCTAGAACGAATTGGGGTTGTAGCTTATCGTTTGATAATGCCTCCAAATCTCTCCAAAGATCATGATGTGTTCCACGTATCACTGTTGAGAAAATACATGTCTGACCCAACACATATACTCACCTATGATGAATTAGAACTGTAACCTGATCTGTCTTATTGAGAAGATCCCGTCAGGATTCTTGATACAAGAGAACAAGTGCGGAGAAACAATACGACTTGTCTAGAAAAAGTTCTATGGAAAAACCATAAGATGGGAGTGGCAATGTGGGAACTCAGGGAACTTATGATGAAGAACCACCCGAGTATTTTTATGCAGTAATATTCTAGAAATTTCTAAGTCGAAATTATTTGAACAAGGGGAGAATGTAACACGCCAAGCTTCCACGGTATACTTCTCTTTGAATAATACAATAGTGTGTGTTGTACGCAACATCGAGTTCTAACACACCACAACCAATCAGACTAGCCATTATGAATAGTAATATCCACCTTTTGAAATTATATAAATTTTATATTTTAAAATGGATTTCATTTTTGGATTCGTAATATCGAATTAGCCTAGGATGAATTTTTGATATTTTTCTGAGAACTTCCAATTTTTTATGAATAGATTAAAAATACTAAACATTAATTAAAAACAACTTTTTAATCAAAATAATTTATAGTGATAAATTATACTATTGAGTTGTTTTAATGTATAATTAGAATATAGTTTTTTCCATTTAATCCAATTTTGGTCATTGGACGTAATTTCACATTTAAACTAGACATAAACAAGTGTTAATCTTTTGATAGTTTTTATTTCTTAAAAACACACTTTTTTATTTTAACAACAGGAATTAATTTTAAATTAATTTCTTACACATATGTGTTTTTAATTTATAAAAATGGATTTCATATTTATAATCAATAGGTCCAAATTGTGTAAAGAGTTAACTTTTATTTTTAGACATTTTAAATAATTACTTCGGTAAATATGTTATTTACCATGGTTAAAGGGTAAATCTGGTAACTTTGGGTAACAAAATAATATTATTATAATATTAAATTACTCTAACACGTGCTCGGAACCCTATTTGATGATTCATGTCCGACCATGGTCATCTTTGGGTCGATTTTGGGACCCCATGGATCCACTTGTATGTGATAATGACACTTTATGTTAATTAAGTTAAAGTAAATACAAAAATAACATAAGCATATATATTTTAGTAAATAAATTTTTACATAGGATCATATATGTTGTATCTTTGACTAAAAATATTAATTATAAATCCAAAATTATTTCCTACATAATTATATTTTATTTATAATTTTTATACATTTAATAATAAAATTTATTTATGATACAATGATGATGCAGTATTTTCCTTATTAATGAAAGAATAAAATAAATGGTATTATAAATGTTAAAATAAAAATAATTTGAAAGTTTTGATTCAATCCACTAATTTTTTAGGATAATATAACAAGTCAATATTGATTAAATGAATTTATTATGAATTAATAAAGTTGTAAGGACTTTAACAAAAATCAATTATTAAATAGTGTCAAAATTGACATAAAGGAGTATTTAAAACAAATATTATATTATTAATTGATATTATATTCCTAAAAATATAAGGTTCATCAAAATGATTCATATAAGGTTATATATATTCATAATTAACCACTTGGGGTTATCTTGGCTTGTTATAGAATGTTTATTAACCATATAATATAAAAATACAAAGGGACATGGAAAATGTCAAACTATTTAACTAAGAGTTAAATATAAATGATAATGTTAATATAGTGACCAAAAAATGTCTAAAATCTATTGTTTGAACATATTTCGTCCCATACCCACCTTATCCTAGATATAAGTTACTTTTGAGCCATTATAAACCGAATATGAATTTATTATAAAATAATATTTTAAGTTTGCCCTAAGGTGCCCCTCACCCCTCTTATAAAAGGGAACTCCCCCTTCTCTCACACTTATTCCTTAAAATCCATTTGGTTAGGTAAAAACCTGCCCCAATATCCTCTAAAATTCCCTCAATTAATCCTAGAGGGATTCATTTAGTCATAAATCCATCTTAAGGATCCCTTTTTGATCAAAAAAAAAGGAAGAACCTGAAGAAGAGGTAAAAATCACACCACCTCTTTCAAGTTCCATTCTTCTTCCACTCAATTTTTCTTTGTTGTTTCCATTATAAAATAATAACTCCAATATCTTCTATATATTGTGATGTTATTATAAATATGTTACAACCAAATTCATTATTCTATCCATCCCTTGAATGACATGTCACCATACGTGCGTACGTATGGCTTACCGTCTTCACGTCGTGGTGTAATTGTTATTCAAGACATTATTATTTGGATGGGTATAATAATGACGTGTAATTCATGTAAATAATAAATATAAACTGATAATGATTCTGTATATATGATACACCATCTAATTATATATTATTTTAATATCAAAAGAATGATATTGTCGCTCGTGCGTACATACGGACTACCGTCTCCACGAACGCGATGAGATTCTTTCCCCATCGTATCCATTCAAGACTAATTTTCATTTAATGATTAAAAATAATGTTTCAGGACTTGATATAATTCTGGATATGAATAAGATAAAACCTATGGATAAAAAATAAGTCTTATGTAACAAAACATATAAAATAAAACGAGTAAGTGAACATCCAAAATGATGATAATACTAAAATATTAATAACAAAGCAATATTAAAAGATCATATATGATATCATATTTATGTATATGATTCTTGTATAGTTTAATAACAATGATTTAACTATTATACAAGAGGTTAACCTACCCTTGACCAAATGAAAGTGCAAGTTAAGGGTTTAATTCACAATCTCTACATTATCCGGGGTTGTTTATACGTAATTATCTACTGGGACCTCTTTGTAATCTAAATCCATGTTTCTTAAAAATGTATTTCAAAAAATTCTTACTATTTTATAGACTATGGTTTAAAGTAATTTATACCCTTGTTTGACTTTTATATGATGTTTATAAAGGAATCATTCTGTCGTTTTCCAAACAATTTCCTTTTTAACCTTTTCGAAAGAATTAAGGTAAGAATGTCTTTTTTTAACTTATACGGAGGGTGCGGCTATTTTTCAGCATTATAAAATTGTCAAAGATTCCCTTACAAGATTATAAGATTATTTTCAAAGTAAATGTTTTCTATATTAATAATGTGACTTTTAAAAGATTTCAAAAAGAGATATTTCTCTCAAATAGTTTTTATTTCATCTATGTCAATATCCTTTGATGGATTTCAAGTTTATTTGAAGTTGATTTATTATGATAAAAAACATCCATATTGTACTGAAGGTTTTGTGATATGTTTGAATATGGATGTGTTATTTTTATACCATTCATGGTTTATGGAGAATGTATTGAAATTTCGTATGCTAGTTTTAATATGAATGTTTATGTTATGTTTAAACTTGTTCATATGAGGAATGCATTGGACTTAGTAAGTGACGGGTGGAGTCTGCTATAGCTCCTCGATGCATCAGTATGTCTTATGAGAAAAACTAGTGTCTTGGAACAAGGACTTGAAAAAATCTTATTTGTATTCTTGGCACAAGGTCTTGACTATGTGGTTATGATAGTCTGGCATTGTGCATTCCATCATTATGAATGTGGTCATTGATATTGCATGTGATTATTAGACTAGTAGAATATCCATGTGAGAAAGTAAATGGAATTATTTTGATTTATATTTTCCATAATATGATGAAGTTTAATTTTAAAAGGCTTTTGTTTTAGTCTTATACATTTCCTTAGATGTTTATGCTTATTTATGAAAGTATTCACTGTATTATTATCCTTACTGAGCATCTGAGATCACCCATTTCAATGTTTTATTTTTCCATGGTTGTCAAGAAGTATTTTATGACTGACCTATAGGGATAGAATATGGAATGTCAGTGTTCTATATTGAATCAATGTTGTTGTACTTTTCCATTTCATGATGTAATGTAAACCTTATGAATGTATCTAGTATTTCCAAGGCTACTAAACTAATCGGTCTTTCGAGACATGGCCTTTTGGGATCATTCCAATGTTATCTAATAATTCACTGACTTTGGGTAACTAGTGTCAAGGCATTACAAGTCAGGTGTAAATACGCCCTAGGTAAGTATAAAAAACTTCATCAGAATTAAAATAAACACCATAATCAGAAAACTATCATGTTAGGATCAGACCATGAGCCACCCCAGGTCGCAATTACTTCTCTACGGAAAGAACAAGAGGAAATATTTAGTAAAATTGGAAGATAATATATCTAAATAGGTTTACCCTAATAAATTGGTCTTAGAACTTGATTAAATTCCATGAAATCAACTAAAGAACGTAGGTAATTAAAGGGGAGTAGATCCTCAAGCTATAGGGTTTGAAAGAGAGAAGAGGGGGTGGATTAGGGATTAAACTTGAATGATGGAGGATATGTATATTTACATTTTTTATATCTACATAGGTCCCATGGTTTGGCAACACATTTTCCAAAACTATTTGAAAACCATATGCCTCATATTAGATAAACATGGGTACCACCATGGTTTGGCCGCATGTCCACGAAAACTATATGCCAATAATGAAAATCACCACTAGCAAGAAACTACTAGTTTTTCATAGTTGGCGTGTGTTTGGAACTAACCATGAACAAAATATTTTCTATGAACATAAAAATAAAAACAATAAATTCTCAAATAAAAGTAACACGAAAAATAAGGAAAAAGCCACAAATCAATAAATTAATAAAATACCAAATAATGTAAAGGATAGAGTATCAATATTCACTCGACTCTAATAATTTCTTCCCCCATAAAGTCAAAACCAGATAGGTAGATCATGGAATGAATGAAGTTTAACATTTTTAAGGATAAATTGATTTTAAATTAAACCAATTAACACCATGAAACCAACTAAAACATGATTCATGATCCTAATAGACATTATACACATGACAAACTTGTAACACCCCTAGCTTCCATGATACGCCTCTCTTCAATAATGCAATAGCTTGCATTGTACGCAAGTTCGAGTTCTAACACACCGCGACTAATCAAAGTAGTCATTATGAATAGTAATAACCACTTTTTAAAATTATAGAAATTTTATATTTCAAAATGGACTTCATTTTTGGATTCGTAATATCGAAATTTTCCTATGTTGAATTTTTGGTATTTTTCTGAGAACTTCCAATTTTTTTATGAATAGTGACAAATACTTAAAACAACTTTTTTAATAAAAATAATTTATAGTGATAAATTATAATATTGAGTGGTTTTAAAGTATAATTATAATATATTTTTACCATTTTATCCAATGGTGTTCATTAGAATTAATTTCACTTTGAAATTGGACATAAACAATTGTCAATCTTTTGATATAAATTGTTTCTTAAAAACACGCTATTTGTTGTGATAGCGGGAATTAATTATAAAATTAATTAATGCAACTTATATGTTTGTAATTTTTTAAAATAGAAATCATTTTTGAATTCGGAATATCAAATATAGCTTAGGGTGAATTTTTGGTATTTTTCTGAAAAACATCAATTTTTGATGAATAGTGAAACCACTAAGTGGTACTTATAAAAACTGATTTTTCATTTAAATGAACTTTTACCACTTCTGTGTTTTGAATTTAAAAAATCCGACATACATGGTTGTCATTAAGAAGTAAAATGTGGTTCAATGAGATTAAAATATTTTTTGGTGAATAGTAACTTTTAAGTTCTTAATCACGATTAGAGGTAATTAGTGTAGTTTAAGGTAAAAATAATGTTTTAAAAATATGAGATGAGATTGACACATGTCCTACCCTAATTGGATGTGCCATGGCTGACCAAGAAAATCCATGGGTCAACTTGGGGACCCCATGGAGCCACTTTAGTTGGAAAATGACATAAATACCTTTTATTTAATGTTAAAGTAAAAAATGACACAAACATGAAATGTTTTACTAAAACAATTTTTACACGGGGTTATACAAGTCATATTTTTGACTATAAATAGTCATTGGAAAGATAAAAAGATTTCCTACATCATAGTAGTTTTTTATAATTTTTAGACATTAAATAAATTAAATTATTTATGACATTATTATGATGCGGTGATGACCTCATTATTTAACGATTTTAAGAAAATCAAAAGATAATGTAAAATACAAGGCTTACACTTGTCCAAAGACTATTGGATGGGTATATTTAGAACCCTTATCACCTTATACACGAATTATATAAGTGTGGGACCTTTATAATCCGAAAAGCATTGTATAATAATGTAAAATTTCCTTACTTTCCAAGAGTGCCCCTCCTCTCCACTTATAAAAGGCCCCCACCACTCCCACCTTATTCACACTTTCAATCCATTTGGCTCGGCCAACCTCTGCCCAAATACTCTCCCAACTTCACCCTCTTACTCCTATAAGCCTCACTTTGGGCAGAATTCTTCCCAAGGAAGCCTTTGGCTCAAATCAAAAAAGAGTTACCCGTTTTAAAGGTAGTGTTTTCTCTTGTGTTCTTATGTTTTATTTTGCTTCTCCAACCCCCTAAAATCTTTTTATTAATTTATTTTGTAACAACACCAGTATCTTAAATATACTAGGATGTTTTTAAAATAAGGATTCGAGCTACACGTACACACACCTACATCTAATGGTTAAAGAACATACTGTTTCTGTGGGATGCGAAATACTGCCTCACGAAACGATGATTGTTCAATATTCTTTTAACACCTCTAATGGTGGCCATTTTGATGACAATATTTTCATATATGATATAGATATTATGTTTATGTTTTCTTTATGCTTCTGTATTTCTCATTTATGGCATACTTTATGATTTCCATTATGGGTAAACGTGATAATTTCATTTTAGGAAGTGCGGACTACCGCCCCCTCAAAGTGATTTGAATCGTTAATGCCATATGTGGGATGTATAAAGGATGGAGTAAATGATATTTTATATGATATTATACTGGAATTATAATATAACTTTATACTATTATGATTTCATTCCATTAAATACGAAATAGAAATGAAAGTAGCGTTCATGCGTACGTACGGCTTACAGTCTCCATGAACGGTGCATTTCATTTCTAACCTCTAAATGTTATGTAATATTATAAATTAATGTATATACTGGATATATATTATATATATGATATCTAAATCATGAATATAATTATGGATAAAATGGATATTTCACCACATGAACAACTTGTAATTATGAGAAGTTTATTTTTGACTCAAGTACCTAAGATCGACAAAACGACCGTTATAAACTAAAATAATTACATAATGTTCATGACATGGTAATAAGTGATATAAAAGGAATAATGAACTTGAAAAAGGTTCTTAAGAAGGTAGAGATTAACTCTAGTTTATTATTCAGGAGATCAAAGAATGGTCGATTCAAGTCGGACACGAGGTAACGGAACTTCTTAACCCAATTTCCATTCTTTGTGTTAATCTCCTACTTTCAAATTATGTCATGATATTATTATGTCTTATCTTGCATTTGTACTTTATTTATGTGTACTTATAGTGAATACACATAATAGATCTATATTATTTTAAAAATGATCTTTTTAAGGACTTCGTCTCAATCTCCTTTCATTGAGGCATATTTGGTATTATACACAACTTTCTTTTATACGGTGTATAAACCCCTTTGACTTTTACATTTATCCAAAAAGAATATTTTTTTATACGAAGCGTTTTACTAAATGACAAAAGGGAATGTTTTTGTCGTACATATGCGACGACAACAACTTCTCCGCCGTCGTGACCATTATTTGAGTTTCGACTTCCTCTACAAGCCATAAATTTTTAAAATGAAAAATAAATACAAAGTTTTAATTTTATTTAATTGTGGTATTGAAAATGGTTTTGAAAGTGTTTTTATTACATCAATGTGTTGTATTGAAATCTTGTGATTGAAATGTGGAAATGTTATGTTTCCTTTATGCATGTTTTATGTGATACAATTATGTTGTGGTTTATGATATGTTTAAACCTATTCTTATGAGGAATGCATTGGACTTAATAAGTGACGGGTGGAGCCTGATATAGCTCCTCGATGCATCGGTAGGTCTCATGAGACAAACTAGTGTCTTGGCACGAGGCCTTGACAAAATCTTATTCGTGGTTTTGGCACGAGGCCTTGGCTACGTGGTTATGATAGTCTGGCATTATGCATTCCATCATTATGAAAGTGGTTATTGATATTGCATGGGATTATTCTATTAGTAGAATATCCATGTGAGTAAGTAAATGGCACTATTTAATTTTATTTTTTCCATATTATGCTAAAGTTCATGTTTAAAAAGGATTTTGTTTTAGTTATACATTGCCTTAAATGTTAATGATTATTTTTGAAAGCTTCTGCAATATTGTTATCCTTACTGAGCATCTGAGCTCACCCCTTTCAATGTTTTAATATTTTCCAGGATGTGAAGAAGTATTTTATGAATGACCTGCAGGGATAGTCAGAAGAGGATATGAGTGTGGACTATGGAGACTTTGTTATTTTAGTTTTTTACTTTATGATGTAATGTAACGTTTACGAATGTATCTAGTGTTTCCAAGGCTACTAAACTAATCGGTCTTTCGAGACTTGATCTTTTGTGATCATGCCATTGTTACGAAGTAATGCATCGACTCTGGGTAGCTGGGGTCGGGGCGTTACACAACTCAACCCAAAATCTGATTACAAAATTGAAATGGGACAACCTGACTAAAACCATTATTTGGGAAGGGTTGGGTTGGGGAAATAGAACACTACACTCCTTAAGAAAATATGGAATTACCAATAATGAAAAGCCAATTATGGTGGACTCCCCACTATTTTTAGAATTTCTCTAATGCATAATATATCTTAGTATGAACAACCTACCCTAAAAACTATGAAGAATTAAAATATCTAAAAAATAAATGAATTAGATATGAACTTCTACAATTATATCCTCAAATATATTGAAGTGATAAGCCATCCAGAAGATCAAAATACCTCAAATTTCATCCCTAAAATATCAAAAATCCTACAATAAAGAACCACCACAAGAGGGTTCAGTCATATCTCCCACGTAAGGGATAACAAATACAAACTGGTATTAGGATGCAAGGAGGGACAATCTCAAGGATGAAACTAGAACAAAACCAACACAATCTAGATGTGTATCAAAATTTAAATACATTTATAATACCCAATAAAAATAATTCCACAACATGAGTAACAAATTTAAAATGATACAATAAAGAAACTGGGATCGGATGAACAAGAACATTCTAAATAAATCTCTATGAGATATATTTTGAATACCAATTAGAGATGACTCAACTAGAATATCCAATTAGTTTCATATCCATTATCTCAAGAAAAAAAGATTTGATTCTCCAAATAACCACGTGCTATGGAATATTCCAAAAATGAGATATTGAATCAATTAAGGGAAGAGAAAATGAACAGGGAATTAGATAGGGATATTCCAACCAATATCCCTTAGGTTGGGACCTAAATCCAGGTTATTATACCTTAGTTCACTAAACCCTCAGAGATGACCTCGTAACCCACTAAAGGGATGGTTGTAAAAATTAAAAATAAGATGGCCTAGGATTACTAAAAGTAGATAAAGGGCTTTCCCAAAAGGAAAGGAAAACACATATTTTCACAAAATAATAAATCAGGGAGGATTTATGATTTTCTACTACACTCAATGTATGTCTAGGGTCAAAAAAATTAAAAATACTATACCCAAATCCAAGAAGATATTATTTGGAAGGAAACCCCAAAATACTAACCACTTAGAACCCATCAAGACTATTCTAAGAGGCATACTTTCAATAAAATAATAAGGACAAGATCCCATAAAAAATATTACAAAAATCACATCACATACAACCACATTTATGAACCAACTCAAAAAAATAACTCAAAAGAATAAATCACAATAACTAAACATGATTACAAATTTATATTAAAATATATCAAAATCACACACTATCATTTTTAAATTTATGGTTTTATTTCGAAAATTGTATTAAAACTCTAAAATTTCAATATAAAAACACGTAAAAGACCTCAAGATGTTATATAAATTATAATTTAATATCTAATGTCTACTTTATTAACTTCAAAACATCATTTAAAAATAAATTTAAAATCTCACAATCCCTCCCTTAAATTCCATTCCCAAATTCCGAAATATAACCTTCCTTTCAAACCTTTTTGGAAACAATCTTTACCAATTTCTAAACATAACATTTACCATTAAAACCATATTTACATGCCAAAACACCATCAAATTCCAATCACTAATTATTAAAGTATTACTAAAATCCACTTCATTATCTTTAAAATGATTTTTCTCCATTCACAGCAATTATTTAAAGCACCGTTTGCTAAAATGACTTTCAAATTTTCAAAAACGTGCCTTTAAACTATTAATAACCAAGATCGAATGTTTTTATTTTAAATCATTTTAAAACCATAGACTTCAATTTTGAAATAATAAGTTTATACATAAAAATAATTTAGTAACTCTTGAAACTTTATCACCAAAATCATTCATAAATTACTAAACAGAATTTTTATTTTAAATTATTAATGAACATTCTTCTTTTAATCTTAAAACTAACTATCATTATGTCAATTATCTCTAGAAAAACATTGGAAAATTGGAGTGGGGAAAATAGAAAAAAACAAAAGTTCAATTTTTGTAAAAAGGAAAATAAGAGAGATCTTAATTCATTCTAGGATCTCTTGACCACTTGAGGGTCATGGGATTAGGTCACATGATCACCTGACCCTAAAAAGGATATGAAATTATATAACACTAAGTAGATCATCCAAAAAAGGATAACCATTATATGGTTGACACGCTGTTATTTTATTTACACAAAACTGCCCAAAGTCATGCACTTTTCCACATCAACATGATCAGATTATCAACTCTAAGGTGAGGCTATCCATGATGGCCCTCTCTCTCGATTTCTATTATCTATGAAATGAACTAGGGAAAAATATTGATGATATATGACCTATTTCATGAGGTGCATGAGACACCACTGAATTATGTGATGATCTTCACTTACTTAACTCATGTATGTGTCTCTCCCACCTTGAGAAATCAGAAAAATATAAGGGAACTAGACTTTATAAAATAACCCCCTTGACACTGGAAAATTGGGGGGTTTAAAGTGTGAATTAAAGAGTTAACGGGAGTGGATGCCTGAAAGAGTTGAGTTAAGGGTTTATTGATTTCAGTATCTATCCTTTTAAAACTATATAAGTAATTTTGAAGGATGTTTTGATAATTTAATAATCTATTCACCTAAATATTTTCCACTGGACTAGCAATGTAAGATTCGATTTCCTAATGGTCATTCAGTAATGTGATCATGTGATGATTTCCTAGTTACACAATTTCATATTCATCACGATGTCATGAAATTATAACACATGATTTTCCAACCCAATACCCTCTACATGACCACATAAAATCCATGTATTTAAATAATATCTTCCCATTTCCTTTACATGAGGGAAAGACCTTATATCCATCATGCGATCACATGACCCCCAACTCCTTTATTGGAATCCCCTAACCCCATGGCATTCATGAGATCACCTTGCTTCCAAGGGTTCCAATAAATATCCTAATATATATTTTATTCTTCTACCATAATTCCATACCTCATTATATTCTTTTTAATATTACCTAACTCATAGGAAATATTCCCATGATTGTAAAAATGATTCCTTACCAACTACCATGTGAATAATATATTTATTATGAATACATTGATTCCTTTCATAATATAGATATTTAAGATTCCTTTTCAAGGCTCGAGTCCCTATATCTAACATATCTTAATATACCACACTTCATGAGGCTATACTCCCCAAAAAGACCATAGAACCTTCATGAAATTTGATGTTCCAAGAATCGAATAACAACTGAGAAGGGGGGGGGGGGGGTTGAATCAGTTGTTTAACTTTTATAAGTTTCAAAACTTTAATAAACTCAACCCTTGGAACCTGTTAAGATTTATTTCCTTATCAATATTTATCAAGAAACTCAAGTACGCAAGAGAGGTAAATCAAGAAAGGCACACAATATTTACAAGGTTCTTCCTCAATAAGAGAACCTACATCCTTTCCATAGCCACTCTCGGGGGTCTATAGAAATCCACTATGATGAAGAAGTGAATAAAACTTATGCCAACTCCCGTTAGACACCTTCTCTCTCCCGATAGGAAGGATTATACTGGCTCTCGTCAGTTTACAATGATTTATCAAAGAAAAAATGAGCCACTCATAAGAAAAAGAACATTATTGAAACTGATCCACAAATTCTCACTCTGAATTCTTAATCTCGTTTTCTTGGATCCTATTTTCTGGAATCGAACTTCTCAGCAAGGAAAATAATGGTTCCGCAGAAATGCCCACTGCGAATATTCAATCCGTATTTCATGAATTCGATTTTCTGAAACTGGTCTTCTCATTAAGATAATAATGATTCCGAAGAAATGCCCACTCCGAATATTCAATCCAGATTTCTTGAATCCAATTTTCTGAAAACAGTCTTCTCAGCAATATAATAATTATTCCGATGAAATTCCCACTCCGATTATTCAATCCGGTTTTCTTGGATACAATCTTCTGAATCCGAACTTCTCGAAAAGTAAATAATGGCTTTGATTCTATTCTTCTCAAACACTCAAGAACACTTCTTCAAGATTGTAGATGCTTTTCACTTTGAATTCTCCAGTGCTTCCCCTTTTCCGCGTGTGTAAAAAGTTGTTTTTTAGCGAATGATATGAGCACATATTTATAAGCAACTTAGAAAATAAAGGCAGGAAAATTGAAAATCATTCCCGCTTCCTCAAATCTCAAAAACTCCGCAAATATTTCACATTTAATATTCAATCATTGACTTCTTCAAATATCCTTAAATTTCTTGGTGATTTAAGTAAATTTGAAATTTTGGTTTTCTTGAACTCAGAATTGTCATTCTGAATTTCTCAGCATGTTTCTCGGGATTGTCATTCCGAATTTCTCAGCATGTTTCTCTGGATTGTCATTCCGGATTTCTCAGAAAGTAGACTCTGAACTTCAGGCTTAGTAAGTAGACTATGAACTTCATGTTCAGGAAGTAGACTCTAAATTTCTGGCTCAGGAAGTAGACTCCAAATTTTTGGTTCAGGAAGTAGACTCAGAATTTCTGGTTCAGGAAGTAGACTCCGAACCTTCTAGCTTCAGGAAGTAGACTCTGAATTTCTTTCTCATGAAGTAGAATCTGAATTTCTGGCTCAGGAAGTTGACTCCGAACTTTCTGGATTTAGGAAGTAGACTCTGAATTTCTAGTTCAGGAAGTCAACTCAGAATTTATAGTTCAGGATGTAGACTCCAAATTTCTGGTTCATAAGGTAGACTCTGAATTTCTGATTCATGAAGTAGACTCCGAATTTCTGGTTTAGGAAGTCGACTCCAAACTTCTGGCTTCAGGAAGTAGACACCAAACATCTGGATCAGGAAGTAGACTCTGAATTTCTGGTTCAGGAAGTCGACTCCGAACTTCTAGCTTCAGGCAGTAGACACCGAACATATGGATCAGGAAGTAGACTCTGAATTTCTGGCTTCTAACTTTCTCAGAATTATTCTTAGAGAAAAAACACCAATCTTTATCACCATTTCTTCAACCAGCTATTATCATGAAATTTTCATGATTTGTGAGAACTTTATGATCAGAAAATCATTGTCTGATTTAGTTTAGAAAGTTTGAGACACTTTCTTAACTTCTGACTTCTTATTCTTCAACATAATCTTCTTTAAGGAAGTCTTCAGGAACCATCCACTTCATCTTTCTGTAACTCAAAAACATTCTTCAACAAAAAGGTTATTTGTCAAAAAATACACAACATTGTTAAAAAAACACCACAAAGGTTCTTCAATCTCCCCCTTTGGATTTGTTGGAAACCCTTGGAAACAAGTTTTCACCTCTCAAAAAAATTTACATCTCAATTTCTTGTATTTTACCAAAACATAGCCTTTTTCAAAATGAGTGTCTTGACACCACACTACTGGATAAAGTAATGCTTTTGAAGGATTTCCATCCCTCAGTGACATGAAAAATTTTCAGCCATGTAAAGATAAACTTCACCTTACTCAAACTCCCCCTCAACTTTTATCTTTTTCTTTCTCACTTTTCTTTTCTTATATCATTTTTTTTTCTCTCTCCCCCATTATATGATAACCACAGCTTTAGATTCATAAAATAAAACTTACTCTCCCCGTTTTTCAATATAATCCAAAGCACAGGGGGGATTATTCCTTATGAGTTTTAGAAAGTTTTGGGATGAGGCTGAACATGGAGTTTCAGCCTCATTTCAATAAACCTCTCATTTGACATTGCTTTTTTGAAAATATCGGTAATCTGATACTTTTTTGAAATATATTCCAGCAAGACTTCTCCAGCAGCAGCTTTCTCTTTTAAAGAATGATACTTTATATCAATATTCTTTGATCATGAATGTTGAACGGGATTCTTGGAAAATCAATGACACTTTGATTATCACAGAGTATTTCAAAGGTTTAGAAACTTTTAGTTTCAAATCATTCAGTTGAACTTTCATCCACATCATTTGAGTACAATCCTGAGTAGCTGCAATATTTTCAGATTCAACTGTACTTAAAGTTACTGAACTTTGTTTCTTATTGTACCAACTCACACAACATTCCCCTATGAAAAATGTTCCTCTTGATGTTGATTTTATATCATTACAATCACCAGCCCAATCAGCATCAGTATAACCATGAAACTTCATCACATTGTTTCTTTTGTATAACAACCCATGGGTAGTTGTTCCTTCAACATATCTCAGAATCCTCTTAACTACCGACATATGTGATTCTTTTGGATTACGTTGATATCGGGAACCGAGATTCACAACATAAGAAATATTAGGCCTTGAGGCTTAAAGATAAAGAAGACTTCCTATTAACTTTTTAAAGTCTTTATGATTCACATTGTTCCCTGACTCGTCTTTGCTCAACTTTGTGCTCATTGAGATAGGGGTTGAATCTTCTTTTGATTCTTCCATCCCAAACTTCTTTAACAGTTCCTTGGCATACTTTTCTTGGGATAAGAAACTGTAGTTTTCTTGTTATTGAACTTGTAATCCAAGGAAGAAAGTTAATTCTCCCAACATTGACATTTCAAACTTTTCATTCATGTCTTCAGCAAACTCTTCACAAACCTTTTCTTCATCTCCAGCAAAAAATATATCATCTATATAAATGATTACAATTAAAGTTCCAGAGTCAACATCTTTAACATACAAGTTTCTATCAACCATTCCTTTAGAAAAGGTCATCTTTCTCAGAGAATTTTCAAGCTTCGAATACCATACTCGTGGAGCTTGTTTCAACCCATACAAATCCTTCTTCAATTTGAAAACATTTTTATCATCCTCGTCAAGTAAAAACCCACAAGGTTGTTCAATGTAAACTTCTTCTTCAATCTCACCATTTAAGAGAGGTGACTTTACATCCTTCTGATAAACCTTGTAATTCTGATGAGCAGCCACTGTAAGATACATTCGAATAGTTTCTAACCTTGCAAAAGAGGCTGAGTTTTCATCAAAATCCACACCTCCACATGTTCCTATACTTTTCACACAAGCCTTTATTTGTTTCTTGTAACTTCTCCATGCTCATTAAATTTATTTCTGTAAACCCACTTCGTTCTGATAACATTCTTATTTGATGGCCTTGGAACAAGGTCCCATGTATCATTCTTCTCAATCTGATCCAGTTCTTCATTCATAGCATCCACCCATTCTTTATGTTGAATAGCTGCTAAAACTGATTTTGGTTCAACTTTTGAGATAAGGGAAGTCTAATTTTATAATCTTAACTTACTTCTTGTGTGAACTAGAGCCTTCTGATCCCCAATAATATTTTCATATTCAACATGTTTTTGTAATGTAGTAAAACTCACATTTCCTTTATTAGTATCACTTTCTTCCCCATGTGACTTATCTGAGTCACTCTCACTCTGGTGGGGATTCTCTGATTTATCTTCTTCAGTATTCTTGACAAATTTTGTGAAATAACATGGATTTTCAATTACCTTCACATCATATGAATCCACCAACTTCTATTAACATTTGTTCCAGCATTTGTAACTTCTTCCATTCGGTGAATACCCTATAAATATTCCTTCTTCATATTTCACATCAAACTTTCATAAGTCTGGATTTTTGATTTTGAGCAAGCATGTACTTCCAAAAACTTTGAAGTAATTAAAAGAAGGTTTTTTGTTATACCACATCTCGTAAAGAGTCGTGTAGGTTTCTGGTCTCAAAAAGAATCTATTTTGAACTTGTACAACAATGCTAACAACTTCTCTCCAAAATAATTTTGAAAGCTTATATTCTGATAACATACTTCTTCCTATTTCCACCAAGCTTCTATTTTTCCTTTCTGCAACTCCATTTTGTTGTGGTGTATAGGGAGCAGTATACTGATGTTTGATACCATGCTTCCTTAGGTATGTTTAAAAAGCATTACTTGTGAATTAGGTACCATTTTATGTTATAAATTTCATTATGGAAGCCCCCAATTCTTTCTTGACATCTCTTTTGAAGAATTTAAACATTTCAATAGCCTCTGACTTATGCTTCATGAACATGATGTTTGTCATCCGAGTGAAGTCATCAATAAAAGTGATAAAGTATAAATCTCCTTTTGTTGATTGATGTCTCATCGGCCCAAAAATATCGTAATGAATAATCTCAAGTGGTTTGTTAGATTGAATCTCAACTCTTTTATGGCCTTTTTTAGTCATCTTTCTTTTCTGGCAAGTAACACAAACATATTCATCTATTATTTTCAGTTCTGGAAAATTCTGAACAACATCAACTTTAGAAAGCTTACTCATGTTCTTCTGTCCAAGGTTTCTAAGAATTCTATGCCACAACTTATTTTCATCTTCAGCACTCAAATAACAACAGTTATCGGATTCTCCAATTTGAAAGAGATTCACACTGGTTCTTTCTCCTTTTGTAATCACTTTTCCATTTTTCACACTTTTGATGATACACGAATCCTTTATGAAGATAACTTCTTTTCCATCATCACAAAGTTGACTTACACTAAGTAAGTTATGTTTTATCCCATCAACAAGCAATAATTTTTTAGATTTCAGTTTCTCTTCTTCAATCTCTGCCGTTCTGATTCCCTTAATTTTTAGGGAACTATCATTTCCAAATGTAACCACTCCTCCATCATGACATTCAACATGTTCCAAGATTTTTATATCACCTGTCATGTTTGAAGAACAACCACTATCAAGAATCCATGGTTTTTTCTTCTTACTTGCTTTCAAAGATATCTGAACAATAAAAGCTCTCTCAATAACCTTCTTATTTTCAGCATTCTTTTCTTTCTTATCATAAGAAACTTGTTCTGGAAGGAGTGTCATTCATCATTCGGCATGATGACCAAACTGATCACATCTTCCACAATCTTCTTCCAAACATTCAAATTGACTCTTTGTTGGAATGTTTCTAACATCTTGAGAATTCACTTTTTCAACTTTTTGTGAGTACGGAGAGTTACTCATCCTTCTTTCACTATTTCTTCCACTTTTCTCAAACCTTCTTCCGGGTAGAGATAAATTGTGACAAAAATTATAAGCTCTATGCCCATATATTCCACAACACCAGCAATATCCCACAAATCATGATTTTTTATTAATGAATGGTATTTCATTATAGAAACATTGTTGAGGTTGATAACTTCTTTCAGCTCTAGAAAACTCAGGATATAGGCCCTATCTTCTTTTGAGCGAGTCTTCTACTTTTATAAGATTTATAGATTTTTTACATCCTTTCTCCACCGAAGATTTACTAACACTTCTTCCAAAACATGAAATTTTAGAAGAATCAGATGAAACATTATTTTTGGTAAGAGTAGATTTCACTTGATTCTCATAATGATCCTTCACAGCATTTTTAGAGGTCTCATGTTTTACTTCTGTAGCTTTGTTGAATTTTTCATTCATCTTCCTCAGGGTATTTTCGGAATCAAGAAGTTTTGATTTAGCATTGTTTGCTTCTTCTTCCTTAGCTTCCAGCTTCTTGCTAAGATCTTCAATCATCTTTCCTTGTTCAACAATTCTATGTTTGTAACTTAAAATTTCTTGAATGTATTCATGTTCCTTCTTGGTGACATCTTTACTTCCATCATAATCTTCTTCGTGATTTTTCTTCATCACACGAATTTCTTTCATGAGAGATTTGTTTTGCTCATGACAAGAAATGAGTTCAGATCTTAGTTGATATTATATGTTAGATTCTTCACCACCTTCTTCACTTTCTGAGGAAACATTTGTTTTCTCCACTTTTTCAAATAAGGTTCTGAATCTTTATTTACTTTCATCTTCTGAGGAATCATTGTTAGATGATTACGATTCAACCTTCTTTCTCAACATACTTCTTTTATTTCCTGAAAAATTCTTCTTGAATTATTTTGAAGTCTTCTCTTCTTTTTCATTCTTGTTGTACTTCTTCCACTGAGAATTCTCATTATAAACATCTTGATATTCACCAACTTTTTTCTTAGGGAAATTCATAGCAAAGTGTCTAATTCCACCACACTAAAAACATTTGAGAGGAAGTTTCCCTCTATACTTTCCTCTTCCTCTTCGATAGTTCTTGGATATGAGAGACATGGTTTTTTCATTCAACTCTTTATATTCCTTATCAACAGACTCACAAGGGTAAGCTTATTCATCATCATGGATTTTCATCTTTATTATAGCTTCAAAAGACATTTCATGTTTCATCTTCTTCTTAAATATTGGAGCTTTCCTCATTTCATAGGCAACAAGAAAGTTATGCAGTTCATCAAGAGATAAATCATCCTTCTCTTATAAAGCTGATATATTAGAATCAAACCTGTCTGGAAAGTTTCTCATAAGTTTCTTCACAATTGTAGAATCTTCTATGTTTTCACTGAATCCCCTGATGTTGCGTACAATTTCATTAACTCTGGTGAAGTATTCATCAATTGTTTCATCATCTCTCCTCCTGGTGTCTTCAAACTTACTACACCAGATTTGCAGCTTGTCCTCCTTGACTTTTTTGTTTCCTTTAAAAACACTTTCCAGGTTGTCCCACATGCTTTTTGATGTTGTGAGACCCATCACCTTCTGATAAACATTTTATGATAAGGACATGATAATAGAATTTCTATCCTTCCCATCAACTTCTATGTTTCCCTTGTTAGCAAAATGTCATAGGAGAATTTTTCTCAATAGGAGGAAATCCAATAGTAACAGCATCAAAAACATCAAGGCCAACAGATAAGAGATAAGTAATCATCCTATTTTTTCATCCATAATAATTATTTTCATCAAATGTAGGAATTCCTCTACTATTGACAGAATTGATGTTCTCCATGATAAGGATTAAACAAGGGAACATGGATCTGATACCAATTGATGTTACAAGGATCGAATAACAACTAAGAGGGGGGGGGGGGGTTGAATCAGTTGTTTAACTTTTATAAGTTTCAAAACATTAATAAACTCAACCCTTGAAACCTGTTTGGATTTATTTCCTTATGAATCTTTTGCAAGAAACTCAAGTATTCAAGAAAGGTAAATCAAGAAAGGAACACAATATTTACAAGGTTCGGCCTCAATAAGAGAACTTACATCCTTTCCATAGCCACTCCCATGGGTCTATGGAAATCTACTATGATGAAGAAGATAATACAACTTGTTCCAACTCCTGTCAGAAACCTTCTATCTCCCGATAGAAAATATTATACTGACTCCCATCAGTTTACAATGTTTTATCAAAGAAAAAATGAGACACTCATAAGAAAAAGAACTTTGTTGATACTACTCCATAAATGCTCACTCCGAATTCTTAATCAGGTTTTCTTGGATCCAATTTTCTAGAACCGAACTTCTCAGCAAGGAAATTAATGATTCCGCAGAAATTCCCACTCCGAATATTCAATCCGGATTTCTTGAATCTGATTTTCTGAAACTGGTCTTCTCCACAAGATAATAATGATTCCAAATAAATTCCTACTCTGAATATTCAATCCGTATTTCTTGAATATGATTTTGTGAAACCGGTCTTCTCAGCAAGATAATAATGATTCCGAATAAATTCCCTCTCCGAATATTAAATCCGGTTTTCTTGGATCTGATCTTCTGAATCTGAACTTCTCATCAAGTAAATAATTTCTCTCATTCTCTTCTTCTCAAACACTCGAGAAACATTCTTCAAGATGGTAGATGCTTTTCACATTGAATTCTCGAGTGCTCCGCCTTTTCTGCATTTTAAAAAGTTGTTTTTTCAGCAAATGATCTGAGCACATATTTATAGGCAACTTAGAAAACAAAGTTCGGAAACTTGAAAATCTTTCCCACTTCCTCAAATCTCAAAAACTACACAAATCTCTTGCATTTAATGTTTAATCTTTGACTTCTTAAAATATCCTTAAATTTCTCCGAGATTTAAGAAAAGTTGAAATTCAGGTTTTCTTGAACTCAGAATTGTTATTCCAAATTCCTCAGCATGTTGCTCATGATTGTCATTCCGAATTTCTCATCATTTTGCTCAGGATTGTCATTCTGAATTCCCAGCATGTTGATCAGGATTGTCATTCCGGATTTCTTAGCAAGTGGAATCCGAACCTCAGGCTTAGCAAGTAGACTCCGAACTTCAGGTTCTGGAAGTAGACTCTGAATTTCTGGCTCAATAAGTACACTCCGAATATTTGGTTCAGGAAGTAGACTCCGAATTTCTGGTTCTGGAAGAAGACTCCGATATTTCTGGCTTCAGGAACTAGACTCTGAATTTCTAGCTCGGGAAGTAGACTCCGAATATTGGGCTCAGGAAGTAGACTCCAACCTTTCTGGCTTTAGGAAGTAGACTCCGAATTTCTGGTTCAGGAAGTCAACTCTGAATTTCTGGTTTAGGAGGTAGACTCCAAATTTCTGGTTCAAGAGGTAGACTCCGAATTTCTGATTCATGAAGTAGACTCTGAATTTCTGATTCAGGAAGTCGACTATGAACTTTTGGATTCAGGCAGTAGACACCGAACATCTGGATCAGGAAGTAGACTCCAAAATTCTGGTTTAGGAAGTCGACTCTGAACTTCTGGCTTCAAGCAGTAGACACCATACATCTGGATCAGAAAGTAGACTCTGAATTTTGGGCTTCTAACTTTCTTAGAATTTTTCTTAGAGAAAAAACACCAATATGCTTCACAATTTCCTCAACCAGCTGTTATCATGAAATTTTCATGATTTGTGAGAACTTTAATATCAGCAAAGCATCATCTGATTTAGTTTAGAATGTTTGAAACACTTTCTTAACTTCTAAATTCTTATTCGTCAACTTAGTCTTCTTTAAGGAAATCATCAGCAACCAGAAACTTCAACTTTCTGTAACTCAAAAAAATTCTTCAACAAAAATGTTAGTTGTCAACAAATAAAAAACTTTGTTAGACAAAACACCACAAAGTTTCTTTAAAATTACTATAAAATTCCCCCGTATATAGCTTTCACATTTTAATGATTAATGTGGAAGGTCCATATTATTTTCTCATAGAGAACAATTATCCACAAGGCTCATAACCAGGATGGTATTAAGGTAACCCCAATGTGTAATCCTCAATCATATATATTATTATATTCATATGTAATGCATCTCACATTCTCTTATCTATTGTTTCTCACATCGATCATGAATCATGTGGGTTTAGATATTTACAATAAGCATTCTATTACAATAAAATAGTACCCCCATTATAGGCATCATCCTTAGGTTTAAGTCCCAACTATATCTTTCTTTCCTTAAAATGACCATACTCCGAATGAAGAATATTAGGGTAGCATTAGTTTGTAAGATCTATACTGATTCTGTCTTACACATTCATGTAATGGGTATCATCTCTTGTTGTCTCCTGTTTCTCACACCAATCACTACTCACATGGTATTAGAGATATATAATGATTAAGTCATTAGCATGATTAAAATGCCTCTAGGATGGGCCTTCTTACTATGGGTAAGTATTGACCATATCCTATTTTTCTCTATAGGGATATACTCCTAATGGAACATATCAAGGAAACCTCATATGCATAAACCCAGCATAATTCTTTATTGTCACATATTTTATGACACATGATCCCGTAACATCATAACTACTTGGACCCTAATTCCCATTATTATTGGTTATGTAGGATTCCTCTTCATGTTTTGAGACTCCATATCTCATATTCAAATGAACACACGTATTTCCTTACCACATGAAATTAAACTACATGGTATAGTCCTGTTACACGACCTTAAACTATGGAATTCACACCATAAGGGATTTGATTCCAATCTTGGTGGGATATGTAGGATGCTTCTATAAGATTAATACCCAAGAGTATTAACCATTATTCACCAATATATTAGTCCATATCTATTGTGAGATCATTCATGCCCTCCCCAAACCAGGATGTAATCTCATGAGTCTAGATGCGTCGTCCATCTGGGCCATATTCCCACAAACCATTTTATTATATTATATATTCCAAAAATAGAGAAATGCCCCACCTAGAGGGATATATTTCTTTTGGGTCCCACTATATTATCCTCATTGGTCCATATTCTTATTGGGTATCACCTTTACCATTCCATAGCCCTTTTGAAACCAAATTATCCTTGTTAGGATATACTCCCAACTAAGAGAACTGGAAATGGATTCCCATGGATAAGTCCCACACCAACCATTTTTAAGCATCTCATACCTTGTCATCCTGACTGCATGATGTTAAACTATTCGGATTGATCCTTTTCATATTACCATAAAAGGTATAATATTCCATAATTTAGTGGAACTTAACTACATGGGATCTTATTCTTTCTACAATGATATAAAAGAATCCCCATCATGGGATTGATCTCAGCACAATAAACCCCTACCACCGTCCTTGAGATTGATTAAATATAGAGTTCCTAGCTCTATGGATTTAAAATATGTGAATTCTAATACCATCATCACCATGTAATAATGGAAAACAATATATAGAACCTTTTATACTTAATTTTTTTGGAATTAGTGGATATCAAGGATTTCTAAAGGTTTTCACATTTATATCAATTTTGAAATAGTTATAAACGTTATAGTAATAACTACCATATCAGGATCTAGAAATGTTTCAAGAACTAGACTAAAATTTATAATAGAGTCCTGGAGTAGGAAATAATTCCCCCCAATATGGTTTAACGATCCAGACCACCCATTCTTGTAACAATTTTGAGTTCTTAAGTTTCGTGGGTTAGGAACCCCAATGAATATTTTCCTTTGAAAAGAAGGCATGTATATCATTATGGATGTGGAAATCATTTGGTGTTTCTAGTTCCATGAATAAACACCATTGTAAATTTTATGAGATATGGGATGTTGAAAAAATATCATGCCACCCCCTACAATGTTAAAAAATGGTGACCCCAACATGAATCATTTGTTAATACAAACAAGCTACTAAGTCTCTCATTAATATATAGTTATATATCTCCCTTACTTGTGATGTTTCACTATTAGGTGGAATTATTTTTTATTGTATTTGTGACCATATATACCTTTTTAATAAACTCACTTCGATTCTAAAGAAATGGAATCATCATTAGTAAAGTGTTTGAAAATTTCATCCACCATGAGAGTCACTTCCTCTATAAACCAAAGGATGGCATCTACAACTCAATATCTCTAACACTAGGTGTAGAATTTGATGGTCCAAGATTACCACCAGTATAGTACAATCTTAAACCTATATGATGAATGTAAGAGTCTCTTATATCTAAATAGTACCATCCCACCTTACAGATGGAAAAGCTGTGGAAAATCTGGAAATGCTTGTCCCCACTTCAATTCGTTTTTGGATACTCTCCATGTAGTAGGATAAAAAACATCATATTTATATTATTAAGGTGGATTGGGGAGTAAAATGTGGTTTAAACATATTCTAGGATTCACCCAAGAGGGATCCTATCAAACACTACAAATTCAATCATGAAACAACCAATCCTCAGTTTCCTAATGTCAGCAAAACCCGACAGGTTGTCTCCACAAACACTCAAAATTTGGAATCTAGGAGATATCTTTTGGAGTAGAAATATATAGGTAAGGTGGATATAGATCTTGTCCCCACTTTCACAGATAATTTCCACCGAATTATCTCAATAGAAACATGTTAGTAAGCTCATATCCCTTACTCACCCATAGCAAGCCTACAAAAATATTTTTATAGTAAGTTGGGGGTATGCGCATATCTCATCCCTCTAAAATGAATCCAATCAATATATCCTAATATAAAATATTCGAAAGATGTAAGAATATGTACCCACTTCAATCAAATACATATTCCAACACATCTTGGTGACTGAAAACATGTTGGACTATAATCCTCCTCATACCCTTATGATGTTCTAGTATATTCTTAGTAGAATGCTGGAGTTTCTCCTACATATTCTAATCATGATACATAGAAAAACACATAATCATTTTCAAATTTCTAGAGTATCTTATCAACATGTCCGACATGAACACATGGAAACATCGGAGCAAGAACATGTTCTTTTACTCATTCAGGATAATTATCAAGATATTCTGTTAATGGAAGACATACAAGACCAAGCTCATATCCCCATTATAATAGGTGTTCGTTAAGAAATCTTGAAAATCACCTCAGTACATGTTAATATTCATAATGAATATGGCCAATAACATATTCTAATATTTACTAGGATCAGTCCCACATTCCATATCTAACTAAGGTTCGTTATCATATCTTAATAGTCACCTCAAAGAAGGATCAAATCAATCCCAAAAAACATACATGGCATAATCATATAGTTAATAGTATCCAGGTGTGTATTTCTACTTCTCCTAATGATATACTATACCATTATTCCATAGAGGCTATAAAAAAGGATTCACATATTCTTTATCCCATTCCAATGTTCTATCAATATATTCTAATAGGGAATTCAAATCTTACTCATGCTCATTTTCTCACTCCAAACATGGCTGGTAGGAATTTTTTGACATCCACCCAAAGGATTGATGATATTCCTATAAAAAATTAATAATATTATAGGCACACTCTAATGAAATCTTAGAAACATTCCTATATCCCAACAAAAAATAGATATGGATGTTGATAGACTCCAAAAACCACCACATAGTTGTCTCATACTCATGCTCAACCCCAAATAGTGGGTTGATATATTCTAACCACAACATAGGAAGAGACTAATATTCATTAATTACTCAATTCCAACATCTTTTAGGCTATAAAATTAATATATATTGAATCTCAAGGATCCAACAACTCTTCATTTGATGTAGAATTCCATACCTACCATGATATTCTTCCTTGAAGTAGAATAGATATGGATTACATAGATCTTAAACCTAAAATATTCCATAGAAAACCTCCTCAGAGGAATATCTCACCCATGAACGAACATCCACTCCTATTCAAGGAACCATTATATAGATTAGTTCTCAAACAACTAAGATCAACAATATATGTTACCCTTTCAATCACTAAAATATCCTCACCTAGGTCAGCAGGTGACCTAGAGTGGTCACCACCATCCTTTCACTCTAAATGTCCCCAATCATTAACTATAGAATAGTGAACATTTTTTAATGCTACCCATTTTATGAGGAAGAATATAGAATTGGTATGTTTAAATAGTTGTCTGAGATCATCCTTCTAACTATGTTCTAGACCACCACCACTTCTAAGTACGACATCCCAGAAGAGATAAAAGAGGAGGGAATTTCTTACCTCTACCAAACCCTATGGGAAACATTTTTATAGATAAAATCTAATATCGTCTATTATCATGGATATGAGGATAATATTTATGTCATGAAAATGATATATTTCTATATGAACCATACCTATTTCTCCATGACATGGGAAATGAGGTCCGAAAATCATTGATAAATCCTATGACATGCTTGTCTCCATATCTTAGTGGCTCTTCGGTAGATAATCATTGACGCCTCATCAAATGTATGCATACAATAATGATTAAATTAAGTATCATTTAATTTCTATTTTACCCCATGCTAGGAGAGTCCTCAAGATATGACATCCAAAAATTTAATATCCATTGGAGGGGATACATGTCTTGGAAACAGGTAAGCCAATTAGTCAATACAAAACAAACTATTTATGTCTATAATATACAAAGGTGTCACCAGTGAAGGGAGTAGGAAATTGACATGATCTAGGGAAAGTCCCCTTAACAATTTGAGAAACCAACATCAATGAGAAATCCAAAATATTAGGTTGTAATATAGATTTATATGGAAAGAGGATCACATTCAGAGCAGGCACTACACCCGTCTCATGATCAAGTAAAACTGAACTAAATTAAGAATGTTTCACTAGAACCCACCATGGAATCCATTCGTAAGTAACCCTAGTCTGTAGGGTTGGGGTCATTTATACCGTAACCTTTACCCCGTGTTCATAGAATCCTTGATTTGTTTCAATATATCATGGAATACTATAAACCGAACCCATCCTGTAAATATGGGGTAATTTGTACCATACCCACCACCCCGAATATCATAAATTCTTTAGTAGGTTCTTAAAGTACCATTGGCAGCCCCACATTGACCCTAACCCTTTGTGTTGGGGGAATTTTTTCCATATCCCCTAAGAAAATTAGTCTTCTTGATGTTGGGTTGTGCTTTTATGAAACTAGAAACCTAGACATTCCCACAACCATGTGACACACCCATTTCAATCAGAAATACCTCGATGAGGATGATCAGAGACTCCCTCAAGGTCACCATTCATTGACTAAAATTGAGGGAATTCCAAATAAAAAAGATAAAACCTCATATTTTCCATAAGAAAAAACATCCTAATGAGAGAAAGGGTCTGATAGAAAATATCGATGTAATTATCGAAGGGGATGAGGGTGATAGAGAGCCACTATATTAATCATAGGATGAAGAAATTATTCATGCCACCTAATATTCCTCAGTGACCAGCATAGCTATCAATTTGGATTTTGATATATATCAAGACATGAAATATAAGGGATTTAATGTAGAATTAGTTCCTTGAGAGGTAAGTTACACCAATGCAAAGACCAAGGCAACACGTACCAGGAATCAGAGGAGGAACCATAATTTAGCACCTCCAACTGAGGATTTTACCCACCCTATACACTATTCCATTTGGGATAAAGGGAAATATTTGGCTACATCCTACTTTCCACTAAGAGAAGATGAATTAACCTATATGGAAGAGAAGTTTTCATAATATGAGGTCAAGATATACAAATTTAGACAACTCAATGAGGAACCACATTGATGAAATATTCCCATTGGGTATCACCTCTAAGAATAAGTGACTTCCCCTTATCCCACCTATCAAGGAGATTTGATCTTACCTCATGAGTGGAAGATGAAAATTGATTTGACACCAGATTGAGATAGCTAATCTACCAGAATACAAAAATTTTATAAGTATATTTTTTCCTCCATTAAGTCATAAAACTCCCCCATATCAGGATAATCACATGTCCCTAGTATAAACTGACTATTAGTAGATGATAAATGAAAGTCATATGAATCAATTATCTCACACATTCTATGACCATGAGGTAGTTCAAATATGGGTACCGCCTAATTCCTAAACACCATCGAATCCATTTCCAACTAAATAGAACCCATGAAATGGAGATGTTCGACTTAAAGCCCTAGAGGAAGCCATATCCCAAATTATTGGATTACAATCTACCCATTATTAATTATAATAATCATATTTTTTCATCCTTCTAGGGAATTGGAGATCTATTTTAGCATATCTCCCACTTCGTGTCCTGATGTGGTCCCATGATGAGAAGACGAGAACAACAAGAGGTAGTGAAACTGAGGTAGTTTTTATAGACTTTGGTGGACCATATTTTTATGGTATAGTATCCTACTGGTATGGTCTATCATTTGATGGTAAGACTTTAATCAATAAATCCTCAATCAATTATACTCTACACTATGGACGAAAATGGTTTTTGACGTTATAAATTAAAAATAGTGTGAAAATAAGAGATTCATAAACATTATTTCTGTATGAAAAAACCTATTATACTCTCTAAACATAACACTCCCATAGGTGTTGTTTCAAAAAATTTATATAAAAAATATATGTGATTAAGTACATACACAATTAATTCCATTGAAATATATGGATGGATTTTCTGAGTCTATAGATATTGCACAATGTCTAGAGGAATTAATTTAGTGAACCAAGGCCAAGTCACATCTCATGTTAGAAGTATAATGTAAAAGTTATAGAAAGGTGGAAACACCTACTATCACACTCAAACCAATGCAAGTGCCTACTAGAGTACCCATGTTGTAACTGCATCACCCGACACCTCCCACTGAGTGGAAGAATTATCAACCCCTGAGATCGAATGAATAATGTGATCGAGGATTTATACAATTTTAGGAGAATAAGAAAAAAAAATCCATCCGAAATGAATAAGTTTCCAGTTCTTTTCTCAAATCCATGAAAAAAACCTCTTCAATATACTTGATCCTATGAAACCTGGTGAGGTTTAACTCACTGATCATCCTAACTATTCCCCTTTTCATCGAATGTTTTGTCAAACTATACAAGATAGTTTTCTCTTTAGATACATCCTATAAGGTATGTTTTATTTCAAAAATTTGATATAGGGAGAATCCCCAATGTAAGTAAATCATTTATCCACCACCCATTTAAATGAATAAGGTGATTGGTGAGAATTTACAACTTTCCATGAACACAATTTGGATGACTAGATGAATCAAAAGATAGTCAATCAGGAACAACCCATTAACAGAGTACAACTTAGTTAACCAATCATAGATCCAAAACATATTTCATAATATAATGAGACACAGTGACATTAGTCATATGGAGGAAAAATTAATCATGAGTAATAGAGTAGGGCACAAGAAAAAGAGTATCATTTAACTCACCAACTAGCCATGAGTCTCACAGATTTCCTAATATTGTTTCCCAGTAAATGGGATCTTCCCCGAAAAACAAAATACTCATTGAATAAATAACAATTATTATTCCGGAATAACATAAATCAATTAAAACCCCCTTCTCTAATATTGATTATATATATGAAGCTGAGTTCCCTATATATAATCTGGAATCCCGAAGAAGATTTAACAAAAGGAAAGGGAACAGAGACTGACACAGTCTAGGATGCACCCAATATCATGATCACATCCCCTTTGTAACCATATTCATGACTGAGATCCTTGTTAAAATGCTTCTACAAGTGCCTTAGTAAAAGAAAGACACCCAAGTGCCTTTCAAGGGTCATCCAAACCCAATTGTTCTGGATGATTATTTTGTATTTTGGAGATGATATGATCATACCTGGTGAGTGGGAAGACCATTTTGACCCAATCCATATCTGATGGATGTGCCATCAACCTCTTTCAAAGAACTATATCCTTCAATATCGTGCACTCAATCCGCTATGCCACATGATATCAAGATACATTATATTCGGATGTAAAGGCCTATATTTTCGAAGTATGATAACATGAAATATATTGTGGATATCTTGACCATGATATTAATCATGGATTCTCTACAACTTTCAAAATAGCTTATGAAGGTGTTAATCAAGGCCACCTAGAGTCCCCATGAGTTTGTGACAAAAAATTTCACGGATGATATTTATCGAGTGGAAACTAACTTAGAAGAATGTCATAACACCATCTCATTTACATAGAAAGATCAAGAATGATACATTTAGGGATATATCAGACCCATATATGTTTTAGGAGATCTAAAAAAGGTTTACATTTGATGGCCCCTAGTGTATAATGACTCCAAGATTAATCTTATCCAGATTTGAACTCTCCCAAATTTGGGATATAATGATGATTGTTTATCTCTCAAAAATTTGACCATTAGAGGGTATGACAAGAGTGAATCAATGCCCATAAAATGATTAAGTCTGGGGACCAATTGATGGGCCGGATGTATAATGAAGTGTTCATGTTTATTTAGGAAGACAATATATATAATATTATATTATAGAAACCTTGGATTTAAATCCAATGATTGTACAATTGATAGTCTATCAATTTTTAAAATAGAACATTAATGGGAAGGCTGGAAAGTTGTGTGGTGATAGAAATCTCTTTAAATATTGTGGATCCTAGTATACTAATATGGGTTTGGACAAGAGGGAATGAAACGAATGAATGATGGTTGGAAACTAGTAGGTTACCACTGTGAAGGTCTTGGGAACATCCCTTGCATGCACCTAATGATTTCTTGACAATGAGTATGTATTTCCCATATACTTGGTTGAGGTTTTAGACCCATAAAAAGATAGTCATATCATTTCCCATGGCTATTCACCTTTTAATACATTTATTTTAAATTAATTCTTTAAAAATATTATATTAATAACTTTGAAAGATCTTTTTTGGTATAGTGGATTGGAAACTACGTACACAATACCTAAATTACAGAAGAAAATAATGAACATAAACATTAATTAATCTATTTCCAATATTCCTATGTTATTATATCCTAGTTCACCACACTGCATAAAATTTTATGGGGACATACATCAATAGAAAAGGGTGATCATAAAACCCAGTAAGGGATTTAAAAGGAAATGGAAATGGAAGGATCATAATGGATAAAACATGAGTCATTACATGAGACAATAATCATAAGTACATGATAAAAAACATGTAAGTGTGGGTACAACATAAAATGAAGCATTCATAATCATATCATGAAGGTTTATCTCCAAGGTGTCATAAAACATAATTACAAAGGTTATTCACCAAGGTATCATAAAACATGTCATCTCTAGAGATTAATTATGTACCCATTGCATTGAATCACTATCATGGATCACCATTCATATGTATTAATTCATGTATTCTACATTTATAATAATAAATCAATTCCTCAATAAATCATGGAGAATAAAGAATGATTTTCATATACAATCATTGAGTTCATAATAGATTCTTAAAGACATTGAAATTACATCATTTTTAACCCATGACAAGAGAATGTGGGTTTTATACATGTAAATACGTTTTAAATGAATATTGTTTACATTTTTGTGAATTTCCATTGATAAGTAAGGGGTTTGGGTATCCACATTATAAGAATATTTCATGTAATAGAGGAAATTAAGGAAATGGATTTGGTCACATGTTGGTATAAAACATGCATTAAAGAAAGATTATAATGGGAGAGAATGTAGGTGTACCATTTATAAAAAATTATTTTGGAAGTAATGGAATAATAAAACATGAATGAAAATAATATAATTCAACACTTAGAAAACATACCACAAAAGAGGTACTTGAATTGAATGTGGAAGCTGAGAATTCCATTACCATAAGGAGTTTCTTTTCAGAACTATTGGTTGACACCTTAAGACCCTGAAGTCAAATTGGAGGGACTCTTTGGGAGGTAAAATGACCATAACTTCATGGATAATGGATTTTTTTTGTGAAGATTAATATTGGGATTGGTGGGTATTTATAGTAAAAGAGGAGGAAATGTTTAATAATTTCTAAATATAGGTTTTGGAATTATTGGTTGTGGAAAATGAAAAAACCAATGTCTTACCCATGGATTTTTATCACGGTGTTGATAATTTGAGTTAGTTTTTCTAATATTTTAACTCATTGGAACCAAAATCCAATTCTTAATATTACTTTAGACATGAAAAACAAAGTTTTTCACAAAATACTTTTTTCAAAACCATATTTTTCATTTTAGAATATGGAAAGTCATTTCTTGGTTTAGAAATTGATTTAAAACCACTAAAATACATAATATTAATATAAAAATATATTTTTTTTGGATTATATATTATTAATTATTTCAAAATTATTATATATATATAAATTCATTGAACATAACGAAAACTCAAAACTGTATTTTTACTATTCAATAAAAAATAATGTATTTTTGAAAATTCTAAAAAATTTACACTAACCTAATTTTGATGTTTTTATTTAAAATATAATTTTTATTTTATTAAAATAATTATATAAATATGGTAATTTAACTTTTAAATAAAAAAATTATTTATTGAAAAATTATTGTTTTTAAGACATAGTCATCTTTCTGACATATATAAAAAAATTATTTGACGATATAAAATTATATTATGTTGGACCCTCTATGATATAGTGGTTTTCATAATCACAAATAATGTCAATATATAGATTCTATTATTTCATAACATTTAATATCTGTATGAAAATAAGTTATGGCATACTGTACAATACATTTCAATAACTCAATAAACTATATTTATGCTTCAATATATTTACAAGGGTATATTTCCTTGTATTTATAGATGTCACTTAATTTAGTAGTGTTCTTGGTAAGAAAGACACTTCATAAGTTTCTTAGAATTCCCTGAAATTTTTATTTTTGATCGACACACTGATGTGTGACACACCGATGATCGGGTCATCGATAGAAGACACACTGATGATCCCATCACTGATGTATGAAACACCAATGATTGAATCATCAATGTACGACACACCTATGATTGACACACTGATAGATGACACACTGATGATCGACACACCAATGATCAACACACCAATGGACAACACACCGATGATCGACACGCTAATGGAAGACACACCGATGATCAACAAACCGATCGATGACACACCGATGATCAAATCACCGATGGATAAGTCATCGACGAATGACTCACTGATGGGTGACACACCGATAGCACAAACGACTCACTGATACTCTAAGCCACTGATACCGATGGAAATAACTCACTAATACTCAGAGTCACCGATATATACTGACCGATTCATAGAGACCGTTGATGGTAGACCGATGCAAATGAGTCACCGATACTTATGACTCACCGATATTCATAAATACTATTTCAAATTTATTAATTCAAATTTATTTCTAACAGACTCACTGATATACATAAATAATGTTTCAAATTTATTAACTCAAATTTAATTCTAATGGTCATATTTTGACAAATTAAGGTTTCTGACATTATTTAATGTTGTCTGTAGGAATATCCATAGATAGTACGAGGTACATGCACATGCAGAGCTCTTCATGAATGCTGGACCTTGAAGTATAAAATGATTACAAGAGAAACCATGCATAGCATGCATGTGAGAAAAACTGGGTGAATGTGCTAAAAAGTGAAAACAGATGAACTCAAAAAGCTGCGTAAGTAGTCAAAGCTAGAGTACACAAGGAGTTCAGTAAGACAAGCAAGAACGTGCTGAATTTTTTAAAACATCATAACATCAAAGAGCTGAACTTTTCACACCTAAAAGCTAGATTACAGAGGCATTGATACTCTATTATGAATTAATCTTCCATAAAAGGAATCAAATATCAATTTCTCTTCTTCAATCTAGGCCATAGCTTCAATGCAGAACATGCAGAGACTTCTAAACTCCATTCTTATTTTATAATTTTGTAGTGGTCTTCTGTTTACCTTTTTGAGTAGTGTGTTTATCTGTTTGGTTCAAACACACTATATCCTGTACATAACTGGAGTATTTTCAATATCCTCACACTCACTCTCTTTTTGATCTTGTATCCCTCGTAGAATAGGGGAAGAGATAAATTGTGATCTGTTTGTTGTTTTTACCACGAATAAATGTGGTAGAGGTTAATTGTGACCTAGACAACCTTCTGTGCTATTGTAAACCCCGATCCGGGGTGAGGATCCAAAAGTTTATTGATATAAACTACTTAGAGGCAGGCAGGTGATCACCAAGTTGAGAGGACTAAGTCTCATCTTGAGACTGAACCTATTGTTTTTATACGCTATGTATTTATCTTTTAGTTTAATCTGATCTGTGTCAAATTAATTTCAAATAAAACTATATTGAACTTTGATAGTTAGTTTATCAAGTGTTTATTTTTTGAATCAGTAGGTTAGTTTCAACATTTTGTCTAATCTACATGTTGGTAAAGCTAAGAACTAATCAATCTTCTCAGAAATTAATTGAACATTCTGGACTTTTATAAATTCAATACAAATTAACATTGATTATATTTTAATTGGGAGATATCTTTAAAAGAACCTTTTTATCAGAAATTTTTATAGATACTCAATTCACCCCCTCTTGAGAAATCTACTCTGACTAACATTTTGTATTAGAGGATTTAATAATTATTGTTATTTTTCAAATCTTTTCCACTGTGATTGTTTTTGTTTTTCAAAGATCTTAAAAATTTTATTATTTCAAAGATTTTATCTCTTTTAGATTCTTTTACAGTTTATATCATGGATAACATATTAGAAGGTTCTAGTACCAATATACTACCATTCTTTATTGGAACTAACTATGCTCAAAGGAAACTTAAAATGAAAATACATCTAGAAAGTGTGGGGTTTTAAATATGGACTTCTATTGAAAGTAAATATGAAATTTCTAAAAATATTAGAAATAGTTAAGATGAACCTACCAAGACTACCTATAATAATAATTTTTAAGTAATTAATGATCTATTCTATACACTAGAAGATAAAGAGTTTAATTGTATTTCTGCTTGTAAAACTGCACATGATACTTGGGACACTCTGTCTGTTTCTCATGAGGGAAGATCTAGTGTTAAAGAAATGAGATTGAATACTTATAAAATTATATATGAAAACATTATAATGACTCATGAAGAATATATTTCTAATAGGTATCTCAGGTTCAATGAAATTGTGAATACCATTATTTCCTTAGGAAGATAAGTTATAGCCAAAGAGATGATTATAAGGATTCTGCGATGCTTACTAGAAAAATGGTGAGGGATATCTGTGTCCATTAGTGAATTGTGAGACAGTGATAAGATACCGATGAAGGAATTGATTGGAAAATTAATGGTGTGCGAAGAGGAACTGAAGGTAAATCAATAAGAGGATGAACCAAAATGAAATTTTGTAGCCTTCAAGACTGCTACCTCTAAAAGTATAGATAAGAAGAATGTTCAAGATACTATTGAAATCTCATGTAGTGGAGAATTAGTTTCATATAGTGATGAAGAAATGGCCCATTTTTCCATAAGATTCAATAAATTTCATAGGAAAAATATTTTTTTTAGAAATCCAAATTTCAAAGGAGAGTATATTCACAAGGGAAACTGGAAAAAGGATTAGAAAAGAAATGATAAATCAAAATAGATAATTTACTACGAATGTAAATGGAATGGACATGTCAAGGATGACTATACAAATAGGAAATATAGAAAGAAGTATGAATATAAAGATATAAAGTATAAGAGAGAAATGAAGGACACCTTGAGTGCCTCTAAGGATAGCTCTAGTGAATCTGCTTTATCTCATGACAAGAAGGATGATATGGCTAATATGTGTTTTATGATAAACACAACTAAGGTAAACAGCCTAAAGAGCTCCTGTAGAAATATGTGGTACTTGAACAGTGGGCGTTCAAAAAATATGGTAGGGGACAAATAAAGATTTTAAATTCTTATCAAGATTGATGGAGGATATGTCACATTTGGGGATAATGGTAAAGGAAAAATAATCGGTCTTGGATAGATTGGTAACCCTAACTCTATTTCAATTTCAAAAGGACTTTATGATGATGAATTAAAGTATAACCTACTTAGCATATCTCAATTATATGATGATGTATTTAATGTTAAATAAATGAATGATCCAGGACATTTTTTTTATTCCAGGAATAACTTAGTATTTACTATTATTGGAAATGATAATGTATATGCTAAAAATTTAGACACACTAGCCTCACAGAATTTTTATTGTCTAAATTACTTTCACAAAGAGTCATGGTTTTGGCATAGAAGACTAAAACATTACAACATATAATCTCAAAATAAGTTAACTAGAAATTGTTTAGTTAAAGACCTACCCAAATTAGAGTTTCTAGACAATAATGTGTGCAATCCTTATCATAAAAGAAAGCAACATAAAATCTCTTTCAAACCAAAGGAAGAAGTAACTACTTCTCAACCTCTTGAGTTGGTTCACATGGATTTTTTTGGACCATCTAGAGTTTTGAGTCTCAATGGGAAGCACTATGTTTATGTTTGTATAGATGATTTCTCTAGGTATACCTGGACCTTTTTCTTAGCTCCCAAGAGTGAATCTTGTTCTCACTTTACCAAGCTAAAACTAGAGAAAATCATAGTGGAATTAAGATTAAATCATTAAGAAGTAATCATGTCCATGAGTTTTTGAATCAATATTTTGAATATTTATACTCACAAAATGGATATAATCATAACTTATTTTCCCCTAGGAGGCCTCAACAAAATGGTGTGGTAGAAAGAAGAAATAGAACCCTATAGGAAATTTCACAAACTATGATTAATGAATATGACCTACTGATTTATTTCTTGGATTAATCTTTTAATATAGCTTGTTACATAATAAATAGAGTATTAATCAAAACTATCCATATGAAAACCCCTTGTGAGTTGTGGAACAATAGGAAACCCAAAATTAGTTATTTTAAACTATTTGGATGTAATGTTTATATTCTAAACACTAAAGACAATTTAGATAATTTTTTCCCGAAGAGCGATGAAGGAGTATTTATTAGATATTCTACATCAAGAAAATCCTATAGAGCCTTTAATAAGAAAACAAGATGTGTGGAGAAATTTGTACATGTCAAGTTTGATGAAACAGATCCACAAGAGCCTAAGACCTCATTAGAAAATATTGAAGAGGATATGTCCAATATGGGTATTAATGATAAAACCTCAAATCATCAGATGAAGGAATTTGTGAAACTCCCAATTCTAGAAATTCTCCAAATCCTAGCCATAATGAACTAGGTCAAAATAAATAACCTAAAATAACTAGTCCTACCTTTACTAGACCAATTAGGACAATTATAAATTATCCCTTAGATGCTGTTGTTAGAGATTTAGAGAGAGGAACACAAACTAGACCTGCCTTTAGAAACCATGTTGAACATCAAGCATTCTTTTAATAACTTGATCCTAAAAATATCAGAGTTGAAATAAATTATGAATTTTGGGTAATGGACATGCAAGTAGAACTTAACCAGTTTGAAAGAAATAAAGTTTAGAAACTTGTAAATGGACCAAAGGATACATTGACCATTGGAACCAAATTGGTATTTATAAATAAAGTGGATGAAGATGGAAATATAGTTATAAAAAATATAAGTTGGTTGCATAATGATATAATCAAGAAGAATGAATTGATTATGAAGAAACCATTGCACCAGTATCTAGGATTGAATCCATTAGAATTTTACTTTCCTATGCTTCACACTTGGATTTTAAACATTATGAAATTGATGTAAAATGTGAATTCTAAAATGGTTATATAGTTGAGGATGTTTTTTTGAATAACCCCAAGGTTTTACAAATCCACATTTTCCAAATCAAGTGTCCAAATTATCTAAATAATTATATGGGTTGAAACAAGCTCCAAAAGTTTGGTATTAATGATTAAGTAATTTTCTTATTTCTGAAAGCATTATAAAAGGACTTGTAGATCCTACATTGTTCATAACAATATTTTCAAAAGAAGTTTTAATATCTCAAATATATATAGATGATATTATATTTGGATCTTCTAAAAATTCTTTATTTAATGATTTTTCTAAAATTATGCAAAGTGAGTTTAAAATGAGTTTGATGGGTGAATTTAAATATTTTATTGGATTTCAAATATTTCAAAATAATTAATACATTATTTTAAATCAAAAAAAGTATACTAAAGATCTTTTAAAAAGATATGGCCTTGATAGCATTAAGTCTAGTGAAACCCCTATGATTTCTACATATAAGTTAGATCATGATGAAAATGGAAAATCTGTTAATCAAACTACATAAAAAGGAATGATTGGAAGTTTTTTGTCCTTAACTTCTAGTAGGATGGATATTATGTTTAGTTTGTGTATTTGTACAATATTTGAAGAAAAGCCAAAAGAGTCACATTTAAAGGTTTTTAAAAGAATTTTCAAATACCTCAAGTATACAACTAATTTAGGACCATTTTATACTAAAGGAAAACCTTTTGATTTAGTTAGTTATTCATATGATGAATTTGGTAGATGTAATTTAGATAGAAAGAGTACGTCTGGAATATGTAACTTTTTGGGAAAGTCTCTAATACCATGGTGTAGTAAAAATAAAAATTCAGTTGCATTATCAATAGCTGAAGAAGAGTACATTACTGCAGGTAGTTTCTTGGAACAAATTTTGTGGATGAAACACACCATATTAGACTATGGATTTCTATTCAGACATATCCCTATAAAATGTGGATTTAAATGTGATATTAACATTTCTATGAATCAAATTTCTAATTCTAGAACTAAATATATTGATGAAAGACATCAATTTTTGAGAGATCATTATAAAAAAGGTGATATAAATCTCGAGTTCATCAGAACTGAGCATCAACTTGATGACATATTCACTAAACCCTTCAACTCTGAGAGAATGAACTACATCAGGAATGAACTAGGAATGATAAATCTATAAAGTCATTTAAAACCTCAATTGCCTTTGAAAATATCTTCCGATCTATGAAACTGATATATGAAACTGATCTATGAAACCGATCTGAAAAACTAATCTGTGAAACTGATCTATGAAACCGATCTGTGAAACCAATCAGTGAAACCGATCAGTGAAACCGATCAGTGAAACCGATTTGTGTAACCGATCTATGAAATAGTTCTATGAAAACAATCTATGAAACCAATCTGCGAAGTTGATCTATAAAAGTGTTCTATGAAACCAATAATGTGAAACTGATCCTATGAAACTGATTCCTAAAGGATTCTTTTTTAATTCTATCTGTTTTAAGTAAAATGACATAGTTTTATTTTCTTTTTACAACTTTTAATTTTTTTGTGCATTATGATTTACAATCCCTAAATGATATAACAAGTTAAATCCATCATTAACTTTCACCATCTTCTCTTCCTTTGAACCTTATTCTATTCAAAATTATACTTCTCTACCGTCGACCATTAGACTCCCTTCAAACTCGAACCCTCATAATGGAAAGGACAATGCTTGTGATGGAAGATATGAGGTAATCTCCATCAGCTAAGTGTCAGAAGGGTGAGACCCATGATACTCCAAAGCCAGGTTTGGGAATCTGAGTTTTTATAGTCGAGAAAGAAGTATTTGCAGAACGGATTTTTTCAAGAGGGTTGATTTTTCTAAGGGTTCTGGAATCTCAAGGATTGATAAGCTGGTTGTCAAATAATGAAAGACCATTATATCCCTAGATTGTGCATGAATTTTATCTCAACCAAGAGATATTTCTGGATGGAGATGAAGAAGCAAGGATGAAGTTTATATTAAAGAAAAAAGAGATATCTTTTTCATCTAAGGAATGGGATCAATGCTTGGAAATGACTCATGAAGGTGTCGTTGCTGATTATCAGGGTAATATTCCACCATCATCTATTTTTTTTCTTATAAAAATTCTCTAAATGAGTTGACTAGAAGTGATGAATCGAGAAGAGCTACTACGAGTGAATTTGATGGAGAGTTAAGATTAATTTTTAAGTTTATCCAACTTCAAATCTTCCCATGTAAGGGAGATTTCTCTTCTGTGAAGTATCAGGATGTATTTATGATTTACTTATTAAAAAATGGGATAAAGGAGAATCTATTTAGTTATCTACTGGTGAAGATTTTTGATATTATAAAACTATCCAAGAAAGCAACATGTTTTACTATCTTGGTATGATCTCTTCAATTCTAAAGATGTTTAGATTTGTGGAAGATGAAGATTAAATGATTAGTGCATATAGTGGTTTCTTCATTCAAAAAGATATTTGCAATAGAATGAAGATTTTATTGAACCCGTGTAATAAATAATGGGAAGGAGTTGAGGAAATACTATATGAGGATTTCAATCTGATTGACCATCCTAATAGACCAAAGGATCATGTTTATCTAGGCCTAAGACTAGGAGAGGAATCTATCTATTCAAATGAGGAAGCTGAGGCTAAGTTTCCAAGGGAAGAAGGATCTCCTTTTTATGAAAGTAGTGATCTTGATATTGTTGAAAGCCCGAAATACATGTCTTATGGACCTACTAGTCCACCTTTGGATTTAACCCCATGGGAACCTTTGTTTGGTGATGAGGATGAGGAAGATACAAAGGCCACTAGTGTGTAAGGATATGTAAGTAAGTCAAATGAGGAGTTTGATGAGGATGATGATGATGATGATGATGATGATGATGAGTTAGATGATGAGCATTTTAGTGATTCTTTAATAGTGGGACAAAAAATAGTTGAAAGATCCACTGAGTAATCTATACATGGAGCTGTAGATGGTGTTGATCCTATTTTAAAGGAGTCTGTTGATCATAGAGATTCTAGTAATGAGGTCAGACCTCACCATCATGTTGTTTAAAATCAAGAAATTATTCATGAGTTGAATGAAATTATGGCTGGTGGCTATGAGGAAGAGGCTAAGCATCAGGTGCCTCAAATTGAGGAATTTCCTGGAGAATTTTAAGTGTCTAGAGCACATGAAGAACCTCATGTTCAATTGTCACCTATGCCTAGAAATGTTATTTTGGATAGAGGATAGGATGAAGATGAAGATTAAGATGAAATTGTACCCGAGCCATAGGGAAAAAGAGTCAAGATTGAAACTGTAGAGCCAAGAGATTGTACATGTACTCAAGAGTGGAATAAAGATCTAGGGTACGTTCTATTAGGTTTGGAATATAACTATGATGAGAAGATAGCAACACCTCCTCCTGCTCCTTGAGTTCATGATGAAGCATAACCGTTTGCACCTGCTTCACCGGTTGCATCCCCTACAGTTGCGCCAATAGAACAACCAGTTTCTAGTGGCAATTCCACTAAGGCTGATTTAGATCAATTCAAAAATGATATATGTGAGTCAGTGAGAGCCTTAGTTTGATCCAGAAGTGAATTCTCTATTTCAATGAGTTTTTATGATGCTGATGCTACAAAAATTTCAAGGATAGTGATCCAAGATATTCAACCCAATCTCATTACCATATCTAAAACCATCATTATACATAATACTTTTCTAGGAAAATAAGTAAGGAATATGAGAAATGAGTTAAATTTTCTAACCACTGACTTTAAGAACTCTTTTAGTTGTGTGATGGATTTTATTAGCAACATAGTGACACATCTACTGACTGTGGATTTTATGAAATTGAAAGAGGAGCTTGGGAAGATGATTACTGGTTCATCTATTTATAGAGGTGGGAAAGGTTCTGTTGCTGATTTGGAATCTCTCAAGGCAGTAATAAGAGAAGAACCCAAGTATCTTCAAAGTGATTCAGACAAAGAAACTCTTGAAAAGGTTCATAGAAATACAGACCTGGTTTACAACATGGTATGAAAATGCACATTTGAATCCTTTTCTGCTCAGAAAGAGATTAGAGAGAATGTGGATAAGTACTTTTCTAAGATACGTACCATGCATGATCTCGTCAATAGCTTCAATTTTTTTAGCTGAAAATCTCATAATTCCTCCAGTAACAGAAACCATCAAGAAACAAGTGGAACAATTTAAGTAGTTTACACCTCTACTGAATAAATTCCTAGATAATAAGGATGATTTTGAGAAGGCCATACAATATGGGGGTGAGATCTTTAATGATTTCATCAAGGCACTCCATCCATATCTACATGTTCAATCTGAAGCAATTGTTGTTCCTCCTGCTACATCCATTAGCACTACTTCTCGACCTCCTACTCTGATGACAGTCTCTCAGGACCTTTCTCTTATTCGACCAGTCATTACTGAGAAACCTCAGAGCCGTGTGTTTTCCGAAAGAGGACCTATCCTCGTAGAAAATTTCCCTACCGGTTTTTCCTTTCCTAGTGTCGTCTTCGGACCACCTCATCCCACTTCCAAAAAAACCTTCTGATTCTACTCTTGACCCTTCAGATAAAGGGAAAACACCTCAGAATCCAAACCCTTAGTGGTGGATTGTGTATTTTATAGGGATTTGTCTCTTTTTTTTCTGATTGTACCCTTTTTACCCTTAATGGAAATAATTTTTGTCTTCACTCTGTTTCTCATTTTCATTATGTTATTTCTCTTTCTTCTTTCTCCTTCTCTTAAAGTATTTTTGCTAATCCCATAAGGGAGAGAAAGGTATAGGCATACATTATTAATTTTAGTGGGAGAAACTTTGGCATAGGCCACATGGCCTGTACACACAATAATATATATATATACATACATTTTTTTGATTCAATAATTGAGGGGGGTCTTCGTTTTAAAAAAAATAAGGGAATATTTTATTTATATTGAAAAATCACATTCAGTGAGGTAAGCTAAGTCATGTAATTACTATTCCTTAACATCACATGTATGCCTTAATTTGTCATTATCAAAAAGGGGGAGATATTTCGACCCTCTTTGATATAGTGGTTTTCATAATCACAAATATTTTTAATCAATGGATTCTATTATTTCATGCCATTTAATATCTCTAGGTAAATCAATTATTTCATACTGTATATACATTTAGATAAATAAATAAAATATACTTATGCTTCAATAAATTTACAAGTTTGTATTTCCATGTATTTATATATGTCACTTAATTTAACAGTGCTCTGTGTAAGATAGAAACTTCATAAGATCTTCAAAAGTCCCTGGCACTGTTAGTTCAGATCAACTCACTGATGGATAACACACCGATGATCGACTCACCGATGGACGACACACTAACGATCGACTTACCGATGAAAGACACACTGATGAATGACTCACTGATGGAAGACATGTTGATGGTCAACTCACTGTGGTATGACACACCGATGATCGACTCACCATTGGATAACACACCGATTATTGACTCACCGATGGACGACACACTGATAATCGACTCACCGATGGATGACACACCGATGATTGAAACACCTTTGGACGACACATCGATGATCGACACACCGATGATTTACACATCGATGGATGACACATCAATGATTGACACACTGACAGATGACACACTGATGATCGAATCACCGATGGAAAACACACCGATGATTGACTCATTGATTGATAAGTCACCGATGAACGACTCATCGAAGGGTGACAAACTGATAGCACAAACGACTCACTGAAACACTAAGTCACTGACACCGATGGAAATAAATCTCCTATACTTGGAGACACCGATGTTGACCAATCAATGCTAACAGACCGATGCTCACAGACCGATGCTGATAGACCATTGATGATAGACCGATGAAAATGAGTCACTGATACTTATGACTCGCCGATAGTCATAAGTATTGTTCCAAATTTATTAATTAAAATTTATTTTTGATAGACTCACTGATAGACATAAATATTATTTCAATTTTATTAATTCAAATTTATTTCTAACTATCATATTTAGAAAAATAATTATTTCTAAAATTATTTAATTTTGTCTGTTGGAATATTCATAGATAGTGTGAGGTACATGCACATGGGGAGATCTTCATTCCTGCTAGACTTTTAAGTATAAAAGGATGAAAAGATAAACCGTGCATAAAATACGGGTGATATAGACTAGGTGAATGTACTATGTAGTGAAAATAGAAGAAATTGAAAAGTTGTGCAAGAACTGAAAGCTAGAATGCACAAGGAGTTCAATAATACAAGATACGATGTGCTGAATTTTTCTAAACATCCTAACATTGAAGAGTTGGAATTTTCAAACCTGGAAGCTAGAGTATACAGGCTTCGATACCCTGTTTTGAAGTCATCTTCCATAAGAGGACTCAAATATCATTTTCTATTCATCAATCTAGTCCAGAGGTTCACTTCATAACATGGAGATATTTATAAACTCCATTATTCATTTATAATTTTGTTTTGGTCTTCTGTTTACCTTTTTGAGTAGTGTGTTCATTGGTCTGGTTCACACACATTGTCTCATGTGCATAACTGGAGGATACTCAATATCCTCACAGTCACTCTCTTTTTGATCATGTATCCCATGTAGAATGGTGGAAGAGATCAAGTGTGATCTGTTGTTTTTTCATGAATAACTATGTTAGAGGTCAAGTGTAACCTGGACACCCTTGTGTGTTGTTGTGAACCCCGATCCAGGGTGAGGATCCAAAATTTTATTAATATAAAATACTTGGTGGTAGTTGATCACCAAGTGGAAAGGACTAAGTCTCAACTTGAGACTAAACCTCTTTTTTTATGTTGTGTATTTATCTTTTAGCTTTTTCTGATCTGTGTTTATTTCATTTCTAATAAAACTAAATTGAACATTGATAGTTAGTTTAGAAAGTTTTTATATCTATTTTGAATCAGTAGGTTAGCTTCACAATATTGACTAATCATTGGGCTGGTAAAGCTGAGAACTAATGAATCTTCTGAGAAATTAATTGAACATTCAAGTCTTTTATAAATTCACTACAAACAGACATCAATTATATTTTAATTAGGGGGTATCTTTCAAAGAAGCTTTTCATCATGAATTTTTATAGATACTCAATTCACCCCCCTCTTGATTGACCTACTCCTACCAACATATTATAATTTATACTTAAATAAATTGTTTTTTAAAATACTATTTCATGTAAATAAATATTATTTATAATACTTTATGTTATTATAAATATCTATATATTTCATGAAAATAAATTTTTTTTTTATTTGTATCGAACAATATATTTATCAAATTCATATTATATTCATGTCTGTGCTATTAAATAAAATAATACTAAAAATTTAATAACTATTTATTTATAAAAATTAAATTACACTTTTTTGATAATAAGGTCTAGAAACATGACCCCTTATTAAACTAGCATACATCCTAAGGTTAAGGTTCATGAAGGTGATAGTTTCATGGGGTGGCTCACCTATCATTAACCTAATGGTGATCTCTACTAACTTGAACTTCCCCCATATGTGATTTCATTCAAGCCTCAATTATTGAATCTTTTATTCAGCTTGGTTAAGGAAAAATCTATTTGGTGCTACATCCCTCCCATGTTCTAGAAAATGGACTTCTAAATGCATGAATATACTGGTTTTGACAATAATTTTATCTTTACGAATAAATTTTGAATTATAATTTCTTTTTATAATCAATAAATATAATGGTAACATTTTACCAAAGGTCATAGTTCCCAATAGTCATGTTGACCAATTGTCATAGTAACTAATAGTCACATTATTATTCCCAATGGTCATGATACTATTTCCAATGGATATGTTAGTATTTTTATGGTCATATTACCTTACAAAAATACCTATTCATTTCTTCATACATTATTTTTTACAATTCCTCTCAAGGATCTATATTTATTCCATTTCTAAAATATCGACCGTTTTTCTAATATTCCATTTATTTTTTGGAGTTTTGTTTGTGGGGGCGATGATTGTAGCATATGGAAAATATCCAAATTTTCCCATTCTGATTTTATTATTTTATATTTTTTTTCCCATTATAATGATTGGAATTTTCGTGGGTTTAGTTGTTGACTAATATAATTTTCATTATTAATGAAATAAATTGTTGTTCATTTTTCTATGTTTTATATGTGTATAATTATATATAATATAAGATACATTTATTCTAAAAAAAATTAATAATAAAGTATTGGTGGTTACATTATTCTCCCCTTAAGAAAGTTCATCCCTAAAATTTGAACTCCTATTCTCGGTCGAAAATATAATAGTGTACTTATGTCTCATTTTTTCCTCATGCCCACACATTGGATATTTTTATTTATGGTTCTATTATATCACTTTTACAATCTTAGTCGTCATTTAGTGTAGTCATTTGTCTCTACAGCCCAAGATCATCACTGATTAATGCTTATAATAGAGGTCATTCTCTAGTGGTACCACCTTTAGATTCAATATATGTTAGAGGTTATGTATATACATCCTCAAGAGTGATACATGGAACACATCATGAACATGATCTATGTTTAGTTGAAGTTCCAAATAATATGCCACTTCACCTATGCAGTCAATGAGCACAATGAAGCCAATATACCAAGGGTTAATATTTCCCTTGTTTCCAAAAGACATGACTCTCTTCCATGGATTTATTCAAAGGAAGACATTTTCTCCAACATCAAACTCCATGTACCTTTGATTATTTTCTGTATAGATCTTCTACCAAGTTTATGTTGCTTTTATATGTTATTGGATGGCATGAAACTTTTATATAATCTCTTTCACAAGATCAGGTCCAAGTAGATTTCATTCACCAACTTCATCTCAAAAAGTGGGAGTTCCATATAGGTTCCCATATAATTCTTCATATATATCCATTTGAATACTTGAGTGGAATTTGTTGTCGTATGAGAACTCAACTTATAGGAGATGGTGATGTCATTCATCGTTGAATTCCATTGATCACGATCTTAGGATATATTTGAGTGTATGAATGGTCCTTTTAGATTGGACATTGGTTTGGGGGTGATAAGTTGTTTAAAATTAAATTTAGTATTCATATCATATTGAATACATCTCCAAAAATTTTAAGTGAACTTTGGATCATGATAAAAAATTATTGAATGTGTTCCCCATATAGCCTCCCCACCTCCATTATGTATATCATTGAATGTTGGTCCATATAAAAATATTCCCAAATTGGGATTAAGTAGTCATTCTTGGTTAGTCAATCCACCACAAACCATATCACATTATTACCATTGGATGTCTTTGGGAGACTAGTGAAAAATTTCATGGTGATTTTCTCCCGCTTAAATTTGGGTATGGGTAATAGTTTCATAATACCCTTAGACATATTCCACTATTATTTAACTTACGGATATAACAAGAATGTTTAGTTATAATTAGAAATATCCTTCTTCATGTGTTACTACTAGAATTGATCATGAAGATCACAGTACATCCTGTTACTTATATGATGGATAGAGAAATATAAACTAGGACCATTATCCAATAGATCTTTCTTTACCTCTGGTGATGAAGGAACAAAAATTATAATTATAAACTCAATAACACCATATTACTCAATGTGTAATTCACGAAGCTTTCCCACCTTTACTACTTTCATATTCTTTTGCAGCTCCAAATCATCCATTTGTGACTCCTTAATCCAATCTTAGATAGGTGGTTAGGAAATAATTTGGGAAAGGTAGGATATATTTCTTATTATTATGATTTATAGATCTATCCTTTTCATATCCAACAACATATTATCTTTCTCAATCCACATCATGGATATAGTATTAGGTTATTTTCTACTAAGATCATCATCTAGCTTATTCACCTTTCAAAGATGGTATTGAATAGAAAAATCAAAGTCATTGATTGGATCTAAACATATTTTCTTTTCTATGTATATATCACATTTTATAAAAAAAATATTGTGTCTCTATATATTCAAAGAAAAGATGGTTGTACCTAACTCTAGGTCATTATTATGACAATTCTACTCATGAGTCTTTAAATATTGAGGTGCATAAGTGATCACCTAGTCATTTTTATGAGGAAAACTCCAAAATCATTTCTAGAAGAATCACTATAAAGGAAAAATAATTCCCTATTAAAAGGTAAAGTTAGTATGGGTGCACTAAACAGCCTCTTATTCAGTTCATGAAAACTTTATTCACACTCCTTTTTCTAGATAAACATAACTCCCATTCAAGTTATCTTTTATAGTGGATTATAAATATATTAATACTTTTTCACAATCTATCTATAGTATCTTTCTAGATTAAGGAATTTATTAACATTTTTTACAGTTATAGGATGTGGATACTCCTCTATATCCTTTTTCGTTTCTAGATCAACTAATATTTCTTTATTAGTCATGATGTGTCCAAATAATGTGACTTATAATAACTAGAACTCACATTTCCAAAATTAAATGAATAGATTATCCTTACTCAATTTTTTTAATATGAACCTTAGATGATCCTTATAATCCTCATAATACTCTTAATATATCATAATATCATCAATGAATACCACCGCAAATTTATAATGGTGATCCCTGAACACTATATTACCCTCGCCTAGAAATATAAAAGAAGTATTAGCCAATCCAAAGGGTGTAACAAAAAATATTAATGTTAATATCTTGTTAGGAAGCTAGTCTTTGGGACATCTTCTTTCTTCGTCATCAATTAATGATACCATAATCATAGGTCAATCATGGTGAAGAATTGGTCCCCTTGGAGTTGGTTGAAAAAATTATAAATTCATGGGATAAGGTATTTATTTTCTATAATGATCCCATGAAGTTATTAAAAATAAATTCCTATCTACATTTATGTGTCATTCTTCTTTACAAAGTGAACATGTTCTTCTCAAGGAGACACACATGGTAGAATAAAAAAACACCATAAATTATCTTTATGTCACTTGTTTAATTCATATAAATCCACATATTCTATAACACCCCAATATTTAATTGTATGCCCTTAAATAATTTCAACTCATTAGATAGTTCACAATGTACATAACACTAAGTCTATGTGAAACAAACACATAACTATAACATTTCCATTAACATTAAGTTTTTCACTTCTTTGATTTGAATTTTAAAAAATGGACATACACGGTCATAGTCAGTATGATATTTAGATTATGATAAGATCAAAAATATTTTTTTGTGAATAGTTACCTACCCATAAGAATAGTAACCTACGCTTATGAATAGTAATATGACCCTTATGAATTTTAAGATATCCAAATGAATAGTAACCTCACCAATTAGTATATAAATATAATTTTGGAACCTTATAAATGAAGTTTAATATTTTTAATTAAGTGTTGGTATTTTGGGAGTAATAAATATGTAATTACAATTTTTTAATTAATAAAAATATTTAAAAAGACAATTAATTTTCATAAAATGTATTCATTAATCGATATTTTGTTTTCCTATGATTATAAGATAATTTTATGATACCCTAGTTAATTTTGAAAGTGTCCTAAAAGCAATTATAAAATTAAAATGGGTATTTCTCGAGTAAATGAAGATTTAAATTAAAAATTAAATTTATTATATTTATAAAATTATTTTAATAAAATAGAGTTCATTTTTTTAATCAACTCATCAAAAAATGGTTGGGGTAAATTTTTGGGATTTTTCAAAAATACATGATTTTTGGGGAATAATAAAATACAATAATTTACGATAAATGCTAAATACATGATTTATTGAGTCATGGATGATGTCCTACTAAGGTAACCACACTTTGTTCAAACTCATGCAAGTTAATTACTATTTTGGGTAAAAAGAAACAATACAATTCTTTGTCTTGGGCAAAATAATAAACTACTGATTAAAATAACAAAATCCCCCACCTCTCCTCCACTATATTACCACCTCTCATCCCCTCTTCCTCTCACACCACTCAAGATTTGAAAAATTCCTATTATCTACCAAATAAACTTCCCAAGACCTCCACCCACGTCCCAGACCTTATTTTTTCACCAAAATGTCAAAAACAAGGGCCTTAAGGAGATTCTCACGGAGGAGTACTCAAGAGGTGAACCTCTCTTCCTTATCGTTTCAACTTCTTTTACAAACTCCATTCTTTTGTTTATATCCCCTAACCTCACTCACCTAACTACTATGTTAATATTATTACCATACATGTATTGTAATTTTATTATTCTAATTGAATATTTCATCATCATCTCTCATTTCCCCTCCTCTTATGCTGAAAATGAAAACACTGTCCAAGATGTGTTAATTTATCACATTCAAGGACCACAGTTTTTCAATTTTTATTACCGTATTCAATTATGGTCATGAAACCATGTATATGGTTGATTTAGATCATTATATATGTAATATATCCTATTTAATATTCTAGAATCATTTTTTACACGTGGTATTTAATTAAAAACCAAAATGTGTTTGTGGTGTTCAAAAAACCATCAAAATAATCCAAGCGTTTGGGATTAAAATTTTAAAAAATGATTCATAATATCAAAAAATATCTAAAGGATTTATATGGTCATTTATTACTTTTTATTATCATTAATAAGTCACAAATCCAATTCTATATTTCAATTTCCATTTTACATGAACTTCCATACTCTTATACAAGCAAACCGATCAAAACAACTATGAAAAAATGTACTCCCAACTGATGAAATTGGATCTCTTAACCCATATAGAATATAATAATTTATCATAATGAATACATAATAACTAAATTACATGATGTTATGGTTTTTTAATTCATAATTAATTAATCTAATTTGACTATCTAGGATATTAAAATCAAAGTCAAAACACATTCGGGCATAAGGAAAGGGGTTTCTCATCTCACTTTTATTTCCATAATATATCCATTGTTTTCCACTTATTTCTTGTATGTGGTGTAATTTTATTTACATTTGATATATAATATCATTATTCTCTTCATAATCATGGTATTAATTTATTCACATGATGATTATTAACTCGATTGATTAAAATGTGTTAAGGGACTTTTTTTCTGTTTCCATTTCATTAAGATTTATTTGGTATTGTTTACATAATCATTCTTATTGGGTGTAACTACTACCCCTTTTATTTCATTTTTCATTTGAAATTGTAATTAAATTATATATATATATCATTGTTACATGTATATGATTATTTTCTTAGTTTTATACTATTTTACATACAGTGTCTATGTGGAATGTTTCTTTAACTATGGAAATAATGATGAATCTGTATCCTCTACTCAATATGAATTTTACAAAGGCATATTTTTCTTGTATTAAATCCTTTTATAAATAATTATTTAGACTAGAAATGATGGGAATATCCCTTTATATCCCATAGGTGCATCAATAGGTCTCATGATACAAATCAGTTGTTGATAAAGCCTTCACGTTTATTTCTAAAAAATCAGATGAGTTTTTACCCACAGACTTAAACCATCTCGATTGAATAATGGACCATGTTCTAGATATATGAAATACATGTAATATGAATTCTCTTTATTCAATATCAGTTTTTTACTTTCCATGAGGTTTTCACTAGAAAAAAACTTTATGGATTCATTTTTATTCACAACTTATTGTTGGAATGTGTTTTCATTTATTCTCCATGACATATTAGTAATTTATAATTGATTATGATCTAATTATTATTGATTCAGAATTACACTATGTGTAACCCTTACTGGGAATTTTATATCACCCTTATTATGTTTCCTTTCCCTAGGTTATGAGGAAGATAACCTTGAATAATCTTTCAAGGAGGCAGTTTATTTCAGTTTATTATGTATTATATTGTTTTCTATCTTTCAAAATGTATTATGGGTATCATGTATGTAATATAGTATTCCAAAACTACTAAACTAATCATCCATTTGGAATTTTATTTCTTGTAATCATGCCAATATAATAAAATAATGCACTGGCTCCGGGATTCTGGGGTTGAGGCATTATAGTTAGTATCCGAGGAAGTTTAGCAGCAGCCTTGGAAACTATATTTAGGAAAGATGGTTTAGGGGACATAACCCTAATACAAAATTTGAGGATAATAATGGAGTAACATACATGAATTTTGGTAAGGTAGAGACTATGTGGTTCTTCATAGAAAATACATCCCTATTTGGATACTACAAGTGGACGATGTTCTGGCATAGATGTACCTAGGAGTAACAACTCCGACAATGAGTTTCAAGCTTTACATGGGGTATCCTGGTAGAGGAAAATAGGCCTTACAACACAACTAATTTGACACTCCTGGAGGATATTCTTAGGATAGCTCACATTTTATTTACAAAACATTATGAAGTATTTAAAAGTAAATATAAACCATGTTTATGATTATGAAATTATCTTTGCATAAATGTTCAAATTATTTTAAGTGTTTAATTGTTAGAAATTTTTAATTATGACCAAATTTAGTGTATGAAATTATTTATTCATTGTGCCTAATGGAAAAAAAGGTAATCAATAACCGTAGGCAATGTAGGGATTTCCCTACTAAGAAAGTCAACATAGTCAACATTGGAGAGGATCATATCATGACCATATTGGGACCACATACATAGGTTGGAATAAATAACCATGATACAAATTTATTGGATTGTTTTATGAAATAGAAGCCCCCATATTTTACTAGGACTACTAATCCCATGGTAGTTGATTAGTGGATCATGTGCCTTGAAAAGATATTTCTGGCATTAAGATGAAATGAAAGTGAGAAGGTAGTACTGGAATTATATTTCCTCAAGGGTGATACTAATCAATGGTGGTCCTTGATCTAGAATACCAAAGAGGAAGAAAAAATATAAGGTATGGAATTGAGAACTTTTAAGGAAGTGTTCGTTGACAAATATTTCCCTCATGATAAATGAACTGAAATGAAGAGGAAATTACTTAGCCTAATGAAAAGGGAAGAAGAGAGTGTTGTAGAGTATGAGGATACCTTCACTAGATTATCTAGGTGTTATCTAGAATTCATATGTGATTCGGAAGACAAGATTAACCATTTCTAAGGTATTAAGACAAGTCTTCAAAGGGCACTGTCTTCTCAAACATTTAGACAATATGATGAAATTTTACCAAGTTCCATCAAAAAAGAGAAATTATTTTCTAGATCCAATTTGTTCAATGGAAACCTAGATAAGAAGCGGTAATCTGATAACCATGGAAATGTTGAAGTTCCAAAGAAGAAGAAGTGAATGAAGAAATTCACATAATGCGAGAATTGTGGAAAGGATTATCCTTGGAAACATTTTAAAGGTAAGGGAGTATATTATATGTGTGGAGAAAAGGTTCACTAATCTAATAAATGAATGAAGAAGAAACAGGTCAATGACCATAAATTCTATAATTGTAGACATATGGGACACTATGAAAATGAGTGTCGTAATCTCCAAGGAAACTTTCCTTAAAAAAGGAAACATGAGTAAGGGAAAGCTTAATCGATTACTACTGTGGAGGTTGAAGTTCTTAATGATGTGGTGGTAGTTACTTTAATTGTTTCATTAAACATAAAAAATGCATTATTTTATTCTGAATCATCTCACTCATTTATATCTTCCATGTTTTCTAAGAAAATTATACATTTATAATTTTATTTAATAAGGAATTTTTCACTCAAAACTCCTAATGGAAGTATCATTGAAATAAAGATATGTCGGTCAGTCCCATTTGTGACACATAAATGTACTTTAGTTACTGAACTTATCATCATACCTATGATTTACTTTGATATAATTATTTGTATGAATTCTATTTCAAATTATGATGCAAAATTCTATTTCAATAAGAAGGAAGTTGCAATTTTTGAGAATGATGTAGGATCCCTTATCTTTAGAGCGGAAACATTATCATCTGGATCCTATCCGGATCCACCTTCTGTATCTCTTCTAAATTAAATTCTTGGGGAGGAATAGAAAACATCATCTATGGATATTAAAATTGAAGATGTACCTATTTTTAAAGAATACATTGATGTATTTTCAGAGGATTTACCTAGACATCCTCCACAGTGAGAAGTTGAGTTCTCTGTTTATTTAATTCATGGTGCAAGACCTATATCAATGACTCTTTCTAGAATGTCCACTGTAGAATTAGTATAACTAAATAAACAAATAGAAAAATTTAGTGATAAAGAATTTATCTTCCCAACTGTTTCCCCATGGGGAGCCCATGTTCTCTTTGTCAATAAGAAAGATGGATCTATGAGGTTGTGTGTTCAGTGTAGGGAGGTCAATGCTATTATGATAAAGAACATGTATCTTCTTCATCATATTGATGATTTATTTGATAAACTTCTTGGAGCCCAATATTTTTGGAAGACTGAACTTCGATCGGGATATCATCAGCTACGTTTGAGGAAGGAAGATATTCTTAAAATTGCATTTTGAACCAGGTATGGGAATTACAAGTTTATAGTAATTTTTTTTGGACTGACTAATGCACCATATGTTTTCATGGATCTAATGAATTTTCTTGTTAATGAATATCTTGATTAATTTGTTGTGGTATTTATCGATTATATCTTGGTATACTCTAAAATTTATGAAGATCGGGAGAATCACTATTGGATCATTCTGAAAAATAATATAAGGAATGAATTATTTGGGAAGTTTAGAAACTTTGAATTTTGACTCCAATCAGCTTCTTTTCATGGAAATATTATCTCAACGTATGGAAGAAAGTATGATCCTACAAATACAATGGTAACCCATGAATGGACCAAGCCAATGAACATAATCAAGTTACAAAGTTTTGTTGGCTTAGTAGGTTATTATCGGTGTTTCATTTAAAATTTCGCTTGATTACCTGGCCCACTAACCAAGATCACATGTAAAGGGGTTCAGATTGAATGGAAGGAATAATATAAACAATTCATTGAATAATTGAAATGAATATTGTTCAATGCTCTAATTTTGAATCTTCCCTCTAGAAATGATGGATTTGTGATACACATTGATGAATCAAAGAATGGACTGGGTTGCATCCTTATGAAAAATGATAAAGTTATTGTTTATACATCAGGGCAATTGAAGACTCATGAGAAAAATTATCCAAATCATGATATGGAGTTAGTATCTATAATATTTTCTCTAAAAATATGAAGACACTCTCTCTATGGTGAATGATGTGAGATATATATGGATCACAAGAGTTTGAAATAAATTTTTAAACTGAAATAACTCAGCATGATACAAATGAGATAGCTTGATTTACTCAAATATTATGATTGTTCAATAAAATACCACCCAGGAAAGGAAAATGTGGTGGAAGATGCATTATGTTGGAATGATCATGGACTTATAACCCAAATAAAGATTGAGAGGGATCCTATATTCGTGGATCTAATAAATATAAATATGGGAATTGTTATGGAAGAGGAAACATATTTCCTTTTTTAAATGATTGCTAAACCATCTTTACGGGAGAAGTTAAAAAGATCTCAATCTGATTAGGAAAATCTACAAAAGAAAATTAAATCTATTAAGGATTGAAAATTGGCGGACTTTGTTTATGAGGATGAAGTTCTAAAATTTTCAAAGAGGTTATGTGTTCCATCTATACCTAAGCTAAAAAGGTAACTATTATATTATGATCATTGAAAAAATTTCTTTATATAACCTTGTATCACAAAGATGTATATATATATGAAAGAACATTTTTGGTGGGATAACCTGAAGTGATAAATTGCAAACTACATGTCAAGGTCTCTAGTTTTTCAACAAGTGAAGGATGAGAGAGAACATCCTAGATGGGTCATGAAACCAATAGCTATTACTATGTAGAAGTTGGGTGACATTAAGATGGAATTTCTTATAGGAATACAGAGGACGCCAAGAAGGAATGATTCAATATGATTAATTGTAGATCGTTCTACAAAATCAGCACATTTCCTTGCCATAAGAGAGGATTTACCACTTGAGTGCCTAACAATAATTTATATTAAAGAAGTTTTAAAACATAGTGGTGTACCACTCTCGATTGGGATTGATCAAGTTCCTCGATTTAAATAAAAATTCTAGAATAATATCTAGAAGGCTTTAGATACAAAGATTTATATGATTACTACATATCACCCCCAAACTAACGGACAATCAAAAAGAACTACTCAAGGTATGTGGGATCAATAATTTCCTTTGGTGTAATTTTCCTATAATAATAGTTTCCATTATAACATTAAAATGGCTCCGTATGAAGAATTAAATGAAAATATATTTCGAACTCCATCTTGTTGGGATGAAGTTGGCGAGAGGAAACTTATAGGCCCAGAATATATGGAAGAGAGAACTGAAAAGGTAGAGAAAATTCATGCCCATATTAAAGCCGTCCAAAGTTGAAAAAATATTTATCCTTACAAATAGAGAAATAATTTAGAATTTTTAGTGTGAGATCACATCTTTCTAAAACTATCTTCGTGGAAGGGTATCCTAAGGTTCAATAAGAAAAGGATACTAAGCCACAAGTACATCTGGCAGTTTGAAATTCTAGAAAGAATTGGAGTTGAAGATTACCATTTTACAATGCCACAAAGTCTCTTTAAGGATCATAATGTGTTACTTGTGTCATTGTTAAAGAAATACATGATAGACCCAATGCATGTACTCGCATATGATGAAATAGAGCAGGAACATGATTTTTCATATTGTGAAGAGCCTATCGAGATTATTGATATAATAAAGCATTTATTGAGAAATTGGACTACTTGACTGGTAAAGGTTCTCTAGAGAAACCATAAAATGGAGGAAGATATGTGGGAACTAGAGAATTTTATGAAGAATAACTACCCACATCTTTTTAGGTAGTAATACACTTGAAAATTTTGAAGGATGAAATTTCTGAAGGAGGGAAGAATATAACACCCCAGTATTTAATGGTATGTCCTTAACTAATTCCAACCCATTAGATAGCTCCCAATTCACATAACACTAAGTCTCTATGAATCAAACACATATATATAACCTAAACATTAATCTTACCTTTTCCACTAATGTGATTGGAATTTCAAAATTTTATATACACAGTTTAAATCAGTATGATATTTAGAGTCTGATAGGACAAGCTTAATTTTTTTTGTGAATAGTAACCTACCCTTATGAATAGTAACATACCCTTATGAATAGTAATATGACCTTATGAATAGTAAATCATCTAAATGAATATTAACCTCACCAATGAGTGTCTAAATAGAATTTAGGTACCTTATAAATGAAGGTGAATATTTTTAATTAAGTATTTTCATTTTTGTGAGTAATAAACAATTAATTACAATTTTATAATTAATATAATTATTTAAAAAGATAATTCATTGACATAAAATGTATTCCGGAATCAATATTTTGTTTTTTCTATTATTATAAGATAATTTAATGAGACCCTAATTAATTTTCAATGTGTCATAAAATTGGTTATAATATTAAAAATTTTATATTTCGAGTAAATGATTATTTTAATTTGTAATTAATTTTCTCATATTTTGAAAATTATTTTCATAAAATGGAGTTTATTTTTGGATTCTACACATTGAAAAATGGTTAGGGTTAATTTTCTGGATTTTTCTGAAATACATGAATATTTTGGGAAAAGTAAAATACGATAATTTATGATATATGCTAAATACAATATTTATTGAGTCATGGATGATTCCCTACAAAGGCAGGTGAAATTGGTTTGAACTCATGTGAATTTTTAATTTTTTTTGTCACAAGAATCAATACTATTCCTTTTATTGGGAAAAACAATAAACTAATTATTAAAATAATGCAAACCCCCTCCTCTCTTCCAATATATAAACCACCCCTCACCCCCTTTTCCTCTCACACCACTAAAGATTTTATCCTTGACTAATTTATTCCAAATAAGATTCCCAAGACCTCCCCCTACATCATAGACAATATTTTCCCACCAAAAGGCCTAAAACAATGTCTTTAATGAGATTTTCAAGGTGGAGTACTCAAGAGGTAAGCATCTCTGCATTTTATTTTCAACTTCTTTTGCAAGTTCTATTATTTTGTTTATCTCCCTTCACCTCCCTTCATCAAAATCCTATTATAATAATAGTACATTAAATGTACTCTAATTTCATTATACTAATGGAATATTTATTCATAATCTATCTTTTCCCCTCCTCTTACACCAAAAATCAAAACACCGTCTGAGATAAATTAATTTATCATGTTCAAGGACGACAGGTTTTCAATTTTTATTACCATCATCAATTCTGGACATTAAACCATTTATATGGTTGACCCGGATCATTATATATGTCATATGTTATATTTAATGTTCTGGAATCATTTTCTCAAATGGTATTTAATTATAAACCAAAATGAGTTCGTGGTGATCAAAAAACCATCAAATTAATCCAACTGTTTGTGATTAACATTTAATATAATGATTTATCCTCTCCAAAAATAACCAAAGAATATATATGATCATTTAACATTATATATGTTCATTAATAACTCAGAACTTCAATTGTGGATGTCAATTTCCATTTTATATGAACATCCGTACTCTTATACAAGGGAACCGATCATAAAATCTAAGAAAATGTGTACTCACAAATGAATAAATTGAAGATATTAACCCATATAAAAGGATATAAATGAACATTATGAAGACATAATAAGTCAATTACATGTAGATAAGGTTCTTAAATTAGTAATTAATGAATCTAATTTGACTATCTATGAAATTAGGATCAATGGAAGAACACATTCAGGCATTAGGTATGGGGTTTCTCATCTCACTTTTATTTTCGTGAGATTTCCATTTTTCACCACTTATTTATTGTATGTGGTGAATTTTTAATTCCATTTGATATATAATATCATGATTCTATTCATATTCATGGTAATCACTGTTCAATTAATAGTTATTAACTCTATTGATTACAATGTTGTAAGGGACTTTGTTTCACTTTCCATTTCATTGTGATTTACTTTCTATTGTGCACCTAATCATTATTATGTGGTGTTACTACTTCACCTTTGACAAAAAATTTCTTTTAAAATTGTAATTAAATTATATATAAAAATTCTTATTACATGGATATGATTATTGTCTTAGTTGTATACCATTTTACATATGGTGTTTATGTGAAATGTTTCTTTAAGTGTGAAAATTGTGATGAATCTGTATCCTCTACTCAATACAGATACAAAAAAGGCTATTTGTTCTTGTACTAAATCTTTTTATAAATAATTATTCCGAATAGATGTGATTGGAGGGGCATGATATATCCCCTCTATGAATCGATAGGACTCATGTGAAAAATTAGTTGGTGATGAACCCTTCAAGTTCATTTCCAAAAAGTTAGACAGGTTTCTACCCACAAACTTAAACAATCTCAATAGTATAATGGTTCATATGGTAAATACAAGACATCCAAATAAAAATAATTCTCCTTATTCAGTATTCAGTTTTTACTTTCCATTATCTTTTCACTTTGAAAAATTCTATGGATTCATTTTTATTCTTAGAATATAGATGGTATCCGTTTTCATTTATTCACCATGCCATATTAGTTATGTCTAATTGATTACGATCCACTTATTATTGATTCATGATTCCACTATGTGTATCCTTTACTGTGCATTTTAGATCAACCTTATGATGATTACTTTCCCTGGGTTATGAATAATAAAATGGTGAATAAGCTTTCATGGGGGTAGTTTATTTCAGTTTATTATGTTTCATGGTTTTCTTTCTTTCGAAATGTATTATGGGTATCATGTATATAATTTTGTCTTCCAAAAATTCTAAAATAATCACCCCTTCATGATTTTATTTCTTTTAATCATGGAAATTTAATTAAATAATTCACCATATCTAGGCTTCTGGGGTCGGGGTATTACATATTCCATTCTATAGAGAGTCTTAGATATTGAATTGGGTCTAGGTATCTGTTCAATTGATAACTATAACTCTCTATTTAGGGAAGGTTGAGGTATCGCTTTAGGTAATACATCAATGTATTCCTAAAAAACTAGCACATCTATGATATTTATACTTTTTATTTCATCCCATTTGTCACCAATAATTTCATTAAAGAAGGCAGTATGATGTCTTTCTTAGTTAGACTCGGGATGGGATATCTATCCTTTGAAGATAACAATGGGTTTTACCATCAAGATAATAGAAATATATATACTTATACAATTGATCTTTCAATTATACATTCAAAACCCATCCAACCCAATTCTTATGTCGAATTACATAATTAGAAGAACAACCAAGTTTTTATTTATATTTCTCGCATGAAAGTTAATAGGGGGATCCCTATATACCTTTGAAGCTTGAATAGTTCCTATAGAGATTTTAGATGAAGACTCTATAATTATAAGTTAAGAACCCAACTTTATGTTCTTCTCAAACATGAATGAAATTAAAGTATGTTTAGAACTAGAATCAAACAATATACTTGCAAGATTGGAGTGTATGATGAGTGTACCCGCTAAAACATCATTTTGATCCTATAATTCATCCATCATGATTAAAAATGAATAACCTTGATCACATGACCTAGGAATAGGTTTATAGTTTTTACCCTCCATTATTTTTGAATTTGGACATTCGTTAGATATATTTCCATGATCCCTACACTTGAAGCATTACACGGAACTTTGTGCTTGCACTATATTCCCTTTTTATTAACATCTAATTATTGACGCTTAATATCTACATGACAGTTTCAGTATATATGGAAATCTCTTCCACACATGTAGAAATTTCCCCTTCCCTGATGTAAATTCTGGAAATGATTCTTTACATAATTATTTCTTATTTTATTTTGTACTTTCTTACCATCTGGATTCTTTTCAAACTTTTTTTCTATCCTTATTTTATATTTATTCTCTCTATGAGTAAAAATTGAATATCTGAACTCCATTTCAACTTTCAGAGAACATTGTAATATATCTTCATAACTCCTAAAGTTTCTTATTTCCAATTCTTTCTATATATGGGGTCTCACTCCACTGAAAAATATGTCGATTTTCCTTTTTGAATAGCTAACAAAGAATGAATTATATCATGAAAGACTTCTAATATTCTTCTCAAAATTCCCCAACAATTCCTTTTTTGATTATTTCAACTGCAGAAATTCCTTCTCAATATTAATACAGAGGGTATTAAGAACATAATTGTTACAAAAGACTTTTTTGAAGTCTTCCCATTCTATAGATTTCACCTCATCCCTTGTCTTCATGTTCGTAATCAGTCCCCACCATTAATCAGATTCTCACTGTAAGATGTATGCTTCCAACATAACATTTTCTTGGTTAAAACAATGGAGTATAAAAAATATATTATCTATAGTATTTAACCATTATTCAAATATTAATAGGTTATATCTTCCACTAAAAATATGTGTTTTATGATGCATGAAGAAGTAAACTGCCAGTTATTCCTTTTTTGGTGAATCTAAACACTCCACATGGTTTAGGTTGTTATTCATGACATTAGCTAACAAATTAATCATCATCATGATGTTTTCAACTCAAACTCTCCCCATATTGTTATGGTCATCACTACATTGATCATTTAATTTTTTATTAACATTAGTCCTTTTAAATCTTCCCATTTTTTTAAAAAATAAAACCTAAGTGATAAATTTATTATTATGAGGAATATTTTAATAAAAATTTTAAATGAAATAATAATACTCAAATTTTCTAATATCATGCTTATAGGATGATATAAACAAATCTTAAAATGGTTTCATTGTCTATATATATTTCATTATGGTTTGTAAAAAGAATAGTATTACCCATAGCATATCCCTAGGGAGTGTCAAAGTAGGTGTGAAATAAGAAATATTTTTCGAGCACCAATTGTGGATCAAGTCAAATCCCAATTCACCCTTTTCAAGGTTATCGCCCCTAGGTAAAACTATACTAGAGATACATCCACTAATTATATCCAAGTAGGGATTTTCTTATATAAAAACCACTGGTTTTATAGTTCACAAAAATTTGCGGATATTTTATGATATTTAGACTTACCCCTATGGATTTTACAAATATTTTCTATTTATAATTTCCAAAAATTACTAAACCTTTCCTATGGTACCAAATATCGATACCCTCATTTTTAATACTTTAATTTTAAATTAAATCCATAAAAAATTATTACATTAGTAACTTCAAAGGATATTTTCATGTATAGTGTCTTGGAAACTAGGTACATAATATATTAAATACATAAGGAAAAAATTAAAATGAAAATTATTTAATACTTTTGAATTAATCGTTTTTAATTCTATCATATGTAACCTCACTATAAGTAATATTCTGGCAGCATACATCAATAAAAAAGGGTGAGTATAAATCCCATTAAGGGATAAACAAAAGAAAATTGAACATAAAAAATCAACATGGATTATACATGAGGAATAACATGAGAGAATAATCATAAGTAAATGATTCATAATATAGAAATGTGGATAAAACATTAAATTAGATATTTATAAGAATATCACTAAGGTTTATCACCAAGGCATCATAAAAAATAGTTACCAAGCTTATTCACCAAGGTATTGTAAAACATATCATCTCTTGAGATTAATTCTTTACCTAATGCATTGGATATCTATAAGGGTGAACACACTATATTTCATATTTGATTTTATCCATATTGATGATAATAAACCATTTTATCAATAATCTAGGGATAATAAAGACTAGGGTTCATATATAATCATTGAGTTTATAATAAGTGATTAAAGACTTAAAAATTTCATCATTTTAAATCAATGAAAATGGAATGTTGGTTTAATACATGTAAATACATAAATAAATAAATTTTTTACATATAGGTTAATTCCCTTGGATAAGAACTAGGGTTGGGTATTCACGATATAATAATATTTCATGTAAAAGAAGAAAATTCAAGAAATGGATTCGACATCATGATTTTATACAAATGGATTAAGGAAAGGGTATAATGGGAGGGAACCAAGGAATCCAGTTAATATAACATTATTTCCGTAGTAATGGAATAAGAAAAATATGTTTGAAAAGAAATTAATTCAACACATACAAAACATACCGCAAAAGACTTACTTGAATGGAAAGAGGAAGTGAAGAATTCTCATACCTTGAAGAGTTGTTTCCTAGAACCCAAGGATGGCACCTTAAGGCCTTTAAAATACCTTATATGGAAACTTTTGGAGGTTAAATGGCCATAAATTCGTGGATAATGGATATTGAGTGGAGATGAATAGTGGTATTGGTGTCTATTTATAGTAAAAGAGGAGGAATTGTTTAATAATTTCTAAATATTATTCTAGGAATTATAAGTTGTGAAAAATGAAAAAACCGATGAATTACCCTTGGTTTTTTATCACGTGATTTGTAATTTAAGTTATTACTTATATTATTTTAATTGATTAGAACCTAAATAAATTTTTTAATATTACTTTGGACATGAGAAAGTAAAATTTTCATAAAATATTATTTTTAAACCAATAATTTCAAATTTAGAGTTATGAAATACATATATAGGTTTGGAAAATGATTTAAAAACATTAAAATACATAATATTAATAAAATAACATATTTTTGGTCTTGGATTATGTATAATATATTATTAAATTATTATTAATTATATATGAATTCATAAATCATAACGAAAACACAAAACTGTATTAATCTTATTTACTATAAAATAAATTATTTTCAAAAATTATAAAAATTTAAACTTAAACTAATTTTGTCATGATGATTTAAAATAATTTTTTTATTGTATCAAAATTATTCCCTAAATTTTATAATTTTAACTTTAAAATAAAAACTTCTATGTGGTTAAATATAAATTTTTTTACGATATAGTAAATTTTCTGACATATATAAAATTTGAGAGGAAATTATAATAGTATATTATAATTTATATTTAAATAAATAATTTTTTAAAATAATATTTCATGAAAAGAATTTTATTTAGAATAATTGAATTTATTATTGAATTTTATTTGTTTTTTGAAATTAGAATTTGGTTTTATTTGTATACAAAAATAATTTTATCAAATTCATATTTTATTCAACTGTATTTTATTAAATAAAATAATAAAAAATGGGATAACTATTTTATTTCTAAAAATAATATTAATCGTTTTTCAAGCCAAGTTCTAGATAATATCCCCTTATTACATAGGCATATTCCATGAGGGTAAGGTGTGAGATTTTTGTAGTTTCATGGGGTGGATCTATTAACATTGACATTGTAGTGATCTCTAATAACATAAAATTTTTCCATGTGTGATTTAATTCAAGCCTCAACTGTTGAATATCAATTTGGGATTGGTTGAGGGAGAACCCTAGTGACACTTCATGCCTCACAATTTTTGATAAATGGGATACAAATAGTATGACTCTACAGGTTAGTGCCATCATTTCTCCTTTTTATAACAATTATCATCTATCATTACCATTTATAAACACTAAATATAATGATAAAATGATTAAAAAATTCATAGTTTCCAACAATAATATTGACCAATGTTCTATTGACCAATGTTCAGATTATTATTCCCAATGGTCAGGAAACTATTCCAAATGATCATGTAACTATTCTAATGGTAATATTAGCTTTATAAATACCTCTTCATTCCTCAAACATTATTTACTAAAATTACACTCAAGGTTCTATATTTATAGAAAATAATACCCACAACCCACATTGACCAGTGTCTCCATACCTCTGGGATTGAAAGAGATGTATATCTCATTCTTAAAGAATAACCACTAATTTTTCTCTTGGAATTATATAGATATTCCAGGTTTAGATCCAAAAGTGTCCACCCATCGCCTAGCCCTTCCAAATGCCCATCAAGGTTTCAAAAAAGTACACAAAAGAATGCATACATTGCATGATTCAAAGGTGGAGTCTAAAGATGATAGGATTATCCATTCCAGCTTCAATCGAGAGGTGGAATACCTGAAATGGATACACAACATTGTCCCCGTTAATAAAAATAACAAGTAAATTATGGTCTTTATCGATTTCAAGGATCTCAATCGATATTTTTTAAAATATTATTTCCTAGTTATGATAAAAAAACTCTTGGTCAATGAAACCGTAGGCTTTAGATAACATTAATTTATGGAAGGGTATTTAGGGTACAATTAGATCAATATGTATCTTGAAGATAAGGAAGTCGTTGCTTTTATGAATCCTCAAAGAATATTATATTACATGGTTATTCCCTTCAGTTTGATGAATGTTGGTGATACATACCAAAATTCTACAAAAAAAATCAATACTTACTTAGAAGGATCATTGAATGTTATATTTACAAACTAATGATTAAATCATGTCTATGCTGCGACCATTTCACCAGTATATAAACAATGTTTTAGAAAATTTCAACAACACAACTTGAAGATGATCGCTATAATGTGTGATTTCATGGTAACATTAGGGAAACTCCTTAGCATTGTGTTATTCTATGATGACATCAAGGTCTACCCAAAGAATACTAGTGTCATACCTATAATCCAACCCCCTTAAAACCTAAGGGATTTGAGAGGTATTCTAAGATGAATTTATTAAATTAGGTGCTTCATAGCTAACATGGATATAAAATTCCTCCCCTTAATGAAGTTATTGAATAAGGGAGATTCTTACCGATGGGATAATGATTTTCAGGAAACCTTCAAGAACATTAAGAAATATCTACTACAACCACCTTTCTAAATGCCACCAGTATATGAGAAGGAACTCATCTTATATGTTGTCATTTCTAAAACATCACTCAATTCCCTTCTCATGCAAAAGAATGATGCAAGGAATAAAAAGGGTACCTACTATCTCAATCGATCAATTCTATATACTAAGACCTGATATTAAAATATTGAGAAGAACTCAAATGGACTCATATTTGAAGTAAAAAAGTTGATACACTACATGAATCACCATGAAGTTCACTTGGTCTATCATATCTACTCACTCGGGTATATTCTCAACCACCCTATAATGATCAGATGTTTAGCCTGATAGATGGTAATCCTAAAACAATACGAAATTCAATTCATGACACAAAATTCAATGAAAATAAATTCCCTAGTTTATTCCATCACAACACATCATGTACTAAAAATCATGCCGGTAAAACTAATCTCTTATAAGATTATTTTTTTTATGTTCATGAACCTCCACAAACATGAGAGATGTATTTTAATGGATCCACTCAGTCTCTAACTAGAAAATTAATGGGAATATGAAAGATAAACTAAGTTTTTCTAGGGATAGTATTTATCTCCCTAGACAAGGAAATTCTTCCCTATTCCTTTATGTTATTAGAAGGCCTACCTAAAAATGAGGTTGAATACCAAACCCTTATTATACACTTATAACTGTCCCTATAGCTATAGATAGTCCATATAAATGTAAAAGGTGATTTGGAGCTTGTAATTTAGAAGACCCATGATAAATACTCCATCAAGAAGGAATATTAAACTCCTATATTGGCTATGTGGTGGAAGTGATGGTGGTGTTCTCTTATGTACCAATGATGAACCACATCCCCCATTCACACAATTCTCATATTGATGCATTGGTTAACACAGACATACCCCTTGCCAATCCAGACTACGATGAGATATTATTCCACATCGGACACTAAATGGTAGTATCCCATGTCATCATATATGACATGTAGGAGATAAATAAAATCCAAACTTCCCAATGAATGGATGATCAAATATTCATTATTGGATAGATGATACCAATAATGGAATTACTCAAAAAATAGACCCTCCCATCACACTGAAGAAAAAATGGAACAAATTTAACATTGATCATGAAAATTCTCCCTTCATAATGGGATGAACAGAAAAAAATCTCAATAAAGGTGGATTTAATGGAGTCCTACTCAGATGAATCATAGAAAGAGATAAACTAGTTGTAATGTTGTAATTCCATGTAGGCTCGCATAATTATCACCAATATGAAACTATACTCTCCCAAAATATTAAGAGTTTTTGTTATTTCTATCTGATGATGGTAAAATACTATACAAAATTCACTAAGAAGTGACATGATTGTGAACTACATAAACACTTTGTCTATAAGGTTTCATAGTTGATTGGCATTTCAAAATAATCCTGGCCATTTTTCTTATGTGGAATGGATGTCGTGGGGAAATATCCCTAGATACATATAACTTGTTCCACTACATTATTACCACTTCCAACATAATTTAAAAATGCGACGATCTCATACCCCTAATGGATGTCAAGATGAATAACATCATCGACTTCATGAACATAAATATCATCACCAGATTTCATGACTTTTATACAAAACAGATGGTCAACAACCCAAACATCTAATCTAATTAGTTGAAAATGCAATACTAGAAGTATAAAACGGATTCCAACATTTTTCCTCATTATAATGTGGTAGAAAATAGGAAAATAAAGGCTTTTAATAATAAAGATTGAAACATACTTTAGAAATGGAGTAAAAAATGAAAAAAGATCTTAACTAGAAAAACTCCTACATGCATTATGGTCCTATCGTACCATCACCCACACTGCAACACAAATGACCCAATATTCACTTGTCTATTAAACAGTGGAAATGTTTCCCAACAAAGTCAAGTAACTATCACTATGAATTTAAATATATATTCCATACTTAGAAGATTAAAAATCCCAAAAGATACTTGAAGAGTTAGAATGTCTCAATGAGAAGAGGGTCCACACATTACATAGTCTAGAAGTACATTAGAATAAAATTATGATACATTTCAATAAGAATATTGGACTCAACCCATTCCATCAAGGAGAGCTAGTATTGTTTCTTAGAACATCAATGATATTGGGGAAGAATCCTCTAATGTTGGATCAAAAGTAAAAAGTGACTTATTTCACACACAAGGTATATTATAATTTATGTTACACATTAGAAAAAATGGATGGAGAATGAATCACCCCCCCACACCACTAATTATAGGTTTCTCTAGAAATAAATTTCATAATTCTTTCGTGAGAAATAGTCTGAGATTCATGACTTTAAACTACCCTATGAAAATTCTATCAGAAATACATTAAACTGCAAAACAATTCATTTACTTTTCACATGATGTTAAATTGAAAAATATATGGTCCATCACAGGAGGCCTTAAACTCGTTAGAGTGGAACACCATATGTGACCCATGAATCACATGAGACTAGATTGATACATAATAAATTTGTTTTCCCCATAAGTGATCCAAAACAGTACTGGTGCTTTTACATAAAAGTACTACATGTGGTGTGATTCAAAATATTTTTGGATATGTGGTGATGTCAATATATCCTACTCTAGACCAAGTAAAATAACATAAAAATAATATAAAATGAGTTTCTCTTTCCACTTAAGTGTTATAAATTCTCTCACGATGTCTCAATATTTAACCCTTAACTCATTTATGATGAGCCTTTTCTTACTCAGTATTGGGACAAGGGCCTCACACTTCACTTATAGATCAAAACCATGTAAAATCAATCCCATGTTCTGGTGGTAAGATTGTAAATTGCATAGAAACCACATATTCACCACATGATTTTTAAATGCATGGTCACTATTAATTCCAAATATTATTAAACTACAAGGAGGATGTCCATCCCATGTGACTATAAACTACTCAAAAAATCCCATATGTTTCATCCACCTTCACCCTCATAAGAGAGGTCAATCAATATATAATGATTTTTCACATGGTAAGATTGTTCCTTAGAGAATTAATACCCCATGTTACTTTTATATCTGTTAGATTTATGTGGAAATCATCCTTAAAAAAACTATATGATGGATGATTCTCATCACTATAGCTTCATCCAGGTACTCTATAATGGACCCATCCATTGTTCTTATAATCAAAATATTAATATTTACCCTCTTTTGAATGATTAAGATCTATGTAGGATATTTCGAAATGGTTTCTCTAGTTTACAGACCCGTGATAGGAATAAATTCCCCTTACCTTGTATATGAGTCAGATATATCTAGGGAACCATCCTTTCTAAAGAACTACATGTGACCTAATCATCTACAATGAGATACATAATGACACATGGATGTAAAATACTGGACCCATCTGTAATCTCAAGAATAATAATGTGACCTTTTTTTCCATGGAATGTAATCCATATCTATATAGGGGACCCTTTCCTCATCAAGAACTATGTATGTCTTGATTTTTGACCATATATTATATATAGTGATGCCTAAATCCCTTATCATGGGACCAATTTCAATTTTAAAAAATTCACCTACACAAGAGTCATATTTATGCAGGAGACTTTCTCATCTTTATTTATATGAACTATATGTGGCGGGATTTCTGACCTTTTAGGATATGCAGTAGCACCTGGGTAAATTTTCTTTGGCCCAGCTGTAGGTCCATCATAATACTCTCCTCTTCTCAGTCCATATAAAAATTATTCACCCCATTTGGCTAAAAAAATAACTATTACCCAGTAAGTGAAAATCAAATCCCAATATGAGAGACCTTATCCTTACAATAGTTAGAGATAAAAGACCTAAAAGATAGTGGATGGCTTATATTTTGAGAAATAACATGCATTTTACCTCAAATATGAGTCTAATCTATGCAGGGGACCATTGTTTAAGAATAATGTTTGGATTGATACCTATCAATAAATGATACGTATTAGTTCTTGGATTATCTATCTTTGGACCAAACACAATCCTAAAAATAATAATACACCCTTCTTCTTCCCTATATAACAGTTAGATATATATTGGAAATCTAGCTTGAATTATGTAACTATGTATGTTATCATCACTAAATAATATACGAAAATTCCCCTTTCACCTTGATGTGTTAGCCTAAATCACCTCATTAAATTTCCATGATCTAAGATGAAATCCCTTTTCATTTTCCTTGTATATGAGCTAGATTAGAGATGGGGGACATTATATTCAAGAACTATGTATGGAATGATTCATGTTCCCTAAAGATATGCAGTTACACCCAGGTCCCCTATCCTAGGAAGACCCACAAATCTATAAATAAAATACTCCTCCTACCTTATTTTTTGAACCTTTATAGAAATACATCACTACCCAATGGCCCTGCACTAAAGTAGGCCTTGATCTTGGTTCCTTACACATGAGACAGATCTGTGTAGAGGTAGCCTCACAAATATCAAGTATGGATTAATAAAACTGACCCTCTCCCTATTTATGAGTTTGATATCTATAGTATGATATATAAAATCTATGTGTGAATTGATTCATATATCTATAGGATAAATAGTGATGCCAAGATCATATGTCTTAGTCCCAGTAATAAAGTTTAATAAAAGAACCCCCTCTCAACATATGAGTTAAATATATATAAATTATTTTCATTAGAAATGATGCAAGTGGATTTATTACTATCCTTACTAGATGAAAAGTGAAACTCATATGGTTCCATCTATGGAAATCATAAATTTTTCCAACTCATCTTGTTGCATGACTGAATCACCCATCACCCTTGATATGTCTCATCCACTCTCATCACTAAAATGGGTTAATTTTTCCCCATTAATCTATCATATCCAGGAAAAACTAGAAATTATAAAATGGAATCATCCTAATAATGAACATGATATATATGGGTATCCTCAACATGGGTTATCTCTTTTATAGAACCATGATATAGTAATTTTTCTCCCACATTTCTCATCCCTCTTTTTCATCCACCCTTTGCCAACATGGTATGGGTTTTTCTCTAACCTTCTGTTGTTTCTCACAATTAGAATGAATCTCATTATATTCGAGGTCTGTGATGATCCACCCCATTGGGAATAAAGTGGAATACCATGACCTATGATAATAGGTATGACTAGTCCACTTTGAAAGATCATAAACTTCCTAAGAATGGATGAGTCATAGAGACCCACTTTTCTTCGGTATGAGTTAGACCTATGCTATTTTCTCTTAAATATGAGTCATATTTGTGCAAAACGTGCCGCAATATATGTCTATTTATCCATAACTTTATGTAATCATAAATATACCCCCATTTCTCATCATAGTAGTGTGATGTTCAACCACATTGCATCAGGTCCTTCTTGAATTACTTTAACTATGGAAAATTTATTTTTTGATCACATAATGTTAAACTATTTGAAATTAGTGTCCTCATTGCATGACATTATACAAAACATAAAATCATCCATTATCATTCCTTATCAATGTAACATAATATTTTGACTCTGTTCAAATAAGGATTGGGTTACTTCAATCGTCATTATGAGAACCTATGTCCATAAACAACACTTTGTGTCTTGAGAGTCTCATACATCTAGAAATATTCCATATCCCTTGGAAAGGAATGTCTCTTGATTAAAGGGACCCGTATATTTTATTATAGATGAGTTGGATATAAATATTATCATATGGACTATCAACTGGAGTCATATTTACCTTAAAAAAGGTCCATAATCCTCCTAATTCTTGATTGGAAGACAATAGAGTTTGTCACCAATGATTGTTTCACGTTCATCCCTTGCATGATTTCCCATAGCGTTATTAATGATCCAAGAACCATGATCCATTATTTATATCAGTTTTACCTCCCATTCAATAAGGTTTTGGAGTATTCTCAACCTTAATAATCCTAATTAAGTTCTTGTGTCACACATCTCCCTCATACTTGGTCTATGCATCATGGCCACAAAATGAATTCACGTGGGTCAAAGGTGTACAACCATAAAATCTATACTTTAACAGTCCAAATTGAAATACCCTAACTACTAGTAAAATAGACATTAAACTAGTTAGACTAAAAACTTGTGAAGGGTGGTTTGAGTAAAATCTAGGTCTCCTTTATGTAACCTCTACATATTTGGAGCATAATAAAAAGTTAGATCATAAACAAAAAGAGTAAGAAATATGATAGTTTATATATTATGACCTTAGAAAAAGCTAATTTTAAATCATGGGAACCTTCAGTCTAGGAAAGATTCAACATGATGATTTATCAAATCCCTTCTCCTTGATTATGTTTTAATCACCTAGTGACATGACTTTTAGGTTTCTAGAACCCCCAGTAGACTTCTTTTTCCAACATACTAAATTGATCAACTGTTGGAATCCTCACAAATATTCCATATCCCATGGTAAAGAGAATATCTAGATTCAACAAACCCCTCTGCATGACTATGCATGGTTTTGATCTTCATACTAGCCTATTTACTTTCTACTATAGGCATATTTTCCTTGAAAAATGGTCCTCTGATCCCCATGAGCCTTGAAAACATTGTAGAGGAGCACACTATCCTAGAGTGATTTGTGAATATCCCCATCATTTTTATCCCATCTCAGCATCCTTGGTTCTAAATTTTTGGACATGATCTACATAACCCATAATCCAACTATTCAAATATATTCAACTTCCTTTATGTTACATCAACATATATTTTTCATATTTTTGAAGTAGGTATGTGGTACCCTGTTCTCGAGCATTTTGTTGGTTCTCATCAGATAAACTTAAATTTCATGATATATGATCCATGCCTCATGACCATAAACTGAATTACATATTTTTTTAGGTAGTTTATACTAGATATTGAAACGTCATTCACATTATGTTTCTCTTGGCCCTTATCATACGATCTATCTCTAGGGTGACAAAATCCTACTTTGATATCCCATTTCCACAATACATACTTCATTGATCAAGTGTTTTAATATCAAAAAATATTCTATATCCCTTACAGAGGATCATGTTTGGCCTCATGGGACACCTTTTCATAACTATGCATGAGTTGAATCTAAAAAAAATATTTTTTATAATCGATCCTAGGTATCTTTTTTTAAGGAATATATAATCCTTGTGAATCTTAACAACATTGTAGGGGATCTCATCACCTCATAGTGATTTGAGAGAATCCCCAAAAAATTTATCCAATATCATCATCCCCAATTCAAACTATTTGGTCATGATTTACAAAACCCATAATCTAACTATTCCAGTAGATTTGACATCCTTGATGCTACATCACCATTTATTATACTCATTATTCAAGAATGGATGCATGGTTCCATAACACTTCATAAATTCTTATCTTTAAAACATGGATAAAGGGTATCATATCCCTTCTTAAAAATCCATCCTCCATAAACCACTTCATTTCTTGATTGAATGAATCCTAATAAAATCTTTCATGGCCTACAGTGAGTAGCTTACCCATATTCAGGGGACTCTCTCCTAGACTATGCATTAGTTTAATTTGTATAAGATCCTCTGGCCTATCATCCATATGTGTCATTTCCTTGAGAAACGTTTATAGGATCCATGTGATACCTGAAAAAATTATATTGGAAGTCATCACCCAAATGTGATTCATAATCACCCCACTCATATATGTCTTACCTCGTCACCCTGATTCAATCCATTTGAGAGATGATTCACGCATCCATGCGTCATGTATTCAATAAGTGATACTTTTTTCATAATATATAGTTCAAGATATGTTAAATTAAACTACATAACTATATTTTTGAAGAAATATTACTTTAAAATTATACAAAATATGGTCCATTTTAAATTTCCATAAACTACAGAAACATATAGACCAATCTATATGAACTTAAACAACAACAACATATGGTTAATGATAAATAACCTCAAACTACAAAAACAAATAGTCTAAGATATATGATCTTAAAGTACATCAATATATGGTCCAAGCTATATGACCATAATCAATAGAAACATGTGGTCCATACTCTATGAACTTATACAAAAACAACATGTAGTCAATGCAATATAACCTTAAACTAAAACAACATACAGTCCAATCTATATAACCTAAAACTATAGAAACATATGGTTCATATTTATTCAACATAAAACATTAGATACATTTTCTTGACTTCCATAATCTTAATCTATCTAAGGAAAGAGATGTGATACTTACTAGACCAAAAACCCACAAAGGGTGGTCTGGGAAAAAGTCAGGTCTCTACTCGCTAGATGTTCACCTTATGTGATGTAGGTAAATATTATAATTAATGAAAAAAATGTCCAAAAAGAATTAGTTTTAAAACCCAAAAAGGTATTCCTAATAAAAATTAAATCATATTCCTGTTAATCCTTCCAAATAAGAATCCTAGGAAAAAGTAAGGGAAAAAAGAAAAAGAAAGAAAGCTTTTGGGACCCATTATATGGCCCCAAAAATAGTCAAGTTCTTCTAATTAGGACCATATCCTAGGAAAAATTTATTGAACTCACTCATTATGACATACATTCTTGAGTCACCACCTTAAACCAAATCATTTGTAATTATTCTGAATCGACTAGACATAGTGTTCCAATAGTTGTGTTTGTATCTATATACATCTATGATCCATTCAAAGAAGCAATTTCTTATGGCCATGAATCATTATATTCAAATAAGGATTGAATTAATATTCTGGTAGAGGATAAATGTGTTTCAATGACTTATAAATATTGATTCATTAATATTCCATGGATGACAAAAGCTGAGTAATAAATTTTGACAACAACACATTGATTATATTCCTTCCACTTACACTCTATTCTCATCACCTCGAAGAGAGGTAAGCATAAAAAAGATGTTACACAACATAATACATACCCACTGATGTATTAAATTTATAAAGAAAGTGATATAACCTACCCCTCTCCCTTCTATTTATATGACTATTTTTAGAATATCAAAAATCACTTGGAAAGAAAAAATACATATGGAAGCCCAAGAAACTCAGGTGGGGATTTACATCCTTAGAACTAAGTCCTCGATTCTTCATTCGGATGTGAAATCTGAGGGTGATAATTTTTTGATTCCCACTAGAAAAAAATTGGAAAAGTAGATTTGGGAAAATACCAAAAAAAATCTATTTTTGTTCAAAGGAAAAGAAGATAAATATTACATCATTTCTAGATTGCATGACAACTTGAGGGTCATTATTTTTGGGTTACATGACTTCATAACTGGCATTGGCACACATTATCATGTAACACCAACTAGATCACATGAATCTTTGAGGAAATGAAAATGTGAATATCCATGATGATGTTATCATGTGATAATTTTTTTTCAAGTGATGTCCCAGATACTCAATTGTTTAACCCTATGTGAATTAGGAGAAAATTACTATTCATGGAAGGGATCTCTCATAGTCATTTTTGTTTACGAGATTCCCCTAAATTAATTTGATTCCTCCATGAAAATTGATCATGAAATAAACTATAGGATGAGACTTTCTATGATGGGTTTATCTTAATATCACTATTCTCTACATGATGCACTGGGGAATGTCATTGATGACATGTGACGTAATCACGTGAGGCACATGAGACGACAATGACTTATGTATGTGTTTGTCATTATATTAATATGAATATGTGGCTCAACCACCATTAAATGTAGAATAGATGGGGAAGAACCAACATAAATAAAGACCCCCTTGACCCTCAAAAATAAGAGTATTTTCAACAAAAATTAAAGAGTTAATAAGAATCGATTCACAAAACAAGAGTGCTAATGAGTCTTGGGATTTCAAAGTCTACCATTTGAAAACTCAGTATGAAAATTCAAAATATGATTTGAAAATATCATAAATCATTAATCAAAGGCCTTCCTAAAGGACCACTATTGAAATATATGATCACCTAATGACCCTTTAGTTAATTGATGACATTATGAATTTATGATCATATGATCACATAACGATCCCTTGGACATGCAATTTTATAACACAATTTATTAATCTAATACCAAAAATGTGATCGAATGACCCCCCCCACCACCCATGTCTTTTCTTAATAGTCTCCCCTTACCATTATAATATTTTCATACCACCTAGCATTCATGGGCTTGAATGAACCCCCAATTATTTTACACAGATTGCATGACCCCATGGAATTCATGAGATTTCAGATATCCCACAGGTTCCACCAACTCTCTTAATCCCTAATTTATTATTCTCCCATAAGGTCAAAACCCTTAATATTCTTTCCAATATTTCCTTACTCATATGTAATATCCCTGCAATTTTAATAATGGTTTTTTATCCACTAGTGGGAGAAAAACATATAAACTACATTGACTATGATTCTTATCATAATAAAAATATATATGTTTCATTTTCATGTCTTTATCATACATATCTAATATATATTCATAGAACATCCTTCAAAAAGGCCATATTTTTCACAAAGTCCATGACAACTTCATTAGATTACTATTAAATTCACCCATATATAAATTTTACATTTCAATTTCCTATATGGAATCTCGTAATTCATTTCTTACAGATTCATATTTTCCATGGGACTCATAACCATATTCCTCTTAGGGAAACCCCAGTCTGTAAGACCTATTATAATACAATGTTATATCCAAATTCAATGTGTTTGACCTTCTACTATCTCTTTTTTGTCACATCAAGGAAGACTCACATGGGGTTAGAGATTTGTAACAAACATTCCAATAGTATAAGAAAACTACCCCCATTATGGGAATCATCCTTTGGTGTAAGTCCTAACTCTATGTTTTTCATTCCAAGTGACAAAATCTTGATGAAGAATCTCTGGGAAACTTCATTGTGTAATGCACATACAGATTCAATCTTCCTCTTTCATGAAATGGGTATGATCTATTTCTATCACTTTTTTATCACACTGAGCTCTACTTATGTGGGATTAGATACCTATAATGATCTTTCTATTAGGATGATGAAAATTCATCTATTATAGACTTTCCCCCTAGGTTACCAACTATTTCATCCATTTATCCAAATATGCATACTCCCAATAGAACACATTAGGGTAGCCTCATATGTATAAGCCTCACTCAAATATATGTTGTCACATCTTTTACAACATAGATGCCCATGACTTCAGAATGCATTGACTCAGATTTCCATTTTCACTGGATTTATAGGACTCTTCTAGGACAGAGACCATATATCTCATATTACAATGTATCCACATACGTCCTTACCGTATGATGTCATACTTCAGGGTATGGTAATATCATACATTCTTAAATTGTGTCATTTAAACTACATTATCATTAATTCCATTCTCAATGGGTTCCGTCGAATGCCTCCTTGATATTAAAACCAGCATTATTAACATTTAATCCTTAGTCTCATCATGATGTATCCCCCATGATATCATTCAAATCCTCCTAATTCCTAGATGTACTCACAAGTGTTTGGACTCCTTGTCCATTAAGGCCATAGTCCCCATATACCATCTTCTATTAGTCTATATTTTTTAATTTAACCATTCCACCATCTAGAAGGCTATATTTATTCTAGGTTCTATTATATTATCCTCATTAGACCATATTACAAATGGGGATCACCTTCACAATGACATATCCCTCATGAAACCAACTTATCCATTTTTGGATATACTTACCATGAGTTCATCCAAAAAGGTCCATTCATGTATATGTCCCACGCTAACTGTGGCTATGCATTTCTCACCTAGTAATCCTTACCCTGTGATGTTAAACTTCACATATTAGTCATTATCACAAAAATTTAAATTTTAATGTTCCCCATTAAGTGGAATCAAACTATGTGGGTTCTGATTACTTTCATAAGGATGCATAAGAGCCCATTAATGGGCTCTATACTAACACCATAATCAACTCCCACCTTTATAGACAAAAAAATATAAAGCTCCCAATTTTATATATTTAAGAAATAGAAATATCAAAACTATCATCACTGTATAAGAATGGGAAAAATAATATAAAACCTCTGATACATACCAATATTTTCATTAGTGTATATCCTTGATATGTATAGGTGTTAAAATATGTATTAATTAGAAGATGATTGTAAATGCCTGGGTAACTAGTCCTATATTAGTATTTGATAAATATTTTCAAACAACACGTAAATATATAAGAGAGTCTCAACATATGAGATTATTAAATCCACAGGTTTTGATGAGCTAAAACTTCACACCTCTCAACCAATTTGAGTTCCCAAGAATCATTATTAAGGAACTCAATGATCGTACGCGATTAGAAAATAAGATTGATGCTCATTACTGATGTGGGAATTATTGGCTGTTTTTCACAAATATACCCTATTGGAAAACATTTTAAATGGGTTCTAAGGCTCGAACACTAGTACACCTTGTCTCAAGTCAAAAGAAACAACTCTAAACCAAGTGCCCTTTTTAAAATCACGTTAATATCAAACAAATAAATACCAAAAGACAACAAAATTATCCTAGTAAATTGAAAATAATAATCCCACAAAACCCAAATAAATTTATAACCAAAGGAGTCCAAAATAATTAAAAAATTCAAAGTGGATGGTGGTTTTTCATGGTTTGGCCACATGGTTTGGTGGAACGTGTTCGAACCATAAAATTTCCCGTAGAAAGAAAAACAGAACAATTCTCAGAGACTTCTTATGGTTCTCCAAACTATGTGGGATAACCATGAACCTCTAGTTCTTCCTCTCGTTTCTTCCTCAAAATAGAGAAAACATTCAAATCACCCATAGAATATCAATACAATAAAAACACCATAAATCTAAATAAAAAAGAACAAGGAATAAATTATTAAATCCCATGATTCATGACATACAACATAACATAACATGGTAACTCATGGCTCGATGTGAGTAAGAGCTAGCTATACTCCTCCTATTATACCCTCTTGAATTCTAACAGTCCTAGGTCAAATCTACCAGACTCCATCAAATATCATAGAGTGAAAATTCAAAATTATCCAAACTAGAAAACCCTTAATCAAAGAAATCAAGTTTGGTAGTCACGTGAATTAAGGAATATTCCAAATTACCCTAATCTAGATACTAGAACAATGGAAACCAATTATAGCACACAAGGAGTATTGTTTTCCAATAAATGAAAAAATATGAAAATTCCCTTCTAATGTTTATCATAAACACTATGTGAGTAGGAGTTATGTATTCATCAACATAAAAAATTATCACAATAATATATCTAAGGTGGAAATAATATGTAATTATTTAAATAAACCAAAAAAGATACAATAATATTAAATCAATATCTCTAGAAAGAGTGGTTAATTTGGTTGGTATTACTAAAACGGGACATAAAAACAAATCAAGTATCTAACAGTATCTCTAAGTGACTCAATTGGCCACCCTCTAATTCCAATTACACATATGCTCTATGAGTGATCTAATTGTGAACTTGAACCTAAACTATAATAGGCATGATCACAAGTTTCTATTAGGTATACCAAATCCACACCCCATGTACCACATTTAATAATTGATACATGTCAAGCTAGCTTGAAATACAAATAAAATGTAATTTTTCTACTTAGGACAAAAAATCAATAACATGAAGATTTCAAATATTAAATAAATCTTTTTTTTGAAATATAAAAAAATAAATAAGATGATGAAACTTTATTTAAGTGATAAGGTTCATGAAATGTTCCTTTTAAAATGCCCATGTAAAGTGAAAACAAAGAAATAGAGTTAATTCCTCCAAAAACATTATATAATGAATGAAGGATAGAATTTACTCATTTTGAAAATGAAAGTGAAAAGTAAAAAAACATAATGTATAGAAATAGAAACAATATAAAAGGAAGTATAAAATGGACACATTATTATCACCTGAAACTAGTATTCATGGGAGTCTAGGTGCATAGGGTAAAATCTTGAACATACTAAAATAAGATCCATCCCATCAGCATACATGATGAAATCTAACCACCCTAACACATTTTCATACACTTCATAGACTAATTGAGTGGGAAAATACAAAATAGGGTGAAATCCATATTGAGGGAAAAACCAGAGTGGAATCCTAAACTAGTATAGTATATGCTCTTAGAGATTCAACTATATACACCTGATTTCCTATTATTCGTAAACTAAAGGTAAAATAATTAATATTAACAAATTATAATATGAATATAAATACATATATAAACACAAAAAACATAAATCATAAGCATTACATTTTCCTGGGAACCCTTTATAGAAAAAACCCCTAAAAACAAATAACCTGACAGCTGTGTCATTTAAACAGGATGATATCATTTATTTTATAATAAACTAGGCATGGGGAATGTTCTAAGGGAACATTTTAACTGAGAAAAAGTTCATTAACAATTCCAATCGGTGATCATAACCATTCCTAAAATCATATGAGTTATATAAAAAACATTTAAAAACATTGAAAACCATCAAATATTGTCTAAAATAATATAGTAGTTTTGAATATCTTTTTCAAGAACTAGGAACACCTTATAAAATTCAAAGAATCATATAGAAAAAATTTTGAAGTCAAAAACACCACATGAAATTTTTCAATTCACTTATAAGGGTAATTTGATAATTTAATTATAAATTTTGTGTATGTGGTTGGGTAAAATAAATTTCCAACATTAAACAATGTAGAAACATTTTACATCCCAAAAAATCAAGTGAAAACTATGTGTTCATCATAGGAAATCCATAATTTCACTTGATATTATCATTACATACAAAATACATTAATTTAAAAAAAAATTAATCAATGTTTCGTAATTCAATGATTAATACCTATAGAAAATGAACCGAAAATCTTCATCTCCATAAATAAATGTGTTAATACACCCCTAAGAAGAAAGAATAAACTCCAACAAACCCAAAAAAATCCTAAAATTTAGAAACACCCATGTGAGGTTTTAAACAACTTCTTCCCTTGGTTTCTATGACCGTTCAAGGATAGAACAATGGTAAAAAAGAATAAAATGTTGAGAACAACATTTTTATTATTTATTTTTGAATGTGAAGAAGCAGGTAAACAATAATTTCAATTGTATATAGTGTTTTATTTTTATTTCTACACATAAATAAGTATGTTAGGATAAGAATAGAATAATAACCGTTCATGAGGTATAAGGATTCTATTCATATGAAGTGCTTCATTGAGTACATATCTTCCATGAAGAAGTGTTTAGATGTACCAAAATGAAATATTTTCCATGTGATGTGCTTCCATGATTTATGTTGACCAAATACATGAAATACTATTCTTCCATGAAAATTATTATATGAGTCATGTATCCATGAAAACTTCTTCTCTTAGAATAATCACAAACCTTATGTGAGTTTATATTCTTCTATTTGGAAATCACATGTCTAATATGAGAGCATAAATTCCACAAGTAAAGAGAAGGGTGACTATGAGTCATACCGGAACAGGAGGTACTGTTATTATTTCATATAAGGAAACATGGTGACAGACTGAATAATAGGGGTACATAAATCCATCGATGCAAAGTAAGGTGATATAATAAAGTTTAAATCTCATAATAATTACTATCATGATTCTTGAAAAGTATATCATGAATTAATATAAGGTAGAAGGGATATCTAGTGCATCCGTTAAAGTGTAATTAATAAAATATTAAGATAAACATGTGTTGTGCACATATTTTTTGATAGGATGAAGAAGAAACAATGGATGATTTGGCTCTAAATTCCAACTTCAATAATATCTGTTTGATATTTTTTTAAGGGGAAAAGGGATAATTTATCACAATAAGACTGTAGAGACCCGACTTTTTCCTAATTAGTCTTTGAAATATTTTTAAATATTATTCTAGAGCTAGGCATTGAGACGGTGTGCGATGCCAAGGCCTGATGTTCCCAAAATTAATTTTATAAAAATATTAAATATATTTTATATTACGCACGTCTAGTTAATAAAATATAACTGGATAAATCTAAAATAGTTGATTGTGTTGGAAAACTAAGACAATGGTTGGGTCTGTAACGTGGTGATAACCCTAGGTGTGGCATAATATGGGTTAATGAATGAAGTTCAGACATCTCACTCATTAGTGGAGAGATTTAAGTGTTAAAATTAATTAATTGAATAACTAATTATAATTCCTCCAAAAAACATACTCATGGAAATAAATTATTTTTTTATAAATCTTGTCATTATCATGTTTTATAATAGAGCCTCTCCTATCCTCTCCCATACTCTCCCTTCTCTTGATGATTGACGAACAAAGAAAAATGATAGATCACTGATTCCAGATGGATCAAAACACATTATATCCTCCAGATTTGTCGAAGAGAAGATTCTACATCAACGTCATGTGATTTAATTTAGGTAGTATTTGTTATTTGAATTTCAAACCTTGTATTAAAGGATTGAGCATGATGGGTTTTGTTTCATTCATTTTCGCACTTGTTCTTCTAACCTTGCATGAGCCTGGGTACTGATCTACAATTATTTTTTATTTATCCTAACCCATATTTTACATTTATGGTCATTTCTTCATAAACACTTTTCAAATGATCCAAAACATTTATTTGGTGCCTTTCCTGCCTTCAATCTCTATGCATTCTTCACCGTGGAATTCCCACGAATCCCAGTTCGATTTTTTTCGGGTGACCCAAGCTCGATCAGTCACCAAGAATGATACAAAGTCGCATCGGATTCACCAAGCAGTGATGAAATCATGAGAAAGGAATAGATCAGGATAGTTCACAGAATGAGGATGAACAATCTGGTGGTTTCACAATGATTCAAAGAGAATCGAAGCCGTAGTAGCGCTCATAAGATCCTTTCAAACCCTCGGTTTCAGTTGAGGATGATTTGAAATGAACAGTGAATTTTATTAATGTTCTTTGGATAAATCTAGTAATTTCATAGTGATTCTTGAAAATTATGACCATGGAGAAGGAATATTCAAATCACGGGTAATGATTCGGCGATGATCTGGATTTCAGTAAAAATTCCGGACTACACATCGTGTTCAATGAAGAACACATGACGTGTAGTCCTCCCTCAGCGGCAACGCTAGGGTTTTGGAAATGTTAAGGATTGACCAGAGTTTACTTCCCTTGAAAAATCATATAATAAATTCCATTCTAAGTCAACTCATGTGAAGGAACACATTTCCATGTTTCGACCACATAGACCTAGTTAGGACACACGGACAACATCCCATGTGGACCAACAAACCATGTGCCGAAGCACACAGACATGAAGTCTGGGTACATGGACATGGACATCAGACATGGCATGGTCCCCATATAGGTATGGCATGACATGTATCCCACCTACACAACTTTTCCCCCTACATGGGATGAGAACCATGTACCGACCATACATGACCAGGCAGTGAAGAGTGACTACATGTCATGTGTGCACTTCACACACCTTGTACATTGAAGCTCTTTCTGATATACTTTCAAACTCGAGTATCTCCTTCATTGTAACTTGTATTTTGTCCTGCAAGATTCCTATCCTGAGTGTATTTCCTCGTAGAATGTGATGTTACCATCATATGTGTCTTTTGAGATATGACATAGAAGTTATGGGTGGGAATGAGTGTTGAAGACACCCCATGATGAAATTTTATAGATAGGATCACCAGATCAGTTTTAGGTCACCCTCCAATCATGCTCGAAAGTGGAGTTACCCAATGAAAGATTTGAGATTACCCTCTAATGGGGCTGGGATGACGCGTTCCTTGAGAAATGTTCTGGGGTTACCCTCTACTGGGGCTAGGAAGTGGTGTTCCTCGATGATCATGCTAAGTTTACCCTCTAGTGGGGATGGTAAGTGGTGTTTCTCAATGTCTACCAGAGCAGGACCCTTGCCAGGGTAGTATAGTGACAAGAAGAATTTTTCCTTACCTAAGGACTCATGAGAAAGAGAGGCTCTTTCCCCACCGATATGCATCCTTGTGATTCAACCCAAAACTATACGGGTGATTCAATGCCGCCCAAAGAGGATAGTATTGAGATGTGGGTATTTGAGCCTCTTTGACTTGTGCCTCCTAAGATGTTTTGATGAAATGAGTTACATCATAGATGATTGTTTCCTTGGAAATGCTAGGATAGAAACATTTCTTGGGATGGATTGTGAGGTGGAGATCCCCTTACACTCTCGTTTGGGTTTCTTAGAATGAGAATACCTATTGTTGGGTGGAGTTGAACTCATCTATTCACTTTTACTGCACCTTGTTCATACACTGCTTCTTTCTACTTTTATCTCTTACTACTTTCATTTCACCTCTTCAAGGATTTCTAATGGGTAAGTTTGTACTCACCCCTTCATGGGATTTACCCAACAATAGTCGTGTATTTTCTAGACAACAGAGAAATAGATCGTGAATACAGAGGTGCATAAGTATATGGGCTACATGGACCACGTACAGTGGTTGAGGTTGAGATTCAGGTGTTGGTTCCTCTTTATAGACACATTTACCAATTTTTTTAGGATGGACCTATTTCTGGTTTGGGCATGTGTTTTTTCCCTTTTTACCCTCTTGTTTACACTACTGTACTTTTTATTTTCTAGATGTTCAGGCACACTTAAATTACTTTATAGCAGTTGCATCTTTTATTTATTTTCCCTCTACATATTTCAATGAGTTGTATGTGTGTGGGTTTGTATAGATATTTAGTAAATGTCTTCCCCGAGTTTTTATTTCTTTGGCGCCAGTCTCCAACCCCTCACCTATTAAGGAGGGCTTAGGGTAGTTTTGGCTCGAGGCCAGCTTGGTTTGGTTGATGACAAAGTGGTATCAGAGCAATCTCATTCCATGGGACATTGTTCGGATGTTACCCCTTCAAAGTATTGTTTTGAATTATGGAAAAAATGTTAAAAGTGTCTCAAGAGAGGCACTCAGACTAGGTAGTCCAGTGTTGGTGTGGCAACTGATATAACTATTCACCAGGACCCTGATTACCCTCTAGTCGACTTGGCATACTTAGACACTTGTTGCTGGAAAATGGTACATGCATCATATAGGATTCAAGTCATTGAATTTATTCTTGATTCATCTCTCAACTCCTTGGTTGATTTATATATATATATATATATCTGTGTGTGTGTGTGTGTGTGCTCATTTGACCATGGTACTCCTTGACCTTTTTCCAGATGCCTTTGTGATAGAATTCATCTATGATTCCTGCTCCAATTCATGAAGACGATATGATGATAGAAATTATCTCAGTTTAGGGCCCATCATGCGACCAAATTCATCCAGGTGGATAGGTAGTAGTGCCTCCACCCATCAAGAATCAGTTGGTACTAGGATGATAGGGTGAGTACTTGTGCCAACTAAGTTCACTTTGCGAGTTTCAGCGACAGTGACCACTAGGGTTTCATGGAAAACCTGATCCTCATGCGGTAGAGGGCGTGTTGGAGTCGGTGGTCTGCATGTTTGGACTGGTGTGTACCCCGATGGACTATAGGGTTTCTTTAGAAGTTATCCTTCTTCACGGTGTTATCAGGTGTTGGTGGAGATTAGTTACCCAGATGAGTGATGACGCGACGCTCAAGCGGGATGACTTTCAATATCTCTTTCATGAAGAGTAATACCCCTCCAATTTATGCTCTGTATGGATCTAGGAGCTTCTTCAATTTCATTAGGGTGGGATGATGGTGGAGGAGTATGTATCGAGGTTTACTGATTATACCCTCTACTCCCAAGATATGGTCAGTAAAGGCTACTTCAATGCACCAAAGTTTGAGTAGGGGATTTGTGGAGATAACTGAGATGGAGTATTGTCCATGTACATACCCACTTATACTGAGGTTCTAGATAAAACACTTGTGATGGAGAGTTTCCTGGAAAAGGAATTTCAGGTAGCTAAAACTAATGGTAAGCACGACATAGCTAAGTCTTCTTCACCAGTAGGTAGGCACCTGAAATATCATGAGAGAAGACCCTTATCTGAGCCGACATAGAGCCATTTTCGTGACGGACCTAGATAGTGCAGAGCCAAAGGGAATCCTGGGGAGAGCTGATTTTATACTTGTGATGGGTATGGTCACACGTCCTGGGACAACCCGACCAGGCATACCGAGCATCCCAGGAAGGCAGCAAATGGGCCAGCGTGGATGAGGCAACGCCATGTCCAGGGGTCCCCCAGGTGGGGACAGGGAGGCCCCTATAGAGGTGGATCTAGTAGAGGTGTGGGAGGAGCTGCAAACCGGGGACGAAGATATGAGGTACTCCGACCGCCATTCATCCCATGTTAGGATCAGGGAGTTAGTGGTTGGGGCCACAGAAAACTAAAGGCTATGGACGATCATGATCTAGTGGAAAACAAGATGGTTCGAGGTACGATTTGTGTTTACTCTACTATTGCCTCAGTAATAGTAGTAATAGGTTCTAGCCACACATTTATCTCTCGATTATTTGTTTGGGAGATGGATCTCCCAGTAGAGACACTAGCACAGTAGCTACACCTTTAGGTTCTTACAGAGAGTGCTTCCTCTGTATTTTTCATCCACCGAAAATGCGAGCTATCACTCGGAGTAGATAGGTTTAGGTGGGACCTACTGGTCATCACGATGGACACCTAGGATTTCATCTTGTGAATTGGTTGGATTTCTATGGTTTGAGCCTAAATTGACTGTCACCGCAAATCAGTCAGATTTATTTGTACTGATTGGACACGATTATCCATTTTCGATGAGAGAGATATTATAGAGGGACCAGTGGGAACTGTGAGCAAGAACTCACTGCCTATAAACCATCATATAGAAAGAATGTCTCTTGGAGAAACAAAATATTTAGGTGTCTTGATCCCATCAGTTTTGGAGGATTATATGGACTTCTTTTCCAAAGACATTTTGGGACTACCTCCAAGGTAAGAGTTGGAGTTATGTATTGACTTGCAGCAAGGGACTACCTCGATATCTTCCACCAAATATCAAATAAAACCCCCAAATCACTGGGAGATGTGGTTTTAGTTAGAGAAACTTCTAGAGAAAGGTTACATCAGACCTAGTGTGTCCCCCTAGCCTGCTCTAATTTTGTTTGTAAAGAAGGAAGAAGAGAGTTTATGACTCTTCGTAGATTATCAGTGCCTAATCCAAGTCATGATAAAGAACAATTACCCCTTAATTTGGATCGAAGAACTCTTTGATTTGTTGTTATGTGTAAGATAGTTCCGTAAGATCGATATCAGATATGGCTACCACAATTTGTGAGTTCGTGAGTCTGATATCCCAAAGGTAGAATTTCTATTATGCTATGGTAACTCTGAGTTTCTAATGATTCCATTTCGGTGCAAAAAAATCTCCCACTATCTTCATCTCTTTGATGAACCAGATATTCCAGCCATAATTGGATCAATTTGACATTTTTTTCTTCAAAAACATACTCGTCAACCCTACTATAGAGGAGAAACATATAGAGAACTTAAGGATGATCCCTGATTTTCTTCGAGAGCACCAACTTTACTGCAAGATCTCAAAATTCCAGTTCTGGATAGGGACATGTCATTTCTGAGAAGGGTATAGTTGTGGATCTGGTGAAGGTAGAGGCTCTTCTTTCTTGAGAACCATCCAAGAATACATCATAGGTTTTAATATTTCTTGGCTTGGTATGATACTATAAGAGATTAATGGCTGACTAGTCAAGAATTACAACCCCTCTAACCGCCCTAACACAAAAGGGAAAGATGTTTACCTAGACTGACTAGTGCTAGAAGGCCTTTGGGGAGTAAAGAAAGAGAATGATGAGTGCTATAGTTTTGCGGCTACCAGAGGACACTACTACAAAAACAGGAAAGGGAAGCGCCCCCTTATATCAGCGCTATGCAAAACCGCTGATAAAGGTTACCCTATATCAGCGCTAAAACTTTAGCACTGATACAGGTGTTCTTTATCAGGGATTTTCTAGCGCTGATATAGGGAATCTTTATCAGTGCTAGAAAAGAGCTGATAAAGAACACTTGTATCAGCACTAAAATTTTAGTGCTGATAAAACAACCCTTTATCAGTGCTAGAAAAGTGCTGATAAAGACTCTATGTATCAGTGCTAAAATTTTAGCGCTAATATTGGAATGATTTATCAGCGCTTTTTTAGCACTGATAAAGAGTACCATTATCAGCGCTAAAAATGCACTGATAAAGGTTACCTTTATCAGTGCTAAAATGTTAGCACTGATAAAGGTAGTGTTTATCAGCGCTTTTTTAGAGATGATAAAACCTTAGTCCATTTTTTATAAAGTCGGTCATACAGTGCCCTCGTTTTATCGAGAACTAAATCTCTCACGGTACTAGAACCCTGTGACTCCCCTCTACCACCCGCTGAGTTCTCATTGTCGGACCTCTGCCGCCCTCTCTTCTCCTTGCCGGTCCTCCGCCGCCCGCAATGCCCGGCTTCTTGTTGTTGGACCTCCGCCGCCCTCGGTTCACGTTGCTGGACCATCGCTGCCCAAAACTTCCTCTTCAGATTGTCGGATCTCCGCCACCCGCAATTCCCGTACCTCCCTTTAAGGCATGCTTTCCAAATATTTTTTTAATATTCTTCTTGTTGTTGGTTGAATCATTTATTTGGGTTAAATATTTATGGTTGTGGTGTTTAATTTCATCCTTAGGGCCTTTCCTTAGTTCAGTTGGTGGTTTCCTTCCAATTTTTTGAAGATATCATGAAATAGGTAGGTTGTTCCATTATTTGACATTGTTTTAGGTGTTTAATATGATTTATTTGGTTCTAAAATGGTTTTATAAATTTTCTGCATTGTGGGAAACATGTTTTCCAATTTTTTTGTTGTGCGTAAGGGTTTCATAATGACTTGACTATTGTAAATGGATGTTTGTCATGTGTGTTTCTATTATTGGAAGTGTGATTGTATAATATAGATATAATTTTATATAGGGGGTGGAATTTAGCACAATGGAATCCTAGTTATCTAGGTGGGTAGACTAGGTCTAGTATATTAGGTGAATTAGTCAGGCCAATGATTGGTCTTCTTAATAAGGATATACATAACAAAACTAACTAAACATTCATGTGCTAGGGATTCGAGGCTCAAGTAGGACCTTCATGTCTAAGAGATGCGATCACCAAGAGTTCGAGGATCCTAGGACCCTAGTAACCCTATTACCTTAGAGATTTTCTATAGTGCTCATACTATTCCTACCATTATCTTGTCACATTTACTATCTCTTTTATTTCAAGGAATGTTTTATTTAAATTGTATCTTCCTTTTTTCTAAAAAAATAACATGTTAATGTTTATCATAATTTCATTACATGGAATCTATTTTTGTTGTGTCCTAGTAGGTATGTTGGCTCACACCTTATATACACCCTCAGGTTTTTTAAGACCTTCTTTTGTTTTACCCAATTAAAGGCAAGGTTCCCTTGGTGGTGATGGTGCATATATGTGCTAGTAGTTCCCCTTTTGGTGACTTTTATTGGTTTTGGAATGGGGATGTTGACCCTCATGTTTCATGGAGGCTTGGTTTTATTGTTGGTTCCCTTACCTTTTTTTTTGTTATTTTGGTTTTGGTTGAAATTTTTAAAAGCTTATCCCCTATTGCAGTGTTATCTTTTGGTCTATTATATTGTGAAATTTGGTTATGATATGGTGTTTTATTGTTATTTAATATTTATGGTTTTTACATGAAAAACCCATTCCCAAAGGTGTTACTCAATGCCTAGGCACTAGTTACAACCCATGGGGATTGGTAATTTCCTTTGGACCATCCCACGAGTTGGGTCAGGTGTCAAGTGGGATGGAAACCTGGCCTAGTTCATGACATGAAGTCTACACATATGGATTGTGTAAGTTGAGACCCCATGAGAATAATTATGTGAAACAAGATTTGGAACTAGTGGTAGTACGATTCTCTTTGAGGATGCAACGAGACTACCTTCTGGGAGAGCGCTTTGTGGTTTACTCACACCACAAGAATCTCAGGTACATCTTTACTCAGAGAGAAATGAATCTGAGTCAACAATGATGGTTGGAGTTCCTATAAGACTACAACTTAAAAATCATTTATACTATGGGGAAGGGAAAATTTATAGCAGATTCACATAGTAGGAAGTCCTAGGTTTACCTTTTTCGGGAAGCCTCAGAGCATTTGGCCTCCCTACAACTGACCCTGGTGTAGCATGAGGGTACGTTTTTCCTTCTCTCTATGGAATTGCCTACTAAGGACGTGTGATGGAGTATTAGTTGGGAAACATTTATCAAGTGGTTCTTCATGATCAGACATCCATAAACGACACACCCAACAGATAGTCTGAAGGACGGGATCATGAGACCGTGTTCTATGGGCGGACAATACATCCTATGATAATGTGGGAGGAAGTGGTGTGGGAGTTCCACAAATCTCCCTTATCTATACATCCTAGTATGGGGAATATGTATAGGGATCTTTAGTGATAGTTTTGGTTGTCCAGAATGAGATGGATTGTAGATGAGTTTTTTTCGTGATGCCTTATCGGTCAATAGGTGAAGGCTCAACATCAGGTTTTGGAAGGGTTTTTGTAGCCTCTTGGTATTCCAGAATAGAAGTGGGACAATATATTCATGGAATTCTTCACCAGGCTTCCACAAATAGTGAAGGGCCATGACACTAACTGGGTGGTAGTCGACTAGATCTTGAAGTCGGTGCACTTCCTTAATATTAGGGAGTGGAGTACAGTGGAGATTTTTGGGTAGTAGCACGTGTGAGAGATCATCTAAATTCATGGGAAACCCTTGATGATTGTCTTTGATTCTGACGCACAGTTTATTTCATGATTTTGGAGGGGCCTGCAAGAGGCATTCAGGACCCAATTGTAGATGAGTACAACCTTTCACCCTTAGTCTGATGGGAATGAAGATAACACTATTTAGGTCCTGGAAGAAATGTTGAGAGAGTTCATGACAGATTTAGGCCAGAGCTGGGAGGATCAAATACCTTTGGAGGAGTTCGTTTACAATAATAGATACCACTCCACTATCAGAATGGAACCTTTTGATGCCCTATATGGAAGAACCTATTGGTCGACCTTGTGCTAGATGGAGATTGGAGAATCCTCTCTTATGGGCCCAGAGTTGGTGTAGGCGATGAAGGAGAAGGCACATGTCATTCGTGAGTGGATGAAAATATCCTAAAGTAGATAAAAGTCCTACACTGACTGCCATAATAGGTCATTGGAGTTCAAGCAAGGAGACCACATATTTTTTGAGATTCTCCCCACGACGTCGAATGTGGAGGTTTGGCCAGAGAATCATGTTATCCCCAAGGTTTATCGGGCCTTTCTAGATAGTGTGGAGGAACGACAAGGTTTCCAAACACCATGCCTTAGTCACACAGCTGGAGCGGGTGCACAACGTCTTCCAAATGTCACAGCTAAAGAGATACATGCTTGGCCCCACCAATGTTATCTACTGAGGCAAGATGGATATTGAGGATGGAGACACCTATGCGGAGTGCTTGGTGGAGATCGCGGACTGACTAGAGCAAGCCCTACGAGGACGAGCCATACCTCTGTTGCGAGTTTTGTGGAAGCACGAGAACATGCTAGAGATTTCTTGGGAACGATAGAGCTAGATGCAGGGTCAGTACTACGAGTTGTATATTTTGTTTTTCTTTTTTTGGAAAAAATATTGAATAAGGGAATGATTTAAAGACCCAGTTTTTTCTAATAAGACTTTGAGATATTTTTAAATATTATTCCATAGCTAGGCACTGAGACTGAATTTGATTCCGAGTCCTGGTGTGCCCAAAATTAATTTTATAAAAATATTAAATAAATTTTATATTACGGATTCATAGTTAAAAAAAGATAATGGGATAACTCTAAAATGGTGACTCAGATAAAAAATCCAAGACCATAGTTGGGTCTATAATATTGTGTTTATCCAAGGAGCGATATAATATGAGAAGGTGCGGGAAGTTCATACCCTTCATTTGTTGGCGGAGTGATTTAAGTGAAGTAATTAATTAATTAATTAACTAATGTTAATTCCTCCCAAAACCTAATTTGAGTATATAAATTATTTTTTTATAAATCTTCTCATTTTCTTGTTCTCTAAAGGAGCCTCTCATCTCCACTCCTCTCCCTTCAGTTTATGAACGATGAATGATGAACAATGACGGATCACCGATTTTAGGTGGATCAAAGTGCAGAGGATCTTCCTCCTTCATCGACAAGAACATTCTACATCAACGAAAATTGATTGAATATAGGTAGGGCTTGTTATTTACGTTTTATTCCTTGGATTAAAATATTGAGCTTGTTGGATTTTCTTTCATTAATTTGCACTCTTGTTCTTCAATCCTTGCATGAGGCCAGGTACCGATCTACAATTCTTCCTCGGTTATCTTAAACGAAATTTTAAATTTATGATTGTTTAGAAAATAATTTTTTTCCAAATATCCAAAAAAATTATTCCTTTACTCCCCTTAATTTTTACGCATTCATCACCACGAAATTCCCTCAAATCTGGGTTCGACAGTTGTCAGGTGACTCGAGCTTGATCGGGCACCCAAAAGGAGCTATATTTGCATCAGATTAGCCAAATGATGATGGAATCACAAGAAATGAATAGATATAGAGATTAAATGGAATTAGGATGAACAATCTGATGGTTTCACAATGATCTGAACAGAATTGAAGTCACATCGGTGCTAGGAAGATATGGCCAAACCATTAGTTTCAACCAACGATGATTTGCGAAAAACGGTGAATTTTCTCCATGTTCTATGATGAGATTTAGTAATTTTAAAGAGATTTAAAGTTATGTTGATCATAGAGAAGGTGGATTCAAAGCGCGGGAAAACATTTGGTGAAGATCTATATTTTTGGCGCAATTCCCAACTTCATGCCGGGTTCAATGAAAAACACACGGTGTGTAACCCTCCCTCAGCAGTGACGCTAGGGTTTGGTAAAAGATAAGGATGACAAAAAGTGTAAATACCTTAAAACTCCATATAATAACATCCCTCTTGAGGTGACTCAGGTGAAGGAACACATGGCCATGTTCCGAGAACTTGGACACGGCTTGGCCACACGGACAACATCTCTTGTGGACCAACACGTTGTGTGCTGATGTACACAGACACAACGTCTTGCTACACAGAAAAGGCCAGTGGACACGACCTGTTCTCCAAATGGTTTGGGAATATATTTTATCCCACCTACACGGCGTGTTACCTTACATGGGATTAGAACCGTGTACTGACCAGGCACGACCAGATAGTGAAGAGGGACCACATGTCGTGTGTCCACTTCACACACCGTGTACTTTGAATCACTTTTTGAGCGACTTTAAAACTCTTGTATCTCATTCATTGGAACATATATTTTAGCACGTGAGAATACAATCTTAGGTTTCTTTCAATATAGAATATGATGGTACCATCAGATGTGGCTTTTGAGATATGAAGTTGAAGTTCCAAGTGGGCATGTGTGGTGATGACACCCGATGACGGCAGTGAATAGACAGGATCACCAGAACCCTTTCAGGTTACCCTATAGCCATGAATGTAAGTGGCATTCATTGACTAATTTTCTGGTCTTATCCTCCATTCGTGATAGTAAGTGGCATTCCCTGACGACAATTACGGGCAGACCCTTCAACGGGGCTAGGAAGTGAGCTTCCCTGATGATTGTGCCGATTTTACCCTCCAGAGGGGTTGGGAAGTGGTTTCAATCGATGACTACCAGAGCAGGAACCACATCTATGCAGCACAGTGAAGAGGAGTGGTTTGTAATTCCTATGAACTCATGAGAAAGATAGGCACATTCCCTACCGAGACACATCCTTGTGATGGGACCCAAAATCGTGTGACCGAGTCAGTGTCGCCCAAAGCAGATAGTATCATGGTGTAGTGATTTGAACCCCTTGACTTATTTCTTCTAGGATGTTATGATGAAATTTGGGTCATCATTGATGATTGTTACCTTAGAACTGATAGGCTGCTTTCTTTTCTTAGGATGGTCTTTGATATGGAGATCCCCTTACCCTCTCATTTGGGTTTCTTTGAATGAGAATATATATTGTTTGGTGGAGCGATACTCTTCTATTCACTTTTAATATACCTTGTTCCTACACTGCATCTTTCCAGTTGTATCTCTTACTATCTCCCATTTACCTCTTTGGGGTATTCTACTGGGTATGTTTGTACTCACTAGTGAATGGGATTCACCCAACCCCGGTCATGTATTTTGCAGAAGATAGATAGTTCGATCGTGAATACAGAGGTGTATAAGGATACGGTCTTCAAGGACCATGTATGGTGGTCGAGGTTATGATTTAAGAGTTGGTCCCTTTAAGTAGACTCTTTTACCAGTGTTTCAAGTTGGACCTATTTCGGGTTTGGGAGTGTTTGCTTCCATGTTTTACCTTGTAGTTTTCCCTATCGTTCTTTGTATTATCTTGAGGTTCATGAATGACTACATTACATTATATAAATTACATATTTTATTTCATTCCCCTCTTCACCTTTTCATTTATTTGGGTTTATTGTGTGTGTATAGGTGTTTAGCCAAAGGCCTTACTGAGTTGTTATGCCTTCGACACTAGTCAGAAACCCCTGGCCTATGGAGGCAGGCTTGGGGTTTTTACGGCTCGAGGATGACTTGGGATAGGTCGTGACAAAGATTTTTTCCATGAATAATGTTTGAAACCATAGTTTTTGGGGATTCATTTATTCTGTTGTATGGAAAATTATGAACTTTGAAATTATCATAAAAAGAATGAGGTAGAATTTTAATTGTAATTATAGATAAAGAATTCAAAGATTGAAGTTGGCTCAATCCCATCACTATAAAATTCATATATTGATCCATAAATGAGGATTTAATATATAAAAAGTGATATTTTAAAATATAATTAAGAATCCATGAAATTTTTATATATATTCATGCATTTATGAAAAATTATAGAAGTAGTTTCATATGGAAGTTATTATGAAGACCAAAAATGATAATTCTGGTAATTTGAATTCATATTTATTTATGTAGTGTTATAAATCTCTGAATAAAAAATAAAGAGAAAACATAATTAATGATTCGTGATATATACTTTATAGTTGTTACATAATGAGTGTATTTTCATTGTGTGGAAGAAGAATAGAGATTGAAAAAAGAAGAGGTATAAGTTCTTTCTCATTATTGTGTAAGAACTCAAAAAGGAAGAATATTTGACTTATACAAGTTAAAGTTTGAAAATTTCAAAAAAAAACAGTGATGATGTGTTGAATCTTGTTGGTGAAGGTTTATTACATTGTTGAAAAATTTGTTTCATCATATTATCTATGAAAGAAGCACGTGAATTTCCAAAGGACTACAGTGAAATATAAGTGATGGATATAACATTCTTACTATAAAATGTAAAGGATTATTTTATAGTATATTTTTTGATCTTGTATTGTTTCTGAATCATTCTAATGACTAGCTATTATTATTGGACAGTGAACGATTTAAATTACTATTTTTTTCTATAGGTGTACTTTTGTGTTTTTTAAGAAGATCCATTTCTCTCTAACTAAAAGGTGAATGTTTATTTAAAATAGTAAAATATAAAAATAGTATACCACTGAATAACCCCCCCCCCCTCTTAGTTGTTACACATATCTTGAATATTCTTTTAAATTAGTATAATAGGGAGGTTCCTTCATTGACTCAATGTTTCTTAAAGGATGAAGAAGAAGAATATTGTCATTGATGTTTAAAACCCAGTTAATAGTAAGGTGAATCTTGTCTTCGATGGGATAAACTACCATATCTAAAAGCAAAAAAATTATACCATATCTATTACCTTATGTATGTGAAGTTATTCAAGCTATTATAGATAGTTTAACTTCCCTAACTAAGGGTGTTCCCTTAACAGCTATAAATAAGATAAATATAGATAATTATTGAAGATATAAATGTGAAATTATTTCCACTCTCAAAAAAGTTAATTTTAGTGAGTTAAACAGATTAGAATAGCCAATGGAATCTGGGATTAGTAGAATAAAATCATTGAAGGTAACAGCACCACTAAGATATTTTTTGTATTTTATAAATAAAATTACATTATGGTTAAGTGAGAACCAAATAAGGAAAAACAACAGACTATGTAGTGAGAAAAAGGGGATCCCCCACTGTAGGCAAAAGCAATCCATTTTGAGGGGAAAAAAAGAAACCACACAAAACCAAGAATATACAAAAAGGTCCTAATAATGAAATCAACCAAGATATGCCTTAGTACAGGATAAAATGAACAACTACCAATGAACTGTGCACCCTTTATGTGCCTACACAGTGATATCACACCGCACCAGATCAGGAGAAAGTCTATGGACAACAACATCGTCACATCGGAAAAACTCACTTCCCCACCGCAAAGATGAGAATAGGTCACATGGAACATCAAAAAATGAAGAAAGAAAAGTTAAAAATATGCATATTGAATTATTAATATTTGAAAATAGTAGATAATGAATCTGTTTGTGATTTCCTTACAATGTATAGTTAAATTATAATTAGTCTAGGAATTCATAAAGAAATATTGTAAGACTCAATAGTTGTTGGAAATATATTGATAATTCATTTTGGTTTATTTTTTGCTAAAGTTTAGTATTTGGAGATAAATATCCCGAAATAGAATCTCTCAATGATTTTCATAGTATTCTCACTACATATGATATATGAAAAGAAAATTATATAAAAATAAATTGAATGGATGTTAATGAAATATCTTTTAAAGATACTGAATAAGAAATGATAAATAAATTATTTTTTTATAAATAAGTTAGTCAATATGATCTAGAAGATGAAGTGAGTAGTATGTTCTATGAATTTATGACCTTATTTTCATTGAATGTGAGAAGATGAATAGGTGATTATAAATTAAAGCTACTATTGATGTATTTTCACTATGTGGACACTAGATATTTTATAAAAAATTGTCCAATTTAGAAGGAATATTAATATAGTGATAAATAATATGGAAGGATAATAATACCATTGAAGTATAAATAATAAATATTTCATATTTAAAAAGTAGGAATAACATGTTTTCCAAATTTTAATTGAGAAACTTTGAGTCTAAATTTAAAGAAGATGAAGGTGGTGGAGAAGTATAAGATAATAATTCTATTGATTAAAGTGATAAGAAGTTGTTTATTGAAAATATTAATATTTAGAGATTTACTAGTTATAAAATAAATAGTTTTGAAGAATAATAGAAGTAAACTCATATGGGGTTCATGATAAAAATATAGTTGAATGAATTTATTATTAAAATTAAAAATCTAGATGAAGATAAAAAAAATTTAAAGAAAGATGGTCCACCAATTAACAGTTAAGAGATAGATCATGAAGAGTAAAATTATATATTGTTAAAATAGATTCAAATCCTAAATAAGTTACTTGATGAAGAGAAAAATAATAAGAGTAATCATCATCAAAATTTAAGGACAAGGGTGAATGAGTTTAATCTTGTTTAATATAAACTAGTTGAATCTAAACCCGAAATATCTAACTTCCAAAATTCAAATCTAGATGTTTTTGAAATATCTAACGAAAGTAAATTTTTGAAATATCAGAAAATATCATTCTAAAAAGTTTTTAAAAATTATGAAGATGTTGAGAAAGTTTCTTAGAAGAAGAATCAAGCCAAGAGGATCATGTATGTAGCTAAAACAAGTGAATTCCAAAATTCCAGAATTTCAAGAAACCAAACATTAAAGAAAAAAATACTATGACTGGTGACTCTATAAAGATGATAAGAAGTGTGATATGAAGAAGAATATATTAGGGACTATCAAAATTTGGGTTAATAAAAAAGTATCTAATGCTTATGGTCATAAAGATTTTGGAATACAAATACCCAGTTCTGGACAACATGCAGGTTAGAAATGAAAATATACATTTTTTTGATATTTTTGGTATTGTGGATGATTTGGAAATACAATTAGATTTGTTTAGTTCAATCATCAATAATAAAATGGATCCATGAGTTATTATAGGAACATTTTGAGGTGGATTTAACCCACTAAAATGATATTGAGTGAAATATAATCTAAAAACCCAAATACAATGGCTGAGAATAGATTCAAAATTCTTAAAACTCTCTATAAGAGGCTTAAACAGACTATACGTCTTGAAAAGGGTTTTATTACAATTCTATGAAGTCAAAAAATAGAAAAGATAAGGCTATTTTAGTTTAAACTATAGTCAAGGATACAAATGGGGGATGAATTTAGATCTGGGATGGTGGCTTTTCTTCACATATGACTGAAGATTTGATATATCTTGATAATTTGGAAGAATAAAATTATGGAAAAATGAATTTTGGAAATGATGAGTCACATAAAATCAAAGGCATGGATCATCTATTATTAGAAATCAAAATTTGAGATCCAAAAGTGAATTATTTATTAATAGACCAAAAAAAAATTTGGTGTGGTTTTCCTAACATTGTGATGAAGAAAATAAGGTTATATTTATAAGATATGGAATTATTGTGAAAATGGTTAAAGATATGAAATTTATGACAAGATAATAGTGAACCAAGGATAACCTATTCCTAGTAGGATATATAAATGTTCATGTTATCTGAGTATGAAGAAAGAAAATAAAATATGGAATATAAGGATAGGTCATATATACTAGAGAAACATGGAAACTTCAACACATAGTGTAATTGTTTGGGTTATCCCTAATATGATAATAAATACATATTGGTATTGTTCCATATTCCAAAAATGTACATTTTCAAATTCTACAAACAATATGGTTTGGTTATATATATATATATATATATATATATATATATCTCATCCCTTGGAGATTATTCATTATAACATATATGGGCCCATGAAAACGAAATTAACAAATTGAGATAATTATTTTCTTTTCCTTTTCAATTATTTCACTTATGTTACATGTATTATTTTTTTAAAACATAAATCATAGGATTTTAAGAAGTTCAGATGTTCCATAATAAGTGATGAAAATAAATGTGGAAACTCTATAAAGAAGATCCAAACAGAAAATGGTTTTGAATGAACAAATAGAAAGTTTCAAGGTTATCATGATAAGAATCATATTTATCATGAACTTAGGGCAACATAAACAACAACAAAAATAGAGTGGCTAAAATATAGAATATAATCTTGGTTAATATAGCTAGAATCATGGTTATTTAACATGATACTACTTTATTATTTTGGATATGGGTTATTGGTGTAGTAGTGCAAATTAAAAATCATTTCTTCTAAATACCAAATTTATACATGTCTCTGTAATGACCCAAACTTTAATTAATAGAAATTACTCTTGATACAATTAAATGTCTTATTTTTAAATGGTTATATTACATATGCACTTATTTTGTTTTATGTTTCTATATTTTAAAATACAATTATGAATTGTGACCATTGCTCATATAGTCGTCTAACAGTGATCACATGTTTAGTATAAATATTGGGCTTTAAAAATTCCAATTTACTTAGACAAAAGATGTGATGGACTCATCCAGTTTACTTGCCCCATATGAAGCCCATTTTTCGGAGCTCATAAAGGAGGCGACGTCATTGGGATTCACTCTTGACCAAGTCCAAGCCGAGCTTCAACAAGTTAAGCTCGAACGAAACCGCGTACGAGAGAAGTGGAAGGTGATAGAGATTACCACCCGAGCAATATTATCTGAGCCACCCTAAGAGTCTGTCACCATCGCACACCATACCCTTCAGTCGTATGCATGTTTTATAAGGGGTTATGTAACAAGACCTTAGCACTATGATTATGTGCATTATTTTTGTATACAATAGTGAATATACATTCATTTTATTATTGTTTCTTTGTAAATAGTTTTTAATGTTCAAATAGTATTTTTAGTTAATATTAAACTAAGAAATATATTTTGATTAATTAAAGGATTTTTTAATTAAATAATATATTTTTTAAATATTATTATTTTTAAACTAATTTTTGTTAAATATAAATGATTGTATAATTTTATTAATGCAATTGTAATTTTTTTTAAGGTTTGAAAGTCGTTTTTGTCAAAACCCATGAATTTTCGATAAATGTTGGTTTTTATTTAAAAAGACAAAATTCACATATTTATAAAATTATTTAGATAAAATGAATATTTTTTTGGAATCAGGATGTCGAAATTATCCAATAGTTAAGTTTTCATAATTTTCTGAGATAGTCAAATTATTGGGTAAAAAATAAATACCATTTAAATATATAATGTGTTTTATGACATTATAATAACCCAATAGTGATGTAATAAAATTCTATAAATGATATGTTTGGCCAATATATGATTTACCATTAATTTAAAGTGATTTTAGGTTTCTTTTATTTATTTTACAAAACTTTTGTGGACCCTCCAAGAGTTATAAAACATTTTCACTTTTTTAATGAATATCTTTGAGAGTGTGACTCGCCTCCACATAAGAAACACTATTATTTTAATAAGTTCGGCCATTGGACTTATAAAATATTTTTTTCCACTCCCTTTTGGAAAAAACCATGAGAAAAAACCGTGGGCTGGTTTGTGGTATAGATTAGTTTAATATGTGGTGACCCAAACATAAATAATAATGTATTCCCTCTCTTTTCCTATATAAACCCACCCAATATCTGACTTCCTCTTCACTCAAAGCCTTTTGAGTTTGTCCAAACTCCACCTAATCTCTCTAGAATCCTCCCAAGGTTCCCCAATCTCCCAAGAATCCTCTCTCAAGCCTTTGGGATCACACTTCCAAATAATGGATTTATTCTTTTCTCATTTTTTTCTAATTTTTTTTTAAGTTGGTATGCCATTTTTTCAATTAAAAATGTTCAGGTATGATTTCACACCTCCTCCATACTTCTCTATTTATGTTTGGTTGATGGGATACCCCTTTCTCTCTCATTAATTCCTCCCATGTACACTCGTTTCCATGCCGAAATTCCATGAGGGGTTTCTCTCTCCTCAATTACATCTAAGTAATTATTTTGTATTATGCATCTAAATTCCATTACCTTTGTCTGTAATTGTATGTATATGACCCCCTTACTATCCATTTCATGTAAAAATGATGAGACACCCATTTATCTCTCATCATACATTTTCAGGAATCCTTATGTCACACTGTTATGCTGTAGAAATTGCACCGCATTTTTCTAATCCAAGATCATTGTGTATTGAATACCATACCCATGTCTCTATCATGTTTATTCACCTTTATGAAAATATACATATTGAATGGTTATTTCATTTATTTATTCCACATTACTTAATCTTGTAATAAATTATTATGCTGACTGATTCTATGTTATATGATCCATGTGGCACATTTATGCGTGAAATGAAATGTTTAAGAAGGGTGTGCCCTGATAGCACTCCAATGCATTGGGTAAAGTGTAGTATCTTGATAAGTCATGTTCAATCGGTGTTGACTCGTGTTAATTCATGTTCAATGAGGTTTTACTCATGCTCCATTTTCAAGGATCCTTAGATAATGCTAATTCTATGTTAAGTGTTGTTTCCACATTTCCATGTTATGATTATCATGCTTTATCATGCCTTTATGTTCATGTTTCTCTTATGATCCATTGATATGTATATTTTCTAAAATGTATTGTAATCTTCATGTTATTACTTGTTTACTCCCTTACCAGGCTTTATAGCTCACCCTTTTCTTATGCATGTCCTCATGTTATCCTATGCAATGATAAGTACGAGGGAATGTAGTGGTCATGTAAAAGAAATTTTCAATAATGATGTTATATTTCATGTTTTAAGTTATTATGTAATGATCATAAGCCCCAAAGAAACTAGACCTCTCAAGCTTCTATATTGCATCAAGTGAAGTTTATGTAATAAACCATGTTTTAGTGTGTAATAAAGAGCAGGGTTGTTAGAGTTAGTATCAAAGGATAGGTTTAGTTATTTTTGGGATTAGGATTAAAAAATCCTAGTGAATCCTTAGAGTCAAGACTAAGTATAATAAAAACATATCTATGTTTTGGTGGATATTGAGTAAGTGGTTTATTAAGAAAATGCATCCCTGTCTGGATACGAGCAGGTAGAGGTGGCTTTGGCACAGATGTACCTAGGGGTGAAAACCTCGATAAGGTGTTTCGGGATTGACCCGGGGTATCCTGGTACACGACAATGGGTCTTGTTGTACTCTTGGTTATGACACTCCCGGAGGATATGAATTGGTAAATTCACTAACTTTGTATGAACCATTATTACGGGAATTAAAAAAATCTCCTAAGAATATATGTTGGATAACATAGATTGAATCCTACTGATTAGAAAGTTAAGGAAATTAAAGCTACTTATAAGTCATATATTTCATCCTAGGATTACCCTTTATGTGTTACACCTAACTTTCCCTTTTATTACAGCCAAGGGTAGGTAGTAGGAAGAGTCGGGAAAACAACCAATGTGAAGATCAATGTGATGACTATGCTAATGAGATGCCCAATCCGATGTGAGCAGGAATTGCAAACTTTGTCATGATACTCTATCTGTTAACTCATGATTTGAATAGACACATGGGTCAAGAAGAATGTTCAACCCCCCCCCCCCCCCAATGAAAGAACACGTCGATATTGAAAGCTTCATGAGACAAAGGCCTCCTTCTTTTAATGGATCATCTGATACCTCAATCGCCGAACAATTGATAAACTCTATTGAACAGATATTCTCCATCCATAAATTTTCCGAAAAAGAGAAGGTTCTCCTGGCGGCTTATCATATAGAGGGTGAACCTGATCAATGCTGGACATTGATGAAAAATTACAAAGCCTGAGGAGGAGATCGAGGCGTTGGAATGGAAGGATTTCCAGAAGATATTTTTTGATAAATAATTTCCACGCACCCTCAAACCTAAGATAGAAAGTACTTCCTTGATCTTAAGATACAAGACGACGAATCCATCAGAGAGTATGAGGAAAACTTCACAAGGCTTTCACGATATGCCTCTGGCTTTGTCCTTACCTCTGAATTCAAGGTTGAACACTTCTTTGGTGGGCTAAAATCTAGCCTGCGGAAAGCCCTATTGATCTGTGACTTCGACAGCTATGAGGAAATTGTGTGATGTGACCCCAAGGTTGAAATGGAGATAGGTGAACCTCATGTGTATCATATGGTAATAATCATGATGTGGACTTAAATTATGGAAGTCCGATGGATAAATCCAATGGTGCTAAAAAATATAGTACCCCAATTGCCAAAGGTGTGGAAAGAATCATGCTGGAAATTACCTAAAGGGGATGAGGAAATGCTTTAGGTGTGGAATAGAAGGGAACCTGGCTATTAATTGTCAGAAAGATAAACTTGTAGTTGTGATAGAGGACAAGAACGCTCCGTTCAACTCTCAACACATTTCTCATTGCTTCAACTGCAAAGAACCAAGGTATTGTGCAAATTGGTTTTCTAAGCCAAGGGTTTTCGGAGGCAACCAACAACCTCCAAGGCAACAAGGGAAAGCTTTTTCCATCGCTACTACCAAAGTGAACCTCGACAATGAAGTGGTGATAGGTACCCTAGTTATTCAGTCAATAATAGTGAATGTACTTTTTGATTCGGGTTCTATGCATTATTTTATATCTGGAATGTTTAGTATAACAATCCCAACACCACCAAGTTTCATGGAATTAAAGATGTTAGTGAGTATGGAAAATGGGGAAATCATTGCATCCCATGAATATAACTCATCCCCTATCATAATCGATGGATTGAACTTCTCCGTGAACCTCATCATAATCCCTCTAGTGGAATTTGATGCAATTCTTGGCATGGATTGGCCTTCCCTATATAGAGAAAACATAAATTTCCATAAGAGGGAAATCACTCACCATGTGGAGAATTGACCCCTGATTATGTACAAGTGCAAGGAGGAAGATGAATCTTCTTTAGCTCCATCATCTCAAGCATGGATAATACTGCCTTATGAGAACGTATATCTAGCTCAGATGATTGAGTCCAAGGAAGAATCCATCCTTGAATACATGCCTATTGTGAGGGAATTCACTGAAGTGTTTCATGAGGAATTTCCTAGTATTCCTCCTATAAGAGAAGTTGAATTCTCAATTGACCTTATTCATGGGGCATTTCCAATATCCAAAACTTCGTATAGAATGGCTATTGTGGATATTTAGGAGCTGAAGAAAAAACTATAAAAGAATATGGATAAAGGATTTATATGCCCAAGTGATTCACCATGGGGTGCACTAGTCCTCTTTGTCAAGAAGAAGGACGATTCAATGTGCCATTGCATCGATTATCGTGAGCTTAACAAAATCATGATAAAGAACTTGTATGATCTCCCATGAAATGATGACTTGTTTGATCAATTTCATGGGTCACAATACTCCTCCAAGGTGGATTTGTAGTCTGGATATTATCATGTAAGTGTGAAGAACGAAGGTATCCCCCCAACTACTTTTCGTACCAGATACAAGAATTATAAATTCATAGTAATGCCTTTCGGACTCACTAATGCGTGGGGAATCTTCATGGACTTGATGAATATAGAATTTAGTGATTACCTTGATAAATTTGTGGTAGTCTTTATATATGAAATTCTAATATACTAAAAAACCAAGGAGGATCATAAGAAGCATCTAAGAACTATACTAGAGACCTTGCGGAAGGAGAATCTCAATGAAAAGTACAGCAAAGTGTGAGTTCTAGTTGAAGGAGGTCTCATTATTAGGCCATATCATAACAAGCTATGGGATATCTTTGGATACCTCCAAGATAGCTGCAATTGTGGAGTGGCTAAGGTCAACATCGGTAATGGATATCTGTATATTCTTGGGGTTAGCGGGATATTATCGATGATTTGTGATAAATTTCTCACATTTGTCCAAACCTCTCACCAAGCTAACTCATAAGGGAGTAAAGTTTTCTTGGAGTGATAAATATGAAAAATATTCAATGAGTTGAAAAGGATGCTTATCACTATGCATGTGCTCACTTTACGCACAAGTGGAGAACTTTTGTGGTATTTAGTGATGCTTTGAAGAAGGTACTGGGCTGTTTGTTGATGAAAAATGACAAAGTCATTGCCTATGCTTGAAGGAAATTAAATGTTCATGAGAAGAATTATCCAACACATGATCTAGAGTTGGCTGCGGTTATCTTCATCTTAAAAATTTGGCGGCATTATCTATTTTAGGAGAAGTGTGAAATATATACGGACAACAAAAGCCTCAAGTATATCTTCACACAGAAAGAGTTGAACATGATTCAACAAAGATGGTTATAGCTGATCAAAGACTATGACTGATCAATCAATTACCATCCTGGGAAAGTGAACATGGTGGCAGATGCTCTTAGTAGAAAGGACCCAACGATTCTATCATTAATGAGTATTGAGAAGGATCCAATCATTTTAGATTTTATGAATATGGACATGGGAATCATAAAGAAGGAAACATCATCAATCTATTCACAAATTATTTCTCAACTGTCTCTTTTGGAAAGGTTAAAGGATGCTCAAAAGGATGATGTGGGAATTCAGAAGAAAGTGGAAGCTATCAAAAAAGGAAAATACTTGGGGTTCAAAGTTAATGAAGAAGGAATTGTGAGATTTGACAAAAGACTATGTGTTCCATCAAGTTTGGAGTTAAAGAATAAACTTTTGGATGATGCCCATAGTTCAAATTTCTCTATTCACCCAGGAAACAAAAAGATGTATCAAGATCTCTAAGAGCATTATTGGTGGTATAATATGAAGAGGAAATCACTAAGTATACATCAAAGTTCCTGGTTTGTCAACAAGTGAAGACAGAAGGGAAGAAGTCTAAGGGGATGATGCAACCATTTCCTATACCAGCATGGAAATGGTAAAACATCACCATGGACTTTGTCACCAGACTTCTGAAGACATCCAATGGAAAAAAAATGTAATCTTGATTGTTGTGGATCATCTTACAAATTCTAGACACTTCATTGTAATTCGGGAGGATTTCTCATTGTATCAACTGGCATGGATATATATCAGGGAAGAGGTAAGGTTGCATGGAGTACCACTATCTATTGTATCTGATCGAGATCCATGATTCACCTTTATGTTTTGGAAGATTCATCAACATGCTATGGATACTAAACTAAAGTTCAGTATGAATTATCATCCTTAAACTGATGGCCAATCTGAGCGAACTATTCATACACTAGAAGATATGTTAAGATCATGTTCGACAGATGTTAAAGAAGGATGGGATAAACATCTTCCTCTGGTTGAACTCCCCAATTATAACAGTTTCCACTCGAGCATCCGAATGGAACCTTATGAAGCGTTGTATGGGAAGAGGTGTAGAAAACTGACATGTTGGGATGAAGTCGGTGAGCATAAGCTGCTTGAACCAGAAATGGTCAAATAAATGGTGGAGATGGTGAAAACCATTCAGCAGCATATCAAGGCAGCTGAGAGTCAATAGAAGAGTTATGCTGATAACTATTGATGAGACCTTGAGTTTAAAGATGGATAAATGGTATTCCTATGCATATCTCCATGGAATAAGGACACGAGTTTGGGAAATAAAGGGAAGTTAATTCCTGGGTACATCGGCCCCTTCATGATTCCTGATCGTGTTGGGGTTGTGGCCTATCAACTAGCACTCCCACCTACTATGGCCAAAGTATTTGATGTATTTTATGTATCCTTATTAATGAAGTACATACCAGAACCTTCACATGTACTCTCTTTAGAGGAAGTACATTTAGAGGATGATATTTCTTATGAGCAGCAACCAGGGAAGATCTTAGATCATAGGGAAAAATTCCTACGAAATAAGACAATGACCCTTATGAAGGTGTTGGGGAGAAATCAAAAGTTTGAAGAACCAACATGGGAATTGGAGGAAGTGATGAAGCATAGTTACTCTCATCTCCTTTTTTGTGTGGGAAAAGAAAATTTCTAGGGTGAAATTTCTTTAGGCGGGAAGATTGTAACGACCCAAACATTCATTAATGAAAATTCCTATTGATCTAATTAAATTTCTTATTATGTAAAATGATTATATAACAAATTAACTTTTTTTTTTATGTTTCTAGATTTTAAAATACCATTAAGATTTGTGATCATTTCTAATATATCTATTGAACAGTGATCACATGATTAGTATAAATATAGGGCTTTAACAAAACCAATTTACTCAGACAAAGGAAGCGATGTCCTCATCTAGTAGACATACCTCGTATGAAGTTCATTTGTCGGAGCTAGGAAAGTAGGTGACTTCATTTGGATTCACTCTTGACCAATCCCAAGCCGAGCTTCAACATGTTATTCTCGAACAGAATCGCCAACGAGAGAAGTGGAAGTTGATATAGACTACCACCCGAGTAATATTATCTGAGCCACCCCAAGAGTCTGTCACCATCACACACCTTACCCTTTGGTCATATGAAGGTGTTATAATGGGTTATGTAACAGGACCTTAGCACTATGATTATGTGCATTATTTTTTATATAATAGTAAATATACACTCATTTTATTATTATTACTTTGTAAATAGTTTTTGAAGCACAAACAGTATTTTCAGTTAATATTCATCTATGAAATATATTTTAATGAATTAAAGGTTTTTTTGAATTAAATAATATTTTAATAAAATATTTTTATTATTAAATTACTTTTTAATTAAATATAAATGATCACATAATTTTATGAATGCAATTGTAATTTTTTTAAGGTTTAAAAGTCGTTTTTGTTAAAACCAATGAATTTTTTTATAAATGTCGGTTTTTATTTTAAAAGTAAAAATTAAAATATTTAGAAATTTATTTAGATAAAATGTATATTATTTTTTTTAATTAGGATGTATAAATTATCAAACGGAGAATTTTTCATAATTTTCTGAGACACCTGGATTTTTGGGTAAAAAATAAATACCGTTTAAATATATAATGTGTTTTATGACATCATAATGACCCAATAGTGATGTCCAAAAATACTATAAATGATATGTTTAGTAAATATATGTTTTCCCATTAAAATAATGTAATTTTAGGTTTTTTTGATTTATTTTACAAAACATTAGTGGACCCTCCAAGAGTTATAAAACATTTTCACTTTTAAATGAATTTATTTGAGAGTGTGACTCACCTCTACATAAAAAACCCTATTATTTTAAGAAGTTCATCCATTGGAAAAAAAAATATTGTTTAAACTCCCCTTTGGAAATAACCATTGGAAAAAAACATGGTATGGTTTGTGGTATTGATTAGTTTAATGTGTGGTGGCCCAAACCTAAATAATAAAGAATTCCCTCTCTTTTCCTATATAATCCCACCAAAGATCACACTTCCCCTTAACTCAAAGCCTTTATAGTTCTTCCAAAATCTTCCCACCTCTCTCTAGAAACCTCCCAAGGTGCCTCGATCTCCCAAGAATCCTCTCTCAAGCCTCTCTCATGCCTTTAGGATCACACTTCCAAGTAATGGATTTCTTCCTTTATCATTTTTGTCAAATTTTCTTTATGTAGTTATGCCCTTTTTTCAATTAAAAATGTTGGGGTTTGATTTCGCACCTCCCCTGTACATCCCTATTTATGTTTTGATTATGGTAGACCCCTTTACCACTCATTAATTATCCCCATGTACACCTGTTACCATGCCAAAATTCTGTGAGAGATTTCTCTCCTCTCTTTTACATCCAAATAATTTTTTGTATTATGCATCTAAATTTCATTACATTTTCTGGTACATGTATCTATATGACCACTTACTGTCCATTTCATGTACATATTATGAGACACCCATTTATCTCTCATCAACCATTTTCATGAATCCTTATGTCACGTCGTTATACGGCCGAAATTGCACCGTGTTTTTTCAAGCCAAGATCATTGTGTAGTGAATACCAAACCCATGTCTCTATGAAGGGTATTCACATTTATGCACATATACATATTGAATGGCACTTTCATGTATTTATTCCACATTAATTAATCATGGAATAACTTAAGATATTTATTTATTCCATGTTATATGATCCATGTGGCACACTTATACATGAAATGAAATGTTTAAGAATGGTGCGCCCTGATAGGGATCAAATGCATTGGGTATAGTATAGTATCATGATACATCATGTGTAATGGGTATTTACTCATGCTAATTAATTTGAAATTATTGTTTACTCATGTTCCATGTGCAATGATCCTTGTCTCATGCTAATTCCATTTTATGTATTGTTGTCACATTTCCATGTTATGATTATCATGCTTTATCATGCATTTATGTTAATGTTTATCTTGTGCTCCATTGATATGACTATTGCCTAAAATTTATTATAATATTGTTTTTATTCCATGTTTAATCCCTTACTGGTATTTATATCTCACACTTTTCTTATGCATGTCCTCAAGTTATCCAATGAAATGCTATATATGAGGGAATGTAGTGGTCATGTAAAAGAAGTTTTCAACAAATATGTTGTATTTCATGTTTTAAGTTGTTATGTAATGATCCTAAGCCTCAAATACACTATAAATCTCGATATTCTATGTTTTTTCAAGTGAATCTTATGTAATAAATCATGTTTTAGTGTGTAATAAAGAGCAGGGTTTTCATAGTCCCCATATGATTTATATTATAATAATACCCTATGTTTGATGTAATTAAGTGTATTTGGAAACCCCTTCATTATCAATATCAAAGGAAAAAGTATTGGGATGATTGACCAAAGAGGTGTTGATGTTATTTTCCTTATATAATCTCTAAATTGTATAGGATATACATTCTATAACAATGAAACTATAGGAATTGTTGATTATGCTGATATAAAAGTGATGGAAAATTCTAATAGAAAGGTCCCACAATTATCTAAAGATATAAGAAGAACCGAATATGGTGTTTCTTATATTAAAAATTGATAATATTTTTTATAGATGTTCTGATGTAGAATTTTTACATGGGAAGATATTGATTCAGTTAGTTCAAGTTATAAAGGAAAATTACATTCATCTTATTCAATTCATATTTAGAATGTTGAGATCAAACATATCATTGTTGATCAGGGATAATAAGTTAAAACAAGAATAACACTGAAGAAAACACCTACATATTTGTTTTCAAAGGTTGATCCAAGATGTGTTGAAGAAGCATTAGAGCATCTATAGTGGATTGATAACCTAAATGAATAATTGGATTAAAATCTGATAAACGAGACATGGGATATGGTATCCAGACATAGAGATAAAAATGTTATTAGATTAAATGTGATTTTCTAGAACATGTTGAATGAATGAAATTAATTTGTAAGAAAAAATGAAAGACTAATTCATAAGGACCAACAACAGGTTAACGTAATTGATTCTACTAAGACCTTTGTCCAATTTAAAGACATAAAACCATCATAATAATTTATAATATTACCGGGCAATAGAAATATAGGATTTTAAAAGTGGATATCAAGTCTACTTTTCTATATATATAACTACATGAAGAAGTTTAAATTGAAAATCCAAGTCGTTTCAAACTAAGAAAATAAGATAAGTATGTATTTAATTTGAATAAGGATGTATATGGGATGAATAAAGACCTAATATTTTGGTATTATAGTCTAGATTCATGTTTATATAAGATTAACTTAAAGAAGAGGAGAGTGGACAGAAAACCTCAACATAAAATAAAATCAATTTTTTTCTCTCTATGTTGTTATTTATGTTGATGATATCATATTGTTTTGGGAATAATGAAGTTAACTGTGAATGTTTTCCAAATATATGAATATTTAGTTTTAAATTTATATTCTCAGAGGAATAAGAGGCGTTCTTGGATTGAAAATATCTTAAGAAAAGGATCTTGTTGTTCTATCACAAGAAAAATATGTCAGGGGATTACTTAAACAATTAGGAATAAAATATTCAAACCCTGTTTCCACACTAGTATGATTAAGAATGAAGATACATAAGTATGATGTTGGAACATATATTGAAACAAAGGAAATTTAGGAAGTTAATTGAGATGATTTTTTACTTAATAGACTCTATACCAGATTTAGTTTATTTTACTAATATCCACGAAAAAAATTTCAAAGTGCACAAAAAATGCGATGTCCTTTTTCTGGAAAAATAATTCTCAATTACATTTATGTAACTATATGTTATGGGATATTTTATGACAATAAGAAAAATATAAATCTATTTGTTTATGCATATAAATATTGGTATGGTTGTTTCGATGATAAGAGATCTGTATTTGGTGGGGTATTCATTCTGGGAGAAAGATGAGTGAGTTATTAAATAAAGAAGAAAATTTATATGACTCTCATCACTAAAGAAGATGTTTATGTAGCTTCTACTTAAGATATAACACAATTCATGTGAATAAAGACACGTTTAGAATATTATTTTGTTGATATAAATATTCCCCTTCACTTGGAGTATGATAATAAAAAAACAATTTAATAACATAATTAATATTGATATACATTAAATATTAAATATCACATCATTAGGAAGGTTATGGAACAAAATGAGCTATAACTGGAGTTTTTCCCAATATAGGAATAGGTGTGTGGTATTTTCACCAAACCAACGCCAAAGGTTAAATTTTTGAAATTGAGGTTGATAATGGGTGTTCAACCTCACCCTCTTCAATGATATGGTATGTAAATCATTACCACCTCTCTCATAATGTCTTTTTTATATTATTTTAAAATGGAGAGAAATATGATAAAATAAATATATGTAATAATATGTTTTTTAATTATTTAGGGAGACTATAACGTCCCGGTTCCGGAAGCCACCCAGAGGCGCCCCATACCCGGTTGGTCACATAGCTTCACGCGCATTTCCTCAAACATCAGAGGCTACCAACTAGCAGCGAGGGCCTTGGGTGTGACAGTTGGGAAACTATGCCCTCATTGGCAGAGTACATAGATGAAGAGAAAAAAATTAACAACAATAGCAGAAGCGGTGGACATGCATACAAGAGTAAGCGATAAGCAGCGGAAGACTAACAAATATGCAACTGAAGCAGAAATATATATAAATGATGCATGATACATATATGTCTAGGAAAATAGCCTAAAAAGTCACAATGCTGCATATAGTACTAAGCCAATTACAAAAGAAAAAAATATGAGAAACTCCTCAGCATCGCAAGCCTCATCTTGGTCCCATGCTCTCCAGCTCCAGTGCAATCAAGAACTTGAAGTAGAAGGGCGCTTTCCCTTGTATATACATGCAACAACATAATCTTTTTGGGCCCAAAAGCATGACCCAAACAGGGTGTGAGACAAAGTCCCAATAGTTAACCACCCAAAGATCTGTGCCTAACAGTCAGTGAATATATGGCAGGTAAAGTACAGTAAGCAGCAAACAACAAATACTAAACAAGATAATACACAACAGTAAAAATCCAAAGTTCTAACATATAACCTACAAAAAAGAAACAACCACTCCAGAAAGTAGGACTAATGGGTAACCTCCACGTAGTTCTCACAGTCTAACCACTAAGGTTCAACCTACAAGTACTAGCAACCCGCTGGGAGGAACACATAGTCTCACCCCTCTGGTTCATCTAAAATAATTGACTCTCTGAGGAATCACCCACTGTTAATTCCGCCTATAGTCTCGTAACGTACTAAAGGCTCTCTGGGGAAGCACTCAACGTCAATTCCCCTTGTGGCCTGAGTCGAGGAACTACAGACTCTCTGATGAAGAACTCAACATCAATTACCCATGTGGTCTCACATCTTAATTAAAGACACTCTGGAGAAGCCCTTACGCCCATTCTCCCTATGGTCCACTACACTAGGTTCTTGCAGCCCTGTGTATAACAATATGCATAGCGCGTGTATCGGGCCAAACAGGGTGTGAGACAAAGTCCCAGTAGGAAACCACCCAATGATATGTGCCTAATAGTCAGTGAATACATGGCAAGTAAAGTACAAGAAGAAGTAAATAGAAAAACATACAGCAGCTACACACCACAGTCTAGCATATGAACTACACAAGTATAAATGGTCAACAAGTAAAACAAAGGTAACCCCCTAGGTAGTTCTCACAGCCTAAACCTTATGGTTCAACCTATAAGTACTAGCAACCCCCTGGGAGGCACACCCAGTCTCAACCCTCTGGTTCACCTAAAGAATAGACTCTCTGGGGAAGCACTCATTGTCAATTCCCCCTATAGTCTCGTATCGTGCTAAAGGATCTCTGGAGATGCACTCAATGTCAATTCCCCATGTGGACAGTGTTGAAAAACTACAGACACTCTGAGGAAGCACTCAACGTCAATTCCCCCTGTGGTCTCGCATCTTAAATTAATGACACTCTGGAGAAGACCTTACGTCCATTCTCCCTTTAGTCCACTACACTAGGTTCTCTCAGCCCTGTGTAAAATAAACATGCATAGCGCGGGTGTATCGCCCAAGTAAACCTCAAGAACTACTTGGATATCATTCTAAGGCTCAAAAACATAACAGTACAACAAATCCACTATCCTACAACTAGGAATGGCAATTGGAAAACGCCGAACAAGAAAACAAGCATTGCAAAGCATCCAGAACACAGTACAATTTACCCTATTCACAAGCAATGATCTGTACACAGGAATATCAGCAAGGCAAGAAAACATCAAGGGAAAAACAGGAAACACACAATACCCCGTTTAAGGATATTGGTGGAATTTGCACACAATATTCACAGACTTCCTACAGAAAGGCACAAACCACCTTCCTCGATGATAGGATAATGATATACGTGAACCACGACAACAGATTCTCCTTAGAACATCGAAGATCTGAGAAAACGTACAAAAAGATCAACCCATGATATCTTGAGAAAGAGAAGGAATTGGAAAACAAGACTCTAGGAGAATGAATAACTCACCACTACGGTTCCAATGCAATCGACATCGGCTGAAACGGAGATCAGACAGAGGCCCGGGAATCCGGAGAAGAACTGCGATTGTACGGGTCGCTCACAAAGGAAGAACCTGGAGAAGGGGTGTGTTGTTTCTGTCAGGCGCGACCCCGGTGAATTTATTGAAAAAAAAGGTACACAACATGTACTTATAGAGTACATAGCGTGTACTAGGTTTTTCCATAATCCACTTTAATCGGCCCCCACATCACTCCTACACACATTGTGTGTGGCCCGGACATGGCCAGCACACGACTTCAAGCGGGAAAAGAGTACATGGTGTGTACTTAAAAGTACATGGTGTATACTTAAAAAATTTCCAGAAATCCCATTTTTCTCAAAAACTCCAGAAAAAGGAAATACATAACTAAAACGAAGATTCAGGTTCTTACAGACTTCCCCCCTTAATGAAATTCGTCCCCAAATTTCCCTAATGAGGTGGAGGAGAAGAAACCCTGAACAGCTCCGGCCACTGCGATCATACATCGGCCTCCCTTTCCTAGGTCTCGTCATGTACTTGCCCATGCTGCCACAACACCTGTACTAGAGGAACATACCGCCCCCGAAGAACCTTTGTAAAGTGATCGACAATCCAGATAAGATTCTCCTCAAACGATGCATCGGCTTCGAGCTCAACCTCCTCGGGCTGAAAGACATGAGACAGGTCTGAAAAGTAATGTCGGAGCTGAGAGACGTGGAAGACGTCGTGCATCGCCCAGTACCTTTGAGGTAACTACAACTGATAGGCAACCGGCCCAACTCTCTCCAATACCTGAAACGGCCCGACGTACCGTGGTAAAAGCTTACCCTATCTATGAATCCTTTTGTGTCCCAACCTTGGTGTGACACGTAGGAAAACCTAATCCCCGACCTCGAACTTCAGAGGTCGTCTCCGCTGATCAGCATAAGACTTCTGTCGAGACTGTGTTGTATCTATCCTCTTCCAAATCAACTCTATCTTCTATGAGGTCTCCTGAACAAGGAGAGGTCCCAGTAAATATTCCTCTCCTACCTCCAGCCAGTATAAAGGTGATCGGCAAGGACTACCATACAAAGCCTCGTAAGGTGCCATCTGAATAGTCACCTTTAAACTATTGTTGTAGGCGAACTCCACTAGAGGGATATGATTTTCCCAAGAACCAAAATGTCTAGAATGCAAGCTCGGAGCACATCCTCAAGAACCTAGATCGTATGCTCGGACTTGCCATCTTTCTGGGGATGGTATGTTGTACTCAAAATTACCCATGTACCCAAAGCCTTCTGAAGCCCCTGCCAGAACCGAGAAGTAAAGCGTGCATCCCTGTCTAAAATAATTGAGTGTGGAACTCCATTCATACGCACAACCTATCGGATGTAAAGTTGTCCCACATCATCGACACTGAATGTCTCCTTGATCGTAAATAAGTGATCAACCTTTGTAATTCTGTCGACAAAAACCCAAACAGCATCGTTCTCTCAAGGTGATCTCGGCAATCCGGTCACGAAGCCCATCACGACATCATTCCACTTCCACTCCGAAATGGGTAACTATTGTAAAAGGCCTGCTGGCTGTTGATGCTCCGCCTTCACCTGCTGACAAGTACAACAACTCAAGACAAAACCAGTAACATCCCTCTTCATACTTGGCCACCAGTACTGGCGATGAAGATCCCGATACATCTTGGTGATGCCAGGATGAACTTCCCAAACTGAGGAATGAAACTTCTTCATCAGCTCCTCACCTATGTCTGCTGGCACCCATACGCGTCCCTGGAAATGAAATATCTCATCCTCACACACTGTCCATCCAGGAAAAGGGTTCTCTCCTGACACCCTCTCCCATTGGAATAAGCCTTCTGAGTCTGATAGCTGCCTCATTCGTACCCGATCAAGAAGTGTAGAGGTAACTGCTACAGAATATAGGAAAGTATGTCCTTGTCTATCTTACACCTCTAGATGCATCTCAGAGAACAGAGCCATAAGCTTCCACTCACTACTGGCCTCCGAAACTTTCTGAATGTGAGTTCTCCTGCTCAACACATCTGCCACTATGTTGCCCTTTCCCGGTGTATGGGGAAGCTCGAAATCAAAAGACTGAAGATACTCAACCCACCTATGCTATCTCAGATTCAGATCACACTGAGTGAAGATATACTTGAGACTCTTGTGGTCAGTGAAAACTGAAAAGTTGTCTCCCAGAAGGTTGTGTCTCCAACAGCGTAAGGCATGAACAACATCTGCCAACTCTAGATCATGCGTCGGGTAGTTCCTCTCATGTGGCCTCAATGGCCGAGACCCGTACACAACGACTCCAACTCCATAAATAAGCAAAGTGCCCATCCCGATACCTGAAGCATCATAATAAACAGTATAGCTCTTGCCTGGCTCTTGCAAGACTAGTATCGGTGCTGACGTCAATCTTCCCTTCAGCTCTTGAAAGGCCGACTCACAAGAATCTGACTATAAGAACTTCACCCCCTTCTTGGTCAGACCTGTCAAAGGTGCTGTTAGGCATGAAAAGTCCTTAATGAAGCGTCTTTAGTATCCAGCCAGCCCTAGGAAACTCTGTACCTAAAAAACGTTCTTCGGCTGCTCCCAGAAAACTACAGCTCTCACTTTATCTAGCTCCACAGATACTCCTGCCTCTGAGATGACATGACCCAAGAAGTGAATATGATCCATCCAAAAGTGGAACTTCAAGAGTTTATCATAAATTCTATGATCTCTTAGTGTACTCAGAATGATCTCAAGATGTGTGGCATGGTCATATCGAGTGTGATAGTACACCAAGATATCGTCCACGAAGACCATGGAAAATGAGTCCAAGAAAGGATAGAACACTCGGTTCATCAGTGCCATGAAAACTTCCGGTGCATTTTTGAGTCCAAACCACATAACCGTATACTCGTAGAGACCATACCTTCTCCTAAAGGCTGTCAGAGGTATATCTGATGGTCTAACGCACAACTGATGATAATCGGACCTCAAATAGATTTTAGAGAACACCCGGGCTCCTCGAAGCTGATCGAAGAGATCATAAATCCTTGTAAAGGGATACCGGTTCTTGACCGTCAACTGGTTCAGCATCTGATAATCCACACAGAGCCTAAGGGTACCATCTGTCTTCTTCGAAAACAGGACAGGCGTACCCCAAAGAGAAGTACTGGGTTGGATGAAACCCCTTGCCTAAAACTCCTCCAACTGCTTCTTGATCTCCTGCAACTTAGGTGTAGCCATCCAATATGGAGGAATGGACACCGGTGCCACTCCAGGCATGAGCTAAATAGAGAATTCCACCTCACGCTCCAGAGGAAAACCTAAAAAGTCCTCTGGAAAGACATCCCTGGAACGATCCACCATTGGAGGAAAGTCCAACTGTGAAGTCCCCTAGTCATCCAGATAAAGACTAGCAATCTGAGCCATCACCCTTTCTAGCCCATGATGCTCTAGTCCTTCTCGACTTGCCTAAACATCCCATTCACCTCTATGAAGAAAAGGTTCACCCTATGGTGAGATGAAGCTCACCCTATGGTGATAATAGTCGATGAATGCCTGGAAGGAAACCAACCAGTCCATCCCGAGAATGACATCATAACTTTTTATCTCTAGGATAGAGATATCCCATAAGAAATGATACCCTGCAACCTCGAGAGGGCACTCTCTACACTGACGCACACTAGATGACCTCTTTCCCAAAGGTGTTTCTAGTGTCAAAAAGTCGACAGAAGAAAGGATACAGAGCCCAAGGCTCTCCACAACAGCAATAGAGATAAATATATGTGTAGAACCAGTATCAAAAAGAACCTAAGATAAAATTGAGGCTACTAAAATCGTACCTCGAACGTAGAAGGTCTGGGATCCTGCTCTTGTTGGGTATTCTCCAATGCAAAGGCCTGACCTATACCACGGCCATGTGGACCTGCCTGACTGCTCTGAGCTGATCCTCCATACTATCGCTGATAGACCGGCGACTGACCACCCCAGTCACGACATCCACCTCGGCCTGAATGGCTGGAAGAACTCCAGTTTCCAGACTAGTGAGAAACTGGTGGCATTTCTCCTGAACGAGGAGTCATGGAAGAACCCCCATCACCAGCTACTGATGAGAAGACCTAGAAGAAACACTGATGGTGACCCAAATTTCCGTAGTATTATCCCTCCACTGGGTCTCTCTGGCACTGCAACCTTGTATACCCACTCCTAACACACCGGTATCATATAATCTGGCTGTCAGAAGATGTGTATCGCCTCCTCGGATCACCGCGTGAAGACTCCCTATGGCGTTTCCTACTATCAAATGGAGGGACACTAACTCTGGAAGCAAAACCACACTGGCTCGCAGCTCCAGATTCTCTCAGATTGCACTCCGCAATCAGTGCCTGGTTAACGATGGAAGAGATGGAAGTCAATTGGAAGAGGTTCACTTGCGAGTGGATCTCCCGCCTGAGAACATCCTCAAACTTCTTTGCCAAGAACACCCCACTTCCATCCCGAAGGGGTGTGAAATGATGCAGCTCGGTGAAACGAGATGAATACACCATGACAGAAATAGTACCCTACTCTAGACTCATGAACTCCCAGGCTCGATCAGCCCTCAAGGTCTCTGAGTAGAAGTAATCCTAGAACACGCATTGGAACTCCTCTCAAGCCATAACCAGCTGATGACCCGCCTGTGAGATCACGTCCTACCACCTCTTGGCAGAGTCTCAAAGCATGTAGGTAGAGAGCTTGACTCGCCTCTCTGGAGGTGTCTCCAGATGCTTGAAGATAGTTAGCATGGCTTCCAGCTATGACTCTGCAGCCTGCGTTCCTCCTTCCCCCGAGAAAGTAGGAAGATGATGCTGCTGGAAAACCCGTGTCATGTCTGCCATAGACGTGGTAGGAGGTGGTGTTCTCTAAAATTTCTGCATCATCCTCATAAAGCCTTCCCTGAACTGTGCATTAGCTCCTGCAACTGGTATGATAGTCGGTGCCAAGACTGGCCCAACTGGAGGATCAGCAGGAAGTCCATAATCAGCCACATCTAGCGTTTGATCACTGCCTGACAACTGACGTACAACCAGAGGATGTCTCATAGGCATATCTTTGAAAGATAAAAAGCATACCTTAGATCCGAAAAACAAGGATAGTGAATAAAGAAGTACAAAACGGAAACAGTAGAAGGAAACACAGAAGATTTACAAAACATGACTACATGTTGTGTTTAAAATCTACATGGAGTGTACTTAATTCTATTCCTCTGCTCGTGTCTCCTTGCACGGATAACCCACACGGTCTTCTTCAATTGAGACTACATGGTGTGTTCACTGTGGACACGGCGTGTAGTAGACAAGGTGTCAAAGACCCATGTTGTTAGTTACACGGCTGACTACACGGCTGAGAATACACGGTGTGTTCCGAAAAAACACGGCTTGTACCTGAAGATTTTCTCAACCTGTGTTGTTGGAGACATAGCCAAGTACATGGATGAACTTTACAGGACGTGTTCAGAACAAACACAGTGAGTATAGAAGGAGAGAACATCATCCTGGGTTGTTCATGAAATGGTTGGGTACTGAGAACAATGATACACGGCATGTTCATACAAAACACGGCGTGTATGACACGAGCTTCCCTGACCCGTGTTGTTAGTTACACGGCTGGGTACATGCTCACTACTACACGGCGTGTACCTACCGTACACGGTGTGTTTCTGGAAATTTTTCACAACATGTGTTTCTTCTCACATGGTCAGTGACATGGTTAAAAACCACACTGTGTGTATATATAAAGAACACGCTGTGTATTCTGGGTTTTTCTAGGTAGTAGCTCTGAAACTGCACCGAAGCCCAGAAAACAATGAAAAACAAGTATGAAGGTGCCAAATTCCAATACTTGAGGGACCATACTCCCCATGAATCAAAGCTTGGCATCCAATACAGTCATATATAAAGAAAAACATGTCAATGATTCACCAATTTCTGATTCAAGAGGGACCATAACACCTCAAGAACCAAAATTTGGCATTCATTTAAGCAAGGCACAATCCAAACAGTCCTATATCAAACAACAGAGAATCTATCAAAGCATCTATCACAATAGCATGCATAATCCACACCCAGTTTATCACAACAACATGAAATCTCTAATGCACCCTAGATGGCATGACAAGAATTCATGGAATATGATTATAACAAGTGCCTATATGATGCATGAGATGTAATACCCTCATCTCATCAGGTTGTGACAGAAATAAAACTGCAATTGCAAAACATTAACAACATAAGGCATGTGATTCACTCTAGGTGAAATCATATCAACCGTAAAATCTCAAACCCGAAAACTGCAATAATCGAGGTAGTATGGCTTTTCCCTGTACAAGAGTTAGCTACTTTCGAGCACAACTTAATACCAAGTACCGAATCCATCCTATAACTGTATAAAGGCTACAAAATAGAAATCATGAGAAAAGAACTCCTCTGATACCACTATGTAACATCCCGGTTCTAGAAGCCACCCAGAGGCGCCCCGTACCCAGTTGGTCACATAGTCTCAAGCGCATTTCCCCAAACGCCAGAGGCTTCCGACTAGTAGAGAGGGACTTGGGTGTGATAGTGGGTAATCTATGCCCTCATTGGTAGAGTACACAACGGAATTGAAAACAAATTAAAACAATAGCAGAAAAGGTAGACATGCATACAAGAGTAAGCGATAAACAGCGGAAGACTAACAAATAAACAACTGGAGTAGAAATATATATAAATGATGCATGATACATATATGTCTAGGAAAACAGCCAAACAAGTCAAAATGATGAATATAGTACTAAACCAAGTACAAAAGAAAAACATATGAGCAACCCCTCTGCATCGCAAGCCTCAGCTTGGTCCCATGCTCTCCAGCTCCACATCAAGTCAAGTACCATAAGTAGAAGGGATATTTCCCTTATCTATACCTGCAATAACATAATATTCTTGGGCCCAAAATCATGGCCCAATCAAGCTATGAGAAAAATTCCCAGTAGGAAACCACCCAAAGATATGTTCCTAACAGTCAGTGAATACATGGAAAGTAAAGTATAGGAAGCATTAAATAGAAAAACATACAGCAGCTACAGACCACAGTCTAGCATATAAACTACAAAAGTATAAACGATCAACAAGTAAACAAAGGTAACCCCCTAGGTAGTTCTCACACCCTAACCCTTATGGTTCAACCTATAAGTACTAGAAACCCCCTGGGAGGCACACACAGTCTCACCCATCTGGTTCAGCTAAAGAATTGACTCGCTGGGGAAGCACTGACCATCAATTCACCCTATAGTCTTGTATCGTGTTAAAGGCTCTCTAGGGAAGCACTCAACGTAAATTCCCCCAATGGCCCGCGTCGAGGAACTATAAACACTATGAGGAAGCACTAAACATCAATTCCCCCTATGGTCTCGCATCGTAAACTAAAGACACTCTGTAGAAGCCCTTACATCCATTCTCCCTTTGGTTCACTACACAAGGTTCTCTCATCCCTATGTAAAATAAACATGCATAGCACACGTGTATCTTCCATGTAAACCTCAAGAAATACTTTTCTATCATTCTAAGGCTCAACAGTATAACAGTACAACAATTGCACTATCCTACAACTGGGCATGGAAACTGGAAAACACCGAAAAAGCAAACAAGCATGAAAAATCATCCAGAACACATTACAATTTACCCTATTCAAAAGAAATGATATCTACACAGGCATATCAGCAAGGCAATCAAACAACAAGGGAAAAATAGGAAACACACAATACCTAGTTCAAGTATATTGGTGGAATTTTCACAAAAATATTCACAGACTTCCTACAGAAAGGCACAAACCACCTACCTCGATCCTAGGGGAATGATATACGTGAACCACGACGACAGATTCTCTTTAGAAAGTCGAAGATCTGAGAAAACATCCAAAACACTCAACCCACGATATCTTGAGAAAGAATAGGAATTGGAAAACAAGGCTCTAGGATAAGGAAGAACTCACCGCTGTGGTTCCAACGGAATCAACGACGGCTGAAATGGAGATCAAACGGAGGCTCGGGAATCCGGAGAAGAACCACGGTCGTACGGGTCACTCTCGGACGAAGAAACTAGAGAAGGGGTGTGTTCTATCCATGAGGCGCGACCCTAGTGCATTTAATGAAAAAAAGTACACGATATGTAATTTTAGAGTACACGGCGTGTACTAGGTTTTTCCGTACTCCGCTTTAACCGACCTCCACATCACCCCTACACACCATGTGTGTAGCCCGGACATGGCCAGTACATGGCTTCGAGTGGGAAAAGAGTACACGGTGTGTACTCAGAAAGTACATGGCGTGTACTTCAAAAATTTCTCGAAATCCGATTTTTCTCAAAAACTCCAGAAAAAGGAAAGACATACCAGAAATGAAGATCCGGGTTCTTACAGAGACCATATATTTAGGGGTAATTTTTTAAAAAGGGTAATATATGATGGTAGTATGTGGAAACTATTTTAATAGTTTGTTGTGGTGGATTTATGAACTATTTATTATTTGATAAATTAAGAATCAATTGTGAAGAAATAATTAATAAACAATAACTATAGATAACTACATTATGGACGATATGGTTTTCTTGTTCAGTGATTGTTTCTCCTTACAGTGAACTTTCTCACATAGGTTTACAATTCTTTAATAGTGATAAATTTATTATGTTTTTGGGATTAATTGATTTATCCTCATTAGTAGGAAATAAAATCAAAATGGGGATAATTTTGAGACCAATTGGTTTTAAATAGTTTCTTGATTGGTAAAAGACCTGATAAATATGAAGTGGAATTGTTTATGGGGTGGTATTTTGTTGTTAGCAAATAAATCAGTAAGTTTTGACTAGAAGAGATCATTGACCTTCCATGAGGTTTGAAGCTTATATGAATAGGAAGTTCTTCTATATGGATCTTCGGTGAAGAATCATAGATATATTTTAATAAGAAATATCTTCTATGAATAAAGATATTCCTTAAAATTTAATTCCATGAGTTGTGTTGATCAAACACATAAAGGATTATGCTACTTTGGAATATTATTTTGTGAGTCGAGATTCTGTGTAACGTGCTTTTGTGAGAATAATCACAGAACTGCCCTAAGTTTCTATGAATATATTTGAAAAACAATGATCTTCAATGAGGATCATGAATCTTCTTTGAGAACATAAATTCTTTAATTAAATAAGGAATCACCATTATTTACGCTATTGGAGGAGATATAGTGAGTGTTACATAGAAGTAAACATAGATATTGATTTCATAATACGGGTATAAAAATATTGTAATGAAAATTAAGGTGATCAATTAATGTTAAATATCATTATAATGACTATAATGATTCTTGAAAAAGAGTTTTTTTGGGTGAAGATAAGGTAGAAGAAATACCCAGTTTTGTTTTTCATGTGCGTTGAAAAAAATATGAAGAGAAAGATGTGTTGTAAATATCTATTTATAGAGGAAGAATAAGAAATATAGGTTGAGTTGGCCATGAATATCACCTTAAATAAGAGGTGATGAATATTGTTTTTAAGGGAAAATAGAAGAAAGAATCGTGTAAATCCTTGTGTTTCGAATGAAAGATGTCAAATTAGATTAAATTAATGCACTTATCCATGTTTAGAATAAAGAATAAATTGGGAAATTATAATGGAAAGAAGAAGGTAATATTTTGATGGTATTAATGAGGAATATTGACAAGATTTATTTTTTCTTTATCCTATCATTTTATAATTCATTTTTAACTCACATGTGTAGATTAAATATATATGAAGTATAAGTTTAAAGGAGAATTAAGAGATTGTGATATTTCTACATATTTAAATGACATTAAAATCAGTTATGGAAGAAGTTTCTAAAGTGTCCCAGGCTTATCCTACATAGATATTACATCATTTTTAATGAATATTCATTACATTACACAAACACATGCCTACAGATAGTTATATATTAGTTTCTTTGTGAACATTGAAACACAAACATTGGTCTATTGGTAAACTATATCATCTCCCAATATTACATGAATTACTAATACCATTCTTATACATATCATACGTAATACGTTTCTTCATAACCTGTGGAATGAAAACAAAAAAAAGGGTGTTCTGAGATTCATGTTAAGGGTTAAAAAGGGATATATGTAATCATAATTTGAATATAAGGGTATGAGAACCTAAGAATAACACTTGTAAACCATACAATTCATATCAAATATCAAAATATTGAGTTATAAAATAAATATTGGTAGTTCATAAGACAAGAATCATAAGAGAATCAAATAACTCTATCCATGAGATCATACCATTTTTAAAAGACATATATTTGTGGAATACACACAAGCATAGAAATTCTTATGTCAATGATACCCACAAAGATATCCATAACATGTTAGTCTTGGAATAACCCCTCGTGTAACTCTTTCAGGCTTATGCTGACCACCCGTGTACCCTAATTTTTGTTTATTGGCTAAACACCCAAGTAACCTCTTTTTGGGATTGGGTAACCACATGTGTACCCTTTGAGCTCATAGAACTTTTATCATTACTTAATGCATTATAGGGAGATATATTTATCACCTTTCACGTAATTAAAATCACACATATGTGTTTAACAAGAACATAAAACCTCTATCATATCATTACCCATGAAATGAAATGGGTTTCAAAAACATTTCATCATATCATAACCCATGAAATAAAATGTGTTTCATAAACATTTCATCATTTCATCATAGAATAACCTATAAACAAAGAGTGGGTTTTAAAATATTTTTATCATGGTATAACCCATGGAATGGAAATGGGTTTGGTAATTATCATGCCATTATAAACATAAAACATTCAAGGAAATAATAATAATTTTACCATCTAATCATATACCCATTAATTCGTAGGAAACATCAATGGATTTCATCATAAATAGAAATTATTTTTATCGATCATATACAACATTTTTTAAGGAAAATATCCTTTCCACTTTGAAAATACTTTCTAAACCGTAAAATATTTTGAAAATACCTTTTTCTTAAATAATCATGAAATTTTATAAATTAATCATTAAATCAAATAATGGTCCAGATAATGTGACGTTTTGGTCATGCCATACATGTTAAAATAATGATTCCATTCACGATTTTAGTAAAAGAAAAATGATAATTGTTTAGAAAAAAGACAAACATGATACTTTCAAAACATATTTTTAAAAACATAAAACATGGGTAAAAATGTATTTTAAAAATAATTTTACCATAATAAAAAAAATTAATCATTTTTAGAAAACATGGCTTCGGAATAAAATTTATTTCTAAACAAAGAGAGAAATAAAGTCATATTTTCATTAAAAATCACTATTATTTTAAGTATCATAGAGTTGAAAATGGTACTATCACATGAAAATATCATGAATAACCAGAGGGGAATAAAATTCATGAGTTTATTGAAATATTTAACCTAATAATTTATCACCGAAAACATAATTATATACAATCCCCATAAATGAATAGATTGTAACATAAAATCATTACCAATTTGGTAACTATGAATCATAATAACTATAAAATAATAACCTAAAATTGAGCTTAAAATATCACAATTTGAAAAATATTAAATATATTACATGTAAATTTGGTTTTATATATCCATCATGAAGGAATATAGGTTCATAACAAAATGTACGTCTCAAAGAAGAAAACATGAGTTAAAACCCCTTACTACTTTGATAAATTTTCTGAATTGTAAGCCCAATAAAACATAACATTAAATGAAACTTTAAAAATAATTAAATGAGGATATTCATGATATAAAATTTAAAAGGGGTTATATATACACCACAAAAAATAAATTTGTGTTGTATTTTCATATGTCTCTGAGAAATAAAAGAGAGACTGGAAATCCCTTACCTTAACTCCTAACTTCCATCGTACATGATAAAACCTCCTATATAATAAATAAAAGTTTATTATACATATATTAAAAAGAAATATTTATATTTATCATATAATATATGATTTCTTTATGATAATTTATGGAACTTTTCTTAAAAATTCCATGTTAAAATTTTGTTTTTGGTAATAAACACTGTGCTTTTTGTATATGTTTTGATTTATTATTTTTGGACCTCTTGAATTGATCATGATTAAAAATATCCATAATTTTAACCAATATATAAATATAATTTTTAATCCACATATTTTTATTTAGAGTATTCCATCAAATTTAGTGATAGAAAAAGAAATACAACATTCATGGAGATGGTGGGTCGTACATACACATGAACATTATTTCCATTTTCTGGTCGGATTAAAATAAATAATGGTAAATTATAAATTATCATTAAATAATTATTTTTATTTCTTATATATCACATATTTTCAATAAAAATCATTATTAATTTCCATGTAAAGCATGAATGAATCACACTGCTTCACGAGGTGATAGTCTATCGTACACACGAGTAACATTATCTTATTCCCAAAAAATATAGTGTATAAATATATTTTTGATGTAATAACTAAATAATAATAACAATATAATAAATATGATATATAATTAATAAATAAATCATTATTTATAACCATGAGATGTGTTAAGGGAAAAATGAATGACATGAGTTAGTGAGACAGTAAAATTCTATACACAAGAACGAAGATTTCATAACCCATTTAATGGAAGTAGAGAAGGTTGTAGGTCATTAAATTGACATAAAATAATATCATAATATGTAAAATTATTATGTTATTATATCATAATTTTATTATAATAATTTAAGGAGGTGTAGGAAGAAATAAAAAAATACTCATTGATGAATGTTTCCTCTTGTTTGGGTATCCTTCTTTGGTTTGAACCAAATGCCTTAGTTGGATTTCTATCCAAACTAAGGATTATAATAATATAGGCAGTAAGTTTTGAATTTATTTGGGAAACTATTTTTTTAAAAAAGGGTTTGAAGGTGTGAATAAGAGATTAAAGTGGTGGCCTTTTATATGTGGGGTGAGTGGCACACTATAAATTTTTTTGAAAGAAAGAATATCACCCATGACTTTTCTTTTCACAAGGATCAAAAAATAAAATATTATTTATCCTAAAATCTATAATGTATAAATACAGATATTAAATTGTTTTTGGACATATTTTGGTTTATTTTTAACCCTTATCATTATAGTTTTAACCCCCCCCCCCCCACGGTAATCCCATTTTTACCTTAACCACGATAAATGATTTTTACTGTTTTTACTCTAAACTTTGGTAAACAATGAAGTTGATCACATTAAATAATATAAAATATAATGATTATAAATATGGAATCTATTTTTCCAAATTTATCTCACATAATTTTCAAAATATAATTTAAAATTAATCTTCCAAGGAAGATGATAAAGCGTGTTTTTAAAGAGAAAATGTTCAAAATATGGAAAAGTTTTTATATAAAAATTAAATATAAAATTGATTAAAATGAAATAAATTGGATTAATTAATATATAATTTAACCTTTCTAAATTTACTGAACACCTTAAAAGAAATGACATTTTTAATTAAAATTCAGTATTTTTCAATATTTATCAAGAGAAGAAACTTTTCAGAAAAATAAAAAAATCACCCTAAGTTAATTATTGAAATGTTTATTTAAAAATTAATTTTTATTTTATAAAATTAATTTTCTAAAGGTTTCAGAAAATAATTTTATTAATTTTCACAAAAAATAAATAAAAAATTCTTTATAGAAAAAAATATGTTTGAAACATATGAAGAAATTACCAAAAATTAAGTACTACTTTCATACAAATATGTTCCCTTTTTATAAAACCATTATAATTAATGTTTAAAAATTATTTATTACTATTCATATCACTAAGATTAATGGGTAGGATATAACAGTTGCATTTGAATAATAATATATATAGTATATCATGGTTTTATTAAAACTCAGTGTCGTGTGTAATATAAGTTAACCCAATGTTGTGTGTAGTGAAATCTTAACACAGTGATGCATGTAATGTAAGTTAAAAAATAAATTAAATTTATTTGAAAAAATAATAATAAAAACTTTGGGTGTTACATTTTACACCTCTTAAATTGAATTACTACCTAGAAATTTTTCACTCTAATAAAAATAAAGAGGTATAATTTTTCCACATCAATTCATCAAGTTCCGACATAAATTCCTTAGACTAGTGGTGTATCCAAATAATATTGACCAGGTGAGTGGTCATTTTTCATAGAACTTTCCCTGTATGATCTATAATATACATAGTTTATTCCTCGTAATCAAGGTCTTTCTCCATTAGTATGGCCTTAGAGTTCATTACATGTGAAAGTTCAGTTATGTACTTCCTCATGAGAGATACATGGAACACATAGTGGACATGGGAGAGGTTTGGTGGAAGTGAAAATAGATAGAAAACCATTCATATATGATCAATAATATCAGAGTGACCGATATACCTAGGTATTAGTTTCCATTTTGTTTCAAAATCTCATAACCTACTTCCATGGAGTAATTCTTAGAAAAAAAATGTCACCAACTTCAATTTCTATACTATATCAACAATTATGAGCATAAATTTTCTATCGAATTTGATCTTCCTCAATGTGATTCAGAATGGATATAATCCCCTTTAACATTTCATCATTTCTCTAAGGTCCCAATATCTTTATTTCTCTAAATTTATTCTAGAATATTGGAGATCTATATGTCTTTCCATAAAGGGATACATAAATTGTTGTATAAATGACTTCATGAAATCTATTTTTGAAAGAATAATAAACTAGAAGAATGTGTTGATCCCAAACACCATTTAAATACAAATAAAAATATCTAAATATATCCTTTAGGGATATAATTATTCTTTCAACCTGACCATCTATCTGAGGATGATTCCCAATGCTGAAACTCAACAATATATCAAGATCTCACTAAATTCTTCACCAAAACATTGAGGTAAACCTCAGATACTGATTAGAAAAATGGAATTTCATACTCCATGAAACCATAACACATCATTAATGTATATCCTAGTATGAAAATATAGAGATAATTATTCTCTGATATAGTAAAAGGTGTTTTGACTTAGTAAGGAGATTGATTGCAACATTAATCAAATTATACCCTTAATATATTTTGGGGAGTCTGGTAAAAAAACCATGGTGATGTTTTCCAATTTCTATTCTAGTATGGGTATTGGGTGTAACATTCCCTAAGAATTTTTTTCATTGATCCTTAACTTGCGAACATACCAAGAACTAAGATTCAAACTTCATGATATCTCCCTTCATTACATCTAACCATAAATAAAAATTTAATTCTCTATATATCTTCATACTTCATTATTGAATAGAGAATTATTAAATATAAGAGTCCTCTAACAACCCCTTATTTCAATATGGTATAGATGGAATTCTTACAAGGTTCTTGAAACTTATTATTCCATCATTATCACTGTTAAACTTAGGAAAATTTATAACTTTATTTGTTAACTATACATCTTCCTTATTCACCTATTTAATCTTCTCTTAGATTGATGGTTGAACATTAAATTGAGACAGATAATCTTTTTCCCTTACTTCAAGATTTCTAGATCCATCCTTTTTAAATCTATAAATATTGGATATTTTGTAATATTGATCATATATAATCTATCATTATCCTTTTGACTCCAAGAATCGATCACCCTGTTGTTTTCCAGGGGGTAATGTATTGAGAATTTATAATCACTAATCATATATAACCATATTATTTGGGGAATATTAAACTCCTTATATATTAATATAAACTATAAAATTTTATTATTTGTATATATATCATACTTTTTCTCATAAAGATATTGGATCTATATCTTTAATGAAAAAATTACTAAAGTTTACTTCAAATCATGTGTTGGGAAATATTTCTCAAGAATCTTCAATTTTTTTGAGGAATAAGTTATAACCATGTCATTATTAATAAAAAAAAATCCCAATCCATTCATGTAATCATATTTATTGATTAAAACCCCTTATATATTATATGTTAATGTAATCACAATTTCTATGAAAAATATTCTTTTAAATTCATTTAAATTTTCCGAACATTTCTCTATCCCAAATAACATGGATCCCTTTCAAATTAGCACAGTTATAGGATTAGATATTCATGATAAATTATCCAAAAACCATTGATAATATACATCTAAACCAAGAAACATATAGATCATAGTCACCATGGTTGGTCTGGTCCAACATTTAATAGACTCATTCTTTGATGGATATACCGATATACCCTCTCTTGAGATTATAAAACCCCAAAATAAAACCATTTACACCCAAAATTCACAGTTTTTAATTTTTTATATAGTTTATACTTAATTAGGGTATTTAGTAGAGTTCCCAATTGTTCTACAAGATCTTACTTGATCATTGAATATATAATAATATCTTCTATAAGGACTACAACAAATTGATCGATGCAATCTATAAAAACTCTATAGATTAAATCCATGAAGATAGTGGGAGAATTAGTGTGGATGAATGGAATTACTATATATTCATATTTTATATACTATTTTTAGAATACTATATTGGTTATACATTCCTTATTGACCCTCAATTGATGATATCTAGAATGAAGTTCAATTGTGTCACCTTGAAAATGGAATTACTAAATATTAATATTTTATGAAATTATGGATTTTTAATTCTAATTCTACATTTAATCATTTGGAAGGAATCTTGATACCCAGAGAAAATTATTCAGATACAAAATAATGTGTATATCAAGAGTAAAATAAGTCATTATAATTTATAAAGTGGATGGTAAGTGTACCATTCACCACATCATTATTGCAACCCTTATTAGGAATAGTGATTTCATGAGATCTCCCCTTGTCCCTTAAATTAAGAGGTTGATCACATTGACTGCCTTCATTAACCCTTAAATTTGAGAACTTTTTCGAATAATTCCCAAAATCCTTGAATTTAAAGCACTGGAGTGTCAGTTATACACTCTATAAGGATTTATAATTATTCATGTCATTATCTAACTCCTTATCATCACTTTAGTAATTAATTACCTGATGAACTTACCTTGCACACATAAAACATTTACTATTCCCCTTCATAAAATTTATCCAATGCTTCTTCCAAAAAATTAATCATAAAAGAAATATCATATACTTCTCTCTATGGTTCTTATATTTTCCATTGAATTAAATTTTACTCTTCTTATAGTAACAATGAGATTGATATATGACTCCAAATTCAATTTACTCCTTCATAGAACATTGAAAATTCTATTCATATCTACAAAATTATATTAAAGATAATTCCCATCAGAGAGTTGGTTTTAAGCCACTGAAGAATTGATCAACCTTTCTTTCTGGTTTGATGAAAATACCAGAAGTGTACCTCACATATCTTGTAAAAAAATTCTAATAGGTGCTAATATATTCATAATAATTTTTCTTTATCTCAAGTAACTACTTATCCATCTTTGTATGATGAATATTATGAATGTACTTATTGAATATTAAGTTCTTGAACTCATCCCAATCAATGGAGTAAACTTCATCCTAATTATTCATATTCTTGATAAGATTCTACTATTGATCTGATTCAGCTTCCAAATAGTAGACAACAAAACCTAATTTTTCATTTCTGAATATTAGAGAATAGAAAATATACATTCAGTGGCATTGATCTATTTTTCAGAAACTAGTCATATAGAATAATCACTTATAGATGGTGGACATGGCCTCATGAAGGAATACATATATTGTTGTTCCCTCCTTTTCTCATTTGGATGTACAACGTGATTCATTACTTGTCAATGTAGTGTGAGAATATAAATGAAAATGTTCATTCTAGCTCTAATAACTTTTTGATACTCCTGAGGAAAATCAATGCATTGTTTGTCACACTCATAATTAACAAAGTTTCTTCGGGTCCCATCCATTTACTAGAACCAAAATTAACACAATGTAAGAACGGAGAATCATAGGTAGGAACTACATAATCATGAAAATTTACTTATAGGATGTCTAAATCCTTAGAAATTATTTAATATATGATTCATAAGTTTTATCCTAGGATATTAAAAGTCATCATCATTTTAAATCCTTCGTGATGGTTCATAAAGAGTTTTTTGAATTTCTGAAGTGTATCCCCCAGGAATGTCAAACTTGGAGTGTAGCAAGGCCCGTTTTGTGGAAAAAGTGACGATTGAGTCTAGATCATTCACCATTTTTATAGTTATTACCCATAGATACCATTTTTATAGATCCACATCAACTTGTAGCATCTAGAAATAGATTAAATTTATATTAAACTACTCACTCTATCATTTATTAAATTTTTTGTAAATTATCCTATACATTGACTCATCCTTAAAATTATAATTAGACATGTGCTTAGGGATCTCAATAAGGATGTATCTGCCTAGTTTCAAAAGGTAAATAAACCTATACTTTGATACCAACTATATTAACCTAGAATTATCAAAAATAGATATTACACCATTTTCATTAAATACTCATTAAATTACCCAAACACGCACCTGAGGAGTGTAATAGTTTAGTATCCATGGAAACATAGAAACCCAATGATTGTTCTATATGTAAAATATGTCATCTCCCACTATTATAATCCTAGATATAGCCCTTATTAGATATATAATAGGTAGTACATTTCTTCATATTTTAGGGAAAAGAAACATAAGAAATAGTGAGATGATATTCTTAGTAAAGGTAAAAAAGGGAGATATATAAGAATAACATGAACATAATGGTATGAGAACATGATCATAACATTTTAAATCCATATTGTGTCTATAAATTATCCTAATCTTGAGTCATGGAATGTACATTGTCATTTCATAATACATGAATCATAAGGTAATTGAATAACCCGATCCATGAAATAATAACATTGGAATAAGAAATTTATTTTTGGAATGCATGGAATAATAAATAATATTATTCCAAGGATACCCACCAAGACATTCATAAAATGTTAGGATTGATATAGCCACCCATGTTCCTACTTTGGTCTTGGGATAACCACATGTGTACCCTCATTTTTGGCTTGGTCTACCCACCTATGAACCCTATAAGCTCATAAAACATTTATCATTACCCAATACATTAGAGGGAGAGAGGTCCAACTTATCACATTATTAAAATAATATATAGGTATTCTACAAGATCATAAATGTTCACCATATCATAACCAATGAAATAAAATGGTTTTTAGAAACATTTCATCATATCATAACCGATGAAATTAAATGTGTTTTATAAACATTTCATCATTCCATCATAGTATAACCAATGAAAAAAGAGAGTTTCAAAAATAAATTATCATGGTATAACCGATGGAAGAGAAATATGATTTATAAAAAATATTCCATAATAAACATAAACTATGCAGATAAATAATGATAATGATATCCTTGGATAATATCCCTAGTAATTTATAGGTAACATCAATCGATGTAATCTGAGATAGAAAATAATTTTTATCCATAATTTAAAGCATTCCTTGAGAAAACCCCTTTCCTCTTTGAAAAAAACTTTCTAAAACTTAAAACATATTTAAAGTCATTTTCATTGAAAATGAACATGATAAATTATAATGTAATATTCCTATAAAATAATGTTCATTATGACTGGAAGTTTCTTTTATGTCGTACACATTAAAACAAATATTCCTTTCACATTTTTAGTGAAACCCAAATGGGAATTATTTAGAAATGACATGAAGGATCCTTTAAATCTATATTATTATCCCTTATTTATTCATGATATTTTCATGTAATGGTACCATTCTTTGGAAAAAATAGATTTCCCATAGAAGATATAAGTAAGGTCAAGTTTTCTTAAAACAATTTTCCAACTATTTTAAGTACTAAAGTGTATAAAAATGGTACCATTACATTAAAATATCCTGAATAACCAGAGGATAATAAAATTCACGAGTTTCTTGAGATATGGATTATAACATTTTATCCTCAGAAACATAATCATAAACCATCATGATAAATGATGAGATTGTAACATTAAATCATTACCGCTTTAGTAACTTTGAATTATAATCCCAGTGAAGTAGTGAAAAAATGTAACTAAACAAATAATGAGTAAAAATAAATTCATGATATTACATTTCAAAGGGTCTTTATATACCCCTTATGAATGAATATAGTTCCAACTTCAAAAAGGAAGGAAAACTGAGACAAAAATCTCTTACCACTTTGTTAAATTTTTTGAATCATAATACAAATAAATCGTAGCATAAAATGAAAAAATATATTTCATTAAAATTATTAGATTAGTGGTATAACAATTCAAAGGGTTAGTATATACCCCACAAAAAATTAATGAGTGGTGTTTTTTCATATGTCTCCTAGAAATAAAATATAGACTAGAAATCCCTTACCATAAGTTTTGAATTTATTCATACACATTCAAACATCGTGTATAATAAATACAATTTTATTATAAATTTATTAAATAGAAATATTTATATATACCATACCATATAATATTTTTATGGACTTTTATTACCCATTTATTAACAATTCTATGTTATTGTTACGTTTCTGGTAATTACCACTTAGTTTTTCATTTATGTTTTGATTTTTTATTTTTAGTCCAAATACTTTGATATAGATTTAATAATATATAAAATTTTACCCATGATATTAATATCATATATATTATATATATACATATATGTATTTATATTAATCCATAAAATTTACTTGTAGAAAAAAAACACTTCTCATGGAGACATTAGGTCGTACGCACACATGAACATAGTTTCCATTTTCCTTTTTGATAGAAATAAATAACATTAAGAGAAAAATTATAATTCTAGAATAAATTTTATGTCATATATATCACATATTTTCATTATACACAAACTTATTACCTTCCATGTAATGTTTGAACGAATCACATCGCTTCATGAGGTGGTAGTCTATCATTCACATGAGTGACGTTATCCTATTCCCACCAAATAGAGAGTATAAATTCATGTGTGATGCAATAATTTCCGAATAATAAAAATACCATAAATATCATATAAACCACAATAGGTGGTAGGGAAAAAAAATACATCGGTTCCCAAGGAAGTAGTATGTTGTACACAAGAATGATGATTTTGTAACCCATTTTCTGGAAGGGTAGTTGGTTGTAGGTCATTACCTTAACATAAAAATAGATTAGTATATGGAATATACTGATTTTTTTATATTTTCAGGGTATAATATTAGTTGAATTAGGTGGAGTAATAAATAAAAAAATGCTAGTTGATGAAAGTTACCTCTTCCTTGGGTATCCTCCTTAGGATTGAACCAAAATCATTCTTTGGGTGGATTTATATCTAAAATATGGATTCTATGATGATAATAGTGAATTTGGGAAGTTATTTGGGTAGTTATTGGAATAAAAAAGGGTTTTAATGTGTGAATAAGAGAGGATAGTGGGTTTCCATATATATGTGTGGGGAGTGGCATACTTATATGTTTTTTTGAATGAAAGAATTCCACGGACATTTTTATCATGTCACAAGGCTCTAATTATAGAAATTTCTTAATACTAGAAGTTATAATGTATAAATATATCCCTAAAATGGGTTTTTTCCAAGTTCTGTGTAATTTGTAACCCATCTATTTTTAGTTTAACCCCTACCTCACCCCCACCCCCTATCGTGGTAAACCCATTTTTTTCATAACTGCGGTAAATAATGTTTACTATTTTTACTATTAATTATGGTTAAAAATTAATTTGAACATACTTGATAATAAAAATTAGAATTATTATAAAATATGGAATCCATTTTTAGAAATTACTTTCATATAAGTAGAAAATTTTAATTTAAAATTAATCCTGCAGACATGATGAAGAAGTGGGATTTTAAAGATAAAATGTTCCAAAGATTGAAATATTTTTATATCAAAATTCAGTATAAAATTTATTACACTGACCCAAATTGGATTAATTTATTTATAATATAACTAATTTTACTTTAAAACCAATTAAAATGTAACATAAATTTATAAATAAATTAAAGAGAAAGTATTTTTTCAATTAAAAATCATTATTTTAAATATTCATAAAAAAAGAAAATTTTCAGAAAAATGTAAAAAATTCAACCTAAGCTAATTATGACATGTTGGTTTCAAAAATTATTATTTTTATCACAAATAATTTTTAAAATTTTGAAAATTTTACTTTATTAAGGATCAAAAAAAACAAATAAAACTAATTTTTTTAAAAATAGTATTTTCATAACATATTAGGACAGTACAGAAAATTTAGTGCTTCTCTTTGTATAAATATGTTTCCTTTATCTAAAACCATTATAATTAATATTTAAAAAATATTTATTACTATTCATATCGTTATGTTGAATAGCTAGGTTAAAATTTTTCCATTTGAATAATAATTTTAATAGTATATCGTGATTTTGTTTAAACTCAGTACTATGTGTAATGAAAGTTAACCAAGTGTTTCATGAAGAAACGGACAAAATGGGTGTTATTTTTAATACAAAATATTAATTAAATTAAATTTATTCAAAAAAATCATAAAAATCGTGGTGTTACAGTTTCTTATGGAAGATATTGCGAAAACTATATCAGAGCATTAAAGTAATTTCAATTAAAATGTATTTATTTGATGTTGTAAATATTTGAATAAATAAGAAAGAGAATAAGTAATTTATATTAAATGGTATATAATTTTCAATTGTTGAAGAAACTGTTTGTATGAATTGTGTGGAAGAATAATATAAGGATATATAGAGAGAATAAAAAGAGGAAGCGATTCTTTCTCACTGTTATGTATGAAATCAAAAAGGAAAAAGATCTGACTTGTAGAAGGGAGAGTGTGAAGAATTAAAGAATTTTAGTGATTTTGTGTTGAATACAATTGGTAAAGGTTCATTCCAGTATTTAAAAAATTGTTTTATTATATGATCTATGCCAGGATCATATGAACTATCAAATAACTATAGTGAAATACAAGTGATGGATATACCCTACTTACTATAAAACATAAAAATCTTATTTTCTAGTGGGTTATGTCATCTCATGTTATTTCTAGATTATTATAAATTGTAAATAATCTTATTAAAAAGAAAAAATTGTAAATTATTGTATTCTAATGAGTGTTATTATTATTTGTGTATTACTAAATTCATTTAACTATAAGCGATGGAGAATGTTGTTTACAAAGGAGAAAAAATAAAAATACCAAACCATTAATCCCCCTCTCTAGGTGGTCACACATATCTTGATTGTTCCTTTTATAAATGAATAAGAGATGTGATGTTGGGGGTATTTCCTTGAGAAAATATCCTCATAAGATGAATAAATGTCATGAAATCACTCAAATAAGGATAGAAATCGTAGGGGAGGAGTGCCACAGGTCATAGGGTTTGAATGATAGAAGAGGGGAGATCTTATTTGTTAAATAAAAATTAGGTTAGATAGGTAGTTTTACAATTTTTTAAATTATAGGTAAGTTTAATATGTCTCCCATACTGTTTAAAAAACTATATAGTAATTGTGATCCTCTTATTGGACACACCTGGAACCCCACATGGTTTGACTATATAGAGAATAATGTTGTGTTCCCTCCATGAAATCACCAATAGTAAGGAATTTTAGGTTTTACATTGTTGGAACATAGTTATCACTAATAATGTGCAAACTTTGATCCATGCAATGAAATGTAAAAAAAATATTTCGAATGATATTCTACCCAGAAATGAAGGAAAAGGACACAAATAAATAAATTAATAAAATATAAATGATTGTGAGGGTCTGGGTGAAAATAAATCAAAGACCAAATTTTATAAAAGTCATGAACACTATGAATTCATAGTGATTCCATTCAGACATACATTTTCCCCTGGTATCTATATGGTTCCAAGTGATAGATTCATTAAAGATTACCATGATTATTGGGTGGTAGTAATCGTAGATTATATTATCATATATTCTAAGATAATGGAGGAGTATAATGTAAATTTTTTGATTGTATTAAATACCCTAAAAATGGATAAACTTATAAAAAATTTTGTAAGTGTGAATTCGGTATAAATAAAGTACCATTATTTGGTCATGTAATCACAAGTAAGGGTATATCTATTAATCCTTCCAAGATAGATGTGATTGAAGAATGGGAAACACCAACCACTATATTAAAGAATCATTGTTTTCTTTGATTGTACTAGAACAATCAATACTTTTTGAGAACTCTCTTATGACTATCAATTCCACTACCAAATTTTACTCTCAAGGGATTCTTGTTCATATAGACAGATGAATGTTAAACCAATTTTAGGAATATTAATAAATGTTTTTTCATTGTACCTGTACCCACACTAACCTATAGCATAAAAGGGTTTATGATATATACTGATGCATTATAATAGGTATGAGGATTTTTCCTCATTCAAAAGTACCTCGTGGTAGCTTATACCCCATGTTCATTAATGTTCCATGGGTAAAATTACGTAATTCATGATCTGATGCTAGCAGTGGTAATATTTTAAATAAATATTTGAATGCATTATTTAAATGGTGAAAAATGTCAAATATATAAGGATAACAAGGTATTACTGTATATATTAACATATAAGTAGTTAAAATTGGCTAAAGGTGATGGTTTAAATTGATTAAGGACTATAACTACTCAACACATTACCACCACCGGATGGAGAACAAGGTACTTGATGTTATGAGTAAAAAAACAAGCTACCATATCCATGATGATAATTGAAAGAGACTTAATATTCATGATTTGTTAATGGATGGGTCTGGTAATCATAATGAAATGTAATAAATCCCATATTGCTCAAATGAAAATTAAAACACCCATCCATATAAAGATCAAGGATGTGTAGAAGGATGATATAATTGTACTAAAGAAGGTAAGTAATATTCCATGGTTAAACCTTGACATTTTAGGAATTATAATATTTAGAAAACAAATATGTTCACCTTCAATACAAGAATTTTAAGATTATTTGAATAATGAAAATAGCTCATAATTATCTATCCATCCATAAAGCACAATGTTTTATAGAGATATCCATGATCATTTTTGGTTTGACAACATGAATAGGGATATAGAAGAGTATATATTCAGTTCTTCGTATGCCAACAAGTTAAAGAATAGTGAAATATGTCTAAGGGGAAAATGATACCATTACCAATACCTATATGTAAATAAGAGAAAATCAACCGTGTATTTTGATGGAGGTCATTATAATACCTATAAATGCCATAATTCCATTTTGGTTGTTGTTGATCACCATATAGATTCATCAAGTTTCATTTTTATTTAAGAATATTTCTTTATCAATAAACATTCCATGATATATACCAAGGGTGTGGTATTTTCGTAAGGAGTACCACTTTCCATTGTATTGGCTCATATTTTTTGGTTTATCATTATGTTCTAGACTATCCTTAAAATAGTATTATATACAAATTTTTTCTTTATAACAACATATCATCCTCAAACTAATTTTAATTCTAAAATGACAATTCAAAACCTAGAATACGTAATAATATCTAGATCATTGGATTCCAATGGCTGTTAGGATCAACACCTACCATTAAAAGAGTTATTATATAAAAATAGGTTCAATTATAGTATTCAGATGGAAAAATTTTGGGGACTGTATTGAAGGACGTGAAAAAATCTATCATGTTGGGATGTGGACATAAAAAGAATCTTTTCAGACTAGATCATTCTCAAGAGATTATAGGTAAAATGCATACAATTCAGTGAAACATTAAAACTATACAGAATCAAAAAAATATCAATATAGATAATTTTCATCAATATTTTACGTATGAAGTTATAGAGAAGTTATTTATTTGAATATTATTAAGGAATAGTGTTAATGATATTTTTAAATAACAGAATTTTGAACTCTAGATACATTGTGTAAAGACCTAACCCTAGTTACCCAAATATGGTGACTTATTTCATTACATTGGCATGATTACAAGAAATTAATACCTTAAATAATTGAATTAGTTTACTAGTTTTGTAATTCTAGATTCAAAAATAGGTTTCACATTACAACGTGAAATGAAATACAATATGGAAAATCATTTGAAAAAAATCCATAACTCCTACGTTACCCCAACAGGTCATTCATAATTTACTTTTTCACATCCTAGAAAAATAAAACAAAATAAAGGGGTGATCTCAGATGACCAGTAAGGGTAATCTATACTGTATAAGATATCATAAACATATAAATTAGGCATGGTGAATTACTAAAAACACATGCCTTTAAAAATTAACTTGAACATTATATTGCGTGGATATGGGAGGAATAAATAAAGACATAAGAAATAATAACCATGGGTATTATACTAATCGAATAAACTCACGGGCTGTCAATTTTCATAATAAGGGAAATGTATAATGTTAGATATTCTGAAATATATTGTCGAGGCCTTGACCAAGACATCTGAAAATGATTAAGGCCTCAGCAAAAACGATATCTAAAAATGGGAAAGGCCTATACCAAGTCCCTATCTATTTTGTCTCATGAGACCTAACGATGCATCAAGGGGATATAGAGGGCCCCAATAAAAATTTACTATTTCTAGTTAATTACTCATATTAATGAAGATAACATATACATTCATATTGAAACTAACATGCGAAATGTAAATTACTTTCCCCAAACACTAACTATATGGAGTAATATAGTGAATGGTTTCAAGATAGGACATCCATAATCAAAATAATAATAAAAAATTAAATAAAATATGGTATATCATATCATAAAATATTATCCCCAATTAAACATAATAATCAACAATAGTTTTGAAACAAATGAAAATACTCTTATAAAATCTTCGATTAATTCTTGAAATAAAAACTATTTTAACTGAAAAGAAGAGTTCCTTTGGGAAAATATTTATATAAAACCGGATTTGAAATAATACAGTTTTTTCATAATAAAATTATTCATTTTATATAAATATTTTTGGTTAAAAATATAGTATAATGTGTACTTAAATATAGGTAAGAATTTGAGAAGTTCCCTTAAATCGAGATTGTATTTGGGAAGAATGTTTCAGAAGATCCTTTTAAAATGTCTAAATCTCTATAATATAAAGATGTATTATTGTTGGTACACATATATAGAACATTAGAAAAGAATTTATGTGGAATAAACAAGAATAAATAAGAATTTTATTTATGTAAGTAGGGAATAATAGTAACCTAAATGAAAATGGAGGTTTGGGTAGAAAATTCTTACCACTTTGTAATCAATCGAATCTTATGCCCCCAAATTTATAATCATAAAATTATAGATTAAATACCATGAAAATATTTAGATTTATGATAGAAAACATTAATTGGATGTATTTTCATACACCAAATTGAACTAATACTAGTGAATAAGGAATATCTTACAAAAATGGAAGTGAGATGAGGAAACCCTTACCTTATGTCTGAATTCATTCTGCACATGATATCAATGTCCTGAATAATAAAACCAGTCTCGTTAATTAATAATTATATAAAATTAGATACATGTAATATATTTATTATATTTTTTTATGTTAATTTATGGACTTTTATATGGGTTAATAGATTCAATTTCACCATTTGGTAGTGCACATTTTCTTAGTTTTCATGATCAGTTATCTTATATAAGAGTATGAAAGTTCATGTAAAATGGAACTTAAAATATAGAATTGAAGTTATGAGTTATTAATTATCATATATAAGGTTAAATAATTATATAAATCCTTTGGTTATTTTTGGGATAGGATGAATCAATATATAAAATTTTAATGATAAACGCTTAGATTAATTTGGAGGTTTTTCATTCACCACGAAATCATTTTGTTTTATTATTTAATACCTTGTGTAAAAATGATTCCAAAACATTATATAGGATATATAAAATATATTATTATCTGGTTAAACCACAAAAATGGTTTCATGACCCAAATTGAATATGTTAATATAAATTGAAAACCTATTATCCTTGAATGTGATAAATTAACACATCTTGGACGGTGTTTCAATTTTTAATATAAGAGGAGGGGGAAAGAGAGATGATAGAGAAATATTACATTAAAAAAATAACATTCTAGTACATGTAGGTTACTTTAATTATCGTAGAATTTTTATGAGTGGAGGTGAGGAGATAGATATAAAACAATGGAACTTGTAAAATAAATTGAAATAAAAAGGTAGAGAGGTTTACCACTTGAGTACTAATCCTTGGGAACCTCCTTAAGGACTTTGGTTTTGGCCTTTTGGTGAGACCATATGGTCTTGGAAGTGGGGAAGGGTCTTAGAAGGAGTATTTGATAGAAATTAGGAAATTATAAAATCTCGAGTGGTGTGAGAGAAAGAGGAGGTGAGGTGTGGTTTTTATAGTGGATGATATGAGTGGTTTTTGAATATCTTATTCATTATTTTATTGTTTTACCCAAGAAAATCAAAAGTGTAGATTAATGTGACCAAAAATAGTAATAAGTTAATATAATTTTAAACAAGTTTTCATTAATCATCCATGCATCACCTATTACTCAATAAATCATGTACTTAGCATTTATCGTTAATTATCATATTTTTCTATCCACTAAAAATTTAAGTATTTCAGAAAAATAACAAAAATTCACCATTTTTTTTGATTTGTAGAATTAAAAAATGGACTAAATTTTTTCAAAATAATGATCTAAATATTTGAAATTTAATTTTTAAATAAATTCATTATTTACATGAAAAATATAGAATAAATTTAAAAATGATTTTATAATACTTTCAAATATTAACTGTGGTCCCATAAAACTATCCGAAGATAATAGGAAAATAAATAATTTTTTAGGAATACATTTTATGAAAAAATTAATTTTATTTTAGATCAATTTATTAATTTTAATTAAATATTTTATACCCACAAAAATACCAACAATTAATTATTAATTTTTAAAACATTAACTCTCATTTATAAAGTACCAAGATTTTATTTATACTTTCATGGGTGAGGTTAATATTCATAAGTGTTATAATACTATTCATGATGGTTCATTACAATTAATAAGGGTAAGTTACTATTCATAAGGGTAGGTTACTATTCACATAAAATGTAACCTGATCCTATCGGGCTCTAAATATCTTACTGACCACAACTGGGTATTTCATTTTCTCGAAATTCGAAACACAAAAGTGGAAAAATTAGGTTCATTGGCATGTTTAACAAAGTGTTTTTTTGTAGAGAGTCATAGTTTTCATGCATTCAATAAGAAATTTATTTTTAAATTCTTTGTGTGTTACATTCTCCCCTCACAAAAATATTTTCCTCGAAATTCCGGAATGTTACATCACTAAAAGATTAGGGTAGTTCTGCATCATAATCGTCTCAGGCTCCCATGTTGCTACTTCAATTTTATGGTTTTTCCAAAGTAAATTTACCATTCATGTCATCTGATTCCTCAACACTTATTCTTTAGTGTCTAGAATCTGGATAGGCTCTTCATAGTAAGATTTGTTAGTTTCCAATTCTATACATTCATAAGTGAGTACATGTGTTGTGTCTAGAATTCACTTTCTAAAAAATGATACATGGAACACATTTTGTACTTTATACAGGCTTGGAGTCATTTACAAACGATAAACCACCACTCTAATTAAATTAGGAATTTCAAAATGGCCAGTATATATAGGGATCAACTTCCCTTTCTTCCCAAATATTATAACACCATTCCATAGATATACTTTCAAGAAAACATGATATCTCAATTGAAATTCCAAATTCTTCCTTCAATTATCAATATAGGCTTTTTTCTACTTTGAGAGGCTTTGATATGGGATTGGATAGTATTTACCATTGTTGTTGTTTCCTCCAAAAGATCTAGTCCCACAAACTTCCTTTTATAAACTTCATCCACTACTGGGGAGTTGGGTTTTCCAAACACTTTTATACTAATGGTTCAACAGAACCATTGGTAAAGGATGAGTTATTGAATTATTTCTCAATAGTTTGAAGAAACCGTTGGGAAATACCCAAATTTTTCTATTTTTACCAATCGTTTGTAAAAACCATTGGTAAATTCCTTGACTTAGGAAGGCTTTCCCAGTGGTTTGTCTAAACCGTTGGGAATGATTTCCTTCCTAGCAGTTTTAAAAAAAAGTGTTGGGAAATTTTTCCCTTAAATTTAAAGCGAACTCGATCTTTCATCCATGCGATTGAACTGCTAAATCTGAGACCTAATACCACTCTCGCTTGGAAAATTTCCACCAGATCAATCTTCAATCACAATGTTATTTTTTTATACACTTGAAATCTGTATGTAGTGCCTTATGTTTAATGTTTTGCATCTATCTTATTTGTTTCCTATTTTGATATGGATTAAATCTGAGATTCGTGCAGTATGCTACCCAACTATTTCAATTTGATTTGTTTTTTTTTTGTTATAATGTCATGTGTGAATCAATTTATTTAAGTGAGGGGTTTTAGGTGGTGGAGGTGCAATGGGTGGGGTGTAGTGGGTGGTGGAGGGGGGTGTGCTGGTTGGGGTGTTTAGGTTGGAGGGGGTACGTATGGGGTGAGGTGGGGGAGGGGGTGGGTTGTGCAGCTAGGGTGGGAGAGGGGGGGTTTTTCAGGTGGAGGGGTGAAGGTGGAGGGGTAGGTGTTGTGCAAGTGGGTGGGGGGGGAAGTGTGTAGGTTGTGGGTGGGATGTGCAGGGGTAAAGGGTTTGTTTTATGTTTTTTGTTTAGTGGGGGTAAAGGGTTTGTTTTATGTTTGTTTTATGTTTTTTTGTCTAATGGGGTTTTATGTATTATGTTTAGTGGGGAATTATGTTTTTTGTTTAGTGAAATGGATAATTCGTGAGAGTTTATCTTTTTTAATGAATAAAATTATTTTAAACGAAAATACACTAAGGGGGGATGCCGGAGGGGTAGGGGGGGGCTGTCCAAGTGTAGGGGGGCTGTCTAGGTGGAGGGTGGGTTGTCTAGGGGGTAGGGGGGTGCACGGGGGTATGGGGGGATATAGGGGTGTGGGGGAGGGGGGTATGGGATGCCCCAAAGAGGGGTGTGGTCTGTCCAGGGAGTCAGGGTGGGGTGTCCAGGTGGGGGAGGGGTGTGGGGTGTCCATAGAGGGGGTGGGCTGCCCAGGTGGGGGGGGTGACTGTCCAGATGGGGGGATGTCCAGGGTGGGGGTGGGGGTGAGCTATCCAGGTGGGGAGGGGGGTTGTACAGGTGTGGGGGCTACAGGGGAGGGGGTGTGGGCTGTCCACATGGGGGGGGGGGGGTTGTCTAGGTGTGGTATGTAGGGTAGGGGGGTGTGGGTTGTCCAAGGGGGGGGGGGGGCTGTCTAGTGGGGAGGGGGTGTGGGCTGTCCAGGGGGGGCTATCCAGGGGGGGCTATTGGGGGGGGGTGCAGGTGGGTTTGGGCTGTCCAGGGAGGGGGTGGGTTGTCCAAGGGTGGTGGTGGGTGGGGCTATCAAGGTGGGAGATTGGGTTGTGGGCTGTCAAGGGGGGGGGGATCT